>OZ005682.1:36752640-38044903 GCA_963930675.1 Gnaphalium uliginosum
TCCTGAGTGTGTAGAATCTGATCCCCAATGCTGATGTCCACTCCATCGTTCTGCTCATCATCGTTCCTGTCGAAGTTACTTTGTAGGTATTTAGTTTTTTGTCTACTGATGCGTAAACCTTGGTCTTCTAAGACCTCCCTCCATTGCTCTAGCCTTCTATTTAGCCCATCCTTGGTTTGCGATACGAAAACAATATCGTCGGCGAATATCAGGAACCACGGGATGCCATCCTGTATCCTACGCGACAACTCTTCTAGGATTAAGGCAAAAAGGTACGGGCTAAGGGCTAAGGGCTGATCCCTGGTGTAGGCCTATTTCTATTGGGAAATAGTCGGTATTTCCCACTTGTGTCCGAACGCAAGTCTTCGCACCTTTCATACATATCACGGATAGCTCTAATGTATCTACTCGGGGTTGCCTTATCATTGAGGGTCCTCCAAATAAGCTCGCATGGAATACTATCATAGGCCTTCTCCAGGTCTAGAAAAGCCATGTATAGGTTTCTTTGCTTATCCCTATACTTCTCCATAAGACTTCTGATAATGTGTATCGCCTCGATTGAAGACCGTCCTGCCATGAAACCGAATTGGTTTTCTGATACCTTTGTCTCACGTCGAAGTCGAGTCTCAATCACTCGTTCCCATAACTTCATGATATGGCTAAGCAGTTTTATACCTCTGTAGTTGCTGCAGATTTGTGCGTCACCCTTGTTCTTGTATACCGGGATAATCTCGCTGAGTCTCCATTCCTCTGGCATTTTAGCGCTTTTAAACGTCTTGTTGAAAAGATTCGTAAGCCACCTCACTCCACCTTCTCCAAGGCACCTCCATGCCTCCATGGGAATTTGGTCAGGTCCCCAGCTTTGTGTCTCCCCATCCTCCGTAGGGCCGATCTTACTTCCGGTTGCAGAAATAGTTGTTTTGTACTTGTTGTCATGTAGCAGTGCTCTCCAATTCTCTGCTTCCGTTAAAGAGAGTCGAGAAGTATTATCCCCATCTTTTCCTAATTCCGTCTTCTTTCACTATGCTTTGTCCGCTCTCATCCTTGATAAATTTGATGTTTTCTAAATCTCTTTTTCTTCGCTCCCTTACTTTAGCTATATTAAAGATATCGTTTGCTCCCTCTTTCGAGTCCAGTTTACTACACAAGTCTTCATACGCTTGCCTTCTTTGCCTCTCTTTTGGCTTCTTTATACCTCTCTTTTGCCCTACCTCTATCTGTTGGATCTCCATCCCGCAATGAAAAAAGCTCCTTGAACCGACTCTGTTTCACGGCTACTTTGGTTTGAACCTCGTCACAAAGCCATCATGACTCCCTATGGCCTTTACATGCTCTTGGAGTCCCGCTAGCCACTCCTAGTGATTCCTTGGTTGCCTCTCTGATGGTGTGTGCAAGGATGTTCCACATCCGATCTGCGTCATTATGGGTCCCGTCCTCCACCTCCTCACGAACTCTTTCCACAAATTTTTCTCTAAAGGTCTCTGCTGCCTGTCCATTTAGATTTTTCCACAAGATTCATGGTTTTACAGTCATCACCCTCTTGTGTGTTCGTCTACATATGCTCAAATCCATGACCAACAATCTGTGTTGAGAGGAACAAGTCTCACTTGGGAGGACCTTGCAGTCTTTGCAAGCCCTAAGGTGCCCATTGCGAACCAGGATATAGTCGGTCCGCATGTCACGACTCCCGCTATGAAAAATAACTAGGTGAGCATCCCTCTTCTTGAAGAAAGAGTTTGCAACAACCAAGTCGTGGGCGGTGGTGAACTCTAGTAGAGTGCGTCCTTCTTTATTCTCACTCCATAGCCGAAACTGCCATGAACTCCCGAATAACCCTCCGCTTTTGCTCCTATATGTCCGTTTAGATCACCTCCTATTACGAGTCGTTGATCGACTAGGCACCCCCTCACAAGCACATCCAGCAATTCCCAAAAACTCTTCTTTTTCGCTTCTCCCAAGCCTGCTTGCGGTGCATATGCGCTCACGACCGTGAAAGTCTCATCCTCGATCGCTAGCCTCACCGACATGATCCTATCACTACACCTCTCTATATGTACCACATTGTCCTTAAATCGCGGCCCTATAATGATCCCTACACCGTTTCGGGGGACCCTAGCTCCGGAGTACCACAATTTGTAGTCATTTATCCCTATTGCCCCATGACCCTTCCATTTGGTTTCTTGGAGGCACGCTATGTCAACTTTTTGCCTAGATAAAATATCAACAAGCTCCTTAGACTTTCCTTTCAAGGTTCCTACATTCCAGCTACTCATTCTAATCCTAACGGGAGTCGCTAGTCTATTACGTCGCCTAAACCGCCTATGCCTACCCCCTCCTAAGCTAGGCGGACATGACCTCAAGTAACCATATGTGTGTGTAGTATCTATATTAGCCTAGATACGACCCAAAAATACAACAAAGGTACTCACTAAATATGTAGATGGCTTCGAAAAGGAAAAAAAAAAAACATAGGCAAGTAAGCAAACAAAGATAGTACGTAAGATTAAATTTAAAATGATATTTCAAAATTAATTAAAAGTCAATTTAAATAGTTGTATATATTCTATATATTTGGTAATATGAAAATGTCTCTGTAAGGTTTTATTTAAAGTCTATATTTATATCTATTTATGCAGTAATACAAATACGTAATATGTGTGTATATATAAATCAGACACTATTAAGAATTTGAAGTAATATGTGTCAATGGTATATCAATGAAGATTTAAAGAGAAATGTTAAGTTAAATTTTGATAGAAAAAATAATTTGTGAGATATGTATTAGAGAGGATAAGTGATACTCTGCCGGATAGTAAGTTTTCCGGTCGAACAGTGGCGGCAACCAGCAAATGATTGACGGTGACAGCAGTAGTGCTGGTAGAAAAGCGACGGAATCTGTAAACGGTGGAGGTATAAGTACACTCGCTGCTATCTGTTTGTAGAACTCAGAAAAGTGGCTGGAAATTTTAAACTCCTGTGGGCTGGGCTGTGCGGCGCATGGTGGCGCGTCTATTGTCTGTTGCCGGTAAAAATTCGTAGGTTAGGTTCGGAAAAAGGTCCCAAATTTAATGATGGCAGTGGGGGCTTCTAGTTTGCCGATATGATATAGTAAATCGACATGCAAAATTTTTTGTGGGGGTTTTTAAGTTTTAGAGTTTTGGGAAGAGGGGTAGGAGGTGTACGTTTGTACGGAGAGAAAAAGTCAACAAAGTCCCTTCACTATACGCAAGTCAACAGTCTCAATGAAACAAACATAAGCGTTGTTATATGATCTTTTTCTTTTTTCATGTTTTATATGAAATTTTTTCCTGAAAAGTAGACGTTAGTACGTTATTACTGATGGATACATTTTTGCAGTGTGAATTATCTTCACTTCCAACTCTCTTAATGAAAATATTTGGATATAATGGTAGCAATCTTCAGTGGAGCTCATTTGTATATGATCTATCATGAATTGCATGAACATGTAGGCTGTAGAATGTGTCCCCCTTGCTCAATATCATTTATAGTCATTTCAACCCACTTACTTTGAGCCAAATTGAAAGTCACTCTAAGTGTATTTTGAATGCTAAAAAACATGCTAAACTTTTTTATTCAGAGGAGATTACATCATGTTTGCATTCTAACCTTTTTTTACAAGTCATATATGACAGACTAATTTTAAAAAATATTTGGAGAGTAAGTGTTTCGTTGACCCGTTATCTGATCTGCTCATTTTTAAACATGTGATTAGCGTCATGTGTACAGTAATGATAATAATGTATACAAGCAGTAGTGGTTTCTGAGTCTTGGAGCATACTGACACAAGTAGGTTGTCTGCCTCAGGTAGAAGGGATATTACTAAGAGCTTCTGAAGAGTTACAAGCCCTTCAAGATGAGAGAAAGGTAAGTATGGGTGAACTCTATATTTATCTTTTCATAATAAAATGTTCTTGCACAGTATTTTGGTTATGTTATATGTTGTTATTTTTCAGAAAGTGGATCCCCAAACTGCTGAGGCAATAGACCAGTTTATACTGAAATTAAAAGCATGTGCTACAGGAAATTCAGCTTTTACCTTTATTATTGATGATCCTGCTGGCAACAGTTTCGTAGAAAATCCGTAAGTTACTCTCTTTATGTAAACAAGTATTGTGATTTCTAGTTGAAATATTTATTAAATTCTTTTTCCGTTGAAATTTTTCTTTCTTTGGTTTGTGAGAGCTCTTTATTACTCCAATATGAATATTTATCAATCTGTGACACAAACTTTTAGAATCTTATATTCTATTTTATCTTCAACGGCATGCAGTGTTTAGTTAGGCGGATTCATGTTATGATTGGTCGTATTATTTCTTCTATTTTATCTGAGATTTCTACTAAGGTTGCAAAATGGGTGGTTGGGTAATGAGTTAATTTTAGTACGGGCTTGGGCTGATCTACTTTTTGAATTTTACAAGTATCAAGCATACTTCTATATATTTGTTTTTTATACGTTTTTGATACAGTTTGGGCAATTTTGTGTAGCCAAGTTTACCCATTTGACCTGCTTGTGAAAAGATTTGACCCACATCACCCATTTTCCTATAAATGGGCTGAAACGGCCACCACCAATTACAACCAAGTTAACCTACTACATGTTTGCCACAGGTTTGCGCCTTCTTCTGATCCATCATTAAGTATCGAGTATTATGAACGAACTCATGAGCAACAGGCATTATTGGGATATCAACCTCTACCATCAGAAGTTGCCAACGAAGCAGTACCAAATAATGTTGAACCGCATGGATCAGTAGGAGCCGTGGCTGGCCGACGAGCAATAGCCCAAGGCAACAGTGCAGAATTTGCTGAAGCTTTGTTTCGCTATACTGCACCAGAAGAGGTATATATATAAAGCTTGGTTTAAAAAGGCGATAGGCAATCCGTGGCGCTAAGGACCTGAAAGCCGAGGCGCTAGGCGCTAAGTGCTAAGGCGAGAGCCTTACGTAAATAAGACACATATAATACATAAAATACTTATAAATTGCTTCTTCATAAATACTTATAAACCGAAGCTTAAACCGGCTCAAACCTCAAGGTAAAGGAATATTGGACTAATGGACTCAATATTGCATAATGGGCTTAAATAAAATTATGTAGCCCATTGTAACTTATTAAAATGGGTCAGCCATACATATAAATACAAGAAACCCCACGAAAATAGCATATCCATGTGAGGCGCCCAAGGCACTGCCTAGGCAGCGCCTCATCACCAAGTCTCGCCTGGAGTAGAACCAAGATATAAAGTATATAAAAAATTTTAGTTGATAAAAGATAGATGGTAATATTTCAAATTTGATATGACTATTTGAGCCATATATAATGTATCCTGTTTTGGTCAGTTAATCTATTAGTTCCTCAAATAATCAGTATATGTTGTCAGCCACTCGAACAACTTATTATTACAAAATTGTCATGTGTGTTAGTGTGTATATGTGATCTTACAAAAGTCTGATGACAGGTGATGACTTTTCCATCAACATGTGGTGCTTGTGCTGTAAGCTGTGAGACTCGGATGTTTGTCACCAGTATCCTTTTTTTTTTCTTGTCTTCGTCATTTAATTCAAGTTTTGAGAGTCATCTCGTTTTTGTTCTTCAAGAACAACAAAAATGTAGTAATAATATATGTCAAATTATTAAATCATCATTTCTGCAGATACCATTATTTTAACATCTTTCGTTTAACTTGATGTTGAGGTTTGCTTAACTCGACTTTATTTAGAAATCCCTTACTTTCAAGAAGTAATTGTCATGGCATCTACTTGTGATGCTTGTGGCTATCGTAATTCTGAGGTTTGTAGCCATATATATTTTCTTCTACTTCTTTTTGTGCGTGGAATTTAAAAAAAAAAAATGCAAATGTATGTATCTTTATGATATCCTTTTTAAGTATTCTCATAGAATATTTCATTTCCTACAGTTGAAGTCTGGTGGTGCTATTCCCGCTAAAGGGAATAAAGTTTCTGTCTCTGTGAAAAACATACATGACTTAAGTCGTGATGTCATAAAGGTGTGCCCCCCTATATCTAAGCTGTAACAACCAATTCAAGAATTCTGTTAAAGCCAATTAACACTTGCAACCAATTAGAAGTTTAGAACCTTCCAGCTGTTGATAAGTTATTAGTTTTTCATTGTGCTATATTTCAGTCGGATACTGCCAGTGTAATAATTCCAGAAATAGATTTGGAGTTAACTAGTGGGACATTGGGAGGCATTGTGACAACTGTTGAAGGTTTGGTTACCAAGATAAGCGAAGGTAATTATTTTTTGTGTTCCGTTGTTTGTTAAATATATTGACCGAGATTGTTGTTCCATTCTATTGTACTTTGGGTGTTCAGCATCATGGGTGCCCAATTATATATATAAAAGTTGCCAAATCCATATATTAATTGGCTAACAAACTATGTATTTACAAGCAGATATATTGATTCAAATACAAACCCATGGTATCTTTATATTATATTTCCTATATTGAAACTGAATTGCAGCTCTTGAGAGAGTGCATGGGTTTACCTTTGGAGATAGTTTGGAGGAGGGCAGAAAGGACAAATGGCAGGACTTCAGAGCAAGGCTTATTAAGGTGAGGTGTTCATTGGCAGCCTCTTTATTTTGTCATAACTTTTTTATAAACATCTTTTGATTTGCACATTAATATGTATGTTTATGCTACAAACTTCTTCTTCATTCTCTGTAAGCTCTCATTACAACAACAACAATACCTAATCCTCTCAAAAGCAGGGTGTGGGGGAGGTAAGATGTAGACAGTCGTACCTCTACCCTAAGGTAAAGAGACTGCTTCCAGAGAGACCTCCGGCTCTATAAGCTCTCATTAGTTGGGCATATTTAACAAAAACTGTCAATTGACCATTATAAACAAAGTATTAAACTTCTCGTTTTCTGAATTTTGTGTTACATTCACTGTTACTTTCCTAAAAGTTTATTTTTCTGAGGGTAGTAGATTAGTCAGCAAAACAATAGCTGGATGGTTGTATTTGTTTAGATAAGGACATGAAGAAACTTTAAAAGGAAAGTAGGACAAGTATTAGACAGGAGGTTGAAGCCTACTTGGTTTAACTTGTTGAGGTGGCAATTAGGCTGGTTTCAGAAGTGGTTAAAGTAGGTTCACATCAAAATGTATACTTTCCGTATGCGGCATGCGATCACTTTTTGTCCACATTTTTTAATTTTTTTGTGTAAAGAATTAGTCTGTCATATTTGATTACAAAAAACGTATATTTGTGCATATTATAATCTAGTTTTTAAGTATGCCTTAATAATACACTTTGGTTGACTTTCAGTCCGTTTGACCCATTTGACCCACTTGAAGTAAATGATACACCAAATCGACCCATTCATAAGTAAATGGGCCAAACTTACCATTTCTATTAACTTGCTACTCCAGAAATCGAATATAATTATAGAACTTGTAGTTTGCCCAGTGATGTACTATAGCTTGATTAGCTAATAGATGGTGGTGCCACCTTTGGGTAGGGTTTGTTGGGTCAAAAACATAACGATAGATGCATAACTAATATAATTCTTCACATCTATTACACTTTTAAATGTAAGCAGTGTTGTATATTTAGCTTTGTAGTTGTTTGAAAGATCATTTCGGAGCACAGAATCGTGTTAAATTTTTTTCTTTTTTCTCTATAAAATAATTTTATGAAGTAAGTTATAAGTAATTGTTTGATGTTCTCCAGCTTTTGAGTCTTGAAGAACCCTGGACTTTGATTATGGATGATGCTCTTGCAAACTCCTTCATCGCTCCTGCTTGTGATGATATCAAAGATGACCATCAGTTAACAAGTAAGTCTACCTCTGAATAAACAAAACAAAGTATTATTATTTGAAGTAGTTCGTAAAATCCGTAACAAATTATAGTTATGAATTGAACTATCCCGTATTTGTTTTGTTGGATAGAATTCAAGTGTGTTGCCTTCATTTATACATTGTGAGAGGAAGTGGAAATTTAATCCGTGGAAGAATCAAACAAAAGACCCACAACACTTGTCTTTTTTTCCCTTCTTTTTCTTCCTGGATTACCAATAGCAATTGTGCCATCTTTATTTTATTAAGGATAATGTATGTAGAGGCCACCCAAGTATCCATTTTTTTTTTCATTAAGGCAAACCAAGTGTGTATCTTGTTTCATTTATACCAATTTTCCCAAACAAATTTTAGTATTTTGACTCGACAAAGTTTATTTGATGAGGTGTCAAAATGTTATAAGTTTAAATGGTTGTCTTTATAAAACTGTCTTTTGGTCGAATTCGGTATAAATGAAACAAAGTACATACGTGGCCCACGTGGGTGGCCTATAATGTAGTTTAAATAAATGGATGGACTTAATGAAAAAAGTTGAATACTTGGTGTACCCTAGACATACATTATCCCTTTTAATTAGAAATTGTGTAAATGAAGCCTATATAGTATTTTGAATACTTGAAGGCCTCGATTTAAAAAAGTTGAGTACTTGGGTGCCCTAGACATACATTATCCCTTTTATACATCATTTGACTTCCGTAAATCATGACATGCATAAGTTGGTATAATGACAGTGAAAGGGAACGGAAATACATCATCCATATATACAGCTGAGTTTGATAATTACCTTGCCTGCATTACATAATACTAGCAAAATGCCCGCACAATGCCCGCACAATGTAGGGGGTAAAAAAAAACTAAGTTTCATGTTCATTCGATATGTAGTATGTAAATTACAATTAAAGTTTATATGGCAGTACACTACGATATGACATTTTTAAAAAGAAAAAAAAAATCACTTCTTTACCCCCTTTTTTATAAAAAAAATAGCAAATAAAAAAAATACCCCCAAAAAAATATATATAAGAAATATCGTTGCAAACTCAATTCTCGAGTTGCGAGCTAGAGTTACGACGGTCCATAATTGACACGTCCCGTAACTCCTTACGGTTAAAAAGTTACGTCATATGTCTAATAATTTAAGTTTCTAGTAGTAATTTCAAGTAGACTTTTCAAATATTAATAATAATGCTAGGGGTACATTAATTAGAATTTAATGTCATATGTATTATTACTTTTAAAGTCTAATAATGATAGTATTAATGAAATGTTAACTTTTGCAATTAACTAAATTAAGTTATATTTAGGTGTTTGAATGATGAATAAGATAATAGAAGGGTAAATTAGTCATTTACTACTTCTCCTTTTAAGACTTCTGCTCAAATGCTTTATATAGTAGTATAGATATAGATTAGAGATGACAAGTTTGGTCCGTTAGCAGTTAGCTTATTAATGGGTCGATTTGGGTTTATGTAAACGGATCCAACAGTTAAATAATAAAATTAGCTTTAAAGCTAACAGATCCAATGGGTGGCATGACTCTATAAGTGTATCACACCCTAGCCACCTATTATATACAAGCACACGTGTTGTATAACAATTTGTCTCAAGTGAGACTTGAACCCACAACCTCTTGGTTGATGGGTTACCCTCATTCCACCAGGCGAAAGGCCCTTTGGTGATCAGCTAATACAAAAACAACAATACCCAAGCCCACCACTCGGTGATCCGCTAATCCTTTTTATAAAATTCAATATAATAAATAAAAAATGTTTTTGGTAAACCCAACTCGACTGATGCAAAAGAGTATCCTTTTTGCTAGCGTTTCAGCCCGAAGGCTATATTCGTGTAATATTGTTTACCTATTTGTGTCCTATCTTGTTTCGTGTTTGGATTGTGATTGTGTGGTGTTTTATGCAGTTGAGGAATATGAGAGGAGCTGGGAACAAAATGAGGAGTTAGGTTTGAATGACATGGACACATCTACCGCTGATGCTGCTTATAACTCTATAGATGGTTCATGATACCACAATACCTCTATTACTTACTTTTCTTTTTGTTTGTTAGCATGTACCATTTTGTGACACATGCATTCTAGTGCCTCAGCGCCTGTTGTTTGTGACGTATTTATGAATCCATCTCTAGTTTGTAGTTTCAAGTGACCGAGTGATTGCCATACAATACTAAAATAGAATATAAGACTGCACAAGATACTTTAAATTTTTCCCAATATAGTCAATTTTATCATTGTCTTCATGGTATCTGTTATGTTCAGAACTTTATTCTATGCAATTGCATTGGTGCCATTGGACATGTATTCAAGCATGACAGTGTAATACCTTTCCTCTATCTCTATTTATGTTATTTTACATAATTTTGTTTGTAATTCACATTTTTTCTGGAGCAGCTGAAGTTTTATTAAAGCGGAAACCCTCAGCCAAAAGTGAAGAGGACAGCTGAAATTTTGTAATTCACATATTAATAAAATGTAACTTAAAAGGTGTAAAAATTTATATAAAGGTACTGGTATTGACATTTATATGATACTTCACATTGTAAAGATCACGACATAGTACATAGTTAAAATGATATCGATAAATAGTACAGTACATTTTATGTAGTCTTTATGTCCGAATAACCATCGCTAAGGTCATCTCAAACATGCCTAAGTGCAAGACTCACCATCTCATATATAGGGCAAGTACATTTTATCGCCTACGATACCCTTTTGTCCCGAGATAAGCAACCTACCATTTTTAATACTAGTACCAGGATACGCAACCTGCCGGAAAGTTTCGTGCTAAAATCTCTGTGAACCATATTTTTACCTGTTACCATTTGAAAATACCGACTCTACATCCATTTCACTTGCCAAGTAGATTATTTTACCGCATGTGTATTACTTGACATCCAAATAAAGAAACACGTACTCCTACATTTTTGTTATTTCCAGATTTCTAAAATCGGTGAAGAATTTCATTCAAGAATTTCACGTCATTACCAAAATCAATGGATATTTAAGGATTAATGTTGACACTACTTTCATGATCCCTGAATTTTTTGTACAACCGGAAATTAGAAAAAGAATAAACTCGCTAGTGAAACAAGATCTTGGAATCATCATCGAAAAACAATGAGTAACAGTAACCTCAGCCATCACACCAATAAAACATCATCATCAATCCATCATGTCCATTATCAAACTTGAACTATTATTGAAGGTGGTGATACTTCAACTAAATGGATATGAAAATCAAACTTGATCCGTCAAGACTCCTCGAGATCCTCCGGTAGATATGAAATTGATTTTGCCGGATTCGCAATTTCAGGCGGTTCGGTGGAGTGAGGTCAGTTACCGGCGGTTATGGCGGAGTATCAAGTTCCGGTGAAGCTGACGACAATGATGATGCTGATGAATTGAGATGGTAGCGTTTCTGTTAAACGGTGTCAGATGCCTAGGGCTTGCAATTTCCGACACGATCCGAAACTTGACACGAAACCGACTCGAAAATAAGAAGGTTGGGTCAAGGTCTTTTGACCTGCGAACCCATAAACTTGAAACCCGTTTAACTCACTATTTTTATGGGTCGAGTTTGGGTCATCCAATGACTTTTTGAGTTGATCCAACAACCCGAATAACTTTTAAATGTAGTTACAAACTAAAACGTTCTATTTTGATTTAATACATGCGTCAATTATGTTTTAATATTAAATTTGGATGAAAATACCAAGTAATATGATCTTTTTAGGATTTCATAAAAGGGTTTATGGACTAGATAACCAACGTACTTTCGTTTTTGTTCTAATGTTACCAACGTATCCATTTTATTACCAAAGTCGACAACGTACTTTCAAATTCTGTCTCGATGTCACCCATTTGTTAACCGGTAACCGGCTGAGCCGGTCAAAAACATTTTTATGCAACATGGTAACAATAAATGTGTAATAACTTATTAACACCATCATACTTTTGTTTTTATCTGAATGTCACCAACATACCTATTTTTATTATCAAAGTCGACAACATAGTTTTAAGAGTTAATTGCACAAAAGGTCCATGTGGTTTACACACAGTACTACCGTTGGTCCCTGTCCTTTACATTTTACATTGGCAGTCCTTATGGTTGTAAACTTGTTGCGCACTTCATCCCTTACCCTAACTCCCGTCTATTTTACCGTTAGGGTGAGGGATGAAGCGTGCAACAAGTTTAACGGTAAAATAGACGGGAGTTAGGGTGAGGGATGAAGCGCGCAACAAATTTACAACCATAAGGACTGCCAATGTAAAATGTAAAGTACAGGGACCAACGATAGTACTATGTGTAAACCACAGGGACCTTCTGTGCAATTAACTCTAGTTTTAAATTATATCTCAATGTCAGCATTTGTCATACATGTATTTAAAATGAAAGTGGATGACCTGAAAGCCACATGTAAAAATAGTTAGGACGTGGATTAAATGATCCGATGTGGTAATAACAAGTCAGCATTTAAAAACTATAGTAGGTTATGAAAATGGATGTTGGTGACATTAATACATAATTTGAAAGTATGTTGTCGACTTTGGTAATAAAAGAGGTACATTGGTGACATCGGGACAAAAGAGAAAGTACGTTAGTGATCCAGTCCATAAACCCTTTATAATTGTAACACCCCAAATTTTGTAAGTAAATATTTTATGTTACAGTATTTTAATTACTAATTTTATTAAGTATTAATCACAAATATAAAGAGATGGGGTTAAAATATAAATGAGAAATAAATTTAGAGGCTTGGGTGTGA
Source organism: Gnaphalium uliginosum (assembly GCA_963930675.1). Classification (NCBI taxonomy): domain Eukaryota; kingdom Viridiplantae; phylum Streptophyta; class Magnoliopsida; order Asterales; family Asteraceae; genus Gnaphalium; species Gnaphalium uliginosum. The sequence goes on from OZ005682.1 coordinate 36,765,268, forward strand.
GTGTTAAAGCCTTGAGGGACTAAGTTGTTAAGTTAAAATTTTAAAGGGGTTTATTTGTGTAATGAGAGAAAGTTTAGGGACTAAATAACAATAAAACTATGCTTGTTTCCACTTAAGAAAAATCTGGAAATTGGTAGGTGTTTTGTGTGTGTATGTGTTTGTGTCGAGCCAGGGAGAGGGAAAAAGAGGAAAAAAGAGAGAAAATAAGTAGAACCACAAATTAGGCTAAGATTAAAGGTGTTTGAGGTTACAATCGTCTAATCCTACATCCTAGAGGTAAGAACTACCATCTACAACTTCTAATTTGAGTTAAGTTGTTGATTTTGTGATGAACCCTAAATTGGGAATTTGGGTAAATGTTGGGTTTTGGGTGTAGAAGTATTAGATGATTGTTATTGAGTATAAATGAGTAAATTGTACTCAAGATAAATGAATTCTAACACTTTTTCTATAATATGATGATTTTCTCTAAATGGAGAATTTTTTATTATAAAGGTGATGATGATAAAATGTTATAATTGAGTAATTATTGTTAAAAAGGATATCATTTAGTTATATGCATGAGTTTAATGAGAAAAGAGTCATATTTGTTGGTTGATATAATTGTAGTTTCATGTGAAATTTATAATTTAAAGATTTATTGAGAATGGATGCACAAGAATTTGAGGTGAAAATGCTATTGAGATAGTAATGGGTCAAATGAGAATGTGATTAGGTGATAAATGAGGATTTAGTTAGTTATGAGATATTGAGAAATTGAGTTGTCAATAACTCTTGTATATGTATTTATGTGCTTATGTGATTTAAAGAACTAATAGAGACATTTTGAGCTTGACTAAACAACCATTGTGCAAGGTAAGTAATGAGGAAGGGAATTTATAAGTTGACAACATTTGGATTCTTGAGTGACATCCAATTATGTGTCAATTAGAGGTGGCATTATGAGTTTACATTGATACATTTGAGTATGTCCAATGTGTAAATTTAAAAGATGAGATTCAAGGGTAACAATGGGACTTGAGAAATCTAATTGGTTATGCCTTGACACCAAGATGTGCTCCTTTGAGTAGGAGTCAAATTTGAGTTTCAATTAAGGATCCTTAATCATGAGTTATTATTATTTTGTTGTTAATGTTGTTAATTGTATTTCCCATTACTTACTAAGCATCAAGCTTACCACATTGTTGTTGATGTTGTTTTATAGGTCCAAGCGGGTCACGGGGTAAGTTGGGTAAAGAACCGAAGGTCGACTAGTGGTGGAACTTGCTATTGCGATAGTAAGTTAATCCCTTTTGTTAAATCATTCTCATGATACATGTCGAAGCCCCATAATGTGAAGTCAAACGAATATTTGAGTATGATCATATTTTGAAATCAAGATTTAACCCATGAAGGTGTTGTGATTTAAATTTGTACTAATATAATTTGGGTCATGGAATAGTTGGGGTATAATTGTGAAGAAACTTGCAATAGTAAGTGATTTTGTGTACGTTATAATGGAAGCTTTGGAAGAATTGTCGCACCCCCAAATTATGATGCAGCGGAAGTTAACGCGGGGCGCGACGAAATTAGGAATCATCACACAAGGATATAACGAACGACCTCTAAATGAGTCGTTTGAAAAATAGTACATTTCATTTATATAAAATGTTGAAATGTATTGTTTACAAGTCACAAAAATATTGTTTCCCTAGAATCCGCGTTTAAAACGGGAGATTCTATTGCATAACACTTTACAAAAAGTAACGTGAAGGAATCTCCAGTAATGCAATTGTGAAATCATGCGACTCTAGAGTGCGGTCCCCCTGAAGGAATCCTACTGTTGCTGTGAACCTGAGAAATACATACTAAAACGTCAACAATGATGTTGGTGAGTTCATAGGTTTAGTTATCAAAGTATCAATGTGAACCACGAGATTTCCATGTTGTTTGTATCGCAAAACTACGATAAATAAATGTATACTACTGCCATGAGCTCATAGTCCGAAGCTTAACCGATATGAGTTTGACTTCTGCAGGTGTCTAATCCAGAACACCCGTATGAACGAATAATAAAGCGCCCGTTTGACCAATTAGAGCTACTAACCCGGACGGGGATGATCAATCCCAAATAGATCTATTCTTCAAAACTCGCGCTAAGATCCATACTAACGAAACTATGATGTATAGAGGACTTTTGTGTGGATTAGAAAGTAATACCACTCATGCAATCCGTATATGTGTGTTTATGTACTCGTGTTCATGAAAAATAGTGTATGTATTCTCACCCTAATATTTAAAAATAGTAAAAGTGGGGCTATGAGACTCACCTGAGTTTTGAAAGCGTGCGTTTAAATCAATAAATGTATATCCAAAGTGTAACCTCCTAGCGCCCTAAACGCATAAGGTTATGTATGAGTGAATGTCTCAAAAGATCATTCATGCTAGTTGTCCACTCAACTAGTTATGTCCAAGTGTTTGTTTATCGTTCGAGTTTAGAAAACATGTACGGCCCGTTGGTGACATTAAGTAGTGATAATTCCCGAAGACATTATCATTATGTTGGTTTTCGTTGTATACTTATGAGAGTATATGTGTTGCGTATTCAAGTAGTGTCGTACATAACTATTCGTTGTTACGCGTTTTTAGAACTTTGTGAAACATGTCCTAAGTTTATTTTAAGCGACACTAGGTGCGACACTAGGGCATATTGCAACACTAGGTCAGTGTCGCAATTATCTCGAAAGTTGGGATTTATGCGACACTAGGATTAGTGTCGCAAGTTGTGATTTCGATTTTGTTTTAGCGACACAAGCGTTAGTGTCGCAGGGTATTGCGACACCAATTAACACTGTTGGTTAAAATCATTGCGACACAAAGGTTACCACTGTTAGTTCAAATTGTTGCGATACTAGTTAGTGTCGCAGGTTGCGACACTCGAATGGTATTGCGACACAAGGTTAGTGTCGCAGATTAGTACTGCTGTTTTATGATTTAGCGACACAGGCTTAGTGTCGCACCCGATTTGGGCCTGGTGCGATACTAAGGGTCTGTTGTGTGTTCGAGTTCAGGAACTTGGTCAAACGTGCTCGGTTTGACCCGAAACTTTTGGGGAGGTCTTAAATATGTTTTTAAAGCTTAGGAAAATTATCGTTACGTTTTGTGGTTGACCCGAAAGTGTCGTTTCAAAGTTTATACAAAATCAGTCCCTTCTGTTTATTTCATCAGTTTTGGGTCGTTTTCGTGACTCGTTTTGACCAATCAAAGCTTCGAAATAAAATCCAAGAAAATTCTACGGTATTCCCCTATGTCTTGCCTTCACAAAACATATTTTTACATAATTCTTGGTCAAGTGTAAGTTACGAAATCGTCCAAAAATCAAACATGTGTCCAGTGGGTTGATTTCCTGACCTTTGCTCAGTGTTTAGTCCATATCTCACGATTTACAAAACTTCAGAAAGCAAAATAGTACTACTTTTAAAGGTAACAGAAAATGTGAACTTTTCCAAGTGGTTTCAGTACATTTGGGTTTTTAGATCTCGAGATATGCCTTCTCAAAGTTGGTCAAATTTTTGTCCAAAAGGACAGCCCGGAGACTTACTTTTGTAAACTCGTTTTCCTATACCAAACGACCTCAGAAAAATACAAAACCACATGGGTTCGAAAGCTAACATTCTAAACTTGATTTTAGGGTCAAGAATCACTCGATTTGGTTGAGAAATGAGTTAGATGTCATAGATCAAAGTCGGGTTAAGTTTTTGTACAACAGTTAATCATTTTGTCCGATGATTTTTCGTATTATCCAATGGTTTTCGGTTTAGATCTTGGACATAATTAGTGAAAACGAACCTCTAACATGTATATGAACATTATCGAAGGAAACTAAACGAGTTTGGAAGAGGTTCTTACCAAGAAAAAGTTGATCTAGAGCCGAAAACGTGAGAGAGGGGCTGTTGCGGTTTGGTTCTTGTTTGTATGCTTGTTCTCCTTCTTCTTGTTGTTGTAGATGATGATGGTGGTGACTAGGGGCCTTCGGAGAGGCTGAGAGAGGTGGTGGTGGTGGTGGTTTAGGGCTGATTTGCAGGGAAGAGGGAGAGAGAAGTAGGGAGAGTGAAGTGTGGTTGGTTGAGGGTGTATGAAAGAAAGAAAAAGATGTAATTTACATAATGTGTGGTCATGGACTCTTGGGCTGGTCTGGGCCTGAGCTGGTCCGAAGTTGGGCCGGCCCAAATAAGCCTTGGGCTTGTATGCTTGTTACCCAAACTCGTGTTACGTTCCTTGGTCGGTTAAACGTTAATCGCGCGCGTTAGAATTTAATCGTTAACGTTTCGCTTTTGCGTTTTATTTTTGACACGTAATTGTTATTTTAAATTGACCAAATATTCTTAAATACTTTATTGAACCTTTTCAAAATATTTGACGGGTTTTGTTCGGTGTCGGGTTCGATTCGCGCGTTTTCGTCGCGTATGGTACGTTTTATGCAAAACGTAATGTGTTCGTATATTATCGTACAATAATAATATAATGTAAATAACTACTATTTAATTAAAAATAGATTCATTGTTATTTATGAAAGTTTTCACCAACGTCCGTATTTATCGTGTCGGATTCCATCCGATTGAAATCGCGTAATTACAATTAATTATGTACGCGTGTATACGAAATGTACAAAATAATGTTACTGTACTTAGTCCTATTTCACACTAAATACAAGTAATGATGACCTATCTTAGGTACTAATGACGACCTAATTTGCCAGGTGTCACAAGAATTCAAGTTGCTATGTGGTTTAATGCTTAAAGTGTAACTCCAAATAATGCCCAAATGGTCACTTTTCGGATTCAAGTCCAAAACTGTCATTAGTGTGAATTTTGAAAAAGTGTCAATTGAGAAACCTTCGTTATGTTATATGAAATGTGTCTGCAAAATTTGGTGGGTTGATTCATAACGAGTCAAAAGTTACATTCGTTTGAAATTGGGTTCAAAAACTGAGTTTTTATGCACTTTTCAGAAATTCATCACAGGTACGCGATTGCGTACCCTTACCAGGATCGCGTATCTTGTGCTAGAACCAGGACAGAAACTCCCACGTTGTTGGTACGCGATCGCGTACCATCACCGGGATCGCATACTAATTTAGTACGCAATCACGTACTAAATTTCACTAGGATCGCGTACACTAAAAGACGAAAAAAATAAAATTTGGGCGTTTCAATAAAACATTTTTATGCTTATTAGTATGAATTATAAACTTAAAGATTGACCCATGTGATCCATTTGATTTAAAATTGACCTGATTGGATAAAGGGGTATCTGGGTTGGGTATGAGTCAGTAGGTTTTGGGTTGAGTTGAAATACTCAACTCGATTAGAAAATCATGTTGGGTTTGGGTAAACTAGTTCTGACCCGCCAACCTAATAACCCGAGCGGGTCAACTCGACCCAACTCGAATTGCCACCCCTAGATGCAGACACTACTTTTCTAGTTAAAAATTCCGAGTGGACATCTATTATAATGGAGTTTTGCACTTGGTATCGTCATAGTTCACTTAGAATCGCCTGAGTTTGCTTAAAAATCGGTGCTACATCACTTTTGTACTGGAACTGTTATTTTTTTTTTAACTTTGTAATTTAATTTTTGTACCTTGAGGGTTAAGGTTGATAATTAATGTGCCACGTAAGGAAAAACAAGCTGCGTAAGCGACAATTTAATTATCTTCTTGCCAAATAATCATTTTACCGGTTGTTCACGTAAATATTTACCATGTTGCTTATATGACAAAAATTTTACCTGAACTGCATACTTTAGTAATATCAATTGTAAGTTAATAAAAATAGTAAGTTGTTGACATCGGAAAAAAAAATGTACTCCTAGTACATTTTCGACAAAATGCAATAACTCTTATATATATTGTGTTACATGTTTTTTTAATAACTTTGAATGTCAAATTTATATAATCAAATCTGTGCATTTTTGTAGACTTAAAATATGAAATAAAACCACACAACAAAACGTCCTCTGGAGGCTATACTCTATAGTGTCGGATGGGGTTGTTGGAAGGCCAGGGGAGGAGCGCGTGACCCGATGCGCGTGTGTTACGCAATGGAATATGAGAACACAAAATTTGTTTTGAAAAGATGAGGCGAGTGGAGGCGGTGTGGGGTTCATTGAACTTGGACGTTTTTGGATGTTACTCAATTTTCAAAACGCAAGTAACGGTATTAGAGCGCGTGACAAAGCAATAAATGACAAAAAAATGTTGATTGATATTGGACGTGTGTGGTGTGTGATTGGCACGTGACATGGCAACCAAAAATACAGTTCAGAAGCGCACTGAATGAGCAAAGCAATTACACCATCCATTCATCAGTCCCAGTCGCCTTTCTTTACCAACCCCATACCCTAGCTTTAGATTCGTAAATCACTCATCACTCATTTCTTATAAACCCTAGCTTTAGTTTCTTCTTTTTAATATTTATATTTTTCATAAATTATTCAGTTATACGATGACTGCAGCGGCGGCGTCATCGATCGGAGCTGCAAACATCGATCTGGCGAAAGACGACCTTCAATTAAAAAGTAATTTTATTAGTAATGGATTGAAAAAGAATAACAGTAACTTTTACGCTGCTACTGGTTATTCGCTTTTGTTGGATAAACAAAGCCGCCGCCGTACTCTCTTCTCATCTTCCTCAATCAGAGCTGTTTCAACGGTAACTTACCAGATTTATTTATTTATTAGGTCTACCAATTTTCATTATAAACCTTTTTTTTGTTATCTACATGTATTTTATTCATTATAGAGAAAGAAGAAATTTGGAAAATGTGTTCAAATGTAACACATGCGGTTCTCATTTTCCAAATAGCAAATGTCGAAAACCATAAATCGTAGTTTTCGTATTTCAGTATTTGTAGATATAAAGGTAAAACAAATGGTGGTTTTTGTCTAAGGATTGGGAGGTGTTTTGTGTCCTCAAAAAGCTGATTGAAATTAAGAGAAGATGTTAGACATGGTGTCTGTTTTCATTTCCCAGAATGGGTAGAAACTACAAGTCATAGTTATAAATGGAAAACAAGGATTTCTCTTTTCTTGTCAAAATACAAACTTGAGTAAGCCCCACTTCCCTAGCTTCACAATAAAGTTCTATTTACCATGGGTAAGCTAAAAAGCTCAAAAGTGTTTGGCAAGTGAAAAGAGCTTAATAATGCAATTAGCTAAAAAGATTCGTTGAAAAACTAAGCCAAACAGGAGTAAAACTGCAACTTAATGCTACTTAATTGGCTATACTACATGTTCTATCGTTTGAGAAGTGAGTTCTTTTCATGATCATGATTTTGGATTCAAACTGACACTAACTTCAATAGGAGCTCACATTTGATTAACAGAATGCTGTTTTTTGTTGGGTTGGATGTTTCAAAATGTAATAAACTGTACCTGAATTTCTCCAGCTTTAGAAGTTTCCATTCTATGTATCATTAAATTTTCAATATCTACAATATAAATTTTGAAACTTTGATATAAACTTTAAAAGTTGGATACATTCAATACAATTTTGGGTAAAGTTTGATACATTTTCAAACACTTAACAACACCCCTTTTTTACGTGCATCTATTTAGTCCATCTATATTATTTAACTATCTGCATTTCACCAGTTCACGCACTACCTTTTGTAAATGTGTCTTTCTATTTATTATATTTTTAATTTGATCTGCAAGTGCTAACTTCAATCTTATTATTTTTATGATAATTATTATCATTATTGTTACATTTTATGATGATGATGACATTTGCAGCCAGTGAAACTAGAAACTGCCGTTGAGACTAAGCGAAGTAAGGTTGAGATATTCAAGGAACAAAGCAACTACATACGATACCCTCTTAATGAAGAGTTGTTAACTGATGCACCTAATATTAATGAAGCTGCTACCCAACTGATCAAGTTCCATGGAAGCTATCAACAATATAACAGAGATGAAAGAGGTGCCAAATCATATTCGTTTATGCTTCGAACTAAGAACCCTTGTGGAAAGGTATCCAACCAACTGTACCTTGCTATGGATGATCTTGCTGATCAGTTTGGAATCGGAACTCTTCGGTTAACAACCAGACAAACATTTCAGCTTCATGGTGTTATCAAGAAGGACCTCAAGACTGTGATGAGTACCATCATCAGAAACATGGGGTCCACACTTGGTGCATGCGGTGATCTCAATAGAAACGTTCTTGCTCCTGCTGCTCCCTTTGTGAGCAAAGATTACCTTTTTGCACAGCAAACAGCAGACAACATCGCTGCACTGTTAACTCCACAGTCAGGATTTTATTATGATATGTGGGTGGATGGGGAGCAGTTTATGACTGCAGAACCTCCGGAAGTTGTGACAGCACGCAATGATAATTCTCATGGGACAAATTTCCCTGATTCAGCTGAACCTATCTATGGAACTCAGTTCTTGCCAAGGAAGTTCAAAGTTGCAGTTACTGTTCCTACAGATAACTCGGTCGATCTCTTTACAAATGATATCGGTGTTGTGGTTGTTTCTGATGATAATGGAGAGCCTCAGGGTTTCAATATTTACGTATGTCTCACCACTTGTGTATTAATTTATCTAAATATGATTGTCTAATTTCTTGTTTCTGACATTAAGCTTACATTTTTCTCTTTTTCAGGTTGGTGGTGGCATGGGAAGAACACATAGAATGGAAACCACTTTTCCTCGTCTAGCGGACCCCTTGGGTTACGTCCCTAAAGAGGATATTTTGTATGCAGTGAAGGCTATTGTTGTTACTCAACGAGAAAATGGCAGACGAGATGACCGTAGGTATAGTAGAATGAAATACTTGATAGATTCATGGGGGATCGAAAAGTTTAAGTCTGTTACTGAGCAGTACTACGGAAAGAAGTTTGAACCTTGCCGAGAGTTGCCGGAATGGGAATTTAAAAGCCATCTGGGATGGCATGAACAGGTTAGTTCCATCGCAGTGGAAATTGATAGCTCATTTAAGATTTTCACTTTGCTCTCAAATTATCTTTATATAATTTTGTTTGCACAACTAAGCGCCTTTTTTTTTGGTGGCAGGGCGATGGCCGTTTATTTTGTGGGCTACATGTTGATAGTGGCCGGGTTAAGGGGATAACAAAGACGACATTGCGGGAAATAATTGAGAAATATAACTTGAATGTGCGGATCACACCAAACCAAAACATTGTCCTTTGTGATATTCGCCCCTCCTGGAAACGTCCCATCACTGTAGCTCTGGCTCAAGGGGGCTTGTTGGTAAGACATCCGTGTTCACATACTATTTCTACAAAAAATATTGTGAATTATAAATATTATTGAAAACTTAATATTTTTGTGAGTAGGTTTAAATATAGTATTTTTAAATTATACTCCGTAAAACTTATTATTGTGTGTGTCTGAATCGCTTATGCGTATAGTTGTAACTTAATTATTTTGTGATACAAAATCTACCTCTTCTGCTAATTTGCATCTACTGCTTGTCTATATTTTGACAACTGACAGTTAGTACTCTGTTTCTTTATTTTAAACCGGCTCATATACTTCATGTGAATCACAAGTTCTTGAAAAATCTTTGTAATAGGTTTCTCTTGGTTGTAATGTCTTGCAGTTTTGATGTTTATGCATATGGTTAAAAGTGTACTGACTTTACTTTATTCCTCTCTCGTATTTTGGTTCCCTCCCATATTTTTGGTGATTTTTATTCGCTTAGGAAATATGGTTGGGCATTACTGCGTTAGTGTTGGGTTTGACAATTAGGTAGCTATGCAGTTGGCATGAAGAATTTAATATAATTACTTCGGAACTGTTACTAATAGGATTTAATTGGAATTGTTTATATTTTTGGCAGCCCCCTACGTACGTGGACCCTCTCAACATAACTGCAATGGCCTGCCCTGCTCTGCCTCTATGCCCTCTTGCCATTACTGAAGCTGAACGAGGAATTCCTGACCTCCTTAAGCGGGTTCGAGGTGTTTTTGAGAAGGTATATTCCCCAAGATACAGATTTCAGTTTTTCAAGTAGAGGTGTCTATATTAACCCATTTACTCTTGAATGGGTCGATTTTGGTTATATTTTGTTCCAAGCGGGAAAAATGGGTAAAATGAAAAAATTCAGCATAATAGGAAATTGGTAAAATGGGTTGAAGGGGTCAGAAGTTTCCCAAAGTGTATTTATGATAAAACCTCACAAAACATTTTATTACATATCGAAATATAGACTTTTTTATTTTATAATTCTATTTAACACAAATTGATAAAAGTTTGGACAAAAAGAACTTTTGGCCTATCTGATCAAGCCCAATTCTACTGTATTATAAATACCCATTTTGAACTGTTACAGAACCCACCGATAGACTTCATTTTCTGTTTACAGTAATTTTGTAAGTGGTCTGTATTAACAGTCATGAATATTGTGATCTCAGGTTGGTCTCCCATATAATGAATCCATAGTAGTAAGAGTTACTGGTTGCCCCAACGGCTGTGCTCGACCCTACATGGCTGAACTTGGATTAGTTGGTGATGGTCCTAATAGCTATCAGGTACTTCCATCCTCTGTTGCTCATTTCATTTTCTATGAGTTTCTAGGAGTTATCATGATATCCTTTTCTAAGTTGTTAGATCTTAAAACAGAAATGGTTTTATTTTTTTCCTGTTTAGATATGGCTCGGTGGAACACCAGCTCAGACTTCATTAGCCAGAACTTTCATGAACAAGGTTAAGATCCATGACCTTGAGAAGGTTTTCGAACCATTATTCTACAGCTGGAGATTGAAGAGGAAATCTAAAGAATCATTCGGTGACTTCACAAATCGCATGGTCAGACCTATCTATGAATTTTAGAGGTGGCAAAATGGGTGGGTCAGGCTGGTTGGGTAATGGTTCAGATTGAGTAGTTAAACCTGAAATAGTTTTTGTTCAAAATATATTAAAGCTTCTATAAGTATTTAAGTTACATGAATTTAGAAGGGTTCCATGCATTGAAATGCACTCTGGGCGACTTTCAGCTGGTTTTACTGCATTTGACCCATTTCATGTTTAGCCAACTAGTTTTATTCTATCTGTTTGCCACCTCTGTATGTAAGAAATGTAGTTTCTTTTTGTTAGTCATTTTGGAACAAAATGGGCTGATATTTGGTTGAAAAACTTCCTTTTATGTTTTTTTAAGGGATTCGAGAAACTTCAAGAAATAGTTGACAAGTGGGAGGGGCTACCAAAGTCATCATCCCGATATTACTTGAAGCTCTTTACTGACAAAGAAACATACGAAGCTGTAGATGCACTCGCAAGGATCGAGAATAAGAGTGCTCATCAACTGGCAATGGAAGTCATCCGTAATTATGCTGCTTCCCAACAAAATGGTAAAAGCCAGTAAGACCATCAAGGTTATTAGCGGTATCTGTTCTAGTGTGTTTCAATTGAGCTGTTGATTCAAATCTGTTTCTGTGTATTTTGTTGCTGTTAGAACGAACATTTGTATTGACCCTTTCCAATTTCTTTTCTATTGTTATATTTAGTTTTGAGTCCGGCCCAAATGAGGTTCTGAGCTCTAGTAGGGTCTTAGGACGTGGATTTGGTTTTGTTTTGATATGGTGTCATCTTCTGGTGTTTTATATTAATAAACTTCCAGAATGTCAAAAGTGCTTTGCTTTGTGGTTTTTATCAACACATCCGAGACCTCTATGCAATATTTGTGCTTACTTAAAGTGTACAGCCGTACCTTCTTATCGAAAGAGATTTTGTCAAAGTGTGATGGTCAGAATTCGTTATTTTTATTCCGAAACCTCAAAGGCAATTAGATTTTTACCAAACCGTTCTTCTGAGAAGGTTAACGGTTAAGACTTGTAAACAAAGCATACATCAACCAAAGAACAAAGTTGTTAACAATCTTTTTCGAAAAGGCAATGATAACTTTTATTGAAAAACTAGCAAGAAGTTAGATATTACAAACACCGGAACAAAAATACCAAACATAAACAAACTAAATCTTCGAACCGATTAATCAAAATTTCGCTCAACTCCACATATAGACCCAACAACAGCAACATCTAAATATTAACGCTACTCAACTTCCAAAGCTATAGATAACCGTCTAAGCAACTTTGGAATCTAGTAATTTCATATTCAAGATCGCTCTCATCGGAATTTTCCATGTCCTCGATTAATTTATTAAGCCCAATCCGACAAGACCACATTAGACGATCACGATAACATTTACTTTTTAAATCTTTTCCGATACGGTTTACGTTGTTGTTAACAATCTTTATCTAACAAATCACGCGAAGAACAACTTAAATAACTTTTCCCTATTTAAAATTTTTTTATTCCATTGAATTTATAAAAATTTTATTTGACATCTATTATACCTTATTATCAATTGGCAAACTAAATGACCAATTTCTCATGACATTTAAAGGGGTATTTTGGTAACTTTATTATTAAATAATGATAATTGTCAACTTAAATTCTGATGAGATTTTTAAAAGTGTTGATGCCTTTTAACTTTAATATCTCATTTCTTCCACTGAAAAAAATATACAACATCTAAGCTTGAATGAACTTGATGATTAAGAATTGTATATATTGATTCTAGATTAAGAAATTACAATGAAGACAAGGAGCATTTAATAATAATAATAATAATAATAATAATAATAATAATAATAATAATAATAATAATAATAATAATTGGAAAAAAGTGTATACAAACTTAATTAATAAACACCTTCATACTAAGTAAAGATTTCAATGAACAACAATCAAAATTAAGTTTGTATGAACCTGAATAATGAATTGGTTTATAAACAAGTTGTTTCAAAACTACTACCTTATTTCAATAGACAAACTATTTTATAAAATTATTTCATATATTGAGAGGCACTTAGATTTTTTATATTTCGAAATATATTGATTTGATAAAGAATAATGAGAAATTGATGAAATATTTTGTCTTTTTTTCCTTTTCAATCCTCTTTAAATTAACAATTGTTACAAAAACATAATTTCCAAGATAGTTAAAAACTAAGAATGCATATAACTAAACAAAAATGATAGACATTAACATATTTATGTATCCCTTGCAATTGCAAGGGCAAATAGTACCTAGTTATTATATAACTTTTTATAGTTATCTATACATATATACATATATATATATATATATATATATATATATATATATATATATATATAACTTTTTAGAATTGATATTTTCTAAAAAAGTTTTTTAAGAAAATAAAAAAGTCACTTTTCCATGTTATATCTTGAAGATGAAAAACAATGATTTTCATTTTTTACTTTTTTTCCTTTGTAATACTCCTCTCACTTTTCTAATAATTTTGAAAACCTTTTAAACTTAGTTAATTTTTCAAAATTGAAAATACAATAACACTTGAGAGAATGGAAACTCTTTTTATTTTTTAAAATATTAGAAATGAAAATTGTGAAAAACAACTAAACGCACCCTAAATTCTGATTTTCCTCCATTTTAGGTGCGTAAAAGAAATCCCTTAAACTCTTTGTTCTTTTGTTGTGAACAAATCAATCTTATTGTTGAGTTGGTGTAAGGAGTGGCGTGTTTGTGTGGGGATCAGTTGTTATTACCGAGTAATTAATTAAATAATAAGTAGAACCCGATGGATGACGACAACAATCGAGTCAGAGTGATTGAAATAGACGGCAACGACGAAGAAGAATTCGAAGAAACTGAATAATCTGCAAAAGACTAAATTGAAGAAGAAAGTGAGTTGGTTTCTGATCAAGCGTATTTCATCTTGAGTGCAATAAGGGAGGTTTGTTGAAAAAGTGCTAACAGAAGGTTAGTGTTGTCGTTTAGTGAGTTAAACCGTGGATGGCGCCAATTGATCAAGCGTATTTCATCTTGAGTGCAATAAAGGTGAAGATTTATGGGTGATTAAGCTGTTACACTCTAATAATTGTGCAAACCTAGTTCGAGATTACACTCAATCGATGGTAGTAATTAACTTAATCCTCAGAGAGAATTGTAAGCAAATAACGTAGTATTAATAATGAAGCCCTAATGCAAACCCTACCTTCTTGAAGGTTCTAGAAGCATGATTGTGTTAGGGGTTTGAGCGTGGGTACATTATGTGTCCAAGCTGATGTGGACCAATGAGAATGTCCGACCGGGTTAGTGAGATGGCCATGCAAATAACACCTGCATGAAACATGTCGGGAAGTCATGCAAAGTGTGTGTTGGACGAGCTCAGGAATATTACGATCTGAGCTCGGATGGCGCATAGCGAAAATGCAGACTCAGGGAAGGGTCCAAGCATCGCGCCGAAGTAATGTTAAATATCCGAGCTGAGCTTGTGACCCGTGATCCGAGGTCAGATCAGCTCAGAGTTGGCTTAGTCGTGATGGAAATTAGCTGTGATGGTATGCACATCATTAAGTCTCCCAGTTCAGTATTATTTTTGATAAAATATGATGCCGAACTCATAATATAAGTGACGTGGCACCCTGCCTCTTGGGGTACTCAAGTGGGCGGCGTGTAATAAATGCATATGTGGTGAACAGTAAAGAGGCTTCGATTCCAAGTTGCCTTTTGACCGATGATGGGACAAAAGCGTTCCCGTTCCATTGCTTACGTCATAAGAACAAGTTGGCAAGGAAACAATTCGTTGCCCTTGTGAGGCCATCGCCCTACACGTGTAAGGTTGAGGTTGAGGCCCAAGCAGCCCGGCCCATCTCGACATTTACTATAAATACCTTCCCCATGCCTTCACATTTACTTTTTACACCATCAGATTGCTGGAGAGCATTCTGGCAATCTTCAAACATTACGGCCTTGAATTTCCAGTTTTCTGGCAATCTTCAAACAATCTTCAAGGTTAGTTCATCACATCTATACTTTTCTTATTTTATAAAATGGCCGAGCATATAGACGTGGTAGACCTGCGTGATGATGATCACTTAGATGTTAGAGCAGAGGGGGTTGAGGACGAGGTGCCTACGGATCCTCGCTCGAAAGTGGCCCATGAGTGAGTACCGTTACGGATGACAATATCGCGCCACTTATTAAAGGTATCCATGTATAGAGAAGTTTCATCCCGTTGCACCTACCCCTGAGCAGCGCGCTTGATAGCATCAAATAATGTCATATTTATATAATAATATTCCCTTATTTTTAAGCCTTTTTATTGCAATTTAATTATAAATGCTACTGATTTCGTTTGTATTAGCAGAAAGGCCTTTGAAATAAAGAAATGCAGAAAAGGAACGAAAACCGACTCAAGACTGAAGAAAATAAAGAAAAGATTGAACACCCAAAAAGATTGGACTTGAAAATAAGACAAGCCAGAAAGATAAGAGGAAATGGGCCAAATTAAAGAAAGATATCCGGATTTGCAAAAGATTGGAGCCCAAAAGGAGAAAGGCCCAAGAAGAAGCCCAGCCGTGGAGCAGAAGATTCTGGAACCGCATCCAGCTGGCGGTTGGAATTTCCAACCGGCGGTTGAACCTAAATGTGGAAGGCGGTCGAGCGCGCGGGTCAAAATTCGGGTTATCGGGTTAAATTCCAACCCAACCGGCGGTTGAAAAATCCAACCGGCGGTTGAAAAATCCAACCGGCGGTTGGATTCGCGGACCTGAAATCTATAAATAGAGGTCATTCTCAACCTTAAACCATACACTTTTACAAACGAATTAAGTCATCCTTAATTCGACTTTAGGGTTTAGAATCCGACTTTAAGGGTTATTTGGAGGCTAGGAAGCTAGGGTTTGAAGCTTTTCAACCCTAACGAAGATTTGGTTCAGTATCTTGGGTTTGATTCTTATTCTTTTCTATTTACTATGTTTCATTACATGTTTCTAGATTTGGTTAGGTTTAATTCAACCATGAACTAACTCTTTATTGTATTTACTTAGATGAATGATTAATAGATAATAGTTTCATGATATGTTTATGTTGATTTAAATTATAAATGGTTATTAAGTTTATTCGAAAGATCCATATCGATTGTGAGTTTATTAATTGTTACTTAACGTGGTCAAGAGACTTATGCTAGAACTGACGTTTGTATGAGTTGATTGATTATCTACAATTAAGTGATCTATTAGTTAATTGTGGCTTGAGTCTGTAACCGGTAATAGGTTAAGACCAATAGCAATTAATACAACCTAATTGGTGTGATAATTAGAAAACCAATAATTATAGACTTGCATTAACACGATGTCACAGAGTAAATCTTAATGATCTGTTGATAGGAATAATAGCATAAAGCTTATGTTAATAACACGCCTCAGTGTATTCAAGAGAATCTAGTATTAAGGTAAGTTTTATTAGGGATCAGTTAACCTTAATAGGAGGCTGTCCATATAAGTTGAAATCACCATAATAAACAATCAACAGTTCAATAAATATATCTGAAACCTGAATCTAAAAATCACTATTCTAAGTAAATACATGCTTATCTATCTGATTACTTTCAAGTTAATTTTATCTTCTTAATTGTTTAAGTTTTGTTCGCTTTACTTTACTACGTTGGTACGGAACTAAAACGCTTTCCCTTTATCTATTTGTAATTTATAATTTTAAGGTTTAATTAATTATTTTAATTTACACCGTTTCCCTGAGTTCGACTCGATCTTACCAAAGCTATACTATAATACGAACATGTATTCTTGCCTGGTTGTGTTTAAGTTAACTTTAGTATTTCCATTTTAATTTAAAACTTGTATTTTTAACGACAACTTAACACGCATCAGCGCTCATGAACCGCCATAGGATGATGGAGAAAGGAACCTGCGCCTTCCGCCAACACCGTTTTTGCTATACGTACTGAAGTACTATATGGTGGGTTTCGACCAACTGCACCCATTCGCTGTAAGAAAGATAGTGATTTTTGAAATGTTTTACCGGTCTATGGGACTAGCCCCTTATGTGAAAGTGTTACGGGCTACCTTTTGAATGTATGCTTCCGGCGTTGGTTGGTATACATTCGATAAGAAGAACAATTTTGTTGGGAAGAAAGAGTCCGTTCTCCATGATTACCGGGACTCGTTCTTTTCGTTGATCAAACTGTCATCCCATCGGATTGGGTAGAGTTGCTTGTGTGGAAGTACGAGCGCCCAAAAAAGATTAGTTACACACCCAGTTGACAACGGAGGAGGAGCGCTTATATGACTTGGGCAAGAATGCTAACCTAACCATGACGACGTATCACAACTACATTCTTGAGTTGGGCTGTGTAAGCTCGTTCTGGCCTCATCCCAATAGGCTACCTGTCGTGTTACGCAATGGGCATGGTACGGGGGTGTAGGTGTAAATTAAATTTTTTATGCCTTGACTTGCATTTCCATATGTCTAATGATTTCGTCCTTGTTTACGGAAATGGATCTGAATGCGATTCTCAAGGTGCTCAACCCTGATGGTTTGAGGTATGTTGTAGAATGCTATACCTGGATCTAAAGTTCGATCACAACTACTTAGGTGCGGAATCCCTAAGCAATTGAGTAATTTATGAAAATGTAAAACAAATCAAACACGACAAACGTAAATAAATTTTCTCTTCTATTAAATCACCACTGATTACAATACTCTCACAAATTCGCTCTCTCAAACACGCACTTACAAACTCACTAACACGTACATACATTCACATGCATACCTAAAACAGAAAGTACGTCACATATATATAGACTGTTCATGCATTAAACTAAAATCTTTTGATTGAAACTTGAAAGATTACTTGACTTGGTAATTATAAGTAAAATAACTGTGCAAGTAATTAAATAGTCAAGGGATAGAAGAATATCATCAATAGACACCACAATTTATAGTGGTTGCGATGACCGCTAACTAGTCCACCTTAATTCACTTTCCGATTATACGATATCGGGATTTATCCACTAGTAGTTAAAAAAATTTCACAGGTAGGTATGAAAACCATTCAAAGTCTTGTTTTTCTTCACTAAGAATGCGATACTAAAGCTATAACAATTTTTACTATTCTGATCTTTGTGTGTATGTCCATTATCGTTGTATACTAATACTCAATCATTATGTATCAATATAGTTACTATATTTGAAAATCACTCGATATCATTTGTAGTGCTTAAAAGTCAACATATATATATATATATTTTTATATATATATATATATATATATATATATATAATATACGATAACAATTATTAATAATAAATTTACGTATTAATAACATATGTTATGTCACGTTATGTCATATTACTTTAAGGATTTGATTGCTAAAAGTTAATTCCCAAACTACCAACCAAACAAAATGAATCCGTATCAATCTCATTCCCATTCCTAAAACCCACAGCAAACACAACCTTAGTCTTTCACGCCCGATCGATAATGAGAAAACAAAATTCCCGGTTTCCCTCCATTTTGGGTGCGAAAAAGAAAACCCTTAATTGTTTTTCTCTTTTTGGGTTGTGAAGACATATAATTCTTTTGGTCAAAGGAGTGAGTGTGTTTGTGGGCGGATCAGTTGATAGTTCTTTTCAGTTAAATAATTAGGTAATTAATTCGTAAGTAGAAGGATGGAGGATGATGACAACGGAGTGATTGAAATAGACGACGACGACGACGAAGAAACTGAAGAGGAAGAAACCGAAGAAGAAGCAGAAGAAGGATCGGAAGAAGAAAGTGATGAAGAGTCGGAAGAAAGTGAGTTGGTTTCGTCAGTTAGGGTTTCACGGCGGACAGGCATTTCACAGGTACAGGTGGTTGATGACTCCAACAATAAATTAAAGAGTCAGATCGATGATAATGATTTTAATTCTAATGATAGTGATAATAATAATGGTTTCGAGATTGATGGTTTATACTGTCCCATTTGTATGGAAGCTTGGACTAGTGGTGGACAACATCAAATTTGGTACTCCTATTATTTTTACCCTCATTCTTCATTTACATTTTTTTTATATATTTAGTATCTAATATTAATTAATGTTTATGATTATGCAATGTTAACTTAAAAATGAGATTGAGACGCATGCTAAAATCAATGTTGAAAGTTATGAGCGAGAAATTGCGTAAGACCTGTGTCAAAAGTTGAATGAATTAGGGTTGATGTTAAAAATAAGGGTGATATGCACTTACATAAGATTCAATTACAGTGGTAATAAGGTCTATTGGAAATATGTTGGTTGTACACAAGTCTACGCCTATAGGTATGCTTAAAGCTTCTCGCAACCTGACTTGACAATGGTTGTGTTTTTGAGTAATCTGATAACAATACAAGTGGTTTTCTGTAGTGATGATATAAAATGTGCAAGCACATTGATTAGTTAAGTATGGTTGTTACTAGAAAAGAATAGAAATCTGAAACAGTGAAGAAACTGTGTGATGGACATTCAGGAACCTTTCTTATTTGTTTGACGATACTACTATTCTCTCTCTCTCTCTCTCTATTCCTCATGAGCGGAAAGGCTCATTTTGTTATTTATCCACCATTCTTCACCTTTCCTTTTTTTTTTTTTTCTTTTTTTTTTCTTTTGTAGAAATAACCTTATCTAACTCTCTCAAACTCCAAAAATAAGCAGGCATAGAGATAGATAAGTTAGTCTATAGATAATCGTGGCCAAACTTGTCAAGTATACGTGGTTTGGGTGAATCTAACTCTTTCTCTCTGCGTGATGACTGCAGTTGTCTTCCCTGTGGGCACATATATGGATTGAAATGCATCACTAAGTGGCTTAGGCAATGCCGAAGTGCTGCGAAGGTTTGTTTATTATCAGCTATGTAAGTTAAATCTGTATTACTTTACTTGTATCTTAATTTTCTTAATCACTGATTTTCTGTCGCCAGTGCCCTCAATGCAACAGAAGATGCACAACGAAAGATGTTAGAGTACTTTATGCAGCACGGCTTTGTGTTGTTGATGCAGAATTACAAAAGGTAACCGTGATACTGTGGAATGAGGAGATAAGATCAAGGTTGTAAACATCGTTAGGCGGGGACTAATCGGCCGAGACCTTGTAGGGACTAATCGGCCAAGTCAGGGACTAATCGGGGACTAATCGGATTGGACCTTTTTATTAAAGTTAAATAATAGATTTCAATATATTACGGAGGGCGGGGATATCCCGAAGATTGAAAGAGAGGCAATCCCAGAAGTGAAAGATCAAACTCAAAACTAGGGCTCTCTGGACGGAGTGGTGACGGCAGAGAGGTAGAGAGATTTTAAGCGGGCAAATCAAAAATTTCACTTCGAATTTCGGACCTCAACAGGATAAAACGTAATGATAGAATAGAATAGAACCATAAACATAAACATAAATATAATTGTCTAGAAACATAAACATAATTATCTACAACATACACATTTTATTGTTCAATTGTTCAAATACTTCAAGTTTGACCAAGTTTAAAATATTGACCAAGTTTGACTTTGACCATTTTGACCGGTTTTGACCGATTAATCCCGACTTTATAGAACAATTCCGACTTTGACCAGTTGAACACTGTTGACCGACTTTTAAGTCGGATTAAGGCTAGTTGAGTTGGAGTAGCACTAAATCCCGACTAATCGGGGACTAGTCGGGGATTAGTCGGGACTTTTACAACACTGGATAAGATGTATATTGATTCATTTCCTGATTAAGTACACCTTTCTGCTTGCAGCAAGTGCGGTCACTCGAAGCTAAATGTGCTTCTCTTGAGCAGAAGGTAATAAGACTTACGTGAGGATATGTTGGCGTATTGTTTTCCCTATTTGAGCGTGATTTATATGAATCTGGCATTTTCTCTCTTATGATGATATAATGTTCGATGGATTTCATTTCTAGCTAATTTTAAGGTATAACTGCTTTTGAGTAAAAAAAAACAGCCGAGAGGGGTTTAAGGCCACATCCGTTATCATTTTGTCGGTCAACCCAACCAATAATTTTGTTTATTAACTGGTGGAAGTAAAGTGAGGGGTGCAGTTGTGAGGATGGCGATTATATGAAATTAGTCTGTATACCGTATTACAAGGATTATGTGAGGGGTGCAGTTGTGAGGATGGCGATTATATGAAACCACAAGTTCTCAGTATCAATAAAACTACAAGGATTATGTGGGAGTACTTGTACTTATTTTTTTAGCCTAGGAATCCGTTCTCAACATCTACTCTATGTGCGAGCAAGGAACACAAATCTTGGCTAGTATTATACTAAGCTTTAGCATAGGCTTCATTTACCCATCCTATCTTTGACTATATACTCAATGAAAAGGTCTACACATGTTCATTTTTCTATATCATGCTCTATGGATTTCATTTTAAGCTTATTGTAAGGTACAACTGCTTTTGAGTAAAAAGACAGGTGAAAAGGGGTTCAAGGCCACTTTCCATTATCATTTTTTTCAGTTTACCCAACCAACAATTTTGTTTATTAACCACCAGAAGAAAGGAGAGGGTGCAGTTAGAAGATGGCGAGTAGTGGAAATTAGTTTATATTCAGTATTACTATTTCAGTCACAAATCTTTTAGTTGCACCCAAGGCACCACCAAGTCAAGAATAGGATAGAGAAACAATGTTCTGATGTGATGTTCGTGTGTTATTTTGATGCAGTTACATTTCTAAATTGCTAGTTTTACTGATACTGCTATACAATTATGATTGGATAGATTGTTGCTTCTGAATACTTGCGTAAGATATCACATTCTCAAGATGGTTTTCTTATTTGGGCTCTGATATTCTGATGGAAACTACATTCCTGTTTATTTCATCAGAATACTGAGTGCTGCAAGAAAGAAGTTGAAGCCCAGGAAAGAGAAGCTGAATTGCATCTTAAAGTGCAGATGCTAACAAAGGTATTTTTTTTTCTGCATTTGCATCTCAAGAGAGTACCTCGGTACTGGTTTCATTTTTTTTTTATTATTATTATTTCCTTTGCTATGCCTTCATCTGAATAATAATTTTTTTTTTACACTCTTCTGTAATGACTTGTGGCTTTCTGTTGCTTAACGTATCAGTTTGTTTCAATAACAGGAATGCAACTTATGTTGATTTGATCATTCTTTTAACTATTCTACACATGCTATTGATCCTCTGGTGTACTAAATCTTTCACATTAGAGGGATGAACCCATTTTAAGCTGCTTTGTATGTTTCTCACCCATGTTAAAACATAAAACTTATGCAGAAAGCAGAATGTTTGGAGAGTTTGCTAGAACGTACACAGAGAGAGTCACAGGCATTCAATAGTAATCAGGACTGTCAAAGTAGAGTGATAAATGGTAAAAGTTCAATACATAACCATTTGAAAACTGTTCAATGATATCTATTTATTATTGGTCTAATGCCCATTTATGATCTACCCTGAATTGTTATTTGTTTCTACATGACTCATAGCACGTGGTGTAGACAATGGGTCTGGAAGCCAAACTTGTACAGGGATATTTGCTCTAAAGGTTTGTATGTTTCAGTTCATTAGAATTAGAATTAACATAATAATATTAGTGAAATCTAAGTCCTTTTCAGTTGTTTCCTTTTATTCATGGCTGGGTCATAGATTTTATTGATGGTTGGATTATCCGTAGCACTATTAATATAAATGAGTAGTTCTACTAAAGTTATTTATGCTATTAACTTAAGTTTGAAGGAAGCCATTTTTATTTTTAGTACATCTGTTAGTTGAAATCTTATTTGGTTCTACATGAGGACGAATACCTAAAGATCCAACATATATATTATATATAGTTTTTTTTTTCTATTTTTTCAAAATTTAGGAGTTCAGATTGGTATTACTTTCCAGATAATTATTAGTTTATATTTCTATTATATAAGAATTCACATAGGTGCTGAAGTCCTATATTGTAGGTCTTATGTTGTTGCCAATGTATATACATTTACAAGTTCATGGTATCAGAGCTAAAGCTTATGATACAATTCATAGTATGTTCTAGTTACTTACTATATTAAAAGAAAAAGAAGAGAACATATGCCCGCCAGCCTTCTCATAAGCAAACACACCAGCAAAAAACAGAGTATCATACATTGTACATTTTGTTGTCATGTCAATTGTATGACAACATTAGTTTCTTGATGGAAGTTAGAGACCCAAAAACTTGTTTGAAATTGGATTGGAATCGCAGAAGTCATCTCCTGCACTTTGGCTATGACCAGTGTCAGCTTCACATATAGTACACGTTGGTCACTTGTTAGGTGTCAACTATAAACTTCCAAGTGACAGGGTTTTCTTTGCTGGTTTCATATTGTTCTCATTATTATTCTACAGCTAGGTTGACAAACTTGAAATACTGGACATACTATCACAATGTTGTGTAGAAAATATTTTTGCTTGTTATTGTACTTATTTCCACACTAACTATTCAGCTTCTGATTATTATCTTTACCCTAGGGACAGTTCCAGGTAGATGGTGGTCGATATTTTGATATGGATGCTTCTGGTCAACTTATAATAGTAGCTCGAAGACTAAATGGAATAGGAGGAACAAACGTGCTGACAAAAGTAAGCTTGCTACCCTGACATGAAGCTGCATTTTTGGTCATATTCCTATGTTTACAACAGAAACCTTTGTAAATAATCTTCACATAACTACTTCTTAAATACCCAGGGGAGATGCCCCCAGCATTTTATTTTGTCCAAAAAGTACATCTGAGTACCAAATGCCAACGGATTCTGCAGTTGTTGGTATTCGGAATGGTGCCCCCGTGAATTGTTTTCCCTGAATTAGCCACTATTCATGGTATTGTGCAGATAAGTTTGGTAGCTCCAAATGAAAGAGAAGATATTCAGCTTCCCGCAAATACAAAAGCTGTTAAGTCCCTTTGTGTTAGACCTTGTAGCAGGCTTGCACTTATTGCTTCTTTAGGGAAAAAGTTATCAGTTGTGAGGTGATATTCTTTCGTATCTCTGTCAAACCTAAATATTACGTATCACTGTTTCCTCGTCCTGAACAAATATCTGTTTTTGTTTATATTGTCTTCAGTACAGAAAGCAACAACACTGTTCTTACCTATGATTTGCCGGTAAAAATCTCATCTTTTTCATCATATATGTAAATTAATTGAGTGTTCTTTACACTTTTTGTGATGCAGAGTTGTTATAGAAAAACAGAAAGAATTCGAATCATTTCTTCTGGTAGATTTTGTTTTCTATAGTAAGGCAAAGACTTGTTGGTTTCTAAAATGCTTGCAATGAAACGTCTTCCGTAAATTTTTATCATATTTAGTAGCCATAAGTGTGTTTAGATTGCGCTCTCTGTATTATTGTGAAGTGTTCACATGAACGTGAATTGATCCATGGTTGTGTTTATTTACTTCAGGCTCCTGCTTGGTCCTGTTCGTGGGATA
The DNA here is from genome assembly GCA_963930675.1 of Gnaphalium uliginosum. NCBI lineage: Eukaryota > Viridiplantae > Streptophyta > Magnoliopsida > Asterales > Asteraceae > Gnaphalium > Gnaphalium uliginosum. The sequence goes on from OZ005682.1 coordinate 36,789,557, forward strand.
TCGACAGTTCACATCATGTTTACACAGGATTACAGGTACTTTCCATTAGTTTTGATTAACCAAGCTAGTTCTGGTTAAGTGCGGTGAAATGGGCTTGTCGAGCGGGTTGGGTAACGAGTAATTTGGGTACAGGTTATGTAGGGTTGATTTGAAACAGTTTGTCCAATAAATTATGTTATGAATAGCCATTGTGTCAAATATGATTGTAAGAAGTGTATAAATTTCTACAATAACCTAATCTTCTGAACAAAATGATTTAGGATTTATGCATTAAAAAAGTGCACATGCAGGGAGTTTCACCTTATTTTACTCGCTTCCTTTTTAGCCTTCCTTTCTTTGTTAGTTTTTTGTTTCTATTTCTTTTATATTAAATTGCTTTTTTGACCCTTTCTTAAGTTAATGAGTCAAAGTTGCCACTTCTAGTTTGATTGCAATTTGTCGTTTGTTTCTCTACATGCAGAATGGGATGGTTTTGGCTTTTGATATGCGTCAAACTAGGACACCCTTGAAATCCAGGACTGGGTTGTCCTGGAATCCTGTTCATACCGTGATCTCTGTTGCACCCGATTCATCTCTTCCTTGTGGTACAAGAACCCTTTTAACTGCCTCTCAAATTGGAATGTGTGAGTGGGACATTGGTAGCAGTGAAGAAAGGTACTAGTTTTTTGCCTTTCTAAAAACTTGAAATATATAGTTTCTTCATTCTGCTGGGATTTGGGAGGGTGTTAACTTAAAAAATATGAGCACTGTTGAATCCTCCTACATTGCGTCACTTGACATAATCTTGTAACCTTAGCCAATGAATATTCTGAAGTTAAAGTTTAATTTAAAGCAAAGCGAATGTTACCTTGTCAGACCGCAGTATTTTAACACAGTTATACTATTTTATACAAGTTTCTCAGTTGATCAGGAATACCATATACATGGTATCATACAGAAAAATAGGGTGCAACCCATTTTCTTATGAATGGGTTAATTCTTATGTATATGTATCTAATGGGTCAAATGGATAAATTAAAAATAGTTAGCTGAATAGCAAATTGGTCAAAAGTCACCCAAAGTATATGATATTGTCTAAAACCTCCTAAATCATTTTATTAAAAACTTAGACTATGATAAAAAATAGTACTATAATTTTGTAGTTGTATTCAACTTGACGATTTTCAACCTGTACAGAAGTGTCAGTTTTGCCAAAAACTTGTTTTGAACCAACTACCCAACCCGCCCATTTTGCCTCCTCTATGCAGCGTGATAAGTTTATCTCTATTTATTAGTTATAATTGTTTGTTTATGCTCTAACTATTTCGCTTCAAAACATTTTCTTTGAAGGCCGTATTTTATTCCTGAATCGGAAAACCAAGGAGTCTGTATATCTCTTGCACACTCTGGCGGTGACAACATCGTTGCTTCATTTCGTCCAAAGATTGAAATGTCAACTGGGATGCCTGTCTCTCAATCACTTTCGGTTTCTTCCATGTATTGTGGAGTTCAAGGTTCTCATATAGTTTACAAGAGGACTGGGGCCCGAAGTTATCTCAAAACCAACTCATTGTTAGCCCAAGTGGATAGCCTACGGCTACCTAAATCTACCATTATTAACAAAGAAAGACATAATCCTATGTTTGTTTCTGCCAATGAGGTAACCTCTGAGTTGGTGTTGCATGACATGTCCAATCTAAACGTTGTTCAGCGTCTTAAAACTCCAAAGAACCAGATATGGGATGTTAGATGCGCACAGATGTGGAACTCTTGTGTACTTGGTTGTTTAAGTGGGGACGTGATGCAGATTTTTAGATGACATAATTAAGATTTGTAATTCGTTACTCGCTTATTGTTATTATTATTTTTCAAAATCTTTTGCATAGTTTATCAAATGTCATTTTGATGGTAGACCGCAAAGCTTTTGGATAATCCTTGTTCTTAGCTAAAGACATGTTTTTTCATAATCATGTTTTAAGAGCTCTAGTTTAAAAAAAAAATGATGCTAATAGATCATGAATCCACAATCGATACGTATTTTTGTATATAGGTAAATTTACAACTTCTACGTAGAAATAATCTAATTATTGATGTTTCTATTAAATACTACATAACCCATACATTTTCATTTCCCTTCAAATTTAAAGATTCGTTGTAAAACAACCATATATGTATTTATATATAGGTAAATCTACAACTTCTAATATAATAACTCAAGCTATTTGACCTTTTTACCCTCCCTTCCTTTATGCATAAATAGTATATCTATTATTACAAGTAGGCTTAATGTAACAAAATAGTTTAGAAAGTAGTAAGTAAGAGACATGGAGATAGAGGTGGCAATGGTTGAAGGCAAGAGAGAAGAGAAGAAAGAGGAGCAACTAGTGGAGGTGATGAAATCGATGGAGAATGGTGGTTGCAATGACGTCGACAGAGACTACGGTGGTGATGTTTACTTGATGTGGGAAGATATTACTGTCTTGCTTCCAGACACTAGTATTAGTATTAATGCTAATAAGAGTAAACCAACCAGAAGGATACTTAATCGAGTGACTGGTTTTGCTAAACCTTCAAGGATCATGGCTATTATGGGTCCTTCTGGTTCTGGAAAATCCACCCTTCTTGATTCTTTATCAGGTATTTATTAATAGATTCCCTCCCTAGTTTTAGTTTGTTGCTTGAATCATACAAACTTTTGTTCCAACACTTTAAGTAATCATACTTGCTGACCATTGTTATATATATCATGGGTCCTTGATTAAAGTGTCTTTTGAATTTATATCAATCAAATGAACATAAAAGTTGCAAATAATTGGCTATTTTTTTAGGTAAAGTTGTACTTGAATATACTACAATTATGTGAACTATCACATATCTTGCCTCATTTAAAAACATAACTCTTGTCCCAGATCATTAGTTTTTTTAACTTAGGCAATGTAGTTTAGTATGTTAATTGTAGGGGGATTCGCTCGAATTCATGTTTGTTTATGAAGTCTAGTTGATTATACTTCATTAATCATATGTTCAAACTTCTGCTATAGTTCCAAAATTGTAAGTTTGACACTCCCCAAAAGACTAAGTTTGATGATAATTTAAGATGGAGCAAATCACATGATTCTTTAGGACATAATATAAACCGTGATAATCCAGTAAATGTCTTTGCATACATTTGGTGTGAGATACTGAGATGGTAAGTTGAGCCCTCAAGATAACGTGAACGAAATCATCTAACTCGTTATTTGAATTTAATTCGTTATTTCGAAGTTTTTCAATTTTCAAAAAGCTTATATGATTTCACGAAGTCCGAAAATATTTTTTTCTTTTTTGAATTACCAATTTAATCTTGAAGAGTTATATGTAGGATATGTGTTTACTTCTCATATATCTTATGAAGATGAAGAAGATATCTCCATGGTTTACTAGTATTTTTATTTTTTGATTTATTAAGTTAGTTGGGCGAGTAGAACAATTTAAATGAGCATCTCTTTCATTCATTAGATGTGATGCTTAATATGAGGGTCCATCCACCGAATATATGGCAACTTTCTACGAACGCCGTAATTAACTTACTTTAGCTTCTGTTAGAGAGTATTGTACTGATGTCGTTTCTAAAATTGAAAGGGTCTTTTGAAAGCTTTAGCAACGATTTTTGTTGTTGCTATTTAGGCTGATTGATGCAGTGTACAAATAACGAAACACATATTAAACCTGTTGATTCACAGATACCCAGGTTAACCTCTTGCAACACACGTTGATTCAAAGAATACCGCGATTAAGATTTATTCAACTAATTTGATGAACACAACTCAGAGAAAAAATTTAACTTTTATAAAAATGATAACCATCATTTCCATGTCTACAAGAGAACCCTAAATAACAAGCAAAAATTCAAATGGGCTTAAAAAACAAAACAGGCCAAACAAAAACCCAAAATAAATATAAAAACATAAAAGTGTCCATAGCTCCTTCTAGAACACAATTTTGGGCCTCGAAAGTGGGTAATTCGCCTACGGTTGCTTATCATGTTGTGCTCCTCGCTCCAAGCTTCGATTCGACAGATCATGGGCCTAAAACGGAGCCTCATAGCCCAAGTTATGGTCATTTGCATGAATCCCCTTTTGTCACCCAATCATGAACCTCCAGAAACATAAGGGTCCGATCCTCAACGCTAGAGCCCGCATCACCGATTCTAGTAGTGTATGCATACAAATTGTTCTCGATTTTATGACCTCAATCGCTATATATATGGTCACGAGTTTTTTTCAGTAATCCAAATTCATTTTCAACTTTCTAATAAAAAAATATATGATCATCAATAAAGCATATATGTTAAAAGTTAAGTTAACAAGATATAAACTTATAGTAAGGTATGCTAAATATTACATAAACGAAAAGCTGCTTAATTCAATGAAAGTGACTTTTGGCAATAGTGAACCCTAGACAAGAAAACAAAAGATAAGCTTTCGATATGCGCTTTCTTTAACGGGAGGTGATATTTACACCATTCGTTTTGGTAAATACACCAAGCTTAATGCACTTGTATATAACACACATTAAAAGCTTAATTTGGAGTATTTATCAAAACAATCGTGTAAATATCACCTTTCACCGCCCTTATATTAATCTTACAATTTAACTTTTGTATGTCAAATTGTGTAAATAGCTGCAACTTTTTAAAATTGAATTGAACTCGTCATTTGACCATAAACTACCATTAATTAATCATACTGTATACGTCACGAGGATGATCGAGTACGTATGAAAAGCTTGACATTTTAAGATCTTTTAATTTTTTATAGGAGGCTACAAACGTAAAAAAGTTTCCTTGTTAGTAATGTGACTTAAACTTAATGGTTTGTTTGGTAAATTTGGTTTTGGATAGTCATCAGTTTTGGTATTTGAGTCGATTTATAATTTGCTAGATTAGGATTAGTTTTTAGGGAGTTTCTAAACTTGAACCTCTTTTATTTTTTTATATATATATTTGCCTATTTTATAGTAAATATAATGCACACGCAGGAAGACTAGCCGGAAATGTTATTATGATGGGGAATGTTCTTCTCAATGGAAGGAAAAAGAGGCTCGACTATGGTGCCGTTGTGAGTATTTATATAATCACAGTTTGGTCCCAATGCTCGACTATGATGCCTGTATATACTACAAGAATAAAGGGTATTAGAGACGGACAAAAGTCGTCGCTAAAGCTCATAATTTCGTCGCTATAGAGCTTTAGGGACGACAAATCGTCGCAAAAAGGTCGTCTCCATAAGCTCGGAAAAGAGATTCTTAACTGAACTCATCATTTAGCGACGACTTTCAGTCCTATAGCGACGATTTAAGGGCATTAGCAACTACATTATGTACTCTTTGGGGGCCATTAGCGACGACCATGTCGTCGCTAAAGCTTTTCGTCGTATTTTATCATTTTCTTGTAGTGTGTATTACTATAAATAGATATCAAAAAACAGCATTTTATCTTGATTCATTTAAAATGTCATCAAATGACAATTTAATTACTTGTAACGAGGGTATTGATTAATAGATGTACTAAACTAATGTTATGCGTGACTAGGCTTACGTGACCCAAGAGGACATACTACTGGGAACGTTGACGGTTAAAGAAACTTTGACATACTCAGCAAAACTAAGGTTACCAGGAAGCCTAAACAAACATCAAGTGAATGAAATAGTTGATGTTGCAATCATGGAGATGGGTCTTCAAAATTGTGCTCATAAACTCATTGGCAACTGGCATTCAAGAGGAATCAGTGGTGGTGAAAAAAAGAGACTTAGCATTGCACTTGAAATACTCACTCAACCAACTCTTTTGTTTCTTGATGAACCCACCAGCGGCCTTGACAGTGCATCCGCTTTTTTTGTGTTTCACACCCTTAGAAACATGGCTCGAGAGGCCAACCTAACCATTGTTTCCTCAATCCATCAGCCAAGTAGTGAAGTCTTTGCACTTTTTGATGACTTGTTTTTGTTATCAGGTGGTGAAACAGTCTTTTTTGGTGAAGCCAAAATGGCCTTGAAGGTACTACTATCAGTCTATCACTAGGAGTTTAAAATTTTTAACAATATAAGTTTAGTGGTCATATTATCTTTGGGTTGTTATCTTATATATATATATATATATATATATATATATATATATATATATATATATATATATATATATATTTTCATGATTTTTAGTTCTTTGCTGATGCGGGAATACCATGCCCGAGTAAAAGAAATCCTTCAGATCACTTTCTTCGTTGTGTTAATTCAGACTTCGATAAGGTCAATGCTACTTTGCAGGGTTCTCAAAGGCTTAAGGTAACAACTTTTCTGTTTCAATGAAAGGCTTCTAATTTAAAAAAAATCATGACAAACCCAAGTTTATTGGTACATTGCAGGATAGGGAAACCATATCCACCACTCATACATCAACAGCAGAGATCAAAGAAATGCTTGTTTCTAAGTACAAGTGCTCAAAGTACGCAGCATCTGCACGAAAAAGAATTCAAGAAATCTCATCCGTTGTAAGTTTGACAAAAGTTTCACGTTCATGACCTTTTCAGAAAGATTGCCTTCTATAACATTATATGCTATTGATGCAAAATGAACCACATTTAAATTTGGGGTTAGTGCCTGGGAATGCAACTAACTAAGGCCCAATATCTATTGTGTGTACTCAACTTAGGTTTGCTATTTTTAATGAATCAAATTTTCAAAAAGTGTGTTTTAGTGTATTTTGGTGAAGTTTTGATGATGTGTCAAACTCTCCGGATGCCACGTGGCACCTTAAACGAGCGACACATTAACAAAATACTTTAAAACACCCTTTTTGAAAGTTTGATGCATTAAAAATAGCAAACCTAAATTGGGTACACACAATAGATATCGGACACAAGTTAGTTGCATTCCCAGGCACTAAGCCCTTTAAATTTAAATTGTCAAAAATAAACAATATGGTTTGCCAGAAATTTAAAAACCCAGAATAATTGCACTTTTGTCTGTTATTGTCAAATGTAGAATTTTTCGTATTGGTATTCACACAAACAAAAACTAATTAAGATGGTCCTAAAAGTAAACCACAAATTGTGCTCAAACAAACTTTTCTTATATAGAGGATGATGATGATCTAATGATTAATTAAGTTTGATTTTGTTAAAAATAAATTAATAATTTTATTTTGATTTCTAGGATGGGCTTATGATTGAAACACAAAGTGGGAGTCAAGCAAGTTGGTGGAAGCAACTTACAACATTGACAAAAAGATCTTTCATTAACATGTTTAGAGATATTGGGTACTACTGGTTGAGGATAGTGGTCTACCTTGCTGTTTCACTCTGTGTTGGTACTGTGTTTTTCAATGTGGGCACGAGCTACCATGCGACATATGCACGTGGAGCTTGCGGAGGTTTCATCTCCGGTTTTATGATTTTCATGTCCATTGGAGGCTTCCCTTCCTTCATCGAAGAAATGAAGGTTTCAAGTACTGAAGTACATACATTTATTACATGGGTCGGGATGCGTTGGCATGGATCAGTTTTTATCCAAAACTATGAGACCTTTTAGTGCCAATTAGTGTGTCGAATATGATTGAAAAGTTATGTTATTTCATTAATAACTTAAAAAATTTTTTATCTAAAAAGGTCTAGGTAGTTTTATGCATTAAAATTCAATTCTTGTCAAATTTGACCCGTTCAACCCATTTGAACAACTTCTTTTTATTTTATCCCTTTGATCCATTAAAGATAAAACGTAACCCGAGATCAAAACTTCCCCCTCTAGTTTCAATACAAAATTAAGGACACTATGCATCAAGGAGTTAACGAGTCTTTGTTATGTATAGGTGTTCCATAGAGAGAGGCTAAATGGACACTATGGAGTAGGAGTATTTATGCTTTCAAACTTCATCTCTTCTTTCCCATTCTTGACAGTGATGTCATTTGTTACTACAATCGTAACGTATGAAATGGTGAAGTTCCAGTCGGGTTTCTCTCACATCACATATGCCTTCCTTGATCTTTTATTCTCCATGGCGGTCATAGAGAGCTGCATGATGGTTGTTGCGTCACTTGTTCCGAACTTCATGATGGGAATCATTGTCGGTTCAGGTTTCATTGTAAGAATCAACAATAAATTCACTTGTTGCACGTGAGATACAAATTTTTAACAGTTATTGTTCTGCAGGGTATTATGATGATGACTGCTGGCTTCTTCCGTCTCCTCCCCGATCTTCCGAAGCTGTTTTGGCGGTATCCAATTTCTTACATCAATTCTATGTCATGGGCACTACAGGTAACCCTCAAGATTGTTTAATTAACAGAAACTGCATTAAATGAGTTGCATTCACACACTTTATCAATTTAATAGTAGTAATAATGCCCAGGCGATATGATTGAATGACCGTGCAGATCAAACACGAATTAAGAACTAAGGAGTTCGGAAACCTAATTGGTATTCACGAAGTTGTATTATTCAATAACCAAAACTGCTTAAACCCTAAACCCAAAAGTGTTTAAATACTTTGGGAAGGAAGCTGAAACAAAGGCCATGCAAATCGGATTAAGGCAACAAAGTCCGAACTAATATTAAAGTCCAATATAAAAAACGTAAATAAGTAAAATAGCACTTTCGGGCCCTAAACGATCCCGAAAGGCCGAAAACTGCGAGGAATCATGGCTAAGAGCTTTGATCGTTGGGCCGTTTTCGAGTAACCACGCGAATTTCGTCCCAATCCTACACTGAAAAGAAATCAAAATCGCAAAATTGAGGATGAATGAATGGTTGATGATGTCATCACTAGTAGAAATGAATTTGTGATAACATAAGCTTGAAGGTGATTCCCCTGCATCAAGTAATTTTTCATATTCCGATGCACTTACTAGTTTAAACATCTTTTATTAGTTTGAATAACTTGACAAATTACACTATTGCTTAATTAAGATGTGTAATATATTGTGTGCTAATTGTATATATGCTGTAATGAGATATGATGTTGCTATTTAAACATACATCTTCTTGTGTGGTAGGGAGCATACAAAAATGACATGATCGGTATAGAGTTTGATTCTCCATATGAAGGGGAACCAAAAATTTCTGGTAAATTTATCTTAACGACTATGCTTGGGATTTCACTAGAACACTCGAAGTGGTGGGATTTAGCAATTATTGCCGCCATTCTCATATTTTACAGACTGCTATTTTTTTCCGTCCTTAAGTTTAGAGAAAGAGCTGCACCTATGTTTCGGAAAATGTACGCCAAGAGAACCCTGCAACTTCTCAACAAGAGACCTTCTTTCAGAAAAACATCGTCTTTTCCTTCCAAGAGACACCAACCTATTTGTTCACTATCTTCTCAAGAGGGTCTTAATTCTCCCCTTTATTAGACCAGCTATATATATGTATTCACATAAATTTAAGGTGGACTCAAATCTATGAATGACAAATCGAAAAGAATTTATCACATTACTAACATGATATACCGCATAATTCATCAAAATTTCGTGACTTGGAATTCCTTTTGATAAGGTTGTTACACTCTGTTTGAATGAGAAAGCCTTTAGTAAGGAAACAAAAATTATATGGATAGCATCGTTTGTCCAGAAACACAATATATAAAAGACGAAGCATTATATGAACATATTACTTAAATGCTTATAAATTAAATTGTGTAAACACAAAAATAAAGATATAATCACATCCCCAATCACAAAATAGATATCATTTTTGTAAGTTCATATGGTTTTCTTTCTCTATAGTTTGTTCGTTATCATCAGTCGGTACTATACAATTCGATAACCATTGGACATCGATCATGCTAGGACTTGAACTTACTCATAGTCTACATTTGAATGCTCATGCTGGGATTGTTCTATCAGGTAGTTCCAAGCAAGCAATGCGGCTCCAACAGCAGGCTCCACCTGAAGGAAATAAAACACACAGTTTTCAACAATGAAATACAAAATAAACAATAGGGATGGAATGAAGGAATTCAACGCGCTCTTCCCGTTCTTTTAGCGAAAGTTGTTTATTTGACCTATTTATTATATGAAACACTGTCAATGTCAACCTGTTCATAGGTAAACGGGTCAAAATGGCACCTTTAATGAACTGTGACACACAGTTTAACCATAATTGTGAAGTGAGTTCAATATAAGAGAAGTAAGTCAACAATTTTCCAAAGATCCTACTTAAGGTTGTTTACGAATAGTGAAAGTGGATCATAAATGTGAATATCCAGCTATTTCAACTCTGTTAATTTAAGCAGCAATAATGTGTATAGAAGTAATGATAGTGTGTGAATAGTTTGTCCTTACAAAAAAATATTTAAAAAATTAATATAGATGTCCTCAAATTTTCTCTCATACTAACTTCTATAACTACATAAAATAGAAACAAGAATATATGTAGACATGTTCAAGAAAATACAAGCCATGTCATTTTGCTTGTCATGCAGGAAGTGAAATTAGTTAGATGAGTTATAATCAATTATGAGGCCGACACAACATCATATAAATTTTTGTAAATGATACTTACCTTTGGTCGAACTGGGCGCGTCCCTGGAAAGTCCTTGGCAATGCAATTAATTACTTGTTTTCCCACATCCCACCTCCTATTAGGTTCAAGAACACCGCCAACCATAACAAGAGGAAAAATATCTTTTCCATCTGCAAAGCAAGTAAAGGACTTACGTAAACTGTATAAAAGAATCTTAAAATTCAACTCACGGTTGAGCTATCTATTATGTCATACATGATCATCAAGGCGGAAACTTTGATCCATTTACATATGATGAACGGGTTAATTTTGGGTTAGGTTTCAATTCAAACAGATGATATAGGTCAAATGTGTGTTGATAAAACTTCTACATCATAGAGAACCCACACAAGTTTAACAGAACACTGGACATGTCTACTGAAAAGGAATAAATAATAAAAAACACTAAGTTTTCTACGATTTAACCCCCAGTGATTTCATGATTTAATTAATAAATTATAGTTATGCATGTGCTTTTTGAACTTGTGATTGATTCTTTCAATTCAGACGATATTCACTGTCCGTCCTTGTTTTCAAAATCTTATCTAGATCATAAAACCATCCTGCATTACGCACAATTTCTAGTATGTTGTGATCCAAGAGAATTGAAGTTCTTAAGGTGTTAGTATTTTTTTTCGCAAAGTTTGTGTATTTTTGTAACACGGGTTAAATGACGAATTTGGTCAAGATATCTAGCAAATGCCATATAGAATATATTTTTAAGACATGTTTTTGTTTATGTAGACTCTTTGGTTTGGATATGAACCTTTTCCACACAATCCAAGTCTATGGACAACAGCCTTAACACTTGAAGCCAATTCCTGAACAGCATGAACCAGTATGTCATTTGCAACTTGATCACCTGCTTCTGCACAAGATACCACTACAGGGACTAAACTTGCAATCCTAGCCCAGGATGGATCAGCATATGTCCAGCTGCATACAAATAAACGAATAGGTGAGCAATATTAAAGGTGGGAATATGAGCCCGGAGATGGGGGGGAGGACAATGGGTCAAAACATATGTCTTTGTTGTAAGTTGAGTACCAGTTTGGACTGACCCGAAACATTGACTTCAAAACATAAAAAAAGAAAAAAGAAAAAAGATTACAAAAAATATGTTATTCCGATAATAATATTATTGTTCTAGTTATGATTTGGATGGTTTTATTTATTACAATCACACTTTGGGTGCAAGTCGACCCGTTCTGACCTTTCGACTGTATGTTTATAAAGTTGAAGGTAAATGTGGTAAATATAAAACTTGGAAAGCTGTAGAAAAAAACATCTATATAGGAAGAAACAAATACCCTATTAGTTCATCTGGAGAAGAAAGTTCGAGTTCATGCAGAATGCTACAAGTAAGCATTGTTTCTGGACCACGCCCATCATAAGCCCTTACTACTGATGTCAAAGCCTTTGCAGCTATACCATATCCACTAAAAGGTAAACATGACAAATGTCTCACAGTCAACGTGGATTGAATTTATCTCTAACGAGTGAAATTTAAAAAATAAGTACTACCTACAAGGGGAACGGTCCACTTTTTGAAATTAGCAAATAGTCCTTGATTAGTATACAGCTAGGATATTGTATTATTTTTAAATTGAGATTATTATTGCATAAAAGTATAGTTATTGTATTCAAAATTAATTAGTAATATTAGAAATACTTTTAGAATATGTCCGTAAATCGACCCTGCCCATACAAAAATGACTTGTGGCAACCTGTCAGACCCACATCTAGTTACAGCTCAGAAGTAAAAGTTTGCATCTCATATATACCTTCCCCAGTCACCTAAGATAGGACCTGCTCCAGAGGCCCGGGCTTCTCTCCCATCTTCAGTATAACCATAAGCGATGGTCCCAGTTCCAGCAATCAGAACACAACCATGAAGTTTCCCCATAGTTCCACTAGCCAAAGCTGCCACGGCATCATTCTCAACAAAAAATTCAACATCACTGGGGAATATATCTCTGACCATGCAAACAAGAAAGCAAGAGAAAATATAGAAAAATCAGGGTCAAAGCCAAAACAAGATAAGTTAGCTAGAGTCAGAGAGAAGACAGCAGCTAAATTGTTAGTATAAAATATGGAGCAGGCATATGTAGGGACTAGGGATCAAGTGGGAAAAAGCATAATAGATTTAGTGGGTAACAAAGCATGTATTTTTGTGATACTCCATAACAAAACTTCAATAAATTTCAGAGGGTATCATTTATCAGTCCACAGGTCCACCAAAAGTTACGTTGAGTGACGAGTTAGAGTTGGCCATAGTGACAAATTTACATACTAATGGGTCACGTTAAACTGTGTTTTATCTCAAATGGTTCAGTAGTGTTATTCACACCATTAATGCATTAACTATTTATAAACAATAGTATCTAATAGTGGACATATAAGTGTTGCAGGTCCTTTGGTGGCCTCCAGAAGTGTGTTGTATTTTGCTCTGCCACCATTGGGTTTGCGCTCAACTGTTGCAGGTCAACCCCCATCTTGCCATTCTCTGGTATTACCTTCAGCTTCATTAGTGATGATATAGGATGCTATAAACCGTTTGTCGTGCAATAAATGAAAACATATGAAATGTTGTTTAATTTTAGAAAATTTAACCTAAGCCAATCTAAAATCCGTTGCTGGTCTGTTGGATGGTTAACTCCAGAAACCGCTAAGCAAACAGCACGAACAGCAGACCTAGTAGAACCTGATTTTAAAAGAACTTCTGCCATTACGTGTTCAAGTGTCTCTCTTGCAGCAGTTTCTGTGATACATACATACACAATTAGTGAAAAATCAACAAATTTAGTTATAAAGGAAAAGATCAAATGAATCATCGAACACGTCAAAAGTCTCGTAAAATGTAATTTTACTGTATAAAATGCTCCCAAATCGCTTTATTAACAAAAAATTACGTTAATACTGTAAAAACACATTCTCAGTATTCAAATTCTAACACACTAATTATTACTATGTCTTAAAACCGATAACTACCAGAATTATGCTTGGGGTCAATACAGTCCCAAGCGTACTAAAGTTTATATATTCTGATCCAAACTTGTTCTGATCAATCACCCGAAGCGCCCATTTTACCACCTCTAGTAGGACAAATCATGGCCTTGCAATGAAAAAAATAGTAGTAATTGATATAGAGATAATTAGCAGTTACCGCCAACACTATTGTGATTGGAGCAGCCGGCAACAGCACGAGCGTAGACAGGAGGAGAACGGTGGTGGTTTGGGGTGATGGGCATACAAACGCATATGGTGTTAGTAGTCCCACCGTCTAATCCCAGTATTAGTTTCTGATCACCTGCACTTGTTACTAGTTCATGCTCGAAATCCCATATTTCTCCATGTCTCTCCCTTTTCATCACTTCTGAATTCGATATCTATGAATCGAAATGACCGAAACACCTTCAACTCAACTAGGTTACACAGTTATTTTAAAAACTATAAGCAACGTGAATCATATACATAAAGAAACTTGACAAAAATGTGTCATGTATTAAATAACTCATTACAAAATTCTGTTAATTAAATAATGGGATTCGGACGGCAAAAGATACAAACACAAACTGGTTATTAGTTTCCAACAAAACAAATTCTTTTCTATAATAGGCTGGCTGACTCAGTGTCAAAACTGCAATGTTTTAAACTTCAATAAATAATGTTATTATTTATTTCATTAACTAGGTATCTGATATCCAATTGGAGTTGCGCGAGTCGATGTCTCGATAATATATGGGTGGTGATTTATACATTACCAAACTTGTGCTACGGTGTTGCCCTGTACACAATTGTGATACACATTTGGTGTAGTTGATAAAACTAAATATGATGAAAACATTAGAATAACTTTATAAAAACTTTTTATACATCTAAAACATATTTTTATATCTGTTTATTAATAATAATTTTTGAAAAATTATTGTGATAAATAATACATTCAAAAGATTTATTTTTCTTTTTCATTACAAAATAAAATTTGATAAGCACAAGTCAAGGAACAAAATAATATTAAAAGATTATTATTATAAATAAATAAAATCAAATTCGTTTATCTCAAAAATAGTTCATAAAAGTTATTTAAAATAATAAGTTTCATAAAAGACTTGAACAATAAAAACATTTATTCAAAAGAGTTTTTAAAATTCATTTTCATAAAAATATATATTCGTTAAATGTTACTTTCTCTATTTTACTTATCCATTATAAGATTTCAACTTTTATTTTAAAATGCTTTTTGCATGATTGAAAATGAAAGTGAACATTTTAATTTAAAATAAATAAAAATAAAATGTAACACTTCCTAACTACATGTAGTAGCTATTGTGACATACAAGTGTGATTAAAATATTCAAAAGTAAGCAATGAAGACTTTAATGATGAATGAAATTTGCCAAAATCCTGTCATCTTTGTCCTTTTCTAAATCGTTGCCATTGGTGGTCATTTGCCATTTGGCACATCAATAACAAAAGAGACAAAATACCCTAATAAATAAATAAATAAGCTAACAAAGTTAAAAGAAAAGAAATTGAACAAAATATTTACCCAAACTTCAAATAATTTTTTTCATTATAATATAAATGGAAAACTGGTTAAAAGGTTTAATTAAGTAACTTTTATATTATAGATAAAATTATTGAAGTCATTAACTTATGCCAAGCAAATATTTTAACAACATCAAAATTTTGGTAATTATCGTGTTAAAATAAAAATCTCAATCATTATTGTGACTTAACAAATGTAAGAGATTTGCTTATTTTTTTCAATCGACACTTCTTGAATCAACACTAAAGTAGTGAAACCGCGTATAAGATGCACTATAATTGGTATTCATTGTTTGTGCGCAAGAAAATTTGTAGATAATTTATCTAAGTGCTACACTCGACGGTTAGTATAACAGCAAATAGAGAAGACGAGAATATTCTCTTCCTACGTATCAGTCTCTGATTTTTGAGAAAATATCATAATCATAAACACGAAGATAACCTTTAAGATCTGAAAATGATACATGTTGTTCTCGCTGAGTGGAACAACGAATAAGGTACAAGACCTATCTACAACGACCACAACCAGGGACCAGCGACATATGACAATTGTGTTACTGGTCCAAAGCATTTATGATCAACATTGATATTTGAAAAATATGTAAGTTGATTTTAGGCGACTTTGTTAAAAGCAAACAAGTGACAAATCACTTAATACGACAAATTATAAAAGGACACTGCAAATAGCAATGTGGAGGGATACTTTAACAGTATCATATGAAGAAACTCATTTGTTTCACTTGGATCTCAAGTAGGTAGGGGAACAGATTCTCTTTTAGTTAGATAGAATTGAATAATTACTAGTGTATTGCTAGTATGTTGATGAAATCTCGGCGTTCAAAAGGAAAAGAAAATATTAAAAAAGAAAGATAATTTTTTTTTTTTGAAGGATGTTCTTCCTAAATGTTTTGATGATATGACTACTGCTCTTGCTGCAAGTGGCACATTGGTTGGCTGTATACCTTCAAAGTCTATATGATCTTCTCAACAACAAACCAACTAACAAAGTCTATATGTTCAAGCTGACTTCATCTCGAGCTGTCTGATGATAACGATATTGGTACTATAACCGACTAGATGCATATGTTAAGTTAGCTTGAGAAACCCATTTTGGCCGTACAGTGACTTTCAATATAACCATGAAAAACGTGTATATCATTCATGATGGATTTGTGGTTGCGGGTGATCGTTTGCATTGACCGAAGTCTGCGTCAACCAACAACCAAATCTTTTAATTTGTTAATTCTAGAAAAAAACATTCTTACCGGACTTTACATACACATCAGACTTCATTCACTGAAGACACATTTGTTAGTGAGAGCAACATAGTCGAGTCTAATTTTTCTTAAAATGTAATATCTCCCATCGCCAATAAATGGAAGTATCAACAGGCCGGAAAAAGCTTTTGACATGACAGATCAACCCGTCTGCCCCTTTGTCGCACCCCTAAGACACGTGGCAGCGGAAAGTATGAGGTGTCAAGGGGCGCCGACCAAATCAAATATCACAACACAAGATTACAGCAAACGACCTCTAAATGAGACGTTTGAAAAAAATGTTTATATTCAAAAACATAATTGTTTACAATAGTTTTACCAATTCCATGGAGTTCGCATCCGATAAGTAGAGATACATAAGTAATGATAATACAAAATATATTAAATGCAATGTAATCTCTTGTTGTTCGAAAATATATGCGACTCGAGCTACTCTATCCAAAGGCATCCTATTGTTGCGGGTTACCTGAGAAATACATACTAAAAGGTCAACATAAAGTTGGTGAGTTCATAGGTTTGTAAACAGTTGTTATCAGTATGATCCACAAGATTTCAAGTTGTATCATTCAAAAATGATAGTCTAAAAAGTATCGCCTACAACGATAAAAGTATTGCACGAATGCACTATGTGTATACCATTTGCCATGAGTCTCATAGTTCGAGCTTAACGTTGTTTGCCTCCGGTAAGTGTATAATCCGGTACACTTCTAATTCACAAATAAAATTGCGTCCGTGGGTTGACTAGCACGACTAGTCCGGACAGGGTTGTCAACCCCCGATAGATCTATCCAATAATATTCACGCACAAATTTTAACGAACTATGATGGGTAGAGGACTTTAGTGGATTAAATCGGGTCTCATGCAATCCGTATAAAAAGTTGTTATCAGTACTTGTGATCATAAAAGCAGTTTCTATAAAACAGTTGTATGTATTCTCACCCCAGTTAGAAAACAGTAAAAAGAGGCTTGAGACTCACCTGAGTTTAGCAAGTAGCAAGCAATGTGTTCCAAGTTGCAACCTTCTAACGTCCTAAACGTATAAGGTTGTGTAAGTAGATGTCTCAAAAGACCATATATGTAAGTGGATGGTTTATGTCCACTTAAGCCAATCATATAGGTGGAGGGTTAATGTCCACCTAAGTAAATCATGTAGGTGGAGGGTCAATGTCCACCTATGCTAGTTCACTCAATTAGAAATGTCCAATTGTTCGGTTATCGTTTGTGTTTAGAAAAACATGTACGGCTCGTTAGTGACGTTTTGTAATAATAATTCCCGAAGACATTATTATTATGTTTTGTTTCGTTGTATGTTTATAAAAGTATGTGTATTGCGTGTACGAGTAGTGTTGTATATAGTTTAGTTGTTGTTACACGAATGCTATACTTAGTGTAAATCATGTTTTTAGTACCGAACCTCGTGTTTGTTGACTTGGTCAAACCTACTCGGTTTGACCCAAAACTTTTACCAAACCCTCAAATATGTCTAAGGGTTGTAAAAATTTAGTTCTTCCATTTTTAGGAAGTTCACAAGTGTCGGTTTTTATTTTTGTGCAAAATCAGTCCACCTTTTATATTTCTAGAAAATGTACATTTTTGTTGGCTCGATTTTAAAAATCATAAGTCCGAAATAAAATACAAGAAAAGTCATAGATGTTCCTCTATGTCTTGAATACTTCCAGTAATTTTTCTAGAATTTTTAGGCAAGTCTAAGTATTTTTAAATATTACATTTGTCCTCTGAGGTCCAAAATTGACCAATCTGGACACATGCAACAAGATCTAATTTCTGGGCAAAATCTATGCATTTTCAGAGAAAGTTATGTAAACGACATTTTTACCTAACAAAATTTGTGAGATTTTGGCGGTAGTTTCAAGTTATTTGGAGATGTATATCTCGAGTTATGGTTAAAACCCCAAGAGTCATTTTCTGAGTTTTCTGGGCTGATTATACCCATGTTCTTACAAAAATTATTTAAAATAGTAAATGAGCTCCAAAAATTATGAAACCAGTTGGATTTGAAAGCTAACTTCTTGAGCTTGAGTTTTCTCTTTTGAATAATCTATTTTCATTAAGTTTTGAGTGAGAAACACTTAGGTGAAATTCGTAGCATTTTCTGGACAGAAAGTGCATGTTGCATTTTTGTAAGTTGTTATGAAAAACGTTTTTAGCATGGTTTTTGGACATGAATCTTTTGAGTAAACATTTTAACATGTTATTCAAGTATTTTAGAGGTAGAAATAGTTTTCTTACAAAGGAGATGATGAAAACAAGAAGAATGGAAGTCATGAGCTCATTTTCTCGCCTTTTCTTGCAAGTCGAAGTGATGGTGCTATGGTGGTTTGTGGTGATGATCTTGGTGGTTTGTGGTGGTGTTGGAGCTTCTTGGGGTGGCTGAAAAATGCAGAGAAATGAGAGGGAGAGAAAGAGAGAGTTGAGAGAAAATTTGAGTGTGTAAGTGTGTTGGAGTGTGAAAGTGAGAAAGAGTAGGAGTATGGTTTGTGTGTTCAAGTGAACAAGCATGGCATGAGGAATGGGGGAGGGCTGCAGATTTTTGTGGGTCCCACCCACATATGAGTATCTTAAATTAATTCCTCAATTTGCGTTACGCGCGGTGCTCGTTTACCCGTTCGTTTCGTCGTTCGTTTAAACGTTAAACGTTTATTAATTATGTTTTTCGTTAACAATTTATTCGCATAAGTTTGGATTGAAGTTTTATTTAAAATACTTCATTTTACATTATTGAAATATAAATCGAGTTTTGTTCGATTGTCGGGCGCGATTTGCGCATTTTCGTCGCGTACGGTACGTTTTATACAAAACGTAAAGCGTTTGTATATTATTGTACAATAATAATATAGTGTAAATAACTACTATTTAATTTTAATTGTCGGACTCCGTCCGGTTGTTTCGCGTAATTACAAATAATCACGTATGTGCATATAAACATATACAAGTAGTTACAAGTATTTAGCCTAATCAAATACTAAATACACGTAATTAAGGTTCTAGCTTAAGGTAATCATTACCCTAAAGTGGCGGGTGTTACACCCTTCTATCATATGCTTCCTGTTGACCGAGCTTTACAAGATTGTATTATCTGTTAGAGAATTTTACCCAAATAAACGGTCAACCACTCATTTTTATTAAATAGATGATGTCAGAAACTTTTTACGAAAATAGACTGAAAAATCGCCGAAAAGCAAAAACACACTCGGCGATTAGGCGAAAATCTTGTAGACCAATTAACGATCGCCACGTGTCAAAACTATTTCGCCTAGAACCTTTATTTTTCTCGCCAAAATAAAATCGCCGAAATCCTTTATGTTTTAGGCGACTAGGCGAAATTTTTGTCAACGAATAAATGTTCGCAAGTGTTCACTTTTTCGCCTAAATTTTTATTGATATTCTTCATAAATAAATCGTCGAAATGTTTTTACACTAGGTGATTAGGCGATTTTTTTTTGAATTCTCATTTTCCGTTCCATGCTTTACAAGAATCAAGAACCAAAGCAAGAACCAAAGCAAGAACCAAAGCATTTTTATTAACTTGAAAAGGAGTAACAGTTTGAAACGCCCAGATTATTATTTTTTTATTTATTATTTTTTACTTGCGACGCTCAACTAGTGTCGCCGATCATAATTAGTGTCGCTATATGCGACACTCGGAAGTGTCGCAGAAGACAGAATTCACACCAAAAATTTAAATCATTTTCATACATTATATATATTAAGCATTTCCCAGTCAAATTCACATAAAATTTATCAAACTTTGATTACAAGTGATAAGACTAGATTAACAACATAAAGTTTTCCAAAATATACATTCCACTTCAAAATGTTCGTCTCTTTTAAAAAGGGCATTCTATTCTATCGAGAGCATGATTTAGGAGACGTCATGACGTACTATAAGAATATAGCAAGTTTCCACCACTAGCAGCCTTCGGGTCTTTTACTCAGATTTCCACCCTTGACCCCACTCGATGTACCTATCAAACAGTACAATTAATAAGGATAAGTTCACGGCTTAGTAAGTAATGAAATATAATAAAATATTTATACTCATTACAATTCAAAACTCATTTTAAATATGTATGTATATTATCTCCATATGGCTCCCCGAGCCTAATTCATCGAGTCTAAATGGATATTTGCCCAATTGTATACTTTTTCAATTGGCATATCTATTAACCCACATCAATTTGAACAATACTTAACCCACACACGTGATCTAAGTATTGTCACTCAAAAATTTACTCAGATGCGCAAATACTTAACCACACACGTGATCTAAGCATTGCTACTCAATTATTAACTCAGAAACGCAAATACTTAACCACACAAGTGATCTAAGCATTGTTACTCAATCATTAACTCAGAAATGCAAATACTTAACCACACACGTGATCTAAGCATTGCTACTCAATCATTAACTCAGAAACGCAAATACTTAACCACACAAGTGATCTAAGCATTGTTACTCAATCATTAACTCAGAAATGCAAATACTAATCACACACGTGATCTAAGCATTGCTACTCAATCATTAACTCAGAAACGCAAATACTTAACCACACACGTGATCTAAGTATTTGTGACACCCGGCGAATTAGGCCGTCATTAGTGATTAATCATAGATCATTATTGCATGTAATTAGTGTGAAATAGGACTAATTACGATAGCACCTTGTATATTGTATTATACGCACGTACGTAATTAACTGTAAATTACGCAAATTCGATCGGATGGAATCCGACACAATAAATATGGACGTTGGTGAAAAACATGTTTACTAAATAACCTAATTATGATAAATAATTGTTATTTAACTTATATTATTACGATAATATTTAAAACGTTTCACGTTTCCTACAAAACGTATCGTACGCGACGAAAACGCGCGAATCGAACCCGACACCGAACGAAACCCGCCAAATATGTTAAAAAGATCCAATAAGGTATTAAAGAACATTTTGCCAATTTAAAATAACAATGTCGTATTCAAATATAAACACGAAAACTAAACGTTAACAATTAAATTTTAAAACACGCGATTAACGTTTAACCGAACGAGTAACGTAACACGAAATCGAGTAGCGAGTCACGAGCACAAGACCATGATGGGCCAAGCCCACTTCGGCCTAGCCCAGCCCAGCCCAGAAAACCGGCCCAAAGGCCCCCCCCTCCTCTTGACCATCCCTTATTCCTTAAAACACCCACACCCTCACAATTTCTCACTTTTCACACACTTAACCTCCTTAAACTCTACTCTCTACTCTTTCTCTCCCTCCATTTCCAGCCTCATTTCACCACCACAGCCACCATTCTCAGCCCCTCCAAGAGCTCTAGTCACCACCATCATCATCTACATCATACGAAGAAGAAGAACAAGCAAAAGGGACACGAACCAAGTTACAACAACACCTTTCTTGCATTTCGGCTTTAGATCGAGTTCCCTTTGTAAGAATTCCTTCAAATCTTGTTTATCTTCCTTGGATAATGTTATTATACATGTTAGAAGTTCGTTTATGCTAATTATGTCCAAGATCTAAACCGAAAACAAAAAGATAATGCTAAAAACTTTCGGGTAAAACTATTAACCCTCGGACAAAAACTTAACCTGACTTTGACACACGATATCTAACTCATTTCTTAACCAAATCGAACGATTCTTGAGCCTAAAATCAAGTTCAAGGAGTCTACTTTCGAACCCAAGTGGTTTGACAATTTTCTGAGGTCATTTGATATACGAAAACGATTTTACAAAAAGATGTGTCTGGACTGTTGTTTTGGACAGAAAAATCGACCAACTTTGGGAAAGCATATCTCGAGATCTACAAATCCAAATCGACTGAAACCACTTGGAAAAGTTTGCTTTTTCTGTTACCTTTCAAAGTTGTACTTGCAATTTTTCTGAAGTTTTGTAAATCGTGAGATATAGACCAAACACTGAGCAAAGGTCCAAAAACCGACCTGCTGGACCTTTGTCTAATCCTTGGACGATTTCGTGAGCTATACTTGACCAAAAGTTATGAAATTTTTACTGGAAGTAGCTAAGATATGTATGAACAACTGTGATTTTTCTTGGAGTTCACTTCGAAACTTTGGTTAGTCAAAACGAGCCCCGAAAACAACCCAAAAACTAAGAAAACAAACTCATGGACTGTTTTTGCAATAAATATGAAACGACACTTTCGGGTTAACTATAAAACGTAACGACAATTTTTCTAAGCTCTAGTAACATATTTAAGACTTCCCTAAAAGTTTCGGGTCAAACCGAGCACAATTGAGCAAGTTCCCGAACAACAAAAACATCACAGCCCGTCTGTGTCGCAGAAGGCCCAAAGTTATTGCGACACAAAGCTTGTGTCGCTAAAACATAAGACAGCAGTACTAATCTGCGACACAAAGCTTGTGTCGCTAAATCATAAAACAATACTAACCTGCGACACTAAGCTAGTGTCGCAGCAAATTGAACTAACAGTAGTAACCCTTGTGTCGCACTAATACAACTAACGGTGTTAACTGGTGTCGCAGGTCCTTGCGACACTAACACTTGTGTCGCTAAAACAAAATCGAAATCACAACTTGCGACACTAATCCTGGTGTCGCAAAAATCTCAACTTTTGAGGCAGTTGCGACACTAACCTAGTGTCGCAATATGCCTTGGTGTCGCCCCTAGTGTCGCATAAAATAGAGTTAGAACATGTTTCACCAACTATTAAATACGCGTAATAACGAACGTTCACATATAACACTATACGTACATGAAACTCATATACTCTATTAAGTATACAATGAAACAAACATAATAATAAAGTCTTCGAGAATTATTATTACAAGACATCACCAACGGGCCGTACATATTTTCTAAACGCAAACAAATGTTAAACAAACACTTGGACATAACTAGTTGAGTGGACAACTAGCATGAATGATCTTTTTGAGACATTCACTCATACATAACCTTATGCGTTTAGGGCGCCAGAAGGTTACACTTTGGACAAACGTTTATTAACTTAAACGCACGCTTACAAGACTCAGGTGAGTCTCATAGCCCCGCTTTTACTGTTTATACTATGGGGTGAGATTACATACACTGTTTATTATAATCACAAGTAACTGAAACAACTGTTATACGGATTGCATGAGACCTTTAATCCACTAAAAGTCCTCACCTTATCATGATTCGTTAATTGTATAAGCGCGAGTATTATTGGATAGATCTATCGGGGATTGACATCCCCGTCCGGGCTAGTCGCTCTAGCCGACCCACGGACGCATTAATATTTGACTGTTACAGGTGTATTGGATTATGCATCTGCCCGAGGCACAAACTAGGTTAAGCGTCGAACTGTGAGACTCATGGCAATAGGATACACTTATTTTGCATTTGTGCAACACTGATTAAATCTTGTGATTATTACCAACTTTTGATAACTGTTTCAAACCTATGAACTCACCAACATTACGTTGACCGTTTTAGTATGTATTCTCAGGTTCAAAACAGGAGTAGGACTACCTCAGGACACGATAGCTCGAGTCGCATGCTTATAAACATCAGAGATTTTCTTGCATTACTATTTTGTAACATTGGTCATGTATTAGAATCTCTCGAACTATTCGCGAACTCAAATCTTAATGTAAACGGTTGAATTACTAATGTAATTACTTTGTATTATTTTCAAAACGTCTCATATAGAGTCGTTTGCCTTAACTTTGTGTAATGATCCATGATTAGTCGCGCCCCGACCCGACTTCCGCTGCATCATAATTTGGGGGTGCGACAATATTGCTACTCAGAGATTAACTCGGGATTGTGGATACTTAACCGCACATGTGATCTAAGTATTATCAATCCATAATAACAGCTTAAAGCAATAATAATTAATCATATAATTAAATCAAGATATTTAAATCTATCCCATATTTTCCACCCCATTACTTACCTTGAGTACGACGTCTACCTTGATTTTTCCCGTACAAAATACCTGTCCGTAAATATATATGTATTCAACTCATTACTCATTAACTTAGATTAAATCGATAAAAGTCAAACCTTATATTCTAGTTAAGTTCAGCGACACTTACTTTAAGTGTCGCATATTGTTTTGGCGACACTTCCACAAGTGTCACATAACATGCTTTAGCGGCACTACTAGCGACACTTAAACTAGTGTCGCTACACCAGCAGGTGTAGTGTCGCAATTATGAATAGCACAACAGAAAATTGGAGGTTTTCTCAAGTTTAAGACATATTTCGATTTTCTTAACTCGTATGGGTTTTCTGTTTATGATTTGTAATAGTTCTAAACACTTAAAACCCATTCCTTAATCTCACCCACCTTTACCCCAAATTCTTTCAAAATCAACAATAAAATCAAGAGCTCCATCTCTCTAAAATTCATAAGCATATCTCACTCAAATTAACAGAGATTTAAAGTCTTACCTTGGATAAATCAGAATACTTTGAAACTCCTTTAAGAATCAAATCCTTAACTTAACTTTTGATTTCCCTTTGATTTTCTTGTTCTTTCTCACTCTATATAACACTCACAAAACACACACAATGAAATTGTATATTTCTGCTAGATTATGCAAGAGTTTAAAATGAGAAAATGGGTTTAAGTATCTCGAATTTACAGTTTTAGTCCCTGCAGGCCGCCACTACTGCAGGTATTGCGACACTTCCAATAGTGTCGCAACTGGCAAAGTGTCGCTACCTGCGACACTTCAAATACTGTCGCAATACAGAAAAATTTTAAGTTAACTTTTAAATTCTGAAATTTTGGGATGTTACACAGTTGGACAAAAGCAAGAGCAAAGCAAGAACCAAAGCATGGCACGGCAAACGAGAATTCGAAAAAAAATCGCCTAGTCACCTAATATAATTGCATTTCGGCGATTTATTTGTAGAGAATATCAAACAAAACTCAGGCGAAATAGTGGACACGTGGCGAGCATTTATTTGTTTACGAAAATTTCGCCTAGTCGCCTAAAATTTTATGTATTTCGACGATTTTATTCTGGCGAAAAAAAGGGTCCAGGCGAAATTGTTTGTACACGTGGCGAGCGTTAATTGGTCTAAAAGTTTTTCGCCTAATCGCCTAATGTTTTATTGATTTTCGGCGATTTTTCAGTCTAGTTTCGAAATTTTTTTCTGACATCGTATATTTAATGAAAAGGGATAGGTTGACCGTTTATTTAGGTAAATTTCTCTATCTGTTATCATATGCATTCTTACCAAGTTGCCAGTGTTTTTCAATGATTTATCAAGTCTTTTAGACCACTGCCAACGGGCCGTCGGTCCGGCCGTCGATTTTTGGCGAAGGAACCGACGCCGTTGGCACGGTGCCGTCAGTTTTTCTCGTCACTTTCTAAATAATTTAATGTTTTCTTTTTAATTAATTTAATGTTTTTAATTTTAACGAAAATATTTTATTTAATTTTATTGTTTAATTAATTTAAAGTAAATAATGCGTGGGGTCCAGAAAAAATTGAAGTGATGTTACTGTTGGCAGTGTAGTGTCAGTTTTGTGTCAGTTTTGTAAACTGCTTATGTAGCGCTGATTTGGCAAAAACTGACGGCGTCAGTTGTGTTCACTGTTGGGAGTGGTATCAGAACATGTGTATGTGATCTCATTTTGTTCGACCCGGAAACATTATCAAATCCAAAAAAAAAAATGCAAGTTTCAGGTGCTTCAGTTTCCAAATTCCATCAGCAATATGTCCAGTTACTTGTGGCATCATCTGGACAGAAGTTACAAGACCCATTTTCCAAGAAAAAAAGACATTACAGGAAATAGATAGATGAGATATACTGTTGATGAGCACAGAATTATACATCAATCAAGTTTAACGTTATCTGCTGCCAATGCTGTATGAACGTTATCAGGAGCAACAGGAATACGCTCTCCTGCAACCTGTTAAGACACGATGAACATGATACATGAGAATTTTTTAGGCATATTGACGAATCTAAAGGATGCTTAATGGCAATTACATGAAAACACAACTAAGCAAGGAGATATATATCTTCCCTAACACTATGTCCACCTTCAAAATCAATGCGTTTAAATACCCCTTCTCACAATGAGATTGTATATAACCCTATTCCGGTCTGGTCCGGTATGAAATGAACTTATATCCACACAAAATCTGTAGACTGTAGTGACGCAGTGGCAAACGGTAAGTGTTCCAGCAATCATAAGTTCCAGATAACATTGTTGTCAGTCTAGCTTTACGGATACAAGATGCGTGAAAAGAACAAAGGTGGCAAAATGGACAGGTTAAGATGGATGGTGTTGAGCTAAAACATTTTCTAGTCCAGATATTTAGTTGTTATAAATCAATAGGATCTATATAATAATAGTAATTCTAATAGTAATCTAATTATTTAATAGAACAATTTTATATGCAAAAGAAAAGATACTTTGGGTGACTTTCAACGTGATTTGACCAACTTCCTTTCTGGTTAGTTTTTTTTATTGACACAAAATGGATACTCATAAGCAAATGGGTAAAAATTGCTTAAACCCAACCATAGTCCTCCTAGCGACCTTGAATACCCGACAGAGGAAGTCGTTCAAATACCTTGAACTGTAGTAAATTTGTGAAACGTTGATCACTCTTGTCAACGAGCTGGGGTTAACTGGAAAAACCGTCTTCAAGATACTTAATGACATCACTTAAAGCATATGGACTAGAGGTTAATAAAGGGCGGGTCAAGCAGCTTTGGTAAATGTTCAAAACAGAATTTATTGTATGTGCTGAAACGGTCAGGTTGTCTCTTTACCCTCGGGGAGAGGTATGACTGTCTACATCTCACCTCCCCCATACCCTTCAACTGACGGGATTTGAACCTATTGTTGAAACAGACAGGGTTGACCTAATGCACATTCTTTCCTGTCTTTGAATTACAGAAATGTCATTCTATATGGATTTCGTCCCTCCTTGAAATCATTACATATTTGGTCCCAGATATAACCGATTCTTGGCAAGAATGGTCCCTCATCAACGTGAAATGACAAAAATACCTTTACGTAAACGAATTAGAGAATTAAGGACATTAATAGTGTTGATAATTCATTTCACTAAGAGGGTCCATGCTTGCAACGAAGCAGTACCACACACTCTGAAAAATGACAAACCATAGGTACATGCAACTGGTTTCAAGAAGGAAACTTCGTCAACACATTACCCACTTCCCATTTACCTTTTTATTTTTTATACGCATTAACCAAAATTCCAAATCCAACCCCTTCCCCACATAAAGATGCATTGTAATTGGTTATTGTATATAACGGAAATACTAAAAGAATCAACGGCATCGAATGCAAGCTCTGATAAAGTTTTATTCTTATTTATGGACTACAACAACCTAAAGTAGCTAAATAAGTACTGGTTCAATTTAAATAACAGGATAGTAAGAGAGAGAGAGAGAGATTTTCTCTATTGTTTTCTAAATCCACGTATCAAATGACTCGCATAAAATTGTCCACATATACCATAACTAGGACGTAAAAGGTACACATCAGCATTTAATAGTGGCAAGTCATTTTTATCCTTGCATGTTAAACAAGGGAGATGACTACCCAAACTGGCAACCGAGTGAAAGTAATTTTTTACCAGGGCAACCCTACCCGGGCCAGTTTTGTTAACCTACCAGGTAAACCAAGGGTTCCATATATGCCCCAAACCTGTGGAACCACACTAACAACCAATTGAATGATTGGGGCAAGTGGCTTCAAGAAATTGAAATTGGTGAGGTCTTTTCTGTAGGTTGGTCATTACTCACCTACCTCCATGAGGTCAATTTATCTGCTATAGTGCTACATATTTGGTGAAAGGCTTGGTTGCTAGTTGGTGTCATTTACCCTAAAATCTCTAGCCATGTGTTTCAAGGATAGGGCTAAAAGATCTTGACCGCCTCTGTAATTTCTAGTCAGAATCATACATGAAACTAGTTTGCTATGTTACAGACATGTTCCACACGGAACTATCATACAATAAATAATCTACAAATATAATGCCACTTCACTAGAAGTTTCCATAGTTGTTATGTAACATCAAGAATTGGCAATAGAACAGCATAAGTTCACCTCCTTACATATGCATCATTTGCTAAGATAAATAAATGGAAGACAAAGCAGATCTTAAGTGGAAGCCAATACATTGTGATACGTTTGCGAATCAGCAAGTACGACCTGCGCAATATTATCACATAGATCAGGGTAATAAAGGTTCAAAGTCTACACATTGTATTGTCTGGGCTAATGGATTTCCTTCACTAAGTAGCTATTTTTCCAGTTGGCCGCAAAGCATGAAACTAATTCATTATACCATGTTACTGTTCTACTAATGTTTCACTACTTAGAGAGCCATTATTGTCAATGAGTGGCAATTTTATCTTTAAAACGGGAAACGGGGAAGGTTTCCTTTGTTAAAGTTACCTGGAAAGGGCTACTCAGACCTACTCGGCCTAACCGAGGTATCCCCATCCACCCCCAAGATTTTTACCTAGAAGGGTTCGAACCTAAGACCTCTTGTGAGTACATCAAGACGCCTTATCACTAAGCCACCTTGGTGATGGTTTGGCAATTTTATCTTTAACGAGTAAAAATAACAGAAAAAATAAAATAACAAGTGAATAGATAAACCCGTAAGAGAAGACAGCCCAAACAGGTCAAAAGATGCCCAAATAGTATTTTCAGTGATTGAAATCTTCTATTTAATTTTGTTCCTAAAATAGATTATCGTAGGAGCAATAGAATTTCTGTAATCATATTTGATACACAATGTTAACAGACAAACTAATAAATTTGGACAATACTGTTCCAAGTCAACCAATACCTGTTCATTGCGCTACCTCCACTGCCATTAATTTACTAGAACTCATAATCCAAATAAATAGATAGATCACTAGAGAATATTTTTAGGTGAACGTGAAATACCCTAATGACAGTGAGGGGAAGAATTTACTTCCCATACAAAGGGACAGCTAAAGACAACAATAGCAGATCTCACATGGTCTATTCCGTACCACTATTTCTTGATCAATAGAATACGGTCAATTTGAACTTGTGAACTTACAATAAACAGAAACATGCCTTTATCGCCATAAATGGCTAATTAGAAAGAAAAAAAAAAGCAATAAAAAAATGAGAAGATCTTAAAGCTTCAGAGACCATGATGTCCCTCAAACTAGACGAAAAAAGGAAAGAAATTACAGAATTAAAGATCAAAATACAAGGCAATCAGTTTCAAGATTTGTCAACAATAACCGACCCTCCATAATTGCAATGCAATTAATACTATCAGTGTTCAGAGACTCTGAATGAAATGAAAAATGAACAAGATGATTGAGATTTGGAACCAACGTCACAACTCTAAATTAACCCCATGCTTATAATAGCACATACACCAAAATGAAAACCATCACCCCTCAACTTAATGCGGTTAACTTCATAGTAAAGTAGTAAACACTACTCTAACTGAATTGCCACTGGACAAATACAGTAACCGCATATCAGTCACTGCTATGACTTTGCAAGATTCACATAAAAATATCTTGTAATTCATCCAATGAAACTAGCTTTAATAGTTACACAGAGTATAAATTTGACTGATTAGTACTAAATATTGTTAATGAATAAGTGTATTCCTCGGACCCATATATTCAACTTTCTTTTATCATTATACTAATTTTCTACTCATAATAGTTATGAAGGTCCATGTTCTTTATACGGAAGTGTTCAGTAAAAAGGAAGTATTCAGTTATAGAAATTCCTTGCAGTTGCATCTGAAGGATCACTAGACTTGGATTAACATATTTCCGGTCTCCTAAATATTCTCCCATAGTTTCACTTACAGTTTTCTGATATTTCATATCCAAATAGATCTCTTTCACAGTGCTAACACCTTTAGCAGTGGATATACCACCATCGACTTAGAACTAATGTTGTATGTTTGGCTTATTTCGCCCACTAGAACCCCGTCAACATTCATTACCACCATCCAGCTAATGTACAAGTATTCATTTGAGATGAACCCCTCAAGTTCTTTTCTTAATTATTACAAATACTTCGTCTGCATCTCTAAATCTTTATACTATTATTAACTTTTCACCTTGTATGCGTACTGCTCATTATCAAGATATCATAATACAGTCCTTTAATAATGCAATGTCAAACTTAAATAACAAACTCCATACCTTTTATCCTTTGGAAACATTCTTTATATATACCGTCTTCAGTAATAACTTAAAAAGCCCTGTCAGCACTCTGCCCTCGCCACTCACTCTCGGTACACTTAAGAAAGACACATCTCTAATGAATCATGGTACTGATCTACTCCACAAGCTCAAGTAGAGATCAAAAGTACATAACCCTTATCTGTAATTATCTTCTTTTACTTTTACGATATGCAAATTCAATCACACTTCCTTATTTTTTTTTGCATTGCAAGTTTTTAATTAAGGTTTCATATTTTGGGAATTTTTTATTCCGAATTGTATATGCTTTTTGTATGAGCCTAAGTTAAGAAAATTGTGATGTTAGATTCAATTTCGGTTAGGATTCGAATTTAAGGGGAATATATGATATGGTTAGGTTTGTTATGTATACACCCTATTGTTTGGTAGATTTGCATGAAATTATATGAGTGTGAAAGGTGCACATAAAACTGAATTATAACTGGCTTCTTACATTTTCACTGGTTTTGTTAGCAACAGGTTTGTAAGGACATGCTGCCGGCGCGCGTTCCGGTTTCCGGTATTCCCACCCTAAAAGTCTATATACTCTTGCCTGAAAACAATACAAAAAATTAAAAACCTGATTACATTCCCAATTCTACGAATTCAACAAAAACGCATATCATGTTATGTAGATAACTAAACTAAAAAAATAAAATGAATGAATACATACCATGATAACGTCAAACAAGAGTGGCAAAAGGTTTACAATCGGGACAAGGAAGAGCGGCAACAAACAAGCTATGCACACCTACACGTAAATTCATAATGTATTTCAATAAAATTAATCAAGTGATGATAGATGCTTTAGGGTTAAAGAAAGAAAAAGAAGACCTTCCGAAAACATCACTAATCTTAAACGAATAGGAAGAAATTTTACCATCTTATTAGACGAATGGATGGATCGATTGATTTTTGTTCGAAGATCTTCCCTCTTTACACCAGCGTCAGGAAATTAATTTTACGATACCTGAATGAGGAGGAATGATGGATCACATAAAATTTACAAATATATTTTGACAAAATGACCTGAAGTAAGATGTGAACCATTCCATCGTTCACTCTTAATTTGATTTGGCACAACTCATTTTATACAATTTTTTTTATAAAATGATGTGAATGTATTATTTCTCTACCTAAATTATACGATTTCAATTACCCTTGATGTTTTAAAACCCGCTTTGGTACGACCGGTCTAACTGTTTGGACCAACGGGTTGGATCGGAATCGTTAAAAACATGAAAATAAAATATATATAGGAAGTAAGAGACGTACAAAATCATATCCATCGTAACAATTTAATAATTTAACGATCTAATAACAATCTAACAAGTAAATTTCGTTTAAAGACATACAATTTAACAAGTAAACAACATTCTTAATAATCCTACAAATGTTTCATACTTAAACGATCCAACAACAAAACCATACAATCTAACATGAACACATATTTCAAAATAAACGAGTAAAACATTCTTAATCTAAATCTTAAATAATTCAAAATCATTTAAATTTAAACCAAAAAAAAAAAAAAACATAATTTGTAAGCTAAGAATAAAAATATAGCAATATATTGGAACTATCTTTTAGAAAAAAAGAACTTGTAACAAATTAAATCAATAATCAATAAGTTAAAGTAAAAGAAAGTTATAAAAAGAAAATAATAATAATAATAATAATAATAATAATAATAATAATAATAATAATAATAATAATAATAATAATAATTTTGAAAAAGTTAAAGTCTAATAAAAAGATCAAAAATGCAAAACTTATTAAATCATAGAAGTCAAAATGCATATTTGTTTATTTAGTATAAAAATTAGTAAAAGCCTTTAATTTGAATACACATTTTTCAAGTTGATTAGTTTTGAAATTTACACATGTAACTTTCTCCAATAAATGACTAGTGTAAGTCCACCAATTAACATATCAAAAAAAAAACCTTAAACCGGTTCAATATGCCGATCAGGTTTCCGGTCCAACCCAGTCCCGCCGGACGGCCCAACTGGCTCGCTAACTAGTCAAACTTAAAAAAAAAAACGATTAATTTTGAGCCGTAATTATGAAAAAATCTGGTTCAACCGGTCGAACCGGTTCTAAAAACATTGGTTATCATTATTCTTATTTATTATTTATTATTATTATTATTATTATTATTATTAAAAGGGTTGAGCTAAACTGAGATTTAAATTTTATTATTAGCCGTCTGTTTAGTATAAATATGTAAAAGGGTTGAGTTGGTCGAGTTGGTCGAAGTGGTGGTATTGGCAGGAGGCCAACTCGACCAACTCAACCCTTTTCTGGTCTTCATAGTTAATTGAAAATTTTGTTTATCATACATGTTTCAAAATAAACGAGTAAAACTTTCACTTGAAAAACTACAATTATTTTTAGTATAAATATGTAAAAGGGTTGAGTTGGTCGAAGTGGTGAATATATATTAGCTAAACTAAGATTCCGTGCAATTCATTGGTTATCAATAGAAAACCAGATTATTTACATCGTATGTATTCGTTTCAATTCAATTCACGTACCAAATCATTGTATTAGAATTTTGCACTATACGGTGATTGATTCGAATTAGATCTTATGTAATTGGAACCTACATACAACATATGCCAATATCCATAATAGTTTGACAAGTATTTTAAATTCTTACACGTACAACCGTGTATTTTGTCAACACTAGTATCCAAAGACAAATCTTACAATTAAAATTAAAAATGGTTGCTTATAATAATAATAATCTTAAATATACTATATGAAGCGGACTTGTGGCATTCAATTTTATTTGAAGTCCAATTAACCAATCAGAATTCAGTATTTAGTTCATTAATTGTTTTAATACATTAATTATTTTTAATATTATATTAAAGATTATAAACTAATCCCTCATTTGCTACGCACGTATATCAAAAAGACAAGTAGTCTTTTATTATAATTCTAATACTACTCTTTTTATTACTTCTTCTCATAAAAGGATTTTTTACTCTATTTTTCCAAACCTCATTTCGAAAGCAATAGTAAGTTTTTGATATTTTAATATTTATAATCGTTGTAGTGACCCACCAGCTTTTAATAGAGTAATGTTAACTTTTTTTATAAAAATAAAATGTAAATGTTAAACAGTAAAGTAAATAAAGTAAACGGACTAAAAATTTTATGGAGCATAGACTATGGGTATTTGGGTATGTATATGAACAAACTATAAAAGTGTTTTTCTTAAAGTAGAGTATTTTTTGCATAAGTTAAATGTTAAGTTACATGTACTTGTGTATAAGTTTATTGTTGCTAAAAGCATCGTTAAGGTGTGATTGACACACAAGCTTACTCGAATTTATGGTAGCTTAAGCTTATTTTTTTTATAAGCTCAAACTTCTAGCCTTGATATCAAAAATAATAAATAACCAATCAAATTGTTCAATTTTGTCAAATTCACTAAAATTTAAAAAAAGATGACATCATATCATTTAATAAATAAATAAATTAAATTAATAACCTTTTTAGCAGAGGAATGTATTTATCTATACCCATTTAAGATTTGTAATACATTATGAGTATTATCATATAAAAATCTATTTAAAATTATCGACCACTAAGTATTTAAGATCTAAGATAAGTATTAAGAGATTATCTATTTTATTTATTTATTTATTTATTTAATCCAAGCATTATGTACCATGGTGCATGGTGCATTATGAACAATTGTTATTGTTATTTGTATATACGTTATCTATATTATATCTTATTATCAATTTGCCAAATATAGACAATATATCATGATAAATTAAAAGAGTTATCATGATATTATCATGAAAGTGGATAACTTGAGATCTCTCAGTATATCTTCATTTTGTTAAGGGTAATTTTATCTTTTACTACACTTATGACCCACGATAATCATAATTAATCATAATAGTTATAAAAGATAAACTCTATTTTTTTTTCTTTTTTAAACTTGAATTAAGTTATTAAACTTTTTTTCATCTACACAGCTATGTAGCTAATAATGTATACTTAAAATAAATTTGTAGATTTTGTCTCTAACTATTACTTTCAATGATACAGTAGTATTAAAAAATGGATAAAAATGGAGATGTATCCTTCTTATAATAACAAAAATAAAATAATTTGATTTAACTATTAAAATTTTTAACCCCCTGCGAAGCGGGGGCAATTAACTTCTTATTCTATATAAACATCAACTAAAAATGTCAACGTACATCATTTCAAGTTAAAGAATAAATTACATTGTCCACTTCTTGCAAACTGAATTGAGAATTGATTTTTAAAATTTGCTTAAACATAAGAATCGGCTTTTTAGAGAGTCAAGAAATTGAAAACCAAACGAAGTTAGTCTTTTTACTCTATTGGATGTTGGTTTCAAACTTTCGATTGTTATTATGTTGTTTAAAACTCGTCTATATTCAATTGGATATCTTTTTATACCGTACCCTAATATACTATTTGTAGTTATTAAATTGCATTTGTCTTACTTTAAAAGGAAGAGATCAATGATTTATATATTTAATTGAATTTTGTTTAATATTTATTTAGCTTATCTTCTTATAATTCAAAAGTTTTTATCATATTTAAATTGTATTTATCTTACTTCTGAATACGCTACATATGCTCAACTCCCAAATATACCAATCATATTATTATTCTTTGTTCGTTAAACCAAAACTATTTATTAACTAATACCATTTCTTTATTTCACTTGATTTTATAGCTCATTTACATTCCCTAATTTTATTTCAATTTGTAACTTTGAATACTCGTAAACTAATAAATTAAGTGGGTTAATGAAACTTTAAAAGGGTATGAAGGATGAACGACAGTCTCGAGTGTTACAAATTGAATTTTGAAATCAAGAACATCGATTTTACTTCCTAATTATAGATATTAAAATGCGATTACAATATCATCTCAAATACTTAATTAACCAATGTTGTCAACATCATTACCGTTTCTACCACTCAATAATAGTTGATCTGGCAATTTAAAAGAATCAAATGGTGTGATTTGTGACTCTTATATCATAATTAAAGAATAACGTCATCATAGATTAACATTATAAAGTTAATACATGATAGTAAATAGTTTGTGTCACATATTATAGTAAATTAATGTTGTATTTAGTGCTTAAACGGCCCGTATATATATACGGGTTTAAAATCTTGTAAAGAAAATAAAATAAACGTATTGTTGTGTCCTTTTGGTTAATCAATTGGATAAGATTCCTACGCATGCCGTCCCACAAATGGATAACGAGAGTATATGTACTATTTTGTGAACAGAAATGGTGATACATGAAAAGGTGATTTCATGGTTTCAACAAGCCCCAAACGATCAGTGTTAAGGTTCTTTAAGTGGCGTGTTTCAAATGCGGTTCATGGTGGATGCGAATACAGTGCAAATTTCATCAGGTTCTTTTTCAAGTTGTTATCAAGACTCAAGTGATTTCAAGATGTTTTCAAAAGTTATTCAAGTTGTGGCCTTTTTAATTGTCAATGGGTTGGTGTGACATTCCCTTCAATGTAATTATGTTTTATTTTCAATTTTTGTACAGTTTAAATTAAAAACTAAGTCACTTATCTTCATAAAGTTTAAATTTATATATGATTTCATAAGAAAATTTACTGATATCAAAACATCTTTTTTTTACTTCCTCTGTCCCAATAATGATATTCACTAACAAAAAATCTGCAATATAAAATAGAATAAGTTTTGCCTTTATATTCAATGTAAAATTAACTAAAAAATTAAGAAATAAGCTATCAAAGTGTCTTTTTTTTTTACTTCTTTTGTCTCAAAAATAGTATTCACTAGCAAAAATTCAACATAAAATAGGATACGTTTTGCCCTTATATTTAAGTAACTTTGACTAAAACATTAAGAAATAAGTTACTGATGTTAAATATAATGTTGATCTGAGCTTTATGGGCAGCATCAAATCAGACCAGCAACAAAAGGTGATGAAAGACGTGAAGGAACTCAAAATTTAAGAGCAAAAAGACGTCCAACTTTAGGCCACCTCACAATATTCTTTCCCAACTGTTGATCCTACACAACACAATCAGATTTTGTAAACTCAACTTTACAATCATCAAATTGACCCACAGATTTCAGATTAATAGCAAGGTCAGGAGAGACGAAAATATCTTTTAGAGATGAAAAAATATCACCAATGGCAAAGATAGGTAAATGGTTGCCATTTGCAATGTGAATCTCAAGATTACCGTTATATTTTATTAAGTTGGTAAGAGCATGAGGGTTATTTGTCATATGATTAGAAGTCCCAGAGTCGCAATACCAAGTGGGTGAAAAATGTTTACCTGAGATTCCTAAGGCAGAGAATGTTGAAATGATCATTTGTTGAATCATTTCGGGAGTTACCGATTGAGTAGTAGCTACTGTTTGAGCAGGAGCAGCAGCAACATCGTTTTGCGTTGTATCAGTTGTATTGACAGATCCACCAGCACTCGAGGACCCAACCGAGGTGGCATATGCTGCCACCGATCTTTTGAGAGGCCTAGTGGGACATTCCTTGATAACATGACAATCCTTTTTGTAATAGTTAAAAAAAATTTTTGGGGACAATTTGAAGAATAATGTCCAAATTCCTTGCAACAATAACATTGAACGGTATGTGTATCCCTAGTTGGCTTAGCT
Organism: Gnaphalium uliginosum; assembly: GCA_963930675.1. NCBI lineage: Eukaryota > Viridiplantae > Streptophyta > Magnoliopsida > Asterales > Asteraceae > Gnaphalium > Gnaphalium uliginosum. The sequence continues at coordinate 36,826,825 of OZ005682.1, forward strand.
TGTGTTGCAAATGCCATAGGAATCGTCAAGGATCTTTGATTTACCCAATTATTTTGAGTTGTCAAACGTTGCTCTTCTCGAAAGAGATCACTAAGACAAGCATCCAAAAAAGGAACACTACTTGAACACCCCACTTTATACCGGAAGTTGGTTGATAGTCTAATCTATCTGACCATTACTTGACCAGATATTTCTTTTGCAGTTCATATCGTAAGCAAGTTCATGTAGTCCCCTCGGCATCTTCACTTAAGTGCTCTCAAACGCATCATACGCTACATCTTAGGCACACCAGATCGTGGCTTATTCTTTCTTACTAGATCATCAGTACTGCTACAAGTCTATAGTGATGCAGATTGAGGTGGCTGTCCAGATATGGGCAAATCTACTACTGGATGGTGTATGTTTCTTGGTGAAGCTCTTGTTTCATGGAAATGTAAAAAGCAGAACTTTGTATCGAAGTCGTCCACTGAGTCAGAATATCGTGCGATGCCGGTTGCATGCTCTGAGGTTATATGGTTACGTGGTCTCCTTTCAGAACTTGGTTTTCTCCAAGATCAACCAACTCCATTACATGCAGAAAACACAAGTGCCATCTAAATTGCTGTCAATCCTGTCTCTCATGAGCGCACAAAACACATTGAAGTTGATTTCCACTTCATTAGGGAGGCCTATGACCATCGTGTAATTAACCTTTCACATGTGTTTCGCACTATACAGATCGCATATATCTTCACTAAATCCTTGGCACGTCAAACTCATAACTTTCTGGTTGGCAAATTGATGCTTACAAATGTATCCGCAACAATTTGAGGGGTGATGTTAAATATATAGTTGATATGAGTTTTATGGGCAACATCAAATCAAATCAACAAATATATTTTACTATTCTCATTAATTGTAAATATTTTACTTTACTAAATTGGTGCAATTGTATAGTTGTTGCATATCGTATGTTTCTTAGTTTAACTCACCACCTATGTATAAATACCTCCATAATTGTTCAATAAAGACCTCATCTTTTTTCAAAATTTCTAGGAATTGACCGTTGAAAATAACAAATGAGAGTATATTTGAAATTTTAATTATCTTTTATATTTATTTGTAAGTATATAAATTTTTATAATAAACAAAATCAATAAGATAAGGTATAACAATAAAATTGAGACTAAACAAGTAACTACATACCATGTTTTATGTTATCGTTTTTAGGAACATATTATAGAGGTATAACAATAAAATTGAGACTAAATAAGTAACTACATACCATGTTTTATGTTATCGTTTTTAGGAACAATTATAATTTTTATAGTTAAAATTAATAAATGTTATTAAATCAAAGTTTTTGGATAAATAACCATTGATTTCTTGTCACAATTGTACAATTCTAGGGGGTGAAAAATGTGATAATTTGAGAAGAAAATAATCCTTCTTAATTCCTTATTTAATTCAGTCAAAATAATTGACCCGCCTTTTGTAAACGTGTGTGCCGGCAGTCAAAGTCAACTTATACGAAACTTCTTCCAAACAACCTAACTTCCCCGCCATCCTTATCCCTGTGTATATATACAAATCACACCTTCTTTATACCCCTTCATCACTTTCAAACAAATTAAATAAAAATAAATAAAAAACATTTTAATATTCTTTGAATTTTCTAATGGATGCCCAGCAAAATTCAGAACAGCAACAAGAAGAAATAGACGTTTTCGATCTGTTACCAGATGTATTGGTTCTTGAAATCTTCAACAGAGTAGAGGACGCTAGATCGTTATCTGCCTGTACCGTTCTTTGTAAACGTTTCGGAGATCTTGTTACACAAACGCATAAAGTTTCACTTGAAATTACTCGTACGAATACGCTACCCGGGTTTTCAAAAGAAAACTCCCGGGACAAGTCGAACAGTTTCATCGGGAAATTCGTTTTGAAACCGATTCACGCTTTCTTACATCGTCTTGTTTCTAGAAAATCGAAGACGTGTTCGCGATTTTGTGATGATGATGATGATAATGATGACACGTTTAGATTACCAAATGATTTACTACATAACTTCAAGGAAATTAAATCGTTATCAGTAAAACTTCCGGGTCACGAAGGAGATATCTCGTTAGAAAACGGGTCAGGCCCGGTGTTGAAATGGAAAGCGGAGTTTGGGAAAGAACTCGAGAACTGCGTGATTTTAGGAGCCACGGGGTTTCATAAATCGAAAATGGAGGGAAAAGATGATGTTGAAACAGAAACAACTTCATTGCGTGGTAATAGTAACATAAACTTGACAAACAAGCAATTGAAGAAACGAGTAGTGTGGACGATATCATGTTTGATTGCTTCCTCCGCAAGGCACCATATGTTGAAGCGGATTATTAACTCGCATCGAATGATACGAGATGTGAAGATTAGTGATGGAAGTAAGCAAGGGACGATCGAGATGAATGAGAGGCAAGTGGTGGAGTTGAGAAAGGAAACGGTTGTGGAAATGGAACGAACGAAAGTTCCGGGTGTGACAATTAAGATGTGGTACATGCCGGTGTTGGAGTTGCCGGAATGTGGTGGTGTGATGAAAGGGGCGACATTGGCGGTGATTCGGCCGACGGTGATGCTGGTTGACAAGGAGGATGACGTGGCTTTGGCAATTGGGGCTTTCGAAGAAAAGTCTATGGCGGAAGCCGTGAGGAGGCTGGTTGAGAAGAAAAAGTCTTACACGCTCGAAATGAATTCATTTTGAAAGTCAATTGTTTATTTTAATGACTCGTGTATATAATAATTGTAGACTATTTATTCTTTTGAACATTTTTTTTTATTAAAAAATTATAATAATAATATAATATTCTTTTCATTCATTTATTTATTCTATCTTAGTTTCTATTCTTCTAGGCTGTAGCACAGTCCACGTAGACTAATGTTATATTTTTTAAAAAGAATAAAAGATAGTAACAAATAATTAAGAAAAGTCTTATAGAAAAACCTATCATAGCCGTACTACAAGTTAATCTAATGGCATTATTTGATTAAGGTTTGTAATAAGAATTTAGGTAAAATACATGAGCATTATTACTCTTTGATAGGATGAGTATAAATGTTTGATTAAGGTTTGTAATAAGAATTTAGGTAAAATACATGAGCATTATTACTCTTTGATAGGATGAGTATAAATGTCCTAGTGGTAGATTGAGTTCTTGACTTTCTAGAGGTGAGGGGTTCAATCTTGCTATGAGTAAACATTTAGCATGATAGGTACCTACACCCGTAAAACACATGGGGCTTTGAGGGAACTTACGGATAAAGGTTCATTTCAATTCCAGACGCCCCCACTGTGCTAGGGGAGTTGCCCGGAGTCATCCTTGTGGGGTGGACAATGACCGGTGCCAAAGGCACACGGGACCAGAATGTTCCCGCCAATTTACACCTTTTATGTACACTTAACAACTTTGATTATAGATTTAGTTACTAGCAATTTGTTTTTAAGATTTTGTAGGTACCTCAAATTTGCAATATGTACAAAGTTGGCCTCTCATAATACTACCTCCGTTACACAATAATTGTCCTCAAGGGCTAAGATATATTAGGTAAATGTTTGTTTTGCCCTTATAATTAAGACAAGTTTGACTGAATTTATTTAAAAATTAATAATTTAGAGTAATAAATGAGAGTAAAGTGAAAAGTTTAATAGTTTTAATAGTTATTTTTTAAAAATGAAAAATTATTTTGAGACAGAAATAAATAGTAATGTGGACATTTATTTTTGTACGGAGAGAGTAATATATTAACATTGTTATATATGAGATCCATAGGGAAATATTTTCTTATGATAAATCACTAAGAATACGATTTTGTGTCGAAACTTATTTCGTAATGAGCATTGACAACAAATAAAAAATAAAAAATAAACTAATACCTTTTGTACTACATAAAAAGTAAAAAGATTCAATTAATAAAAAGGGAAAAAATAGTTACAACGACAATATATATACAGTATAAGAAAAAATTCTTATCCATACAGAATATCTACAAAATTTTAAAACCAAGTATCGTGATTATTTATGTGAATTATCATTTGAAGAAAAGATATCACCTTCCTTTTACCTTTCTATGTCACCACCACCACTTCTCATTACCAAAAATTGAAGAACGATCTGAACTTGAAAGACAAATATAATGCTAAAAATCAAAACACAATTTATATTAAAAATGAAAACTAAGAATCTATATCTATATCTATATTTATAAGAAAAACTGTAAACTAATCCCCCTTAATTACACAATAATTCTATTATAAGCCACTATTAGATCAAAACATGACATAATTTAACCTAGTAATTGTGTAACAAATTACTAAACTGCCCTTCTTCGTAAGACATCAGACATCAATTCGTATGGAATACTAAAAGCCCTATTCAAATTCAAATTGAAAAGTGCACAACAATGATAAACGATTCTTTAGGGTTTCATCGGCCATGTTACCCGATTGATCCAAACAGCTTTCATGCAATTGATCATCTTCCATCTAACATCCTTTATCGAACACATACAAGCAAGGGATTCGAAGTTCAATTAACGATTTTAAGGTTTTCTCTATTCAATTAACGCGAACGACGCAATTTGAAATCGGTAAGCAATTTGTTCGATTCAGTTTCAATTTCAAACAGTCATATGATAATAGATTAGTACTGATTGATCGTATTCCATGTAAGATCGTATGTCGAACAAAGTGAAGCCATTATAACAAAGTGAAGCCGTTATTCAAGGGTTTCAATGGCGCCATACGGTATCAACACGATGTGAATTCGATAATCGTTTTGGTTCGTTTCAATTTTTATGCATTTTGTTTTCAGAGTACTAAGTTTATTCGGTCGATCTATCTTTAAATATTTATTAAATTGTTGATGGATGTGGAGAAGAATTCAAAGTGAAACTCTGATTGGTATCTACTAATTCACATATCATTATTTTTTATTATTCATAATGTTTAAACTTGGGCATGGATTTATATGGCAACAAATTCGCAGGAGAAATCCCAACATCGTTCTCAAAGTTCAAGTCTTCAAGATTTATGTGAGTACAATTCAAGATTTCTCAAAGTTCAAGTCTTCATATACTTTTCTGTCCACCAAATTTTTTTAAATTAATAATACAACTTTGAAAAATGATGTTTGTACAATATTTAAATGTATGTTTTGACTTAATTTCTATGTTTTTAATTTCTATGTTACTTTAATTCTCTGGCAATCATGTGAGCTGTTATGTGATTAACATAATTTAAATCACAAAAAAAAGATAAGTTACATGATATATACGTGTTAATGGGTGATTTCCAAAAAATAGGAATGTTAGGCATGATTTGAATGAGATTTTTTAGGAAATGATTTTATCTCATTAAAGAATTCAGTTTTTCCCTCCAATAGTCCTAAATTTATATGTATTTCAAAATTGCTAGGTCAACTATGTATATTATAAATGCATATCCTACCCCCATATGATCACACACCTTACTAATCATTTGCTAACTTTATAGATAATACTTTTGCTTTTCTTTCAGTCTTATCAATGGCGAATCAACAAGTATATACCCCTCTCAGTGAGCTTACGATTGACAGACAAGACTGGGTTATTTGTGTAATGGTACACCACGTGTGGACACAATCGTTTAAGAATACCCCCAACCGAAGTGCAAGCAAAGATATGATATTGGTGGACCAACAGATATGATATTTTATGATTGAAACATGCTTTTCTTGTGGTGTAATTATACATCAATGGATATGTTTTTTGTTAACCTTATTGTTTCTGAAATATCTATACCATTATGGACTTATGATTTGAAATAACATACTAAATGCAATTGATATGTACATCTAATTGAACCATGGTGTACGGAAAAACTGCAATGTAAAAAATTAATGGGAATCAATTACTTTCAACTAAAAATTTTAGATTTTTATTATCACTGGTTGTTTTTGCTGAATCAACATTGACTGTTATCACTTTATACATCATTGTTGTTTTTTTATTGAACCTAAATGCTTGGATAATGGTGAATTGACTTATGATTAAATATTAAATAATATATGATATTAATATATATTATTCAGTATATATAAAAACATAAATAAAGACTGATGGTATATGGGATCCTTGCTTTTGTAATTGTCAAAGTTGAACCAGATCCATTGATTATGCTTTTTAAATTTCAGTTTTATTATTCAGTAGACCTATGGTCTTTCTTCAAAATCAACTATATTGTGAAACAGAGTAATCAGGATGTCCAAATCTATCTAGTGAAGGGGTTTCGAAAATAGTTGGGAGTTGATTTTTGTTTGTTTTCTAATTTTTAATACTAGACAATAAAAGTAAAATATAGGGATAGCAGTCAGGATAGAGGGGGTGTTTGTTGTGACTTCGTTAGCCTTGCTTTGGGATGACATTTTAGTTTAAGTTATGAAAACGTCTTTCTAAAGATTTGTATTTTTTTTGTTTTAAGTATTTGTGGTGTAAACACTAGCACCCTACTGATTGATTGCTCAATCAGTATGTCACTGAGTAACTAGGCTATCATGATTCTGATCGGAGGAGGCTGCTCAACTCTCAACATTGCCCTGTTACAGAACAATGACCCTTTTCTGGAATATGAAGATTCCTGGGTGCATGAATAGAGTAACAGACCCACTAACAGTCCGGCCGTTCTTAACACCACAGTGATACTAAATTGAATAAAACATTTAAGTTGAAGACTTGGTTGGTGTTTGATTATTTTCCATCAATGGTTTTGTAGAATCCAGGGGTCTGTATTTTAGATGATTCGTCGTCTTCCTTTTTGGATTTATAAACTAAGTTTGTATTTTAGATTAGAGATTCTCCATTTATGATTTAAACCAGCCCTCACTTATATTTAACCAATAAATCCCTTGTTTATTCACAGTGTACAATACTTGTCTAAAACAGCATTTCTACGACTTCAAAACCAGACCATGTTTTCTAAAAACAGATATTTAATCAAGAGTTTATTCACGGTGTATAATACTTGGTTAGTATTTCCACAGCTTCAAAACCCAAAACATAGATAATTAATTACCCTTGATATGACGTCTTATCAAAGAGGTATTAACCATGTTTATTGGTGGAAAGGCATTAATTGAAATTGTGGTTTAAAATCATAGATGGAACGTGTAATCAAAGCACAGAGTTTTTATTTATAATTAGAATAATTTGGAACATTATTCCACAATGGATTGTGCCCACGGCTTTTCATAGCTTCCACGTTATGTACTACACACATTGGTGTTTCCAGCGCTATACCATTGATAAGCCGTTTTACGTTACTTCCATTGCTTCATGATAACATCAAATAGATACATATTTAATTAATAATATTTCCTTGTTTTTGATACATTTATATTGCATTTATATGATTTTAGATACTTAATTCGTTCATATTTGCAATTAGGTGTTTTTATGGCTTGAATCTGAAAAAGAATAGAAAAAGGACTTAAGACGAAGAAGAATTTAAGAAAAAGGATTAAAGTGTAAAAAGGAAGAAGAGTTGAAGTTAGACGCGAGAAGAATATTATGGAACCCGAGCCCAAACGCCGGTTGGAAGGTCCAACCACCGGTTGGAGGCTAACGGGCTTTAAGTCGGTTTATCGCTCAAGCCCAACTGCTGGTTGGAAGGCCCAACAGCCGGTTGGATGTCGGTTTACAAATCTATAAATAGAGCCATTCACCCAGCCTTTAACCATACGGAAATAACCAAATCCTAATTCGACTTTGGGGTTTAAGAAGGGGTTTAAGCACGAATTTGGAGGGAGGAAGTTTGGGATTTGAAGGTTTTCAACGTTCGCGAAGATTGTTCAGGTTTTCGGTTTGGTTTTTCAATTCTTATTCTTTTTAGATAATGTTATTTTCTTTAAGTTTAATTATGAACTCTTTTATTGTAGCTATGAGCTAATTTTCTATTGTGTTTACTTAAACAATAAAACCTAGATGAAGGTTTAATGCGTGTTTTCGTTAGAGTATTAATTTTATGAAGTTTATTATGAATATCCGAAAGATCCATCTTATTTATTTGATCTTTAATTATTACTTAACGTGATTAATCAACATTTTCTATAACGTAGTCTTGTCTAGGTTTATTAATTATTTGCAATTGTTTAACTTGTTAAATAATTGGGGCTTGAAGCTTTAAACGGCAATAGGTTAAGAGTAATAATAATTATTGAACATTATTTAATGTGACAATTGTCAAACGACAATTATTAGATACTTAGTTTATTCAAGGCCGCTAGGATAAATTGCAATAAACGGTTGAAGTACTTAATTAAATAAGAATAGATAGACAACACATATAAAGGCTTTTTTGTGTATTCATAACGAGTCTTGTGTCTTATCTAAACCTTATATGAATTGTTAACCTGATAAAAGTTACTTTCTACAAAAGATTTATTCACAATAAGATTATCCAACGGTTCAAACATACATAATAACTGAAATCTACGGTATAAAAGTCTAAGTAAACACATTCTTTATCCATATTTGTCTTAATCTATTTTTAAATTATTTTGTTAGTTTAAGTTTATATTAGTTTCTTAAAAACGTTCGTACGGAACTAAAACGCACCCCTTTACTTGTTATTTACTTTTTAATTAATTAATTCAATTTAAAACATTGTTCACTGAGTTCGACACTCGGATTTACTAAAACTATATTATTATTCGATCGGGTATTCTTGCCTGTATTGTGTGATATTATTGATAGTTCCAAAACATAATTTATGACTTTTTAAACGCTATCTAGCACACATCACTTCATAATGACATCATCCCAATTATTACGACTAACTACATCACAACAAACACACAATATAACTACTCACTGATAGTGGCAAATAATCCTAAATCTAGCATAATGTGACAACCGGCACTTAGGCGTATTAAATAACTTAAGCTTGATTATCATTACTTGTACTTAGTTTGAAATAGGGCTAAGTACGGTAACATTTGGTATATTATATATACACACGCACGTAATTAACTATAATTACGCTAAACGATCGGAAAGATTCCGACACTATGAATACAGACGTTGGTGAAAACTTTTTATAAATAACGTAAATCTATTTTAAAATTTAATAGTAGTTATTTACATTATATTATTATTGTACATTAATATACAAGCGCTTTACGTTTTGTATAAAATGTACCGTACGCAACGAAAACGCGCGAATCGCGCCCGACAATCGAACAAAACTCGACTTATATTTTAATAACTTAAAATGAAATATTTTAAATAAAACTTCAATCAAAACTTACGCGAATAAATAGTTAACGAAAAATATAATTAATAAACGTTTAACGTTTAAACGAATGACGAAATGAACGGGTTAACGAACACCGCGCGTAACGTAAACTTGGGGAACAAAATTTAAACCACTCACACCCTTGTGGGACCCCCAAAAATCTGCCACCAAGATCAAGCACTCTATATCTCTTTTCTCTACTCGATCATCAAGTTCACCCGTAAGAAACCTCACATTTCATGTTATTTACTTGGAACATACTTATAAACATGTTATAATATCCATTTAACAAAATCATGTCCAAAAAGCAAGTCGAAAAACGTTTTTACAAACACAAAAATGTTAACAGTTTTCTGGGCAGAATCTTAGCCCGACTTCAAGGAGGAGTTTCGTACTCAAAACTTAACAAAAATGGACGATTCAAAAGACAAAACTTAAGTTTAAGGTGTTAGCTTTCAGATCCAAGTGGTTTCGTAATTTTTCGACACCGTTTGATACCCGAAAATGATTTTACAAAAACACGTCGCTAATCTGTCTCGGATGACAGATTTTTATGCCAACTTCTCGGGTCCATAACTCGAGCTACACAACTCCAAACGACATGAGGTTTTCACAAAAATCTCACAAATCTTGTTAGCTTTAAAAGTAGTATGATTACACTCTCTGAAGTTTTGTAGATTTTTCTCAGTAATTAGATCTTTGAACTTGTGTCCAGATTGGTCAAGATTGGACCTCAGAGGACAAATAGAATTATTAAAAATACTTAGACTTATCCAAAAATTCTAGAAAAATTACTGAAAGTAGCCAAGACATAAGGGAACAACTGGTATTTTTCTTGGATTTTATCTCGACACTTTGACTAGTCAAAACGAGCCACAAAAACGACCCAAATATCTGGAAAAATGACCATAGGGACTGTTTTTGTAAAAGTTTAAAAACGACGCTTTCGGGTTAACCAAAAACGCAACGGTAATTTTCCTAGGCTTTAAAAACATATTTAAGACTTCCCTAAAAGTTTCGGGTCAAACCGAGCACGTTTGACCAAGTTCCCGAACACGAAAACACAGCAGGCCCTCTGTGTCGCAGATGGCCCAAAACCATTGCGACACAAGCCCTATGTCGCATTTCTGATTTTCGAAATACTCCTGCGACACAAGCCCCCGTGTCGCAATTTTTTTTAAACCAGCAGTACTAACTTGTGTAGCAACCTGTGACACAAGTCTAGTGTCGCTAGACAAGCAGTATTAACTTGTGTCGCCATAATTACAACGTACAGTATTAACCTGCGACACTAATCCCTGTGTCGCACACTTATTTAACACCACGATCTGCGACTCCAATTTTTGTGTTGCACAATTATCTAAATTTCACTCTTTGCGACATTACATCTGTGTCGCAGCACTTCTCAACGACACAACCCTTGTGTCGCATAAATAACAGTTGATTGAAAACATATTTTTACTAAGGAACGTTTTCGCGAAACCACAACTATAACACATATGACACTACTCGTACACACAATACATATACTCTTATAAGTACACAACGAAACCAAACATAATAATAATGTCTTCGGGAATTATTATTACAAAACGTCACCAACGGACCGTACACGTTTTCTAAACACACATGATAAACAAACTTTGGACATAACTAGTTGAGTGGACAACTAGCATGGATGATCTTTTGAGACATCTACTTACTTATAACCTTATGCGTTTAGGGCGCTAGAAGGTTACTTTTGGGAAACACTTGTTTACTATTTGTAAACACTCTGTACAAGACTCAGGTGAGTCTCATAGCCCCACTTTTACTTTTACTGTTTTACTTACTTTGGGGTGAGAATACACTGCTCTGTTTTTATGAACACGAGTACTATGAACACTTATACGGATTGCATGGGTAACTAAACCAAACTACAATGGTCTCCAACAAATATCATAGTCCGTTAATACTAAGCGCGAACATTATGTATAGATCTATCGGGAACTAATAGTCCGCCGTCCGGGGTTAGTCGCTTTAACTACTATACGGACGCATAATAATTCGTAATCCGAGTGTACTGGTTTATACACTTAACTGGAGACACCAACTATGGTTAAGCTTCGAACTATGAGCCCATGGCAATAGTATACTTTACTTTACTTTGGCATTCGTGCAACTCTGAAAACTCTGAAATCTTGTGGTTCATACTATGATTTTAACTACGTAAATCTATGAGCTCACCAACATTATTGTTGACCTTTTGGCGTGTATTTCTCAGGTTCACCAACGCAGTAGGATTGCTTGAGGAAGCAATAGTTCGAGTCGCATGTTTTACAACAACTTTCGATTGGGGATTTCCTTTCATTACTATATTTTGTAAGTTAGTTATGTATTAGAATCTTTCAGACTAGATGCGAACTCTAAGGATTTGTATTATTCTGTAAACATTTTATCAAAGCAATGTATTTTCAAAACGACTCATATAGAGGTTGTTCGTTGTAACTTTGTGTGATGATTTCTGATTAGTCGCGCCCCGACCCGACTTCCGCTGCACTGTAAATTTGGGGGTGCGACACATAATAACAATAATAACATGCATTATAATAGATAAGGAAAGATATAACCGTAAATAGCGCGTAGTTTGAATGTATACTGAAAGATTACAACGAGCAGAACTTCCGAATATCTTTGACAATATTACAATAATAGCCTCTCCAAGTATCTTCAACAATATTACAATAAAGCCCCTCCATTAGTCTTGGTTAAATATTAACCAAGAACTAACTGACTACTAACCTAACTAGCTAATTCTAAAGAGAGAAGCTAGAAAGAGATACTAGTGAGAGAAAGAGTGTGTGAGAGAGTGTGTGAATGAGAGAAATGAGGTGAAATGTGTGTGGAATGAGATGAGGGAGACCTGTTGGGAAAAACAATGATCAAACCTAAGTTATAAATCTGAAGAGTCAAAATCTAACTTAGTTGTATTCAGGAAACTTAGTGAAATTCCTGAGTCTGTGTTCCTGAGTCTGTGCTACACAGACTGAAGAATTGGTTCTGAGTCTGTGCTGCACAGACTGAAGATACTCACAGACTGAAAGCCATGCTCTTCCTGAAGACTTATGAATTCATCATCTGAAGAATGAAGAGTGAATACAGAAGGCTTCACAGACTGAAGTTCACAAACTGAAGATCACAGACTGAAGATCACAGACTGAGAGCACAGACTGAAGAGCACAGATTGAAGAATGAAAGTACAAATGTACAGAAGATATTCTTCTTTCCTTAGGCTAGATACAACTGATAAGATGTTTGAGAAAGGTCAAACATCAAACAAAGGTTATCTTCTCAGCAAAGAAACCTTTTACCTTTTTGCTTTTTCTATTTTCAAGAAAAGCAAAAAGGAAGGCGTGCAAAGTTGCCCAAGATGCATCTGTTATCCCTTGGACAACTATGTAAGCTGGATAATATAGAGTTACACCCAACTCTATAAATAGCAGTTCAAAAAGCACTGCTATCATCCAAAAACAATTCAAGTAATCTAAGAGATTCTTGATATTTAGTATACTAGACCTTTAAGCTTAGGCTAAAGCATTACCACACTTACTGTTAAGTTTGTAGTGATAATTGTATCTTTGTATACTACTTGGATCGTATTCAAACCATCTGTGTGGGTTTGAATACCTTGTCATCTGTGTGAGACAAATACTTTATTGTGAATAATACTTTGATTCATAATAAACTCTGTGTCAAAATTAATCTTGTTTTCCGCCTAGATTAATTTAAACCTGTTTGATATAAACTTGGATATAAACTAACACGTTAAGATAATTGTTATTTAATCTGTATCTAAGTTTTGGGAATCTTGTGACCTAACAAGACCATATATTTTCAAGCAAGCCTCAAAGCCTTTGTACAAGCCCCAAATCACAAAATGCAAGCACAAACAAGCACCAAACTACCCTAAACTAATAAATGGCATCCAAGGGGTTGTATATGGCACTCTAGGGGCTGTATACGGGGTCCAAGGGGCCGTATACGGTATCCCTAGGGCCGTTTGGTGTTTTGCCCTGTTGTTCGGTACTTCGTTCGTTGCTTGTTTCGATCGTATCTTCTTCGATATTTGTCCATTTGACTTGATTCTTTTTCCTACGATCTCGTAATTTCGTTACGCTTCTAATGATACCAATTTCAGGTATTTTGGATGTCTATAGCTTATACGTGCTTTAGAATACGTTCGGTTGATCCGTAGATGCCGTATCTCCTCCGTCCCTTATCCATTTTTCTTGATTCTTGATTCCCCGATCTCGTAATAACCTATAGAATCATATAAGATTAGTTAGGAAGTGTATCTCATAGGGTAAATAAAAGTGGAGGAATCAGATGAAGTTTATTTGCTTCGTTTTGCATGTTATTTGGACGTTTTTAGTGACTTTTGTTGCAACGTTTATATTATACTGACCGTTAACACCATTGTTGCAATGTCTATATTATTTTTTGCAATGGTGACTATTAATTGAAGTACCCAAGAAAGACCATTGATTGCCTTCGAACAATTAAGGAGGCACCAAAGTTTTACACAAATCGACACCAGATGTATTGAATACACATTTATGTTTTATCTGAAGTTTAACTGTTGTTGATTCCTTTCTTTGGCAGACTACTCATTGTGTTGTTGTTGCCACACTTTCAAGTGTTGCTACAAAGGATGGGTGGTTTTATTATATTTGCAAGGACTGTGCAAAGCCTGCAACCAGGAATCTTGATGCCAGTGATGGATACCAATTCAAATGCTATGAATGTGGACCAATAAATGAAACAGAAAACAAGTATTCTCCAAAATACTATTCTTGTAATCCAAACTGAATAATACAGATGGATTCATACGATAATAGCTACAATCTCGCGAGAGCTGAATGGGATTCCTAAATTAATTAGCAAATCGTGTTTAAGATAAAGGTGTCGATGTTTAATGTCACCAATTAATGTGTTGGCTACACTGTTGGACACTGCACCGATGACCCGGTAGTTGTTACTGAACAATTGCAAAGGCCTATAGCAACAGACCCGAAATTGTCACCAAATGAGAATGACTTTATCACACCAATCAACAAGGTCTGAATCCCGTACTCATCTACTAAATACACCAACATATGTTATAATATTTGTGATCACCACCACTTTTGTTTATTGCAGGTCTTCACGTCTAACTTTGTGGACAACATATCGCCAATTCCATTTGAAGACCTTAACATGGAAGGAAGCAATCAAAAAAGGAAGATTCAATCTCCGTCGGATGACATTGTCACAAATACATCTTCATCAAAGAAACCCCTCCTTGCAGATGATTGATGTCATCCCTAGTTGGTGCACCATTTCAGTAGTTGCTTCTTCACTATTTTTTATTAATAATTTGTTTGATGTTGTCGTTCCAGAAACTTTATTTGCTATTTTGTTCTTTGTTTTAAGTTGACAAGTCAGACCTTTTACTTTGGGAGGCCTCTTTCAGCGTAAGCCAGGATTCACACATGGACAGCTATACGTTGCCGTCTCACGTGTTACAACGAAAAATGGACTTAAGGTATTGATATGTGATGAGAATGGGAACACAACAAACACAACCAAGAATGTCGTGTACAAGGAAGTCTTGCAAAGTATATGACATACACATTGCTGCCATTTTTACATCAACTAGGTTTATCGGTCCCCTCGTATGAGGTTGATTTTTCCTTTTCATGCCTTGTGAGATTCCTTTAATTTGTTTCAAATTGTAGAATTGTCTTTTCTATATTATTATCAATGTAAATGTATTATTGTGTTTCGTACCTTTATCATTTTTATGTTCAAATGATAATAGTTTTGGCGTATGCTGGCTGGGAGCTTACATTGAATTTAGTCCGTGAATCCTTTCTGTTTAAGTTACTCCTTTAAGAGTAACTTAATTGATATCATAGTCTGAATTGCGGATGTACAGTTGCATAATGACTATTTGGTACTATGAATCAGTCTCTATTAGGCTAATGTGCTGGCATCTGAAATGGTAGTATTCTTTTTTACAGGAGGAAAGTCAACGTACGGTTGGTTTAATGGTGCTGGGATTTGATACTGCGGGTTGTATAAGTGAAAACAGGTACTCATTATTGTTACCTAATTCATAGACGATTATCCATTTCTTTTGTTCAATTAGTTATATGTAACACCCGACAAAATTTCACGTTAGATGTCGTCAGGACGATCAGACATAAATTTGTATAACAAAACTCTATTGTGTGATTATTAGAATGTCTATGCGTAGATGGATTTTAACATAAGTACTTTATTGTTATGGATTAGCACATTAGGCAACATTTATTGGTTAATGAACACGATATGACAAATTGCCTACGTTTATATTCCATTAATTTACCGAATGAAAATCAAGGCCGACTTTGGGAGGCTGTATCTCCTTTAATACTCCACCAAAAATAATCATTTTTCTTCTGAGATTTAGATCTTTAAGTTATCTTTCAAACCTAACTTGCTTCATGCAAAAATATTGAGATTTGGGTCATCAAACAGTGGTTGGATGACAAATGGGTGAATCTGTCATGCATGGACATATTTCTTTACCCAACTTTGGAGGACCATAACTCCGTGAATACTTAACTAAAAGTTTCCTTTTTTCTTCTGGAATTTACCTTTATGTGTTAGCTTTCAAACCCAAGTGGTTTCACTCAAAAACATGAAGTATTCGACCCTCAAACAATGCACAAAAAACTGTTGCGCCAAAAGTACACATGCTGTAACCAACAATTATGTACACTCAACTTTGGAGGACCATAACTCCGTGAATACTTAACCAAAAATATCCATATTTCTTCTGGAATTTACCTTTATATGTTAGCTTTCAAACCCAAGTAGTTTCACTCAAAAATAGGGAGTATTCCACCCTCAAACAGTGCATAGAAAACTATTGCGCCAACAACACACTTGATGTAACCAATAATATTTGTGATGCATGTTCAAAATACATGATATGGACTTATATGCCTAATAGATGATTGTATACTTTTAATTTCATAAAGATGTATGATTTTATGTTCAATTGTTACATGAGACGAACATATACGTAAGTATGTATGTTTAATAAAATAGATATATAAATAAATATATACTCTTTTTCGAATGGGGTTATACATTTATAAGTACATGATGTTATTTGTAAATGCGTGTTACCTTATCGACATGAAAACATAAGCATATAAAAACGTTTTGTATAAACATAACCAACTATGTTAAGCAAAAATGACATTTTGAAAGAAACTTATGGGTGATGAAACTGTACTATAAACATTTTTACATATGGCACGTAGTTAACCTTAAATGTGTTACGTGGTTTAGGACGCAATTAGCTACACCAAGACTCACACCAATATCGCTTATTACTACCAACATTACTAAGGTGAGTCTCATGGCCCCTATTTTTATACGCGTTGATATATTTTGGGGTGAGAATACGTGTTCTTTCTTTTGTGGGCACAAGCACATATGAATCATTACGTATTGCATAAGTTACTACTATTCATTTCTTTGGGCCTCTATCATGAATTGTTAGTTATGGACTTAAACGTGGATGTTGTAAATAGATCTATTGGGTTGACACCCCTGTCCGGGTTGGTAGCGCCAACTTGACTACAAGTCAAACGGACGCATAATCATTTGAGAACTACGAGTGTTTGGAATAGGACACTTGCGAGGCAACTAAATTGTTAAGGTTTCTATTCATGAGCTTATGGCAATAGTAATACATTTTGATATTGTGGTAAAGCAATATAAACTTGAAATCTTGTGATCCATGGTACTAATTTACAAACTCTTTACACCTATGAGCTCACCAACTTTATGTTGACGTATTTTAACATGTTATTCTCATGTAACCAAAATGCCTTGTAGTTGTGCCGTTGAGTTGCCCTTATTGAAATAGGAGTTGCATTCTCGTAGAAGGGCTTTTTGCATAAACCTTGCCATTATAATCCTTGATATAGTCTCTCGATTAATTTGGAACTATGTTGTTAAGACTTAAACTATGGATGTTTTATATTTGGAGACAATGTAATTTAAATGATGTTTGTTTAAAAGACTCATATGGAGGTTTCGTTATAATTATTGTTTGTGATTCATGAACGTCGCACCTCCGCAACCTTCCGCCGAGGCGGGGTGTGACATTATAAACCGAAAACTACCACTCCTTCCAAAAACCTTCATCTTTAGACAACATACTATTACGCAGAAATTTAATAATTTTGGTTTCTCCACTTTAAATGGAAATAATCACTAACCGTATGTAGGACCCTAACAAATTTAGGAAAAAAATTACATTACTATAATACAATACACATTTCTAATTGTATAGATTTGTGTCTTCATTTTTGTGAGATGTATTCTTTGTGTGTTATAAATATGAAATAATACTTATCCTTTTTAACCTTTTGGATAAAATAATAACAAACCACCTAACGACCAAAAATTTTAGGAAACTTGGATTATATCTACCTCAAAATATCAAGATACTAACAATAAACAATACAATTACAATGCTTAAATTAAGGAAACAACATATCCCACATAATAAATGCCTAATATATTGTCAACTATATTACACTTACAGCAAAATCAGGTTCCCTTATATCACTCGTCAATCTAATTTGTTTACCTTTTGACTATATATTTTCTGCTCATCATGGAAACCAACATCGATTTGCCTCCTCATCGTTTGCCTAGAACTTCTAAAGATGAATTATCAGATCAGAAGGTATGTCAAAGTTAATTATTTTTTATGCAGATGTATCGTTGATTATCTAATGTACTCTGTTTATTACATTTTGAAATCTTATACTTGAAAACAAGAGTACGTGCACTAAATCGTGAAGTTGCTCGTTGCACCCGCATGAGAAAGAGGGTAAAAAAAGTCGTTCAATTAAAATTTTCGCTTACACAATAATGTATCTTACATAGAACTATTTAACTTATGGCTTTCATTAAATTAATCCGACATACCTTAGTGTTTGTTAGTAGTCTGATCATTTTATATTACACGCAACCGTCTACGATAGTGCTGATTACACAATGTAGAAGATCATAAACTCAAGTCTTCTTCTTGATTATACCATACTTTAACCCAACAATATAATGTATTGGTACCACTGTTTTTTTAAAAGGTTTTCGTAAAGACATCCTATGTCATATTCATTTTACAGATATATGAGCAGCAATTAGAAAGTAGAAGTGCTAAGCTTTCCTAACTAGAGAATGGAATCGAACTATGTCGGAAGCAGGTACAATCTGAATTATAACCTCATCAAAAAAAATTCACCCAAAATTATGCATGCATGGTTTTTGTTGGGTCACAAGGTTCCCAAAATTTAGATACAGATTAAATAACAGTTATCTTTACGTGTTAGTTTATATCCAAGTTTATATCAAACAAGTTTAAATTAATCTAGGCGGAAAACAAGATTAATTTTGACACAGAGTTTATTATGAATCAAAGTATTATTCACAATAAAGTGTTTGTCTCACACAGATGACAAAGTATTCAAACCCACACAGATGGTTTGAATACGATCCAAGTATTAGTATATTAAGATACAATTATCACTACAAACTTTAACAGTTAGTGTGGTAATGCTTTGAGCCTAAGGTTAAAGGTCTTGTATACTATTTTGCTTTGAGTGCTTGGATTACTTGGATACATAGCAGTGCTTTTTGAACTGCTATTTATAGAGTTGGGTGTAACTCTATATTATCCAGCTTACATAGTTGTCCAAGGAATAACAGATGCATCTTGGGCAACTTTGCACGCCTCCCTTTTTGCTTTTCTTGGAAATGGAAAAAGCAAAAAGGTAAAAGGTTTCTTTGCTGAGAAGAAAACCTTTCTTCGATGTTTGACCTTTCTCAAACATCTCATCAGTTGTATCGAGCCTTGGGAAAGAAAAACTTCTTCTGTACAATTGTACTTTCGTTCTTCAATCTGTGCTCTTCAGTCTGTGTTCATCAGTCTGTGATCTTCAGTCTGTGAACTTCAGTCTGTGAAGTCTTCTGCATTCAATCTTCATTCTTCAGATGATGAATTCATAAGTCTTCAAGGAGAGCATAGCTTTCAGTCTGTGAGGTTCTTCAGTCTGTGCAGCACAGACTCAGAAACAATTCTTCAGTCTGTGTCGCACAGACTCAGAAGTACAGACTCAGGAATTTCACTAAGTTTCCTGAATACAACTAAGTTAGATTTTGACTCCTCAGATTTATAATTTAGGTTTGATCATTGTTTTTCCCAACAGTCTCCCCCTATCTGATGATGTCAAAATCTATTTACAAAAGATAATAGAGAAATAATAAATACTAAAGTAAAGCATAACTTATGAATTTAGACTTATATACATAAAGTCAAAGTCATAATCAGTTTACAAGAATATTACAATTATTACATGAAATTGTAAATCAAAAATTTAACAATCTTCACTTCTTTCTCTGAGCCTTGATCTCTTTCATCTTTTCCACTTTCCTCTTCAACAGTTCTTCCATTTCCTTATCAGATTTGTCTTCAAATTCTTGATATTCTAGGATGATTTTCTTGCATATATCTTCAAGTCCAATCATCATCCTGATTTGGGAAAGGTTGTTGAATAACCAGCTAATCAGTCTTCTTTTGAATGGTCTGGCTTGAGAATGTTTGCATTCCTTCAGCAGGGCAATGCAGTGCAGCAGAGACTCTCCATATAACCTATTCTAATCCTGGAAGCACTCTATCCCATTGATATCTCTATAGCACAGACCTTCAATGTTGTCAGTCTGTACATATTATCTATCAATGAAAATGATACCTTTGGGTAGAGGATGCTCCCTTCTCTGCTCATTCTCTGTGGGTAACCCAGCTGACTTCTTCTTGATTACAAAGTTGTTTGCTATGGAAAACAACTTGTATTCTTCTTCTGAGATGAGCCCCAGATTGAGAACTAGCTCAATTAGGTAAGATAGCTCATCCAGAACTTCTTTCTTCAGATCCTTGTCAGCTGCACTCTTCAAAAGATTGGCAATGGATTGCCATTCCTTAAGCCTTAGAGTGTACAGTTCATCCACCCATACCGTCTTCTTGCTCTTGGTCAAAGTCAGCTCCAACTTCAATTTTTGTCCAATCTTGTTTAGATGACATTCTCTAATCTTCTGCTTGAGCTTTGACTTTTGGAAAGTGGCTTGTAGCTTTGGTTTCAGGCTCTCTATCTTCTGTAACCTTGTTGACAGCTCCTCATCTTCTTTGATTTGTTGCTCAACTTGACTCCTTCTGATTTGGGTCAGTGAACGACTTTCTTCTTGTAGTTCTTGAGTGAGCATGTCAACAAATCTTGCTTCCTTCAGCTTATGCTCTTCAAGTGTTAATACATCTAAGTATTCGGTTAAGGTCATACCTTGAGTAGTAGCCTCTTGTTGCAAGAGTTCGTCCTGTAGATCTTTCAGTTCAGGACTTCTTGTTCCAACAGCATGATCATCCACCATCTTCTTGATCTTGCTTAACCTTTCCTGCTTGGATAAGGCAATCTCCTTGCCCTTACCCTTAGCCCTATCTACCTCTTCCAGTGTAGAACTTGACCCAGGATAAGTGCTTATCAGATGAGCACTTCTCCATTGCATTCTGTCTTCAATTTCACTTCTACCTGGAGGCAGTGTTCTGGTTGTTGTGGTTGGTCTAGCAGGATTGGCTTCAGCTTGAATGGCTTCAGCACTGATAATTAGAGCATCAGTGCTTGCTGCTGGTTGCTCTGAGCTCTGAGTCTGTGATTGATGCTGTGTCTCAGTCTGTGCAGGTTCAGAAGGCACAGACTGAGACTCTCCAGTCTTGACTTTTGAGGCTCCTTCACCTACACCTCCAAAAGTAGCATCATCTTCATCATCATCTGTTCTTCTAAAAACTTCAGACTCAGAACTGCAGTCAGGATTGATGGCATCATCATCATCACCATCATTGTCCTGTTCTTCTGCCAGCTTCATAAATTGGTCCCAGGTTTTGATCCCCTTCATTTTTGGTTGGGAATCAAAGACATCCCTTTCAGGAATCCTCCTGGCCATTCTTTTCATCTTTCTGGCTCTCTTGATTAGCAGAGGTTGAACATCTTCTTCTTCTTCTTCCCTTGGTCTCTTCAACTCCATCTGACCTTGGGCTGAGATAGTTGCAATTGGGTCTATGTGTAAGACAATGGATGACTCCCCCTGAGTCTGTGCAACCATCTCAGTATGTTCACCTGCCTGCAATCCTTCTTGCTCCCCCTCAGTCTGTGCACTCATATCTTCAGTCTGTGGCACAAACTGAGCTTCAGTCTGAGACTTCACCCTAGCACCTTCGGGTCCATCATCTTCATCATCTCCCTCACTGCTATCTCCCCCTAAATCTAAGGATTTATTATTTAAATCTTTATCTTTTGAGGTTTTAGCTTCTGCAGACCCATGCTTCATCTTCTCCCCCTTTTTGACATCATCTACTAAGTTTGAGAGGGTGGTCTGCATTTCATCTAGCCTATTGGATACCTTCTCCTCCAGCATATCCACTTTATCCACCATAGTAGAGACTAGATGCTTCATCTTCTCTAGCTCTTTCTTATTATTATTGAACTCAGTCTGTACCCATTCAGACAACTTGTTGATGGCAGAAAGCACATCATTAAGTGTACTAGAAGGCACAGACTGAGTCTGGTTGGATGGGTTAGAATTGGGTGATGGTATGTGTTCCTCACTTGACTCATGTTGTAACTGAGCAAGATCACTGGAATCTTTTGGGGTTGCACTCTGTGCCTCACTCTGTGTCCTGTGCATGGAAAAGCGATCATAGGCATTGAGTGGTGTAGTTGTTCCCTCAGATCTAATCCGGTGATAGGATAAGATATCACTGGGAAATGATTGTGTTGCACCTGTTGCCTCAAACAGTCCCTGGTGTAAAGGAACAATATCACTGGCAACTGATGTGGAAGTTAGTATGCCTTCAATAACCATCTGGTGATAAGATGGTAGTTCATCAGGCAAAGAAGAGGAGATCTGTACCTCAGTTTGTGACATGACTGGAGCATTGGCGATCTGTGCAGAGGGGTGTAAGAAAGGACTCACTGGAATGTGAACTAGTACAGGACTAGTGGTCATTATGGGCTCAGCCATTGTGAGTGGGGTAAAGAGGGGGGTGGTAGTGCTCAGGATTGGAGCATCTTCTTCAATGCATACTACAGGGGTCAGTGTAGTAGCAGTAATGTGGGTATCCAAGCTGACTAAACTAGGTGTAGGTTGGGTCAGTTGGGTAGCCATTGGCACCACAGACTCTAGCAGAGCTGCAATGGAATGGACTACAGCACTGGAAGGTGTTCTATTGACATCCAATTCCATGGATGATGATTCCACTTGTGCTATACTTTTTGGGGTTGAGTCTGGTGATTCCTCCAGAGTGAGTGGTGACTGATCTGGGTTGGTTTGTTTGTGACTCTCTTTTGTGGGTGAGGATGGGCTAGGATAAGAAGGTTGATCTATATCCATGTCCTGAGATGAAGAAGAAGTACTACCTGCATCTTCTGTTGAAGATGGAACAGACTCAGGAATGTTTGAGTCTGACTCCAAGTGCACAGACTGAGTTGAGTCTGTGTCCCTAGAGTCTGTGTGCTCTGCTTCAGCCACACGATCTTCAACAGCATGGGTCTCAGTACCCTGACTATCACCTGAATTATCACCCTCCATAGATGCAGAAGCAACATATGGGTGATCTATCCATTGTTGCATAGCAGCAGTGATAGGTGCTTCAGAAAGTGGAACCGGATGGTTAAACACTTTATAGGTGAGCACTGGTACTGGTATATCTGCAGATTTGTTAGTGAAAGACATATACACAGACCCAGATAATCTGGATTGGATGCACAGGGAGAGTAATCTTATAAAAGGTACATTAAAAATTCTCTGTGACTCATTCGCTAGTTTTAAAAGTTCTTTAAAATACAACTCTGCAAAGTTGATGTTTAAACCTGTGATGAATGAGCTCAACAGTTGAATTTCAAACTCATTTAACTCCCCTGTGCTACCAGATTTTCCTCCTAGACTTCTAATGATGCCAGAGATTAAAAATTTCCATCTGGGGGTGAATCCTGACATCAAGATGGTGCCTTTTTCTTTGGTATATCCAACCAAAGTAAGAGAAGCCCTTGCTGCTTCTTTGGTTGGAATGGGTTCAAAATTATTTCTCAAGGGCAAGTTTAAGACATTCCTAATTAGCTCCTGATCAATGGTAACTGCCCGTTTACCATGATCAATAGTACCAGTAATTGCAGTATTGGTACTATTTGAGGAGCAAGTATACCACCATTCCATTAAAAAATGTGGGTATATTTGAGGAACTGTGTTAAAGAATGCTCCCCTTAATCAGCAGACATAAAAGCAGTTAGTTCCTCAAACCCTTTATTCTTTTTAGAATCAGGAATGGAAATGGTAGCTACTTGATTATTTATACAGAGTTTTACCTGTTTCCCTTGTTTGAAGGGTTTAGCCGCAGCGATGTTGGCAGGTGCCGTGTAAGCCCATTGATCAGCCATTTTGTGTAAAGATTAAATCTTGAAGTTTAATGTGAAAATGGAAGAACGATTTAGGGTTTACAAACTCTGTTTATTTTTGGTGTGCAAGTACAAGTGAAGAAAAAGAGAGGAGACCGGAAATGGGTATTTAACGAAATTAAATTTTCGTTAAACGGGACCCACTGATGATTATCCCTTTTACTGTAGCAATGAGGCTTAGGCACTTGCACCTTTTTGTATTGAGCAGATAAAAGAACAACAAGCGCAAAAATTTTTAATGATTATTACCATAAAGATGGTATTAGCATTAAATGCAAGGATATTTGTTGGGATAAACTGATTTGGGTTTGGATTATCACTGTTAAGTCTGAAGATTACCACTGATAGTGAAGAATTACCACTGAAGACTAACATGGTTACCACTGATTGTTGAAGATTAACACTGGTCGAAGATTACAACTGTTAGTTGATTTTGTAAGTAGTTTCCACTGATTATGTAATTAAGACTGTTAGTGTATATAAGTGGTTAACACTGTTAGATGTTTATACGGACCTTCACAAATGAAGCAGTTACCACTGATGGAAGTTTGTTTCCACTGAATGTTTGAATGTGGTAGTTAACACTGTTTATGACTTTGTGATAAGAATGAGTTTGTTATGGAAGTTATCTAATTCCATAATAATAGGAGATTGTACAGGACTCTATGTGTTATAAATAGAGGTCCTTAGAACCTAGATCGATATACGAAAATTAGTGAATAGAATAGCGCAGCTTCAAGGTGTAAACCCTAATACAAAAGTGTATTCGTCTTATTCATATTAATAAGATTGAGGCTTTGATTTAATATTTGTGTTTCGTTATTTATTGTTCTAAATATTTATCTTTGATCTTTCTAATATTATTGAGTGTTATTCCGCAACTTCTCAGTAATAATTCAAAGCTTGTTTAAGTTATATTTGAAGAGAAGGAAATCGGGACTGTCAAGTGGTATCAGAGCTTGGAAAGCTTTGAATACAGAAAGATCTGGAATTTTAGATTAACTTGCTTTTTAAGGTGTAGTTTGTGATTAAGTATTGAATTTAATGGCAACAGAAAACAATGAAGGTATCCAGGTTACTAAAATCCCTATGCTCAGGCCTGATGAGTTTGATCTGTGGAAAATCAGAATCAAACAATATATGCTTCTCACAGATTATCAGATGTGGGAAGTTGTGGTAAATGGTCCTCCAGTTACAATAGATGGTGATGGTGTCAAGCAACAGAGACCACCACCAACTACTGATGCAGAAAGAAAAGTCAGATCTATAGAATTTAAAGCCCTCAGCACATTGTTACTGTCAATTCCTAATGAATACCAAAGAAGATTTGAAGCATGTGATGATGCCAAAGTACTCATGGAGGCTATTGAAAAGAGATTTGGTGGTAATGATAGCACCAAGAAGAACAAAAGATCTCTATTGAAGCAACAATATGAGAACTTTAATTCTGCAAAAACTGAAACTTTAACTCAAACATTTGACAGATTTTCAAAACTTGTTGGAGATCTGGAGAATCACAAGGTAAAAATTGATAAAGATGATCTGAACAGGAAGTTTCTGAGATCATTAGGTGAAGAATGGACAATCTACACTGTAGGTTTAAGACAGAGTGCAGATTTGGAGGTGAAGGAGCTTGAAGATATTTATAATGATTTAAGAAACTTTGAGCCAGAAGTTGAAAGCAAAAAGCAGGTTGTAGGAAACAATCATAATGCTGCTTTTATGTCAGTAGGTGGATCTCAAGTTGATTCAAATCAACAAGGGTCTGCTTATATTTCTGCAGGAGCTGGATCATCTCAAAACAACTCAAATGATCAAATATTAGAATCTTTCTTTGCTAGTAATGTGAACTCTTCACTTACTAATGAAGATTTGGAACAGATAAATTCTGATGATCTGGAGGAGATGGATATCAAGTGGCAAATTGCATTAATTACTCAAAGAGCAAAAAGGTTTATGCAAAGGACAGGAAGAAATAATTTTACAAACCAAAGGAATGATGTTGCTTGGTTTGACAAAAGCAAGGTAGAGTGCTTCAATTGTCATAAAATGGGGCACTTTGCAAGAGAATGTAGAAGTCAGAGGCAAGAGCAGACTGGGCAGAGAGAAGGAAACAATGGAATTAAGAGAAGGAACATACCAGTGCAGGAGAGTACATCAAATGCTTTAATTTCTCAAGATGGGCTTGAATTTGATTGGAGTGATCAAGCAGAACATGAAGTGAAGAATCAAGCCTTAATGGCCATTGCTGAAGAAAACAAGCCATCAGAGGTTCCTTATGAGGGCAAGCCAGCAAACTTATGGCACATGGATAGTGGCTGCTCTAGGCACATGACAGGGGATAGGAAAATGCTGCAGAACTTCAAATCATTTAATGGAGGATATGTAGCTTTTGGAAGCAATCCCAAAGGAGGAAAAATCACAAGCAAAGGAACAGTGCACAGCAATAAGATAAGTTTTGAGGATGTGTATTTTGTTGAACAACTGAGGTACAATTTGCTAAGTGTGAGTCAAATCACAGATAAAAAGAACCCAGTTCATTTTACTGACACTGAATGCCTTATACTTTCCAAGGAATTTAAAATACCTGAAAATATGATTTTAATGAGAATTCCTAGAAAGCATAATGTATATAAGTGTGACTTAGCAAATATGGAACCTCAACATGAACTAAACTGTCTTATAAGCAAAGCAACTATAAATGAATCTGAACTATGGCATAGAAGGATGTGTCACATGAATTATAAGACCATTAATAAGCTTGTCAAAAGCAAACTTGTTAGAGGTTTACCTGAAAAGGTATATTCATGTGATGATCATTGTGTTGCCTGCCAAAAAGGCAAGCAACACAAGTCTTCTTTTAAGTCCAAAATTGTGAACACAAACTTTTCACCATTACACTTACTACATATGGACTTATTTGGACCAACACACATAAGCAGTATAGGGAAGAAATTATACTGTTTGGTAGTAATTGATGATTTTACTAGATTTAGCTGGGTATTCTTTCTTAGGACAAAAGATGAAACAGGTGAAACACTTAGATCATTTATAACTAAGATTGAAAACCAAATGAATCTCAAAGTAAAAATCATTAGGAGTGATAATGGTACAGAATTTAAAAATTATGAGACGAATAAATTCTGTGAAAACAAAGGTATTAAGAGAGAATTTAGTGCACCTAGGACTCCACAACAAAATGGGGTAGCTGAGAGGAGAAATAGGACACTAATTGAGGCTGCAAGAACTATGTTAGCTGAGTCTAAATTACCTATGTCTTTTTGGGCAGAAGCAGTTAGCACTGCTTGTTATGTCCAAAACAGGGTATTAGTTGTCAAGCCTCACAACAAGACACCATATGAACTGTTTTTTAAGAGAAAACCATTGGTTAGTTTCTTAAAACCATTTGGGTGTCCTTGTACCATTTTAAATACCAAAAGTCATTTAGGAAAGTTTGAAAGTAAGGCTGATGAAGGTCTCTTTGTTGGTTACTCTATTCAAAGTAAGGCTTATAGAGTCTTCAACCAAAAGACCAGAATCATAGAGGAGTCAATGGATGTCACATTTAATGAATATACAGAAAATACTGTAGGAAAAGGACCAAAATCTTTGTTTGATATTGATGCACTAACCCATGCTTTCAGATATACAAATGTGCAATCAAGTGCAGGTATACATGCAGGTACAAGTACTTCATCAACAGATATACCAACTGCACAGCAAAACAAACCACAGGAATATGTTGTATTTCCTGTTTGGTCACCTGATCCACCAGCAGTATTTGACTCCACTTCACAGCAGTCCACACTTAGTTCAGAAACATCACCAGACTTGCCTGATGATCCTAATATGCCAGCTTTAGAAGAAGACGGAGAAGAAAGTGAGAGTGAAAATGTGGATAAGACAGCTGCAGATTCAACTGATCTATCAGCTGTAGAACAGAGAATCATGGATAACATTTTCACTCCCTCAAGGCAGATTAGGGAAAGTATCACATCAGATACACAACTACAAAATCTGGATGTGAATATAACAAACTTGGAATCTGAGATGTCAGTATCACCAACATCACACTATCATGGTCATAGAGACCATCCTCTAGAAAATGTGATTGGTGATATTGGTACACCTGTACAAACAAGGCAGCAACTCAGAATATCAGAAGAAGGACTCCACACTTCTTTATATGCCTGTTTTATATCTCAGATGGAGCCAAAGAAGGTAACAGAGGCTCTAAAGGATCCAAGCTGGATTGAAGCTATGCAAGAGGAGCTGCTTCAATTCAAAGTACAGGAAGTATGGACCTTGATGGATCTACCCAAAGGCAAAAGAGCAATTGGCACAAAATGGGTGTTCAGGAACAAGAAAGATGAAAGGGGAATAGTGATCAGGAACAAGGCTAGATTAGTAGCCCAGGGGTATTCACAGGAAGAAGGGATTGACTATGATGAGGTGTTTGCTCCTGTGGCTAGGATTGAAGCTATCAGACTGTTCCTGGCATATTCCTCTTTCAAAGGGTTCAAGGTCTATCAAATGGATGTGAAAAGTGCCTTTCTGTATGGCACTATTCAAGAGGAAGTTTACATATGCCAGCCTCCGGGCTTTGAGGATTCAAAGTATCCTGATAAAGTGCTCAGACTGGATAAAGCTCTTTATGGCTTACATCAAGCACCAAGAGCCTGGTACGACACTTTATCAGAATATCTACTGAAGAATGACTTCACAAGGGGTGCAATAGACAAGACCTTGTTCACTAAAAGAATTAAAAATGATATCCTACTAGTGCAAATCTATGTAGATGATATTATTTTTGGTTCTACAAGGGACAGTCTTTGCAAGGAGTTTGAAGTTTTGATGCATGATAAATTCAAGATGAGTTCAATGGGAGAACTAGCTTTCTTTCTGGGATTACAAGTCAAACAGCAGAAGGATGGGATTTTTATTCATCAAAGCAAATATGTGAATGACATTTTGGAGAGATTTGGCTACAAAGATGCAAAGGTTGCAAGCACACCTGTGGAGACACACAAATCATTACATGCAGATTTTGAGGGGGAGGATGTTGATGTTCATCATTATCGATCAATGATTGGCTCCCTCATGTATCTGACATCATCCAGACCAGACATCATGTTTGCAGTGTGTGTGTGTGCAAGATTCCAATCCAATCCGAAGATGTCACATCTGCATGCAGTGAAAAGAATCTTTAGGTATTTAAAAGGACAACCAAAACTAGGCCTTTGGTACCCAAAGAACAGTTCTTTTGATCTGCTGGCTTACACAGATAGTGACTATGGAGGTGCAAATTTGGATAGGAAATCTACTTCAGGGGGTTGTCAATTTTTAGGAGAAAGGTTAGTCTCCTGGCAATGCAAGAAGCAATCCACTGTGTCTACATCAACTGCAGAGGCTGAGTATGTTGCTGCTGCTAGCTGCTGTGCTCAAGTGCTATGGATTCAGAATCAGATGTTAGACTATGGTTTGACTTTTCTTAAAACTCCTATATTTATTGACAATAACTCTGCTATCAGTATCATAAACAATCCTGTTAAACATTCAAAAACTAAGCACATAGAAATACGATATCATTTTATTAGAGATTGTAATGAGAAAAGGCTTATACAAATTTTTAAAGTTCATACTGATAATTAATATGCAGATCTGTTTACCAAAGCATTTGATGTGGGCAGATTTACATTTTTGATTACCAGCATTGGATTGATGAATCTGTCTTAAATTTTAAGTGCTTAAACTTGGGATTGATACTGATATTTTAATTACCACTGTTCGTGTTAACACTGCTGGCGTATTTTAACACTGCCAAGTATTGTTAGTATTGTTAGTTATGTTTAACACTGACAGTGTTAACACTGAAACAAGTTACCACTGCCTTTGGTAACTTAGTACTGTGTATTTGTATGTTTGCTCTACTTAACACTGTGCAGGTATAATTTCCACTGCTTGGCGAATTAGTACTGCTTATGGAAGTTTACAACTGCTTACGTTAAAAAAAAAAAAAAAAAAAAAAAAAAAAAAAAAAAAAAAAAAAGTTACCACTGCTTTCTTTACTCAATAATGCTAGATTCTTAGTACTGCCTGTATTAAGTTGACTGCCTTGGTCGGTTAGTACTGCTTATACAAGTTAGTACTGCTAGCGCTATTAAGTATAAGATAGGCAAGCGCAAGAAAACCAAGTGTTTGGACAGTTATCACTGTTGGTGAAATATCTCCGTTTCCACTGTTAGTAATACTTCACCCGTTAACACTGTTAATGTTAAAATTGGGGATTTTTCCACTGACCTAAATTGAACAGTATATAAACCCAGACACTTGTCGTTCTTGAATACGCTCTCAATTCCTACCTAAAATCTTGCGATTAAGCATTCAATCACCTTCTAAACCTCAAATTTCAATTGATTGTACATCAATGGCTTCCACTTCCTCTTCCACTTCACTTGCAACAGGACAGAATCATAATATGATCGCCTACCTCATGAAACCCAAAGAGGCACAGGACTTCACCCAAATTATTGATTTCCTACGTGCCTCTCACATCTACCATGCTCTTACAGTATCACCCAGAGTCTCCAAAGATCACATTAATGACTTCTGGGTAAATGCAACCATCGAAGACGAACAGGGGACTAAGAGCATAGTCTCTATGGTGGCCAACACCAGGGTAGTTATCACTGAAGCCTCTGTTCGTGCTTCTTTACAACTTGATGATGAGGCAGGTATTACTTCTTTACCTAGTCAAACATTGTATGAAAATTTTCGATTGATGGGTTATGAAGGATCTTTAGATACGTTTACGTTTCAAAAGACTCTTTTCTCCCATCAATGGAGGTTTTTAATACATACTCTTTTACACTGCCTCTCATCCAAAAGATCAGCCTTTGAACAGTTCGGCAGCAACATTGCATATGCAACTGTGTGTCTTGCCACTGGACAAAGGTTTAATTTTTCAAATCTGATATTTTCTGGTATGCTCAGAAACATTGAGCAACCAAAGTTAAAATTTTTAATGTATCCTAGGTTTGTGCAGTTAATTTTACATGCTCAAATCCAAAACCTGCCAGACCTGGATACTGTAATTGGTGTTCTCTCTCACAAACCTAAAGTTTTTTCAAATATGAAGAGAGACTCCAAATTTTCTGGGAGGGTTACAGCATTGTTTCCAACAATGCTTCATGCACCCTCCACCACAGCTGCAGCTACACCCACTGCTGCTGAACCATCTGCTGAGAGAGATGACACACCCATCATCTCTCAACCCACAGCAGTTGGGGGTACCAAAAGAAAACAAGGGACCCACAAACCAACCACTACTAAAGCCAAAAGGGCTAAAACACAGGCATCTGAGGCTCTTGCTGCTCAGGTGTCTCAGTCCAATGAATCAACACAGCATGTGGTCTATAAGGAGTGGGATGACCATTCTGGGAGGGCTGCTTCTACTGCTTCTGGCCAAATGGCAGAGCAGGACAGAAGTAACATAAATAAGACCCAAACAGAGGCAACACCAGAACATGATCCTTTGCAAGAAGGTGATTTTGGTGGACCCAGTACCAAGAAAAGAGGGCCATCTGATGCTCATGCTAGGCATGAATCAGATGGAAATTCTGTCAATGATTCACCAAAGGAGTCACATCCTAAAGGTGATGAGGCTAGCATGAACTATGAAAAATTGACGGATATGCTGGAGTATATGTGGGCTGAGGTGGTGAGGCAGAAAAGGATCATCAAGAAGCAACAAGCTGAGATCGATGCCTTGAAAACAGTGGTGCTGAAGTGCTTGAAGCAGGGTAAGAAGTACTATATCATTGATGATCAATACAAACGTTCTATCCCTGTGCAACAAGCCAGAGTTGTTCTCTCTTCCCCTGAACCTTCCGAAGATGCATTCAAAAAGGGGGAGAATGAACAAAGTGGAGATGATAGGTCTGAGGAGGTGGATGAGGAGATAATGATGGAGAATGATGAAGAAGTTGAGGAAATAAGAGAGCAGGCATCCAAGACTGCCAGTGCAAACTTAAGTGAACAACCTGCTGGAGTAAACTTCGATGATGAAACAGAAGAGATAAGGGTGGCAGAAAATGAAGAAGAAGAAGTGGAGAGTCCTGAAACCAAAAAGACTAAAGAGGTTGCTGCAGACAGATTTGCTCAGAAGTTTAGCAGGAAAATAAGTGAACCATCCTTGCCTGGTTTCACAATCAGAGAATCTGCTGCAGCACCTACATTCCAAAGGGCAGACCTACCCAAGATTGATCCAACAGACAAAGGGAAAGGAAAATTAGTTGAGGAGCCTAAACAAAAGAAATCAAAGCAAGTGCCTGCTGCTGCTACTGCTAATGATGAAGAATATGCACAGAGGCTACAAGCTGAATTAAATGCAGAGATGGGTGAGGATTTGATAAGAGTTGAGGTTGAACCTGGTAAATTCGTAATGATGACCAAGGAAGAGGTTAACCAATTCGATGAGTGGATGCTCAGAAAAGAGACAGAGGAATCTGTGGAATACTTCGTAGATCAGCTGAAGAGGAAGAAAGCTGAACAAGCAAGAATCAAGAAAGCAAA
The DNA here is from genome assembly GCA_963930675.1 of Gnaphalium uliginosum. Lineage (NCBI taxonomy): Eukaryota > Viridiplantae > Streptophyta > Magnoliopsida > Asterales > Asteraceae > Gnaphalium > Gnaphalium uliginosum. Next base: position 36,859,273 of record OZ005682.1, read on the forward strand.
TAAGCCAATGACCATTGCACAGAAAAGAAGAGACTTATATAACAAGTTGAAGTGCACAATTCCTGCTGAGGTATTAAAGAAAATGACATATCAAGAGATGGCCAGGGCTTATGAAAGAGATATATTTGTGCCGTTTCAAGAGAGTCAGAGAAAAGAAAAGGAAGAAAAGAAAAAGAAAGAAGAGGTGATTAATGACTTGAAAAAAAATGAAGGGCAGTTGAATGATTTGATGATTATACATCTAGTTGAAGCAGAGCCAATAAATCAGGATTTGCCTGAGATTGTTGACTGGATGGTAGTCAAATTGCTTATACCTAAGAAGGAGGAGAAAATAAAAATTGTTAGAGCTGATGGAAGTGAATCCTTCTGGAAGTCATTTAAGGATATTTTAAGAAAGATGAGTAGAGCTGATCTGAATAAAATGTATGAGATTGGGAAGATGAAATTGGATGGACAAAGAATTGATAATATCATTGAGAAAGTCACATGGGACTGGATTCAAATGATGTATGAGCCAGAAAAGTTTCCTTTTCGATTTGGTACATTCAAGGTGGTAAAGATGTGGATATATTTTGAGGTGCCTGGAGTACATCAGGTTATCTTAGAAGATGGTGAGATCTTGTACATGCTCACAGACAGAGAGTATGACATGAATCTGAGTTTATTAAGGAGCCTGAAGTTAGCCAAATTACATTCTTCTGTATGTAATGAGGTTGCTCAGAGATTAGTATACATGATTTTGAACCAGATTCACAGAAAAGAACAGTTGGGGAAGAAATCCAAGATTTGGTTTTGAAAGCATCTTCAAAGAAGCTAAAATGGAGAATTTGAAGAAACTTAATGCTGTAGATGACAGATTAAGTTTAGGGGGAGATTGTTGGGATAAACTGATTTGGGTTTGGATTATCACTGTTAAGTCTGAAGATTACCACTGATAGTGAAGAATTACCACTGAAGACTAACATGGTTACCACTGATTGTTGAAGATTAACACTGGTCGAAGATTACAACTGTTAGTTGATTTTGTAAGTAGTTTCCACTGATTATGTAATTAAGACTGTTAGTGTATATAAGTGGTTAACACTGTTAGATGTTTATACGGACCTTCACAAATGAAGCAGTTACCACTGATGGAAGTTTGTTTCCACTGAATGTTTGAATGTGGTAGTTAACACTGTTTATGACTTTGTGATAAGAATGAGTTTGTTATGGAAGTTATCTAATTCCATAATAATAGGAGATTGTACACGACTCTATGTGTTATAAATAGAGGTCCTTAGAACCTAGATCGATATACGAAAATTAGTGAATAGAATAGCGCAGCTTCAAGGTGTAAACCCTAATACAAAAGTGTATTCGTTTTATTCATATTAATAAGATTGAGGCTTTGATTTAATATTTGTGTTTCGTTATTTATTGTTCTAAATATTTATCTTTGATCTTTCTAATATTATTGAGTGTTATTCCGCAACTTCTCAGTAATAATTCAAAGCTTGTTTAAGTTATATTTGAAGAGAAGGAAATCGGGACTGTCAATATTGTTGTTTATTTATTTTTATTAATAAAATAAAATTAATTAAAAAAAATAAAATCAAAAAGCATTTAGTCTGAGTGTATATGATCAGTCTGTGCAGTGAGTCTGGGTGACGTCACACAGACTGAGCCATATAACATACAGACTGAAGGAGAGAATAAAAAGAAAAATAAAAGGAGCTCAGTCTGAGTGTATATTGTGAGTCTGTATAGTGAGTCTGGATGACGTCACACAGACTGAACTACAAAACAGACAGACTGAGAGAAAATAACAGAATTTAAAATCTTTTTGGTATTTTCTTTAATATATTTACAAAGATATCTCTTAGTCTGTGCTTTTTGATTGTACGTAGCTGAGAGTACAGTTATACAGATTGAAAAGCAGACACAGACTGAGAATTGAATCATACAGATTCAAGGTTTTACTAGGGGTTGAGCATTCCTAGTTGACCAAGCAGATACAAAAAATCTATCTTCATTTAAAGGTTTAGTAAAGATATCTGCTAATTGGTCATTTGTTGGCACATATTTGAGAATCACTTCACCTTTCTCAGCACAATCTCTAATAAAGTGATGTCTGATCTCAATATGTTTTGTTTTGGAGTGAAACACAGGATTCTCAGTTATGGCAATAGCGCTTTGGTTATCACACATGATTGGAGTTTTTGAAAACTCCAAATCATAGTCTGCTAGTTGATGTTGCATCCATAGCAATTGGGCACAGCAACTACCAGCAGCCACATATTCTGCAGTGGATGTAGCAACAGAATTCTGTTTGTTGCTTGACCAACTGACTAGTTTGCCACCTAGCAGTTGACATCCACCAGAAGTGCTTTTCCTGTCTAATTTACAACCTGCATAATCTGCATCTGTATAACCAATTAAATCAAACCCAAAATCTTTGGGATACCAAAGACTCAGGTTAGGAGTACCTTTTAGGTACCTAAAAATCCTTTTTACAGCTTTTAGATGCGATTCTTTAGGTTCAGATTGATATCTAGCACACAAACATGTTGAGAACATGATATCTGGTCTACTTGCAGTGAGGTATAGTAGAGATCCTATCATACCTCTATAAGTGGTTTGACAGACTGACTTGCCAGACTGATCTTTATCCAACTTATCTGCAGTGCTCATTGGTGTTTTCATAGTTGAACAGTCCTTTAAAGAATATTTAGTGAGTAGGTCATTGACATATTTACCTTGGTTGATGAAGATACCATCAGGTTTCTGATGTACTTGTAGACCAAGAAAGTATGTTAATTCACCCATCATACTAATTTGATATTGTTTTGACATTAAGTTTGAAAACCATTTACACAATTTTTCATCAGTAGACCCAAATATAATATCATCAACATAGATTTGGACTAGTATGACATCTGCCTTGTTACTTTTGAAGAACAAAGTCTTATCAATTGATCCTCTAGTAAAGTCATTACTAAGAAGATAGGATGATAAGGTGTCATATCAAGCTCTTGGAGCTTGTTTTAGTCCATATAGTGCTTTCTGCAATTTATAGACATGATTTGGAAAAGTGGAACTTACAAAACCTGGAGGTTGTTTCACATAGACTTCCTCCTGTAAGTTGCCATTCAGAAATGCACTCTTGACATCCATTTGATAGACTTTGAAGTCCTTGAATGCAGCATATGCCAAGAATAACCGTATTGCTTCAATTCTGGCTACAGGGGCAAAGGTTTCATCATAATCAATGCCTTCTTCCTGCTTGTAGCCTTGAGCAACTAGCCTTGCTTTGTTCCTTATTATCACTCCATCCTTGTCTATCTTGTTTCTGTAACCCATTTAGTTCCAATAATGGTTTTCCCTTTTGGAGCAGGAACTAGGGTCCAAACATTGTTTCTGTCAAATTCTGTTAACTCTTCCTGCATTGCTTCAACCCAATCATCATCTTTCAAAGCTTCTTCAGCTTTCTTTGGTTCAATGATTGACAGGAAGTTTGTGTAGTAACAGAATTTTGTAGTAGGTGAGCTTGATACTTGAGCTCTTGTTTGTACACCAGAAACATAATCTCCAATTATTTCTGTAAGTGGATGATACTTGTGTTCTTTGACTCCTAGAAATGATTCATCATTGGATGGTAAATCATTCTCATTTGGTGGAAGAATAGCAGGACTGAGTTCTGCATCATCTTCTACATAGGGCAAGTCTGAGTCTGTAGAGTTCACAGACTGAAAACTACCAGACTGAACACATGTATCAGAAGAATTTGAATCTCTGGACACAGATTCATCTTCTATTGATGAAGGTACTGTCATTGAATGAGCAGGTTGAGCATCTTCATTATCACTTTCAGAGTCCTGTTGTCGGTTAGCAACAACTGGGATTTGAGATTCAAATCCCACAACAGATAAAACTTCTAATAAATGAACATCTGTGACACCCCTCAAATTTCGGTGTAATTACGAACATTAATCACGTGCATGTCTTAGGCTAATTCCCTACTTAAGAGAATTCACACTATTTTTATGAGATAAGTCTAGCAAAGCCCAACAATTTTAATACGTAAAGTATTACTATTTTCGTAGTTAGTTATAAAAACGCGCGAAACTATCGGAACGAGTCCGACAAAATATACGATCGTTGGTGAAAACATTTTTTCTAAATAAAGTAAATCTAATTTATAATTAAATAGTATTTATTTACATTATATTATTATAGTACAATAATATACAAACGTTTTACGTTTCAAATAAAACGTGCCGTACGCGACAAAAACGCGCGAATCGCGCCCAACAACCGAACGAAGCCCGAAACATATTTCAATAACTTAAAATGAAGTGTTTTAAATAATAAATCAACCAAAACTTATACGAATAAATCGTTAACGAAAAACTTGAATAATAAACGTTTAACGTCTAAACGAACGACGAAACGAACGGGTAAACGAACACCGCGCGTAACGCAAATTGGAGAATTAATTTAACACACCCACATGGTGGGACCCACCTCAAAAATCTGCCCCCATGTGCCACCCCCTTTCCTCCTCCCCATGTGCACACTTCATGCAAAAACCACTCATTTCTTTCTTCTCCCTAAACCCATTCACCATTCATGCAATTCTTTTTCTCTCATCACTCCCAAACTCTCCAACCTCTCACTAAAATCTGCACTTTCTCACTCTAAAAATCTGCTCAAACACATCTACATTCATCAAGAAATACAACCAAGAATCTTCACCATTTTGCAAGGAAGATCAAGGATTTTACAAGGATTCAAGCTCTACAACACCATCTTCTTTTCCTTCTTCCATTTTTATTGTAAGAAAATCTTTTCTACCTCTAAAATACTTGAATAACATGTTAAAATGTTCACTCAAAAGATTCATGTCCAAAAACCATGTTAAAAACGTTTTTCATCATCATCAACTTACAAAAATGCAACATGCATTTTCTGTCCAGAAAATACTCCGAAATTCACCTAAGTGTTTCTCACTCAAAACTTAATGAAAATGGATGATTCTAAAGAGAAAACTCAAGTTCAAGAAGTTATCTTTCATTTCCAACTGGTTTTATAATTTTTGGAGTTCGTTTACTATTTTAAATAATTTTTGTAAGAAAACAGGTATAATCTGCCCAGAAAAGTCAGAAAATGACTCGTGGGGTTTTAACCATAACTCGAGATATACATCTCCAAATGACTTGAAACCACCGCCAAAATCTCACAAATTTTGTTAGGTACAAATGTCGTTTAGATAACTTTCTCTGAAAATGCATAGATTTTGCCCAGAAATTAGATCTTGTTGCATGTGTCCAGATTGGTCGATTTTGGACCTCAGAGGACAAACGTAATATTTAAAAATAGTTAGACTTGCCTAAAAATTCTAGAAAAATTACTGGAAGTAGTCAAGACATAGAGGAACCTCTGTGATTTTTCTTATACTTTATTTCGGACTTATGATTTTTGAAATCGAGCCAACAAAAATGTACATTTTCTGGAAAATATAGCATGTGGACTGTTTTGGTATAAAAATAAAAACCAATACATGTAGACTTACAAAAAATGGAAAAACTGACTTTTTGTGACATTTAAACATATTTAAGAGTTGTGTAAAAGTTTCGGGTCAAACCGAGTTGGTTTGACCAAAGTCAACGAATACGGTTCGTATGTTAAACGTAAACCGACATATTCAAAATTTAGTTTTAAAACCGAGCACGAACCCCAAATATTTTAGTTCGAAACAAAACATAATAATAATGTCTTCGGGAATTATTATTACAAAACGTCACCAACGGGCCGAACATGTTTTCTAAACACAAACGATAACCGAACAATTGGACATTTCTAGTTGAGTGAACACTAGCATGGATGGTCTACTAAAACCTCCACTTACATATACTTATAATATCATGCGTTTAGGACGTTAGGGACTTTACTTGGACACACGCTTTGCTAGCACTCACGTATTTAGCTCACGAGGTGAGTTCACAGCCCCTACTTTTACCGCTTTTACATGCTTTCCAACAGGGGTGAAAAACATAGTTACTGTTTTACTATTTGCCATAATCTACCACTATTATATAATTGCTTTCAATGCTTTTATACAACTGTTTATGATTGTGTTCATACTATTGTGCAACTATGAAATGAGTTTCAAACTTTTATACGAACTGTTTACGAAAACGTTTTACTACTTGTGATAAACCGGAGAACGACCGGTAACTTTTGATACGCTGGAGAACGACCAGCATTGTGATAAACCGGAGAACGACCGGTAGTGTTTTACTGGAGAACGACCAGTACGTAATAAACCGGAGAACGACCGGTATTGTGATTCGCTGGAGAACGACCAGCATGTTATAGGCCGGAGAACGACCGGCCGTGTTAAACTGGAGAACGACCAGTATTTGATAAACCGGAGAACGACCGGTACTATTTTGAAAACGCTGGAGAACGACCAGCAACGTATTTTCAAACTGTGTTTTGGGTAACATCCCAACTAAACTGTATTTTGGGGTAACATCCCAACGAAACCACGTCTTGAATGTTATGGCAATAACGATTTACAAACAACTTTGGTTTATCAAACTATACTTGCAAACATAAAACCTGTGAATTCACTCAACAATTTTGTTGACTTTTTACTATGTTTTTCAGGGAATTAGCTGCACATGTGAGACTGCATGCACACTTATGAAACTAGGCGACCCACGAAGAATTTAGGATGCCATCTTTTGAAGCCAATGGGATTTCTTTTGCATAACTTAAACTACATTTCTACTTCTACGATTCGATGAATCGTAAACTTTTGTAAACAATTAATTATGGCATCTTAATACATATATGTTCTGCGATAATCATATGCTCTGATATGTATGAATGTCCAATGTTTACGTCGACGCCCCACCTCTGTATACAATTGCTTCCGCTGACCAACGTTGACCGTTTTTGGGGGTGTGACAGATTGGTATCAGAGCCATTGGTTATAGCGAACTAGGAGTCTTTAGTGACTTAGGAAGTCTTAGAGACCTAGACTATAACCTTGGTTAGGACACTCATGCATACATTCATTGCATACGCCTAACTCACTCCACGATAACTATCGTCACAACGCGTCTAGAGGAATATCTCTGCCTACGTTAACTATTCCTGCGAGGAACTCTCCCTGAACACGATTACGCTAACAATGCCACATCGACACACGAGAACCCGCCGACCGACACTATCGCACACTTAATCTATTTGTTCACTATACGGATGTTTTTGCCTGTTGTATGATATAGTGTGTGGTTGATTTTACCTTGTATTCCTTGAACCATAATACAATCCATTCGTTCATTCTTGTTTTGCTTTCGTGTGAACCTGATCGTATTAAGCAATGATGAAAAGAAGTATGTAGTTAGCATCATATAATGACGTCTGGCCAACGTGATTATATTATACTAAGTACATATGGGCGTTTCAAAATCGTAAAGTACGTAATGGGGAAACGTTAATCGTCCTTAAAAGTCAATACCTGAATAAGGTGAAATATCGCTCTTCCCAATCCTCGAATTGGCATTGAATTCTACACTTTCATTATTATAGAACGAAATCATGCCACCCAAACGTCGGAATACCAGAAACAGCAGGAGGAACGCCACACCTCCCAACGCTAACCCTGAAACGATGGAAGAAACCATAAACCGACGAGTGGCTGAAGCTATAGCCCAATATGAGGCAACTCGCGCCCGCGACAACATAGCTAGTGGTAGCGGAACATTGGATAGGAACCAAGATGGGGAAAGGACTAACACAACCGGAAACCCTGAGAATACCCAGCGAGGGTGTTCGTATAAAACTTTTCTAGCCTGCAAACCAAGTACTTTCCACGGAACGGAGGGAGCTATTGGTATTGTCCATTGGATCGAAAAGATGGAGTCAGTCCTAGACATAAGTGACTGTGCACCCAACTGCATGGTGAAATACGCCACGTGCACACTAGCTGAAAAAGCATTGACTTGGTGGAATGCTCAAGTCCAGACCCTTGGACGGACAACCGCCTACTCCATCTCATGGGAGGACCTAAAGGTAATGATTATGGAGGAATTCTGTCCCCGCAGTGAATTGCAAAAGATTGAGACCGAACTATGGGACATCAAGATGACCGGTGCTGATATCACAGGCTACACCACTAGATTTCAGGAACTAGCCCGTCTTGTTCCACACATGGTGACACCCGAGTACAAACGCATCGAGAGGTACATCTGGGGATTAGTACCTCAAATCAGAAGCTTGGTAACGTCGTCCCGACCTGCCACCTTCAGAAGCGCAGTTAGTTTAGCGCAAAGCTTGACGGATGAAGCAGTGAGGATGGGCTCACTGACGAAGAAAGCTGTGTCGGGGAAGGATGTCCCAAACAGTGCTGAGGGCAGGAGTTCCGGGATAGATAAACGAAAATGGAATGAAGGAGGAGGTGACCGACAGGGTCAGCGTAGTGAAAAGCGTTCAGGATACGCTAGGGCATACGCTGCCACCACCACCGAACCGAAACCCTACCTTGGTAATAAACCAAAGTGCGATAAGTGTGAGAAGCATCATGATGGTGGATGTACCTTCTGTCAAAACTGCAAACGTTGGGGTCATTCAGCCCAAAGTTGTAAATCAAGCCCTCCCACCCGAGCAAACACTGAGCGACAGAACACTGGATGTTTCGAGTGTGGCGACCCGAGACATTTTCGAAACTAGTGCCCAAAGCTCAACAACCGCAATAACAACAACCGAAACAACAATAACCAAGACGACAACCGTGGTAACAACAACAACGACCACAACAACCAAAATAATAACAACCGCAATAACCAAAATGACAACGATCGCAACACCAACATTCCACCAGCTCGTGGACGCGCGTATATTCTTAGAGCGCAGGATGCTCCGCAGGATCCCTACGCCAACATTGGTACGTTTCTAGTAAACAACCACTATGCTTAACGTTATATATAATTCGAGCATCGATTTTGGGTCTAGTAAACTTAGACCACATTGGATAAGGAATCCACTAAACAAAACGATATGTATACCAAAAGCCGTAACGACTTTTCCGACAACCTAAGACGCCACAATGATAACAACACGTCCTTTCGGAAACTCATGCGTCTGACGCTACGACACGATTTAAAATCTCGGGACTAGATTTCTCTAACATGGGGAGAATGTGACACCCCTCAAATTTCGGTGTAATTACGAACATTAATCACGTGCATGTCTTAGGCTAATTCCCTACTTAAGAGAATTCACACTATTTTTATGAGATAAGTCTAACAAAGCCCAACAATTTTAATACGTAAAGTATTACTATTTTCGTAGTTAGTTATAAAAACGCGCGAAACTATCGGAACGAGTCCGACAAAATATACGATCGTTGGTGAAAACATTTTTTCTAAATAAAGTAAATCTAATTTATAATTAAATAGTATTTATTTACATTATATTATTATAGTACAATAATATACAAACGTTTTACGTTTCAAATAAAACGTGCCGTACGCGACAAAAACGCGCGAATCGCGCCCAACAACCGAACGAAGCCCGAAACATATTTCAATAACTTAAAATGAAGTGTTTTAAATAATAAATCAACCAAAACTTATACGAATAAATCGTTAACGAAAAACTTGAATAATAAACGTTTAACGTCTAAACGAACGACGAAACGAACGGGTAAACGAACACCGCGCGTAACGCAAATTGGAGAATTAATTTAACACACCCACATGGTGGGACCCACCTCAAAAATCTGCCCCCATGTGCCACCCCCTTTCCTCCTCCCCATGTGCACACTTCATGCAAAAACCACTCATTTCTTTCTTCTCCCTAAACCCATTCACCATTCATGCAATTCTTTTTCTCTCATCACTCCCAAACTCTCCAACCTCTCACTAAAATCTGCACTTTCTCACTCTAAAAATCTGCTCAAACACATCTACATTCATCAAGAAATACAACCAAGAATCTTCACCATTTTGCAAGGAAGATCAAGGATTTTACAAGGATTCAAGCTCTACAACACCATCTTCTTTTCCTTCTTCCATTTTTATTGTAAGAAAATCTTTTCTACCTCTAAAATACTTGAATAACATGTTAAAATGTTCACTCAAAAGATTCATGTCCAAAAACCATGTTAAAAACGTTTTTCATCATCATCAACTTACAAAAATGCAACATGCATTTTCTGTCCAGAAAATACTCCGAAATTCACCTAAGTGTTTCTCACTCAAAACTTAATGAAAATGGATGATTCTAAAGAGAAAACTCAAGTTCAAGAAGTTATCTTTCATTTCCAACTGGTTTTATAATTTTTGGAGTTCGTTTACTATTTTAAATAATTTTTGTAAGAAAACAGGTATAATCTGCCCAGAAAAGTCAGAAAATGACTCGTGGGGTTTTAACCATAACTCGAGATATACATCTCCAAATGACTTGAAACCACCGCCAAAATCTCACAAATTTTGTTAGGTACAAATGTCGTTTAGATAACTTTCTCTGAAAATGCATAGATTTTGCCCAGAAATTAGATCTTGTTGCATGTGTCCAGATTGGTCGATTTTGGACCTCAGAGGACAAACGTAATATTTAAAAATAGTTAGACTTGCCTAAAAATTCTAGAAAAATTACTGGAAGTAGTCAAGACATAGAGGAACCTCTGTGATTTTTCTTATACTTTATTTCGGACTTATGATTTTTGAAATCGAGCCAACAAAAATGTACATTTTCTGGAAAATATAGCATGTGGACTGTTTTGGTATAAAAATAAAAACCAATACATGTAGACTTACAAAAAATGGAAAAACTGACTTTTTGTGACATTTAAACATATTTAAGAGTTGTGTAAAAGTTTCGGGTCAAACCGAGTTGGTTTGACCAAAGTCAACGAATACGGTTCGTATGTTAAACGTAAACCGACATATTCAAAATTTAGTTTTAAAACCGAGCACGAACCCCAAATATTTTAGTTCGAAACAAAACATAATAATAATGTCTTCGGGAATTATTATTACAAAACGTCACCAACGGGCCGAACATGTTTTCTAAACACAAACGATAACCGAACAATTGGACATTTCTAGTTGAGTGAACACTAGCATGGATGGTCTACTAAAACCTCCACTTACATATACTTATAATATCATGCGTTTAGGACGTTAGGGACTTTACTTGGACACACGCTTTGCTAGCACTCACGTATTTAGCTCACGAGGTGAGTTCACAGCCCCTACTTTTACCGCTTTTACATGCTTTCCAACAGGGGTGAAAAACATAGTTACTGTTTTACTATTTGCCATAATCTACCACTATTATATAATTGCTTTCAATGCTTTTATACAACTGTTTATGATTGTGTTCATACTATTGTGCAACTATGAAATGAGTTTCAAACTTTTATACGAACTGTTTACGAAAACGTTTTACTACTTGTGATAAACCGGAGAACGACCGGTAACTTTTGATACGCTGGAGAACGACCAGCATTGTGATAAACCGGAGAACGACCGGTAGTGTTTTACTGGAGAACGACCAGTACGTAATAAACCGGAGAACGACCGGTATTGTGATTCGCTGGAGAACGACCAGCATGTTATAGGCCGGAGAACGACCGGCCGTGTTAAACTGGAGAACGACCAGTATTTGATAAACCGGAGAACGACCGGTACTATTTTGAAAACGCTGGAGAACGACCAGCAACGTATTTTCAAACTGTGTTTTGGGTAACATCCCAACTAAACTGTATTTTGGGGTAACATCCCAACGAAACCACGTCTTGAATGTTATGGCAATAACGATTTACAAACAACTTTGGTTTATCAAACTATACTTGCAAACATAAAACCTGTGAATTCACTCAACAATTTTGTTGACTTTTTACTATGTTTTTCAGGGAATTAGCTGCACATGTGAGACTGCATGCACACTTATGAAACTAGGCGACCCACGAAGAATTTAGGATGCCATCTTTTGAAGCCAATGGGATTTCTTTTGCATAACTTAAACTACATTTCTACTTCTACGATTCGATGAATCGTAAACTTTTGTAAACAATTAATTATGGCATCTTAATACATATATGTTCTGCGATAATCATATGCTCTGATATGTATGAATGTCCAATGTTTACGTCGACGCCCCACCTCTGTATACAATTGCTTCCGCTGACCAACGTTGACCGTTTTTGGGGGTGTGACAGATTGGTATCAGAGCCATTGGTTATAGCGAACTAGGAGTCTTTAGTGACTTAGGAAGTCTTAGAGACCTAGACTATAACCTTGGTTAGGACACTCATGCATACATTCATTGCATACGCCTAACTCACTCCACGATAACTATCGTCACAACGCGTCTAGAGGAATATCTCTGCCTACGTTAACTATTCCTGCGAGGAACTCTCCCTGAACACGATTACGCTAACAATGCCACATCGACACACGAGAACCCGCCGACCGACACTATCGCACACTTAATCTATTTGTTCACTATACGGATGTTTTTGCCTGTTGTATGATATAGTGTGTGGTTGATTTTACCTTGTATTCCTTGAACCATAATACAATCCATTCGTTCATTCTTGTTTTGCTTTCGTGTGAACCTGATCGTATTAAGCAATGATGAAAAGAAGTATGTAGTTAGCATCATATAATGACGTCTGGCCAACGTGATTATATTATACTAAGTACATATGGGCGTTTCAAAATCGTAAAGTACGTAATGGGGAAACGTTAATCGTCCTTAAAAGTCAATACCTGAATAAGGTGAAATATCGCTCTTCCCAATCCTCGAATTGGCATTGAATTCTACACTTTCATTATTATAGAACGAAATCATGCCACCCAAACGTCGGAATACCAGAAACAGCAGGAGGAACGCCACACCTCCCAACGCTAACCCTGAAACGATGGAAGAAACCATAAACCGACGAGTGGCTGAAGCTATAGCCCAATATGAGGCAACTCGCGCCCGCGACAACATAGCTAGTGGTAGCGGAACATTGGATAGGAACCAAGATGGGGAAAGGACTAACACAACCGGAAACCCTGAGAATACCCAGCGAGGGTGTTCGTATAAAACTTTTCTAGCCTGCAAACCAAGTACTTTCCACGGAACGGAGGGAGCTATTGGTATTGTCCATTGGATCGAAAAGATGGAGTCAGTCCTAGACATAAGTGACTGTGCACCCAACTGCATGGTGAAATACGCCACGTGCACACTAGCTGAAAAAGCATTGACTTGGTGGAATGCTCAAGTCCAGACCCTTGGACGGACAACCGCCTACTCCATCTCATGGGAGGACCTAAAGGTAATGATTATGGAGGAATTCTGTCCCCGCAGTGAATTGCAAAAGATTGAGACCGAACTATGGGACATCAAGATGACCGGTGCTGATATCACAGGCTACACCACTAGATTTCAGGAACTAGCCCGTCTTGTTCCACACATGGTGACACCCGAGTACAAACGCATCGAGAGGTACATCTGGGGATTAGTACCTCAAATCAGAAGCTTGGTAACGTCGTCCCGACCTGCCACCTTCAGAAGCGCAGTTAGTTTAGCGCAAAGCTTGACGGATGAAGCAGTGAGGATGGGCTCACTGACGAAGAAAGCTGTGTCGGGGAAGGATGTCCCAAACAGTGCTGAGGGCAGGAGTTCCGGGATAGATAAACGAAAATGGAATGAAGGAGGAGGTGACCGACAGGGTCAGCGTAGTGAAAAGCGTTCAGGATACGCTAGGGCATACGCTGCCACCACCACCGAACCGAAACCCTACCTTGGTAATAAACCAAAGTGCGATAAGTGTGAGAAGCATCATGATGGTGGATGTACCTTCTGTCAAAACTGCAAACGTTGGGGTCATTCAGCCCAAAGTTGTAAATCAAGCCCTCCCACCCGAGCAAACACTGAGCGACAGAACACTGGATGTTTCGAGTGTGGCGACCCGAGACATTTTCGAAACTAGTGCCCAAAGCTCAACAACCGCAATAACAACAACCGAAACAACAATAACCAAGACGACAACCGTGGTAACAACAACAACGACCACAACAACCAAAATAATAACAACCGCAATAACCAAAATGACAACGATCGCAACACCAACATTCCACCAGCTCGTGGACGCGCGTATATTCTTAGAGCGCAGGATGCTCCGCAGGATCCCTACGCCAACATTGGTACGTTTCTAGTAAACAACCACTATGCTTAACGTTATATATAATTCGAGCATCGATTTTGGGTCTAGTAAACTTAGACCACATTGGATAAGGAATCCACTAAACAAAACGATATGTATACCAAAAGCCGTAACGACTTTTCCGACAACCTAAGACGCCACAATGATAACAACACGTCCTTTCGGAAACTCATGCGTCTGACGCTACGACACGATTTAAAATCTCGGGACTAGATTTCTCTAACATGGGGAGAATGTGACACCCCTCAAATTTCGGTGTAATTACGAACATTAATCACGTGCATGTCTTAGGCTAATTCCCTACTTAAGAGAATTCACACTATTTTTATGAGATAAGTCTAACAAAGCCCAACAATTTTAATACGTAAAGTATTACTATTTTCGTAGTTAGTTATAAAAACGCGCGAAACTATCGGAACGAGTCCGACAAAATATACGATCGTTGGTGAAAACATTTTTTCTAAATAAAGTAAATCTAATTTATAATTAAATAGTATTTATTTACATTATATTATTATAGTACAATAATATACAAACGTTTTACGTTTCAAATAAAACGTGCCGTACGCGACAAAAACGCGCGAATCGCGCCCAACAACCGAACGAAGCCCGAAACATATTTCAATAACTTAAAATGAAGTGTTTTAAATAATAAATCAACCAAAACTTATACGAATAAATCGTTAACGAAAAACTTGAATAATAAACGTTTAACGTCTAAACGAACGACGAAACGAACGGGTAAACGAACACCGCGCGTAACGCAAATTGGAGAATTAATTTAACACACCCACATGGTGGGACCCACCTCAAAAATCTGCCCCCATGTGCCACCCCCTTTCCTCCTCCCCATGTGCACACTTCATGCAAAAACCACTCATTTCTTTCTTCTCCCTAAACCCATTCACCATTCATGCAATTCTTTTTCTCTCATCACTCCCAAACTCTCCAACCTCTCACTAAAATCTGCACTTTCTCACTCTAAAAATCTGCTCAAACACATCTACATTCATCAAGAAATACAACCAAGAATCTTCACCATTTTGCAAGGAAGATCAAGGATTTTACAAGGATTCAAGCTCTACAACACCATCTTCTTTTCCTTCTTCCATTTTTATTGTAAGAAAATCTTTTCTACCTCTAAAATACTTGAATAACATGTTAAAATGTTCACTCAAAAGATTCATGTCCAAAAACCATGTTAAAAACGTTTTTCATCATCATCAACTTACAAAAATGCAACATGCATTTTCTGTCCAGAAAATACTCCGAAATTCACCTAAGTGTTTCTCACTCAAAACTTAATGAAAATGGATGATTCTAAAGAGAAAACTCAAGTTCAAGAAGTTATCTTTCATTTCCAACTGGTTTTATAATTTTTGGAGTTCGTTTACTATTTTAAATAATTTTTGTAAGAAAACAGGTATAATCTGCCCAGAAAAGTCAGAAAATGACTCGTGGGGTTTTAACCATAACTCGAGATATACATCTCCAAATGACTTGAAACCACCGCCAAAATCTCACAAATTTTGTTAGGTACAAATGTCGTTTAGATAACTTTCTCTGAAAATGCATAGATTTTGCCCAGAAATTAGATCTTGTTGCATGTGTCCAGATTGGTCGATTTTGGACCTCAGAGGACAAACGTAATATTTAAAAATAGTTAGACTTGCCTAAAAATTCTAGAAAAATTACTGGAAGTAGTCAAGACATAGAGGAACCTCTGTGATTTTTCTTATACTTTATTTCGGACTTATGATTTTTGAAATCGAGCCAACAAAAATGTACATTTTCTGGAAAATATAGCATGTGGACTGTTTTGGTATAAAAATAAAAACCAATACATGTAGACTTACAAAAAATGGAAAAACTGACTTTTTGTGACATTTAAACATATTTAAGAGTTGTGTAAAAGTTTCGGGTCAAACCGAGTTGGTTTGACCAAAGTCAACGAATACGGTTCGTATGTTAAACGTAAACCGACATATTCAAAATTTAGTTTTAAAACCGAGCACGAACCCCAAATATTTTAGTTCGAAACAAAACATAATAATAATGTCTTCGGGAATTATTATTACAAAACGTCACCAACGGGCCGAACATGTTTTCTAAACACAAACGATAACCGAACAATTGGACATTTCTAGTTGAGTGAACACTAGCATGGATGGTCTACTAAAACCTCCACTTACATATACTTATAATATCATGCGTTTAGGACGTTAGGGACTTTACTTGGACACACGCTTTGCTAGCACTCACGTATTTAGCTCACGAGGTGAGTTCACAGCCCCTACTTTTACCGCTTTTACATGCTTTCCAACAGGGGTGAAAAACATAGTTACTGTTTTACTATTTGCCATAATCTACCACTATTATATAATTGCTTTCAATGCTTTTATACAACTGTTTATGATTGTGTTCATACTATTGTGCAACTATGAAATGAGTTTCAAACTTTTATACGAACTGTTTACGAAAACGTTTTACTACTTGTGATAAACCGGAGAACGACCGGTAACTTTTGATACGCTGGAGAACGACCAGCATTGTGATAAACCGGAGAACGACCGGTAGTGTTTTACTGGAGAACGACCAGTACGTAATAAACCGGAGAACGACCGGTATTGTGATTCGCTGGAGAACGACCAGCATGTTATAGGCCGGAGAACGACCGGCCGTGTTAAACTGGAGAACGACCAGTATTTGATAAACCGGAGAACGACCGGTACTATTTTGAAAACGCTGGAGAACGACCAGCAACGTATTTTCAAACTGTGTTTTGGGTAACATCCCAACTAAACTGTATTTTGGGGTAACATCCCAACGAAACCACGTCTTGAATGTTATGGCAACAACGATTTACAAACAACTTTGGTTTATCAAACTATACTTGCAAACATAAAACCTGTGAATTCACTCAACAATTTTGTTGACTTTTTACTATGTTTTTCAGAAGAAAGATCCAAGAGATAGATATCTCTTTCTCTTTTGGCAACTAATATAGGTTTGCCTTTGTAATTATAGATAACAGCAGCCTTCTTTCTGATTCTGATTTCACCATCATCATCACAAATCTGGCTTGCACTAAGCAGGTTATGCTTTAATCCCTCAACATAGGCCACCTTTGTTATTCTGATGTTGTCAGCCTTCACCACACCATAACCTTTTATCTTGGCAACAGAATTGTCACCATATTTCACAGAAGGTCCTTCTTCTTCTACAAACTCTGTCAGATTCTCCAAAGAACCTGTCATGTGTCTTGAGCATCCACTGTCTAGGTACCATTTGCTGTTACCCTGCACAAGACAAACAAAATCGATTAGTTACTTTTGGGAACCCATTTTTTGATGGGTTCTTTAGAGTTGGTTGGAGTCAATTCTTTAGCAGTTTTGGTGCTAAGTCTGTGAAGTTGACTTTTAACCTCTCTATTTTTGATTTTGTTGTTTGTAGATGACATTTGTTTGATCAAAGCAGCATTTGGCTGTTTAAGAATGGACTTTGTGCATTTAATACCTTCATGTCCCAGATTTCCACAGTTGTAACATTTTCTGTCCAACATAATGGTCCTTTTGGATTTTGGGTTATTATTTGCACTAGATCCTCTGTTTAACTCTTGCTTTGACTCAACAAATGTTTTAAAATCTGTGGTTAACTTCATTAAGTTTTCACTAAGCAGCTTAATGGTCTCAGTCTGGTTGTTAAGATTTGACTTTTGAGAGTCAGACTGAGTGTTAACACATTCAGATTTGGAGTTAAGTTTGCCAGACTGAAAATTGATTTTTCCAGACTGACAGTTAGATCTCACAGACTGAGATCTTTTTAACTCCCTTGTTACCGGTTTTATGCCTTTAGATTTGTCATTTGGCATATTATTGTCTGGACCAGTTACAGACTGAGATATGGAAGGTTCAAACACATTGTAACCTTTCTGTTTATTCTTGATTCCTTTTACCTCTTTTTGTCTTTTTAAAGATAGTACTATGAGAATACTAACTTTGCCTTTTATAAATCTTTTCTTTTCAAGTTCTATAGTTTCTAAAGATTCATTAGTGATTATAAGTTCAGGCTGTTCAGATTGAGAAGTTTCACAGACTGAGATTTCTGAGTCTGTGTCTTCAGAGTCTGGCTCTGTCTCATATACTAGTTCTTTAGCAACTATTTTTGGTCTAACAAAGGCATTTGTCAATATAACTTTGTCTCCCACAGTATGACTAAAGGTATGAGGTAAAATCTCAGGTACAAATATAGTAGGTTTTGAGTTTATTTCTGAATTTATGTGACTTTTAAGATCAAACTCATCACCTATGACCGCTTGTATCTGAGCTGGAATCTGTTCGGATAAACAGTCCACATTTTTAAGTGATGAAATACACCAAGATTTACATATCCTTTCATAATGATCAGCTTTGTTTTTATAAGCTTCTTTTTCCAGCTTGATCTTTTTGAGAAGGTCATATTGAGCATCAAGCTCAAGTTTGTACTGTTTATTTTGGTTTATTTCATTCACTTTTGATTGTAGATCTTTTTGAACTTGACTGAGTTTGATTTTTAAATCTTGTATTTCCTCCAGTCTTTTCAAAAAATCTACATAGATGTGTTCAAACATTTTCTGTTTTTCTGCATCACTATAGTAAAGTTTAAAATGATTTACATTGTAAGCAGATCCTCTGTCCCAGTCTGGATGAACACATGCCTTTTCTGCAAATTTGACATCTTTGTCAAACTGGCTCTCTGTGATAGCCATTAAGCACATATCTTCATCATCCTCAGATGATGAAGATTCTTCATCTATCCATTGTTCAACAACCAAAGCTTTCTCTAGTTTCTTTGGTTGTTGTTTCTCTCCAATTTTTTTGGAGTTGAAGTACTTTCTCTTGTTCTTCTTGGCTTTTTCTTCCCACTTATCAGAACTTGAAGATTCTGCAATCTTCACTCTGCAGTCAGAAGAAATATGACCAACTTGCCCACATTTATAGCAAGTAGCTTTCTTAGGATCAAAAGTTGGCCTTCCATTTGAACCTTTGAATCTTGTTTTCTCTAACCTTTGGGCTAGCAATGCCATTTCAGCTTCTAGAGACTCAGTTTCATCATCTGATTCTGAGTCTGTAAGAGTAAGATTGTAATCTGCTCTAGAGAAAAGTTCTCTATTTTTCCTTGTTGTTGCAACAAGAACAGCAGATGGATCTTTTGCAATCCGTTTGGCATTTAGATCTTTTCTGGCTTTGGTTTCTTCAAAATTCAGTAGAAGTCCAAACAAGCCAGAGAGATCATATGTCTCCAATTTTTCACTTACAATTAATGAGGTGATAACTTCAGAAAAAGTGTTTGGAATGACATCAACAAATTTTGCACAGATTTCAAACTGTCCCTTGATGATATTATACCTTTCAAGATCATTGATTAAGATCTGAAATCTGGTATGAATATCAGTTAATGACTCATTTTGGCCAGCAGAGAAGTTCTCATAATTTCTTATGAGATTCTTCTTCTTTTGGGATTGTACTAAACTTACACCATCATATTGGTCAGTTAGCATATCCCATATGGCTTTAGCAGTTTTGCAGCCAGATATCTTAGCAAAGATAGGCTCAGTAACTGCATTGCCCAGTATGGATTTGGCCTTAAAGTCTAAAGCATATAGTTGCCTGTCTAGATCAGTCCAGGTATTTTTGGCAGCCTCAAAAAATTTTTCAGGTGTCACAATAATACAATTTGCATCTATAATTGCAGGAACTATTCTGCCAGGAATAATGGGTCCTTCCTGAATGACTCTAAGCATTTCATCATAAATGCTAGCAAGAAACCATTCAGCTTTCAATTTCCAGTGGGTAAAGTTTACACCACTGAAGATTGGAATTCCCTTCCCAGCCATAGCAATAGAAGAAGTCATTTTTTCAAGGAATAAAATGTAGAGAAAATGGATTTAGATGATTGTTTGATAAACTGGGTTCCTTTGATCGTTAAAGATTAAATCTTTATTTGCTCTGATACCAGTTGTTGGGTCACAAGGTTCCCAAAACTTATATACAGATTAAATAACAGTTATCTTAACGTGTTAGTTTATATCCAAGTTTATATCAAACAAGTTTAAATTAATCTAGGCGGAAAACAAGATTAATTTTGGCACAGAGTTTATTATGAATCAAAGTATTATTCACAATAAAGTGTTTGTCTCACACAGATGACAAAGTATTCAAACCCACACAGATGGTTTGAATACGATCCAAGTATTAGTATATTAAGATACAATTATCACTACAAACTTTAACAGTTAATGTGGTAATGCTTTGAGCCTAAGGTTAAAGGTCTTGTATACTATTTTGCTTTGAGTGCTTGGATTACTTGGATACATAGCAGTGCTTTTTGAACTGCTATTTATAGAGTTGGGTGTAACTCTATATTATCCAGCTTACATAGTTGTCCAAGGAATAACAGATGCATCTTGGGCAACTTTGCACGCCTCCCTTTTTGCTTTTCTTGGAAATGGAAAAAGCAAAAAGGTAAAAGGTTTCTTTGCTGAGAAGAAAACCTTTCTTCGATGTTTGACCTTTCTCAAACATCTCATCAGTTGTATCGAGCCTTGGGAAAGAAAAACTTCTTCTGTACAATTGTACTTTCGTTCTTCAATCTGTGCTCTTCAGTCTGTGTTCATCAGTCTGTGATCTTCAGTCTGTGAACTTCAGTCTGTGAAGTCTTCTGCATTCAATCTTCATTCTTCAGATGATGAATTCATAAGTCTTCAAGGAGAGCATAGCTTTCAGTCTGTGAGGTTCTTCAGTCTGTGCAGCACAGACTCAGAAACAATTCTTCAGTCTGTTTCGCACAGACTCAGAAGTACAGACTCAGGAATTTCACTAAGTTTCCTGAATACAACTAAGTTAGATTTTGACTCCTCAGATTTATAATTTAGGTTTGATCATTGTTTTTCCCAACAGTTTTCTATTAAATACATGATACGGTTATGTGTGTGTAATTTTGATGCAGGGTATTTTGCTTTCACTAGCCGATGATGGGTCTAAACCGAAAACGGACGTCAATGGTATTTCTAAATGTGTTCACTTTAATGGAGTTCATGCATGAATTTAAATATGTATAGCCCTATTTGACCCCACTAACAATAACATTATATGAGGTATATTAAACGACGGACTAACATAAAAAGAGCTTTAAGGGTCATCGTTATTCAGTTTCACAACCTCTTCTTATAAACTTTTTTTAACACATATTAAGATTATTTTAAAGCCATTTGTTATTTAAATGTTGGCTAACATGTACACCATCAAATTCCAATACAAGTTTTCTAAAAAAACTCCTTTAACTATACACTTCGAATCATCAATTTTAACCTTCTGACAATTTGAATCTTGGTACTATTTTCAAAGTTCAACAGATTACTTAGCATATGTATCAGACTATTCACGATGGCTAGAAGATCAAAGCAAACACATTCAAGTAGTACAAACAACAATTAACTAACATGCAAGCACCATCGATCTCCAAAGAATTGTTCAAAACGCAACATCACATTTCACTTTTTTTTAAGACTGAAAAGGAAAGCATCAAAAAGGAAAGCATCAAAGGTTGACTTATGTCATATCATATATGGAACGTGGACCTCATCGGATGAACGTTGTATGCAGTGGATTGGTGGTTTTCGCTCATCTAACTTACTCACAGTCATTATGATTATAGTCTTAGTAAATAAAATATAAATAAGTTATATATATATATATATATATATATATATATATATATAGCCAAAGGTTCAAATGAGAACCAAAAAAGGTACAGAACTGCGAAAACTTTTATATTTTAGGGATTTTCACATGTTTAATGATTCAATCACATGTGAATATTGACGTAGATTAAGGTTCAAAGCAAAATAGTTTGAAAAAACCTCAAAATAAGCTTTAAAATAATATTTACAGTTTTTCGTTCACATGTGCAAATATGATCTGTGCACATATGATCTATGCACATGTGAACATTTCATATGTTTCATAATTTAACGTGCATTTTGTGGTTTTTAACTTTTGTTTGTTAATAATATGAACATTAAATTAAATTTATATGGAATTTGTTGTGTTTACATGTATAAAAATAATGTAATTTAAAAGTTCTCGCAGTTCTGTACCTTTTTGTGATTCTCGTTTGAACCTAACCCTATATATATGTGTGTGTGTAGGTAAAAATTATAACTTATAAACTCAAATTGCAGGTTATATTGACCCATATGGATTCACTTGCACACCAACAGATTGCAAGTATTAAACATCTACTAGAAACTACATAACAATCCGAAGAGTCAATATCTCGTGGGCTAGAAGAAATGCACCAATCTTTGTTTCGGACTTTGGCAGCAGAAACTCGTACCTTACGTAAAGTTGAATCAGGTATTGATGGTTACATGGGTCAGATGTCGATGGCCGTAGGACAGTTCTCTTCCCTAGGACAATTTCTTTGCCAGGTACATCAGCTATCCTATCCGCTTTTCAATTATTAGTTTTCTTTCGTTTATGAAAAACTAACCCTGTCATTAATCTAAGCTACTAGAATAAACGATGACGCACACATTAAATGTTAACCTTACTTTGCACATAAACATTTCTTTTTTCAAAATTGCAGGTGGATCAGTTGCGAGAGGAAACACTACATGATATGCATAAGATACTTACAACTCGCCAGTCTGCTCAAGCCCTAATTCACATACACAACTACTTCTCCCGACTCTGGGCAATGAGCACTCTTTGGGTTGATACACATCAAGATTAGCATTGAAGGAGTTTTAAACTTAAGAAATAATTGTTATTTATCTTTTCCGTTTTATACACATACTTTGTGATTTTGTAAACGTATCGATTTCATTTTCCTTTCTCAAATACTATTTCTTACCTATTCACTATCAACATAAAATTCCTTAAATTATATATGTATTTGGGTTGATACACATCAGGAGTAGCATTGAAGTAGTTTTTAACTTAAGAAATAATTGTTATTTATCTTTTCCGTTTTATACACATACTTTGTGATTTTGTAAACGTATCGATTTCATTTTCCTTTCTCAAATTACTATTTCTTACCTATTCACTATCAACATAAAATTCCTTCATTTATATATGTATCAACTTCAATTTCCCTTCTCAATTTGGCCTTTTTATGCTTAGATCCCCTCAGTTATTTTATCATATATCATATATCATCATATAAAGTATATATATACTAAATATCTGGTAATTTGGGTTAAAAGCTAAGCAACCACTTTTGATCATTTTGTTGAGGTTGTATATATTGGTGTATTGTATTTTGAGAATAAACCGAAAGTATATAATGAAAGTATGGTCTAACGTCTTTAAAATGATATAAGGTGTGCTGAAAACAGATGTGTCTAAATGGTTGAAAAGTGTGACGCAAAACAACCTGATTTCTGAACTTCCAGATCCAACTATGGTTTTTGTCAGTTTTTAAAGGGCTATAGATAGAAGTGTTTTGCATTTTATAAAAAGGTAAAAATTGTACATTTAAGTGTTTTTGAATATCTTCGTAACGGTACAATATGTGTATGCTTTGGAAAGGTTAAGAAGCCCCTTCTGTGTTGTTCAAAATAGGGGTTTGGTGCTAATCTAAAATGCACCATCATTAAAGGACAAGTTTTTTTTTTCTTTTTGTAGTTTGAGTTGTCCAATTGTTTTGTAAGTGCGGTGTTTACAAATGTACTATTTTTCCAGCCTGCCTTATCATGCAGAGTCCGAAACAAATGTTGACCCAAACCCATTTTGCCCCCTTATACAACCCAACTGAGTTGCTCATTTTGCCCCATGTATTTGTGATTACAATTGTGACTACTCACTTCTATGAAAATTTAGTTACATTAACTTAAACATCCATGAGTAAACCTTGTAGTTACTACAACACTGTTATCAAAGTAAACATATCACAAGATTGTAAAGATAGAACAAAATAACCCAACTTATAAAAATAAAAATATGATAAGATTGCAAACATAAATCATTGTTATGTTTTCAACATCAATCTCAAGATAAAACAACATATACAACAAAATAATATAAATTGTATATAAGCAAAAAGGTTATAATGCTACTTAGGCTTAAACCCACCCAACGGTCGGTTTTTGTTGGACCTACTTCTTTTGAGGGAAGTAAACCATGTCCATGTCATCGGCGGGATGGACAGACTGCTAGATGCGCTATCGGGTTGAAAATTTTATAATTTGTAATAGCTTGGGCTCAAACTATAAGTACTACCTACTACACTAGGTGAGTAAGTAGGAAGTATAACTCGAGATCGTTCTCAAATCGAAGAGAATTGAAACGAAGTTATCGCCGTAGATAAGTTTTTCTTTTAGGATAGGGTTTGTGTAAAGTAGGTAGGTTTTTGCGGGATTTTGCTTAATTAAACTATTTGCGATAAAGTAAATAACAAAATAAAAATGGGTAGTTAGTCAGGTAGATATAGAGTGTGGCTGTTGAAACTTCAATAACTAGAGAATCTGGAATGATGTTTATTATAAAGATAATTGAAGATACAATTAGGAGATTTACAGATAAACTACATGTGTAAACACTAGGACCCTACTTGTTTAGTTTGGAACCTAGACAAGTCTGTCACTAAGTACCTAGGTTATCATGATTCTGATCAGACCAGGCTGCTCAACCCCCCACATTATCTGGTTAGGACTAGTGACCCATTACGGGTGCAGGAATAAGGTAACAGACTGCCATTAAGGATATTCTGACCGTTCATAACACGTGAATCTAAATGTTAATTCCTAATCGTATACTAACTATTACCTTGTTATTCTAAATTATCAATTTTGTAAAGTCTAGGGTTTTAGGCATCCTGAACCATTGTTGGGCTTAGCCTTCTTTTCTAGACTCATTCTATTCTATTTTTAAAGTACAATTATTTCTGTCATGATCTAGACTCTCCTTTGTCATCAGTTATTCATCCCTAAGAATGCTGAACGGTGTCTAGTAATTTCGAGTATTTCCACAACTATATAACCATGGATATATTGGTGATGTACATTACTTTTAAGTATTTCCATAACTGTATAACCAGATGTATATGCGGTGTATAATACTATAGTATTTTCACGATTTTATTATTTCTAGACCATGTTCTAGATAACTTGGTAATCCACGATGTACTTAACTACGACTTTTCCATAGCTTCCACGGTGTACTACACCATAGGTGTTTCCACAGCTATACTAAGTAATAAGCCGTTTTATGGTAATTCCATGGCTTCATACAACACACAGATAACTAAACTACTGTATTTAGAGATGATCAGTTTCTAAACCTAAAGTAGTAGCCACGCGAAGAACTGAAAAGGGTAGTCCATAACTAGGTCTAGATTCATGATAAATTTAGACATACCAGAGTTTAATAATTTTCAATTATATATTTTTAATAAAAGATTAATTTGACATTATCCCTACTTCTAATTATCTACATTTCAACAACCACAATATTACACTACTCAATAATCATGGCAATAAATGAATCGCATACAATATAATCATGCATAATAAATTTAAACATAATATAAGTACGACAGAAAATAGATATCAACCGGAAATTTAGCAGAATAATATAGAGAAAAATTTAGCGTGGCACCAAGTATTCTTACACCTTGAACTGTGATTACAAAGCTAGCTCCTCTACTCTACTACTAACCGACTAACTAATCTCTTCTAGAGAGAGAAACTCTAGAGAGAGAAACAAATAAAGAAAAATTAACAAAGACGAAAAAATGAGAGTGTGTGTAGAGATGTGGAGGTGTTGGTGAAGAAGTTGATGTTGAGAAATGGTGGTTGGAAGACATATTTATATTAGTTTTCCAACCGTATTTCTCAATCGTATTTCGCAACCGTATTTCTCAACCGTATTTTTGCCTTCAAATTTTCAACCGTATTCTTTAAGCGAATAAAAATCACCAAAAATACGGGCAAGCACCGAAATACGGGAGAGTTTGGCCGTATACGGGAGGTACCCAACCGTATACGGATGGACATGGGCTGTATACGGTCTACACAGGCCGTATACGGTCTGTGCTAGGCCGTATACGGTTGAGCTACGGTTGAGCTCAACCGTGTTTTGGTTCTTCGGTTCTTCAGTTCTTCGTTCGATCGTATCTTTTGTGTCGTTTATCCGTTTTAAGCGACTCTTGCGTCCACGTTCTCGTAATTTCCTAACGAACAAAATGACACCAATTAGAGGTTATATCTTGAAGTGTAGTTCGTTGGTCATTAAAGGGAACGTATACGAATACCGTTGGTCATTTAGGCTTAGTTTTACACGTTTTTCGTATCCTTTTTAGTTTCGTGCACTAAAATTACAATAGTATATATGTGAACTTAGCAACTATGAACTAATGCTCTAATGCGTAATATTTGTAATACGGCTAATACCTTTTCGTTTTGTTCGAAGGTTTTCAGACACCAGTAAAAAAGTAGTCAGCCTACGTATTGGGAAAACGGAGTACCAGGTTAGGTTATGACATTCGTATGACAAGGCATGACGTGAATACGCTGGTTCCGCGTTCAAAGGAGAAGTTTGGTCATCAATATGTGACATTTATGGATTTGAATTTGGTCAACCAACGATATTATCATGCATTTCGAAGGGTCACTTTGATTTAACACTGCCTTGCACCGATCATAATGATCTTAATTTTTTGTGGCCAGATCCTCCTACATTATTAGACTGGTATCTGCCCGATGACCGTGATTGTTTTGAAGTTGGATCATCCTCAAATGCAGGTCAGAGTGCAAAGGTTGGAACCATGTTTGCGAAAGAATTGACTGACTCACCGATTAAAAAGGGGTATATGGTATGTCGTATGTAACGTAACCCCCACACGAATGAACAAAAAAGCTGTAATTTCTTTATGTACTATTAGTGTGAGCTGCCTAAACCATTATATATTTAAACATTTTTGTTGCAGATAGTACCTCCAAGATATGTAGGGCTTCACACATTAGGAGGTCATGTTGGAGTATCAATTAGGTATGAAGGTAACATTTTTAAGTTTGAGCTCAAATTAGTTGAAGACGGAAGAGTGAATGCAGAAGAGAAAACTGCTTGGGTACTAAAGGGTGACTGGGAGAGTTCCCTCCATGCCTTCGTTGTCGTAACCGGTTGCATAAAAAACATTGTTTGTCTTGTGTATTAAATGCAATACAACAAAGCCGTTGGGAAAGTTATCTGTAACAAATTGTGACCATCCGGTCCCACATAACATCCAAACATCAACCAACACACAGTATTTAAGACAGACGATGTACACTTTAGATTGATTCGTGTGTAATACCAGCGGTCCCTTGCTCTTAATATGCAAAGGCGCAAACACGCTTTACAGATTACAAGGTAAACAAAGATAAATAAACACATCTCAAATGAGTATTAAAAAATAAGTTTAGCACATATTTGTTTAGTTCAAAATAGTGAATTACTTACAATACATTTTTTGTAATATTCACGAGCAATTGTAACAAAACTGAGACCCATCAAAAACCTCATCCATCTATAATACAAGGCTGCTTTACATGAAAAGCTTTGTAGAGATGAGTTTCATAGTGAAAGTATTGTCTTGAGACTATGTATTATGAGGCTATACGGAGGAAAATATACGCTACTATATTAATTATAAAAATATGAGTTTGAATATTAGTGTCAATTTATCTTTATCCACAGATAAAATTTTGCTGATAAAGTTACAGATTTGCTTGTAACTCACAATTTAGGTAAGTCATGATTCATCTTAATCCACAAATAAAAGTTTGGTATTAAAGTTACAGATTTGGTGGTATACGACAATTAAAAATGGGAGGTCTAACAAACTTTAGAGATAAGTGACAATCAAATAAAATCCTTCCTTAAAATTAGATGATTTCTTAATAGCTAACAAACGATTTGTAACTTTAATAGCAAACATGCTCATATTATAAAAGGAGGCTTCATGAAAAAGGTCTGCATTCTTTTCCTACTAAAAATGGAATTTCTACTACGACTTTTCAACAGATATGAATCCAATCCTAACTTCATGGAATTGGTATGTCTTTTCATCAGCCAATTGTGTGTTATAGTTTATAAATAAATTTTGTTCAATCTTTTGATGTTCATCTCATAATTCATGTTTACGTTGATCTTCTTTTTATCTTACTTACTGATTCATGATTCATAATTATTTTTTTTTGTAATTTTCAATCAACTATGTAACAATATTGTTTGATTTGATGCCAAGTTCAATTATGTTGGTCAAATTTAAAAAATACAATTAGTTTTTGTTTGAGTCTTAGGCCAAGAAAAAATGATTTTTGGTGGGTTTTATCTTGTCCCACATAGGAATAAGATGAAAATAATAGATTGAAGGAATGATCTTCAATTGACAGTTAATCATCAACCATCATCTATGTCCAGAATTATTGCATCCATACATATGAAGGCGTGCAAAATTCTGATACTAAACACCACAGTAACGATTCAAAGGTTGTAACTATATCTAAAGGGTATGGTGACCATTGGAAGGGTGATACGAATTGGCCTATGAATACAGCATCATGGCTGTAAATTTTGGCACTTAAAACCCACAAAAAAAACACCACCATTACATTCTCTATGTCACGAGGTTGCTGCATTATAACTGCTATAGAAGTAAAAACCGTATGTCTTGAAAGCCTTTATGTATTTACTGCTTTTGTTTACCAAAAGTTCGCGAATGATTTTCAGTTGTGTAATTAAGAATGATTGTATTAATAAAAGGCTGCAACCTTCATGTGGTGAGGATAGAGGCGTGACAAGTTTGATTTTTGGACAAGCCAAGTCGGTACAAACTGACATCTAAATCTATTTGTGTATATTGTTTGCGTTTGCATAGAATAATGCTGAGTATACTGAACAACTTCTTAAGGCCTAAATAGTGTCAAATTGTACCGACTGTTAATTTCTCAATAGTGGTTAACGTTATGAGTATACTATTTGTTGATTATAATTGGGCATCTATATATGCAGTACCCTTTTAACAAATAAAAAAACTAAGCTTGAAATTCTGTTGTTGTTGTACCTTCATGGTGTTATACTGTTATACTCATCACAAAGTCGATTGAATTCAATTAGGTTACTATTACTCACTCCTATCAATACGTGTTTGTATGGTTTTTTATTTAGACTTTTTTTGACGATCACAAATGCTCATGCAATGTATAAACTGATTTCTCAATTGTATGCACTAAATTGTTTATATTTGTATTCATATACGATTCCTGAGGCAGTCGAGTTTGTTTCGTTATATAACATTATGCTTTGCTCATAAGTTGTATACAATACAATCAATGTTATCCATGTTTATATAACTTGATAATCGTTAAGAGATGATTTATAGATTCAGACGTCTATGGATAGCGTACAAAACCAGATCCAGTTTGTTGCTTTAGTCGACACGGGTCATCGTGAAAGCTTCGTAAGTATCTACCTTCTCATCACCTCATTATTGTCATTGTTATAAGTAATTTAATTAAAAAAATTTTAACAAATAAATACTTGGTTCCTTGGAGATTCTGTCAAATAGATTTAGAAATGCGTTGGTGGATGGAAATATGTTAAATACGAGAATCTCCACTTATCAAGGGGTATACAATGTGGACATAAGTTACGGGTCATCCGACGGTAAACCTTTGTCGAAGGGAAATGAATGACGGGACCTTATTATAGTAAGCTTTGGTAATCATTTGATTTTTCTGCACTCTATATGGTTCAAAGTTACTCTAGCTAGCCTAACTACCCTTCTAGTATCATTCTCGTACCATATTAATTAACTCGGCTCCTATGGAGATGGTGGCGTAAAACCACATTCACTCAAATATAATGCGAGTTACCGAAAAGGGAATCGCCACCCGAGACAATAAACCCCTTTTGTCTCTTATTCGTTCTAACACTATATCTCTAGTTACTTGAGTGGTACGAGCATAAACACATCTAGGTGTTCGGTGATCATGATCCATCACATGCAGGGTTCAGATGAAAAATGAGAGATCGAAATTATAGTTAGATAAACGTAATAAACAGATGAAACAAAAATCAAAATCAAAATCACGTTTTCCTTTTTTTCCGTTAAAAAATACCTTATGATCTTCAATTCTGGTGCCGTCCTTTTCAATTCCGAGATACTCGAGAGCCTTGTATCCGTCGTACTCGATAGCAACTACAAAAAGAGTTTCAAACCTAATTGTGAGTCGCAATTCAACAAAAGTTTTTTTTCTTTATTCTTTATTTATTTTATGTTAAAACTAACTAACTAACCTTCAAAATTGTGAGTCGTTAGCATCTTTGCATATAATTTCCGGATAAATGGGTTGTCCTCGACAAGGAGCACCTTCCACTTCTTTGGTTCAATCCCAGCAGCAGAAGAAGAAGAAGCCATATAGTAGTATTTCTTAAAGATGAAATGACGATCGAGTTATTCATATTGGTACTAGGTAGCTTGTTTAAGTAAATAAAAAAGATAGCAAACAACATAATCATTAAACCTGAACAAATTAAGTATATTTATAAATGAACAATTAAAAACCCGTACGTAACCCCATCCCCACACATATACCATATATATACATGAATGCAGTGCAATTACATACATGAAATGAATATATAGAAATCAATTGCAAATAATAATTAAGTTAAACCAAAGTAATTGTTAGCACAAATTAAGTCTACATGCATTTTTCTTAATTCTAAAACTCAATGATCTTAACGGATTAATCTCATACATTACATTACTAATCGATTGGCCGAGTTTCCCGTATATTACTTAACACTAAATTAATTATCTATAGATAATCCTTAATTGGATATTTAAGTCCATGACAAAACTTATATCTAAATTTAGTTAAACTTCCCGTAGCTAGAAACCTACTGTAAAATACTAAAACTAAACCATTTATAATCTTATGTCACGTTTTGTTAGCAACTCTAGTAATAATTTGATTTAATATATAAAAAAGGTTCCTGTTTGGTTTAAGAAATAGATCATACATACGTACGTACGTACTTGGCTAATTCAAACTAACAATCTCTAAAAACAGTCCATTTTCCAAAAACAGTCCATTTTCCAAAATCAGTCCATTTTCTGCACAATTTGCTGTCCAAATTCAAATTTTCACCAAAAACGTGTCAAATCAATTTATATACATTTACAACACTTTTCTTGATAAACTCTTACTTAACCAACACATTAAGACTGATTTCCAATAAGATTAAACATCTAATCAACCATGTTTATAACTTAATGACACAAATTTCTCAATCAACTCAAGTGTTTACATCTCTAACTCACTAATTAACACACTTTTCTCATTAAATTTTCATACATTTAGTTATATATATTATCCCTAATAACAACAACAACTCATCATCATCATCTCATTTATTGAATCTCTATTTCAACCAAAATCATCAAAACACGTAACATTAATATAACTCGTCTCTTTTATCTCAAAGTTACTTAAATAAACTCATTTATGATTCAACAACAATCATATAACATTTTCACACCCATTCACCCCTTTTTTTCCAAATCTCAAAAGTTAGGGTATATACTCAAATCACCAAAACAATCAAATTAAAAGATGAATGTGGTTATTCTTACCTCA
Source organism: Gnaphalium uliginosum (assembly GCA_963930675.1). Taxonomy (NCBI): domain Eukaryota; kingdom Viridiplantae; phylum Streptophyta; class Magnoliopsida; order Asterales; family Asteraceae; genus Gnaphalium; species Gnaphalium uliginosum. The sequence continues at coordinate 36,891,159 of OZ005682.1, forward strand.
AGGATGATGATTATGGAAGTTTGAAGTTCAATTACACAAGAATTTTGGCTCCATTTGTGATTTCTTGTTCTCATTCTCCTCCTCCTCTCTCTCTTTCTCTCGTATGCACACACAAACACATACACATACACTGACATTTAAATTTCTCTTTTTAATTACATAATTAAAGATATAATTTATGTATTTTGGTTTCTTCGCCTTGAAGTAATTGTAGTTGGCAAAACCAGTCCCTCGAGTATAATTTACTTGACACATAAAATAAACTCATTCACTTCTTAACATGTTAAGCCCATATACTTATAATACATTTCAATTTTTAATACTTACAAATTTTTAGGATGTTACACAGCTTTTGCATATACTCACCAAATAACTTACTCGCAAACACATCCGCCAACATATATAATGTTTTTGACGTAAATAGTGTAAACGCCTTGGGGTTTCATGAACTTAAACAATCTTTATAACATAAGCTAACACGTTCAAACGGGGTCATAGTCTGTTGATCACAAATCTTATTAAATTATATACATTTTTGACTTCTTTCCGTAGCAATCTGCAACAGCTGGTTCAACAAGCATCGACAAAGAGGGCAAATGATTTATGAATAAAAAGTGCGTCTAAATCACAAATTAGAACTTTGTTACGAGGCACTCCGGTGATTCTAACAAAACTCTCCTGGTCACCCTTTAGTACCCAAGCAGTTTTCTTTTCTGCATTCACTCTTCCGTCTTCAACTAATTTGAGCTCAAACTTGAAAATGTTACCTTTATACCTAATTGATACTCCAACATGACCTCCTAATGTGTAAAGCCCTGCATATCTTGGAGGTATTATCTACAACAAAAATGTTTAAATATATAATGGTTTAGGCAGCTCACTATAATAGTACATAAAGAAATTACAGTTTTTTTGTTCATTCGTGTGGGGGTTACGTTACATACGACATACCATATACCCCTTTTTAATCAGTGAGTCAGTCAATTCTTTCGCAAACATGGTTCCAACTTTTGCACTCTAACCTGCATTTGAGAATGATCCAACTTCAAAACAATCACAGTCATCGGGCGGATACCAGTCTAATAGTATAGGAGGATTTGGCCACAAAAAACTAAGATCATTATGATCGGTGCAAGGTAGTGTTAAATCAATGCGACCCTTCGAAATGCATGATAATATCATTGGTTGACCAAATTCAAATCCATAAATGTCACATATTGATGACCAAACTTCTCCTTTGAACGCGGAACCAACGTATTCACGTCATGCCTTGTCATACGAATGTCATAACCTAACCTGGTACTCCGTTTTCCCAATACGTAGGCTGACTACTTTTTTACTGGAGTCTGAAAACCTTCGAACAAAACGAAAAGGTATTAGCCGTATTATAAATATTACGCATTAGAGCATTAGTTCATAGGTTCTAAGTTCACATATATACCATTGTAATTTTAGTGCACGAAGTAATAACCTGAAACACATTGGACAAGTGATCAGCAGAGATTAAGCACCTAGGCATTTAAAGTCCTCTTCCCATGACCGTTCTTATCTCCATGCCTTCTTAGTCGTAACCTGTTGCATAAAAAACATTGTTTGTCTTGTGTATTAATGCAATACAACAAAGCCGTTGGGAAAGTTATCCGTAACAAATTGTGACCATCAGGTCCCACATAACTTCCAAACATCAACCAACACACAGTATTTAAGATAGACGATGTACACTTTAGATTGATTCGTGTGTAATACCAGCGGTCCCTTGCTCTTAATATGCGTAGGCGCAAACACGATTGGCAGAAACTAAATGTACAGATTACAAGGTAAACAAAAAAAAATAAACACATCTCAAATGAGTATTAAAAAGTAAGTTTAGCACATATTTGTTTAGTTCAAAATAGTGAATTACTTACGATACATTTTTTGTAATATTCACGAGCAATTGTCACAAATTGAGACCCATCAAAAACCTCATCCATCTATAATACAAGGCTGCTTTTACAGGAAAAGCTTTGTAGAGATGAGTTTCATAGTGAAAGTATTGTCTTGAGACTATGTATTATGAGGCTATACGGAGAAAAATATACGCTACTATATTAATTATAAAAATATGAGTTTGAATATTAGTGTCAATTTATCTTTATCCACCGCTAAAATTTTGCTATCAAAGTTACAGATTTGCTGGTAACTCACGATTTAAGTAAGTCATGATTCATCTTAATCCACATAAAAAAGTTTGGTATTAAAGTTCATATTTGGTGGTATACGACAATTAAAAATGGGAGGTCTAACAAACTTTAGAGATAAGTGACAATCAAATAAAATCCTTCCTTAAAATTAGATAACTTTAATAGCAAACATGCTCATATTATAAAAGGAGACTTCATGAAAAAGGTCTGCATTATTTTCCTACTAAAAAAGGAATTACTACTACGACTTTTAAACAGATACGAATCCAATCCTAACTTCATGGAATTGGTATGTCTTTTCATCAGCCAATTGTGTGTTATAGTTTATAAATTGTTTTTGTTCAATCTTTTGATGTTCATCTCAGAATTCATGTTTATGTTGATCTTCTTTTTATCTTACTTACTGATTCATGATTCATAATTCTTTTTTTGTAATTTTCAATCAACTATGTAACAATATTATTTGATTTGATTCCAAGTTCAAATCTGTTGGTCAAATTTTAAAAATACAATTAGTTTTTGTTTGAGTGTTAGGCCAAGAAGAGATGATTTTTGGTGGGTTTTATCTTGTCCCACATAGGAATAAGATGAAAATAAAAGATTGAAGGAATGATCTTCAATTGACAGTTAATCATCAACCATCATCTATGTCCAGAATTATTGCATCCATACATATGAAGGCGTGCAGAATTCTGATACTAAACACCACAGTAACGATTCAAAGGTTGTAACTATATCTAAAGGGTATGGTGACCATTGGAAGGGTGATACGAATTGGCCTATGAATACAGCATCATGGCTGTAAATTTTTGGCACTTAAAACCCACAATAAAACACCACCATTACATTCTCTATGTCACGAGGTTGTGCATTATAACTGTTATAGAAGTAAAAATCGTAGTGTCTTGAAAGCCTTTATGTATTTACTGCTTTTGTTTACCAAAAGTTCGCGAATGATTTTCAGTTGTGTAATTAAGAATGATTGTATTAATAAAAGGCTTAACCTTCATGTGGTGAGGATAGAGGCGTGGCAAGTTTGATTTTTGGACAAGCCAAGTTGGTACAAACTGACATCTAAATCTATTTGTGTATATTGTTTGCGTTTGCATAGAATAATGCTGAGTATACTGAACAAGTGCTTAGGGCCTAAATATTGTCAATTTGTACGGACCGTTAATTTCTCAATAGTGGTTAACGTTATGAGTATACTATTTGTTGATTATAATCTGGCATCTATATATGCAGTACCCTTTTAACAAATAAAAAAACTAAGGTTGAAATTATGCTGTTGTTGTACCTGCATGGTGTTATATAACACTGTTATACTCATCACACAGTCGATTGAATTCAATTAGGTTACTATTACTCACTCCTATCAATACGTGTTTGTATGGTTTTTTATTTAGACTTTTTTTGACGATCACAAATGCTCATGCAATGTATAAACTGATTTCTCAATTGTGTGCACTATATTGTTTATATTTGTATTCATATAAGGTTCCTGAGGCAGTCGAGTTTGTTTCATTTTATATCATTATGCTTTGCTCATAAGTTGTATACAATACAATCAATGCTATCCATATCTATATAACTTGATAATCGTTAAGAGATGATTTATAGATTCAGGCGTCTATGGATAGCTTACAAAACCAGATCCAGTTTGTTGCTTTAGTCGGCACGGGTCATCGTGAAAGCTTCGTAAGTATCTACCTTCTCATCACCTCATTCATTATTGTCATTGTTATAAGTATTTTAATTTATTTTTTTTTAACAAATAAATACTTGGTTCCTTACAGATTCTGCCAAACAAATTTAGGAATGCGTTGGTGGATGGAAATATGTTAAATACGAGAGTCCCCACTTACCAAGGGGTATACAATGTGGACATAAGTTACAGGACCTTATTGTAGAAAGCTTTGGTAATCGTTTGATGTTTCTGCATCTCATGAAGCGTGAAGGGGAATCTCTTTATGTAACTAGCTATGATACCCGTGGAATAGAGATTACTGGTGAAGCGAATGAATGCAACAAAAACAAACGTTGTATGTTAGTGATGAGTAAGTTACCGAGTAAAGGACAAGTAAGTTTTTGTTCACATTTATAATGTATGCATTGAGAAATTATTGAATGATTGAAAATTGGTACGTTGAATTTTCATACACACTGAAAACTACGCTTTACACACTAAATGAACTATAAAATGAATATGAAGAAATAATTAACATGATTATCTCCATTTGTAGACTATAGCCACGAATATGTGCGTCACTGCTTTTTTTACGGTCAGGAGAACATGACAAAACTAAGAATTGATGATATGGAATGGCATGTGAATGTGTCCTTCATAATTGACTAAAACACGGGAGTCTTGATCGGTGCAGCTTTCACTGGATGGACGTGGAATTTTTTCTGCACCTACCATAATTTACTTGGTGGTGAATACGTTATCCTAGAAAGTTACGCTCCATTTTGCATCGATTTTTAAATTTTAGCTCCAGAAGACACGACGATATAGTTGTGAAATACAATAAAAATTTTATGTTTTTTAATTTTGTTATCTATGTTACTCGCTTCATGGTTGGTTTTCTTGTATTTGTAATGAATTTTTTCAAACATTATCATTTGGGTGTTAATGTGCGGCTACTATGTTCAGTTTCATATTTACCTTACTAACGGTTAACATCACATAATCCGTGAATAACTATTGTTTAAATACGCTAACGACGGTAAAACATTGAAGAGCCCCGCAAATTTTGCGGGTTCTACGCTAGTTAGAAAGAAAAAGGAAATAAAATATTTCTGAGGATGGTGTGTTACCAAATTGATAAAAAAAAATGTAGATACGTAGTTTTTGAGAATAAATTAGAGATTTGGGATGAAATGAGAAAAACCTATAAGTAACCAACTTATGTTATAAAATCCAACAGATATACCAGATTACTTCTTTCCAGAAATAATCTTTTGGTGCAGCATACCTGTGTAAAAGTAAATACTTAAATAAAGCTTAAACAAACATTTTCTACAAAAATGTTAATTCCTTAACAAGAACACACAAACAAAAAACATACCTCAAGTATTTACTCCATGTGAAACCCACATCTTGTACGTAAAAGTTAATCTTTCAACAAGAACACTGTAAACAAGGATCGTATATGAGAAATTGGGAATATGAAGCATAGTTATAAAATGCCAGCCCCATAAATCTCTTAGAAATATGATCTCCACCTATAGTGATGAGCTAAAAATAATAATAATAAAAAATACCTACAAATGTTTATGAAAGAAAACAGCAAAAAGAAGTAGGCATGGAGAAGTAGGTAGAAGAAGGGATGGAGAAGCATGTATAGAGTCATGGAGGTTGCTTCTTGCTTCTCACACATAGTACAATGAATAGTCTCAGACTATTTACCTGATGTTTAAATTACCAAGACTACACAGTAAAAAAATGCTTCTTTTTGTAAGATAGGTAGATAATGATTCGTTACTTATAACATGGATATGTCGGATAATAGCTCCCCAAGAACAACGTTGTAATGACATAAAAAGGTTCTAAGAACTTTTTGATTGCTTCTATTCTCGTCCATTCCACTTGTGTTGGGCAAGTTGTATTATCTTTATCCTCTAATTGCAATCGCTCGTAAGCTCGTTGATAGACAAAAACAAAAAGGCCACATTGATGTTTTTTATTTTAATAATAGCATCCATCAAAAACAGATCATCTGCTCCTACTGCTCCACTTGTCTCTACTTGTCTTTTTCTTCCCATAAATCGAACAGTCGAGGAGCTTGTGCAGAATGTTGTGCCCTTTCTTGAAAAAGGCAGAGGCTTTGACATTGGAGTGAAAGGTGGTGCCAGCAAGATGTCTCCAAGTGTCCCCATTTTTCTCATCCTTTGAAGCTCCTCGTGGACTATCAATAAAGAACTGTGATCTGGTCTGATCCTCAGAATATAAACCAAGATAGACAACCAAGTCAGCTAACGAGATCTGATGTTCCCCTCGATACTTAAAACTGATCATCCTTTTGTCTGTTACGTTCGCAAGTGAGGGGTGGAACTCGTAAGTCATCATGAATTCGGTAACTATCTCTCCGTATATGTCTTCATTGAGAGAGAATAACTTGAACCAAGCCTCAAATTTTTGACCACCGATTTTGAGATTGATCAATTTCCTCAGTTCCCTCTTTACCCCTAATGACTTCATATCTTTCCAAACTATAAACCTATTCTTTCCACGAGGTTGTTCCTTCCATTCGTTTAATAACTTGTTCTTCTTTGATTTAGTCGCGAGGTATGTTAGTGAATGTGGAATAGGACCTGTGTTGGTTTTCATCTGCAAAGAAACAAAGTCAATTAGTGTGGTATCATGATCATAACAAATGGATTTATAAGATAATTCCGATCTTTTTGAAAAAAATTTGAAATGTGGGCTTTGAACACAGATAATCCATAAACCTGTAATGACCATTTTTATGCACAAACAACACCAATCCGCAATTTTCGCACCACTAGTCTCTAACTTATGCTAAAGGCCACAAAGTTTCAACTTTTATAAAGCAAATGCCTTTAGGTGGTTAGTTCTACCCAATTGTTATCAATGAATCCTAAAGCAAGCTTTAAGTATCTAATTTACGTCTAATTTTTGCATATTTTAGTTTAACTAAGTGAGCATTGAGCTTAAGACTCACTTTAGTCAATTAGACGAGTGTCGACTAGCATGAGCTTTAAGTTATATCTTAGTCTTGTAATTACCTCACTTTAGTCAATTAAAGTGTCAAACAGTGTCGACTAGCATGAACCTAGAGAGCATGTATTTATCAATTTCTTTTAAGACTCGCTACATGGTTCTTATGGCATTATCACAAGAATAGAGAGTTGATTTTGACATTTTTGTTAGACAAACTAACGTATGATAATACTTTGTATTTACTTTGTTGTGTATAACTTATGTACTTGTATAAATCCTTAGGGATTCATCTTGTAATTTGTTGTCTTATATAATGGAAACCTCTCCACCTAACTTGGCAAGGAGATTCAAAGGTTATTATGGTATCAGCCTCTTAACTTTCTCTCAACCTTCTCTCTTCCGATTTCTTTTCTTCTCCCTCTAAAACCGATCGTTTCTCTATGGCTTCTTCATCAATGGAGTCTCCCCTCAACATGAACACTCTGTTTCATCTCCTCACCCACCGCCTTTCTTCAACCAATTATCTTCTGTGGAAAAGTCAAATCATCACGGTCCTGGATTACCAAAACCTTGTTCCGCTTGTCGATGGCACCTCTATTGCTCCACCTTCTGAAGTCACGGTAGAAGGAAAGAAGGTCCCAAATTCTGAATATTCGGCTTGGGTGAGTTCTGATCAAAAGGCACGACTGTTTCTGTTAGCATCCCTCACCGAAGAAGCTTCGGCTGAAATCGTTGGTCTCACTACTGCCCGTCAAATCTGGCTCACTTTGGAAGCCGCCTACAGTAATTCATCAATTGAGAGAGTCCAGAATTTGCGGGATCAACTCCGTCTATTACAAAAAGGTAACTCGTCTGTCTCTGAATTTGGGCGTAAGTTCAAACATTTGTGTGATCAATTATCTGCAATTGGTTCCCCTGTTGAAGAATCTGATAAGTCACATTGGTTCATTTGTGGCCTTGGACCCAGTTTTGAAACTTTTTCTATCTCTATTCGGACATCCCGGGATCAGTTCCTACTTCGGGAACTCATTGCCAAAGCCGAAGCCCATGAATTATTTTTGCAGGCTATTCATGGTTCCACCACACCTACTGTTGCTTTTACTGCAAATCAAGCACCATCTGGTAATCGCGGCCGTGGTGGCCGTAGTAATCGTGGTGGACGTGGTCGTGGCAGGCGGTCACCCCATTGTCAATTGTGTCGAACCACTGGCCACTTTGCTGATGCGTGTCCACAATTGGGGTCCTATGCGTTTTGATCTCTAAGCTCGGATCCTGATTTAGCCAAGGCGTTTCAAGCCCAATGTCATGTCTCACCCACTACTCCCGATTGGTTTGTTGATTCGGGGGCCACGGATCATATGTCATCATCCTCTAACTCGGTATCTCACTCCGTGCCTTACACCGGGTCTTCTAAAGTGGTTTTCGGTGATGGTAATTCTCTCCCTATATCTCATATTGGTCACTCGAATGTTACTCCCTCTATTAAGTTACGAGATGTTTTGGTGGTTCCACACCTCACCAAAAATCTCCTTTCTATTAGTAAGTTAACTCGTGATAACAACCTCGATGTTTTGCTTTCCGAAAAATTTTTCCATATACAGGATCGAACATCGAAGAAAGTTCTAGCTCGGGGCCATTGTGATCAAGGACTCTACATTCTGTCACCATCATCATATGCCTTTGCGGTTTCTAAAAGATCGGGATCACAAGCTTCGTTCGAGTTATGGCATTCAAGGCTTGGTCACGTTAACTCTACTACTTTACTTTTATTAAATAAGTTGGGAATGTTGTCTGTTACCTCTTTATTATCGAAACCCACAATATGTAAGTTTTGTCAAATGGCTAAATCTCACCGGTTGCCGTTTCCAGTTAATGAAAAACGTGCTACTAGTATACTAGATCTTATTCATTGTGATTTGTGGGGACCCTCGCCAGTTTACTCGGTTGATGGGTACCGTTACTATGTTGTGTTTATAGATGACTATTCAAGATTTACGTGGTTTTACCCTCTCAAGCAAAAATCAGATTTTTACATGGTATTCACTACCTTTATGAACCTGGTACAAACACAATTCACTAGCAAAATTAAAGTATTTCAAAGTGACGGTGGCACAGAATTTCTAAATCACAATGTTCGACGGTTGTTAGAAAATAACGGTACCTTACATCAGGTCTCGTGTCCTTACACGCCCCAACAAAATGGACGGGTTGAGCGGAAACATAGACATATTGTTGAAACCGGGTTGGCGATGTTATTCAATAGCCACTTACCATCGATCTATTGGGTTCATGCCTTTAGCTCCGCTATATATATTATTAATCGTCTACCAACACCCGTATTGCAGAATAAATCACCTTTTGAACTTGTCTTCTCGCAAGCCCCGAATTATGATATTTTTTGCACCTTTGGGTGTTGTGTATACCCGTATCTCCGGGATTATGCGGATCATAAACTGTCTCCACGAAGCATTCCTTGCGTTTTCCTTGGTTATTGTTCCGCTTATAAAGGGTATCTATGTTTGGATCCGTCTACATCTCGTGTGTATGTTACGAGGCATGCTAAATTTGACGAATCATGCTTCCCGTTTGGAGGTGACACAAACTCCATTTCTGAAGATAAGCTACAATTGTGTGAATTTTTAATGGATCACCAACCTGCTAAGAACGTGTCATCTATTTCATCAAATGTTCCTACTGGGCCTACCTCTATCTCAACTCATTATGGGCCTGCTTATACAAAAGAAGTCTCTGATGGGCCAGTGACTACACATGCAAACAACCACATGCCTTCTTGCACGTTGTGTTCTGATCCGTCACCTCAGCCAACGTCTGTTACTCCTGCACCGGTGTTTACTACATCGGTACCAGATGCTACATCCACCCCTATGCCTGACTCTGTTCCGCTTCAGCCCGCTCCCATGGCTGCTCCACCAACTTCTACCCATCCGATGGTAACTCGGGCCAAGGCTGGGATTTACCGTCCCAAACATCGTGCTGATATTGTTCAGGTTACTCGTTCACCTCACATCACAGCCCTTCTTTCAGCTCAAGACCCCAAAAATGTCAAACTTGCAATGAAAGACCCCAAATGGGTCACCGCTATGCAAAATGAAATGAGTGCACTACATAAAAATAATACTTGGACTCTTGTACCCCGCCCAACATCTCAGAATATTGTTGGGTGTCGTTGGTTATTTCGCACCAAATATCGGGCCGATGGGACGATTGATCGTCACAAAGCTCGTCTAGTGGCTCAAGGGTTCTCGCAAGTTCCGGGTGTTGATTTTTTCGCCACATTTAGTCCGGTTGTTAAGGCAGCCACGGTTCGCATTGTTCTTGCTTTAGCGGTTTCTAACAAGTGGCCGTTACATCAACTTGACGTCAACAATGCCTTTTTACATGGAATTTTAAGGGAACTTGTTTATATGGAACAACCACCCGGGTTTGCGGATTCAAAGTTTCCCAACCATGTGTGTCGTCTAAATAAGGCACTTTATGGCTTAAAACAAGCGCCACGTGCTTGGTTTCATCGGTTAAGTTCCTTTCTTTTGAATAATGGATTTTTATGTAGTCGGGCCGACTCATCTCTCTTTGTCTTCAAAAGAGGGTCTTGTCTTCTTTATTTGTTGGTGTATGTTGATGATTTAATCTTAACGGGAAATCAACCCGTCATTATTAAATCCTTTATTACAAAACTCAACAAAGAATTCGCTATTAAGGATCTTGGTAAGCTCACTTACTTTCTTGGCCTAGAAGTTGAATACACTCCTGATGGGTTGTTCCTTGGGCAATCCAAATATGCGCAAGATGTCCTTCTTCGTGCCAAGTTGGCTGGTTCAAAACCAATGCCGACTCCGTTAGCTTCCAATTGCAGTTTTGTTACACATGGTGAGCCTTATCATGATCCTACACATTATCGCTCCCTTGTTGGTGCCTTACAATATCTTACCATTACCCGTCCGGATATCGCTTATGCCGTGAATCAAGTTAGCCAATTTTTACAAGCCCCGACTATTGTTCATTATCAACATGTTAAACGCATCCTACGCTATGTCAAAGGCACACTCTCATTTGGTTTATCGTTTTCTAAACCAATCGCCTCACGAGTTCTTGGCTACTCCGATGCCGATTGGGCGCGTTGTGTCGAGACTCGTCGATCCACGTATGGTTACTCGATTTATCTTGGTGGAAACCTTGTCTCATGGAGTGCCAAGAAACAACCTACGGTTTCTCGATCAAGTTGTGAGTCAGAATATCGGGCAATGGCTAATACCGCGGCGGAAATTATTTGGGTCAACAATGTTCTCCAAGAACTACATGCTCTTCCACCGGGTCGCCCGACACTACTTTGTGACAATCGAAGTGCTCTTTTTATGTCACAGAACCCGGTATCTCATAAGCGCGCTAAACACATTGATCTCGATTATCATTTCATTCGGGAACTTGTTACCACCGGGAAACTGATTACCGCTTATGTTCCTACCAAACTCCAAGTGGCTGACATTTTCACAAAAAGCTTACCGCGTCATCAATTTGAGTTTTTCCGTGAACGTCTTCATGTTGGACCGCCACCGTGTCGCTTGAGGGGGGATGTTAGACAAACTAACGTATGATAATACTTTGTATTTACTTTGTTGTGTATAACTTATGTACTTGTATAAATCCTTAGGGATTCATCTTGTAATTTGTTGTCTTATATAATGGAAACCTCTCCACCTAACTTGGCAAGGAGATTCAAAGGTTATTAATTTTTATTATACTTCAAAGTGAAGTGGCAGGTAAAAATCAACTTTTTGAATGTTTTGGTTAAAAATCGACTAAAACTTGCCATAACACTTAAAGCATAATCCAAGAAGTTTCAAAGCATTTTAACGATTAAAGATTGGTTACTTGTAAGTAATGAAGCCATTTTTCAGTAGTTTCACTCACTTTATTTGTTAAAGTGGCGCCAGTTTTAAATACGTGGTTAGTCATTTTAAATAAATTAACATATTTTCAAGAGTTCAAAAAAAGGTAATTTGGAGGGTACTCCTGATCCGCGTATCATATTTTAATAGTACGCGTCCACCCCACCCGCAAGGAGTATCAACATCAAGTAAATTACCTGTCTACAAATCAACCACATATGCTGAGGAACATATTCGAACCCCTGATCTATTGGTAACACATATGAAGTTTGAACGTTTGCAGTGACGGTACCACTTGAACTATGCCCAATTGATATTTCCAAGAGTTCATGTAAGCTTAAAATGTCAAACTTAGCATAAGTATCATCCTGTTTAAAAGTTTTGGTTAAAGTGATGATGCTTAGCAATTCTCAACAAAAAGGCTCACTTTAATTCTTGATTGGAACCATAACAAGTGGTAATCAAGAATAACCATATCTATGAGTGTTGAAGATATATGTTGTATTTCATTCTGATGTTTAAGTCTATTATGTTGTGTTTATAATTGTGCTAATTATTTATCAAGTGTTTGTAGTAGGTTCTAACATGTTAAGGAATGAGCAAGTTGGGGTACCAAAACAGAATTCTGAAAGTACAAGGGTAAAAAGGTAAGTAGGTAAGTTTGTAAGGTTCATTATTGTGTTTGCAGGTTCTGGAAGGGTGCAAAGTGAAAGTTCTCGTTAAAGCCATCAAATATATGTTATATTCTAAAAACCCAGATAATGATCATTCATTCTTTTTGATTCTCTGTAACATTTCTATTGATTTTAGACGTTTTGTAGATATTGATTCTGGTTCATCTTTGTGTCAAATATTAGAATAGGCTGTGTCTTTTTCTTTTGGAGAGTTGCAGTGAGGTGGCTTATATGTTCACGGATTTTACACTCTTTGTTGATTTTTTAATTTGCATTTATTCAAGGTAATTTCGGTATCTTCTTGGTGTTCTCGTGCGATTTACTTAAATGACAATGAGGATGATGTCCATAAAGGTGGGGACCAACTCCAACACAGAATAACAGCAACATGTAAATGAAAACAAATAAATCAACTAACTTTCAACACAATATGCTTTTGTCACAATTTCATTATCATAATATGGTAAACAAAAAGAAGCAATTTATGAGCAAATAAATCAACTAAATTTGAAACACCAACATCTGAAAATGTTTCTCTTTAGTTTTTTTAGAAATGACAAAGGGTGGATCAGCCATTATTGGGTAATATATGAAGGGATCAGATCAGGTGGGCAGACCCGCAAAACATATATTTTGTCATAATTGAATTTTACAAAAACTAAATGTATTAAGTATGATAAAGGAATTATATTTCAGTAATAATTTAAGTCAAGACACCAATTTGAATGCATCTTCGATTGTTGGGTGCCTTAAAATCGGCCCAGGTGGAAATTCGATCCATCGACATATAATTGAGTCAATCTTTTTAATCTCTTACATTTCTAACGGATAAAATCGAAACAATTGCTGACAATGAAAATGGGTCAAACAGGTCAAAGTCGCTCATTTTTCAAAATACATTAATTGATCATATTTGAGTCGGTGGTGTTTGAGTTTGTAGCTTATTTTGAGCTTATAAAATATTCCTCACATGAGCAACTAAGTTAATCAAATAAAAATATTCCTCACATGAATCAAACTGGTATAAACACGCGCTATGCAACGGAATTTAGTATTATTATTATAAACTGTTACTCAACGATAGTGATATATTATTTTTATTATTCAATGATGAATTACCCGTGATTATGGGTTGATACTAGTAGTCTGCTTGTATGTATAGCTCGAGATTCGGTATATAATTGATGAAAACTAATAAATGAAAAATATGTGAAAATAATAGGATTATATTATAAAATGAGATAGCTAAATATGTAAATATTGAGTTTTAATTTTGTTAAGAGTTTTTTAAAAATAAAACACCAAAATACTTTAAAAGTAGTTATATTATATAGTTATACTACATGCTTTATAAGTAGTTGCAGATTATAGATAAACCTATTCAAACTCTTTGGGTTACGACAAGTAAATAAATAAGCTATCAAAGTAAACCCCCCATACACCCTCAATGAAACTAAATGAAAAAACGTGGACAACCCTGATAATCAGAGGGAGGTTGGTTCGTTGAGACTTTGAGATAGGGAAAGCAAACCACCGTTGAATGGGACTTGCCGCTGCCGCTGCCGCTGCCATGAATAACCTTTCTCAATCTCCTTCTTCTTCTTGCTCTGCTACCAATTTACTCTTCCCATCTATCTTTCCCAGAACCAATTTCAGATTATCACCTTCTTTTCGTCACCGTCGTCGATTCATTTGCGCCGCTGCTGCTACGAATACAACTAGTCGTGATTATTACAAGCTTCTTAATGTTGGTAAAAATGCTACCTTACACCAGATCAAGACCTCCTATCGATCACTTGCTCGCAAGGTTTGTTCCTTTCCCCTAATGTAACCATGTTATAAGCTTGTGCTGACTCCGACCAGGAAGTCCTCCTTGGTATCTTCTTTTCCCATCTGTTATTTTCTGCTGAAGATTTGTTTATTTGCAGTTATTCATATTTGATTTATTATCTTTGACATTCGTCTTCGGGTAATGTGTTTATTCAAAAGACTCTTCATACGGTTTCTGTACTGACATCTTTCCATCCCTTTATTGCAACAGTATCATCCAGATATGAACAAAGCTGATGGGGCAGAAGAAAAGTTCAAAGAAATAAGTGCTGCATATGAGGTATATTGTACACTCATTCCCTGACTCGCTAATAGTCTTCCTTCCTGTTTCTTCACTCACTTTTGGACTATATATCCCTTACACTTAGAGGTGGCAATGTTGACCCATTACTTATGAATTGGTCGATTAGAGTTTATTTGATCTCTGACAGGTCAAATGGATAAAATCGGCCAAAGGAAATGGAAAGTTGCCTGAAGTGTTTATTTTTTATGCTTAAATTCTACTAAATTATTTGAAAGAAAATAGATTATTCTTGAAAAATTATAGTTTTTGTAATCATATTGAACATACTAACCATTTTTAATACAGCATCTTCTTTTTAATAGAGAAAAATGTATCTGGTCAACCTATCTGCCCATTCTGACTTCTACTAAAAATTACCTGTTTTGATCCGCCCATTTTGCCACCTCTACTTAGACTGTAACATGCTGGATTTTTGCAATATAACTTTCAGCACTCTATTTGTGGTGTAGCTTCCCTTGGACACGTGGTTCATGATAAAGACCGATTTGAGATGGTCAATCTCCCAAGAACACTACAAAGAAACTAAACTAATTTTAACTTCAATTTTTTCTTCTCCTTTTCTCAATTCATTTGCCAGAAACAAGTTACATATAAATAGAAAACAAAATACTTACTACTATCCTACTTTCTAGGAACAATAAAGAACATGGGAAAGTGCAACTAAAATCATGCATGTAATTTACTCATGCCTTCTTCCTAAATATTAAACGTGGCATGGATGTGGACATAGTGGAGATAGTAGTTGCTCAATATCAGAAAACATGGTCTTTATGCACGTCATCAAACCGGAACAAGCAATGTTTGAATATAGCAACTCGTATCAATACTCCTCGCCTAAAAATGAACCTTGTCCTCAAGGTTCAGATTTTTGTACTTGGGGTCAGGCAGCTTCCATGGTGGTTTGAGTTCGAATTGGAGAATAACAAACTTGATTCGGTGGCATTGATGACCGGAACTAAATGTCTTCGAGCAACAAAAGTAAGGTATGTGGTTGCATGGCCTTGAAATGGCAGTTCAATGTTATGGTTTTATGGGCTAGGAAGCAAGTGGTTTGAGGGTGAGGACGGAACTTGTGCGACTGCTAACTTGTTCTCGATGCATAAGTTGGTTGAATTGTTGTTGAATGAATGATGACATCCTCCTCTTGAATTTTTGGTAAAATTTCAGCCGGGTTGACACGAGGGGGTTGCAGCATGGAAGGGGAAGTTTGGATGGCGACCATGTTGTCGATCTTAATAATGGGTTTAACAAGATTGGAGAGAGTGATGTTATGGGTGGCGATGTGTATCGCGATGATGTCTAGTTGTGATTGTATGGTGGCTTGGATTTCGTGAAGTTTGGAAGTGTTGGCGGAGGTGGATGCGATGAGTTTGGACATGTTTTCTAGCATGGCAGCCATGGATTCTTCAATGGTTGGCAACCTAGATGTTGGAGGCATGGTACGAACCAATGAAAGCACCATTGATAAAGACCGATTTGAGATGGTCAATCTCCCAAGAACACTACAAAGAAACTAGACTAATTTTAACTTCAATTTTCTTCTCCTTTTCTCAATTCATTTGCCAGAAACAAGTTACATATAAATAGAAAACAAAATACTTACTACTATCCTACTTTCTAGGAACAATAAAGAACATGGGAAAGTGCAACTAAAATCATGCATGTAATTTACTCATGCCTTCTTCATAAATATTAAACGTGGCATGGATGTGGACATAGTGGAGATAGTAGTTGCTCAATATCAGAAAACATGGTCTTTATGCACGTCTTCAAACCGGACACAAGCAATGTTTGACTATAGCAACTCGTATCAGTTCATGTTACACCTCATTTTTTGGTGGGTTATTATAAGATTACTAGTTGGAATCACTTGTTTATGTTTTTCTTGTGTAGGTCTTATCAGATGACGAGAAAAGATCATTATATGACCGTTTTGGGGAGGCAGGGTTACGAGGGGAATACGATGGATCTGGTGCTGGTTTCCAGGAGGTAAGATTGTATGACATTGGGACAACATTATCAGTACAATTTCTTTTTCTTTCTTTATCATAATTTGTTAAATTGTTGGAATTTTTTCTGATAGGTTGACCCATTTGATGTGTTTGGCACCTTCTTTGGAGATTCAAATGGGTTTTTCAGTGGTATGAATGAATCCGGAGGCAATAACTCTAATTTTAGAAGCAAGAGCAGCAATTCCCTGAACATTCGGTAATCGTCCGCCTACAAGGTTACCATTCTGCTTAGCAAGCACTGGTAACAATTGTAATTAGTTAAGAGAAATTGTTTAGAAGTATATTGTAAAGAAAGCCAAAGCACATTGCAATCTGTCACATTCTCCAAATTCCTAAACTATATTTTGTCTGTGTACATATAAAGATATACTTGCACGGTACCCGCGTAAAATAACGCATATGTAAGTGGCATAAAATTAAATTTTGTCAATTTAGATTACAACCTTTTCAGTTCAACTTATATAGCCTAAAATTAAGAGGTTTATTGTATGACCAGATTTTTAAAGGTGTTGCGTTTAATTAATCAGTTTCGTTTGATTTTTATTAACTGATATTAGGGTTAATGTCTTAGGAATGTATTAAAGTTTACACTTTTTTCTATTGTATGTATCCATGTTTTAAAATTTCTATTGTGTGTATGAAAGTTTCTAAAATGTCTAATGTATTAATTAAAGTTTCTAATGTATGTATTAAAGTTTCTAATATATGTATTAAAGTTTCAGTAAACTTTCTATTGTGTGTATCGAAAACCGACGTAAATAAATACACTAGACATTTTAGAAACTTTCATACATACAATAGAACTTCTGAAACATGAATACATAGGAGAAAGTGTAAACTTTAATACATTCCTAAAACATTAACCCAATATTATATGGGTGAATGTTTAAGTTGTAATATCTAGCATTTGTTAAGAGCTACTAATTATTGAATAATTGAATATGTAATTAAGGAGGGTTATGTAGCTGATTGCAAATATTTAAAGTTAAGGGGTTATGAGTGACTCAAAATGCTTTATAATTTAGTGATAGATGTGTACATTTGCGGAACAATATTGTAAAAAGAAGCATATGGTAAAAAAGGATAAGAAGGAAGGAGTGCCGCATCTGTACTGATGCACAAATTTCAGACGGATGATGATCATAACTAACTTACACCCGCAAAAAAAATGTCGTGCATTAGGAATGTGTAACTTTCCTCTTCCTATTCTTTTTTACCATAAGTGTCTTTCTAATTGAGTCTACTCCTATATGTATATATCTTTGTACAAGTATTGCTCGGACCTTGTCCTGTGAAAAGTTTTATCACTACTTCTCTTTTTTGTTTCTTTTTTACCAATGACTGCATCTGTTGCATGTGCAGTAGAATAGAAAAGACATGATAAAAGAAATTGTTTATTTTTTATTTGAATATTATGATTTATTGATAATATGTGAGGTTCTTGTAAATAACAAGCATGTGTCTTTCTGTTCCTTTCTCGAAATGATTATAAGGCATTAACCTCTGTGTAGTTCATATCCATTCAATAGTTGATGATTATTCTCTGCCTTTCTCTTTGGCGAGTTACAGCTTATTGAGTTGTATGGTTCATAATTTTTCAGGCATGATATCTTTTTGAGCTTTGAAGAGTCAATTTTTGGAGCTATACAGGACATTGAAATTTCTTGTATTGAGTCATGTGATTATTGTGGTGGAACAGGAGCCAAATCAAGCAATTGTATAATATCATGTAACCGCTGTGGAGGTAGAGGAGCAGTGGTAGAAACTCAGAAAACACCATTTGGAGTAATGTCTCAGGTAATTTCACAACTATACTAAGAATACTGAGTTTATGAATATACAAGTGGTCTTCTCAATTTATAAGGGAATTTTTATTTTATTTTATAGTGGAACTTAAAATTTGGGTAAGATTTTATAATGTGACATCAACTTTAGAGCATTACATTACACCGCAAGACACGTAATTTCTTTTCTACCATGGGAAATATTTCAATTTGGATTATTTATTTTTTCAACATGTTATATCTTTTGGCTTATTGGTTGTAAACTTATGTTTTAATGTTTAATTCCAGGTATCTACTTGCTCAACATGTGGTGGTGATGGTAAGATCATAACTGAATACTGCAAGTATTGTCGAGGCGAAGGTAATGTCCAGTCACCTAGAAGTGTCAAAGTGACCATCCCCGCTGGTGTGAGTGATGAATCCACCATGAGAATAGAAGGCGAGGGTAATGTTGACAAGAAAAGGTGTGTTTCTACCTATGGCTTTTAGATAGCTACCATTTTTACATGTGTATGATTGATTAACAGTTACCTCTAGAGCTTAGTCATGTAAACTTTTCACTGGCATATATAACCTACCCTGGAAATCTATATTCATTTCGTTGCGCCGCCTGTAAAATGGGATAGTTTAGTACTAGTTCGACATTAGATACTAAAACTATAAGTGGCAAAATGGGTGGCTTCGGTAACTGGTCAAAATGGGATTGGGTTAAAAACGGTTACTTATTGTATGGGGTCGAAATAGGTTGTGTGGATGGACCCAGAAAAAGTATTGTACAAATTTCTGTAATTATTTTCAAATCACTAGTTATGCTTTGCGCACCCCTTGTGACGGGGTTTTAAAGCATATATATTTAATGTTATGATTAAATTATTAATTAGATCGTAATTGGTTTATTTAACTGAATCAAAGAAAACTTGGATCATATTTTTGACTTATAATACGAATAGTTATACCAATTATATTAATAACCAATAATGTTGATAGAAAATATTAAATAACAGTTGCACCAAACTAAATGAGTGGGAGTAAAAGAAAAAAACAGAAAAAAGAAAAGGAAAAATCGAACAATAAAAAAGTAGATGAGAAATAATAATAAAAAAACGAACAATTAAAAAGAAAGATGATAATAATAAAAAAGAAAGATTGGAATGGAAAATATAAGAACCATTAAAAAGAAAGATGAGACGTCATACGAACCAAGTGCTCGTATCGTGATTAGAACTAATAAAACAGTAAAACAGATAGATAATCGATATTCGAGAGATTGATCAACTCTCCCACGGTCTACTTTCGAGAGGCAAACCAACTCTTCTAATTGATAACCAAATCAACTCATAATATTCAGCATAACCAGAATTACATTATCCCTATTTAAATAATATTATATAATAATACTTTCCTAATACTAATAAAATCTGTCAATAATATATTCCTAATTAATATATTAAATAATAAAACTTATATAATTTCCTATTACTAATCAGGATCGTATCAATACTCCGGGCCCCGAAAAACACCTTGTCCTCAAGGTGTTGCATTGGACGATCTTGATACCCGGATCCCAAATCTTCCTTTGAGACTGTCTACTTATAGACTTCTCATAAAGAGGTCCCCAATCATATGCAACAGTAGGCACTTTACGCCGATTAAAAAGAGTCTTAGGATGTCCAGAAATTAGCACATTAAAGGGTCTAAGCATCACATTATCCACCTGATGGGTTTCAACCCCAATTTTAGGCCTCTTGCTTGTCTTCAGTATGAGTTTTGCAGCAGCAACATTGGCTCTCTCACCACAACTAATGTTGCTATGACCTTGACTGTCCCTTTTTCTGTTTCTGCTTGATGCAACCTCAAATTTCTTCCAGAACATGGCCGCCTTCTCCACTCTTATCTGCTGTCGTAAGCTTCGTTGGACACCAGACAAACAGAATTTTTGGCACTTATACTACTCTTATTCTATCTCTGCCTTTATTGACTTCAGTTTATCCTTGAAAGATTGGATTCGTGGATTGACTTCTTGTTTAAACAAGACCTTGAGATGCAGTTGTGTAGAAACTCCAGGATCCATCTTTCTCTCTAGAACAGAATATAGTTCCGTTGCTTCAATTTGGTATTTACTGTTTTTCGCCTCCAAATCTCTAATCTTCTTGTTGGTCATGATTTTTTCAATGTTACCAAAGAAATCAGAGATTCGGAAACTAATAGTAACAGATTTTTAGATATTAAACAGTTTTTCAGATTGAACAGTGTTCGGGGCGGATGATGAATAGTAGCCTGATTTTTTCTGAGGTGAACAGTAGATCCGGCGATGAACAGTGTTTTCCGGCAATGAACAGTAAAATCAGTTTTTTTTTGTTTTTTTTTCAGAATCGAACAGATCTGATACCAATTGATACGAACCTAATGCTAGTATCGTGATAAAAATAATAAAACAATAGTAAACATCGGCCAAGTATGGGCTTGTGGCATTGATACAAACCTAATGCTCGTATTGTTACGATCCCACATCGGCCAGCTATGGGATTGGTTGGTGGCTTATAAGTCTAAGTGTCCCCTCCTCCTTCAAGCTAGCTTTTGGGAGTGAGTTCTACTCTTGGGCCTATGGCATGATATGAGCCTAGTATGGGATAGGTTTGTATCAATTGGTATCAGAGCCAACCCCATCTTTCGAGGTTCCAACATCTCGGAGTGGTGGTCTATGGAGTGGTGGCTTGGACCCAAAAAGAGGGTTGCCAACCGTGACCAACATAGCCGTGACCAACGAGGCCTCGGAGTGGTGGCCTATGGAGTGGTGGCTTGGACCCGAAAAGAGGGTGCCAACCGTCACCAACGTAGCCGTGACCAACGAGGACGTTGGTGCTTCAAAGTGTGGGGTATTGTTATGATCCCACATCGGCCAAGTATGGGATTGGTTGGTGGCTTGTAAGTCTAAGTGTCCCCTCCTCCTTCAAGCTAGCTTTTGGGAGTGAGTTCTACACTTGGACTTATGGCATGATATGAGCCTAGTATGGGATAGGTTCGTATCAAGACGACAATAATAAAAATTAAGAAAAGGGCATGCCAAGTCTTGAACTTGAAACCAGCCCTCCAAGCCTAAATCTACAAAACCATCCTAGTAAAGAAAACCATCGCTGAAGTGTCTCCCGCATGTAATATATAAGTACTTGTTATGTAGAAAATGACAAAAGAGTTACTATTTCACATATGTTATATAGTACAATTAGTTTGTCAAAGGGATTAGTGCGGGGAAATGCACTTAACTTTAGTCCGATCTTTATTGTGTGTACCCAACTTCGTTTTGGTCTAATGTGTGTATCAACATTTCCTTTTGGTCTATTGTGTGTATCCGATTGACGTGTCACCTGTTTTGATGATGTGTCAATGACGTGTTATATTATGTGGCACATTATATGGTTGTCACGTTATCATATTAGATATTGGATACATACAATAGACCAAGTTGAAAGGTTGATACATACAATAGACCAAAACGAAGTTGGGTACACACAATAGAGATCAGATGAACCCCTGCATTAAACCCTTTGTCAAATATGGTTCCCAAAATTATGTTATTACAATAATAATCTAATTTTACAATATAATGATTTAGAACATTTTTTTTGTTTATTTGTTTATTTTTTTAAACTGATCTTTTTAACAATAGGCCGTCATGAATTGAAACTTGTGCGAGATCGACCCTGTTAATGATTAGGCCTTTTCCTTGGATGACTTTTTGACCCATTTGGCCTTTTCCTTTTAAGCTATATATCACATTTTCACCATTTTATTCATTAGAGATGAAACATGACAGAATTGGTGGACTTTTAGCTCTAACTAATATTGTAAGTTTTGTGAGACTCCTTAATCAAGGTTTAGTTTGAGGAGAGCCAAAGATCAATAGTCTTCTCTCTGATAATTTTAGGATTGTGGCATGTGTAAGCAACTTCAAGCTTACCAGTACAATGGCTATTTATGTAGTTTTTTCGACCTTTGCTAAATGTTCTTCATTGGTAACTATCATGTAAGGCTAGGAATTAGCTTTGTTAATTATCCTGATACGACTTGAGTTATTATTTTATTAGACACCTGCCAAGAGAAATTTACTGGTAGTTTGTACACTTTCAACAAAAGTTCACATGTATGATTGGTTCTTTCACATTACAAGCTGGTGATACTCTTGATTTTTAATGCAGGAATAGGGTCGGTGATCTGTATTTAGTCCTTCATGTTAACCAAAAGAATGGAATACGGAGGGATGGTCTTGATCTTTACTCAGATATTAATATTGATTACTCCCAGGCAATATTAGGTACTGTCATTAAGGTAACAAGTGATCTGAGACCAGTTAGATGTACTTTCAACTTTGCTTTTTTGTGCTTCTTAGTATTTATGACAAAGATGACATTTTAAGGGACTTGTGCGTTAACAATTTTTAATACCTAAATCAGTTGAGGTTAGAAACTGATATCTTATTAATGGAATAAATCAAACATTATATATATATATATATATATATATATATGTGTGTGTGTGTGTGTGTGTGTGTGTGTGTGTGTGTGTGTGCATGTGCGTGCGTGCGTGTATGTGTGTGCGCGCACACACACACACCCACGCACGCCCGCATGCCCTCGCTTGCCCGCAAACACACACACATGTGTGTGCGCGAGCGCGTGCGAGCGTGTGTGCGTGTGTGTGTGTGTGTCTGTTATATACGAGTAATAGCTTATTAGTTTTTCTCTGCAGTTCTGAGTTAGAAATGTTTATTAGGTTGAAACAGTTGATGGTCTAAAAGACCTTCATGTTCCTTCTGGGATTCAGCCTGGGGAAACCATAAAACTGTCAAAGATGGGAGTTCCAGATATCAAAAGGCCTTCTGTTAGAGGGCATCATCATTTCACTGTGAATGTTCAGATCCCAAAATACATCAGGTAAACTTCTCTACAGATTGTGTGTATTAATATCTTGCTTTTTTAATTCATTGAAACTTGGTGAATATTTTTATTTATTACTGGTAACTAGGGTGAATAAACTGAATTTTAAGTTCTCCACGTGTATTACAATTCAATATCTGTAATTTGTTAAAAACCTTTGCCCCATACTTCAGTGATCGAGATAGGGTTTATTACCTTAAATGTATTGTGGTTTTGTTATTTAATAGTCCTGGAATTAAATGTACAAGGTTTTTGACTTCTGAATTCTGATTGTCAAATGAACTGCTCCTTTTTCAAACCATTAAGCGAATTACTAAGTTTTAAATATTTTAACCTAGTAATGCCATATCCTTGTCATTGTCAGCAATGAGGAGCGCCTACTGGTTAAAAAGTTGGCAGCATTACGTCATCACAAGATTAAAGGTATGGTGTTTTCAAATTTACAGTACCTTTCATACTCATAACAGAGAAAGTGAAAGATAGTTATGTGCTGGAGGTGCAGTGAAATTTTTGGGTGCTCATGGACCAAAATTAACTTACCATAGAGGTTGCAAAATGGGTGTTTTGGGTAACATTTGAAAAGGTGTAGGGTTGGGGGAGTTGACTAGCAGACATTTTTTTTTCCTTTTTTCTTTTATAAATACTTAACACGCTATAAATGATTATAAAGACACGTTGGCCTAGAAAAATGAGCATATTTTACAAAGTAAAATGATTTAGGTTGATGCTTGAATTAAAAACATAACTTGGACTACTTTCAACCTGTTTGATCTGCTTCCCTTTTTGCTAGATTTTATATGACCCATTCATAAGTAAATATATTTAAAACCCCATGTGTAACTTCTCATGTCATTAGAGTCATATGACTATATGAGTACTTGTCTTTTGAAGCTAAATTGGCTAGACAGAGACAATATTGTGTCCTAAATAGTTCAAGAGGCCAGAATAAAGTACAAGTAAACTGTCAAGTGGATATAATCACCATTATCACATACGTTGTATTTGTTGTACTTCCACAGGAGGTCAGGATGATGATATCTTTGATAAACATAAAGGAGATTCATCCACCAACAAAAAAATTGCTACGTCTTTATGGAACTCAATCCAGGGCATATTAGGGTATGCTCACATATACTTGCTTAATTGTATCGTTAGCCACTTGATTGTCAACTCAATCTGCTACTTTTTTGTATCTTTTCTGTTTCTTTTTTTTTCTTTGATAAAATATGTCAAACACAGAAGAATAGGGTACAAATGTGGACCATAGGACGACATAGAAGAATCTTAACTAGACTAGTTACATAGAGATTATTTTATAGCCACACAATCTGTTGGTAATCTTGGATTTATTAAAACGATTTTAAACATGAAATATAATATGAAACATGCATATAATATAACATCAAAGAACGCGGAAGCATGAAAATAAAATTGATTACCAAAACGAATCCCCATATGTATCGTATGATATATCAAAACAAATTAACAAAGAGATAGTTAATAGGGATACCTTTGTTGTTGATCTTACAAGAAGAAGAAAACAAAACAATCAAGATAGATTGTCTCTTTGGTAGTCCACACTACACCTCAATCAACACCACCGAATGCTAGTCCGATTAACTAATTAATTAATCACCTTCTTCTTTGCTTTTACTTGTGTGAAAAATAAACAAAACCTTTTTGGGGTTTTGTTCTCTCGGCCGTAGATGCCAAAAACAAAGAATAGTCAAGCCTTTTTTAGGGTTAAAAAATAAATGACCATCATCTTGTTTATTTATATATAATTCAATAATAACAACTTATCATTGATTAAATATTTAATCCTTAAACAATTAGGATTGACAATTCACACCCTAATAAGTTTCACATAGGACCCTTTGACTTAATAACCTTTATTATATAATAACTAGTTATTATATGTAATTTAACTTGGTTATATGAATGGTATCTAAGTATATATGTGTGTGACCCCGAAGGCTCACGTGAGGTTAGCCATATAGTTATGTGTTGTACCTTGCGCGTAATTCTACACAATCAACCCTATTATTCCCGACATTCAATAGTTGAACGATCACAGGAATTCGAAATCCAAAAACAAACAAAATGAGAGTCAACTTCAACTTTTCTTTTGCAGTTATAGAAACATAATAGTTTACCTGTTAGGTAGTGAATGAATACCCAAACTCTGATGTTAGAAGTTAGAACACAAATCCCACGTAGACAATGGAGAAACTGCATCTTGTTTCTCGCTTTTCTTTTAGATAAGATTTGTTAGAAGAAAAACACTATACCTGAATTTAGACCTCTTATTATGTTGGCATCTTACATGAGTACTACTAGTTATGCAAATAACAACATGACTGAAATTCTCTGTAGTTCCCTAAACCTGTAAAACGACATTCCCAATAACTAAATGATCGGCAGATACTGAGAAGACAATATCGGGTGGTCTTGTGACGATGAAAAAGTTATGTTTTCCCTCCTCGTACCCTCAAATAGTTCTACGTATAAGAAACTCCCTGTTATGTGGATGGATTGGATTGCTAAGCATACAAATTGTACTAAACATGTCAGGAACCTACATCCTTTGAAATAGGAAATAATCTCTTTTAGGATCTCGCCACCTAAATATCTAGCAAGTATTCAGAGACCATATTTCCTTCTAATGCAAATTTAATCTATAATTCAAAAGAACTTTTTTTTTTAATTGAAAATCAAGGCATTTCTAAGGAAGTACCAAAGTGCCATGCTTTGAACGTTTAGATGTCCCTCCAGAATGACCTACTTTCGAGGCAAGTTCTCACTGATGATGCTTAACTTAACCTAGTTGATAATCAAATTAAACATCATTGCAGACAACCTAACGCTAGTCAATCTGGAGAAAAGATTGTTTCCTGGAAGCAAGTTGATTTTGTATTTCGTTTGTATTTCTGTTATTTCACAATTCAAATCTTATTCGTGTCCCATTTGCATTTTGTTGGTATCAGAGCTTGACATAATTTGCCATGATAAAACTTCTGCGACTTTATAACTTGTCATGAAGATTCTCAAGGTGAATCATGTTCACTTACCCTGTTTAAACAATCCACCTACATGGTTGGCAAAGCGTCAACTAGATGAAATCATTTTTGTATGTAAATTGGTTAGTGTATGTTTAAATTACATCTCATAGTTAAATACCATTAGATTTCTGACATTCTTATTCTGATTTGAATAATTTATAGCAAATGTCCTCTTATTTATTTTATTTTATTTTATTTGTTTATCCGTAGTTCCCTCCCTTGCAAGTCTAATAGTGTGGCTATACTCGTCAAGACTCGTGATGCAACATACATTATTCATATTTCTGCTTTTGCATTTAGAAATCTACATCATAGCTAATAACAG
The DNA here is from genome assembly GCA_963930675.1 of Gnaphalium uliginosum. NCBI lineage: Eukaryota > Viridiplantae > Streptophyta > Magnoliopsida > Asterales > Asteraceae > Gnaphalium > Gnaphalium uliginosum. The sequence continues at coordinate 36,917,858 of OZ005682.1, forward strand.
TTTAATTGTATTGTCTCCCATAACAGGCACAGAAAGTCTGGCGATCGATTTGCTTCAACAAGCATCTGCACACCGGCATCACACTGGAAACCAAATTCACCAAGTTCTCCAACAATAGTTTTTGCTGCTATTGTTCTTATCTTGACATGTATATATAGCTCTGCACACAACACATTGAAAAAACAAAAACATTGATAGAGATATAGGCTCAAAGACCAGTCCTGAAACTTTAGAAGTCACAAATAGCGTGTGCGCATTATTTTCTATATAATGTGTAGCAATCCTGTCTGTATCGACTCATCCCACAACACTAAAATCCCTAACTGTTTACCCCGTCATATTACTCACAAATAATAAAATCACAACCCGAATAAATATGAAAAATCTTAGTCTAGTAACAAGTATAGAGTATCCTAAACAAAATCAAAAACCATGTTAATCCCCATCTTGAGCTTTGTGTGGTTACCCCATTTGATTTCTTATTCTTGCCATCATCACTGTCATCATCAGCGTTATCATCAGTAATATTTTTAGGGTGATCAAAGTTAGCCGGGACCACTGTTGCTGGCACTGTATCGTCACCAGATTCTTCACTCACTGGACCTGGCGCTTCTGGTGATGGAGTCCTTAAACTTGGTGGCAACCCTTGTCCTTGGGTAACATTGATACTAAACCGTTGCCCATTGTTGCACTGCTCACCGTCGTAGTCACTTGAGAAGAAATACGTTGTACCCACCTTGAGGAGTGGGACGGCTACAGACACAGGGTGGACCGCAGCAGCAGAGGGGTCCGGTGATGCGTACTGGAAGGTGTCATTATCAAGTGCATTGCTGTCATCACAGAGGGTGTAGATGGTGGAATTGTAGGTTTGTACAACTGTGTGGTTATTATCGGTGTTGAAAACTGCATATTTATAACCCAAAGAAAGACAAAATTACTTGAGTGAAACAAATTTAAGAAAGTGACTCAAACAAATGTAGTACAATCTGTTCCATTTTAATTCTAGACACTACTATTTTCATTTATCTCAAGATAATTGTTCATCTAATGAAAATGACACCTTACTAAATCACTTATTTTTTTATATTATACCATGATTTAATTACCTATAAATAATATAAATACTTCATAAATATCATATACTGAATGATAAATTGTCAAAAACATGATTTAACCAACCAACTTTTTTTGCATTTTGGAGTTTAAAACCATACATCAAGGGGTAAGGGGTATATGCGTCCACCGATCGTTTTGAATAACCCCAATTGAACACTAAAAATTTAGCCTTCCATTATCAGTTTCATTGTATTTTTAAATTTTTTATTCTTTTAAACAAAAAATTAATTGATACCCAAAATGCGCCAAAAAAAAATAAAAAAAAAAAAAAAGTTGGAGTATTTATCCGTTTCCCATCAATCTACCTTATATTAAAATGAAATTAGTAAAGACAATCCAAGACCTTGAAGATCTATACTTTCATTGAAAAAACCATGATGATCTATTTTTTAAAAAAAATTTGGAAAAAGTGATCCCATGATCATATTGCAGTTATCAAGTTAAATCTCATTTATTGTTATGTTTAGTAATATGATATATTAATATCAATATTTCAAATTACTAAAGTAAGTAAATTTTTAACCTTTGAAGTGTTCACAAGATAGAGTATGTTTCCCATAATACCCTTATGTAGATATAAACCTATATATGCATAATGTTCACACATTACTTATATAAAGATAAAGATGATCCCATAAAAAACAAAAAACAAAAACTAATTTCCTAAATTGATGATCAAGAGAGAGATTAGAATAATACATACTGAGGAAATCACCAAGAGAGAAGGTTTTAGAAGAAGCCCATTTCTGATAATCAACAGTTGACTTTTCTAGTTTGTCAAACCAACCCATATCATCTCCAACTGTGTAGTTTTTGTACCCAGCAACACCCCATTTTCCATTGCTAATTACAATCATAAACACCATCATCAACCATAACTTCTTGCATTCATTCATCATCTCTCTCAATATATGATTTGATATTAAAAAAGTAATTTTGTAGTGAGATTTGCAACAAGTTTTTGTAGTGCTTGCTTTCAATGTCCCTTTCTTTGCCTGTACACAACCACTTTTGCTTTCTGTTCATTGCATTTACTATTCGTTTTTGAGTATATATAAGAGAGGTAGAGAAAGAGAGAGAATATATATCTTATCTTTTATTTTCAATACTTATTTATTTCTGTCGGTTAAGTATTCCATCTTATATATTTTTTGGGTCGGTACGGAGTGATGATGCAGTCAAATTTGTCGAGGTGTAGTGAATGTGAGCAATACCAAGAGTTGAGATTGTCTATTCTCCCGACCACTCGTCCTTTTTAAGCCACCATCCCTTCTGATCTCCATCATATTGTTTCGGTGTTGTCACGTTCCTTTATTGTTATGTACAAAAAATGGAGTTTTAGACGACTTCAACTATATTGTTTAGATGTCACGTACATATATATTTATGTGACTAGATGTGGTTGACTTGTTATTTAATTTTAATGGTTGACCAAAATTATTGTGAAGTTGAGTACATATTTTAAAAATCGGATCAAAGTTAGTCTGTCTCACTGATCCTTTTATTTAGTGACCGCAAACAAATTTTAAGTGCAAATGGAAGAGCACCAAATTTGTGGATGTCGTATGGGAAGCAATTAAGTGACTAAATGCATCAACCACCCTATATATCTTTAGACTTTTTTACAAGACGACAACCACATTTTAACCAACTTCGTGCCTTTTATTTGTCATGTCCTTCTCTTTTGCAATTTTTAAAATCAAATTGAAAGACATTATACTTGCTCTATTTTCATTCAAATCGATTTTTTAGCTTAATCTTTTGCTATAGCAAAGTCCACATGTTCATATCAACTATTTATTTATCACGCTATGCTTCTTTTTAAGAGTTCCGTCGTATAAATTATCACTCAAGTTTCTAGACACAAAAACGAGAGCGAAACACATTTGAAGAATTTACCCATAATATTATCTAAACCCGACCTCATACATTGTCCATTTACCGGCTATTTTCTTTTTAATGGCGATTTGTTTCTATTAAAAAGCTAGTAAGAAGCTAGAAAGCACGAAATACCAAGACATCACAAAACTTACAAACCAAGTTTAGGACAACTCGTACCTCTAAAATCAAACATTAATTTTACTAAGACACCTAATAGCGGATACCACAAATCAAGTTTAGGAAAAAAATGCCAATAAGCAATTCCTCTCATGCAACTAACAATTCCATAAGTAGGCATGAAATGAAAACTAATATAGTTTACTTAATAAAGTGCGATATTTAGTTCTATATGAATCCGATTCTGAGGTTGAAAAGTCGTCATCTTCATCTTCGACATCTTCCTTGTTCTCCATTAGTTTTTCAAGTGCAATCTAAAGAAACCATTTAAATTCATCGCGATATAAATTACATTTCATTTGTTGTCTTCAAATGTGATTTGTAAAGTGATGCTTGTCTTTCATTCCTTTCTTTCTAGTACGACGAATACGGGATTTGTTCGGCTAGTTAATTATGATTAAAACCCCTATTTAAAATTTGATGAAAATAGTTATTATAACAAATCAACATGTAATTTCACAATCATAATGCATCAATGCAATTTCTAAAAATCATAATATTCTGTAATTAACAACGAACGAATAATCAAGTGCTCAATGATTAAAACATACCCATGTATATGAGTCATTGTAGCCAACTAATGATACTATTTTTCTATAACAATATTAATTAAAATATCTGGTTACCAATTACTAACATGATCTCGGACAAGTATTGTCGCAATGTGAGATGCCCATTTGTGAAGCATGTGATAGAAGTTGATAGATAATAATGCACACAAAATGTGAAATGATGGTGTACTTGCTTCCACCTATAAAAGTCTCATCCTAACATACCCATGTTCCTCAATGGTCCACTTCAATATCGTATCATAAAGTAAATTGATAGGGTTAATTGGTAATGAATTTGTCACGAAATCCTTTTGTATGCATCCATCTTTTAAAAGTTCCATCGTATGTATTGAACTTACTGATCACTCTTATTGTATGTATACATTAACCGAAATCAAAAGTAACCGGTGATGACCTTATTACGTGGCTTGAAGAGGCTGACATAGTAATGCCACATCATTACTATATACTATAGTTGAATACATTTTAATTGTTTGGTCATTTATTTCAAATTCGTCCTTTTGCACCTAAAAATTCTTTGTATAAACTTTTTCTTTTCGCATTTTAAATTTACAAAAAGCGAAAACTGTACCATCATATCATCATATAGGGTTGTTCACAGTTCGAATAAAATCAAATTACTCAATTGGATAACTTAGATCGGACCAAATAGCTTAGATATCGGATTTTTGGATTGGTTCGGACCAGAATCGAAATAATTATTTTGGATCGCGGATTGGTTATGGTTATTAAAATACAAACCAAATTATTAAAAAAAAAACCAAGTAAGAAATAATTATTTCTGTACATGTGATAAATAATTTCACAAACTACTATATTTGCGAAGAACATGATAATTTGAAGTTATACTAATCAAACTTAGTAATATATATGATGTATATTTTTATTACAATTTCTTACTTATGGGCATATTATATAATACATATTTTTGTTTGATGATAAACCAAATATGCATAATTCAATCTATCCAAAGAGTAATTTGGATGGATCGGTTTGGATTTTGAATTGGTTTGAACGAATTGAATTCATATTTTCAGAACCAAATTCATTCGGATTTATCTATATGAATCGGTTTTTAAACCGATTCATTCATTTGAACACCCCTATCATTTTATCACCAATAAACTTCATTTCAAAAAAGTCGTAAACACCAAATCATCTTCCCATTTCCCTTTTATTATATCTATCTTAAAATACAAACATTCAAATCTTAATCCACTAACCATCGTTAATTAATTTCATTTTAAAGATTCAGATTACTACATTTTAAATGTAATTTCATTTTAAAGGTCCAGATAACTACATTTTAAATGTAAAATGCAGTGAATTTAATATGCAGTAATCTGCGTAAAATGCAGTGAATCTGGATCGTTGATTGAAAAAATCAAAACTGAATGTTAATTATGTTCTTTCTGCCCCTCATATGGGGACTGTTTCTCTAATTCCACGTCAATATTTGTTATTCAATTTAATTTATGCAAGTTTGTTTATCTAAACTACTTCATACGGATGTTGGAGCTGTCTGGTCGTATTCGAGCTGCATTGAAGCATGTCCAGCCAATTAGCCAGGTAGGAACTTACCTCATAAAGTTTATCGAACTGATGATCCGTGCATCTGAATAAAAAAATTTGTCTTTTCAAAAAAAGTCTCATCGTTTAAATTGAAGTCAAATACTAAAGATACGTAATTTAATAAAATATAATTATACATTGTACTTTTTTGCAAGATGACAGTTTTACTTTTATTTTTATTCACTTTTTTATGATTATATATATAAAGTATAGGTAATATAAGAACTTTAGTTAATTAATCTACATATTTTTTAAAGTGAACAATTAATTTAAAACGTTTACGAAAAATATGACCTATAAATACGAGACTCGAATCATATTAAACTCCAACTCCCCGTCAACTCAAATTGAATTATCCGTAATCATTTCTGACCCTTTTTGTTATGACCTGTGAAATATGCTCTGTTGTAATTTGAACCTTCAAAAACGCCCAGTAGACAAATCATTGTCACGTTAAAATAAATACTAACATGAATGATCAGTTGATATATATGGAGTGTCGGCGGAATAAAGTAGGCGGTTTCAATAAAGCATGTGATGTATCACGTGGCATGCTCACCAACCGAATGGAACACATACACTCACTATCCACGTGTCCTTCCCACATTTAACTATCGAATTTAAAATAATTATTATTGCTCGTAAAAACTATACTCCGTTCGCCCGATTTGCTAGTTTATTTTTTTATTCTGAGCGGTTCCAAATTGATTGTCCACTATTAAATATAAAAAAAAAATTGGATCACATTTATCATATTGTCTCTACTTTAAAAATTAAATAACAAATGTAAAAGGAAGTTCAAATTAAGTGGTTAAAGGTAAGAATGTCATTGTGTAAAAAATAAGTAGTAATTATTATATTTTTCTTAAACTGCTTATTTTCTGTCTTAATACAATTAAATTGAGATGGAGAGAGTATTTTCTTTACGAAATTGATCTCAGAGAATGTGCGTAAAGCAAGAATATATGTATTTTTTTGTTAAAACACCGTACAAATTGTCGGCAGTGCGCCAGACGGAGCAGTATATTTTAAGAATATAAATATAATCGTACATCTACTTCTTTTGTCTCAGTTAAAATATTCATTTTAAAATTGTACGCAGTTTCGAAATTTCTATTAATTAGACTATTCGTCAATCAAATATTCTTTCTACTCACTATAGTCTGTTTTAATTGGTTAAAATTTAAAGTCGATATTTATTCTGAGACAAATCAAAACAGTAACGTGGACAATTGAAATGGAACGAAAAGAGTATTATGTTATTTCCTCTGTCCCGATTTATAACCCATATGTTCTCCTTCCGAAGTCTCACTTTTACTATCTACTTTCAAAAAATAAGTGAGTATAATTAAATAAATTCTTTTATTGTCCCTCATTTATAAATATAACATAAAAAATTATATAAAAATTAAAAAGTAACAATTATTATTTTATCAAAAAATAACCGTAATAGTATTTTAGCTTCCAATCACTATTATTCTGCCGACCATGTGGTAAACTTATCCTGTTGTCAGGTGTTCGCTCAGTCCCATGTAACCATTTGCTGAATCCCATAACTTCATCTCTTCGTACAACGTTTCCCTGTAAATTAAATTGGAGATTAATTAACATTACTTAATTTGCTAAAATCTGTTTTTACAACTTAATTTTTTCAACTTCAATAATACATTTATTTTTGAAATTTTTGATAAAACTAAAAAAAAAAAATTGAAGGTTTAATGACACACTAAAAAAAGATTCGAACGGAAGACTTCATTTGAAAGGAAAAGTTCCAATGTATTTTAGGATTATTTTTTGTAATTTACGACAACTACTGCATTTTAACATTGCATTTTATACCTATAAATTTCACTGCATTTTAAAATCACTACATTCAAATTAGACCTTCTCCTCAAAACTTAAACAAAAAATGTAATACAATTTAATAAAATTATAAAAACCTTGTTTTAATAAGGAACCATTTCAGTAAGATAAAGTAATGCACATACATCAATTCATATACAACTACAAAAAATTGTTGCAATCAGTAAGTCGAAAAGAGCGACACTACAAAGTTAAATAAAAAGGATGCCAAATGAAATGGTAACGAATTAAACCATTTCATAAGCAGCAAAGCTAGTTTCACTAAGAAATACAAACTTATACATACAATAATCAATTAATACATCAGAAAGTCAGTTTCATTAAATTTCTGGATAACGAAATTGAACCATCTCAAATGTCAAGCCTTCTGGGTTGCTCTATCGTCAGGGCCAGCAAGCATTATCTGTGATTGTAAACATTCAACGCTTCAAATAATGTTTTTGATGAGGGTATTAACGTTGATTGACCATGAAAGAGATTAAAGCTTACATTACAATCGAAGGCGAATCTTCGTGCCAGCATAATAGCAGCATTTCTTTCTCTTTCTGATTCAAATCCCAGAACAAATGAGAGTCCAATCTTTGGCTGCCAGAAGGATGCTTGAGCTGCAGCATTTCCACCGCCCCTAACTCCGGAAAGCTGCATTTTTTTAAGATTAATATCAGGCATCCCATCTATCTTAAATTTTAAAATACAACGGCAAACTTTTTGCTCAGGCAAATATGCTCCAACAAAGGTCAGAAGGGATTGCCTAAGTTTATTCAAATTTATCCCAAATCGGTTCTAAGTTCATATCATCCGTGTGACTACTGTTGACAAGTAGATGTAGCAATTTCGTCCAATTTATTTATGGATGGGTCGATTAAGATTATGTTTATGGGTCAAACACGTAAAAAGGGAACGGAAAGGGTCAAACAAGTTAAAAGTTGTCCAAAGTGTATTTTTATTGCATAACCTTTTGAATAAAAAAAAAATTTAAAAATGGGAGTGCTGATGAAATTATATGATCTTTTAATTCATATTTTAAACGCTTATTGTGAATAAAAGGTCTGGACAAAAAGTATTTTTGGGTCAACCCATCACCTAACCTGCCTAACCCCATTTTGCAGCCTTTGTAGGTTTACCATACCTGCATTGTAGATGAATAGTATTCTTTAGCCACTGTTGTTTTTCCTTTACAAAGCTTCATCCTCATCTTCCCTATATGAAGTACATGAATAGACTCTGAAGGATGCTCCACTCCGTTCATTTGGATTATAATTACCTGCATGTACGATTACAATATATTCAACACAGATCTCATTAGTTTGTTTACATTCTAAGTAAAACATATGAAAACTTACGTATTGTGATTTAACATAAACTGAAATGAATCTACAAGATTACTTCGGAAAAGAACACATACATTGAATTCTGTGTCATGTCGGCGCACCAATGCTTCCACATAATTTCCTAGTCCTGCAGCTGTTTATTGAAGTCCCCAAATCATGAGTCACATTGTTTCAGAGGAACCAAGAACTATCTTGTAAACTCACCATTTTGACTTTGAGTTTGATTCTATTATGTATACTAATATGCATGCAAATTGGACAGGGAGTGAAGTACTTAATTAATAATATGGACTTGATTATCAACTATTGCAAATGAAAAGGCCATGAATGTTCAATGATCCTTTAATCTACTTATAAAAAACCCAAACACTAACAAAAGAGATGGTAATTAGAGGTGACAAAATGGGCGTGTCAGATTGCTAAGTTGGGTAACTGGTCTAACCTGGCAACTTTTTGTCCAAATTCTTCATCTTTTTAATATTATTTGTGTGTCAAATATGGTTACAAATTTTTATTATTTAAATAAGAATATGATGGATTTATGAGGTTAAACACACACTTTTGGCGACTTTCCACTAGTTTTCTTTTAAGCTAATTATTATTTTTTGCAAAAATTTGACCAGTCAGAGATAAAGCATAACTGGAATCAATCCATTTATAATTAAATGGATAGTAACTGAAATTGCCACCCTTGATGGTAGATAGTAAAGACCAACCTGGATCAACAGGATCAGATGTTGCCAGTGTGATACTTTGACCATCTGAAATGATATCAGCTAGCAGAATCCGTCCAACATCTGAAGGCTCGGGAGCATACATAGGCTTGGTGGCACCTAATAGAACCAAAAGCTAATGATTTAGAAACAAAGACTTTTATAAACATACAATTAATATGAAATAATTTCTAATTCATAACCAGAAGCTCATATACTGATAATTGTTGTAATTGAATCCAGAAGAACTGTGGATAGATATGACACAGTATAAGATAGTGATTTAAAAGTGCAAAAGAAAAAAAAAAACTTGAATGGACAATACATATACTGATAATTGTTGCCGGACATAATGATATCGGTGATCAAAATCATCATTATTATTAGTATTCTTTTTGACTAGAGAGTAGAAGAAGATATTACAAAGTTTAACTCGGAAATAGAACAATAAAAAATTCAATGTCTTCTTAAAACTTGTTCATCTATTATATGTTCAAACAATTCTAACTGAAGATAGATAAAATGAAAGAAAAGGTAATGAATAGAACTCAATATCATGAGAGAAGTACCTTTCAGGCATGTATTATAGTTGGTTCCCTAAAAATGTTGAACTTCAAATGTACATTTATTATACTACAATTATGGTAATACAATTAGAAATCTAACTTGGTTCAATCAAAGAAGTTTGAAATAGACCGAACTCATATTCATTAGAGTATAGGAGTGTTGATATCATATGTATAATAACATGCAGATACGAAAGACAGTTTAAAATTTTATCGATCTTGTATGCTCCCCTTGTATGTGCTCATAGTTCTCATTCAGCAAACGAAAACCATGCTAGTTCGGGATGAATTTAATCATTCAGTTCTAAAAAAAAAAATTCGACCTTTCTACTTTTGTGTATAACTGTATATTACCTAAAATTCAACAATATCTATTTTAGCTTTAAAGTTTCTATGCTTATAGATGATTGATATGAGATAAAATGGAGACAAATTAATAATATGAACTACAACTTTGACGAGGGTATAAGCAAAGATAAATTTGTTATTCAGGAAGTTGTATTACCGAAGAGTCAAATATCACAATCCAAACTTATACTGGTTTATTGAGTGGAAATTTAGTGCAGAAAATTATTAAGTGCAAATTTCCTGCAACACTTAAAAAAAAGTCATGGTATAGCAGCTGTGTGCTGAGCAGTGTTGCAAAAGTCGGCCGACTAGGGCGATTAGTCGACGACTAGTCGGTTCCAGGGAAGGTCACGACTCGACCATGGGCAAGTCGCTCAAAAAAGTCGGATCAACGGTCAAAGTCAGGTCAGATCGGTCAAAGTCGGGTCAAAAGCGGTCTAGGTCGGATATTTGAGTCAAAGTCGGGTCAAGTTGATTTTTGGAACCATGTCAATTCTGGTCAACTTTTATGATAAATTAAAATTAGGATTTCAATACACTCTCTATCAAAGACTTGCGCGACATCAATATTTATGTTTTATGGCTCTCATCTATTTTTACACATATAATTTTGAAATTTATTATTTAAATGTAAAAAAGTCAACAAAAGTCAAAATCCGACTAGTCCCCGACTTTGCCGACTAGTCCTTACGAGGTCCCGACCGACTCGACCCCGACTTCCGACTTTACAACCTTGGTGATGAGCATATTAAACAATCAAATCAAATGATAAACTTATATAACTTGATTGAAAATATATACTATAGCCTAGATACCTGATATAATTTCCCTGTTTCCACCTTGAGATATTAAACGATACCACTGAATGGAACATTCTGAAAGTTGAGGGGCTCTATCAGAACATGGTTGGATCTGCAGCTGTGAACCTAAAGCAGTTGTACCATCTAACTCAAACAAACTGGATGCACTTTCCTCTCCCCTCCTACTGATTGCCAACTGGAATTGGAGAAAAGGAAATAATCAGAGCAACTGTCAACCAAACCATTCCAAAACAAAATGCACACAAAAAAGCAGCATTTCTCTACTCTCATTTTATTAAAGATTAGAAAACATTGATTTTGCTTCACATGTTTCCTCTACTTTTCAACAATTGAGGGGTTTTTCAACTAATAAAACTTCTTATGGACCTTATGTCAAGTCAAATATTGAAGTTCTTGCGAGTGGATCCGGTATCATTTTTAAATGAACTTGAATGCAGTAAGTTACTGATACACCTGAAAAACATACAAAAATCGATATATAGTACAATCTTTGAAGTTATTGTAGTGAATGATACGGACAAAGGAAAATAGTAGCAAATCATGCTACCTACATACTAAAGAAAGAGCCCAAGTTTGCCTTCTTTGTGTTAATTGAATAAAGTTATAAACTTACATTGACAAACATAATTTATATATCCTTGCATGATAACTATATTTAACTACACTAACTTATAATAATAAAAATCACTGTTAAGATAAACCTATGATAACTTTAATTTGGTACGTACAAAAACAAATATGAAGTAAAAGATGAACAGGGGATGTTGTACGACAATATAATGTACCTTACCCCAAACCATAACTTTGTTGAAACCAAATACTCATACAGTTCAATTTGATTTATGGAGCAAAAGATGAAAGGTTCAGTTACATGACCAAATGATCAATACAGCTGTAAAAAGAGAACCTGTTTCTGAAGCTCAATCGAGCGCTTGGACTTCTCAGCCAGTTGAATTCGTAATGCTTGAAGTTCATGTTCCATGTCCATAACCTGCATATATGGCGCATACAACATACTATATCAAACACACATACATTCTTAGTCAACTTACATGTACAACGCATGAAGGGAAACACAGATGCACTATTTATGCATCTTAACCTAAAGTTATCTCCATTTTAAAATTAATACATTATCAAAAACAAAGATTACTGTTTCTTATGTTGAACCGACTGATATTTAATTTGAAACAGTCTTAACCAATACACATATAAACAGCATATATTAAATCTTCTTTTGCTAACAGCCCATTAAGTTACAATTGAACAACAGTAACAAAATTAATACTCCGTATCAAAGTTTTCCCTCATTTTTCACTGGTATATAGCAAACGTACAGATGCAAAAAAGAGAATCAGCTACTTGTGGGGTTGTATTGGCTAGCTTTATATATGGCTAAAAAAAGTTTAAAACTTGATTCGTGAATATAATGTTTCCAAAACAACGACAACTAGCACAAATCCAGGAGCTTAGTTAACTGGGAAGGATAGCACACCTTGCTCGGCCGATGCAACATTTTGATCCGTCTAGCCTCTTGAACCTCTTTCATTAGTTCTTCCAAGTCCTAATTATACAAAGTTAGAAACAATGATAAACAATTCATAGTTCCTTTAAATATCATAAACTTTTAACGTATGTACCCTCTAAAATACTAATGCATAGACAAAAAACTTATAAAATTTTAAAAGGTGCAGAAAGGATCTAAGAAAAAACATTAGCGGTTTGGTTTTAAAAGTTTGTAATTAGAGAAACATCCAAAACTTAAAATGTATGAACGAAGCACAGCACGGCCCTTTTTGCTAGCCACTTCACACGAGCCAAGGTGTAAAGATGATATCAAATCACGTCACGTTTACTATATCAAGTTTTTTGCTTCAAATTTTGGGTCACTACATTCACAGCTCAATTTTATGTACATAACAAAAATGCAAGTTACCATATAATAATGACATATTAGCCAGCGGCTTTCAACAGCACAACAGTAAGACTTAACTTTCAAATCTCATGCTAGTTAAATTTGACTCAGTTAGTTAAAGCATAAGGGTTTACGATTAAAAAACATTTTATTATTTCCTTTATGCAAAAACGAATAACACTAGTACAGTAGCAGCAGTAATAAAGTGATGCTCTATATATCTTCCAAAATTTTCCTATTATTTTCTGTATTTGGCTTGTGACTTAAATAGGTCAAAATATTGAATGTGAAAGTTAAAGGTTTACATGACTACACTCCCTCCATCCTTAAATACTCGTATTCTTTTTACCACTAAACAATACAAAAGGAGTTACACAAAAAATGCAATGATTAAACAAACCTGGAAATTACAAACAAACAAACAAACCTGGGTTCCAGAAGCACGGGACATTCTTTCTTGCTCCTGAAGAGCCTCTTCCACTCGCTGAACTGCAGCTCTGGCATTCTCAATTTCAGTCCGTGCAATCGCTCTTTCTTCATCAACAAGCTTTTTGGCATCTTCTGAAGCCTGCATCAAGTAAGAGCCACCTGACGTTACAAAATCTTTATAGTAAAAACAGAATCATCAGAAAATACAAGAAACCTGGCAACAATAACCTCGCTTTTTGTACTACCATTAGAAAATATATATACTGTGGAATAAAAACTATTCAAGCTTCTCCTGAACAAAAGTTTTAGTGGTTATGTGATGTGACCGATATTTCTTGCGTTATGCTTGTTCAATTACTTTAGAATAGTGAATGCATTACTTAAATTTTCAGAAAGAAGTACAAAAGCTACAAATCACTACAAACCTGTCGTAGAAAATTTGCAAGTTTTTTAACCTCAGCTTTTTCTTGAATTAACTCTCCCTCCCTCTGAGTCAACTGAACAGCTAAAGCTTCAACCTATAATTGTGGTGGATACGAACCATTAAACATCACAAACCAATTACTACTGTAAACTGCATCAAAGATATTTCAAATAGAATAAGAAACAAGAACTAACCATAGAAATAGCCTCCTCTACGTCATCTTTGTTTTTACCCACCACACGTCCTCTAAGTGATTCGAGTGCATCTCTAAGTTTCTTTAAAAGAACATGTTTCTCTAAACAAGTTACATCCCTAAGCTTAGCCTGTTCCTCATCAGCAAACAGCTTTCACTATCAGCATCATGAAACAATTTCAATAACAATAATAGTAGGAAAAAATTTAACAAGCAGACCTCATCGGATAATTTGGCAGCAGCAGCTAAACCCTTCTCAAATTTACTAGCCAAGTCACGAACTGATAAGCGTTTTTGTTGCTCTAACAATTGAGCGGTCTCTTTGACTATGACTTCCTTCATAGAAACTAATTTTCTGTTTTCGTTCCCGTTCACAATTTGATCATTAGCTCCAATTTTGTAGTTGGGAAACCGAGTAGAAGCAAACATCACATCTGCAGATACAGGTGGAACTGCCATGCTTTGCATTGTATAGCTATAATCACAGCCCACCGTCGTCATATTTCTGATTTATATATTATTTAATAATCTCAGTCAAATCATAATAAGCAGAAGAAATGTCCTAATATCATGCCCAAAAGGTAAATGTAACAAATAATATGGTCAAACAAATAGTTTATAAGAAAAAATAAATTATAAGACCTTTCTAATTATTAAATCAAATTGGTTCTCTTGACCAGGAAAACCAAAATAAAACTCCATTTTCATAGTGAAAATAGAGTAAACATTTGAATCAAACCACTAAATTGTAAAGTAGGAAACGAATAAAAGTATACAGAAACACAACAATCAAAAACTTATATATACTAAGTAATAACATCAACACAAGCAAAGGAAAATATGCAAAATGAAAGTAGAACAGAGCAATTACAAACCCTAAAAATTGAAACTTTGCACAATTGGTAACAAATAAAGCCCTAATCTCAAAAAAAAAAAAAAAAAAAAAAAAAAAGCAAATTAACATTATTAAATTGCAAGATGATGAAGAAAGGATGTACTTACATAACATGTAAAGGTAAATAATTGATTCAGAGCAGCTGTTGTTGAAGAATCAAGAAAGAAAGTAATTAGTTACAACAGTCAAATAATCCAAGAATTCAGACACACAGACACAGACAAAGACAGAATTGGGAATATTATAGTTTAATAATGTTGAATGCAGGTGGTTGTTTCAAACTACTAATACTGTTGTTACTATTAAGCTCATGACTCATGATGATGGTATTGATAGCTGTTGGGTTTGGTGTGTTTGTTTTGTGGGACCGACAAGGGTTGTTTTTTCTCCTTGATTTTACTACTTTTTCGTATCTTTTTATTACATTATTACATTATGATTTTACTACTAATTCTTTTTCGTATCTTTTTCATACAACTTGCAGTTTGAATTCTTCCCTATTTTTGGAACAACAAATGAAAAACATTGTAACCGATTTTCAAAAGTAATGGCTCAAAATTATGAAATGAGTATGATGGGTGAGTGATAACGCGTAAAACGTGATGTTTTTATGTACGTTATGTATTTCCTATTTTAACCTAATAATTGATATTATTGTGCAAATACACATTTATCTAACTTATTTTATCAACCGGGTGACAGTACTTCAACAATTACTAAAAATGAGTAAAATAGTACGAAAACAATCATAGACGATCCACTCGCATTTTAACTACCTAATTGATTCAATTTGATAATTTTTTGTTATTTAGTTTCAAATTATCAATCGAGTAATTACGATCGTGTGAAGGGATAAGGAACGAAGAAGATAGAGGGAAAACAAGATTTCCTTATCACAAAGATTACAGTCCCGTGTTCAAGCCTGGCCACGACCAACTACGAGCGCATCAAAGTAACTGAGCCCAAACAAGTAGCTACAGTCCAGGACTGAACCGTATACGGCCAAGACAAACCGTATACAACCTGTCCAAACTGTATATGGTTACAAGACAAACCGTATATGGCTTGTCTAAATCATATACGTTTATGTGACAACCCGTATATGGCTTGTCACAACCGTCACAGCAGTATACAGCTTGTCGATAGACGTATACGGCTTAGCCCTGTAACAGCATAAATATTTGATTTATGTACGGCTTTGCAAATACGGGTATTTTTCGGTGATTTTTCCTACAACCATGAGCTTAATACGGCTTGGACATCTCAACCAATAAATTCATGAATTAATTCTCATCTTCAAAACACTTCAACAACTTCATTCTTTCAACAATTTATTTTTCATGATTCATTTCTCTCTCTAGTTTTTCTCTCCAGTTTAGTTTAGTTAGTAGTTATGTTAGTTTAACTAGTATTGTAACCGGAGGTGCTACGAGACACTGCAATTCTGCAAGTTTATTTGTACCCTCTATCAGGTTTTAATCTTTATTCTATCTTTAATTTCAAATATGTTACACTTTTGTTATACTTGTTTGAAAATATGATAGGCTAAATAAACTAGTGTATGCTATGATAGAATTTAGTTTATGCTAGGATAACTGATATACTTAACTGTATTGTTTTTGTTTGATGATAATTTATATATATGAATTTATGAATCGATTCTGAAGTGTTTATATATTCAATTCATGTTGTGATTTGAAATCTTATGCTAGAATTAGGTATATTCTTAAGATATTACAAGTTACAACTATTTAAAGGTAAACCTTTAACAACCCTTCACTAATGTTCCATCCGTTCCAATTTAATTGTCCACTATAAATTTGCATATAGTTTTAGAAAAGTACACTGTTAACTAATAAGAATTCATTATTCTCCACGTAAACACTTTCTGATTTGTTGAAATTGAAAGTGGACAATTATTTTAGAGTATCTAAAAAAAAATATGGACAATAAAATTGAAACATATGTAGTAATAAATATTGTCATTTGTAGTTATTCAAAGTTACCTCTTTAAATCCCTTAAATTTTCTCTAACAATGTAATTTTTTTCAAAGTTATCATTAAAGGGGCTGTGTACTTATCTTTTCATTAAGTTCCATATGGATAAAGATGACAATATGGGTATAAAATGACTATATGCAGTAAATGAATAATCATATTTACGTATTGTGCTGAATAAACAATCTGAATAATATAAATGACTATTTTACCCCTAAACTAAATAATTATGATATTTATTATTTTATTGAATGACAACTCTAATTGTATAACTATCAACTTATAAACATATTAACTATTTTATAATTCATTTATGAATCATTTGAACAACAGTTGATTAAATTCTTTGATAATTTCTATCCACCTTGAAACACGTAAATGAACCAATTTGTAAATGAACCAATTTGCAGCAAGAAAACTAAAATTACAACCAAAGAAACAGTAATTTAATAAACAAAATACAAGAAATTGCTAAAATAGAAGTAGTAATATGAAATTAAACACATTACTTCATCACCATTCATTCGATTTGTCAAAGACCACCGTGAAACTTTCATATACCCAGATTAGCATTATCATTCATACAAATGAAATCCAAATTCCTTTTCAATTACAATCAATCAATTATTTCCACTATAATACAATTCAATGTAACCAACAGTACAAACAACAGGTGATGGCGCGCTTTGAGATCGGCTATATGATGGTCGTCGGAGCAACATTTGGTGGTGGGTTTCGAGATCGATTATGTGCGAATGTACTTTCGAGTTCGACGGTGTTCGAAGGTCACCGTAGCAGCTGGTGGTGATGGGTTTCGAGTTTGATGGTGCGTGAAGTTCGCCGGAGCAACTGATGGTTGGTGATTTCCGCTTTCCGGAATTTGACAGTGTGGGAAGGTCGTCGGAATTCGTGGTGTGCGAACGTTGCCGGTGTATGAAGTGTGCTGGAGTTAAAAGATGTGGTGGATTTGTTGATGACGGTGCCTTTCTTGAAGAAAATGAAGACAGAGATAAAAATAAAAGAGGTGAGGTGAGGGTAATTTTGAGAACATGAGAGCTATATGGGGAACACGTGGGATTTTGGAATTTGTGAATAAGTCCTTTAGTCAGTTCACCATAATCAATAAGTCCTAAATAAACACATCAATTTTCTTACCGAATAATCCCTCCAGTCAACTAAGTCCATTAAGCCCTACATATGATGAGCTATTGTTTGAGAAATAATAATGAGAACATTTTACTTGTAATCAAAATTGAATTTTTTTCTGAATATATATAAATTAATGACTAGTTTGAGGCTAAAGATTTACAACATTTGTTTTGTGAAATTTATGACATTTTATTAAAAAACCTTTGTGTACAATGAAGAAAGGTTTTCCCTTTTAAAATCTACACACACAAACTTTCAAAAAAGCTTTTACCTAAAGACTTGATTTCTCAAACTTTATAAAATAAAGTCTTCACTCCAATGATAAAAAGTTTTTCAAAAGCTATTCTACAAAAAAAAATTTAAAAGAAGCGATCATTGGAGATGCTCTAAGTAGAACTGTGGGTCTTTGAGTCTAGTTTTTGTCATCGAGGCATGAAAATCTTAAGTTGCTCTAATTACCCATTGATGCTAAAAGTACAAACACCATTTCTTTCTCTATGTACAACATCGGATAAAACAAATACATATGAGGTCTTCACAAAAGAATCATTGAAAGACAAATTATTATTATTATATTCAATTAGCAAACTATATCTTCAAATTATCTTGATATATTGAATGAGTTATCATGATTTTATCATGAAGGATGATATCTTGATATTGCATGAGAAAAATGAGTTCTTTAAGGATAGCATTGTTATTTCTTTTTAATTTTATCTCCACTTAATTAACAATAAATATATACGGTCATAAATTAGTCGATCATAATATTTACAAGTATCAATATATCTTAATATATATATATATATATATATATATATATATATATATATATATATATATATATATATATATTGTCAGAGAAATATTCAACGTAGAATGGTAAAAAAAATTGTAGAATGAAAGAACAACTAGAATTGCTCCATTTTAATTACTCATTTCCACTTTTTATTTTTAAAGCTAAATATCTCACAAACCGTATATCCATAAATTATAAAAATTACACCGTTAGAATCAGCGTCTTTTTATCTTTAATTAAAGATCACACATGACATATTTTCGACAAACTTTTTTTTTCGCTTTATAATGGGTATGTGAAATTCGTAATAGTAAATCACATGTGATTTAACACTCACATGTGAATATATTTACAATCAAATTATAAGTTTTAAATCACTATCTATGATCACATGTGAATATTCAAATTTACAATTATAAGTTTAAAATCACATAAAAATAATTTATTTACTCATAAATCACATGTGATTATACATAAAATCACATGTGATTATATAAGTCACATTTTCTACGACCCAACAAAAATGAAGAAAAAAAATTGTCGAAAGTATAGCTTGTGAGATCTCTAATCGAAGAGAAAAAGACGCTGATTTCGAATATGTAATTTTTATCATTTTTGGTCATGCCGTTTGTGAGATATTTGATTTTAAAGATACGAGTGGAAATTGGGTTTTAAAGAAATGGAGCAATCCTATTGGTTCTCCCATTATTCACTTTTTTAGCATTCTACATTGAACTCACCTCTATATTGTTATAGTATTGAAAACGAGAAAAATGAAAGAAAGAGCATCAAGCTAAAAATCGTGCTACACAAGTAGAAGAAGAAAGACAACTTAAAGAAGAAACATATATAATTTGGTATCAAAAGAAATCACAAGACTTTAAGCTCAAAACTTTGGTTACACTTCCAATGCTACAAAGATGACTTCAAAAGATTCAAACAAGAACTCTCACTCTTCAAATCAGACCATTTAGGGTCGGCTCCTAACTGAATGGCGAATTGTAGAGAGGACTCTTTCATAAATGACAACGCCTTTATTGCTCTCCGCAATTAAAAATGATCAATTTTAGTCTAGTTGTGTAAAATTAGTTGAGATTAGGCTCTAACTGCTTTTATACCAAGAAATTTGTTGGTTATATATAATAAATTATGAGGCTCCCTGTTTAAATCTTAACAATTGTACCGAAAGATCGGAGGCCCGATTAATTGAGGATCCTGTGAGCCGACATATAATGCACTTGATGAGATCCTCCACTGCTTTTGTATACGTCATAAGTGAGATCAACTATGACGTTTTGATTATTACCGTTGATAATAAACATTGTTACAAGGAGAAGGCTAATAATTGTTCTAACTTTTGAAATTTCAAATGCAATTAAGACTTTCAAACATAGGTTTAAACGAGTATACCAATATTTAATGAGAATAAAAAAATCAATAAGAATACGTTACGTGTCATAAAACTTACTTTTTCTCACATTTTAAAAATTAAATATCCCACAAACGGTAATTCGAAAAATTATAAAAATTGCATCATTAAAAATCAACGTTTTTTCTCTTCGATTAGACATCCCACAAGGTATACTTTCGACGACTTCTTTTTTTCCATTTTCGGTGAGTTTTGTAAACAACTATCATATGATACCAACGACTATCACACATAATACCAACGACTATCACACATGATACCAACGAGTATCACATATGATACTAATATTGTACAATTTGTAAAACCTATTAAAAAAGTCGTCGAAAGCATATCATGTGAGATGTCTAATCGAAGAGAAAAAATACTGATTTTTTGTGCAATTTTTATAATTTTTCAATGAGTCATTCTTAAAATATTTAATTTTTAAAAATGTATAAAAAAGTGAGTTTTGTGACACGTGGCGCATTCTTATTGGTTCCTTCATTCTCACTAAAATTCTTATTCTCATTTGAAACTCACCTTCGAACATAATTAATCCATAGAATGAGTTTTTTTCTCTTCGATTAGACATCTCACAAAGCATAATTTCGACGACTTTTTTGTCATTTTCGGTGGGTTTGTAAACAACAATCACATTGATACCAATGAATATCACATGTGATACCAACAACTATCATATATAATATCAACGACTATCATATGTGATATCAACGAATATTACATGTGATACCAACGGGTATCACATGTGATACTAATAATATTCTACAATTTATAAAACCCATAAAAAAGTCATCGAAAGTATATCATGTGAGATGTCTAATCGAAGAGAAAAAAATGCTGAATTTATGGTGCAATTTTTTTAATTTTTCGACTTGACATTTTTAAGATATTTAATTTTTTAAAACGCGATGAAATTGGGTTTAATGAAAATAAATGACTTAGATTGATTCCTCCATTCTCATTTGAACCTCACTCTTAATTCATATCCTGCGGTTCAACTTACAATAAAGTTAAAGTAAGTAAAAGGTTTAAAATATATTATTAAAATACAAACTAAGACTAACAACTAATTGAACTTAATGAAATCATATTACTCCTTCGTATGATAAATTATAAATGACAATAAGTAAAACTTAAAATATTTGCATTTCTAAGTCATAATAATATTAAAAGATTAGAGTTAATTCATATAGTAATGTTCAAATGAGTACAGTAACATTTAGTGAGAATGAAAAAATCAATAAGACTGCGTCACGTGTCACAAAATTCACTTTCTCTCACGTTTTTAAAAATATAATATCTCACAAACGGTAACTCGAAAAGTTATAAAAATTGCACTATAAAAATTAACGTTTTTTTTCTTTTCGATTAGACATCCAACAAGGTATACTTTCAACGACTTTTTTTTTCATTTTTGGTAAACAACTATCACATGTGATACCAACGACTATCACACGTGATACCAACGAGTATCACACGTGATACCAACTGGTATCACACATGATACTAATATTGTACATTTTGTATAACCTATAAAAAAGTGATCGAAAGTATATCATGTGAGATGTCTAATCGAAGAGATAAAAAATGCTGATTTTTATGATGCAATTTTTATAATTTTTCAATTAGTCATTCTTATTGGTTCCTCCATTCTCCCTAAAATTCTCATTCTCATTTGAACCTTACTTTTAATTTATAATTACATAAGAAAATTACAAATTTACAAATCATTAAAGATTTGAGATTAGAGGGACATGAGGCTTAGAGAGAAAATGATGAGCAGACAATCTCAGCCCTTGATTTTTTTGATCAACGGATTAGATTCACTGCATAATAAGTACAATGTATTATAAACATACACTGTATCATAATCACAATGCATCTTTCTTTTAAACTTTTGACTGCATTATAAATTTGACTGCATCATTTCCTTCTGAACTGGACCCGTATTAACGAAAAATAATTACATTAATTAACTTGAAATTATAATCATAGAAAAATAACAAGTTAATTCCATCATGCATATATGTAATATTTTTAGTAACGAAATTCAAATGAATATGTATATCGATAATACCTGACCTAAATGCGACATCGATATTTTAAAACAAAAATGAATATTGCCGATTGATTAAGATGCATGTAACTATAAATTTTAAAGTTTTATGTGTTTTCAAGTACAGTAGGATGGTTTTGATGGTGATTCAAATATGTGTGTATATATCGATAATACGTGATCGTTTCTCCTTATTCTCCCGTCGCTTCACCGCCACCACCATTTACATCATCATCTTGACTACCACCACCACTTTATAAAAACATCTCGATCTAAGAGGAAATAGATATGGAAACTCATAGATATAGATTTAAAAAGTAGATCTATTTTTTGGATCTGAAAATAAATCCACTGCATCCTACATTTTTTCTACTGCATCTTACATTACTACATCTTAAATGCAATTAATGTATATTTGTGTTAGTACTTGTTTACTGCATCTTGTATATTGTATTTCTAAAACTTGATTTTATTTTTAAAATCGAAAAATTACTAGTACTTGTTTACTGCATCTTATATTTTTTAGCATATTATGTGGTGGTAAAGCTTGAGTTTATTTTCGGAAAAAAACTACCCGTACTTATTTACTGCATCTTGTATATTGTTATTGCATGTTATGTTTTTTTAGCGTTTTTATGTGTTTGTAAATCTTGGTTTTTTTCTTGAATTTAAAAGGTTACTATTACTTGTTTACTGCATCACATATATTGTTACGGCATCTTACGTTCTTTAACATTTTGTTTACTGAATCTTGTATTAACAAGTTTTATAATTGAATAAATTTTTGAACAATTTTTGGGGCAATTTTTGGAGCAGATCCCTTTGAACCGTTTCCATAAAACGTAATCATTAAGTAAAAGGGTCAAAACTCACCGTAATTCATAATTTTCATATTATTTTCAACTTAAAGAAGAACTAAGATAGTAATTTTGCATCTTTAAAATCTAAAAATTAAGGTCGTTGAAAATACTTTATAAGATGTATAGATAAACTAATATATATATATATATATGTGTGTGTGTGTGTGTGTATATATATGTATATGTGTGTATATATATATATGTATATGTGTATATATATATATATGTATATATATATAGGATCAAATGAGAACGTTTTAAAAATAAGAACGACAAAGAACGCCTGAAATTCACAATTATTCTTGATAAAATCATTAGATATACATTCGTACATCTCAAATATGCAAAGAAAAATAAATGCACATTGCTAAAAATGCACATAAATCGAAAATATGGTTGATGCACAATTATCTCTATTATTGTGCATCAATCGTTTTTTTAATTTTTATGCATTTATGAGAGTAAGCATCTATTTTCTACACATTTTGAGATATATGAGTGTGATTCTCATGATTTTGTTGGTTATTGTGTGATTATAAAACGTTCTTAGCCGTTATATATGAGATCGTTCAAGAGGGAAGTACTCTTTTTGGGGGAAGGGGGCAGCGTTAATATTAATCACGAACAATATTATACTTACCGATCAAAATGTCTAAAAAATATAGTTTTACCGATAAATATTAATTATAATCGATGCTATAAAGAGTATATTCACCAATTAATTTCCTTTTTAACTCATAACGTTAGTTAATAATATTTATTTAATAAATTATTAAAGTAACATTCTTCATGATGAATGTTAAAACATAACATTTTGACAAATATTTTTAATTTTAACATTCATCATAATGAATGTTAACTAACATTCATCGAGATTAATATTAATGATTTTTGATATAATATTCATCTGATGTTATAGCCTATAAAATAATTTATCAAAAAAGCTTAACATTCATAGTATCGATTCTGATCAACAGTTATTAAATTTTACTTTTTATATTTTTGACATTTGTATTGACGAAGTTAAGATTTTCCTTGATGAATATTACACTTCCTCTTCCCCCAAAAAAGTGCTTCCCTCTTTACTATTCGTCAAGACGCATCTTACCTTAACAATCACAATGTCAACAAAAAGTTACTTTTACCGATAAATAGTAATGAAAATCGATGCTATAAAAAAATATATAATGACGGATGAATTTCATGTTTAAGTCATAACATTAGTTGATGAATATTTTTTTAATAAATTGTTAACATTCATCATAATGAATGTTAACTTACATTCTTCATAATGAATATTAGCTAACATTCTTCACGATGAATGTTAAAACATAACATTTTGATAATTATTTTTAATTTTAACATTCATCATAATGAATGTTAACTAACATTCACCTCGATAAATATTAACGATTTTTGATATAATATTCATCAATTGATGTTATAGCTTAGAAACTTTTTTTATCAAGGAAGCTTAACATTCATAGCATCGATTCTTATCAACATTTATTAAATTTTACCTTTTATTTTTTGACATTTCTATTGTCGAAGTTAAGATGCTCCGTGATGAATACACTTCCCCCCTAAAAAAATGTTTCCCCTTGGATCATCCTACTATATATGATAAAGATTTGAGATCCAAGAGGCAGAGGGTTTTGGAGGGCATGGAGGGGCAGGATATTCGAACCCTCAATTTTCGAGATCAATGGTGCTGATTATGCCATGTCACGGGGGACTAGTTTGCAATTATTTTTGGACGGAAGGACTAACTTACAATTTATATTAAATTGGATGAGAGGGGTAAACTAGGCAGATTTTTTGGTCACCGACTCTCTCTCTTCACAAAAACACACACACATATACTCTTACACATACAAACACTCTAATTTACACACACTAACACACACACACACCACCACCACCACCACACCACCGTCATCGTCCACCACCACCATCGTCACCGTCACCGTCGTTGTGACTGGAGAAGAGAGGCGGAGAAACGACGACATTTTTGTGGTCGGAGAGTTGAGATACGAACCATCACCGTTGGTGAACTGGCCTCCACCGAACGTAACCAATCGTGATCGTTTCTCCTTCTTCTCCCGCCGCTCCACCGCCACCGCCACCACCACCGCTCCAACGCCAACACCGCCGCTCCACCGCCACCACCACCACCACTTTCATCATCATCTTGACTACCACCACCACTATATAGATCTGGATCAGGAAACTAGTAGATCTAGATCTAAAAAGTAGATCTAGTTTTTAGATCTGAAAAAAATCAACTGCATCCTACAAATTTTCTACTGCATCGTACATTACTGCATTTTAAATGCAATTAATGTATATTTATGCTACTACTTGTTTACTGCATCTTATATTTTTTTTTTAACATTTTATGTGTTGAAATAAAAAAACTAGTACTTATTTACTGCATCTTGTATTTGTTACTTCATCTTATGTTTTTTTTAGCATTTTTATGTGCTTATAAATCTTGATTTTATTCTTGAATTTAAAAAATTAGTATTACTTGTTTTACTGCATCCTGTATTTTTTGTTACTGCATCCTGTATAATTAGTATTACTTGTATTCTCTCTCCCTTTCTCTGTCCCCGTAAACCGTACCCTATGATAAATATGTTATGTTTTTAGTTTTAAACATTGATCTAAAAAAGTTAATTTGAGTCATTAATTTATTTTTGTTCACTACTTACGGAATATGTTATTTACATAATTCACTTCATTTTTACTCATTATATATAGATATTTTTAAAAAATATGGATATTTTTAAAAAAGTACAATCACTTATAGCAAATAGTTAACTTTTAGAGTGATATGTTTTCAATTCAAGTTCAATATTTAAAAGTTTTGAGTAAATTACATTGTCCGTCCCTGTGGTTTACCGTATGTTACAGACCCCGTTCCCGGATTGGGTATTGTATGGGTCCAGTCCCTTGACCCGGAAATCTGTATCGTTGCTAGTCCCTACTCTTAACGAGTGTTAAAAATCTCCGTTATCTCACAACACGTGCGAGACACGTGAGGGCAAAATTGACTTCTCCTTTCCCCTGCCTTTGAGTAAATTACATTGCCCGTCCCTGTGGTTTAACCTATGAGTCAATTTTGCCCTCACGTATTGTGAGATAACGGGTTTTTTAACACTCGTTAAGAGTAGGAACTAGCAACGATACAGATTTTCGGGTCAAGGGACTGGACCTATACAATATCCGACCCGGAGACGGGGTCTGTAACATAGGGTAAACCCAATGTTTTGATAACCGGTTTTCAATTTGACCCGGACTCCCAAGCGGCTCCGGTTGAACTGGTTGGACCGCCGGTTCAACCCGGTTCGTATTTCCACTCTGTAATACTAGTCTCCTATTTAAAAGTTGAACATTTCACACTTCTCCATGTTTAAAGTTGGTCTGTAGAAAGTAACACATAACCCATTATTTTAATCATTTATTTATCTCCCTTTTCCTCTCTCATCTACACATCTTTATTTCTCTCTCATCTTCACAAAATTGGTTTATCTTCTTCGATCATATACTACACACAAATAACAAATGAAAATTTTCCCTCTATTATCTCTCAGTCTCTCTCTCTAAAACCTCAACAATCACCATAGAAACTCTCTCAAAAACACAATTTTATATCACTATTTCCGCATACTTTTACATCACTATTTTCAACTCACTAAAATAGATGAACATGACGAACCGATTCGATCCCGTTTTCTTTTATTTCGTGTTCGCTAGAATTTGATTGAGAATAGCAATTCTGGACTTCAAATTGTCTCAGATCCGTACACCAAAACGGTTTTATTACGGTTCCGGTTCGTCGGTTAACCGGTTCGACCGGAAAATCGTCTGGTTGTTGACTAGTCAAAATTGAGGAAAAAACCGGTTTATAATGAACCGTTTTCTTTAGCGGTTCCCGGTTCGACCGATTGAACCGCCCGGTTCAAACCGGTTATCAAAACATTGGGTAACCCACAGGGACGGACAATGTAATTTACTCAAAAGTTTTTTAAGATTACAGTTACCTCACTGCTAGTAAATTTTATTATACTTCAGGTTTTCCGTGGATAAATTATTCATGGATTTTCATTATAGTTTTGAATTCTAGATATTTGGAATAATTGATTTGATTTGTTGTTGAATTTTTTCTTTATTTTAATTATAGAGCAAATATTACAAAAATGCAATTTGTGATTTTTAATTCTATTTCGTTTTACCGACAAATTATCAATGAAAATTGTGGTTGAAAACATCGGGAAACATTGGTTGATAGAAATTCGTTGAAAACTTTGATTGATGATAATTTTTTAAAAATTTTGATCGATGAAAATGCGTTGAAAAGCTTAGTCATTGAAATTCCGTTGATAAATAAGTTTTGTGGGAAATTTGTGGGAATTGACCGCTAGTTAGAATTCCGTGGGAATTATTCGTCGAAATTATGTGGGAAATATGTCGTAAGATATTATACTTAAATTCTTATTTGTCATAAAATGGCCTGTTGAAAATCCAATCGAAAATTATTACCCGTTGAAAAGTTCGTGGAAAAATGTTTCCAACGCCTTATTTAAGGACTACCACTTTTCGTGAAATCTGTAGTTTCGCACTAATTTTTGACGGATACCCCCATTGAAATTCGGCAGTTTTCTAGTAGTATGTGTGTATGGATGGAAATATCGATGGAGAGTTAAGTTGGTTTGTTGTATATTTATCTTTATGGCACCTAAAGGCCAAGTATGTAATCAAATGGGAGCAAAGCCAGAAATTGATATTTGATCTAGCATTATTGTGATCAGGGCCGTCTTTGAGGGTGGACGAGGTGGTCGACCGTCCAGGGCCTCCAAATTATAGGGGTCTCAAAATGTGTGTGTGCATATGTGTCTGTGTATATACATATACATATAATTTGATTGTTAATCGCAAGAAGAAAAATATGTCCCGGTTGTTCCAAATTCGACTGAGCCGCAATAAAAAGAATAAGAAAAACATTTTATAGCTCGATATAGGACCTCATTTCGACAATTATTCATGTTTTTGCTCCGGACCTCTGAAAACTCGGCACGACCATGATTGTGATGCATCAATCAATAGTCATATATATGCACATGAATAATACACCTACCTTTACTTATTACCAATTGCTTACTCGGTACGGAGTCACATGAATATACTTTAACTCCTACATATCTCGTGTACCAAACTTTTATAAGACTTTACATGTGAATAAATTTTACAACTGTATACATATGCATTCAATTGCACAGTTATTATATCATTTTATTTGTTTGTGATCATATCATTTGGCAATTTGAGACAAGAAAACAATCATTATTCATTATACTATATTATAAGAATGCATTATAAAATAAAACATATATTCTACACGGACGAGGTTCTTCCGTGTTCAGGTTACCTGGGAAGTCTGAGTATTTTTACCTCACATTGACCATTTCCGACCCTTTCCCTAGCCACCCTAAGATGTGTAGCTACTAAACTTTGAAGCTGAGACGTCTTGTAACATATCAGGACGCCAACCACGAGGCCACCTTGGTGAATGGTGATGGTTAAATCGCTAAAGTTTATATACACACACACACATATATATACACGTACGTATCTAAGAAGACGAGATTTTTATCACTCACCCATTACCATATGAATGCTTAATCACTAAATGTTTGTTCGCAGTTCTTAAACTTGACGGCGCCTGAGAACAAACAGAGCCAGTTTTGTATGAAGCGTTAACAACCGTACCACGCATACATGCTATACGTACACATAAAGAACACATACATATGTATATACATTTCAGTCAGTATAAGCACATAGATATACATACACATATAGCACACAATTTCTATATAAGGATATATCATTACACTAACAGTAATAACTGGTTCTCCAAAAAGAACATGGGGCCAGATGCAAATTAATTCTAGCAGTTTTAATAGCTATGTACTTCCTTTTTTCCCAAACTTAAACAATATTAAGCAAGAACTTAATTAAGGATTTTATTAAGGTAGAATGTTTTTCTACCACTTAATTAGAGTTACATACAGTTAATTTGATAGAAGAACTTAAGAATCGAAAGAAGCGAAAAGGAAACAGTTGTAACTAAAAATATAAACCGAACCCACGGAGAAGCCTTAAAGTACTTCCTCTAGTTGACAAGCAGATTCATCCAGTAGCCATTTTTCAAAGAAAGTCAAAGGTGGATTGTTAAGGCTCTCTTGTTTCTGAAGCTTTCTTTCATTCAACATACATGCAGCTGCCTTCTCATCATAGCTATACCGACCTTTTTGATAAAAATCACCGCTCATTATCTTGTCCCAACAACCATGATCAAACGAAAGAACAGATTCGAATTCAATGTCGACACTTTCCACAAGTCCGTTGCTGATTTCTTGATCCACAAGTTTCTTATGTGAAGTTGATGATGAAGATGATCTCATCCATCCTTCTAATAATCTTGAGATGTTTTGTGTGCTTGAAGCGTAGATGTTGGAAGGGGTTTTTGTGCTTGTCATCTTCTGGTCGTTTTTGCCTGTGGGCAGCTTGGAAGTTGAATCAGATATTGTCATTTCTGAATCGAAAGCTGATTGTAACTTCTTGATCTTCTTTTTCAAGTGGGTGTTCCAATAATTCTTGATATCATTATCTGTTCTTTGTGGAAGATATGATGCTATTGCTGCCCATCTGCAAATTCCAATTGCCAAGTACATAGCTGTATAAATCACCTTTCATTAAATGTAAATGATAAACTGCACCTATGACAATGGAGATTGAGGCTGTTAATTAATTAATCCATATGAGAGAATATTATTATTGAACTTACTTGTTGCCCAATAAGGCTTGGAGATGAACTATCATTCCTTCTTCATGTGAAGTGAAGTTGCCCCTTTTGATACCAGGCCTTAGATAATTAGTCCATCTCAGTCTGCAACTCTTGCTGCATCTTAACAAACCTTACATATTCATAATCAGACTTTCAGTTCCAAGAACTTACCATTTCACAATCAATTATATATATATATATATATATATATATATATAAGAAAATGCATGAAATACTGCTGATACGAATATATATATATATATATATATAAGAAAATGCATGAAATACTGCTGATACGAAACTATTAAGAAAAAAATATATATTGAAAAGCATATTGTCATGCTTACTCTTAGAAGTAATTCACTATAAAATGTTTCATTGTTACGAAAAGCAATGAAATGTAGTTCTAAATTTCACACAAGGGTATATGTGTACCCAGGAATCCAGTGTTCTAACAATAGTGTATTGGAAGATAAATAAGCATGGATATTAAACTCGCTACAAGGTGTATGTTGTATATGTTGTCACATTATAAAAAGAACTCAAAAGTGTGCTCATCAGTCTAACGCGTCCATTAGGATCTGCGCAATTGTTTTCAAAACATTGAATTTTACATGATAGTTCTTTTTTAATGTTCTAAAACAACCATGTTTTCCTGAATCCTCTTACATTAAATCAACTAATTACATCGCTTCAAACTGCGTCTAAAAGAGCTAGGTCCCAAAACTGATCTGACCGACGCCCTTATGGAATTAGTACTCTATTTAAATAACCTTCAAAAAAGGTGAATAATTTGAAGTAATTCGTTTTGAAACACATTTATTTCTAGTGGTCGTAGATGTAATTAAAATGTACAAATTTTGATGATCATTGAGGTATTTACATGTGTTGTGAAGAGATATCGATCATTCGAGAAAACTTGTTGTCAAAGTTGCATGGCTGTACCAAAAATCAAGGGAAAAAAAAATCAAAGAATGGTGGATGGTTTGATTTACCAGTGTTAGTAGGCACTGATCTCCAGTTTCCAGGTCCATGTTCTTGGATGTAAGTGACCAAAATGATGTCCTCCTCAGGGGTCCATGGGCCTTTCTTGATGCCAACCTTGTCACAGCATGGTGGCCTCATGGCTTAACCTTCCACCAATGCCCCCCTCAAAAACAGTAACTTGATCTTTTTGCTGATGTATATTTATACAACAGTGAACTATAAGATTTTTCTATTTGTATTAATTTCATCTTACACCCCTATCATTTGGGGTATCTACAATTTCAACCTCAAACTTCTCAGGTTCTCCAACAATGATTTTGATTCATTAATAGGGCAGTAGGTGAAAATTAATTCAAGTCACAAGTCAAATGGGTGGCCAAAGTAAGAAGGAAGAGTTCTTTCCATCTTTTTCTTTCTTTTAATGGTCACGTGCCACACCACCTAGTCCATTTACAGTTCCTTTCCTTTTCTTTTAATTTTCGTTGTTAACGTTTTACTTGTACTTACACCAATCGAACATATAATATGTTAGCGTTTTGATTATCTTTTTTATGTCTAGAGTAAAGTAATAGATAGGTGAAGTTTAAATGTTTAATAGATTATATTAAAAATAAGAGGATGTGACTGTCATGTACCCGAGTTGGGTATAGAAATCGTGTCGTTTGGCTCCCCCCCCCCCCCCCCCCCCCCCACGATCTTCTCCAAAATCACAATAATCACATTGACCGTAAATTGCTCCCGATGAACCCTAATCTACTGAAGCGTCATTGCCAAATTGATTCATGTTCACAATGAAGCTCTAGAAATCTCAATTGTAAATCCAGCCTGCATTGTAAAACAAGCTCAACAAGATGATTGAACATATTAATACATTATACGATTCATCAAACATTGCAAATATGATTCAAGTAGTTTACTAATTGCTGAATCTGTCATTGTTGGGATTAAGATCTTCACCTAGGCATTTTATCAAACACATGTCATGCAATTCATCGAAGATAAGCTAACAAGTGTAATGTTATCATTTCCCTATCTTCAACATACAACTATACAAGAAACTCAATTTAATGTACTATAAATTTACCTAATCCAATCATATTGTTACACCACAATGAAACTATTGAACCCACAAGGAGATGCGTTTGATTTAAAATCAAACGATCAATTGTAATTATATTTTCCTTTTTGTTGAACTGGGTAGTATGTACATCACCTAATCTCGAAGTTTTTCCTTCAATTAAAAAATGATCAGAAATTGATTTACGTTACCAGCTACAATCAGTATAGCCTCAAATTAGAAAGTTATGGATTCAATGATCCAGAAAATTGTTTACGGGGCACTCTTCACACCAGAGGTAGGAACCATAAAAGGTTGAATAACCGGTCAAATGAGTCGGGTCAAAACAAAAAGAAAATTTATGACATCACAGCTGATCCGCAGAAAAAGCCAATACAATTATGCCACGTGTACAAGAGGTTCTGAAGTCAACCAAACATCCCGCGGTTAAGGACTAATTCCCGCATCTTCTTTCCAAATTCAAATACCTGTGATTTTCCTTAAGATCTCGCAGGTTTGTTAACAATTACGCCACGTGTACAAGAGATGCCGCAGTCAACCAAATATCTTGCGGTCAAGGATTAGTTCTCGCAGCTCCTTTCCAAATTCAAATACCCACGGTTTCCTTAAGATTCCGCAGGTTTGTTCAAAAATACCACGGGTATTTACCATTTTCGAAATTTGTTAACGTGGGTTTTGTTAAAAGGGACTGCGGTTTAAATTCCGGCCATTCCCTCAAAAAAAGTCGGCCCGTGGTTTAGGGGTTTTGTGCTTTCGGTTGTGGTCAGGGTTTTGCTGTGGTGGTTAGGCTTTAGAAAGCAGACGGTAGTTAGAGTTTTGCGGTGGGGTTAGGGTTTTTCGGTGGTTGTTAGGGTTTTGCGGTGGTGGTTTTGATTTAGAAATCAGTCAGCTCTGTTGTTGTGTACTTTGCGTCTGTTTATGTTGAATGATCTCGCAATGGTCAATAAAAGGGAGTTGAATTTTGATCGAAAGGTGGTATGTAACCGTCTAGTAATTATTCTTATTTTTCATTCTCGATATTGATCTATTTATACTTGTTATGCTTGCATTATTATTGTTAGTTTAAATTGTAATGTTTTGGATTGCGGTTTAGGTAAATTGATTTGTAGTTATATTATGCATTTTAGGTGTTTGAAAATAATAGGTGGATTGTTTATAGAGAAAGGTCATTTAGAATTTTTTAGTTAAAAAGGTTTCTTGATAATCGATAAATTGATTTGCTACTATCCATCAATGTGATAATCGGTAAATTTTTGATAATCTGTAAATTTTTTAGAATTTGTCAAGCTACCCAACAATGTTGGTATGTAATATACATGTTTAGTAGAAGTAGATTACACATGTTATAGTAGATACAAGGAGTATGTGACTATGTGAGATATGTTCTAGATATGCCGTTTTAAGAAAAAATCAAAGGTGAACATGATTCTATCTTTGTTCAGTTATCTGAAATTAGTGATTTTTATTTAATGTGGTTGTTATAGTTATATAATCAGATTTTTGAGTTGCTTGGTGGGCCATGGCTGGCATGTTGGTCCTTGTGATGTTTGTCTTTTATCATTAGTTTTAAGTCTAATTGTTCTTGTTTTGGTCCTTGTAATGTAGGATGTGGTTGTTGTCTATATATTAATCTTTGTCTTTGGTGGTCTTTGTTGTTCTTTGCATTTTTAGTTTCTTAAGTTCTATCGATAGTCTGCCTATTTCTAAAAAAATTATGCTGATTGGAATTATATATATGTAATGTGGATTTATATATGTTGATTGGAATTGTATATGTAATTTGGTTTATGATTTTTGATTATTGTAGAGATATGAGACGGATATTACTCTTCGGAGTAGGTTTAGTATGTTGAAAGATATTAAAAAGAAGTTGCAAAATACACCGGGAGAAGCGATATTTAAGAGCACACGTTTCAGATATTGGTTTGATTATGAGGAAAATAACGGAGATGGTCAGGTGGTACATTTGATATTGCAGGCACAGTTTCCTTTAGACGATGGATATCCCGAACACATAGATCCCCTCAAATATGATGTAGGGGGTCCTAATATTTTAGAATTTGGGCCGAAGGTTTTTTGCTTGATTACTGGACTTAGGTTCGACCCGATTACTTGGAAGGCATATGGATCACTTGCTTGCCCGTTTCAACAACGTGTTTTCCGTAACGTTCGTGGCAAGGTTTGCATAGATGACGTACGCGAGACGTGTTTTTAAGACCGATAAATTATTTTCCTCCCTATCACACGAAGATGTTGTACGCGTGTGTTTGGTTGTGATTATGGTGTACATATTTCATGGATGTGGTGGTGATAAATATTTGTTGGTGGATCCTATCATCCTGTATTTAGCTGAGTTTTTTGGATGAATGATAAATTTTTCCATGGGAAAGCGATGTGTGGAAGAGTACTTTCAAGGCACTTAAAGACGTCATCCCTAAAAAGAGAAATGCTCATTTAGAAAAAATTGGTAAAGATGGGGAACCAAATTACTCCATAATGGGATTTCCTCACGCTTTTAAGGTAAAATAAATAAATTATTTTACTACTTCTATTCTATATATATGGTTATATATACATCTATATTGTTGTGTTGTTTTACTTTGCTACATGTTTGGATTTTCGAGACTTTTTCCGTTGCTCGAGACTTTTTGAAAGTGGATTTGAATAAGCTTCCGAGAGGCGTTGCGTGGTCGAAGAGGACTGGGTTTAGCAAAAAAAAATCATGATTACTTTTATGCACCGTTTCCTGAGAAGTTATTGTCCGGTAAAATCAATGGTAAAATGATTGATGCCGAGTCCCGCACGCCGTGATGGATTGCAAGCGTTCCTTATTTTGATTCAAATGGTAACTTGCCTCCTCCACCTCCGCCTGGTTCACGCTCTCGACCTCTGCCTGTGTCACACCCTCTACCTCCGCCTGGGCCACCACCATTCATGAGTGGTACTCGTAGGGACGGGTTCCCTAGTAGAGATGTTATACATATGGACAAACCAGCCACCGGTTGCATACACGTTCCGGTACATAAATTTTTTCAGTTACAATCAATGGTTAACAATGTACTTGATCGTCTTAAATCCTTGGAGGAAAAGGAAACGGTAATAGGTTTTTATTCTCGGATACAATATTAATCCGAATATTGATTTTAGTTTATAGGTTACTAGTAATTTAAATGATTGTATAGACGTCGCAGTTAGTACTACTTTATATAATTAATATTTTGTTATTGCAACGTAAGATTTACCTAATGAAAAGAACGTGAATTTGAATAACAGTTTTGGAGAGTTTTCTACTTTATTTAGAAATGCCGAGGTGCGTTTCTATCCAATTTCAGTTTGATATGTTACTAGGAGTTTAAATAATTGTATTTCCTTAGTAGATGGACTGTGCTAATGACAAGACGGGTACCTAACCGAGCATTGGGAACTTTCTCTCCGACATGTTTGTTGATATGGTAAATTAATGGTATTTTCATCTTACATTACAAATTTATACTTTAAGTGTTGTAAGTTAATACACCTTTATAACTTATAAGATCGTAAAGCAGGATTTCGCGTGGTTGTTTCGACCTAATGTTGTGTTTATGCCTGAATTGAAGGGGCCAAATAACGACCTACATTTTGACTTCACAGTTGAGCAGAACGTGCCTCTCGAGACATTGTTTCCATGTGAGACGCAAGCGTCACAAACTACTCATTTATTAGCAAAGAACTTGGAGGATACGGGTCAATATCAGTAGGTTTGAATTGTACTTTTACCCTTATCTACTTTTGTACCATGTAGTTTATTTTAAACATGATTAGCTATACTTACATATATCGAGATACATATAAAATAACGAAATAGTCTTTTATGATGCATAACCAGAAACCCTACTAAGCTTATCCGAATAATCCTTATTAGGGTCCGGTTGGTCTAATTAACACCACTAATTATAGTGATACTTACAGAATGTTGTCTTTTTGGTTGACCAGAATGTGCCTCCTGAGACATCCTTGCCATTAGAGATGCAACCATCACAAAATACTCATGTATTAGCAAACAACTTGGAGGATGCGGATCAATGTCATGAGATTACAAATGTATCTTTCCACATGAGCATGAAAACACTTTTAAATGGCATTAGTGGTGTTTGAGATACTAAAAATGATTTTTTTACCGGTCATTAGTGTAGCCATTCATTAGTGCAGTCATTTAAAAAGTTGAGATTATTCTTATCGATTATACCCTAATTAATAATATTATAATAATAATAATAATAATAATAATAATAATAATAATATAGGATCAGGAGCCACCTCAAAAGAGGTGAAGAACTCCACGATTATCTAATTTGACGATATTCTTCCTTATTCACTTTAACACACCTCTCCCAAAAGAAGAATTGGACGAAGAAGAAAGATTACCATCATTACCATGGATTGCATATGTGACTCTGCACCATAAAGCCTCTTTTTCGACATTAAACTGCCACATCTACTTTTCAAGAAGGCTAAGATTTGTAGCCTTTAAACTGCCAATATTAAGACCATTTTTTTTTTCAATTCTGCCACAATGCTATTCCAATTTACCCAATAAATTCCTTTTGCACCACCCTTAAAACCCCCATAAGAAGAGTCTCCTCAAGCTTTTTAAGATTTCTATCACTTCGATCGGAGCACCAAAAAAAGACAAATAGTAGATATTACCAAGAACGACTTTAGTGAGAGTAAGTCTATCGCCAATAGAAAGGGTTTTAGCTTTCCAAGATGAAAGCCTAGAAACAAAACTTTTAAATATTTGAAGTTACTTTTCTAAAATAAAACAAACTTAATGCACATGTATAACTTCATTAAAAGTATTACAGTAAATTAAATATTTCATATAAATATTAACGAGATCATAACTCGCGAATTCGTGGACTACTACATTAGTTTACAATAAAGATAAATTTATTTTATTAAACTATCTAAATAACTCTGTTTTTTAACTTCTTGTATACTTTTGTATTTTAAAGACTAGGTAAGTATAGTTTGATTTAGATTTTTCTGAAGCGGGAAGAATTATCGGGAACAACTGTCTTTTATGCAGTCTTTTGTGCAGCATATTGATGTTATATTTATATCTATTAATGAACATTTGCTAAATTAGTAAGAAGTCAATATTGTAATGTTAGTATATAAGTAAATAACTATATGTGGAAGTTTGATCTGCAATTTTTTAGATATGTAACATAAAATGCAATGTTGAATGGAATCCTAAATATTGACGTGAATATCTTTATAATTATAGTCGAGACAATTAATGACAGGAGAACTTTTAATATTATAAAGAACAAAATACGAAACATCAGAGTGTAGAATAAAATATAAAATAGGCACCTAAATTGAAAATAGCGTTTCAATACATAGTATAAGTAACTTTATCTTAAACATATTAAAATACTGAATTTATTGAACTCGTGGTAGTGTTGAGATCTGTCGACGGTTGGGTATGTAACAATTTATTACGCAATTACATTCACATATTGATACTAAATTCTGGAGCTCACCGTTATGACGCATTCTTAATAGAGAATTATGTTCATTAAGTCTCCGTTGTGGATGCCGATCTACGTAGCATTGCTGAGCTAATATAATATGAAAATCTGCATTAAGCCATTGATTTATTTATTCTAACGTAAATTCATTGGCCGCAATTGAATACATCATTATTTCATCTCCGTTTAAATAATGAAATACATTATCCGATCGAAAAATATTTCCATCGTAATGCAAACATACGTCAATCATTCGTGGAGCTTGATCACAATCACTGTCATTAAAAAAAATATAATATTGTAAATAAAAATTAAAAATTGTCTTTATGTTATTGAGAAACAAATATTTACTTTGGAGCATGGATCTTCCGGATATGATTGTTAGGTACATATCAGTAGGGTATTTAGATTAGAGAAAAATATAAGTGTTGGGACACTGGACCCTGATCAATCAAATTACTGATATAATTATCTCTCGAAAGAAATGATGATGACTAACTCCTTGTCAATGATATGCACCTAACAATTAATTGTCTAGCAGGTGACGGAATCTCTACTATGTATAATCGTTGGTCATCCTCATGACAACGAGAGATTTAGCTCACTCATTCTATCAATAAAGGAAGCAGTCGTTGTCCCTAAATAAAAGATAGTTGCTAGAATAAGATAAGAAGAATTACTCTACAAGAGCATGTTAACTCGCAGTGAGTGAAGAAGAGTATCTCTTCTTTAGCGACTGATTAAAGAATAATCCAACTTTCTCTTTGTACTCCCTGATGTCAGCAACATTCAAGACTTATACAAGTACATGATTGCATACATCAAACTTTAATGTGATTGGAGGAATCTCAAGTCACATCATTCACATGCTCAGAAATTGGGACCATATAATTACTCTAACCGTCTTTCTCTCTCTTAGTCCAGAGCCAATCAAGCAGTGACATGTGTCATTATATATTCCAGATTTATAGGAGACATTTTCCATCCTATATATAGAATGACATATTATACTTAGAAGTTTGCCTTTTTCGTATTAACCATCTGACTGATCACGAGTCAGAAAGTAATCACTAGATTGATTAGGTGGATCAATGAGTCTCAGAAGTTGTAATAGTTAGCATACATTGATTAGATCTTAGCTTAGGTTAGATCTGTTCCGCAATCAGTGTATGAGTTGTAATTGTTGATTCAATAATATACACTATTCAGCTACTATATCAACTTTACTTTAGTGCATTGATTACTTATCTTATACTCTGTTTGTTGCTTTGAATTATAAACTGTTAAACAAAATTTGAAAAGCTGAAATTGAACAAGTATTTGTATTCACCCTCCCCTCTACAAATCAAAGTTATATGTTTGGAACTAAAAGCATTAATCTATAAGTGAATTTGGGATTAAAAGTAACCTTAAATATAAATTAACTATTGACATTAAATGTTAAATGCAAAAAGTAATTTAAATAGGAGAATTATGTAACTGAATCTAAATTAATTTAAATAGGGATCTTGTTATTATATAGTTCATTATTGGAAATCAACTAAACAATCAACAACCAAGTCGTCCGTATCCATTTTTCGCACATTTTCAGTCCAATAAGTTTACATTTTGCTCGAAACGATCCCCCATCTACCTAAAATGACTAAAGTACCCCTTTCTCTTATTATATTTGGATAATCGGTGTCTAAATGGTCAAAGGGTACTTTAGTCATTTTAGGTGGATGAAGGATCCTTTTCGAGCAAATATAAACTTATTGAGCTGAAAAAGTGAAGAAAAAAATAAGTATAAGTAGTTTTTCGTAAATCAGTGATGTAAACCACATAAACCCCTTATCGAATTTACTTTTTATTATATATCATTTGACACTTTTCAATTAGGATTACATTTACTCTTTATTTTATGTCTATTCGACACTTCTCAATTAGGATTACAACCATAGTTGTTAGACTCGTAGGAGTCACGAGTCGACTCGTACGAGTCTAGTCAGATTACACCTAAAAAGAGTCGAATCGGAAGTTGACTAGGAATTGCACCTGACTCGGTTATCGAATCGCGAGTTACTGAATGACTCGTTCCAAGTCGAGCCGACGCACAAATCGGGCAAGTCAAAGAATGAGGAGGATATAGATGAAAGTATACGACATTAAGATGAATTTCAAGAAGCAGATTAGTGCTTGGTACCGTAGCAAGAGATTGTTTGATGAAAAGAAGTTTGATTTTCCGTTTGATAGCTCTAGGGTTCATTCAATTAAGAACGAGAAGGAAGGAGGTGGTGACGGCGTCGGTAGTGATGGAAGGTGGATCAGGTGAGTGGATGCCCCATTGTTGTCATCAGTGATGTCAATGTTCTGAACGTCGTGGTTCGTCTGGGAAGAAATATTGTAGAAGAGAGATAACTTAGAGTTTAGAAAAAGGTTAAGATGGTAAAATTTGAAGCAGAATCCCTTGTAATAATAATAAAATAATAATAATAATAATATAGTACAAACCTAGCTATTAACTGTTACTTCGCCTTTTCTTATTAATTTGCTTTTTCTTATTATTCTTCTTGAAAATTTGAATTGTGAATAGTGAATACAACTCATGAATCCGTACACTATATGTATTTCATAATATGGTAAATATAAATATAAATATAAATATATCTACACAGTAAAGTAGTTAATATGGTTAAGTTATCAACAAAAATATTGTTATTATACATGTGATATATTAAATTAAATATATACTAAATTAAATATTAAATATTAGGACTCTTATTAATCGAGTCACGATACATATTACAAGTTAAAAATCGAAATTTCGAGTCACCGTACGAGTTAAAAATTGACGAAGCGACAATTATGAGTATGTTTGGCAAAACGAGCCGTAAGCTGTAGCTGTAGGTTGTAGCTGTTAGTAGTAGCTGTAAGATGTAGCTTTTAATTGAAGCTGTAAACTGTAAATATATTTTTTTAAATGTGTTTGGTAAAGTAACTGTAACTGTAATTGAAATGAGTAAAATGACAATAAAGGACAATGATAAAAATAATAAAATTAAATGGTATATATATTTAACAACATAATTCATAATATAAATAACTAAATTATTTATATTTTGATTAACATATTCGTTTTCTTATAATTAGGGTAACATTATAAAAAATATTTATAGTTAATAGTTATAATATGAAACCACTATATCATAATAATATAAAATAATATGTATA
This sequence comes from Gnaphalium uliginosum, assembly GCA_963930675.1. Classification (NCBI taxonomy): domain Eukaryota; kingdom Viridiplantae; phylum Streptophyta; class Magnoliopsida; order Asterales; family Asteraceae; genus Gnaphalium; species Gnaphalium uliginosum. The sequence goes on from OZ005682.1 coordinate 36,958,609, forward strand.
GTATATGTATAAAAAAATATAATAAATATAACTAAATATAAATTTGACAAATAATATTTTAGTGTAAAAACGATAATAATTCAAGTATCACTTCTTAATATCGAAATTATATGTATATATATTACAGTTAATTGATCTACATTTTTTTTTGTATAAAAATATAATTCATAAATATGTTGCACGCTTAACAAAAAACCCCTAATTATAATAAATCACGATTCACCACTCTGCTTGTAATCACTTTGGGAGCCATCAGCCTTTTGCAAACCCCTCGTAAACCCTTTTCAATTCCTCAATCTTCAACCAAAACACGTAAACAGAGAGATGGATTTTCAAGTGGTGGTATTGGCAGGAGGCACTTCCAAAAACCTTATCCCTCTTGTTTCTAAGGTTTAATTTTTTTCCATAATAATTAATCATTATCATGTTATATGCTCGTGTATTGATTAATTGATTGATTTGTATTTAACAACCAACCTGCAGGATGTTCCCAAATCGCTACTCCCAGTTGCAAATCGTCCAGTCTTATCATATGTTTTGGACCTATTGGAACAGAGTAATCTCAAAAACCTCATTGTTGTAAGAAACCCTTTGTTTCTTCTTCTTAAATATATGTTCGATTTGTTGATGTAATTAGTAGAAGCATGTCATTACACTTGACTTTAAAGAGAGAAATGGTGCAAGACATTTGTTATTCTTTGTGTGGAGTAGACATAGTTTTAGGTCTAAAATTTAGGCCTAAAATTTATGCATATAACACTCTTTCTCATAGTTACAAACTCTTACTCTACATATCACAATGTTCGATTTTTGTTTCAAGTAGGAAATTTGATAGACATTAATTATTATTTTTGTTATTTTTAAAAAGCGTATAGAGTTTTCACATCATTAGGTAAACTTGGAGAATCATGGTTTCAAACAAGTTTGTTTACCCATGTTATGTAAGCATGAATTTTTTTTTCATAACAATTTGAACTAGTTATGTCCTTAGGGGCAACTAAGAACTGGGTTGAGCTGTATTTGTATCAATACTCCTAAGTCCTAAGATGAATCGTTACTTGCAAGCATTATGCACACAGGAGAGAATGTGTACTCGTCATAGTAGAAATTGTGTATTTGGTTAGTTGGTCTTGGCTTAGGCCTATCAATGGTACCTAAAGCGTAATTGTGGCTTTATAACTTAATCATATTGTTTTTTTTTTCAATCTTGTTAGTTGCTTATAGTGCTTTTGGATTGAATTTTGTTCTAGAATCTGTCTATTGCATCATACCATAGCAACCAACGAAAAATCTTTCATCACTTAGATAAGTGTTGCTAAGCAATTGAGCCATTGAACGTAGTCACTGACAAACTATCCTAAAGCTACAGGCTCTAAGTCTTAAAGTAGTTATCAAGCTACTGCAAGATGAGGGATAATAGAGCTTGCTTTTCTTGGTATAAGATAAAGGTCACATTGCAAGTTCTAATAATATCCACATATTATTGCATTCTATTGCATAAATGCAGAGTTCTTGTGCTCATTAATTATCAGGATTAAGGAAGCCTTGCATTATATTGTCAATAAGTCGATCCAAGTTATAGAATTTGAGCTAGTTAACAGATTATTAAGATGAATACTTGCAAACTAGATAATAAAAAGGGGATATAAGGTCGTTTGCACATATATTTTCATGTTAGAGTGCTAGCTAAAGCTTTATGGGACGTTAGTTGGTAACGCGTATGCTTATTAAAATTTCAGATGGACCCTCTAACATCAGCATTGGTAACAGGAAACTAGTAGCATGTGTTACAATGTTCAATATAACCTTCCTATATCCTAGAAACATTTAATATCCTTAAAAAAAAATCTTTAGATGTTCCAATCGCAATCACAGTATAAGTCTAGTTATAATTTTAGTGAAAGGACCTTGTTAATAATCTTTTTAAATTTCCTTTTTCTGTATGAAGCGATGGTTTTGCTAAGTCAAAGAACCATGACTCAAAGATAAAGGCAATTCCATAGTTTTTATATGATTATACTGGGTACAGGTTGTGGAAGGAGAAGACACAGATGGCCTTGTTGAAAATTGGATATCAGAGGCTTATGTTGATCGATTACATGTTCAGGTAAACTGTCTTAACGATCTATTGCTTTTCTCTACTGACAAAGTTAGTGTTAATACTTATCGTGAATGTTTATGCAAGAAACATGTTCAGGTAAGCATGTTCAGGTGGGTGTGTGTGTACTGAAATGAGGTAGTGTTCGTTTTCATTTTGCTCTTTTTTCAGTGGGGGCCTTATCAAAATTTTGTCAGTTCGTACGTTTTACATAACTTACGTGTACAACTTGGATTTTGTGGTTCAGTTTACTGATCGACCTACTAATTATGAAGCTCATTTTTCTACTTGCGGAAAGTTATTTTTCTTGAAAAGCATTTGAAGTTGTCATATATGTAGTAAAAATCTTTTCTGTATCCTTGGGGTTATATACCTTCTTGATATGGAACCCTTCTAGATGCAAGTCTATATCACTAATCTATAACATTTTCGTACTCTATCAACATAGAATTTTTTTTTCTCTTATTAAAAATAGATCATTAGGTCAGGAACCTTTGAAGAGTTATAATAGCGTTTCTTGTCTTTTCAATATTTTTAGTATTATTAATTTTATTTTTGTTTAATTTTTTATTTTGAACTTTTCAGTTTATTAAATGAATAATATTTTAGGTTGCTTCTGTCCCGGAGGAAGTTGGAACAGCTGGTGCTCTTAGGGCGATCTCTCATCACTTGACTAAAACCGACATCCTGGTTGGACACCCCACTGTAGTCTCATTAAATCAGGGTAGAGGTGGCAGTTTTGGAGCATTTACTTATGAGTTGGTGCATGCGGGTTATGTTTCATTTCTTTAATGGACCAAATGGGTAAAATAAAGTAGTTTACCTAAGACATAATGGGTCAAAAGTCACCCAAAGTGTAGGTTTGTTGCATACAACATCCTTATCACATTTATTGAAAAAAGAACAAATTAATATTGTAATATTATAGCTTTTTAATCACATATAATTCAGAAAGTTTTATAAAAGTTGTACAGAATCAGACCAAAAGGGTTTCGGGTCAACCTAACTCGTTCTTGCCCCATTCCCAAAATTTACCCAAATTTTACTGATAACCCAACCCGCCATTTTGCCACCTCTAGATGAGTAGAAAGTTGTTGGATTGAACTGCTAAAGCAATCTGTGTGCAGGTTGTGAGTGGCGATCTTGTCTGTGACATATCCCCTGGTGCAGTGGCAGCTGCTCATAGACGACATGATGCAGTAGTAACTGCTATGTTTTGTTCTGTACCTGTCAGTGGGCCACCAGAGTCCGGAACTTCTAGCGGAAAGGACAAAATGAAGAAACCAGGACGCTATAATATTGTTGGCTTGGACCTCACAGAACAATTTCTTCTATATATCGCAGCTGGTTAGATCATCATTTTAGTATTTCTCAGTTGCAATGTATCCTAGAAGTACCAATTATATATTACCACGTGATGTGCAGGTATGGAAGTTGAGAAAGATATTAAAGTCCAAAAAAGCATACTTCGTGCCGTAGGAAAGGTAAATGTTTGTCTGCATGAAAAATGTTGCATCCCACTTGACGAAATGGGCGGGTTTGGCTCACATGATTCGGGTGAAAACAGGCATTTTTCTGTTACTTGTCAAAATGGGTCGTGTCAACTACTGAATTTAATCATGAACTCATAAAAATATACCTTGAAAATCCAGTTTGACCAAAAATTATAAATTCAATACTTTCAGTTTCCGTATTGAGAGGAAAATGATCCCACTTATATAGCTGTACTTGAGGAGTTGTAGCAAAGTTAATATTGCATCATCTAAATATAAAATTCGATTAAAACACGCGCATGTGTAGCAACATGTGGTAAATCATCATGAAATCCTAATAGTTGCATGTAGAAGTTACTATTATGAAAATATACTTGATAGATTGTAATCTAGATCTTACAATGGTTCACACTTTGCTTCTTTCTTGTAACACATGCAGATGGAAATTCGTGCTGATTTAATGGACGCTCATTTATATGCATTCAAAAGGTTTGAGTTATTGATATTTATAGTTGTTGGTAATTTCACTTGATCTAATCGTTATTATTTTTATTGTAATATCTTTCTCATAGGTCTGTCCTTCAGGAAGTTCTTAATCAAAAGCAAACTTTCAGAAGCTTAAGGCAGGATGTGCTACCTTATCTTGTTAAAAGTCAGCTGGTTGGTTTTGTTAAGACTCCACATAATCCTTATGTAGTATTACGTAGAGGTGTCAATTATAACCCGAATTGTTTGTAATCACAGTTAGCACACATAGTATGTATGAAAAAGTTTGACAAAAAGTTTTTAAGGTCAACCCACCTGAAACCGACTTGTTCCCACCCATACCAAAAGATCACTGTTCTGACCAGACCCTTTTTACCACTTGAAGTAGTATGTTGTTCCGTGTCACTATTCGCTTTGTTTTTATTAGCATTCTGATACGATTTTTTTTGTTTGATCACTCAGAGATCTGAAATATTATTGAATGGAGCACAAGCTGAAGAAAATGGGAATGAGATGGATGGTTTCAATAATGATAAAGTAATGCTGTCTCAGCTTCTGGCAAATGCATCTACACCAAGTTTTCATGAACTCTATGCGTTGGGTCCTAATGGTTTAGCCCCAGTCGAGAGAAAAACCCACAAGTGCTGCGTTTATATTGCCAGCAATAGCAAATATTGTGCACGATTAAATTCCATTCAGGCGTTTAGTGACATTAACCGAGACGTGAGTTCTTGGCTGTGAAGCTATTTGATGATGTTGTATTTGAGTACTCATGTAATATGAAATAACAAGTTGATTCTTCAATCTTTAGGTCATCGGAGATGCAAGTCACCTCTCTGGATGCTCATTCTCTGTGCACAACAACGTTATTCATCCGTCTGCTGTTCTTGGTTCAAAAACCACAGTAAGTTACTTTACACTTTGTGAATTTTTAATATCTTTTCTTTACCCAAGTGGTGGCAGTACCGGTGGTGCTGGCAAGTTGGGTACCGGGTCAACTTGAGTATTCTTTTAGTATGGGTGTTAACGGGCTTTGTTGGTCAGTAACATATATATTCAATGCTTTTTTATTGTTACAATTAGTCGATGTGTGTACTATTATGACTACGGAAACTATTTAATTATGATTATATTCTATATTGTAATATAACAATTTAGGAGGTCTTGTAGATTTTGTACTTTGGGCGACATTTCACCCATTTCCATTTTAGCTAAATCTTTCACTCTTAGCTATTTAACCTCGTTGAGATAGAATTTACCCCAAATCAAACCCAATCAATTATTCTATAAATTAGTTGTCATTGAGTAGACTTACACTCCCATGTATAGTCTCGAACTTACGACCTAAGTTTCTAAGATGTTCTTAATATAATAACTTACATGTGAGAAGGTCAAGATTCAGTGGTTTGTACTTGTTGCAGAGTGTAGTATGACTGCTGATTACAATGTAAACACTAACACCGAGTTACGCGTTGTAAATAAATGGTAACACTAGGATTACATTACTTTTAACTTTGAGATTAGCAGGTCACTTGATCATCATCGATTGCTTTTTCTCTCCGTTCTTGTTGTTAATTACTTACTGTTCTATAGGTTGGACCACAATGCATGCTGGGAGAAGGTTCACACATGGGTGACAAATGCAGTGTGAAACGATCTGTTATCGGTCGTCATTGTCGGATAGGATCCAATGTGAAGGTATTTATTTTTAGAGGCAGCCATAATCATCAACATAACAGAACTACACCATATGTTGATGGGGGACTAGGGATATATTAAATGAAATCAAGAAACACAGATCATCAAAAACCATAACACAGCATTGTTACTTGTTTCTATTTGTAGGTTGTGAATTCGGTCATCATGAATCATGTAACCATTGGAGATGGCTGCTCTATTCAAGGATCCGTTATTTCCAGTAACGTACAGCTGCAAGAGCGTGGCGTCCTCAAGGATTGTCAAGTACTCACTCTGTTCTTTCAAGGGCTTTGGTAGGGGTGGCTAAGTGGGTGGGTCGGGCATATTGTCTAAATCCACTTGGAAGTCTTATTTGTTTTCGGTATAGGTCTAAACAGGTGGGGGTTGGGTTAGATCGAGCCAAAACCCTTATCCTTTTTAAAAGAATAATCTTGTAAAAATATATAAGCGGTTGGTATTCACATTATAAACTGCTTTCGATGACTATGGATTCATTTTAGCTAGCTGTTTTTTTAACCAATCCTAGCATGGATCGACCCATTCACAAAGGTACATGGGTAGAGATTGCCACCTTCAGGGTTATTTTTGTTCAATTATGTTGGAAGTGTCTAATTTCGTTGTCTCTGTCGAACCCGATTTAGATTGGTGCTGGTTTTGTGGTTACTGCTGGCAGCGAGTACAAGGGGGAATCATTGGCTAGGAAATAGAAACAGCCTCATTTTCACCTTCTGATCAGGTTCAAATTGTTATTTTTTTTTCTTTCTACATTTATGCTAGAGAATCCTTACCTTTTTGTTGTATAATGTATGAAATCTCATGTGTCGGTCAGTTTTTCTAGGTTTGTTTTTAACATTTTGGAGAGTGAAATTGAAATATTTCGATATAGAAATTTATGAAGTTATTCTTTTTTCTACTCACTGATTGATGCTTCTCATCTTGCCCAAAGTAGTTAATTCGAATACTTTCTTTTTGTTCTAACGTAATAAATACATCAACTTAGGGTGGTTGATTGAGCGTGTTACGGAGTGATGAATGGGAAAGATAATGAATTATAATGTTTGGTATCATATAATACAAGGTCGTTAATTATAATGTTTGGTATCATATAATACAAGGTCGTTAAGATCCCGATCTTACGATTTTACGATCCCCGTGAATGAAAATGATCCCGAATTTTGCATAAGATTTTAAAATCATAGCTTATGTTTAGGATCTCGATCATATGTCAATTCTGAGCATGAGATCTTACGATCTCAATCCGATTCGATCTTACGCATCATGAATTAAATGAGTTAACAATGTATAGATAAGTTGATTTTGTCTCATAGAAGGCTAATAGACTTATCATATAATCAATTACTACACGTGAAATTAATCGATCTTCAACTAAAATAGTTTAACATGTTTTAGTTTAACATGTGAAAATTCATATCTTTAATAACAAATATAGTAATCTACATCTTTACGAGTAGTATTGAATTAATGTTATAGTGTTTATTCTATAAAAATGTAATTGATTTGTCATGCATTTGGTTTTTTCAATGTATAAAAATGTAATTGATTTGTATGAGACTATAGTATATGTGTTGGATTTTAAGATCCCGATTCAATCTTACGATCTCGATCTTGCGAGACAAAAATGATCCTAGATAAGATCCTAATCTTACCAACTTTGGTATAATGTAATGTTTCATCATCTATTACTGGGCAATCATTTACTTCCCACCAAATTGGGGGTAATAGATTATATTACCTTCCATTATCTGAATATATAAATATATACACCCCATGTCCCACAAAGAATGTCCCTCAACAAAAAAAAAGTTTGATTTATAATAGTTTGTTAAAATGTCAATTTTACTCTTTGATACGGGTGTGCTAGCTGATTCAATTCATTCTTTCCTGCTTTGAAAGTGTGTTTGGAGTCATCTTTGAGGGCTCAGAGGTCACGCTACTTCGGCGTTTAAATTAGGATCATTTTTGTGGGACAACTTTGGTAACGCTTTCAAGTTTAACCAGCCTTGGAATTTCGAGTTCAACGCGTTGGAATTCAAGTTCACCCAACTTTGGAAAATCATGCTCACGCAGCTCAGAGAGTTCTAGTTCACCCACCTCTGAGAGTTTAGTTCACCCTGCTTCTGTTGTTTTTTTCAGTAAGTCAGATTGTTTGAGGTGATTCAAACTACTTATTCTTTCAATAACCAGGCATGTGTGTGTGGTTGTTCTAGAAGAAGAAGGTTGCTCAAGGAGGATTCCTTATTCTATTTGGCTGCATTTTATTATGGGTGGAGAAAACATAATTCTGCAGAAAAATGACACTTTTGGCATACTTTTGACAGATTTTATCTTTTCTACTCATTGGCTACTTTGTTAGTGCTTGCCTCGTTTCGTTTGTTTGTTATTTTGTCATATTTGTCTGTAGTTAGCTGTTAACTTTCCTCTATAAATAAAGATCACTTGTAATGAGAACCTCATACTTATTATTAAATAATATTGAATAAAACATCTCTAATTATCTAAATATTCTCTGCTTACCTTTAGAGATATTTAATCTTTGTGGTTAGGAGTGATTTCTTTATCACTATATGTGGTGGCTTTGCCTTTATCAAATATTGTAGTGAAATCTTAAATCTTCATTTTCTTTATCTATAAATGTGGTGGAAACTTTATCGATTATAGTGGTAGATTTGAGTGTTTCCTTTATCTCTGAAATGGCAGCTTTACTTTTATCAATTAGAATGGTGGATTCTTTATCTTTGTTACTCTGTTTGTGTGTTCATACTCAGTTTTTGCTGTGAAAGCTTGTTTAAATATGCCTCAAGAAATACGCATGAAAGTGGTATCAGAGCCTAGATTGTTAATCACTAAAGTTTTCTTATCATTTTAATCCCTCTTTTCGGTTCATATTATGTTTTAAAGTTGCAAAACTTTATTTCAAATCTTGTTTTATGAGTTTTCGGTTTGCTGAGATTAATTCATTTTGGATTCTGTTTGTGTTCTTTAAACTTTGAAAATGGATGGTATTCCAAGAAATTTAACCATTGAGTGAGCTCATAATCTCAGGAGAGATAGGGCTATTGAAGCTCTTGAAGAGAAGATGTGTAGATTGGTCACTTTGTTCAAAAATGGTAGACTAGAAGGAAGAACAAAATGGTAGACTAGAAGGAATAGAGAAAGGGCTGAAGATGTAGATACTAAAGTGGTAATTTCTAGATGGTAGTAGCCATGGATCCACCAGATTTTGAAGGATCTTCAGATCCTGAAGATTTCATTGAATGGGTTCAAACTATGGATAGGATCATGGAGGTTAAGGGTTATGATGATAAAAATGGTATGAGATTGTGAAAAAGGAGAGGTAGCTTGAAGGCCAGAAGAAGATTAAAATCTAGTCAAAATTGAAAGAATGTATGCAAAGAAAACAAGATCTATTGTCACACCCCCAAAATTTGAATAATAATAATTATGGCGGAAGCTCGGGGCGTGACTCGATCAATCGACAATAAATCGAGAGCGTATGATTATCGTAGAACATCTATAATATTAAGATGCCAATAATAGTTTTACAAACATTACGGCTTATCAAGCGTCAAAATAGCAATGTTATCAAATACATTGTTTTTAACAAAAGATAAGTTCCGGGATATTATAAATAAAACTACATTAAGTTAGTATTATAAGTAAATCCTATTTGTTCAAAATATGGCATCCTAATTATCGTGGCAAGTATGGTCCCAATATGCATGTGGTCTTGCGACATAGCTAATTCCCTGAAAAACATATTTAAAACGTCAACATAATTGTCGAGTGAATTCACAGGTTTAAGACTCAATCATAAACCATCATTTAGTAAAGTTCATCGGTAGATCAAAGTATGGCATTGAAGGCCTAATGTACGACTATTTAAAGTTTGAAACATAGACGGTGATCCCCCGATAGGTTTGCAAGTTCTAAGATTTAATATGCCGAAACTAAGCCTATAACCAAACCACAACTTATAATGAATCGTTTGCCTTGGACAATGTAAATATACGATCCTCGATGCGAACCCCGATAATACTATCCGTATATTCAGTGGCTAGCGTCATCTAGCTAATGGTTATAGTCATTGTAAGCAAAGGACTTATATGCACTACAACTTGAGAACTTAGGCTCCCATAAGGATACGTTGTCAGGTCTCAATAATCGCATAAATCAGTTATAAGTTTTTCACCCCAATGTTTGAAAGCATTAAACAGTAAAATAGGGGCTGTGAACTCACCTGATTCCGAGCGCGCTAGCGAAATGAGTTTAAGTAAATGAGCCCAATTAAGCCTCTTAGCGCCCTAAACGCATTAGGTCGAGTTAATAAATGTAGACGACTTAATAGTCCGTCTATGCTAGTTGTTCACTCAACTAGGGTTTTATGTGCCCTCATAGGCGTATGCGACACGTTGTGATCATTTAGTTTTCAAAATACTACAATCGTTTATGTCAACCTTATAATATACTATTATTCATAATATATTCATAGCGTTGATTATTGATTCGTTATATGTATCATCTCAATCGTATTTGATTCGAAGTTCACGATTTCGTTTAACCGATTTTTAATTGTGTGTTGTACTTTATTATAATATAATCATGTTGCTTAGACCTAATATACATTTTTAATAACCCTATAAGTTTTATAACTCATTTTTATAACCTTTATCGTTAATGTACGTTTTAACTTGTTATAATTCGATTTTCACAATTTCTCGGTCTATACACTAATCATGATTTAATGTATATTTTTATAATAAAGTCCCCTGATTTACAGAGGGTCCTTAACAGTCCTCAAAGTTTCTAAGTGACAGTTTTAGTCCTTGTAGTTTCTATTTTGTCATTTTAGGTTGAATCGTTCGGTTTCTTCGATTTTTACCGTATGAGTTAGATTCTCGACCTCTTTTCTTAGGGTTTTCACTTGTGGACACTTAAGTTACTGTTTTTAATCTTAAGTCCGTGAACTTTCTGATTTTACACTATTAGTCCCTAAAGTTTCCAATTATCTCATTTTAAGCTCAAAATTTCAGTTTATCGATTTTTAACCACACGAGTCTTGATTTTAACACTCTAAACTATAGATTAAACTTTAATATCATTTTACTTACTAATTTTACCATCTCAGTCCATAACTTACATATTTTGAACTTTTAGTCCCGCTAGTTTCATTTATTCCATTTTTGCACAATACTTTGGTTTGTTAGTATTTAACCACATGGATATTGTTTTAAATCATGGTTTATACTATAATATACATAAGTTATTGATTTTCACAACTAAGGTCCAAAAGTTTCTGTTTTTACATGTATAGTCCCTCTAGTTCTCATTTTTCCACTTTTAACCGCATAGTTTAGTTTTCTTAATATTTAACCACAAGGGTTTGGTCTTAACACTTTAATCCATAGATTAACATTATAAACTCTAAATAAACTGTTTTTAACATTTTAGTTCTCAAAATACTGGATTTTACATATTTAGTCCCTTAAGTCTTCTTTTTGATATTTTTCACCCAAAAGTGTGTTTAGTTAGCTTTTAAACCACAAAGTTTATGTCATTACAAGTTTATTGTGTTATTTAGTTTAAAATAACTATTTTAACATAAATAAGGGTTTGTTACATATAAATGAAGAGTTTAAAGTGTAAAACATATATTTTGCATTTTTAAAGTCTCTAAATTTGTTTATAGACTTTTAATTGGTTAAACTTACTAGTTAATGTTTTTAAAAGACAAAGTAACTAGTTTAAAAGCATATTTTAGTATGAGTGAAAATCTTTAGCATAAACACATATATAAAATTAAATACTATAGAAAAGTCTTCTTACAAAGCTTTAGGATGAATTTGGAGCAAGATGAGAACTTGATTTCTTTGTGAATGATTCCTACTTCAATCCTTGTATTTAACTTAGATTACTCATGGGAATGTAGTGGTGTTATGATTTGTAGGTGTTTATATATTAAAAGAGCCTTAATTTATGGTTTGAAAGTGGTGGTTTATGGTGGTTTAGGGTGGTGTTCTTGAAAATTAAAGTGAGGGGGGGAGAGGAGAAAGTGTGTGTGTGTGTTTGTTTGTGAAGAGTGGTATGTTGAACGAATGTGTATGGAAGTCAAGTAAGTGTAAGACATGGGGGGAGGCACGGTTGTGCAAGCATGGTGTAAGTGATGGCCAAAAAGGGGGCCATGGGAGGTGGTGGATGGTTTTGGGAGGAGGGGAGAGGGGCCCCTTTTGATTTTTCAACTAGTTAGGATTAGGGTTAGATATTTAGGTCATTAGGTACTAATCTTGATTAATTAAGTGTTGATCATGTAATTAAGGTGATTTAGTGGTAATTAGGGTAAATTAATGGTATTAGAATATTACTAGTTGGTTTTAATAATATTTAAATATTTATCATTAGCTCGTTCGATTAATTACATAATCTATCTTGTCGTTGCACGTCTTTTAGTTCTCGTGAACGTTTATCGATTATCAAAGGTTGTTATGCTTATATATTAGCATAATTATCATAATATAAATAACTACTATTTATATTCGAATAGATTTATGTTATTTATGAAAATTGATCACCAACGTTCGTGGTATTGGTCTCTACCGATTGTTTGTGTAATTCTCAATGATTACAAATGCATCCCGTATTAAAATAGTGTGCATCTCATATGCAAGCGTGAACTTTGTGCTAGACTTAATTCAATGATAATGAATTCATATTAATTAGATTGCGAATTAGCCTAATATGCACGTAAGAATGATGTACAGAATTTACCGTATTTTTAGGGTTGTCACATCTATATATTTAGATGAACACTCTAAAGCAAGGCAACATGGATGTTGTTGATTACATTAGCATGGACGTTGTTGATTATATTAGAGGGTTTGAACAACTCAAAATTTGTGCTAATGTTAAAGAAGCTGAAGAACACACTATTGCAAGGTTTATGAGAGGCTTGAATGCTTTATTGTTGTGAAGGTTAAATTGTAGCCTCTATGGACATTTGAGTGGTTGCAAGTTGGTTATTTAGTTGGAAAAAACAAGCTCAAAAAAAGAATCCTTTCAAGTCTTACTCCAAGTCAATGCTGCTTATGAAGGGTCAATCCTCTACGCTGCATAGGCATGATGAATCAGCTTTTAAAACTTTCAAAGGCAATGAGAAGTCAGTTGTTGAAAGTTCCATAGAAGATAATAGAAAGAAGTGCTTCAAGTGCCATGGATTTGGGCATTTACAAGCTCAATGTCCTAATCAACGAGCCCTTACTCTAAGAGAAGTTGAAGATTTTCAACAAGGCATTGAAACTTAAGGAGAACCAACTTATGATAAATCTCATGGTGAAGAATTTGTGACGGTTGATAATGGAGAAGTTTTGATGATTAGAAGGGTTATGCACTCAGTTAACTGATAAGAGTCAAAGAGAGAATATCTTCCATTCAATGTGTACAATCAGTGGCAAGGTGTACAGTTTGATTGTTGATGGTGGAAGTTTTGCTAATGCAACATCAACTTTCATGGTGGAGAAACTTGAGCTAGTTACAAAGAAACATCCACATCTATACAAGTTACAATGGCTTAACTAAGGCATCGAGGTAAAAGTTAATCGCCAAGTTATTGTTCCATTTTCAATTGGTAATTTTTATCAAGATGAAATTACTCGTGATGTTATTCCTATGGATACTTGTCACTTATTACTTGGGAGGCCATGGTTGTTTGATAAGTATGTTTATCTTAGTGGTCACCAAAATACATATTCACTATATGTGAATGGTAAGAAGATCACATTCACTTCTTTGAAAGCTAGTGAGTTGCCCAAAGCTGACTCTAAAGCTAAAAATGATAAAGCTTTGCTTATAAGTCAAGGAAATTTAGAAAGAGTTAAATGGATGTACTAATGCTTACTTGTTGATCCTGATTGAAAATGATGAGCTGAATGAAGGTGTGGTAGTACCTGACTTAGTGAAACCATTATTAGCATAATTTAATGATATGTTTTGATAAGTCATAAATTGCATATTTTTTTAGTAGGTTAATTATTTACTTATTTGCATATTTTAGTTATTTTTTATATTTATTTCATTCATATTTACTTTATAGGGTTAAATTTGAAGAATATTACAAAAGGAATGAAAACTAGAAGAAATACTGAAATATTGAAGAAATAAGAGAAGAATTGAGTTTTTTGCGAGGCTTCACTTTTTGGGCCATAACATCTTCATCCGGACTTCGATTGACTTGATTCAAGTTGGAGAATTCTCCATACTCAAAGGCCCACAACATATCCGAAATTCGGCCCAAACTCGGTGATCCCAAAACTCATCGAGTTTGACACGGGTTGCCAATTCAACAAACAAGATAAAGCCTAACCGACTTTGTAAGGAATAAACTCAAAACTCAATAACCAACTACGAAATTTTGGTCAAAATATCTCATCCTAAACCCACCCCTCACCTTTCACCACCACCAATTACCTTTCACTCTCACTTTTTCTCTCACCCGGAGGGTGCAAAACTCGACGAGTCGAAAAAGAACTCGACGAGTTTCTAGGCGACAAAACCAAATACAAAGCTACTACACCCAATTAGTTTGCAATTTCTTCTAGTTTATTCTAGATAACATATTTATGATTATTTATTTTGTATTCATGTTGGTTTTTGGTCTGATTATGAGCTAATTAAACCCTATTTGTTAGGATTATGAGCTAATTAAACCCTATTTGTTTGGATCAGATGAATCCTAATGATAAATGATTGCTTTTAATTTATTATATGATTGATTGATTATGTTTAATGTTGATTTGAGTACTTTTATCATGACTGGTTGTTTATGATTCAATTTATACATGAACAGGCATTTAATTCTTGTTTATGTCATAAATCTGATCTAGGTTTATGAAGTTATAATCGGTTAATCATCTTGTTTAATTAATATTTTTAGATATGAAATTATAGTTGATTAGTTAATTTAATTTTAATAATCTGTCAAGAAACTCGACGAGTATTTGACAACTACTCGATGAGTTTACCTGCTGTTTTGATTAATATATTCTTAATAATTTGAGACGTTGAGTTATTAAATTGGTAGACATACTAATCCAAATTAATCAATTAAAATATTTAGATTTATAATTTTATGATTACATTATTTATGTGATTATCTTTTGATTAAACATGACTTTTGTTCAATATTAATTTACAATTCTTCTTATACAATTACTTAAGTAATTGTTGGGTTTATTAACCTGCTGAAGTCATAATCAATTAATATTCATATCATCATCATCCAAGTTAGGGGTATTAGTCTAAGTGAATACCTTTATTATTATTGAATTGTCATTAGTTTATTATATGCTTGTTACATGTTCTTTTACTTATTTTCTATATTTATATTTATTTAATTATTAGTTGAAATTTATATTAAAATTAATGACTACCGTTCTTTTGAGATCGACACTCGGTTAAACTTATATGTTTGTTTGTAGAGGTAGGTGGTGGTTTACTCTTTTCATGGTGGTGGTTGCTTTGGCGGTGGTAGGTTATGCGTCGGAGGTGGTGGCAGTGGAGGTTTGGAGATTTGGAGTTTTGGAGGTTGTTTTTCGAGATGGTGGTGGTAGGCTGAAGGTGGTGGTGGTTGGATTTATGTTTTGTTTTTTTTTTCAAGAAAAGGTTCGGGTGGATTCGAATAAGATTTTGTGGGTTTACATGTGTTTTTTTGTGTGTGTAGCTATTGTATATTTATAGGGTTGTATGTGTGGTTGGGAATGGGTAGTGTGTTTATTGGGTTTGAAAAATTGTGGGATTATTTTCGGTGATTTGAAAATTTTGAATTTTAGAAGTGTGTTGGGGAAGGGTTGTATTGGGATTCGGTTTTTAGTGTGGGGTATGAGATTTTTATAAAAAAGTTGGATTTTATAAAAGTTATTATATATAATGTTTTGGTGGAGTATGTTTTTGAAGGTGTAAGAGTGTGTATTTTGAGTTAGAGGGGTGTGTTTTATGGTGTAAATGTTGTGTATCGTGGATTATTATTGGGGATTATTTTATTGTTGAGATTTGTGGTTGAAGATGATTGAATAAAATAGAAATAGAGGGAGAGTTAATATCACAAAGTAGGCTGACAAAAATATAGACATAGAGGCTTAATAAGACTCTTTATATGGGAGTATAGACAGATAGGTTACTATATTTTATCAAAATGTTCAATTTCGTTATCAAACTTTTTATTTTGTTCAATTAAATTATTGTTCTTCTAAATAGTTGATTAAATTATTACTTAAGTTTATAATCACGTGCGATTACAGGACATTCGGTTGTTCATATCCATGTCACCAGTTTGTCCACATCACCAATCCAATTCATGCCACGTATTATGCCAGTACATAGGTTAATTACTATATTTTACAAAAATGTTCAATTTTGTTACCTAACATTCATTTTTGAAAAATGATATTCTATTTTTTTTTCTTCTGTCAAATGAATTATCTTCTATTGAGCATTCCTCAAATTTGAATGGATATAATATATCATTTCTTTATACCATCGGATTTGGTGATTCAACATCGAACAGAAATAAACGAAATTTCATGGATGCAAATCCCTGAAATGCTTGTATGTGTGGTCAATTGGCATCTATGTCGCATTTCTTGGACATATAATGTGACACGCCTCGAAATCAGGTAAAACTCCGTACACCTAAATTATGCATTCTGACGTTAATTTCCTCATAATTGAAAATAACCTGACTCAACTGAGATAAGTCTAGCACGAGCCCACGATGCATATTTCTGATGCACACGATTTAATGCATGATGCATTGCACATATAAAATTTTATAAGAATTTTGGAAACTATCGGAATGATCTGTCAAGATCGATTATGTCTAACAAGAACATATGAACCTAGATCTATCAAGGATGTCGCATAATAACACCTTGATATTTCAAATAAGATTTGTAATATAAATTGTAAATAACAACGAAAATAACAATAAAAAACCTCAATCTTGGTAATCAATGAAATCAATAAGACGAATACACGAATTTCCTATTCTATTACAAGAACAACATTAATATTGATAAAACAATAAGCAGTAGTAAATCCTTCAACAGCAGCATTAACTCTATCTTCAATAACAGCACTAACTACTCAAGCAGCAATAATCTTGGTCTAGCAACACTAACTACTCGAGCAACACTAATTTTGGTCTAGCAGCACTAATTACTTGAGCAGCACTAAACTTGGTCTAGCAGCACTAGCTACTTGAGCATCACTAATTTTGGTCTAGCAGCACTAACTACTCAAGCAACACTAACTTTGGTCTGGCAGCACTAACTTGGTCTGGCAACACTAACTACGTGAGATTTCGTAATTAAACTAAACGAACTAATGGTAACGTATGAATATTATGGAACCAAGTATTTTTAATTCTAATCACATTGAGTTAACTTTAATTATCTCTAATTTATCCTAATTATCTAATTAACATCTAATTAATATCTACCAAATTAACAAATCAGACAAGAATCAAGGAGGCCATACTCCCCCTACCCCCGGACAGTTTTTCAACCCACAACACACCTCCACTTCTTTTGCTTACTTACACACTCAACATGATGTCACTCCCTCTCTAATTTTATATTATGTATACCTTTGAATAATCTTTAAAGATTGTTTAAGTGTGGTAGCTAGATAGGAAGAACACACATATTCACACTCTAAAAATCTGCATACCCTCTCCTTTTTCCATAGCCATTTTCATCATCATCACCATCTCATCTTTCTTCAAACAACCACCATAAACCACCACCATGAACCACCACTTTTACACTACATTTACATTTACACCATTATCACACACTTCTTGAGCTCATAAACATATCATTTGATCTTTGAAAGTCTCATACTCTCAAGCTTTAGAAGATTTGGGTTGAAAATCAAGTTCTCTTCTTTTCTTTCTTCTTTTCCAACCGATAGCATTGTAAGGAAAACTCCTCTTGATATCACTATTTTAGAGATATTATGTATTTTATGTTAGATGTTCACTCACATAAAAACTCAACTAAATACATGTTAAAACTTTGATTTGAACGGTTAAAAACCAACTCAACAAACTCATAAACAAAAAATACAAAAGCTGGCAGATTCTTTGGACTAAATTAAGACGTCATAACCTGAACATAACATAACCGAATGGAGTGATTCTTAAGCTAAAAATTAAGTTTAAGAAGTTAGATTTCCAATCCAAGTGGTCTCATGCAATTTGGACAAGTTTTGATACCCCAAACTGATTTTATAAAAACATTTGTCCAATCTGTCTTCAGGAGATAGAATTTGGTCTTACTTTGTGAGACCGTAACTTTTTCTCCACAGATCCAAATGACATGATTCTTTTTCCTAAAGGTCACATTTTGTCTATGGTTTGAAGGTTGTATGGGCACATTTCGTGAGGAGAAGGCTAAGTCAGCCAACAAATCATTTTTCCAAGGACTATCCAGAAAAATAGCTGTTGTACCTTGGTGTACTAATAAATAATTTTTAACCTCTTACACATATCCAAAAATTATGAATCTTACTTTTAATTAAACTTAAGACATGTAAAGATATGTGATAAAAATTTCATAACAAAATACAGCCATTTGACTAGTCAAAATAACGTCACACGGAGGGTCAAAATCTGACATAAACCTGTTAAGAAAAAGGAACTTGTTAACGACACATTTTAGGCAAAATGAGAACGATTTAACCCCACAAAATTTGAGGTATTATTTTAATAAGAGGTAAAATAATTATTCTAAATTATTGTATAAAATACTACGTAGTTGTAAATTATTAAAGTTATGTGTTGTATTGTAAGAAATGAGACTTAAAGGGTTGAAAGTGTAAATAATTATTAAAAATATGAATTTAATTAAATTAAAACATGAATTATATACACATACATACATATCGATCATACATACATATACATCAAATAGAAAACTCCGGAGAGTTAGAGAAAAATCGTGAGAGGGATATAAGGGGAGAGGAATCAACTTTCAAACACAAATTGGACCAAGAGAGGTTCAATTCAAGTAGTACTAATATACCTAACACTTGGTAAGTATTGTTCTTCATCTCTTTTAACCTAAAAATTTGTTTATAGGGGGTTTTGAGTTCAAGTAATGTGTAAATTGAAATTAAGATAGATAATGTTTGATTGAGGTTAACTAAGCTTAGAAAGTGTTGTTACTAACCTCAATTCATATTAAAAGTTGATAAGTTGATTGTGTTCATTAGTGATTATGGTGGGTTTTATTCAAATACTTGTAAATTGTTGTTAAACCATCCTAATTACTAGTTAGTGAGGTTTTTAGGATGCTATTAATAGTAATTAAAGTAGTAAATCAAGTGGTTAAACATTTGAGTTGATTATGATAATGAAATGTGAGAATTTTCTTAGTTCGACTAAAAGTCAAACCTGATCAACCCAAGGGGATGATGATGACCAGTTGATTTTAATGATTATTAGATACTAAATATGTTGTTACATTTTTGTGTTATGTGATAGGTGGTTAAAAGACGTTGCATTCGCTATTGATCATTAAATCACTTATTGCCTAAAATGCCAAGGTGAGTGATATGGGGGTTAATTGGGTAATGGGTCATGTGAATTCCAGATTGCATACGTGCAAGAGGTTTCACATGACCAAGTGGAGTTATTTGTTTCATATTTATACTTGATTGTTATTATTGTTGATGCATTATAGAGATTAGCTAACTATATGATAGTCTAAATGGTTGCACATTGTGCAAGTTGTTGCAAGTTGTAAGTTGATAGCGGATCCGCCTAAGTTGTTTAAAATCTCTACATTGCCTAAGTTGTTAGTTGTTGATTACTTGTTGTTTGATGCCCTTTTAATTGCCTATATGCTCACTAAGCTAATTGCTTACTCCTTAAGTTGTTTAATGTTGTAGGTGCAAGTGGGTCGAAAGACCAAAGCGGACATAGGGAGGGCAAAGCCATTGCAAGGGATTTGCGTGGATTGTAACTTGCTAAATGTAGGTTTGGCAAGCTTACCTTTCTTTTGAATTGTCGTTTTGATTGCTATGTTCTGTAAATCGCCCGGTTGTATTTTGATAAAACACGTAGTTGAATGTCATGGGGTCAAAATGACTAATAACCATGGTTGTAAAACAAGAGAGTATGGTGAGTTATGAATGTGTGGTTTTGGTAATGACTTTAGGTGAAATACGACCAAAACGCTTGGAGTTAAAATTTTTAGTCGGTTGTAGTATTTGGCATTTGTAATTGATGTTGGACAAATGACTTTGTGGAAATGTTGATGGTTTGGAGGCCTTATGGCTAAAATTGTTGTTGATTTATCAAACGGGTCAAAATGGGTCGTTTTGTTGAAATGAGTCGAAAATGGTTTGGACGGTTAGGTGTGTGTTGTCGTGTTGGATTGTGCAAATAAAGTGGTGAGAATAGTTAAATCAAAACGGTTGCAAAATTGGTTCTAAAAAGTGTCAAAATGGCCACTTTTCGGATTTGAGTCCAAAACCGTCATTAGTGTGAATTTTGGAAACGTGTGAATTGGGAAAGTTTCATTTTGTAGAGTAAAACATGTCTGCAAAATTTCGGGTCTTGATTGTAATTGAGTAAAAAGTTATGCGTGTTTGAACTTGGGTCCAAAAACTGAGTTTTCTACACTTTTCAGAAGTTCAGCACAGGTACGCGATCGCGTACCCTCATCAGGATCGCGTACCTTGTGCTAAATTCAGGTCAGAAACTTCCCACGTTGTTAGTACGCAATCGCGATCCCGGTGCAGGATCACGTACACTAAAAGACAAAAAAAAACGGGCGTTTCAATAGAGTCTTAAACCTGTGGATTCACTCAACAATTTTGTTGACGTTTTAACTATGTTTTTCAGGGAATTAACATCGATGTAAGAATTGCATGCATGTTGGGACCAAGCTTATCCACGAAGTTAGGATGCCATTTTTTTGAAACATGGGATTTCCTTTGTATAACTATAACTCTTTTTCGCTATATTTATGTAATCTCCGAACAATGTTGTATTCGGAAAACGATTGTTATTTTGATAACACTACTATTTTGACGACTTGATAAGTCATAACTCTTGTAAAAACAACTACGGCATCTTAATATTAATGTTCTGTCTTGATTTCGTATTACTGTTGATCGCGTCACATCCCGTGCTTCCGCCTTAATCGTACTTTATTATTTTGGCGGGGTGCGACATATAACCACCCTGGCAGACGTTTTCTTTAATGCCCGAATTTCATTACAAAATTTACAATTGAAAGATAATGTGGTTAAAACGGTTTGGTAAACCTCATTTTTTTTTTAATAATTGTTTGTTTATTATCTAGGATATAAGAATCAATTGCAACCTTTGTAGGTGAGTGGATGTTGAATTACCAAATCGACGGTACCAAGAAAGGATGTATTTCCATTCGAATTTGAGGAATGCTCAAGAAAAGAAAATTATATAATTGAACAAAATATATGATATCCTTTTACAAAATTGAACATTTTCATAAAATACATTAACTAATTTGTGTATTGGCATGACATTTATTCAATTATGGGGTGTTGATCCCAATAATCACTTATAAGTTAAGTGATTTGGAGTCACAAGGCACAATTATAATTGTAATGGGGTGAATACAATTAATCGTTTATTAAAGCTTTTAATAGATTTGTTTACAGTTTAATTTATTAGCTTGACAAAAGAGTATAAATTGAAAGTACGAGTAAACTAATAAGTAAGATGCAATAGAAATAGCTGAAAGGTGAATTTATTAATCACAAATTAAATTAAGTATTGATTGCGGAATGATCTACCCAATGTTGAGATAAAATCAATACGAGCTAAACTATTACACTCGGTGAAGTACAGTCAAGCTGACAAACAAACTAGGCTAATACTCGTTGACACGAATTTTTACTTAGACAAACTTAATAATTGACAAACAAGTGATTGATACAAAAATTGAAACTTTGTAAGTACAGTATGTCACTCTTATTTTAGGTAAGATATTTCTGTAAATATATCTTGAAACTTCGAAATATAGAATGGCACGTGTCGCTATGTGATTGACTTCATTCTAACTGACAAACGGTTAGAGGAAGATCATGTGCTCCCCATTTCTGAACATGCGTTTTGTTGAGTTGGAATTCCTCCAATCACAATCGAGCTTGATGTCACACATTCCATCACTTTTATTTTATCTTGGATGTTGACGCTCTTTGATCAGGGACCACATATCAACTTGTACTTTACTTAGTGATTCTTGAGTCTTTATTATTATTGAATTCGCTGGAGGAGTAATAATCTTCATCACTCACTACGAGCTATGTAGAGTGATTCGTCTTGTTATCTTTCAGTGACATTCCTTTATTCAACAACAACGACTATTGTGTTTATTGATAGAGTGACTTGAATCTCTCGCTGTTACATTAGTGATATACAAGTTGAGATTCAATCACTTTGTTGGTCATTTGGACAAACACAAATGATAGCAGTGATCTTCTTCTTTTGTAACAGGAGTTTGACTTCATCATTTGCAGTGATAACATCATCGGTAATTGGGTTGGTCAGTGACCATTGACCCAACACGTGTCATGATGTGGACGAGTGAGCTGGACAAATTGGTGACGTATAAATGAGCAAACAGTTATAATCGGGATATCCCACTTTACCGGTTTCTCAAGTTGAGTAATTGAATTAAACAAAATGAAAATTCAGTAATAAAATTGAACATTTTGGTAAAATACAGTAACTAATTTATTTGTGTATTAAGTTTTTACAAAAATAATCTTTCATCTTTCTGGTCTAATAACATATAAACTTGAATATAGTTTCTTTACATTGTGTAACAAAAAGTATTATTTTATTGTTGTAAAGTCTTTTTCTTTGATGATACAGTATAATGTTACCACTTAGAGCATACAGGGTGGGGTAATTCACACCTTCGTTCACCACCAAGAACGCTGAGATTTCGGCGTTCATGACTTCTTCTGACTAGCGTTCTTCGTTGGCGTTCTTGGTCGGCGTCCACCACAAGACGGTCAGTTCTTTGATTTTTTTTCCTTTTGGTTTGAAAGTGGATAAAAGGTGAAGAAGAAGAAGAACTCATTTTCTTTTGTTTTGAAAGTAGAGGGAAGAAAAAGATAGAGAAGAAGATGATGTTTGGTAGGAAGAAGATAAAGTACCAAAATACATATATATTTTTTTCATTATAAATGGGCTAGAGTTTAATATTGGGTTGGTTTTTTTATCCATAATGTTAAATAGGGTGGGCTCAATAATGTTAGTCTAATGTATCATTTTTAATTTAGTAATGCATTTGATTTTAATTAATTTATTGTGTTATTTGTTTTAAATTTATTAAATTATTTGATATTGTAAACTAAAATTAAAAATAAATATAAAAAACTGAAGAATACTGAAAACTCAGTATCTATCAATATCCCAGTTCTCAACCTCAGTGTTTCTTCGGAACATTAGAAGAACACTGAACCGCTCATCGTGCTCTTACTAGGCTAAACAAAATATTACTTTAAATGGTTACTTACCTAAAACCACAATGTAGTTTTGATTTTTTGAATTTTTTTCTTACGTACTCAACTCCTCATCGTATTTTCAATTTTATCCATGTTTCTCATAATCTATAACATATTTTTACTTTTACAAGTAATTATCAACTTTTATTTAAAGTTTTCTTTTTATCATGTATCATTAAAATTCTCAAATTCGATGTAAATTATCAAAGGTTTTGACCCATAGAAGAAAAAAAAATGTTTTACCTAATAAATTAATTAAAGCCCAAATTAATTTTTCCCAAAGGAACCAAAACTCCAAAAGTAAATCACCGGTTACTTTCTTTGAAACACCCCACAACTCCCCTCCCAAAATCAGAAAAACCCTTGACGTTGAGCGGCACCTGCTCTACTTTCATAGAATTCATCGATCGATTCAACTCCCACCGATTCGTTATGGTAACAATTCACTCATCCCCTTCTTCTTGTTTTGATTCTGAACTATACGCCTTTTGATCAACAAATCTGAATTTATTATCTGCCTTGACGTATGAAATTGTGTGTGTGTGTAATGCGTACTTAATTTTTTTTTTATTTAATTTATATATACATTATGCAAGTATCCTGAAAAAAGCGAGTTGCCGTAATATTAGTCTCTGATCAATTGATAATTCTAATAAACCTTAGAAAATTAGCCCTAATAGTCCTATAGTGTCGTGATATGAACGGTTTCTTTTAGTCAATGTTGCAATGTATAGTTTTTTGCTCATATTTAACTTGTAGTAGTTGGTATTTTTAGCATCTCATGTGCATTCGTTTGTGAATTTTATGGTTTTGTTTTCATTTTTATTTGTTATGTTGTTGCTTACCATCATTCAGTTATATATTTGCATTGTTATTCGCTAAATTGAAACTTGTAGCTTTGTATTTATGTGCAATGGTTAGATCAATATGTGAAGACTGATATGTGCAGATCAGGAAAGATAGTGATCGTTCTATTTCTATCCCTTTAATTTAATTGAATGACAAGTACTTGTCGAGTATAGTTAAAATTCACTAAAAAACCTAAGCAATTGTTTCTGCTTCTTCGTTATCATCATCTACTCTCTGTATCACCTGAATCAATTTGTATTTTGACCCCTGCTAATTTAATTTGTAAGACCACATCGGTTCCAGACTCGTACTTTTTGAACAACTACTCCTTTGTTGTTGTTTTTGTTGGTAGAGCAGCACAACCTTACTACATGAGGAGACTTTTCTGTAGTTTATGTTTTTGTTATCCTATTATACCTATGAATACTACAGAAATTGTAAACAATATGTTGAAAGACGGGTCTTTAGATCTATGTGTGACCTTTGAGGAGTAGTGTGAGTAGGGGCGGAGAAGGGACATATCAATAATGGAAACGCCATAACTGTACTCGATGAGGCTTCATAGATTGGACACATCTCGTGATTAGGCTAGAAAATTTATGTTTTTCTATATAATAAATAAGCAATTATGCAAGTCATATCCCATTTGATTCTACAAGTGGATCTTAATTATCTTCAAGGTAGAAACGACTCTACTCTTTAACACTCGGATGGTCGCAACCCGCCAATTCAAAGCTAAATGTGTTGTGCAATATACTGACATATACTCCTTAACAATCATGCATTTGGATTTTCATATAATAGAAGCCAGCAACTTATTTTTGTTAAATTCTAGAACTTAAAAAGTATTGCATGGAGGTTGTACATGCCCACACCCAGATAAAATCTGTAATGAATGGGATCATGAAATTATTTAAATGGGTTATTAATAATTTAACTGTAATCATAAAGTTCTAATGGGTAGTTTTAGTATCTGTTCAATTAATAGTAACCATACATTTCTAATAGGTAACTTTTGTTCAATTTAAAATAACGATGTGCATCTATTTCTATGTTGAGATGAAAATTTAGCGTATGGTTCTGTACTAGAGATTGAAACAGTAATGCTATCATCCACTATGATTATCTAACAGTTCAATTGTAGTTGATATGGTTAATTGTTGAAGCATGGCCAAATTTTGTTTTTTGCGGATGGAATTTGTGGCAGCAACCTATAGGCTTACTAATTTATATTTGTTAGTGATATGTATGGTGTTAATAATCTCAAGAATTCTATTTATATTTATATATGGTAACAAAATAGAGGATTTAAGTTTATTGATGGAGGCGTGAAATCGAAGCTCAATGATGAACGGGATTTTGTTTATAATTACCTTTATATCTCACTATCATTTTTTATATTTATCTTGAACAATTAAAGGAAAAGATCTTACTCTTGGATTGCATATAAATGTATATGATCGATCTTGATTCATACTATTAGCTCTATTAATATTTTATGTTGTTTCATTTTGCTTTCTTGCTTTCTTGCTTTCTACCCTATGCTTAGATAGTTAGATGCGTCACGGACTCATGATCTAGTCTAGAGTACAATCCATGTATTCATGAATATCACAGGAAACATCTTACGTAGGGTAGAGTATTTAGTCACAATCACACTAGAATTTACGATGATCAGCTTCATTTTTAATTTTTTTTCCCGCTAGGGCTCTATTTAACTCGCAACCCATGCGCTTGTTCTATGCTTGTTAACGAATACCTTAAAACTAAGATATCTAGAAACAAGGACGTTTTTGTTACAGTTAAAAACCTAATTATTAATGGGCTTAAGATTTCTGCTGCTCTTCCACCGCAAGGGTTGCTGAAGGGTCTGCAAAAATATATCCTTAGGATTTGATGTGCATTGACGAATTAAATAAAAATTTCTGCAAATCAGTTTTGAATTGGTTCATGTATAAGACATAGTTTTATTGAGTTTCAGCACCTATGTCCATCATAGTTTTCAATTACTATTCTGAGATATACGATTTATCAATTTAATTTCTTTCAAACCAATATTTGGCCTCTCTAGGTTTCCATATGTAGGACTGTGTAAGTCAGCAAAGTAAATGATTAAATCAGCTATTGCAATAAAATGCCCGTTCATGATCTTAGTGAGTAGATGGTGCTTTACCAACAATAATCAACCTATGGCCATGCAATTCACTTCCCATGATTACTGTAGTAATTTTTTTTTTCTTTCCTGTAGAGATTTGCATTTACTTTTACATATCTTCTGTGTGATCATGATGGAATTATGAAATGACAATTGTCAAGTAAGATTATAAATAAAGCTTGCAACTTCAACCCGCCTATCGATGCATTAAGTAGGGTTACGTAATTTTTGATCTCTATCAGGTCAAATGGACTATAACAGCTAAATATGGCAATCAAATGAAAATTGGGATTCGCCCAGAGTGGATTGTTAATGCATACAGTGCTAGTTCGTTTTAATCAAGAATCTATTTTATTTGTATAAGTTTGTTAATCATACATATGCTAGTTATGTGTAGAACATTTTTGAAGAATTGGACAAAAAGGGTTGCAGACCAGCCTGACCCGTGTTTGGCCTGTTACCCAATCCTCCAATTTTGTTTATGTGCTTCTTTGTGTGACAGCAGTAGCTTTTTTGTATCAACTGATCCTCTGTACCATGCTCTGGTCTTTCCCTTCTTTATTACTTCAATATGGTTGTGTTCAGGTACCATAACAACAATTTTTGTACCCCAAAAACTGACATGAATTGCTTGCTATGTGTAATAATCGTAGGTACGCTTACAGCTCGACCCATTTCTCAATGAACTGACTAGCATGTTTGAGCACACCACAGAAAAAGGTTCTGTATGGGTTACTCTCAAACACTGTAAGTTTATTCTTTTCGTGTATCTTATTTCAAGTATGTTGCTTCAACCACTTTATCCATCTCAAATATTGATTTAATAATTTTTTATCAACCATTTCTCAGCATCTGACAAGTCGACGGTGCAAAGGAATAAGCTGACAAGTGCTGGCAAGGAAATTGAGTACAAATGTCTTGTTAGGGCAACTGATGGCAAGAAGAACATATCTACATTGGTAATAAGTTTAAACTGATTTTTTTTCCTTCTTCCGTTATATCGAGTCCTTTTACTTTGTTAACTTGATATTGTTTACAAACTATGTTAGCTGTCTTTTTCGGTTGGTTGTCGTTTCTCTGTTCATGCCTCCTAAACAGCAAACAGGGGTTTGAGTATAACCAATTTAATTTCCTATAAAGTTGGTGGTATCTTCTAATTAATGTACTCTTCACCACTTCAATTTGACTAAGAATCTTTATTGGTGTCGTCACTCATGTGTGTCTTTTTGAGGGGCTGTCATTATGAGTCATTATTACTCATCTTTAATTTTCCGTTACTATTGATTTATTATTAGATACACTGAACCTTTTTATTTAATACCCTTTATGCATAAGTAATGTAAGTGGTTGATTTTGTGACATCCCGTCCCACATTGGCCGTGGTTCACTTTGCAATCCCTTTATAAACCCTCAATAGCAGACTACCAAGATCTGCCGGACATGGTATCCTATGTTATCTTTTGTTGACTTAAGATATTCCCTTTAGTATGTGAAGCTTGAGTATTAAATTGTTTTGCTTGTTAATGTCAATAAGCTTTTCTTTACTCTTTTAAATAGCAAACTCAGAAACCTTTCACCATCATCCCAGTTGGGACGTGAACCCACAACAACTTTTCTTAACTTTTTAGAATTGTTTCGTGTTTTTAACTGTTTCAGATTAGAGGTGTGTAAGAAAAGAACTCAGTAAATTATTTGTGCCATGTTAGGAGTATACCACTATAGATTTAAAACCCAAGGCCTAACTTGTCATCAGTAAGTTGTCTTTGCATATCTTTTCTCTGTTTCCTAGTTTTCTTATACGATGAATGATGTTTTTTGTGACTTCCATGTGGGTGTATCATTTGTTTGCAACCAATATTCCTTTGGTACAAAAACTTTTTTGTTGTCGTACATGTCAAGTTTAGAGGTGGCAAAAGAGACATTGAATTACAGTCAAATTGTAGTTTGGCTAGAATTGGGCAGCGTTTGTTAACTAGGGTTGGGATGGGTTGACCCCGCCAACAATTCATTTCATCTTGTCCTGCAAAACTTTATTAATAAAACGATAAGTATGTTGTTTAAATAAATTGATTTAGTAGGTTGAGAACATTTGATTTCACTTTGTGCCACTTTCAACCCGATTGATCCGTTTAGTTATTAGCGATGTTTCTAAATTTGTCCTATTTGACCAGTTGGAATTGAAACATAGCTGAATGAAGTTGCAAATAGTTAGTTAACAAGATCTGATTATGGATATTAAAATGGGAAAATAAATCAAAATTAGAAATTGGAAAGCCTGTTCCGAAGGGGCCCAACAAATTCCTAATTGGAATTAGGGGGTCTTTTTTGATTCATTCTTTTATCACATTGGGAGATTTTACATCGTTGAATGGGCCTATTCGAGAACAATTGACCCATTTTCAAGTAAATGAGTTATAATTTCCACTTTAGTCAAATTAACTGACTATTTATTCCCGATGCTCATTGTTGTAATTTTATATTTATGTTAAGCATGTTTATCTGCTTCTTCCAGAAATAAATTAAGAACTGCTAAATATTTTCACCGCTACATGATTTATCTTCTTTAAGTACAATGGGTTTTTCGCTGATTCAATTCCATCTAACAGGTTGGAACAAAGGACCATCAACGCTTTCAAGCATCTTATGCTACTATTTTGAAGGCTCGCATGACGTCTTTGAAAAAGAGAGAGAAGAAGGACAAGAGAAAGGCTGCAGATGCAGATAAGAAGCAAGAAGTCTCAAAGAAGCGTGCTACTACCGCTAAACCCTAACCATATAATCAGGGTCATGCTTTATCTTACATCTTCTGTTGCATGTTTTTTGTACTGCTATTTACTGAAAGATAGTGTTATATTTTGCTTCTCACCCCTGCTTCTCTTTGAAGAATCATAGATACAAAACATTATACCGTTGGGTGGATAGTCAGGTGCTTCTAAAAGTGAATTTTTGCTGGATAGATGTTATCAAATTCAGATTGACCTGATCTTGAGCTATGCATTGACTTTAATAGGTGTTAAAATGGGTGGTTGAGGTAGTGGGTCAAAATGGGTAACCTTGGGGTATGGTTGAACGGCTAAACACTATTTTATCTGTTTTTGGGTACGTTTTCATAATGATTAATTAGATAAGTAACTGGGGATAGCATTTGTGTTGTTGACATTACAAACATTATGACGATAAATGTTATAATTATAATGAATCATTGACACGTCTGAGCAAGACAATCTACGACTTTGTATGCATTAAATATAAAATTTAGTTCAAGTAACTTTCAACAGTTTCACTTCTTTGACCTGATTCAGGCATGCCTCTTTAGGATTTATGCAATTGGGACAGGTTTTTTTTGTTTGGGTTGGATTTTCAGTTTGTGACATTTGTGTGCAAAAAGTTTAAAATTCTTTTTACAAATAGTTAATGTGCCAAACATCCCAAACAAAATACAAAAAAATAAAATAAATAAAGAAAAAGAAACTAGCATATTTTCACATAAAAAATAGTGGAAGATTCGAATGTTAACTAAGTTGACACTTGATTATCAAACTTTACCTAAAAACATTTAACAATTCAATATACTAATTTTCTCTAACAAATTTCTACTCATAATTTAAAGATAATACAAATCCAACCCATATGATTAGAAGAAAGCACGGCTACCATAGAAAACGCGAGCACCGTCTTTCTTCTTGTTCTCGATCTCCACATTGTTCTTCTGTTGCTGAATTACATCACCACGATCTTCGGCGTCAATCTTTTCAAGATTCATGGGCAGCTTCATTTTAGCCAAAGACTCGGTAAATTGTTGCATACTTCTCATATACATATCAACAATTTGTTGTTGCATTTCTGATTCTTCTTCCTTCACCTCTTTCTTTTCACTCATATTATTATTCTCTTTAGAACCCGAACTTTCTGCATCAACTGAATTATTCAAGTTATTCTTTTTCTCCAATGAATCAGCCGAGTTCCTATCATCACTTAAACTCGTCATTGTAGAACTAAAAAAGCCCGAATTCTGGATACTATCATTAGGGGAAATGGAACCCGAATTCACCACCATTTCATAATCATCCACAGATGCACCTAAGCAAAGAAACGACCCAGGCCCAACGAGGTTGGGCTTCGAAACAAACCCATGACCCGATAACCCAAAATACTCAGAAACCATCTGTTGATTCTCTTTAACCACATTTATATCTGGGAACTCAATCCTGGAAGGATCTAACAGCACAACTTCAGACGTTATCGATGAATTGATGGTTGAACCTATACCACTATGATTGAAAGGTAAATTAATATTCGTATTCAACGAAAGACTTAGTTTGACAGTACCAGCAGGAGAATGAAACAGATCAGTTGAAGAAAGACTAAAGTCTTGAGTCAATTGTCCTCCTTTAGCAAGAATTAAAGAAATCGGAACTAATGAAAATCCCAAAAGTTGATCTTCCATAAAGTTCTTAGCTCTACTAAGCATCCACATTTCACATTTAAGAAGAGCAGCATCAAACTGATTGATTTTTGGGATCACCAATTTCTCATTAAATTCAGGGTTCTTACCACCACCTTTGATGATCCTAGTCGAAAAAGTCTCATCAGGGTTATAAGTAAGTGAGAATTTAGCATAAACATCTTGATTTTCATAGATACATATATTGTGAATGTTTCTAGCATGATGAACATAAATCTCAAGAATCCCAGAAAACTCACTACTACCTTCTTGTGTCGGGTTATACCGAAATCGACTACTTTGATCATATGATGATGAATCCATCATACCCAGAAACAAAAAATCTTTTTTTTTTCCTCAAGTGTAAAATCTTTAAGTAATTGGATGAAAGAAAGAAAGTAGGAGTTTAGAATACATACTCTATTAATACAACAACAAACATAATAATGATGATCAAGAAATATCAAATGGATTGAAAGGAAAGCATGGTAACTGTTCCTTAAAGAAAATGAAAATGGAATTGTAATTGAAGATAGAAAGGTGGTATATTGAAGCAACAGCATATGGAGGTCTAGAGAGAGACAGAGAGTTAGTGGAGGGTGGTTGGTGGGGTAAGAAAGGAAGAAAAAAAATAAGAATGTTGAAATGATGAAGGAATTAATAATGATGTGAGAGTGGTTGAAAATGTTGATGCTTAATTGTTTCTGAGTGACTGACTTTATTGGTTGAAAGCTGATTGCTTGATATTGCAGCCTCCACTTCTGCTGTGTGTCTTGTGAGTAGTGACCCACAAGCACAAACATATTACACGGTTTTAAACTTACAACCGGAGGTATGTTTGGCTCACCCTAAATCTTGGTTATAAATATCCCATGTAATCAATAAGAAAAAAAAAAAATGCCAAATAATGTACGCTTACCGGCTGACCCGGTCACTTGTTACCATTCCGGTACAATGCATACAATGACAGTAAATTGGGTATGTTGCATACTTGTGATCAAAAGGAAGACTACTTAACTGGATTATTACATTTACCCTTTCTATTTTTATGTATTTTAAAAGATATTTACCTTAAAAATAAAATACTCCGTACTAACTTTTCCACTGTAGCAGCAGCTACTCTCACCCACAAAGCAAAGTAAATTGGACTCTCTTATAAAAATGTATTAATTAATCTTACCTAAAAGTAGTGAGAGCTTTTAAATGAGTAGTATCATACTATATTTGCTTCCTCAGTTCCTTGTATTTTCATATGTAGTCGTTAAGCTGAAGAAATTTGTCATCTTTTAAACTAATTAGAAAATAGTTTAGGTAATACGACAATACGAAATTCATGTTGAGCTGATTGTGTGTCAATAGCTTGGAAGATATGTCTTTAGTCTCTGTTGTAGAATGTTGGTTATTAGTGTTGGTAGACGTTTTGTAGTAGCGTTTAACTGCTCCTTCCGCTTAAAGCAAAGAAGTGTGTAAACTGTAAGAGACGATGAAGGAGCTCAAGTCAGGGTCTAGACTCTATCTACTTCATGAAGCCTAACGATGCTAAAGCAGACAGAGGTAGTACTTGGAACCTGAAGTGAAATTCAGCGTCTGAAGCAAAATCAGACAAATACTTAATAAGCTCTCATCAATCTGTTGTTGTATGAGTGTGATTGGAAGTAAACTTTTGAAGATAAACATGAAGGAAGGCATATATATGCTCGTTACGTTCTGGCATATGATTGAAAAGATCAAGGAAAAGATAGTCGTCACCAATCACCATGCACACATGGGTGACAAAAGGAATATCGTTATTGTACAATTCGCTCAGAATGCGACACTTAGCGAATGACCACTACAGATATTATTTTCTTATAAATTGTTTCTAGTCTCCTGTGTGTTTTGTGTTTGGTTTCATAAGTCTAGTCCTTAGCTTCATGTTGTGTTTGTTTTTAGGCTTGGGTGGTGTTTGTGGTTTCGTTCTGTATCTTACAACAACAACAATACCCAATCCCGCATCTACGGAGTATGGGGGAGGTAAGATGTAGACGGTCGTTCCTCTACACACGGTAAAGAGAGTCGTTCCTCTACCTGAGGGTAAAGAAAGTCATTCCCTTATCCGAGGTAAAGAGACTATTTTCAGGAACGGTTCTGTATCTTCTTGATTTAAATGAAGATCTTCTAACTTTTTTTTTTAAAAAAAAGAAGGTTAAAATACAATTAAGTCAGCTTGTAAAGATGAAAAGCTTGTGTGTTTAGAGTTCTTGTAGCTTCTAAGTGATTGAGATGTATCATTAAACGTATCTGTTTGGTAGAGTTGTCTTACAAATTCTGTTAGCAGCACTATAATCGTTTTGATTAGAGTAATAACGAAATCATTGAAAAATCAGAGTACTTAATAACTTTATTCAATCAATAAAATTTGAAATGTTGGATTATGTAATTGAACGCATGAGGTTTTCCGTGTTAAGGTTAACAAGAGAGGGTGAGTTTGTTTACTCATATGTACACGGTCTAATGGGGGAAGTTTTTTCTTGGACTAATTGATTGAACATACGAAGTGGGACGAACACATCATTAAAAAAAACAAAATAGTAAGTGTACATTTAGACAAAATGGAATTTATAGTTAAAAGAAAAAGGATCACGTGTGTATTAACCGTGTAATACGTGTGCGTTGATTTTCTATGGATGTATCAAAATTTAGGTACTAATTATCATTTATAGTAAATTATAATAATCTATACTACTTGTATGATAGTTTTTATTAAGGAAAATAATGAGAAAGTAAAAAGTAGCGAACAACGGTTAAGGGAATTGGTACAAACAAATTAGTGAAGCGATGGGAAGTAAAAAGTAGCGGACGACGGTTAACGGAAATGGTAAAACAAAGTAGTGAAGCGATTTCTCTCTTTTCCGTCTAACAATTCAGTTACCCCTCACACAACGCAAGTGACAATACAAACTAGGGCCGGTTATTCTTGGAATCAAAATAAACGGGTTTAGGTTAGAGTTTTCGACCCACAAACTCGTCAACCCTCCAATCTGTTTTACTTTACTGGTCGAGTTTGGGTCGATACACGTGTGACCAAGTTGACCCCAACCCATTTAAGAGTTTGAAATATTTTATTTTATTTGTTTTATTTTACGGGCGAGTTTGGGTCGATTCACGTGTGACCAAGTTGACCCCCAACCCAATTAAGAGTTTGAAATATTTTATTTTTATTACAAATTAATTATATTTTAGTTTATTAATAACCGACTAAATGTATGTATATGTTTATCGTCTTTTGTCTTCTATATATGTTTCCTTTGGTTCCCTTGGCATTTAAAGTGCCAATTATATCTGAAACCGATTACCTGGTAACCCGAAACTAACCGCCTAACCTGTTGACCTGTCTTATTAAACGGGTTACCCAAGTCATGTCTGAGTCAGCAAGTCACGGGTTAGGGTTGAAATAGTAAACCCAAACCAAAACTCAAGTTATCAGTTTATGTGCTTCATACATTAAATTAATATTTATGATTGAATAGAAAAAAATCCGAAGCTCCAAATGTATTTGGAGTTCAAAACCCGAAAAATCCAAAAAGTTGATACGTAAGAAAAGTAACATGTACAGTAGAAACGTATAAAATACTTTGCAGCGTATACCTATCATATTTATCAAAAGAAAATAAATAAATAAATAAACCTAGAGACTAAATGAGAAAAGTTCAACGCAGAATATTAATAAAATGTAAAATGGAGGAACACTAATAAAATGTAAAATGGAGGAACCAATAGTGTTGTTTCATTTTAATTATCCATTTTCACATTTATTTCTAAATCTAAATATCTCACAAAACGTATAGCTATAAATTATAAAAATTACACCGTTAAAATCATCGTCTTTTTATCTTTAATTAGAGATCTCACATGACATACTTTCAACGAAATTTTTTTTTCGTTTTCTAATGAGCACGTAAAATTCGTAATGTTAAATCATATGTGATTTAACACTCACATGTGAAACGAAAAAAAATTATAAGTTTTAAATTATATTTACAATCAAATTATAAGTTTTAAATCACTAGCTATAATCACATGTGAATAATCAAAGTTACAAATTATAAGTTTAAAATCACATAAAAATAATTTATTTGATAATTTAATAAACCTTCAGAAATTTTTTTAGTTATAATCACATGTGATTAAACATTAAATTATTAATCACATGTGAATAAAGTGTAAATAAATACGAATTTCAAATAATTTTTTATAATTATACATGTAAATAAATATAAAGGTGAAATCACATGTGAATTATCAGTTATTATACTTCATTTGAAAAACACATGTGATTAAATCTCAAATCAATAATCACATGTGATTTTGGCCGTAGACGAATGTAATTCTTAAAATCTTATTTATAGTTATTTATGTGAATGAATATTAAGTCGTAATCATGTGTGAGTTAACATCCACCATTGATAAATAATTGTACCAATATTATATTTTTATCATGTGATTATATAAATCGCATTTTTTAAGATCCGCAAAAAATGAAGAAAAAAAATTTTGTCGAAACTATAGCTTGTCGGATCTCTAATCGAAGAGAAAAAAAACGCTGATTTCAAATATGTAATTTTTATAATTTTTAGTCATGCCGTTTGTGAGATATTTAATTTTAAAAATTCGAGTGAAAATTGAATTTTAAAGAAAATGGAGTATTCCTATTGGTCCTCCCATTCTACATTTTTTTACCATTTTACATCGAACCCCAACCCACGTCGTGACTAAATTGGATCTGGCGAAGTCATCTATTTTAAGAAAACAGGAATTTGCATCAACATAATCATGCTGCTCAGCTTTCAAACCAATATCAACATGAACTGAATATTCCAACAAGATTGAATCAAAGCATCTTAACCATCAGAAACCTAATAAACTGAAGTAGTAAGATCCATATGGGGTAGTATGAACCCCAATCTTATCACTTAACATCTAAAACTAAAACCATTATTTCACAAAGTTGAAAAACACTGTACAGAGGAGGGGTGAACCGAGCTTCACACATTGCGACCCAACCTAACCAAATGCTGCTGATGTTTTGCGGCAGCAGCTTTGTCTGCAGCTTCACGTTTGAGGGTCCGCTTGGCTCGACGACCCACCGCAGCCACGTCACGAGCTGCAGCAGATTCTTTCTTTTTTGGCTCACGAGAAGATGGACCAGCACCTGAGTCTTGGAAATGAGGTTGCTGATGGACGGGTCGGGCCTCTTGTTTTCCAGCTCTCACAAACCCGTTATTACCCCATCTTCGATTGCCAATACGAATGTTGATATTTGATGAACGGCCCAGATACACTTCATCTAGATCTTCTTCGTCTTCCTCTTCTTCATACTCGTAAGGATAAAAGTCTTCCAGAACATGATCATCCAACACTTGATGGCTCTCCACGTTCAAAGGATGAAACCATGAAGCTCTTAGGAGGAGGCAAACACTCTCCTCAAACATATAGTCATGAATGCTGTTAAAAGCAAGATAAGTATTAGGATTCAAACTAAAAATAACACCCGTCATTTATGTTGGTTTCTAAACTTTTTTCTGTAATTTTCATTAAACGTGAACTATATACACTTTCATGATTACATATTCGCTGCAGATATAATATAATCTATTTTCTGGGGACTCGTCGAAGAACCGAATAAATTGCTGACAACAAATCCCATGATTAGATGCGGCAAATCCCACGATTTACTTATGAATGAGTACATTAGGATTATGTAAAATCTCTTAACGGTCAAGCGGGTAATGAAAGGCTGCAGATACCAACACCCAGGGAAATGTAAACAGATTAACAAAATGGAAAACTAACCCCAGTACAAGTCTAGAACAGGGTTGCTCATTATGTGGCAAATCCAACCCATTTACTTATGAATGGGTCGAATAGGATCACGGTTTATCTTTTAACGGTAAAACAGGTAAAAAGAATTTACATCAAAGTGTATTTCAAATGGAACAAACTGGGTAGAATTAAAAACCAAAACCATTTTAATCATATTTGACACCCTATATACATGTTAAACATTTTCAGAAATTTCAGAGAAAAACACAAACTCCAAGTCAATTCAAATTGTATAGAAAACAACCCGTCCTGACCTGTTAACCGGTTAATCATCCTGATCAGCCAATTTCAAAAATCAGCTGCTCTTGAGATGCATTTACTTTAAACCAATAAGATAGTCCTATTTTTTAACAAAATAATAACAAACATTTTTTCCAAGAAGCAAGCTGTGCCTTAATTGATAATTAACACATGTATCCCAATATAGTGGCAGAGAGATCACCAGTACATATTATACTGTAAAACTTTCCTTATTAAAGGTTAAAAATTTAGTAACATTGATAAAGGTTAATAATGTTAAGTATCGAACTAATACCTGCCATCAAGAGATCGATGGATATTGAGGAATTCAAATGGATGCTTGCATTGAGGACAGGTTGGTTCCTTCTTATATGTGGCCCAACGGAGGATGCAAATCACACTACAGGATAAAAGATGATAGGTTAATTTTACACATAAAAATCATTTAAGCTTTAGGGAAACATATATTTGCATTTACTGAGAATGAAATGCTCCCAGTTAGATCCGCAAGAAGACACCATGAAATAAGAATATGACAAAGAAAAAAACATTTCAGAATATTTCACTAGCACCACCCACTGCATTAAATTTTAGAATTTTAACACGTTCTGACATTGCCACACTGTTAAGATGACGTACTTCCACAAATATTTGCTAAAGTGATGTAACAGGAATTTATCATTTGTGAAGTCACGTGAACCTCTTTAGTAATGACACACAATAAGAAATGCCAATAGACGGTGGTCAACAGCTCAAATGAGATCATAAATATGACATCAAACAGTAACCTAACTGAGATGCATCTAAAATACATCATTATATACAAAAAAATTGCTATACTCGGCACACAACAATCATTTCTAATGCCACGTCTTAATTCAACATTTGACACGTGACATCATTTGATACGTTGTTTCTACCTACCTAAATAGTCGAACACCTTCAAATGACAAATAGAATAAAAGTGAGCGGTGTTTACATTAACAGCATCTTTCTACCATCGTCACGAACAATACTCAAACACACAACTTGAAACCCATACAAATATATCCAATTTACATTAGATAACTAACAATAGTACACAACCAGTCACCACCAAATCAATAAAGTACACAACCCACTAATTTAACTTCCGTTAAAATTCAAACGATAACCGATTCGTGCAATTGTTTATAAAACAAAACATACAACAACACATAGATAAAGAGAACAAACACATGATAAACAATCAAATCATATCAATTAGTTTTATAGTAAATGAATAGGAAAATGGGGGCAATTGAAGAGACAAACCAGTAGGCATGCTCGCAACCTTTAACGAGGGCGGTTTCTTCTAAGGCAATCTTATTCAAACAAATTGCACAATTTTCATCGCCTAATAATCCCCCTCCTTTCTGATTTTGATGCCCTTCAGACCTACAAACCACAACTTCCTTCTTCTCATTCTCCTGATCCGATTGAGAATCCTAAATCAATTATAATAATAAAAAATCGAGAAAACCCTAGAAAACTATAATTTCAAAATAAAGATAATTATAATTTAACAATTAAAACAAAACCCTAGGTACCTGCGGATGATGGATTGACAGATCTGGAAAGGATGTGATGAGTTGTTGTTGTTGAGCATCGATCTGAATGGGTGCATCCATGGTGGCTATACAAAGATTGAATGGATTTTGATTGATATATTAAAAAAACAAATATAAAATTGACAAAACAAATATTTGATAAAATAAATTGGTGTAAAAAAAATGATGAGAGATTCTAAAAGAATAATTCGGATTCCAAAAGAAAAATGAGAGAGAAACAAAAGGGGGGCGAGTGCCCTGCCAAGCACTGGGCAAGAGAATACGGGTATAGCGATTATAAAGTTGTAACCGACTCTTTTTTGGACCAGTTGATTGTTGTCTTCCGGATAAGCCTCGGTTTCGGCTACATGTCATTTTGAGAGTCTTGGTTTACACACATTTTCACTCTTCACCTTTAAAAAATTTTAATTGCACTTTGAGTCCAAAGACATAAAAACTATTGCACTATTAGTCCTACAGCCACCTAAATTTCCATTGTTCCTTCCTTACAGCAACAACAACAATACTCAATCTCGCCAATAGCAGGGGTATGAGAGAGGTAAGATGTAGACAGTCATACCTCTACTCTAAAGTGGAGAGACCGCTTTCAGAAAAACCTCCGATAAATAAGTGTGTATATCTAAATATCTAAAAATTAATAAAAGAAAACTTTTTCTTTGAAAATTTTTGTTAAAATTGAAACCTATTCCAATTAAATATTTACATTTTATAATTGATTCAATTAATCAATTAAATTTATTTTCAGCAATACTATGTTTTACATTACGTAAAATCCTCTGAAGTGTAGTTTATAACGGGACAAATTAATATTGAGAAATAATATGTAGTTCGTAGATGACGAAGTAATAATGTGGAATGATAGGTTTTAAACAAAACTAATTTTATTTAATATTTAATTGTAATTATTGTTTAACTATTTAATTATTATTTTGTTATAACTCACGTACACAATGAATAAATATGGTTATTGATTTCGATTGCCATTCTTTTTTTTGAAATAATATTCTGTCTTATTATTAAAGAGGAAAATTATCACTAACAAATACTGTTATATCATTTAATTTAATCCTTTTCTTATTATTTTAATATCATAAAACTGATTATTAAATAATAGTTATTTTAAAACCTATATGATGAATAAGTGAAATAACGGATTTTGTCAAACTCTGTTTTACATTACGTAGAAGTCCTCCTGAAGCGAGTTTATAACGGGACAAATTAATATTGATAAATAATATGTAGTTCGTAGATGACGAAGTAATAATGTGGAATGATAGTTCCCCTTTGAAAAATGTTTCGGTATCCGTGAGATATGTTCATTTTCATTTGAATGTCAAAATTTAATTTTGTATAAATAGAGATCTATTAACCAATCAAGTGTCTCAATAGAAATTTTAATGAGGGAAAAGGAAGAAGCAATATGATTCATGATATAATTATTATTTTATTGTTTTAATTTAATATTTTATTAATAAGATTTAGTCTTTTATTTCTATGATTCAAAAGTTATAGATAATAAAAATTTGAATCATAGTAATAAAATAATGAATCATATCGTTTTTCCATCTTCTCTTCCTAAATTTCCATCTCTCTGAAACTGACTCACACACACACACACACACACACACACACATATATATATATATATATATATATATATATATATATATATATATATATATATATATATAAAGCCCGTAATGCATGGCAATTTAAAACATACAATTTTTATTCTTATTAATTTTACCAAATTAATTAATTATTAAGCGAGTTGCTAAATATAATTATGTTTAGTATGTAGTATAAAAACAATGTGAGATGCTAATCGTAATATGGTAAATATTATATACAAATCCATATTCTTACACTAAATATAAGATAATAACTAAATATATGATAAGGTTCAAATGAGTACAATAATTTTCTGTGAGAATTGGGAAACCAATAAGAACACGCCACGTGTCACAAAACCAACTTTCCCCCACGTTTTTAAAAATTAAATATCTCTCAAACGGTAAGTTGAAAAATCATAAATTGCACCATAAAAATCAGTGTTTTTTTCTCTCCGATTAGAGATCTCACAAGGTATACTTTCAAAAAAAAAATTAATCCCAAACGCTTTTGTTTTAATTACTATTTTTGATGGGTTGATAGGCCTAACTAACATTTTTAATCCAATTTTTCTAAATTTACACGCAAGTGTTAGACATCTTCATAATATGATATATTGATAGGCTTTCTATAAAAAAGTTGTTGAATTTTAAGAAATAATAATCTAACATGAATATAATTTGTGGGAAACACAAGTTGATGTATGACTTTATAGTCTTAATTCTTGTATGATAGCATGACATTTGCTATAATTTTGGGGTTTAAATTGAAATCATTTGGGGATACACTGATCGATTCCTTTGTTGTACTAAGTACATACCTGGTTTCCATCAGGATATCTAATTAAATAAAAAGCAAAAACAATGCTTATATAAATTTATGAAATATAAATGTTAGTTAAATTATTTCGCTCTGTTGTACTGAGGTACAGACTTGTCAACGCTGGTTTGACTAAAAATTATACTCGAGTCAAGTTAAGTCGTTTTGTTGTACTAAGGTACAGACCTGTCACCAATGTCTTGACTCTAAAAATGATTTGTTAATTACTCACCCATTATATAGAAATATGTTCATGATTTGATTACATGGGTATATCATCTGTGGGATTCATAAGTTATATTCATAATAATAATAATAATATGTTATTCATAAAATTTGAGTATAGAAAGTTTAAAGCGGATTAAAATATCAATAATCGTAACGAAATGTCAAAATTTAGAAATTTTTGTGTTTAAAGATATTTGATGAAGTTTATAGTATATCAATAATCAAGAGAGATTTGAAATTTCCTAATAAAGACATGATTTTTCCTAATATGATTCCTTAGTAGTTTAATTATTCGCAAAAAGTAATATGTACAATTCTTATCTCCTAGTTATTACATGATATTTTTTTAATTTCTTTTGTTGGAGATAAAATTATAGTTGGTTCTAAAATAATAGTCTACTTGAGGACAAGTAGGATTCAAGCGGGGGGATATTTGATAACATCAAACAAGTACATATTTAATTAACAATATTTCCCTATTTTTAATACATTTATATTGCATTTATATGGTTTTAGATACTTATTTCGTTCATATTTGCAAATAGGTGTAATTATGGCTTGAATCTGAAAAAGAATGTAAAAATGACTTAAAACGAAGAAAAACCGAAGAAAAGGATGAAAGAGTAAAAATGATAAAGTTATAGCAGATCGTGAAGAGAACATTCTGCAACCCGAGCCCAATCGCTGGTTGGAAGGCCCAACCGTCAACGTAAGGCCCAACCGTCAACGTAAGGCCCAACCGCCGGTTGGAAGGCCCAACCGCCGATTGGATGTCGCTTTTGAAATCTATAAATAGAGGCCTTACCCCAGCCATATACCATCGAAATACTTTGACCTAATTCGAATTTAGGGTTTAAAGTTAAGCTTTAGGCAAGAATTTGGAGCAAGGAAGGCTAGGGTTTGAAGGTTTTCAACCCTCACGAAGATTGTTCAGGTTTTCGATTTGGATTTCGATCTTCTTATTCTTTTTACAATGTTTTTTTGTTTGAATATAGATCTGATTTTATGTATCGTAAGTATGAGCTAATTTTCTATTGTGTTTACTTAGATAATAAAACATAGGTGAAGGTTTGAATGTTTGTTTACGTTGGAATATTAATTTTATGAAGTTTATTGTGTTTATCAGAAAGAACCATCTTATTTACTTGATCTTTATTTATTACTTAACGTGATTAATCAATATTTTCTATAACGTAGGCTCGTCTAGGTTTATTAATTATTTGCAATTGTTTAACTTGTTAAATAGTTGTGGCTTGAAGCTTTAATCGGCGATAGGTTAAGAGTAATAATGATTATTGAACTTTATTTGATGTGAAAGTTGTCAAACGACGATTATTAGACTCTTCTTATAGTGTCCCACCCCCAAAATTAGAATAATAATAATTATGGCGGAAGCTCGGGGCGTGACTCGATCAATTGACAATAAATCAAGAACGTATGATTATCGCAGAACATCTATAATATTAAGATGCCAATAATAATTTTACAAACAATACGGCTTATCAAGGCGTCAAAATAGCAATGTTATCAAATACATTGTTTTTACAAAAGATAAATTTCGAGATATTATAAATAAAACTACATTAAGTTAGTATCATAAGTAAATCCCATTTGTTCAAAATATGGCATCCTAATTATCGTGGCAAGTACGGTCCCAATATGCATGTGGTCTTGCGGCATAGCTAATTCCCTGAAAAACATATTTAAAACGTCAACATAATTGTCGAGTGAATTCACAGGTTTAAGACTCAATCATAAACCGTCATTTAGTAAAGTTCATCGGTAAATCAAAGTATGGCATTGAAGGCCTAATGTACGACTATTTAA
The DNA here is from genome assembly GCA_963930675.1 of Gnaphalium uliginosum. NCBI lineage: Eukaryota > Viridiplantae > Streptophyta > Magnoliopsida > Asterales > Asteraceae > Gnaphalium > Gnaphalium uliginosum. Next base: position 37,001,585 of record OZ005682.1, read on the forward strand.
AGTTTGAAACATAGACGGTGATCCCCCAATAGGTTTGCAAGTTCTAAGATTTAATATGCCGAAACTAAGCCTATAACCAAACCACGACTTATAATGAATCGTTTGCCTTGGACAATGTAAATATACGATCCTCGATGCGAAACAACGTCGCTAGTTATCGCGACTAACCAAAACAGTGGAAGGGAACGTCACCCCGATAATACTATCCGTATATTCAGTGGCTAGCGTCATCTAGCTAATGGTTATAGTCATTGTAAGCAAAAAAGGACTTCTATGCACTACAACTTGAGAACTTAGGCTCCCATAAGGATACGTTGTCAGGTCTCAATAATCGCATAAATCAGTTATAAGTTTTTCACCCCAATGTTTGAAAGCATTAAACAGTAAAATAGGGGCTGTGAACTCACCTGATTCCGAGCGTGCTAGCAAAATGAGTTTAAGTAAATGAGCCCAAATAAGCCTCTTAGCGCCCTAAACGCATTAGGTTGAGTTAATAAATGTAGACGACTTAATAGTCCGTCTATGCTAGTTGTTCACTCAACTAGGGTTTTATGTGCCCTCATAGGCGTATGCGACACGTTGTGATCATTTAGTTTTCAAAATACTACAATCGTTTATGTCAACCTTATAATATACTATTATTCATAATATATTCATAGCGTTGATTATTGATTCGTTATATGTATCATCTCGATCGTATTTGATTCGAAGTTCACGATTTCGTTTAACCGAATTTTAAATGTGTGTTGTACGTTATTATAATATAATCATGTTGCTTAGACCTAATATACATTTTTAATAACCCTATAAGTTTTATAACTCATTTTTATAACATTTATCGTTAATGTACGTTTTAACTTGTTATAATTCGGTTTTCACGATTTCTCGGTCTATACACTAATCATGATTTAATGTATATATTTTTATAATAAAGTCCCCTGATTTACAGAGGGTCCTTAACAGTCCTCAAAGTTTTTAACTGACGGTTTTAGTCCTTGTAGTTTCTATTTTGTCATTTTAGGTTGAATCGTTCGGTTTCTTCGATTTTTACCGTATGAGTTAGATTCTCGACCTCTTATCGTAGGGTTTTCACTTGTGGACACTTAAGTTACTGTTTTTAATCTTAAGTCCATGAACTTTCTGATTTTACACTATTAGTCCCTAAAGTTTCCAATTATCTCATTTTTAGCTCAAACTTTCGGTTTATCGATTTTTAACCACACAAGTCTTGATTTTAGCACTCTAAACTATAGATTAAACTTTAATGTAATTTTACTTACTTATTTTACCATCTCAGTCCATAACTTACATATTTTGAACTTTTAGACCTGCTAGTTTTATTTATTCCATTTCTTGCACAATACTTTGGTTTGTTAGTGTTTAACCACATGTATATTATTTTAAATCATGGTTTATACTATAATATACATAAGTTACTGATTTTTACGGCTAAGGTCCAAAAGTTTCTATTTTTATTTGTATAGTCCCTCTAGTTCTCATTTTTTCACTTTTAACCGCATAGTTTAGGTTTTTTGGTGTTTAACCACAAGGGTTTGGTCTTTAACACTTTAACACATAGATTAACATTATAAACTCTAAATAAACTGTTTTTAACATTTTAGTACTCAAAAAATTGGATTTTACATATTTAGTCCCTTAAGTCTTCTTTTTGATATTTTTCACCCAAAAGTGTGTTTAGTTAGCTTTTAAACCACAAAGTTTATTTTACTACAAGTTTATTGTGTTATTTAGTTTAAAATAACTATTTTAACATAAATAAGGGTTTATTATGTATAAATGAAAAGTTTAAAGTGTAGAACATATATTTTGCATTTTTAAAGTCTCTAAACTTGTTTATAGACTTTTTATTGGTTAAACTTACTGGTTAATGTTTTTAAAAGATATTTATTGGTTAAACTTACTAGTTAATATTTTTAAAAGATAAAGTAACTAGTTTAAAAGTATATTTTAGTATGAGTGAACATTTTTAGCATAAACACGTATATAAAGTTAAATACTAGAGAAAAGTCTCATTACAAAGCTTTAGGATGAATTTGAAGCAAGATGAGAACTTGATTTCCTTGTGAATGATTCCTAGCTTCAATCCTTGTGTTTAACTTAGATTACTTATGGGAATGTAGTGGTGTTATGATTTGTAGGTGTTTATATGTTAAAAGAGCCTTAATTTATGGTTTGAAAGTGGTGGTTTATGGTGGTTTAGGGTTGATGGCATGCCGGTCGTCGATTCGGGCGCGCTCGTTAAGTTTAGATATTTATATTTTGTGGGGCCTAAGTATACTTTAAAGCTATAGCGATAAGTATGACGTTAGGGTCGTTCAAATGATTCAGCTATATTGTGAAACGTCGACGTAGGAGACAGTCTATCTAACTAGTAAGGGTTTTAAAATTTTGTTGGGAGTTTTGTTTGATACTTAGGCAGATTAACAGTAAATAAAAATGAAAATAAAATGGATAGCTAGTAGTCAAGATAGGGAAGGTGTTTGTTGTGATTTCGTTAACCTTGTATTGGGATGATGCTTATGTTCTAAGTTATGAAAACGTCTTTTAAAGATTTGTATTTATATTAAGTATATGTGAGGTAAGCACTAGTGCCCTACTGATAGATTTCTCGGTCAGTATGTCACTGAGCAACTAGGCTATCGTGATTCTGATCGGAGTGGATTGCCCAACCCCCAACGTTAACCTATTACGGTATAACGGCCTCTACGGATAGATATCCTGGGCATTTGAATAAGGCGACAATCCAACTCGATGTCCGACCGTTCTTAACCCCACATGGATACTTATATTAATAAAACATTTAAGATTAAGACTTAGTGGGTGCTTTGATAACGTTCTATCGATGGGTTTGTAAAGTTCAGAGGTTTTGGAAACCAAGCTGACACAAAGAATTATACCTACGGCTTTTCCTTAACTTCCACGGTGTACTATACCATAGGTGTTTCCACAGCTATACTAAGTATTCAGCCGTTTTACGGTATTTCGTTGCTTCATACATTAACGGTTCCTCTGAACTCATTTAAGCTAAGTTTATATTTAAGCACATTAATTCATCCATCTATGATATAAACTAGCCCTTACTTTTAATTTCCCAGGAAATCCCTAATTTAATTACGATGTACTTCAACGATTGGTTAAGATAGTATTTTTCATAGTTTTATAAATTAGACCATGTACTTTTAAACACAGATAATTAATTTCCCCTAGATAAGGTTCGCGACGTCTTATCCAATAAGGTTTTAATCACGCTTACCGGTTGAAAGGCGTTAGTTTAAAATGAGGTTTAAAAATCATAGATAGAAAGTTAATCAAAGCACAAGGTTTTCATAACATCATCCCAATTACTACGGCTAACTACATCACAACAAACACGCAATAGTACTACTCACTAATCATGATAATCGATCCTAAATCTAGCATAATCAAAGCAATAGCATGCATTATAATTAAATAGATAAAGGATAGATATAACCGTAATAGAAGAGTAGTTGAAATAAATGCCGATAGATTACAACGAGCGGAACTCTGAATTACAAAATTGCCCCTCCTAGTATCTTCATCGAATATTACAATATTGCCCTTTCGTTAGTCTCGTTAAATATTAACGGAGAACTAACGACAAACTAACTAACTAACTTAGAGTGAGAAACTAGAGAGAGAGTAAATGTATGGAGGTGGATGAGAATGGATGGAAGAATGGATGTTGAAAATGGTGAAATAATGCATCTATTTATACAAGTTTCTCAACCGTATTTCTCAACCGTATTTTTGCCTTCAAATTCCAAACCGTATTTTCCAAGCGAATAAAAATCACCAAAAATACGGGAGAGAACCAAAATACGGGAGAGTTTGGCCATATACGGGAGGGAACCAACCGTATACGGGAGAGACTCAACTGTATACGGTTGAGCTTGGCCGTATACGGCTGAGCACAGGCCGTATACGGTCTAGACAGGCCGTATACAGGCTGTGCTAGGCCGTATACGGTCTAGCTCAACCGTATACGGTTGGGCTCAACCGTATTTCGGTTCTTCGTTTCTTCGTTTGGGCGCAACTTCTTCGCCGTTTATCCGTTTTGAGCGATTCTTGCGTCCACGTTCTCGTAATTTCCTAATGAACAAAATGACACTAATTAGTGGTGCTAACTTAAAGTATAGGTCACAGGTCATTAAAATGAATGAACGAGAATACCGTTGATTGTTTTTGCTCTATTTTACTCGTTTTTAGTTCGTTTTAGTTGATTCTTGAAGCATCGTCTATATTTTAGCCCATGTAATGAATTTTAGTAAATGATGATTTATTTCAGATGTTTTCATTAATAATGGGACTAAAAAGGCGGGATAACTATACGTAAAAACATGACATTTTACGTGTTATCAAGTATCCCACACTTAGACTTTGCTTGTCCTCAAGCAAAACTCAAATTTTCTCACTTGCTTCCCGATGAAAACATTTTGAAATTGTCGAAGCATTTTGGGAAATTAAACATTTTTAAGACTAAACATTTTTATCTACAAGTAAACTATTTCAGAAACCAGAAGTAAATAAGGTATTTATTTTAGAAACATGAAGTGATTTTCTTAGGCATGCTCTCAATTCTCGCGATCTTGGAATATACATGACTAGGCGATCTCACTAGGTGGTCACTCAATTCACTCAAAAGTGTATTGGGTTTCCTATTCATTCTAATCAAACGAAATCGCTCATAAGCCAGTCATGCAGCATCCATCGTTATAAGCTTGATCGAGAATCAGATCTCCACCACTTAGGTGAGGACGGTGCTAATTATCCCAGGACATTCTCTTGGGTTGTAATGTTTAGTGAGGGTTAAGGGGTATGGATAAGTGGAAAGTTTTTAGGTGTTAAAGGGGTTTTGCTTATCTTAGGACTTTTAAACTTATGAAAACTTTTATTTAGACAAACTTTTTATTGAAAACGGAAACGGATAACGGGACGGAAGGGAAAACACTTTAGATAGCTATTTTTACTTCTATCTTTTAAAAACACTTGGAAAATTTTCATACTTTGAAAGGATTCGAGTTTTCGGGAGATTTGAAGTAGTTAGCTTTATTTCGAACGACATATATATTTTTCTTTTTGGCTTAGAACTTCTTTGCCAAGGAATTTCTAAGGGATTTTTCTTTTCTTTTCTTTATCTTTTCTTTTCTTTTTCTCTTTTTTCTTTTCTTTTTCTTTTGCCCTTAGAAATCCTTTCTTACTTTCAATCTTCAATCATTTTAACAATTTCGACTTTACTCGGTGCCAATTTTTCGCACCACAAAAACTCTCGATTTTGAGTATTTCAATTATGGGAACGCACACGAGAATATTTTGAGTAAACACGAGATTTATGATTTGGAATGTAAGCAAAAAGGATATCAATTAACGTTTTTCATAACTTTAAAAATTCTAAGATAAGTTTTTTGGAGGTATGGGAGTAAATGGGTTAAAGATGTGGGTTTATGAAGAAAACTATATTGGTTAAGGCTCAAAATGGTTTACTTAGTGGATCATCAACACTTAAAATGAGTGTTGGTCGGTTTTTGGGCTTGAAGAGAAGGCTAAAATGGGGGTTCAATCCTAAAGAATGTCAAGGTCCTCTAATTGCACCTATACCGCGTACGGTACTCTACCAATGTGGTCTCGAAATGCATGTCAGGAGTAAGTTCTAATTCTGGACGCATGCATCGGCACACACACATCAAATGAATTATGAAGCATTTAAAATGAATGCTTTTCATTAGGCTCAAGTTACCTCACAACAAGTATGGGTTGTATGTGCCTAGTCATGCGATGCCCCTCTTAGATTGTCATTTCAGTTTAAGAAATTTCTAACTTATTTAATCATAATTTCCAAAATAACTTACTCATATCTAAAAATGATTCCTCTCAAAACATTTTAATTCAAAATTTTTGAAAAATTTTAAGCAAAAGTGAGTTTTAAAACTTTGAGGAACATTTTCTGAGCTTGCTTTTGAACAGAAGAATCTAATCTAGGTATTCTATACCGCTATACCACACTTAGAGGAACATTGTCCTTAATGTTCTCTTTTGTGGGCCACACTTAGAGTTTGAACATATTAGAAAATGTTTCTCATGTGATCCTTTTGGGCTGGAATCTCACACTTAGTGATAAGCTTAGGATATGGTATAGATTACTTTTATTAATTAAACGGTAAAAGCAAAATAAGGATAAGGATGAAGAATACTCCCCTAGCAAATAACTGGTTGAGGCTAAAAATTTGGAGGTATGCTGCTTTTGAAGAAGAGTATTTGCCAAAAATCTTTTTTTGCGGCAGCTCCATGAAGTTCATTCAACTTTTTGGGGAGAAGAAACGTATAAATATATGATCTTTCTCTCTCTTGTGAAAATTATCTCTTAAGTGCGAACACGTTGGATATACTTTGCACCAACCTCTCACTTTATAGCTTTTTAACAAAAAATGTCAAAAATCACTATCCCATGATTGCGAAAGATGTTTTCTACTACAAAGCATTTGTAAGACGTGTTTTTAAACGAGTTCGAGCATAATGCGTGAAAGTAGCATGCAAGTACCTCAAATGCTCGAAACACATGAATTATTCTTTTGAAAATGTTTCCTAACTCTAGGGTTTGTGATACGGTAAAAAGTTTTTAGTATAAAATGAAGTGTTTTTTAAAGCATTTTTGAAAATAGGTTTGTATATCCATGTGTAAAAGATAGTAAGAAATATTTCACTTCTTGGAAATTGAAAATGATTCAAAACTAAAGGATATTTTATTCCACGGGTTGCCTCCCGAGAAGCGCTTCTATTTATAGTCGAGCGTTCGACTTCTTCTTCCGTTCAGATCAGTCAGAGGTGGAGCTTCCAGGGCTGAAAGTGCTTCTGGTAGGAAGCGGAGCCCTGGGATCTGGTGGGTAGAATCTGATAAAGTGGCGGAATATGAGTTCGATGATGTTTGGCATTCTTTCTGCAAAGATGGGGAAACTTTCGAATGTTTCCCAGTAGCTCTCTGTAGGTGCAGAAAATCCCAGATGATATGATCGATTGCTATGAAGGTGATTCCATAAGGATCAATTACGGAAGCCCCATTGATTTCCATTCTCTCACGCTCAGGATCTTCTTGCCTCAACGAATCCATAAATCCAAGGAAGCGCACATGAATATTTTCGTGGTCTGCGATGCTAGGGTTTCTTCCGAATTCATCGATGGATTTGAAAATGCCTTGGATGAGATAGTTTTGATGATCGGAGTATGTGAGGTCGGAGTTACGAAACATGTTGATCATTTTGTTATAGGCCTCACGTAATCCATCATGAAATAATTGCCTATACTCCTCCGGCTGAACATCACTAAAGATTTCGCCAAGACGCTCCGTGATGAAGTTCGCGATGTTGACCATTGATCCTTCAACTATGGATGAAGGGATGTCACGTGTTCTCTCATCAAAACTAACGTACTCGAGCTCTTCAATAATTTTATGAGCATGGTACTCAATGGTGCAATCGATGTAAAATCTGTGTGGTGAAGGATCGTCGATATGGTCGTTATCAGCCATTGAATTCATCAATCCTCGGAGATCATTCATCATCTGAATGTCTATATCCACTTCAGGGTTCCCAGTAGCACTATCCAAATGAGCCCTGTATGAATGTAGAAAGTCTATCTGCTGGGATGAATAAGGAAATGCAGACCTGATCATTGTTTCATATACCTTGCCATATATGATTTTATGTTCTTGAAAGAATTCCAACTCTTCTGAAACAAGATCATCTTGATGTTCTTGCATCAGTTGGGTTGCAAGATCTTTAGCGAAGGCATCGAGGCGGTTTTGAAAGAACTGAGGGTTGGTGGTGGCTTGATAAACTGTGTATTCAGCTTCGATCTCTTCTATTAAGTTCCTTTGGTATGGTGTGTATTCATTTGTGGAATCACGGATGACAGCCATCATGATAAGAAAGTCATCTTCGAATCTCTCAATAGCACTTATCATCTCTTCGTGATTGGAGAGGATAGGGACTTGAATTATTCCGAGTGGAGTGTGGACGATAGGACTAGTAGGAGTTGGGGGGATATGAGTGGAGCGGATATCTAATGGAATGTCAGTGTAAATGACGTCCTCATCATCACTCTCTGTTGCTGAGGTATCAGCATCCAGAGAGTCAGGATACTCTGCAGCGTCAGATGGTGGTTGAGTCTCGTCGGTGATCTGTGATATCGGCTGAGAAGAGTGCATTTCGATTTCTCTTTCCTCTTGAAAATAGGGATCATGGCTGAATCCAGAAGTACCTCCTTTCTGAAACTTGGTTTGAGATGGATCAAGGGTTGGAATCCCTCGAGGAGGTATATTTGGTAATAGCCTGGATTCTTTGTAATCCGCGATTTTCTTCAGGTATGGAGTTCTGAAGGATAGCTGAACATTCCATGTTCAGTGGAACATTTGGTACTTCGGGTACCTTGTCCTTGGTTGTTAGTAGCCTATGGATGTACTTAGAACTGGAAGGAGTTCTGGACACGATGTCCAAGAATTTTCCATCTAGTCGGAAAGATGAGGCCTTGTAGGGTTGTTTAAGTCGGCCAGGAAACGGAATTCGTACTTCCCTTTTTGGCGTAGGGACAGACACGGGCTCGACTGTCGGTGGGACAAGAGTTTCTTCCTTCACCGGAGAAGGAATGGAAGGCTGGCTCTGTGCCGCCTTAGTGTCTGCAGTACTAATCTGTTTGGCTTCTTCTACGTGGGGGTTGTGTACTGTGTTACTCGGAAGGTTACCCAGAGGCCTGGAGTCAAGACGTTGAGTTAATTGTCCAATCTGGGTCTCAAGATTTTTGAGAACGGCCAGTTGATTTCTTAAGAATATGTCGGTTTGGTCTTGTCTAGCATTGGTCTTTTGGTTGACTATGCGTTAGCCTTGGATAAACTGATTGAGAGTATCATCAGTAATAGTAACAGGTATAAGGGTATTAGTGGGCTCACTTGGTTGAGCTGCATCGGGTGCAGTCAAAGATAACGGTTGGTTATAAGTGAGTTGGGGTTGATAGTTTGGGTACCTAGGTTGGTATTTGGGTTGATAGGGTGGTTGATTATTCGTAGGTGGGTATTGAGTGCCTCTAGTCCTAGGAGGTGAGGTTCGAGCGAAACCAGGCGGATTTTGTGAACGAACTGGGAATTGAGCGTAGTAGAACGTACCATCAGTTGGGTCCTCGTACTCAACCTGATATTCTTCCGTTGAAGGGTTGGTACAGTTTTGACATGCTTGTACTTGGTGGACATGCTGTGGCAGTTTCTTCATTTCTCCAATTTGTTTCGCTAGAGTCTCGATTTGCTCAGTCAAGGATTGCCTCAGTTTGGATTGGGTTGTAAGCGGCAAGCGGTGCCGATGATGAGGATTGCTCATCAGATTTCCAATCGTGGTGGTGCATCATCATATTTTCGATCGGAATTCATGCCTCTTTAGCAGTACACTGCATGAGGTTACCTTGAGCAGCGACATCAAAAGTAGTGCGATGGTTTGGAGCAAGACCTTTGTAAAACGTGCAGAGTTGGGTAGTTTTTTCGAGTTGGTGGTTTGGGCATTTCTTAAGCAGACTCTTATATCTCTCCCATGCCATATAGATAGATTCATCATGAGCTTGTTGAAAGTTCGTGATGTCATTCTTATGTTTGGTTTGTTTAGCTGGAGGAAAGTACTTAGTTAGGAACTTTGTAGCCATATCCGTCCAGGAGGTGATAGAGCCGGTCTCTAATCCCTCAAACCAAGATAGGGCATGGTGAGTAAGTGAGTAAGGGAACAGGTATAGGCGAACTATATCTTGATTAACCCCGTTCTGCTTGTAGGAGTTGGATGTTTGGATAAATTTGTCTATGTGTGAGTTGGGATCATCACGGGGTAATCCGTGGAATTGGCAGTTTTCTTTTATTAGTTGGACTATATGGTGTTTAAGTTCGAAAGACGCGCCGTCAAACACTGGATAGCTGATAGGTCCACCTCGGCCTTCGATTGATGGTTTGGTGTTGTCTGCGAGCGTGACACGAGCAGCCATCGTTTGTTGAGAGCGGGAGCGTTTTTCTTTTCGGGAATTCCGAATGATAGACTCAGGATCAGGGAAAGGAGTGATTGGCTCAGATCCGGATGATCTGGTCATTCATCGGAAAAGGGTTTTGAAAGAATTATAGGGGGTTTAAGAAGTGAAACTATCTTAGGGTTTACTAGAAAGAAAGGTTTGTCTAGAACGTCTTCGGATCTTACAGCTGGAATACCCGGCAGCGGCGCCAAAAACTTGATGGGCCACATGCGGTTAGTCAGGAACTACGTGTCCTGTCGTCAGACCGTCCGCTAGCGGCTTCACCAGAGGGTTGTTTTATATTTGTATTTGCTGGGCCTAAGTATACTAAAGCTATAGGTTAATACAGCGATAAGTATGACCCAGTGTCGTTCTTCAAACTACAACGGGCATGGGATTAAGGATCAAAGTTATCTTTGGTAGATTTAGCTGGGTTTTTAATATTTGGAAAGGGTTTTGTTTTGTTTTTCTAATTAACTACGGAAATAAAGTAAATTAAAGGTGGTGAGGTGGCTAAGAGGACTACAAGATTAAGCGAGTGTTCACTATGATGACGGTTAATGCTATTGAGGGGTAGTTATTTTAAGTAAGGCTTTAGTTATGATGACTAATCCAGAGGTTCCCGTCAACTCAGAATACTCAACGATGATCCACAAAGTATTATACCTACGACATTTCCATGACTTCCACGCTGTACTACACACTGAGGTGTTTCCAATGCTATACCAGGGGTTCAGCCGGTTTATGGTTTTTCCTTCGCTACGTTGAAGGGTTCTTTGTTGTCTAATTTGGATTAAGATTTTATATCTCCTAATGAGCCATACTCCTAGCCTATTATTTATCTAACGTAGAGTTGTCCGCAATCAGATAAATAACATGTCACAGAGATAAGAGCAGTGGATTGTCAACTATACCGGAAGTTCTCCCAAAAATAGTAACCATTTTAACCGACAACCATCCTCTAATCCTGTTCCCCAATCTCGGACATCTGAGATATCCGTATCATGACACGAATTGTTGAATAAACAAAAATATGAACAGGAGTTGTCCCGCGGAATAAGTTAGGATGGTCTGTCTAACGGTCAGTTTAATTGTTCATCATTATTTCATATAAAATCTCATAACTATTCAAGCGTATTAAACTGATGTATGAAATTAAACGATATTTGAAAACCTAATCATGTATCTAACAATCAGCATTCAGACAAAGTGATACTAGCATGCAAACCCTAAAGCAACAATCAAACAAGAACATGCAGTAGAGTAGCGTAACAGTGTTCAGTTTATTTTCTGCAGAGTATCTGGATAAATGATTAAGTCATAAATGTTCCGAAAGTTCTCTCTAAAACATTTATTATATGAAAATAAATCTAATCCGTCTCTATTCCTAGGCTCCGTGTCTCCTCTCGATATATTTCAATCAGGAGAACAACGGCCATGTCGACTTCATCGATCATCAGACACAGAATAATTGAGGGACCTATTTCTAGTAATTGGCCTAATTCTATCAATAGGTGTCAAACCACACAATAAGTTGGATAGATAAACAATGGAGATTTATTTCATAGATTCAAATATAATTCAATATCATACAAGCAGAGTAACAGCAGGATTTATAGCATAACTACCCTAGCATAACGTCTATCATAGCAAACACAGATTTGTTTAGCCTATCATAATATTCTTAGCATACATTCTTAAATAAGCATGACAAAAGCACAACATATTTAAAAATAACGAAGAAGGATTATATAATAAAACCTCTTAAAGCGTTTACAAATCTTGCGTAATTGTAGCCTCGGAGCACCTCCGTACAAATTAGCTTAAAAGCTTTCTAATTACACTAACTAAACTAACTAACTACTAATTAGTTCTAGAGAGAGAAAGAAGAGAGAGAGAGATGAGAAGTTGAATGAGATGAGATGGAAGAATGGATGTTGAAAATGGTGAAATAATGCATCTATTTATACAAGTTTCTCAATCGTATTTCTCAACCGTATTTTTGCCTTCAAATTCCCAACCGTATTTCCTAAGCGAATAAAAATCACCAAAAATACGGGAGAGAACCAAAATACGGGAGAGTTTGGCCGTATACGGGAGGGAACCAACTGTATACGGGAGAGACTCAACCGTATACGGTTGAGCTTGGCCGTATACGGCTGAGCACAGGCCGTATACGGTCTAGACAGGCCGTATACGGTCTAGACAGGCCATATACGGTCTGTGCTAGGCCGTATACGGTCTATCTCAACCGTATACGGTTGGGATCAACCGTATTTTGGCTCTTCGGTTCTTCGTTTCTTCGTTTGGGCGCAACTTTTTCGTCGTTTATCCGTTTTGAGCGACTCTTGCATCCACGTTCTCGTAATTTCCTAACAAACAAAATGACACTAATTAGAGGTACTAACTTAAACTATAGGTCACAGGTCATTAAAATAAATGAACGAGAATACCGTTGATCGTTTTTGCTCTATTTTACTCGTTTTTAGTTCGTTTTAGTTGATTCTTGAAGCATCGTCTATATTTTAGACCATGTAATGAATTTTAGTAAATAATGATTTATTTCAGATGTTTTCATGAATAATGGGACGAAAAAGGCGGCATAACTATACGTTAAAACATGACTTTTTACGTGTTATCAAGAGTGGTTTGTGGTGGTGTTCTTGCAAATCAAAGTGAGAGAGAGGGGGAGGGGGGAGATAGTTGGCTGATTTTTGAGGAGGGAGGAGAGGAGAGGGTGTGTGTGTGTTTGTTTGTGAAGAGTGGTGTGTTGAATGAATGTGTATGGAAGTCAAGTAAGTGTAAACGCATGGTTGTGCAACTATGGTGTAAGTGTGACACCCGGCAAATTAGGCCATCATTTATACCTAAAATAGGTAATTACTACTTGTAATTAGTGTGAAATAGGACTAATTACGGTAACACTTTGTATATTGTATTATACGCACGTACGTAATTAATTTTAATTACGCGAATTCGATCGGATGGAATCCGACACAATAAATATGGACGTTGGTGAAAAACATTTTTATTAAATAACCTAATTATGATAAATAATTGTTATTTAACTTATATTATCACGATAATATCTAAAACGTTCTACGTTTCGTATAAAACGTACCGTACGCAACAAAAACGCGCGAATCGAACCCGACACCGAACGAAACCCCATAAATATTTTGAAAAGGTTCAATAATGTATTTATAAATATTTGATCAATTTAAAATCTCAATTATATATCAAAAACAAAACGCGAAGTTTTAACGTTAACGACTAAAATCTAAAACGCGCGATTAACGATTAACCGATCGAGTAACGTAACACGAAATCGAGGAGCGAGTCACGGGCCCGAAACCACTATGGGCCCAGGCCAATGACGGCCCAACCCAGCCCAAAAAGCAGGCCCAACCAGCCCCCCCCCCATCCCTTGGCCCATCTCTTTACTTATAACATTTTACACTTCATTTCTCATACACAACACACTCATCTCTTTACTTCACCTCTCCCTCTCTCCCTCATTTTCTGTCCAAACACTCACACACCCACATTCTTCAACTTAATCCAAGAACACTAGACACCACAATCATCATCTACATCGCTCAAAGAAGAAGAACAAGCAAGGGAAGCAAAAACCGAGCACCAACAGCCCTTCTCCCTTCATTTCGGCTTTAGATCGACTTTTTATTGTAAGAATCTCTTCAAGTCTTGTTTAACTTCCTTGGATAATGTTAATATACATGTTAGATATTCGTTTGTGCTAATTATGTCCAAGATCTAAACCGAAAACCAAAGGATAATGCTAAAAACTTTCTGACAAAGCTGTTAACCACCGGATAAAAACTTAACCCGACTTTGATCCATGAGATCTAACTCATTTCTTAACCAAATCGAGCGATTCTTGAGTCTAAAATCAAGTTCAATGAGTCTACTTTCGAACCCAAGTGGTTTGGTATTTTTCTGAGGTCGTTTGGTATGGGAAAACGATTTTACAAAAGTAGGTGTCCGGACTGTCCTTTTTGACAGAAAAGTTAGTCAACTTTGCAAAGGCATATCTTGAGATCTACAAACCCAAATCAACTGAAACCACTTGGAAAGGTTCACATTTTCTATTACCTTTAAAATTGTACTTGCACGTTTTCTGAAGATCTGTAAACTCGAGATATAGTTGAAATACTGAGCAAAGGTCTAAAAATCGACCTGCTGGACCTCTGTTTGGTTCTTGGACGATTTCGTGAGTTACACTTGACCAAAAATTATGAAAAATTTACTGAAGTAGCTAAGACATGTATGAACAATTGTTAATTTTCTTGGATTTTATTTCGAAGCTTTGGTTTGTCAAAACGAGCCACGAAAAACGTATAAATTTCGGAAAAACTAAGGGGTGGACTGTTTTAACTTGGAAAATAAAACGACACTTTCGGGATCACTATAAAACGTAACAACAATTTTCCTAAGCTCTAATAACATATTTAAGACTTCCGTAAAAGTTTCGGGTCAAACCGAGCACATTTGACAAAGTTCCCGAACAACGAAAACATATCAGCCCGTCTGTGTCGCAGATGGCCAAAAGCTATTGCGACACAAAGCTTGTGTCGCTAAACCATAGGACAGCAGTACTAATCTGCGACACAACGCCTATGTCGCTAAATCATAAAACAGTACTAACTTGCGACACTAAGCTAGTGTCGCAATAATGCAACTAACAGTGTTAACGCTTGTGTCGCAATACTTTTACCAACAGTACTAACTGATGTCGCAACACCCTGCGACACTAACGCTTATGTCGCTAAAACAAAATCGAAATCACAACTTGCGACACAAACTCTTGTGTCGCATAAGTCCCAACTTCCGAGACAATTGCGACACCGACCTAGTGTCGCAATATGCCTTGGTGTCGCCCCTAGTGTCGCATAAAACAGATTTAGAACATGTTTCACAAACTATTAAACACGCGTAACAACGAATATTCACATATGACACTACATGTACATGAAACTCATATACTCTATAAGTATACAATGAAACAAACATAATAATAATGCCTTCGGGAATTATTATTACAAGACATCACCAACGGGCCATACATATTTTCTAAACGCAAACGATAAACAAACACTTGGACATAACTAGTTGAGTGGACAACTAGCATGAATGATCTTTTGAGACATTCACTCATACATAACCTTGTGCGTTTAGGGCGCCAGAGGGTTACATCTTGAATAAACGTTTATTAACTTAAACGCTCGCTTTCAAGACTCGGGTGAGTCTCATAGCCCCACTTTTACTGTTTTAACTATTGGGTGAGAATACATGCACTATTTTCACGAACACGAGTACAGATTTACACATATACGGATTGCATGAGTTTCACTTTCATAATCCACCCAAAAGTCCTCTACACATCATAATTTCATTAGTATGGATCTTAGCGTGAGTTTTGAAGAATAGATCTATTCGGGATTGACCATCCCCGTCCGGGTTAGTAGCTCTAACTGGTCAAACGGGCGCTTTATTATTTCGTTCATACGGGTGTTCTGGATTAGACACCTGCAGGAGGCAAACTCATATCGGTTAAGCTTCGAACTATGAGCTCATGGCAGTAGTATACATTTATTTATCGTAGTTTTGCGATACAAACAAACATGAAAATCTCGTGGTTCACATTTATATTTTGATATCTAAACCTATGAACTCACCAACATTATTGTTGACCATTTTAGTATGTATTCTCAGGTTCACAACAGGAGTAGGATTACTCCAAGATACAATAGCTCGAGTCACATGATTTACAAACATCGGAGATTTTCCTTGCATTACTATTTTGTAATATTAGTTATGTATTAGAATCTCTAGAACCATTCGCGAACTCAGAGATTGATGTAAACAATTGGATTATCAATGCACTATTTTTGTACTGTTTTCAAAACGACGCATATAGTGGTCGTTCGATGTGAATTTGTGTAATGATTTCTGATTAGTCGCGCCCCGACCCGACTTCCGCTGCATCATAATTTGGGGGTGCGACAGTAAGTGATGGCCAAAAAAGGGGGCCATGGGAGGTGGTGGATGGTTTGGAGAGGGCTCCCCTTTGACTTCTCAACTAGTTAGGATTAGGGTTATAAATTAAGTCATTAAGCACTAATCTTGATTAATTAAGTGTTAATCATGTAATTAAGGTGATTTAGTGGTAATTAGGGCAAATTAATGGTATTAGAATATTACTAGTTGGTTTTTAATAATATTCGAATATTTATCATTAGCTTGTTCGATTAATTACATAATCTATCTTGTCGTTGCACGTCTTTTAGTTCTCGTGAACGTTTATCGATTGTCAAAGGTTGTTATGCTTATATATATATTAGCATAATTATCATGATATAAATAACTACTATTTATATTCGAATAGATTTATGTTATTTATGAAAATTGATCACCAACGTTCGTGGGTGTTGGTCCCTACCGATTGTTTGTGTAATTCTCAATGATTACGAATGCATCCCGCATTAAAATAGTGTGCATCTCATATGCAAACGTGGGCTTTGTGCTAGACTTAATTCGATGAAAACGAATTCATATTAATTAGATAGGGAATTAACCTAATATGCACGTAAGAATGATGTACGGGATTTACCGTATTTTTAGGGTTGTCACACATAGAAAGGATTTCTTGTGTATTCATAACGAGTCTTGTGTCTCATCTAAACTTTATAGGAATTGTTAACCGGATAAAATGACTTTCCACAAAAGATTTATTCACAATAGAATTATCCAACGGTTTAAACATACATGATAACTGGAATCTAGGGAATAAAAGTCTAAGTAAATACATTCTTTTATCCATATTTGTCTTAATCTACTTTAAATTACTTTGTTTAAATTAAGTTTATTAGTTTCTTAAAAACGTTCGTTCGAAACTAAAACGCCCCCTTTTACTTATTATTTACTTTTTAATTATTTCAATTTAATAACATCGTTCCCTGTGTTCGATACTCGGATTTACCAAACTATATTATTATTCGATCAGGTATTCTTACCTGTATTGTGTGATAGTATTGATATTTCCAAATCATAATTTATAACTTTTTAAACGCTATCTAGCACACATCAATAATAAGTTTTGTTGTAGTTTAAAAAGACATGTAAACAAGTAGTAAATTATACTTGAAGATTAGTATACCAGTATAGTTGTTAAACTCTTACGATTCACGAGTCGACTCTTACGAGTCGAGTCAAAAATCCAAAAAACGAGGTGACTCGGACCCCGACTCTTAAATGACTTTGACTCTTACGAGTCGTTTATTGACTCTTCCGACTCTTGTGCGACTCTTGCGAGTCAGAAAATCTGAAAACTTTTAGTGTAATGCAATACAACAAATAAAAAGACAAAATAGAAAAGAAAATAATAAGTGTTTGTGTTGATTGACGGTCAAAGACTTAATTATCAAATTTTAGTATGTTTTATTTCACTTAAGAACGAAAATATTAAACAATTATATTAATATACATATAAATATATATATTTATCATAAAATAGTGACTCTTACGAGTCGAACCGAGTCACGAGTCACGAGTTAAAAATCAAAATTCCGAGTCACGAGTTGAGTCACCAGTTAACAACTATGCCAGTATCAACCTAAGAAAAAGAACTGATTCTTAAGCGTAACCAGTATAACATTTGATGATAGTAACCGTTATCATATGTGATAATAACAAACATCACATGTAATGGTAATGATCACATGTGATAGTGACACTTAAACCAATATTCCATTTGATATAAAAACCACAACAATGGTATCACATGTGATACTTAAACCAATATCACATGTAATGTTGATTGTTATCACATATAATGGTAACAATATCACATGTTATGTTCATCTGTGACAGCACCAAATATCACATGTGATAACAATGATGGTAATAATATCATATGTGATAATAACGAACATCACGTGTAATGGTAACGATATCACATATGATACCGACCCTTAAACCAGTATCACATGTGATACTTAAACTCACAAATTAATTGTAATGAGTATCACATGTGATATTGTGATAACACCAAATATAACATGTGATAACAACCTGTATCGCATACAATAATTTGATAATAGTAAATATCATATGTGATAGCAAAAGCAATTTGACAGTAATAAACATCACATGTGATAGTAACCAGTATCACATGTGATATTAACCAATTTCTTGATTGTAAAACACACTATATTTGAAAATGTAAAATTAATAAGACAAGTTATCGAAAAACTAATATGAATCACAACTTTTTTTATTTTTTTGCAACAATATGCTTTCAATATTGTAACACGCGATTGAATAAAACACTTTCTAATAGTATTGAAAAATTTCAAGGTTTTCATTTGTCTTTACGTCTCGCTTGTGCTTCTCCTTATGCCCTTTCCTTTGCTTCGAGCTTTGCGTTATCTTCCGCTTTTTTCTTGTCACAAGTACATGAACTTTTATCTTGTAAATTACCTTCAGCAACATATCATTATACCGCTTTCTACCTTGTAAATTACCTTCACTCGCGAAAAATAGAAAGTAAACATAAACAAGTCATAGGACATGAATTTTTAGGTACTAATCACATGTGATACTAGTATCGTATGTGATGGTAACCAGAACTACATATAATCGTACACATCACATGTGATAGTACTCAATATTACATGTTAGTTAGCCAATATGACATGTCACACGTGATGATTAACAATATTATATATGATGACATTTTTTATTCTAAATCACAAGATTACATTTGATACTAGTTTTAGTTACCGAAAATATTTTTTTAAAATCATAGGCCATAAGCATAAAATTGTCAACGATATTACATGTGATAATGATTATCACATGTGTTACAATCATTTTTTCCAATTTATTACCTGTAACTTTTGCTCCAATTTGATGTTGCACATCACTTTGCTCCAATTTGCGTTTGCTCCAATTTAATGAAAATTTATGTATCGCAGTTGTTGTTTTAATTAGTTTCACATGTGATTTATATTAATTAACTTAAAAGGTTATATTGTAATTACCACAACTCATGATATCTTCAGTTTCTCTTTTTCGTTCAAATCACATAAAATAGTTGATGAATAAGTAAAAATCAGTAGAATGCGTTTTCATAAATCAAAGTATAAACATGAAATCATAGAAACATGAAAACCGTATTAATCAAGATAAGATCACTAAAAATCGCATATAGAAAAAGATGACTGAATCACATGAAATCATCAGAACGATCGTTTGTGGTTTCAATTTATGTATTTATTTCGAATTTTTGAAACCTTAGCTTTGATTTGGTGTATGTTAGAATCAATTGAGAATAAGAAAAACTCTAATTTTGTGAGCATGTTGTACGTACAAATTTGTTATATATATATATATATATATATATATATATATATATATATATATATATATATATTATGTTTGTTATTTAATTAATCTAATTACTGAGAGTGTTTAATGATCATATTACCCCTCTACCCATAATAACAATGAAGCAATTTTCATTGATTCACTGATTCTCACACAATTTCTCGTACACATTTGAATTTAGCTCTACAACGAACTAAGATAATTATAATTTATAATTATATTATTTTTATAGAAATGAAAATTGAACGACTTGGTGAGGCTCAAAATTCACTCCTGGTCTGTTTGCTAACACGGTCCAAAATTTAGCCTTCTCATACGCCCCTCTCCCTCTTTTCTTCTTCTACTTCACTTACCGATAGCGGCGACGATCGCCGGTAAGTAGCAACGACGGTACAGCACCGACGAATTCGAATATATGCTATTGTTTCTACAATTAAAATTGAATGATCAAAGCCTCTCAGCAGTAGAGAACAGTCAACAAAAGCGCACTGCTAGGGTTTTTTTTCCAGGTAAATTATAGTGTTTTAATATATAAAGTTAAATTACTTTACATTCCGAATTGAGGTAAATATCTGAAAAGAGTTGATGATTGATGATAATTACTGCATTATATATAATGATGATAGGTTAATTAATTACACAAATACGAATTCTTGATTTTGCTTGTGTCAAAGTTATCCACTTTTGTTTATGAATAAAACCGCAGCTTTCCATTTCATTAAACCCTAGTGGACTAGTGTGGAAGCAGTTGCATCCAATTGTATTTGTTTGCATTTTCAGTATTGCTTCTTGACATCAACATATATTTGTAGCTTTAAGTTGCTTATGCATTATGTAAAAGTAATAACAGAGTATATATATATATATATATATATATATATATATATATATATATATATGTGTGTGTGTGTGTGTGTGTGTGTGTGTATATATATATAATTTGAATTTGATAGATTTAGGAGGGTCTTATGCGGGTTGTTTTTTCAAATACAGTTAGAGTATACCATAGTGTAGTCATGCAGCCACACTCCTATTTAAACTTTTATAACGATTTTTTACATACGACAAAACAAGCACATTACACACACTGTGAAAATTCGAAGTTATCAGATGTATTTGTTGTAGAAAAAATCGATTAGTTTAGTTTGAAAAACTCATATGATGAATTTTCACAGGTTTTATCGATTTGGCGTGTCCTTGGGTTCAGTTTCCTGAAGCATAATTAACTCATTAACATTTATGCTAGAGTTATTATGTCCGGAACTCATAATCTGGTTATGTGAATGCTTGTTCACTGTGTATGTATCTTTAGAGGTTAATAAAACCATAGTTATGAATTTTAAAGCATAGATTTGTTTTAGTTCATTTCAAAGTGTAGCATTATTGAATAAAAGTTAATGATTCTTCTCTTCCCTCAGTTGATTGTGGTAGTTTGTATTTTACCTAATGCATAATTCAATAACTTTTATCAGTTGTTTAGATACGAGCGCAACAATTGGGCATTCCACCAAGAAATTATGCACAATCACGTTCGAACCATTCTGCAAAGAAGTTCACTGTCAAATCTGAAAATGTTATCAGCTCCCCTTCTTTCCAATCACTTTAAGATGATCACAAGGTCATGTTCATCATCCTCAAGCCCTAGCTTATCAATATGGCGGCGAAAGAAGGAAATGGGAAAAGAAGGTTTGATTATAGCTAAAGAACTCAAGAGACTTCAATCCAGTCCTGTTCGTCTTGAGCGGTTCATGAAATCCCATGTTTCTCGCCTTCTTAAATCCGACCTCGTCTCTGTTCTTTTTGAGTTCCAGAGACAAGACCTTGTGTATCTGTCCATGAAGGTTTGCTCCTTTACCTTTTTGGTCAAATGCATAAAATACCAACCTAGTTTCACCTTTTTTTTACCTTTCATAATGACATTATTTGTTTTATTAATCTTAATAAGAATTTTAAGGATTTAGCATTGTGTGACTAGAGACCAGTAAAATGATTATGTGGCACTATTTATAGTTGGTTTTGTCCATATCGTCCACTGAGTCACCTCTATGTGTATGATATGTACTTTTAAATTGTTTTAGTCCATTTTTTATTTATTTTAATTATAAATTTGTTTTTGTTTTAATTATATTTTTAACCTCCTAAAAGTGGTGCCACATTATTTTACAAATTGCTATAATCATTAAAATCTTTAAAGTATCCGAAAAGGGTACGTTGGTATACAAGATTAAAGGGTGAAAGTAGGATGTAATTTTACGTATATAACCCTTTACTTGTGTTCATTATCTTCCTTTTCTTGCATTATTCCATCATCTTATTATATATCATACAATGTTGCATACTTTTCAAGGATTAAATTTCCTGAGTAGTCAATCCAAACATAGATTGGCTATTTCTACTTAAGGAAATTGTAATTTATACATTTTGCATCCCATGAAAATATATACTCCATAACAAAAAAAGAGCAGAGAGAAAATGATGTTTTTTTTTGGATAAAGGAGAGAAAATGATGTTAGCAGGTGAAGTTGACCTGTTTTGACCTGAACCCGTTTTGATTTGTAGGTTTGCCATAGATGGTATAGTAATGATACCAACAGGAAAATAGTTAATTTTGATAATGAAACTTTTTCAGAAATGGAAATGTTGCATACATGTGTCAACTCATAGTGACAAGTATTGCAACTTTCATGAGGCGGAGGGAGTTCTTCATTCACTTGTTTTTATGTTAAAGTAATCAGAGATGCATTTGGTTTTGGGAAAAAAAAGAAGATAAGTTATATCTTTATTCTAATGCAATAGTGGTCCATGTTCTCAACGACTTCTTCCCTAAAAATATAACTAGCAAAAAACCGCGCTATGCAGCGGATAAAATTTTTAAAATCGATCAAGAAATATTGTAATCAACCATTGAATAATTGAGGGTTAATAGAAAAATATGTTACTGTACTTTGCCAAAATGTTCAAGTAGGTTACTGTACAATTAATTTGTTTAATTGGATTACTAAACTATTTTCATATCTAAATTAGACTTTTTTGCGTTGTAATATTTATAAGTTAAGTAACTTACTTAAATTTAAAAGTTAAGTAAAATGATCTTAGTGTTAATATTTATAAGTTAAGTAACCTACATATCATGTTTTATTAAGTTTACTAAACAAATTAATAGTCCAGTAACTTAGTTGAACATTTTCACAAAGTAGAGTAACATATTTGTCTATTAACCCAATAATTGATGGAAACATTATGTCTTATTGTTAATTTGGTCATACTGATAAATCTATCTCAATTAATAAAAATAAAAAATAAGATTTATGTTGCTATCGAACTATTTGAACAAAATAAGGGTTAGTTTTATAACAATTCACTTTCGAACTTTCTAATATTCCAATAAGATATCTATAGAAAGTATCTTATTCTTCGAAGACCTGAAGTGTCAAATTTTCTTTGCCAAACAAAGTTACGTATTTTATGTTAAGTTTTGAATTTGGCTTTTGGTATATGTGATATTTTTATTATATTTTTTAGTTTAGGTTCAATCTAATTGTTCAATTTGATTAATAAGATAGTGTAGGCAATTATTGATTTTTGGCGTTAACCTTTTGAAGTAATTCATTTCCATATATAAAATTAAGTTACCTATTCATATTTAGAAAAGATTTATATGGGTAAATTGCAATAAAAGTAGTCAATATATTGTTTTAAATAAAATATGATTTGATTTATATGTTTCCAATTATATAAGAGTTCTTTATTTTATTGAGGGGTAGATTTGTCTTATATAATTTATTAGGGGTAGTTTAATATTTTCTGATCTTTAAACTTGTAAGGTTCTAAAGGAAATATGTAAACAATTTATAATGTAGTATAGATATAGATATGATTTCTGAGATTTCATTATGCAGTTATATGATGTGGTGCGGAAAGAGATATGGTACCGACCAGATATGTTCTTCTACAGGGACATGCTTATAATGCTAGCAAGAAATAAGAAAGTGGAAGAAGTACAGCAGGTATGGCAAGATTTAAAAAAAGAAGAGGTACATTTTGATCAGCATACATTTGGAGACATTATTAGGGCCTTTTTGGATAGCGGATTGCCATCAGAGGCAATGATCATATATGATGAAATGAGACGTGCTCCCGACCCACCCTTGTCTTTGCCTTATCGTGTGATCATGAAAGGACTTTTGTCATATCCGGAATTGAGGGAGAAAGTGAAGGATGATTTCTTGGAACTTTTCCCAGACATGATTATTTATGATCCACCTGAAGACCTATTTGAAGACTACTCATCTAGCAAAGAGGGCGACTACAACTAAAATATCAGTTACAAGTTACAAAGACATTCCTTCAAAACCAAGGGGTAAGATGTGATTTTGTAACTTCAAAGTTTATGCTGATTCTATTATTTTGGAAGAACTTGATTACCACATCAGTTTGTTGCAACAAGAAGTGCAACAAAGGCTATCGTTGGATTCGATTGGACAAGTACTAGATTGACTAGTGGTGGAAAAGTGAACAACATTTACTCCACAAACTGGGCACATAAAGCACTAGGTTAGGAAAGTTGCATTCTTAAGATCGCCACAGTTTTGCTTTCTCATTAGTCACTACGGGCGTTGCAGTTGAAGCTTGTCTTGAGAGTCCTGGCAACCCGAAGCTTTCTTGCAGCAGCCGGAGGTAACTTGTTGATTCTACTTTGACTTGAGGCTTCAAATGAGGGAACACGTTCCCGAAAGAGAACACTGGTGCTTTAGGTTTAAATTTCTTCCAATAAGCAACTTGTTGTTTTTAAGATTTTCTGAGTGCTGACAATTTTATTGACAAATACAAATAAATTATTGTTGTTGTGCCTTTTATTATCGTACGAACAACTGGCTCTTACTCTGGCTACTGAAACGCTATATTCTAATCCCATCGTTATTTCATTTACAAATTGACTTTGGACAATAAGAAGCTTGACTTTCTAAACGTATGTGTCTAAAACTAAGAGCTCGTTTTGTCGGAGGTCTGGAGGGCTTATCCGCAACCCTCACTGCCCTCTCTCATCCATGGTTTCCAGTTTTTTAAGTTCTCGCCTTTTCTTTTGGTTTAGTTGATAAAACCTTTGTTTGTTGTCGCTACACTTAATTTTTCAGGATATTATCATGCACATGTATGCGTATGTATGGGAGATGACGGTTGCATTGCCATATAAATACTTGGTGTTCAAACGTTTTGCGTATGTTAGATCAGTTGAGCATGGGGTATGTATCACCTACACTTTAGTTGATGGTTTTTCGTGTAAATTCGATGTGTAGTAACATTGTTGTGACAATTCTGTTTATCTTTGAACTTGAAAAGCATTTAGCAAGATGCCAAGATCTTCTTCCTGGAAGAAAGTACGACTAGAATTGTCACAATAATGTTACTACACATCGAATAAAAAACTATAATATAAACGAATTGCGTTTTATTTGGGCTTATTATGTTTGCAAACTCAAGTTTATTCAATTGGATAATGAATACTTGTTCTTATTTATAATCTTAGCACTGTACCCGTGATGCAGCGGTGTTATTTTAGAAATGAAAAGTTAA
This sequence comes from Gnaphalium uliginosum, assembly GCA_963930675.1. Lineage (NCBI taxonomy): Eukaryota > Viridiplantae > Streptophyta > Magnoliopsida > Asterales > Asteraceae > Gnaphalium > Gnaphalium uliginosum. The sequence goes on from OZ005682.1 coordinate 37,026,632, forward strand.
TGTTATCAATTCATATCTTACGATTTCATAGTTTTCCGCGATTATCCAGTGTAGTTTAATGATTTCGGGTGTGATTCAAATGTTTGTGTATGTATATGAGTACGTTGATGAAGTGTATTGATTCAAATTGAGTATATATATTATTTAAACAATTAGTTTTTGTTGATTTCGTGACAATAATAAAATCTTTTTTAAAAAAAGATCGACGTTTATTTGAAACTACCATTAAATTGCGGTATGTAGCGAAATACAAACTTGTAATTTGATGATAGTTGTATGCTTTCTTTTTCTTATTCGTGTTAATTTGTAAACCCGAATATGATGGTGAATAAAATGAAGAGAAAAAAAAGTGTACAAGGTGGATGAATGGAAATGATATATATATATATATATATATATATATATATATATATATATATACTAGTAGGTTACCTACGCATTGCGGCGAAATTTTTTTTTAAAATTATCTAAAAAAATATTTTCATATCTCACAACAATAGAAACATTATTCATGTTGTTTTATGAAAGTAATTTTAAAATGTATGTATAAAGTCTTAACTAAATGTGTAACTTTCTAGATTTATTAATGTGTTTACATACACTTAAAATGATCAGTTTTCTTTTTACAATGATTGTGTATTTTCTTTTAAATTGTTTGTGCGGTCTTAATTATACGTGGAGGTACGAATACATAATATTTATAAAATATTGAATCACAACGTGGAGACTTTTATTATCTATAACTTTTGAATCATAAAAACAAAAAACTAAATTATATTTATAATAATTTTTGTCCACGTTCTTACGTTCTTATAATAAGATTTGTCCACGTTCTTAGAGTTTTGTCCACGTTCTTATAATTTTGAATTATAATCAAAATAATATTTATAAAACACACATATATTATAATTCAAACGAGTACAAAAATTGTTGTGAGAATGGAGGAATCAATAAGAACGCGTCACGTGTCACAAAACTCACTTTCCCCCGTGATTTTAAAAATTAAATATCTCCCAAACGGTAAGTCAAAAAATCATAAAAATTGCACCATAAAAATCAGCGTTTTTTTCTTTTCGATTAGAGATCTCACAAGGTATACTTGCGACAACTTTTTTTTTCCATTTTCGTTGGATTTTGTAAACAACTATCACATGTGTTACCACCGAGTAACACATGTGATACCTGCAGGTAACACATGTGATACCAGCAGGTAACACATGTGTTAAATGCAGGTATCACATGTGTTACTAATATTGTACAATAATAAAAAAAAGTCGTCGGAAGCATACCTTGTGAGATGTCTAATCGAAGAGAAAAAAATACTGATTTTTATGGTGCAATAATTTTACAATGAGCCATTCTTGAGATATTTAATTTTTAAAAACGTGGGAGAAAGTGAGTTTTCTATTGGTTCTTCCATTCTAACCAAAAATTTCATTCTCATTAGAACCTCACTATTTAATTTTAAATTAGAATCATTGATTATGATTAGATATATTGATAACAGTAGGGTTGACTAGGGTTGACTAAAATACTAAATTATCTTACAATTTTTCAATTAGAAAACCATTAAAAATCTACCAAAATTATAAAGATGATTATAAGTCAACATGTTTATACGATGCAATAGAGAAAAAAGTCAAAATAAATGAGTTTTATATATTTAGGAGGTCTAAGGGCACGTTTAGTTACGGAAAACTCCTCCATTTCTTTGAAATTTTTTTTAAGAAAACTAAAAAAAATAGAAAATGAGTTCAAGTTGGAGTTTTCCGGAAGAGTTTTCTAAGAAAATGAATAATATGGTTTAAGGTTTTCTAGCTTTTCTAATTTGAAAAATAAAAACTCAATCTCTTATATTTGAACGCGTTCTCTAAACTCCTTATGTTTTTCAAATTATAAAAAACTTTTAAAAAATTAAAAAAAGAAAAATAAAGATACTTGACTAAACGCGCCTAATTGTCATAAACCATTCCAAAATAAAAAGTCAAATTTTCTAAATTTTCTCATCATAATACACGGCTGATTAGTTTTCCTTAATGCTTGCTTATACCTTCACAATTGAAATAAGTTTGAGAAAATTCAATCAAAATTTTTTCTTTTCAACCATGGTTTTAGGGTTTTATTCTCTTTAAATCGCAGGTAATTTAGTTTCATTCATTTCAAATTTAGTTCCACCAGCAGGTATGTATTATTTTCTTTCTTTTGATGTACTCAACGAATTCTTCCGCTCTACGTATTTGATTCAATTTCGATTTTCATTTAATTGATTGATTTCATATTTCATGAATTTGATGATTCTTTTTCAGTGAATTTGTTTAATTTAATTTCTTAAACCCTAATTTGATGTTCTAAATTTGGTTTCAAAAATTGGGGTTTGGTGTTTGATACGTAGCCCGTAGGTTTTGTATGATGTTTGATAAATTTGGTGTAACTTGCTAGACTCTTATAAATAACATTTATATTCGTTGAAGTTGAACATCATATAAAACTTGAGTTTAACATGTAATTGTTTCTAATATTTTCATAGGATGCTATTTAAGTTAATTTCTCTTATCCTCATGGCATGCCGGAAAGTAAAATGGGGGCTGCGGTAGGCCAACATTATGATCTATTAGAAAAGATATGTGGATGGATCAATACAAAAGCTATGGTTCCCGTTTGGGCTAAAATGACTCCAAATATTAGTGATATCACTCAGGTATGCGTGTTTTACTATTGGTTTGTATGTAAATCGATTATTTAATGTTGTGTATTTTAAAATGGATGATGTACAACATTTCGTTTAATAACATGGTAACTTTTTCCATTATAGCCGGCTAGGATGTCTCTAAGATCCGAATGTGAGGATGTATCTCCAATTAACACAATCATGAGTGTTATGGGCATCAATTTAAAGACATTTCATCTCAAACCTTGTGTCAAGGGGTTAGTATATCTTAATCAGGAAGTGTTTTTCATGGCTTTAGAGGTGGAAATTTTGACATATTTTCATTTGAATGGGTTGATTTGCATTATGTTTTAATAGAAAAGGGAAGTTAGATAAAAAGGAAATGGGTTAAGTGGGTCAAACGGGTAGGAATTAGCACAAGTGTACTTTGTATACATACTACCTTCTCATCATTTTATTCAGCATTTTGATTACTTTTGAAATAATATCAATTTTAAAATCAAATCTGACAAAAAAACAAAAAATGAAAAGAAGTTTGACAAAAAGTTTTTTGAGTCAACCCGGCCGACCTACTTTGAACCGTGCTAAAATTTTCCTGACTCGATCCAATTTGCCCCGTTATCGAACTTCCCTGCCTGCCCATTTTGCCACTTCTATATGGTTTTATCTGCCTCGAAACTTACATGTTCAATTACATTTTTCTTAGATATTCGACATCTGGAAGCTATTCTTCCAAAGCAGTCCATCGTATTGCACTTGAAAAAGTGATGACTGATGAGCATTGAGCAAATGACCAAAAAGGAATTTCAAGATGGAGATGGTTCTCTTTTTTGGGATTGGAGGTGTTGAGACAGGTGGTGATGCTGCTGAATTTACTCTTCTTGGCGCAAATACCTTTCAGGTTTGAGTGTTCGTTTCTCTTACATGTTTATTTAGATATTTTGCTTTCCATGTAATGATTATTACCATTTGATGTGTGTAAAGAACTCGAACAAGTAGGTGTTTGTTTAGCTTTTGAATTGTTTTCTGGGGTAATTGCATAAAAGGTGACCTAAGGTCTAGAATTTTTTTTAGGAAAAAAAGATTGTTACTTGAATGCGGGTTACCTTTTTGTAATTAATCTATTTTAGTCTATATACCTTTTTTATGTTTTTGAAGTCCTTATCTTTTTTTAATGACAATATATATATGTATATACATATACATATATATATACATATACATATATATATATATACATATATATATATATACATATATATATATATATATGTATGTATGTATGTATGTATATATGTATGTATGTATGTATGTATAGGGGAGTGATCAAGAGGGAAGTGCTTTTTTTGGGGAAGGAGAAGTGTTATTATTCATCATGAAGCATCTTACAATTACCAATCAAAACGTCAACAAAAAATTATTTTTACCAATAAATAGTAATCAAAATCGATGCTATAATGAATATATTAACGGATGAATTTCATTTTTAAGTCATAACATTAGTTGATAGAATATTTATTTAATAAATCGTTAACATTCACCATGATGAATGTTAAATAACATTCATTACGATGAATGTTAACTAACATTCATTACGATGAATGTTAAAACATCACATTATCACAGAATATTTTTAATTTTAATATTCATCACCATGAATGTTTACTAACATTCACCGCGATGAATATTAACGCGATGAATATTAACGTTTTTGGATATAATATTCATCAATCGGTGTTATAACATGCAGAAAGAATTTATCAAGGAAGCTTAACATTCATAGCATTGATTCTGATTAACATTTTCTAAATTTCACTTCGTTTTTTGTGAGATTTGTATGGGTGAAGGTAATATGCTTCTTGATGAATAATAAAGTTTCCCCCTTCCCCCAAAAAAAGCACTTCCCCTGGATCATCCCACTATATATAATATATACATATATATAGTTCACCAATAAGTAAATATTACAGAATCAAGCTAACAATATTGCATACACTGAATTGTTGGATTACATATCAGAATCAAGCAATTTGAGCAAATCTTTAGTAGATTATGGTGAACTGAAATCGTGTACGTGCAGTAACCACAGCAAGGCATCTTGCTGATTTTCTTGGAGATACAATGGTTAAAGACAATGGGCTATGTTGCCAATATGTTGATGCGTGTGAACCACGGGTAAGTGAGTTATTTTTCTGTAAAAGTTATCTTATATTTGTATAGTATATGTCATTCGCAATATATATCATATTCAATATCAACGGTTGAGTTTCTTGGAGGGGAACTTCCACTAGAAGACTTGGATATCGAAGAATGGCAAGATACGGAGTGCCGTGGGGGCATATATGTGATTGGGCAAGTTCCACTTTTTTGTATATTTAGTTTAATTATATTTTTATTTTCATAAATAAATATCCTCTTTCTCAGTTTCTGATTGACACATTTAATTCAGTTGAACTACTTAAACATTGTAAACTTAATGCGTTGAGTTTATTTGTTTGGTCACCGGTTTGACCTGTTATCTGCCATGCCTTCATGTGTTGCAAATGTTAGTTTAACTCAATTTACATGTTTCCTATTGCCCAATTCAACACACTTGGTGTGTTTTAACTTGGACCCATCCAACCCAGTTGACCTATTTAAGTATTCAAAAACCATATATAACTAGTATATAAAATATCAGTACTCAAACTTTTTTTTATTGCTTTTACCGGTTAATCAGCCATTCCTTACTGCGTTGATCCAGTTGGTATAGCCCTTCATGTTGACCTACTTACCATGTTGACCTATTTCATATTCACCCATTTCAGTAACCATATAGTTAGTGTATTAATATGAACATAAAAAGTATCATTTTTATTTTGTATGTGCTTTTACCCGTTAGCATGGCTTAATGGGTTTTTCTATGTAAATAGCTAAACAAATAGGGAGTTTTTCTATGTAAAGACTTACTTAGAAAAAATTAGAAAAAATTAACGGAACATTTTAATGGCCTACCATTACTTTTTAAGATATTATAAGCTCAAATAAAAGACCCCTTAATTACTTCATTTAAACATATTAACTTACTAAATAAACGTCCATTTTACTACAACGTTAAATGTGGTCTCTATATATTCTGCAACATTTAGGAATTATAATGTTTCTTTCAAGGGTTTAATTCTTATACACGTATCTCACGTCAAACATTATAACATACAATTAATTCATCATGGACTTACCATTAACATGCATAAGTAATTATTTACCATCAATGCATCTCTCCATATAATATCAATAAATAAAAATGTATCTTTTTTACTTCAAAACATTTCTGCAATGTCATCCGCAAAAATATGTAACTCTAACGTTATCCACGAAAATAAAATTCTAAAATCAACTTTTGTCTTAAAAACATGTATTGGACCGCAAATTTTGCGATTTATAAACTAGTTTAATTTATATAAATGATGAAACTAAACGGAATATATATCCTGTTGGTTTGCGCCGGTATTATGCTTGTGTGTGTGTATATATATATATAATTGTAATTATGATGATTAAATCAAATAAAAATATTGTTGAAATGTCATCATACCTCATGCACTTGAATAAATCCTGACAAGAGTGATCTTAAATATATCATCACATAAAGCCATGTAATTTGTTAAATATATCATCACATAAAGCCATGTAATTTGTTTAAAAGAACTTCTAAGAAGATACAATACTAGTGATCCATCAAAGCTAATGAAATTAAAAAAAGCCACATGTAGTTGGTTATGACTTGTGAGATATATATGTGAGGCTAGAAAACCTGTTAAAGATTCTTGATTTCCCAAAATATAATATGACTTTAATAACAAACAAAAAGACTGGTTCAAGGAGTGGTCAACATTTGAAAAGTCAATAATCCCCCATCTCAATTCCTACAATCCCTCTCCAATATTCATCCATGTTTCCTGATCATTTGTATCTTTTTTCTCTCAACATTAATTCCTTTCTAACTCCCTAAACCTTTTTCGTTAGATCAATCGCCCAAAGACCCATTCGTGTTGTTGCTCTCTCTGGCCCTTCCTTCCCTCCAACCATCCCAATGGGGAACTGTTGTTCCCAAGCTCAACCTCCAGATAATAATGCAGACGCTGAAGCTAACAAATCCTTAAAAGGAGACAAATCAAACGAACAGAACAACACAACGACGGCACCCCCTAAAAAGATCCCCACCGCTCAACCTGCAGCTAAAAATGGCAAACAATCACCGATTGGAACAGTTTTAGGACGTCCTATGGAAGATGTTCGAACCCTTTACACAATAGGAAAAGAGCTTGGTAGGGGACAATTTGGTGTCACCCATTTATGCACATGCAAGAAAACAGGAAAACAATTTGCATGCAAAACAATAGCTAAAAGGAAACTTTCCAATAAAGAAGATATTGAGGATGTGAGGAGGGAAGTACAGATCATGCATCATTTGGCTGGCCAGAATAATATCGTTGAGCTTAAGGGGGCGTTTGAGGACAAACATTCTGTACATTTGGTGATGGAGTTGTGTGCTGGAGGAGAGTTGTTTGATCGAATCATCGCTAAGGGACATTATACGGAGAGGGCTGCAGCATCGTTACTTAGGACTATTGTTCAAATCGTTCATACATGTCATTCAATGGGTGTTATTCATAGAGATCTCAAGCCTGAAAATTTTCTTCTTTTGAATAAAGATGAAAATGCTCCCCTTAAAGCTACTGACTTTGGCCTTTCCGTGTTCTACAAACAAGGTCATATTATTATTTTACCAAAATATAATTAAAATCCCAATCACTTTGTTACGCATGAATATCAATTCTTTTGAAGATCAATATTCATGCTTTGGCTCTTGGTGCAGGTGAAGTGTTTAAAGATATTGTGGGAAGTGCGTATTACATTGCACCCGAAGTCTTGAAAAGAAAATACGGACCAGAAGTTGATATATGGAGTATCGGTGTCATGTTATATATTCTTCTAAGTGGAGTTCCTCCTTTCTGGGCAGGTGATTATTTTCCGGATTTCTTAAAGAGTCTAGTTCAATGATTTTATGGAATTAATTAACAAAGAAAGAAAATTTGTGGTGGCACAGAATCGGAGCATGGGATATTCAATGCAATCTTGCGGGGTCACATTGACTTTACGAGTGATCCTTGGCCTTCGATATCTCCACCGGCTAAGGATCTTGTTAAAAAGATGTTGAATTCGGATCCGAAGCAAAGGCTGACAGCACATCAAGTGCTTTGTAAGTACCGAGAGGAAAAGAAAATCTGAAAAACAAAAAATACTCACCTGGGCAGCATTATTTATTGGATTAAAGTGATATGAGGAATTGTTATCTTTGCATCAAAATGGATGAATGATAAATAGTATAAACCATCATTAAAGCCAGATTCATTGTTTATTCATTATTTTTTGCAGCTCATCCATGGATTATGGAAGATGGAGAAGCACCTGATACACCACTTGATAATGCTGTTCTTGGCAGACTAAAACAATTCAAAGCCATGAATAATTTTAAGAAAGTTGCACTTCGGGTAAGTTTCTAGTTATTCATTACACTGCACAAAGTTTATGTATGATCATGTGAAGGGGTGACAATTAATATCTTTATGAATAACTTGAGGAGGAATCAGATATCTGATTTTAGATTGTTTTTGGAATGAGTAGGTCATTGCAGGATGCCTTTCTGAGGAAGAAATCATGGGATTGAAGCAAATGTTCAGAGGCATGGATTCGGATAACAGTGGAACAATAACACTCGAGGAGTTGAAACATGGACTATCCAAGCAAGGGACGAGACTAACCGAATCTGAAGTCAAACAGTTGATGGAAGCTGTAAGACAATCAAATATTGTTACTTACATTTCTATAAGAATTACAAAATAAATTAACAAATATTCCCTGTATCCTTGAATTATTTTAACAGGCTGATGCAGATGGAAATGGAACTATAGATTATGAAGAGTTCATAACAGCAACAATGCATATGAATAGAATGGATAAAGAAGATCATCTGTACACTGCATTCCAATACTTCGATAAAGATAACAGCGGGTATATAAACTCCCATTTAGTGCTTTGAGTTTGACATAAAACATAAATATGTTATTCATGTGTAACGGGCTATTTTGTTGTCAGATACATTACTATAGAAGAACTAGAGCATGCTCTCCGTGAATATGGAATGAACGACGACAAGGATATAAAAGAGGTTATATCTGAAGTTGACTCTGATCATGTAAGTAACTAACTTATGTTGTAAGGATCAAGATGCAATAGAGACGTAATATTAATATAAGACTGGGTATTTTGGGATCAAGTAAGGTTGGTTATTGGGTCTAGACAACTACTTTTTGGCTTCACGTCAGGTTGGGTTGACCCAAAACAATTCAATACAAATTTAAATTATATGTCAGTAATAATCTAGTATTTTTTGGATGAGATTGATTTAGGATGTACAATAGAAATACACTTTGAACGAATTCCTCTCTGTTGTTTGACCCATCTAACCCGTTTTCTTTTAGCTAATATGGTTTTCCATTCGACCTACTAGATATAAATAACGGGGATGTAAAATATGCCATATATAACCTAAATCGACCCATTAGTAAGTGAAATGAGTTAAAATTGCCAAATTCTATATGGCTATATATAAATTTTGCAGGATGGGCGGATCAACTATGATGAGTTCGTGGCAATGATGAGATCAAAAACCCAGGCCGACACAATGAATCCTAAGAAACGAAGACAATCATTTGTCATTAAATCATAGTGGCAAGCCAGTTATGCCTACGCATTATCGAAGAGGATGAAGTTGCCGGAAATACATAATTTCAAATATGTTCAAGTGAGGATGACTGTGGCAACAAGAGTTCAATATGGTCTGGAGGGAACTACTGGAGGGAACTAAGAACTGGTGGGAATATTGGGTTTTAGCAAGAAACTTCATATTTGTTGCTTTTAAAGATACATTGAACAACATATGTAATGGGTATTTGGGTTGGTTTTGATAATATATTCCAATTTGTATGCACAGGATATCGAATCAATTGTATGGCTAGCTTGCTGATACTTTTGCAATCATTTGGAATCTTTCTTTAGGATCCATATTCTGAATTTGTTTTTGATTTCAAGTTTTGCCACCACATTTAGATTTACTTTTGCAGTTTTTTCATCTAGTTAAAATTCTTGGATTGTGTCTTCCTGTCTTGGTTTTTCGATATTTTGACATTTGTGATGATGCACCATTGGCGTAGTTATAAGCAGAAGTATGATAATCATAACTGACACATCGTTTTCACATTCAGGAACCTCCCAACTCTCGATGAAAACGTCTCAACTTGTGCTAGCACGAAATCCGTATGCCGTTCATTAAGTGCATTTTTAGTTCCACTAAAAGAGTGGAGGATTATTACAGTAAAGTCACTTACAAGTATAGGGATGCAACTGTAATATTTTAGAGTTGCAAGAATAGGGGTCAAACTGTAATACTTGGAAAGTAATGAGGGTAGAGATGTCAATATTTGATAAGGTTTAACGATATGCGAGAAGAGGATCACAAGTGTATTCGAAATTTTTTTATCCATTAAATGGATAAAAAAATAGATAAAAAATTCGAATACACTCATTAATCACTATCAGATTCATATTCTCTTCTCATATATCCTTAAACATTATTTAAACTTATTATTGTTACTTTTGAGAGTTTTTTTTTTGTTAAAAATAAGAATTCTTAAAGCTCGTCATCTACAAAGCTTCTAAGAACCTTTATCAAAACTAAAAGCTATAAAGTTGTTAAAGCTAGAAAAAGCCCAAACTAAATAGACTCTAAAGGTTTTATTTTTAGTTAAAATAAAAAAAGCCTAATCTAATCTAAATTGCAACTTTGAAATGAATTAACATGTGATAGCAAGGGATAATGATTTTTTTTAACCGGTAATGTAAAAAGTTTTAACACGTTGAAAAAGTCGAATGGGTAAAACAAAAAATGTTAAAAAATTGTATTAAACTATTATCAACCCGAGTTAAAAAGATAAAAACATGTATGTATGTAATAGTAGTTTGTAACAAAGTTGTGAAGTTGAGGTTTTAATTGTTATCGTTTTTAGAAGATCAAAATCGAGATAGTAAAATACTAATATGATGAGTTAGTTTACTTTGTAAGCAATTTAAACCGAAAACCAATTACACGAAAACTCCGTAGAAAATTCAAAACGATACTAGGACAATCATACAGTCCTAATTGTTACAATTCTTTTTCCAAAATGAAGCATCCTGCAATTTATGTTAGATAGAAATCGAAATATCATACTATACTATGAGCTAGCTAGATACCAATTATGATAACAATGAAAAAAAAAAAATATTAATACGAAATGATATGCAACTTTAAAATTATACTCCTTCCGTTCTAGTCAAAGTGCACTTTGACTGGGCACAAAGTTTTAAGATTCTCCAATAACTATAATATTCACAAATTAAATATCATATATACCCGATAATTTTTTTTTTAATTGGTTGAAATAAAAAAACGGACACTTATAATGGGACAACTAAAAATAGAAATTCGAACATTTCGAGGAGGACAGAGGGAGTATATAATCTATTAGAAATAAATGAGGATGAAATTGTACAAGTCAGTAATCTAGAAGGTTACAAACCTTCTAATTGTTCAATCTATATTAAAAAATTTTAACTTTATTTACAAAAAGAAAAAAAATAGGGGAAAAAGATTGTTGCACAAAGCAATAGCGGTGTCTTTTTATTTATTTTATTTATTAAAGAGTGAGTATATTGGGAAGTCTCCCTGTGATGAAAAAGTCAAAATCGTAGACCATCTTCTCCCTTTGATTTCCTTCTCCTCACTACCTGCGCTGTTAACATCACCAAATCACACACACACACACACCAAAACACACTCTGAAACACACACACAATTGCCGTTTGATTCTACGCTCAACTGGGTGTTTAAAGAACAACCACCCCACCTCAACTTTCATCTTCTTTCTAATCAATTTCCTAGTGCTACAACACTTTTGATTTCTGGGTAAGTCATTATTTATACCCCTCAATCTTTTTTGTTTGTTTTTGAAGTTTCCGATAAATAAAGCTTGCTACTTGTTACTTATATTTGTATGTAGTAGTTGATTAATTAGTTTCCTGTAATGAATATATGAAATATGAAATGAAATGAAAGTGGTTCTTTTCATTTTTTGACCCTTTTTTATTTTTGGTATTGAGCTATGTTGTGGGTTGGAAGGAAATTTAATTTTAAGTTGTGTATTTATTGATGAAACAAAACATACCCTTTTTGCCATCTTTCCTTTTTTAGAAGAAAAAAAGGAAAACGGCTAATTGTGTGGTTTTTTGTTGATGTTGTTGTAGTGTATGATGATAATACCTTACTCCTTATTAAATGAAATGATATTTGTATTGAAAGTTGTAAGCTTTTATATGTGAAGGACTAGGTTGAGATCAAGTGTAAGAGGGAGTATATTTTTCGAATCGGTTTTTGACCTAATCTCGTTTTAGGTTTAGGTTTGATTGTTATTTTCCACTTCATGTCTGCTACTCTGCTAGTACTTGAAGCAAGTTTTTTGGTGTAAAAATTGAATTGGTGGTGTTATTATCAGCTTCTATATCGGATTGGAATAAGTAATATATGTTTGAATTCAATTCTTTATTGGATTGGAATAACTCCTTATATGATTGAAGTCAGTTGAGGGGCATAGACTTCTTTCAACAGTGTTCTCTTTGCGCTTTAGACAGTTTTATTATGGTGGGTGGTGGTTCAGTGTGATCCAAAAGTGATGATTATTGAATATGTTGAATACTCGAGTGAAAGAAGTGCATAGAATGGAATTCGATAGGGTACTGATATTTTTATCGAAGATCAGTGTAGCCGTTTAAGGATGATTAGGTAGATACATTGTAAGAAGTTTACCACTGGGACTTACTTTATGCAGAAAAGAAAATTTAGAGGTAGTTCCATACAGTCGCATATGAGCATAGTTTACACATATACAAGGCCGGAGCGAGTATTTAAGTTACCAGGGGACTTACGTTATCATAAATAGTAATGATAAATATTGTATACGAACAATATAACAAACTTTTGTTATTCAAAAAAATGAACGATGAAACTTCTTCTAAATAGAAGTGGCGTACATAAGCATATCTCGAACTTACATGAGCTTTGATAAAACTAGGTATCCATATTAACATTACATCCAAAAGGAAACTTATAACGTTGTGTCATGTTATCAACCCTTTTAAGAAAACATAACATTTTTATTGATTTTTAAGGTTTGATATCCAAACACTTAAACTATAAATGCATAAATTACAACAACTAAATGGAATCAATTATGTGGAAAGACATGCAAAAGGCCACACACCCGCCAGCCACCCTACTAGCATATAAATGATTTGCACACCTTTCCCCAATTTATAAATTGTTTTGTGTTTGATAAGATGAGAATTTGAATACAAGTACATGTGGCTTTCTAACATTATATTGTGGAGATCAATTATTGTCTGGGGTATATGTCATAGATTATATCTCATATTATGGCACACATAATTTTACTTTGCTATTAATTCTATTCGTAATATTCAGATCATTCACCAACAGCAAGTGCATGGCCGATGTGTGCCATTGCAAGGATTTAATCATTTGATGAGGTGAAGAGTTAATACAATGCCAGTCTTTATGTTTGTACAAAATATATTTTCTTTATATGATTTCATTTTATCTTTATCTTGTTAAACTTCAAATGTTGTTTCCAAAGTTTTTTGATTAGCTGAAATTTTATGTGTGCAGAGTCAGTTCTAAAGTCGGAGTATTGGTCGGTAGCTATTAACAGTTGCTCATTGCCATTGGTATTACTACACAAAAAGATTGGCGACATAACTGAGAGTCGATGATGGCAGAACTCAGTCCAAGGACTGATACTTCAACAGATGGGGACACTGAAGATAAAGCTCTCGGGGTGATGTTTCTAAATATTTCAAACTTCTCTTTGCGATACATTATTTTCTAGTTAGTAACATCAGATCTATGTGTCTCTTAAACATTTGTAGTATTTTTTTTTCCCTACAACAATAATATAAACATGTTAATGTGAAGTTCCAAAATTTTGTGATTTTTGTTGCAGTTCAATAATAGTTCACATGGGCTTGTGGTTTCTGATGCCAGTGATAAGTCGAGGGATCAAAAGGTTTTGGTTACATCTTCCTAATCTCCTTTTTTAATTGCTACACATTTTGCTTTGAATTCTTAATAAACTGAAACCCGGTTTCAGAAAAGTAAACGTAAAATATAGAACTAGATTACTGTTATGGATTTCACTATCTGTGACCATTAATTCTAGAGTGGCAATTTTGACTCATTTACTAATGAACAGGTCAATTTGGGATCTGTTTATTTTTTGTGGGTCAAATATGTTTCATGTAATGTGTCTGTAAAGCATAAAACCTCCTATATTTCCTTATTGAATGTGTTTTGTCAACGTTTTTAAAATATAGTTTTTGTAATCATATATAATATTAAAAAAAGGTGTGTTGGGTCAAGAAAACCCAACCTGACTAATACTAAAAGTTACGCAATTTGATCTGAACCACAGTCACCCAACCTCTCGCCCACTCCATTTTGCGACCTATAACCATTATTACCTTTCAAACACAGCAACCAATTTTATAAAGGATATATGTGTGATGTGCTTTATGTAGCTTTTGGTTTAGGTCACGTTATGTAAGTTCGTAACTATGGTGTTGTCTTGCTGATTACTTGTTGATCTATTGCAGACACTTCGTAGGCTTGCTCAGAATCGTGAAGCTGCAAGAAAGAGCCGTCTGCGGAAAAAAGTATGTTTTCTTTACTTTGTTCTGTTGTTGTATTCCGAAGGCGTTGTTAAATGTTAAAAATGTCCAATCTACCTAGTCCCCGATTAGTCCCTGACTTGACCGATTACTCCCTACAAGGTCCCAGCCGACTAGTCCCCGACTAGCGACTTTTACAACCTTGGTAAACGTAAAACTTCTCTTTTATCATGTCGGCTACGAAATCACCATGTCGTAAGCTCTTCATCCATTCTTCCCCTTAAAGATTTATCATTATTAATTTTGTTTGTTACTTCATCCATTCGCGGCCGTATTACATATTCTATCTCCTTAATTTATAAAATTCATTGTTAAAGATTCCATCTCCTTTTGCGACTAGCTCTTTGTTTCTTTTGATTTAATTGTAGTCTTCTATATTATAATTGTTACTGACGCCATACATAGTCTATTCTAATTGATATTCCTCCAGTCTTAATATTAGCTTATTGATTCTACGCCTTCACATATTTTCTTCTTTTATTTGTTTCCTTTTCTAGTTATATTTCTATTGGTCATTTTATATATCTTTTATTGATTTTCGTGTTTGTGGAAGCCACGTACAAACATATCCATCCCATTTACAAGTCTTAAATTCAATTGGACAAATATTAATATATTTTATTGTGTTTGCCACAAGTCATTAAGCTAATTCCCTACTAGTCCGTTCAGTTTATTTTCACTAAAAAATGGTTTCTCTAAAGAGTGGTACATGGATACAAGGGCTACTTCTCATCTCTCTTTAAATATCAATACTCGTCAATCTTCTTTTATTAATAATAACTTACGTTCAGTTATTGTCAATAATGGATCTTCCGTAACTGTTACTGATTCACAAAGTCCAAATCCCTATTGTGTTCTTCACCTTAAAAATGTATTTGTCACTCTGGATATAATTAAAACCCTTATTTCAGTTCACAAGCTGACAACCTATAATCAATGTTTTGTTGACTTTGACCCTTATGGGTTTATTGATCATACCTGTCAAATTCTTCTTAGTTGTGAGAGCACAACTTATCTATATCCTTTATTCGTTGCATTTGTTAATTTCCGATAGTTATTCTATGTGGTACCAATTACTTGGTCACGCGGGTGACTTGGTTTTGCCTTCTCATGGTCTTATTTCCCGTAATAAACAAAACACTTCTCCTTTCTATCGATATGAGTCAGTAGTCAGGTCCCCCGACATTGTTCACTCTGATAGTTATTCTATGTGGTACCAAAGACTTGGTCACCTGAGTGACTTGGTTCTGCCTTCTCATGGTCTTATTTCCTATCTATTACTAATATATAACACATTTTGGATGTTTTTTTTAAGAGAGAAATTACCAATATGCCCATAACATTACTAATAATATTTGAAAAACCCACTTGAAGTTACAAACATACCCCTATATGTATTAAAATCTAATTAATACCATCATTATTAAACTTTAAAGTATTAAACATGTGACATTTAATTCTAATTAATCAAAACTTTTATATATATATATATCTATCTATATCTATACAAATATATAATACATTTGTAATGTTTTTTTAGAAGTGAATTTACTAATTTACCCCTTACATTGTTTTTTTATTATTTGAAAAACATACTTGAAAAATATACCTACGTATATTAAAGTATCATTTATAATAAAATCATTAAAACTTAAGCAAATAAATAAATGACATAACTTTTTAACCGTAAAGAGTTACGGTATGTGTCAATTATCGACGGAAAGATCGGAATGAGACGATCGTGGAGGCAAACTGCCAAAGGCGGTTTGTCTACCTTTTGTAGTCAAATTCCATCTCTAAAGCCTTCAAAATCAATTTCTCCCAATTTCACACATTTTTATGTGTTTTAAAAAAATTAGAAACAAACTCTCAATAGTATTTTTTATTAAATTATAAATTTACGTGTTTATTTACATTTTTAATTTTGTATTTATACATTCAATTGCTATTTTTGAGAATTTCAACTTTTGATCAATTTTTAGAATTTCAATTTCACGTAAATAATGCATAGTATCTAATGCTCAAGTAAAAAAAATGTTTTGATAGTTAAACTATCGACCCAACCAACGATTTTAGACATCGCAACTTGCACCTGTCTAATATGAACATGCAATTTGATAGTCTCAGCAGGCATCCCGAGCATCGAGTTCGCAAGGACATTTCTTATATATCATTTTTGGGTATTTTATTTTAATTTTTTTTTAAAAGGGTAAATATGTGATTTTTTACTTTATAAAATAACATATCGTAGTGTCAATTATATATATTTTGATTATAATTTACACAATACATATCAAATAGACATGAAACTTATATATTTTACCTTCGGCTAGTAATAAACAAAACACTTCTCATTTCTATCAATATGAGTCGGTAGTCAGGTCCCCCTATCGTTCATTCTGATATTTAGACATCTTCAAATATTATGTTTTTTTTTTTCCTAGATCACTTCACCCACTTCTTATGGTTCTATCTATTACGTAAAAATTCCGATGCTTAGTCTAAATTATTACATTTACCCCCATTTGTGAATACCCAGTTCAACTGTGAAGTAAAATCTTTCCAATGCGATCATGGTGGGAAATTTGACAACTACCTACATGATTTGTTTGCCAAACATGGCATTCAATTTCGTTTCTCTTGCCACGTACCTCTCAACAAAATTGTAAATCCGAACACATGATCGGTACCATTAATAACGTTTTGTGTTGACTTCTTTTTCAAGCCCGTCTTCTATTCGAGTATTGGGTCGAAGCACTACTTATGGCTACTACCCTACTTAACCTCCTTCCATCAACCTCTATCAACAACGCCATCCGATACACTAAATTGTTCTGTAAACCAACCTCTGTCTCCATCTTCGCACATTTGGATGTCTTCGTAACCCTTATGCTTTCCTCCACATAAACTTGCTCCTTGTACCACACCATCTATATTTCTTGGGTATCCTCTTGACCGTCGTGGTTATTGATGCCTTGATCTACACACGAACAAAATCATCATTTCTCGTCATGTCATCTTTGACGTGTTAGTCTTTTCTATTAGATACTAAATCTAGACCCATCCCCTACCCTTTACGCCTTGTCGCCACACCTAATCATTCTCAACAACCACCACCTCAAAGTCATACTACAAACTAAACTCCACCTACACTACCACCTTAATTTCCTTATATGAACCGTACGAGCCTTTTAGTTGGGAAATCCCTAACTAGGACTGTCATAGGAGCGCCAAGCCACTCAAGGAGCAATGCAGAATAACTAGCCTCCACCTCCACCTACACCAACCAACAACGATGTGCCTCCATACCCCATGGTCACACGTTTGAAAGTTGGCACCATCAAACCTAATGAACGACTCAATCTCCATATCACCTCTCTCTCTCTCTCTCCCATCCCTCGGTCTCCTCTCCATTCTTTGAAAGACCCTAATCGGAAACATGCTATGTCTTTGTCTTTCAATATTATCTGTACTTGTGTCTTTCAACATTTATATTCTGTTATATTAAAATTTTATCTCATAAATAGTTTCTCATGTTTTTTAATTGAACCAAGTGGTTCGAGATTTCGACTTATATGTTTTAATGTGCACATATGATATGTATATCAAAGGAGGATGTAAGCAGCTTATGATTCATCATATATCTTTTGTAATTTCATAGAGTTGGTGTTTAAGGACATCCCACGTAATACCAAGTCCAGATACATGTCAAAAGCGTTTAAGTGACTTAATCTACGTAACAAAACAATAGATCTCCTGCTTAAGAACCGGGCGATTAAGAACTAGGCTGGTCTTTGACATATTTAATATATCCTTTCGTTTTACTTTATGGCTGTTGTTCCTTAAGTTTATAGTTTTAGATGTCTATGAGTAGTAAGCATTGGTCCTTCGTTCCATCATTGGCAATTATGGCAAACTTTATTTCCACGACATTTCTTTTCTTGCATAGTTTATTTTGATGTGTTCTACGGCTGCCATTTCCAACACTTACATATCAGAACATGTTGATTCGGGTATTCATTGAGTGATAATGGGTCAAACGGGTATACTACATAAATTATGAAGAGCCATTAGTTTATAGAGAGATGGGTCAAAAGTTGCTGAAAGTGTATTCAAATGTTTAGAATCTTCTTAAATCCTATAAAGAAAATCAGATCACCACCACCACCATCATCATCGTCATCATAGTCTATGTTCAACATATCAATTACTTATAAGACTCAAAAAAATGTTAGGGGGTCAGCCTGCTTAAACGCATGACCAACTTCCCAAACCTGATCTTTTTGCCAGCTCTAGGTTGTTCGTGTATTTATTTATTTACCAAATGGTGGTCTTTTAGGCTTATGTCCAACAGCTGGAAAGTAGCAGAATGAAACTTACCCAACTTGAACAGGAGCTTCAGCGAGCTCGACAGCAGGTACGCTTTGAATAGTTATTTTGCTGCACATTCCCTTCAAGCTCACTAAATACTACCTTGAAGAATATTTTCAGTTTTCTTGATAAATTTCTTCTCTTATTATGAAAGGGCATCTTCATTTCAAGTTCAGGAGAACAATCTCAATCAATGAGCGGGAATGGTAAGATGCTTTCTGGTTTTTCAATATTTTTCTAATATAACTAGTTTTTGTAAGACTTCGATAAATGTAGTGATTTTATTTAATTCTGAGATTATAGATTTATGCTTGTCCGGAACTACATAGCTGATAATTTATGCATATGCATCAAGTATGCAGTAAATTATTGGGGCCAACCATGTATTCAAAGGAAGGCAACCCACGTTTCGAAACACCATTTCAGGCCCTCATTTTGGTTTCGTTTATGTCAAAATAGTCTGACAACACATTGATACTTTTTGTTGGCCTGCAATGCTGTTTTTATTTCTGGGGTTTTTGATACTTTGGTGGCCTATCACTCATCCATACGTTACCCTTTTTAATTATGAATTTACTGGATTAGTAGAATAGCGAGGAAGGTAACAGGCGCGTATTACTATGGACTGAATTTGTTGATATGAGATGTGATGAGATGAGTTATTAATGCAGGAGCCTTGGCTTTTGATGTTGAATATGGGCGTTGGCTGGAAGAGCATAACCGGAGGATTAATGAGTTGAAAGGAGCTGTTAGCAATCATGCTGGTGATGGTGAACTGAGGATCATAGTTGATGGAGTTGTCGCACATTATGAAGATATTTTTAGAATTAAAGGTGATGCTGCTAAGGCTGATGTCTTTCATGTTCTATCAGGCATGTGGAAAACACCTGCCGAAAGGTGTTTCCTGTGGTTAGGTGGATTCCGTTCATCAGAACTCCTAAAGGTCAGCTTTACATCCTGCCACTTAATCTTTTAAGTATCTTCATTTTAGTGATGCTTCTTAATTTATATGTTTTAAGTGACACTTTCACCATGTTTATTTCTAACTGGGTCGATTTGGGTCATCTCTAATGAATCAAATGAGTAAATAATGTCGTTTTTGTAGATCATATATGACTTAATAATCTGGAAAATAGATTTTGTTCATGCTGGAAATATGAGAAGGGCTGTGGCCTGTGGTAAGATTTAGAAGAGATTTAGTAGGGGAAATATTCAACTATCAAAATTCTGTAGGCGTGAATTTTTAAAAGAACAATAGCCCATAAACATTCTCACCATTTTTAGGTGTTCTTACCTGATCCATCTTCTATATATGCATGTCATATGAAATATGAGATATCTAGTTGTGAGATACAAACCGTATGGTATATGAGCATGGAGGGTTAAATAGAATGGATTTTCTCACAAAATGTTAAAAACCTTAAGAAAGCATTTTCAGTCAATTTGTATTTCTCTTTTATTGTAGTAGTTATTGCAAAATCCGCATTTAGTGACACGTATTTATGAGTGTTAAGATCCCTCGAGGTAAGTTGGTATTTTGTAACCATATTTTTTTAATAGCAAGTGATGTATCAGAGTTAGTAGTATGGCTACGAAATTAAGAATTAGCCTAGACTGTTACCAATGTTGTTTTGAGAGAGAATTATAATAGTTTAACAAATTCTGGTTTTAACTCAGTTGAGTCGTAACTTTTTTCATTAAAGAATTAGCCTTGACTGCCTTATCACTTGAGTCATGACTATTTTCATTAAAGGTGGACCTATTAGAATAATTAAGAGACCAGATTTCATGTTAATTATGTATGTTGGATTTGCAGCTGCTTATAACTCAGTTGGAACCTTTAACGGAGCAGCAGTTGTTAGCTATTGGGAACCTACAGCAGTCATCACAGCAGGCAGAGGATGCCTTGTCCCAAGGGATGGAGGCATTGCAGCAGTCGTTAGCAGAAACAATAGCAGGGTCTCTCGGCTCCTCAAATTCATCAGGGAATGTAGCCAACTACATGGGTCAAATGGCTATGGCTATGGGTAAACTTGGAACTCTAGAGGGCTTCATCAGACAGGTTATTATTATTGTTATTTAGACACATTTCATTCCTGTTATACACCTTTAACTTTCTTGTCTCAATACACCCTACTGATTTGACTTGGGAGGTTAAGTCAATTGCGTTGTGAATTTCAAATTTCATGATATCTAGAGATTGCAATCTACTTATGAATAGATACGATTTTGGTTAAGTTGTATCTTTAATGAGTCAAACGGGTATAATCATAAACATTAGCTAAGACAAAAACTAGTCGTAAGGTTCAAAAGGGTTGAAAATACTCTTAAAGTGTATCTTCTTGATTATAACCTCAAAAATTCTTTTATTTAACAAAGGCTTATATGATGTTAAAAAGTTTGGACACACGGCCCGTTTCAACCCTTGCTACAAATTAACCAACTGTACAAAGCAGTTTGGGTCCATTTTGCCAGCACGACAGGCACCTATGAACAAATTGTTGATGTCATAACATGTTTTCTTTGCTTTTATCAGGCTGACAATTTGAGGCAACAAACCTTACAACAAATGCATAGAATATTGACAACACGCCAATCAGCTCGGGCACTCATAGCCATAAATGACTATTCATCTCGGCTTCGAGCTCTGAGCTCACTATGGCTTGCACGCCCTCGTGAGTGAGTCATCACAAAAAATTGTGACCCAAGTTGTTGTACCAAATATACAAAAACACTCTCAAATGTTCAAGAAAGATAAGGATTTGTATGTAACAAGAAGAGGAAGGGCGGCAAATATGTGTAACAGATCTAAAGTTCTTTAACTCATTCCTGGTACCTTCTTCATTCTACTGCTGCTGAGTTCTACCTTTAGATTTGTATGAAAGATATCTCAACTATTAACTTATTATAAGTTACAATAATTTGGTGTAATCTTTGTTTTAGTTAAACCTATAAGATAGGTACATTGTGAATTTGTAGTTTTGTATTGGTTTTTAAGTGCTAATGCTGAGTTTGGGTTGTATCTTCTTTTTTTTTTCTTTCCAAATCTTAGTTAAGGATGAACAATAGTTATTGTCAATAGCAAACAACTAAAGTTTCAAGTTGTAACATGTTTCTTCATTTCTTGTTATTATTGTCATGATGATAGTAGTAGTTTTAGAGGTGCATTTGGATGTGTAAAGCTAAAGATAATGTGTCGAATACCTAAAGCTAAAGGGTTAATTGTTGCAAAGATTTCAAAGATTCAAAATCACTTCAATTTAGATGTTCTAAAGTATTTATATTATATCGTGTTAGACGTTACCAATGAGCATATGGTTTACGTGTGTCGGAGATGGTTTACGTGTGTCGGAGGCAGGTAATACAACGGGTTCAAAGGGTTCTAGTATTACTTGAGACAATGTGCAAGTAATATGTGATGTGGTTAGGATGTAACTGTATTCTTGTAAAGTATATATCCATTATTTAATAATTCATCTCTAAGGTATAATGAAAAGATCAGTGTTGGTGGGTTGTACCGATATGGTCTAAAAGACTAAAAGCATCTTCAAATGCAACGTTTTTTTCTAACGGGTTTTTTATTTTTGTGTAAGGCGATCTAAAGCTATTGGTCAACTTAACTGTATACATGTGCTTTTGTTCTTAAAAGGCTCAAAGTTCCTTGATGTTAAAAGAGATCTAAATGGGTGAGGAGTAATTTAGGGCACGTTTGGTTAATAGAAATAAGTTGAAGTTCAGAAATGAAATGTAATGAGATGAAACTGGTAGAGAAATGTGATGAGACTGTTTGATGATAATAGATTAACTAACGAGAAATGTAGGGTGTGTTTGGCAAAAACAACCTGGAGCTGGGGCTGGAGCTGAAACTTGTGGCTGGAGCTGGAGCTTGGACTTTTATTCAAAAGCCACTTCAAAAAGCTTCTTATTTAAAGGCTTCTAGGGGCTTATTTTTTCAAGAAGTCTCATTATGGGTTGGGATTTATTAAAAGTTGAAGCTCAAGTCCCTAAAAGCCCCTAGAAGCTCTGCGCCAAACACACCCATAAAGAGAATCAATTCTTTTGTTGGATAAAGAACAACAGAGAAATGAAATGAATGAGTTTAAATTATGATAATGCCAACCATTTTTATTTTTGTTTTCACATTTTTCATATAATCAAAAGGGTAAATTGCAAGAAATAAGAATGAACCATACTCTAGTTATCGATTCTAAAAAATCAATTATCTAAATTATAAGTGGTAAAAAAACCAACTCTTAATTTCTTCATCTTTCTATTAATATTTTGTCTAAAATGTCATATTTTTTTTCCCAATTTCGATGTAACATGTCACTAGAATTGTAAACAAATTTCTAGTACATTTCTATTACATATATTTTTGGTAGTTGGTTTCTATTACATATATTTCTATAATGGATAATCAAACAATAGTTCATTTTATTTTGTGCAATTTGGCCTAATCAAAACTAACAATTTAAATTGAAAATTGTGGATCCCAAATAACACTATCAATTAGTGTTAGGGGTCAATAACTATAGAAAACGGCCTAGACGGCCGATTAAACTGGAATTAATTGGGACATGGGGTAGTGGCCCTGCGACTTGGGCTGAGGCGGTCAAAAATACAGTCAAACTCGGTCAACGGTTAAAAACGGGATTAAGCGATCAAACTCGGGGATTAATCGATCAAGTCGGTCAAAGTCAAAATTAGTCAACGTTTCTAATATAAATTAGGGTTTTTGGTTATGTTGATGGTTCTATTTGAACAAATGAACGATTATGTGTATGGTTATGTTTATGGTTCTTTTTCATAATTTTGCACATATAATTTTGAAATTTATTATTTTATTATTTAAATTAAAAAAAAGTCTAATCCGAGTACTCCTCGATTAATCCCCGACTCGGCCAAGTACTCCCCATACGGTCACGACCGTGTACTCCCCGCCTAACTCATTTTACAACCTTGATGGTGAGTACAATATAATAGTAGTTTAATAGATTTTAGAACTTTAAGTGATTGAACAAGCAGTGTTAAATATACTTGTATAGTTTTTGTTAGTATTGTTTGC
Source organism: Gnaphalium uliginosum (assembly GCA_963930675.1). Classification (NCBI taxonomy): domain Eukaryota; kingdom Viridiplantae; phylum Streptophyta; class Magnoliopsida; order Asterales; family Asteraceae; genus Gnaphalium; species Gnaphalium uliginosum. The sequence continues at coordinate 37,050,616 of OZ005682.1, forward strand.
TTGTATATAGTATAGGGTCTCTTAAGTAATTATATAATCCCCTGTACTCTATTTATACTGATCGGCAATACATACAACCCTAAGATGGTTTTTCACAATACTCAACATGGTATCAAGCCTTAATTTATAAAGGCCGCCATATTTTTTTACCGTCATCTTCGTGCCGGTACTTGTTTCCGCTGCCAATCTTCACCGCTTGCTTGACTACACCATAGCCAATCATACAACACCACTATATATTGTTTATATTAAACAAATCATTTATTGTTCTTTGCTGCCCACTTTCACAAGGGAGAAAGAAGCAATTTAATTGTTTAATAATCTTTGTGGTGGGGTAACAATTGTTAAATATAATTACTATTTAACAATTGATACGTGGCTTTGCATACAGTCTCGCTCCTGCAATTCTTTTTCTGGCCTGCCGAATTACGACAGTTCGTCTACCCGCGGTGAGCAATCGAATATTATTCCTTTTTATTGTTTTTCTTTAAACTTATTTGTCGTCTTATTTACTTTGATTCTTGTGATTTACCACTGTGTCCGTATCTGCTAATACTCTTGCTTATTCTTTGACCAATATTTATCAATCGTTTGGTTTTAAGTTGTCTATTGATGGTTCAAAATACAAACTTTGGCGTCGTATTTTTCTTGATTTATGTCAAAGTGCTAAAGCTGTTGGTCATATTACTGGTGACACTAAACCAACTAGTGATGAGGATGTAGATTGGCTTTCTCTTGATTCTCGCATGATTGGCTTTCTCTTGATTCTCGCATTAAAACCTGGTTCTATATTACTTGTGAAGCTAATCTGTTGCAAATCATAACTAAAGAAAAATGTACTGCCAAAGACTTGTGGGATAGTATTGATGAATTTTTTCTGAACAATAAAATGTCTCGTGCTCTTCAACTTCAAGAAACTTTTCGCAATACAAAGAAAGGTGCTATGTCAGTTACTGAATTTTGTCATACACTTAAGAATCTTGCTGATACTCTTTTGGATGTTGATCAACCAATCACTAGTGGCTCGGGTTTGCAATAACACGAGATGAAATTCAAAAGACTACTCCAACAATAGACCATTTCGTAAACTCTTTAGCAGGAGTTTATATGAGTTCAACAAGGTTTGGAAATGAACCAGGAAGAAAAAGTTAGAATAAATTACTGTAGTAAAAATCTAGTTGGGTATGGCCTACCAGCCACACGGTGTAGCTCAGACACCTACTGCCATCACTCCGTTCCCTTACCAGCAGGCTGGTCAGTCGACTCCATCATATGGCTCTGCTGGCTCGGTTTCCGTTCAAGCACCAGCTTTATATGGTTCGGTTCAGCCAGCACCGATGTACTACAATCCAGTTGCATACGCTTCTACATCAGTACCACCTTCATTTGGTGGATATGTGACTTCTCCTTCTACACAATATGGTAATCTACCACAACAACCTTCTGATCTTGCATCTGTCTTCAGCTCTATGTCCCTACAACCACCAGGTCAAGACCCCAACCACTACATGGATACTGGTGCAAGCTCACACATGACATTCAACCAAGGTAACTTAGCTTCTCTAACTCCGTGTACTCACCCTAAAGTAATCATGGTTGGTAATGGTGCTGTACTCCCGGTCCAGGCTACTAGCAATTCTTTTTATCCCTTTTTCAACAATCGTATGTTACTTAAAAATGTTCTACTTTCTAATCAGTTAATTAAGAATCTTATTTCAGTTCGTAAATTTACAGTTGATAATTGGGTGTCCGTTGAATTTGACCCTTTTGGTTTTTCTGTAAAGGATTTTGATACAGGTGCTCATCTCCACCGCAGTGACACTGTTGGAGATCTTTATCCTGTCCTTCCGTCTTCTACGTGTTCCACTCCTGATTCCTCCTTTGTTACTGTTTCCCCTAGCAAGTGGCATCAAAGACTTGGTCATCCAGGAGCTTCAGTTTTTCATTTTTTAGCATCTAGGAAATTTATTTCATGTTCTAATAAAATGACAGCTTTATGTCATGCATACCAACTTGACAAACATTGTCGGTCACCTTATGGTGTTTCTACTTCTAAAACTACTCGTTTATTTGAACTAGTTCATTCAGATTTATGGACATCGCCTGTTCTTAATATGAGTGGTTTTAAATATTATGTTTTGTTCCTTGATGATTTTTCTCATTTTTTGTGGGTCTTTCCGTTACGTGCAAAGTCGGATGTATTTTCAGTTTTTTGTAATTTTCGTATGTATATTAAAAATCAATTCAAAGCTGACATCTAATCATTTCAATGTGACAATGGACGTGAGTTTAATAATGCATCATTCTCTAATCTCTTTAAAACTCATGGCATTCAGATTCGTTTTTCTTGTCCTTACACATCTCAACAAAATGGTTAAGGCCGAGCGTACCATTCGTACAGTCAACAACATAGTCCGTACACTGTTATTTCAGGCATCCTTTCCGTCGAAGTTTTGGGTTAAGGCTCTTAACACTGCTGTTCACACTCTCAATCTATTGCCTACTACTACGCTCTCGTATCGTGCTCCATTCGAGGAGTTGTTTGGTTTCTTCCCCACATATACCCATTTACGTGTCTTTGGTTGCCTTTGCTATCCGAATATTTCAGCCACTACACCACATAAGTTGGCTCCCCGATCCACTACATGTGTGTACCTTGGTCCTTCAAGTGACCATCGTGGTTATCAATGTCTTGATCTTCTCACTCAACGTGTTATTATCTCTCGACACGTGAAATTTGACGAAGGTCACTTTCCCTAATCCTCTTTTCATGCTACACCTCCCTCCTCGGACTATGATATATCCTCTTCTGAGGATGCGGTGTCGCCTATTTTACCCTCTTCTTTAGGGACTTCAGCCCCTATAGTACCTCCTGGTTCTGTCGAAGTACACCCTCAATTGTTATCTACTGATGCACCACCTTTAGGTGTCGCCCCTTCGACCTCTTCCGCCCCTACTAGTCACCCGATGGTTACTCGATCCCAAACTGGGTCTCTTAAACCACGGGTTATTACTAGCATGACGGTTACTACTGAGCTGTCTCCGATCCCACGATCCACCCCTCAGGCTCTTCATGATCCCCATTGGAAAGCGGCCATGGACGCTGAAATGTCTGCTCTACTTTCCAACGACACTTGGGATCTTGTTCCGAGACCTACACAGGCCAACATAGTCGGCTGTCATTGGCTTTATCGTCATAAGCTTGACAGTCAAGGTAAGCTTGAGAGATACAAAGCCCGTCTTGTGGCCCAAGGATTCTCTCAACAACACGACCTTGATTTTGACGAGACTTTTAGTCCTGTTGTCAAACCGGCTACCATTCGCACTGTTCTCAGCGTTGCCGTTTCCCGAAATCGGCCTATCCATCAACTTGATGTTAAGAATGCATTTTTGAACGGTGATCTGACCGAGGAGGTTTATATGAAACAACCTCCAGGTTACATTCATTCAAGCTATCCTAACCACGTGTGTCGCCTACGAAAGGCCCTTTATGGTTTGAAACAAGCCCCTCGTGCATGTTATCATCGATTTGCTGTCTTTGTAACCTCTCTTAGTTTCACTAGTAGTAAATCTGATAGCTCTCTTTTCACGTTTCATCGTGGTCACGACACTATATATCTTCTTTTATATGTCGATGACATTCTCCTTACTGCATCCTCACCTAGTCTCATCACTCGCGTCATCTCTCGCTTGTCCACCGAGTTTGCAATGACTGATTTAGGATCTCTCTCCTATTTTCTTGGGATTGCTGCTACACGTTCTACTTCCGGTCTTTTCTTGTCTCAGACTTCATTTGCTCGTGAGATTCTTGCTCATGCTGACATGTCCACTTGTAACCCTTGCAGTACACCAGCTACACCAGCTGACACTAAGTCTAAACTCTCTTCCCTTGGCAATCCGGTGTCTGATCCTACGCTATATTGCAGTCTTGAAGGTGCATTTCAATATCTAACGTTTACTCGTCCAGATATTGCGTATGCGGTTCAACAGGTGTGCTTATACATGCATGACCCTCGCGAACCACATATGAATGCCCTCAAGCGCATTCTTCGCTATTTGCAAGGTACTCTAACCCAAGGTCTTCACATACGTCCGTTCGCTGTCGATCGTCTTATTACTTATTCCGATGCGGACTAGGCCGGTTGTCCTGAGACTCGAAGGTCTACTTCCGGGTTTTGCGTTTTTCTTGGGGATAATCTTGTCTCGTGGTCATCCAAGCGACAACATGTCGTGTCCCGTTCTAGTGTTGAAGTTGAATATCGCGGTGTTGCCAACGCTGTCGCTGATACTGCTTGGCTTCGTAATCTTCTTCTCGAGTTGCATTGTCCACTTTCACGCGCTACCGTTGTTTTTTGTGATAATGTCAGTGCAGTTTATTTGGCCTCTAACCCAGTACAGCACCAGAGAACCAAACATATGGAAATTGATTTACACTTTGTTAGAGAACGTGTTGCTATTGGTCAAGTTCGTGTGTTGCATGTACCATCAGCCCATCAGTTTGGAGACATATTTACCAAAGGCTTGCCTTCGCAGTTGTTTTTCGAGTTTCGTTCTAGTCTGAGTGTTCGGGAACCTCTCGCTCCGACTGGGGGGAGTGTTAAATATACTTGTATAGTTTTGGTTAGTATTGTTTGCTTGTATATAGTATAGGGTCTCTTATGTAATTATATAATCCCCTCTACTCTATTTATACTGATTGGTAATACATACAACCCTAAGATGGTTTTTCACAATACTCAACAAGCAGTTTATAAATCTTTATTAAGCTAAACAGAGTATAACAAGGTATAGCAAGTAAATAACTCATCGTGAATCTTCTCAATTGGATATACTACTACTCAAAACAATTACAACAACGTTTGAATGCGGAATGATTAAGTCATAGTTATACTCGATTCAAACCGAGATTACAATATAACACTCAACAAATAAGCTCACTAGAAGTTCACCTAACTAACGAGAATGAACAAGTAAAATACTTGCCAACTTGAATTGAAGTTAGACGAACTAGTCACATAAAGTGATCGATCTAGACAGCTGTTAACATTTTTAAGTACTATGATATCGGTAATTATAGTTAATGAGATGAACATATTTCAGAAATAGTCAATGATATGAGCATATATCTTCCGAAATATGCGGGATCCTGACATGAACACGTGTCACTTGTTAAGCGGCAGACTGCTCTCTAACAGAGAACATTTAGAGAAGATTCTTTGGTCCCCAAATTGCGCATGCACATTCCTTGTGAATGGTTCTAGCCAATCACATTAAAGGAATTGAAGTCACACTTTTCTATAACCTACCAAACACAAGAAATCACCCCATTACCATTTCTCGACCATTACATCATCCCAATGAAAAAAAGTTTAACTTTCTTACACACCGTATTAGTTTCATAAAAAGAACTTTTCAAAAAAGCTATCACTCAAATTGAAAAAAGCTTTTCCGAATAATATTATCTAGGTAATGACAAGGATTTATAATAAGATCCCAAAAGAAAAGGGGAATGATACAACTAACACGACATCTATGATAGAAGCCTAACACAAAAGCAACAAACTAAAACAACATAGAGATAGACAAGAAACCTCCAACATCCAGCAACAAATTGCATCAACTAATCTAAACTCCACCACCATGATACGAACTCATGGGTTTTAGAAAGGTCTTCATTGTAGATGTTCTTACCTCTTTGTGCCAAACACACGTTAATAAGTGAATACACTTGAAATCACCCAATAATAAAGCTAGATAACATATTTTTGTTTGTGTTAAGAAGTTGTCCAACATAGAATAAACTAGTGTTAGACATCGTCCGATGGCGGTAGTAAGTTGTCTTGCACGTTTATTACATAATTCACATGTTTATATCAAACTTTCAAAAAGCATAAACATTATTTGCAATTATAATGTGGACAATTTATTATTTAAGTAGTATATAATATAATAAAGTCAATATAAATTACAATAAAAATTGAACGTTAATACTAAGTAGGTCAACATTGAAATAAAAATGAAAAGATTTTATAAACTAATAATGAACATTAAAAACTATAAACGTGTTGAGGGCTTTATATTCAAGATAAACTTCACTTTTCTACTTTTATCAATGTCACATTTTAAATATAAAACATACAATTCACCAAGTAATACATGCAGGTATAAGGATTTTTTTAGTTCTATTTTTATACCTTAGAAAAATTGTGAACTACATATATGAAGACTACATAACTGTACTTGCTTTATTATATTTTTTGTACAAATATTATTGGCATTGGCATTGTTTGTACAATGAACACTCGATTATATTCTAGTTTAAGTTAGTAAAGAACATATTTAAACATTAATCAATATTATGAATATACATGATAACGCATACGAAATGATTTTTGTACGAGACATGTTCATCCAAATGTTTCTAAAATACACAATCAACACCATCATATATCATGTACACTGACGATAGCGTGTTGGAGCTTGATTTGATGGAAAATATATAACAATGTCTAAGAATGTTTAATTATTCATATCTATGGTGACAAATAATTATAAAATCGCATTACATATTTACATGATGAAAATACTTTGATTTAATATGCTCATTAGTAGATGATTATATCAATAATCAAGAGTAAATTCTATAAATGGTCTATGTGGTTTACACCGATTTACGAAAATCGTCCATATACTTTATTTTTCACTTATTTAGTCCAATAAGTTTACTTTTTGTTCGAAAATAGTCTCTCATCCACCTAAAATGACGAAAATACCCTTTGATCATTTAGATTCTTACTATCTGCAAATGACAAGAGAAAGGGTACTTTTTAGGTTGAGCAGGGACCATTCTCAAGCAAAACATAAACTTATTGGACTAAAAAAGTAAAAAATAAAGTATAAGGATGATTTTCATAAATCGGTGTAAACCACAGGGACCATTTATAGAATTTACTCAATAATCAAACATATATAATGTGTTGTAATGTTGTATTTTCGAATACACTCAATTATATGTCTACTATTATATAAAATATGATGTTCTAAATTATAAGTTCCAGATGATCAATATAATGTGAATTCGAACCATAACTTTTAATAAATTCAATGATAGTTATTACTAAGAACATTTAATTTGGAAGATAGAAAAAAAGAATGAAGAAGACATTGAGCATTTTAACATTGTAATTGAATAGTAGGTTGACACATAGGATTTTGAATGATTTAGAAGTATTATATGATTGTCACATAAGTTAGGAGGAAAGACAATTAGTATATAGGAAAGAAGTATAATTACTTATGATAAAATTTCTTATTTTACATTCATTTATTATTTGAAATAATTACTTTTTTTATTATTTTTTTAAATACAAAAACAGTTTTCTTCGATTAAATGTCCAAAGCAAATGAGTAAAATAAATAATTTACCATAAATATGGCTGTCGCATAGTGTAACCATTTGGGCAGTTTCTTTTTGCATTGACTTGCTTCCTAGATCGTTGGATTACCTTGACTTTAGATCCCAACCCTTTGTTATTCAAAAGCTTTATGGTATTTTGCTCCGGCAATGGGTTTTTTTCAAGGGGTCTACCAATCACTCCCACGTTCTCCATAAATTCTGGGCGCTAAAATTCAAATTAAGGAGTATTTAATTTCAATTCAGTTTATTATATGTCCACTAACTCAAAATTAACATCAAATTGCATGTTCCATTCCAAATCGACAACAAAATTGAGTAGGCAATTTCATGCGAATTTTTACTTGTGCGACAGTTTTATCAGTTTAATGTGAATGCATTACAAGGCAGAGATTTGGGTTTAGGATTACAAAATTAAGATTCAAATGTGATTCTTGAAGTCCTCCCCTGCTTAATAATGAAGAAAACCTGATAATTTTTGTTGTTATACATATAATTTTTTTTGTTTTTTTTGTTTTTTTGAGTGTATGGTTCTGATTCAAGTTGTTATGGTTTTAATCTAATGGAATAGTTTAATGAAGTTTGCAAAGGATTGGGTAGCTAAAAATCTGAGTTTCATATTTCGATCTTCATCTCCTATGTTTCTGCCCACCAGGTATTTGATGAAATTCGTAAGTCCTAAGAATTGGTTGAATTAATTTTTGATGTTTATGTTGTCATTATTGAGTTTAAGGAGTTTATTTTTATTTTTATAAGTGATCTGTTTCATTATCGATTTCGTTTCTTTTTCAGTTGCTCAATTTGTCTGTACTTTTCATGGAACTGATCAGTTTTGAAACTAAGACAACTACTTGATATGGTTTCCTTGCAGAAATAGTGAAGAAAGGGAGTGGATGGTTTTGTCATACAAATTTCTAATTGATTATATTGAGATTCTTTTATTACGAGTTCATCGATTTCATCGACAACTGGAATGGCTGGAATGGTATAGTATTGGGATTCATTTCTTCCTTCGTATTATATATTACTAGTTTAGAACCCGCAAAATTTGCGGGACTCTTCAATGTTTTAATGTAGTAAGTGTGTTTAAAAAATAGTTATACACAGTTTAATTGATGTTAAGCGTGAGTAAGGGAAATATGAAACCAAACATCGTAGTTGCACATTGACACCAAAATGATAATGTGTGAAAAAATGCATTGCAAATAAACGAAAACCAACCATGAAGCTAGTAACATAGTTAAAACAGTTTTAAAATAGAAAGTTTTTAGTTGATTTTACAACTATAGCGCCGTGTCTTTTGGAGCTAGGGGTGTTCAATATTTGGTTTAAAACCGTTTAATCCGAATACTGAACCGAATTTGAATTCGTATTTCGGTTTTTTATTTTTTGAATTCGGTTAAACCGAAAACCGAATTCGAATTCGGTTTTCGGTTTTGAAATTTTCGAATTCGGTTAAACCGAAAACCGAATTCAAAATCGAATTCGATTTAATAAATATATCATTATTTATATATTAATATATAAATGTGATTTTTCGAGTTCGATTGAAGAGTTTAACATTTTGAAAACTTAAATTTTTTTTGCTACCATGTGTTTGTGAAAAATAAATGTGTTGTTTGGACAATAAAATTCACATACATTGACAATTTTATACTTTATAAACTCGAATTTGTCTAACGCATAACAATTATTAATAGTTAGATTTATATAATTTGCATCGTATAATCGTGCATATTTCTTAGTTTTGTATCCTGAAAGGTGTTTTTGAAAAAATGTTAAGTTTTTCGGTTTTAACCGAAATCGAACCGAATTCGAATTCGGTTTTCGGTTCGGTTTTCAATTTGAATTCGGTTTTCGGTTTTGCTAAAAAAAATTCAAAACCGAACAACTTGAACCGAATAAACTGAGGAAACCGTAAACCGAACCGAGGAACACCCCTATTTGGAGCTACAATTTGAAAATCAATGCAACCGGAAGCGCAAGTTTCTAGGATAATACATTCACCACCAACTAAATCCAGTGATAGCTGCACCGAGCAGGGCTCCCGTGTTTGGGTCAGTTGCAAAGGACACGTTGACATGCCACTCCATATCCTCAGATCTTAGTTTTTTCATGTTCTCTTGACCGTCAAGAAGGTAGTGACGCAAATACTCGTGGTTAACAGACTGCAAATGGAGATGATCAAGTTAATTATTTCATCACATGCATTTTATAGGTCGTTTAATGTATGAAGAGTAGTTTTCATTGTGTATGAAGGCGCGGTGTTACCTATTTCCAATGATTCAATGAATTCTCCATACCTATATTATAAAAGTGAAAAAAATTTACTTGTTTTTTACCCGGTAAGTCACTCATGACAATTATACAACGTTTGTTTGGGCTGCCTTCGTTCGCTTCACCAGTAATTTCTATTCCGCGAGTATCATACCCAGTTATGTATAGAGATTCCTCTTCACGCTTCATGAGATGCAGAACTGTCAAATGATTACCTAAGCTTTCTAGAATAAGATCCTGCTAACCATTTCCCTTCAACAAAAGTGCACCGCCGGATGACCCATAACTTATGTCCACATTGTATACCCCTTGATAAATGGACACTCTTGTATTTAACAAATTTCCATCAACCAACGCATTCATAAATCTGTTTGGCACAATCCTCAAGGAACCAAGTATTTAACAAATTTAGATACTTATAACAATAACAATAATGAATGACCTAAAGAGATGTTAGATACTCACGAAGCTTTTGATGCTTAATTATCAATATGGATAGCAGTTAAAGTTAAGAGTAACCCGTAATCGCGCATTTGATGCTGAATCCAGAGAATCTGAGAACAGCAACTTGCAGCAGCAATGTATTCAGCCTCAGCAGATGAAGTAGAGACTGTGGTTTACTTTTTACACTGCCACGAGACTAAGCGACTACCAAAGAGCTGACATCCTCCAGTCGTAGACTTTTTGTCCACATTGCAACCACCGAAGTCTGAATCGGAGTAGGCAGTTAAAGCAAAGTTATCCTCATTAGAATACCAGAGACCCAGAAATGGTCTAAATTTGAGGTAACTAAAGATTCGCTTAACCGCCTTCATATGAGAAACCTTCGGATTTGCTTGAAATCTTGAGCAGATAGCCACAGCAAAAATTATGTCGGGTCTTGATGCTGTGAGATACACAGTGATCCTATCATCATTGACTGATAGTCTCGCTGATTTACGTCTTCTTCGTCTTCAGCCAAACCAAGTTTGTGATTTATGTCAATGGGAGTTCCAAAGGTCTTACAGTCGAGCAACTGATATTTGGTTAAGATGTCATTGACATACATAGTTTGATGAATGTAAATACCTTAATCAGATTGCTCAACCTGTACACCTAAGAAGAATGTAAGTTCTCCCATTGCACTCATCTCAAACTTGGAACTTCATGACTTTCCCGAAGTCCTTACACAGCTTCTAATTGGTAGATCCAAAGATAATGTCGTCCACATATACCTGCACAAGTAACAACTCGTTTCCAACCTTTCTAATAAAGAGTGTGCTGTCAATCTGTCCTCGTGTGAATCCATTAGCCAGCAGATGTTTTGAAAACGTCTCGTACCACGCCCTTGGAGCTTGATGAAGTCCATACAGTGCTTTATCTAATTTGTAAACATAATCCGGATGCACTGAGTCTTCAAATCCAGGAGGTTGCTTGACATACACTTCTTCACTGACCTTTCCATAAAGAAACGCGCTTTTTACGTCTAGCTGGTACACTCTAAATTTCTTGAATGAGGCGCAGATATTTCTGATCGATTCTAACCTCGCAACCGGAGAAAACACCTCATCATAATCGAGACCTTCTATTTGAGAAAAACCTTGTACCACTAGTCTAGCCTTGTTCCGTGTCACAATACCACGATCATCTTTCTTTGCACGAAACACCCAGCGCGTACCAATAGGGTGTTGTCCCTTCGGGAGCGGAACCAAACTCCAAACTTGTAGCTTTTGAAATTGATGAAGTTCATCCTGCATAGCCTCGACCCAATGAGAGTCGATTAATGTTTCCTTCACATTTTTCGGTTCAATCTGAGATAGAAAACATGATTCCATCTCAGCTACAAGGCAAGAAAAGGAGTCGGATGTAGTGGCCTTAACTTGATGTCTTGTTTGTACACCTTTAGTCAACTCACCAATAATATTATCAGTCGGATGAGATGTGTGTACTCGTTGCTGTGGAATCTGTGGTGGCACAACCTCATAATCCAAGTTGTTTAAATCTCCCTCAACTTCATTAATTTCAGACGATTGGACGGCTTCATCAGATTTATCCTCAGTTTCATCATCGGATAAACCCGGCATCTAAAGATTAGGTTGTGGAATAGATACACTAGGAGCTGTTCCAGAAATGGAAGGGGTATCATTGTTTGAGGGTGGTGTGGCTTTAGGAGGAATAGATACATCCTGAAACATATCAATTCCATGCAGTAGGGTCACCACCTGATCAACATTATCATCCATAGATAGATGAAATGAGTGAAACAGTTCATCATATTTAAACAATGAGTCGGGTCCCGTGCTTTGAGGAGATTCAGTGTATCGTAAGCATTTAACTTCATAGTGCTCCTCAATCTTCTTCGTTGATTTATTATAAACTCTCTTATTAGGAGAATTAACAGAATAACCCAAGAAGAAACCATCACTTGACTTTTCACCGAACTTGGCAACTCGTTCGCGTGTGTTCATGATGATGCAGGGACACCCAAAAGGTTCAAGAAACTGCAAGTTGGGTTTACGGTTATTAAATAGCTCATAACATGTCTTATTTCGTTTCTTCACCGTCAAAACCTTGTTGAGAACATAACAGGCCGTATTAACCGCCTCTGCCCAAAAGGTGATAGGCAATTTTGAGTCTGAGAGCATGGTTCATGCAGCCTCTATGAGAGTCCTATTCTTTCTTTCAGCGACTCCATTTTGTTGTGGAGTTCTTGCGGCACTGAATTGATGATTTATTCCTTTCTTCAAACAGTACATCTCTAATGTTTTGATCTTGAATTCAGTTCCGTTGTCACTCCGCAGTTTCTTTATCTTCAGATTGCATAGGTTTTCCAGTTTGTCAAACAGATAAATCAGAATATCAGGCACCTCATCTTTAGTAGAAATGAAGTACACCCAAGAAAATCGCGAATAGTCGCCAGTCACTACCAAGCAGTAATAACTTCCACCTATACTCCGTTTGCTCACTGGTCCGAAAAGATCCATATGCAATAAGTCAAGAGGTGTTTCATTGGAATTCACTAACTTAGACTTATGGAATTTCTTGTGTTGTTTTCCTTTGAGACAGGAAACACAGTTATCATTTAATCCAAAAGATTGTTTAGGAACGCCTAACACAAGATCATGTTTTACAAGATAGTTCATCTTGCGAAAATGAAGATGTCCCATTCGTCTGTACCACATTAGTGAATCCTTTTCATTAGCTTTAGACAATAGACAGGTATGCTCTGTGGATGTAACGGTACGCATATCAAGTACATATGTGTCCTTTGTCCTCGGTGCTCTCATTAGCACCCATTCCTCGGGAATCACGAATCCCGGCTTCAGAATCAAGCATTTCACATCAATAAATGCTGTAATGTACTTCTTGTCACACATTTGAGAAACACTGAGCAAGTTGTGATTCAGCTGTTCAACGAAATTCACTTTTTCAAAGCTCACTTGCCCATTTGTGAGTGTTCCTTGACCAGTAATCTCTCCACCCTTATCACCCGCAAATGCAACATAACCCCCGTTATATGGCTTCAAATCAGAAAGTAGGGCTAAGTTGTCTGTCATGTGCCGTGAGCAGCCGCTATCGATATACCATTTACTATTTTTCACTTCCTCGGACTACTGCAGACACAAAATGAAAGAATGAATTACTTAGTAGTGGAGACCCAAGCCTTCACAGACTTGGGTCTTCCAAGGTCATCTACAATAACAACATCAGTTAAAACTTTATCTTTTAACAAATTAGTGGTGTTTCCTGATGTGTTATTGTAGGATGACAGGTCATTGGTTAACCTTTTAATCTGCCAAACCTGTTTAGGTTTGGGTGGTTGCTTGTCTATAGGATTGTGCTGTTTGACACTAGGTTTACTGGGCACAATCTTATTGACTTTCTTGACAGGTAAGAGAGATGATGAGCTACGCCTCGATTGAGATTTATTAAATGAATTTCTATATAAAGAATTTTGTGGCGTGGATCTCCCAAATCGTTGTCTAGAAAGCAACGGACAAACATTAATGAGATGACCTTGTTTCCTACAATAGAAACAAGATCGTCTTTCAACAAATGGTTGAGGTTGAGGATGAAGCACTGGAGGTTGTTTAAATGAAGCATTAACAGAACATGCACATTTGTGTGTACACGATGAGTTAGATGCTGGTGAAGATGTTGATGGTTTATCCGAGACATCAACAGGTTTAGAAGATTTTTCAGGTGATTTGTTCTTTTTATCAATTTTTAAAATCTTCTTTTGAGGCTCAGCCGTAGCTTTGCCTTTTCCTTGAAAAGCCATGTCACTTAATTCAGTGGTTATTATATAATTTTCAGGCTTAACATTTTCCTTTTTAATCTTCACATTAACTTCCTCAGTCAAATCCTCAACTTCAACTACTTCCTATTCACTAACTGGGGTTGTAATCTTGATCTTAACAAATTCAGATTTCGTAACAGGCACAGGCTTAATTTCATCAGGTTTTACAGATTCATTAGCAGTAGTTTGTTCAGATTTAGACTCAACACTTTGCTTAGAATCATTAACTGGCTCATTAACAGATTTCATGACTTCCTTTAAAAAGGAAGGCACAAAGTCTTTGGCTTCATCCTTTGAAGGCATTGGTAGATAGTTTATAGGAGGTGGTACTTGGTGATAACCAAGGCCAGCCTTACTTTTGGTATCATACCTTTGCCCTTGAAGAATATCGTCAAAGACAAGTGACGACGTTGAGAAATTAGAAAGTTTTCTCTTAAGGTTAATTATTTCTGACTGTGAGTCAGCAAGTTCCTTTCTAAGATCAGCTAGTAATTTAAGATAACTATCAATTGCGTCTTGTTGACTAAAAATTTTAGCTTTTAGTTTTCTTTCGATCAGAAAATGCAGCATCTAGTTTCTTATCAAAAGCTTTTTCATTATCTTTTAAGATCTTATTAGCCTTAGCAAGTTTTTCTAATTCTCAGAGTATCTGTTAATTTTACCAGTTAATTTAATGCATGATATACAAGAGAATGGTTCTTCGATGGGTACCTCATGCACACTGGAGATTTCAGCCATAAGAGCACTGTTTTGATCATCTTTTGCTTCTTCACTCCAATCATACGCCTCTTCATTTTGAATAAGAAGAGCATTTGAGGCAGACGTTTTCTCTGGAGTCCTTGGAGATGGTCTTGTGTAGGCAGATGGTTTTGAGAATCCAGAAGCAGGATGCTTTGCCTTCTCACATTCCCTAGCGAAGTGCCCAAGATTTTGGCAGTTGTAGCACTTCACCTTACTTTTATCAAAACCCATACCGGAATCACTATCATCATCCATATTCTTTCTCCCAGTTTTCTTTAAATATTTCTTTGCTCTCCTGGTTAGCATAGCAAAGTTCCAACGCAGATCCATCCTTTCAAGATCATCAGGATCTATCTGTTCAAAATCTCTCTCAGTAAGATCGACTGTGCTAGTTTTCTTTGAAAGAAAACTATCATAAGCACTGAGAAAGGCTTGAAACACAACAACATTCTCTTCAGTATCAGGTGAGACTGACGTATTTGAAGAGTAAGATACTCTTCCAACTGAAGGAATAGCTGATTTAGCAGAGGATGTAGAAGATCCACTAGAGCTGCCAGATAATAGTGCCACACCAGTAATAGGAGACGAACTACCATACAAGCTGGGATCTTGAACTTGTGCACTAGACTTAGTTTCTTTTCTCTGCATATCTAGTGCATAAGCTTGTAGTCTTCCAACAAGATCATCTAACGAAAGATTCATCACTCGTTCATCTTCCTCCATCATCATGACACGATGATTCCATTTCTTAGGCAAAGCGCCTAAGAGTTTCTTGTTCACATCCTCAGTAGTTAAAGTCACCCCTCCTTCATTCAGCTCACTTACCAGATGTGAGTAGCGAATAAACAGTGCATTAATAGACTCATTTGGTAAGATGTCAAACAATTCATATTGCTTCTTAATGAGTGCAAGTTTACTCTTTTTGTATCTTTCATTACCCCCCACACCGTTGTTCAATAGCCTTCCACAAATCATAAGCAATGGTGTAGTGTTTAAACATTTTCAGAACATCGGCAGACATGCTCATTGTGATTGCTGAATGTACTTTTCTTTCCAAATCCCAAGCCTTTTTTTCATCCGGAGTCAGGGATCTAATATGTTTTGGCGGAGGGTTGATAGAATTGAATTGGCCATTAGATGGTGGATGTTCATAGCGCTCCAGCAGAGGAATTAACATATCAGGATCATTATATGAAATGAAAGCTTCAAAGCGTTGCCTCCATTCCACATAATCAGTGTTTGCAGTAAATAGTGGAGGTTTGTTTGTGCTTCCAACTTCATTACTATGCTTTAATAGCTAAGTAAAGCATTGAAAGGACATTGTATTTCCCGCGCACTTACAAAACACAAAAAATTTGTTTTTCAAAAATTAAACAGCGACACTAAGGTTGTGTCGCAAGCAAATGGCGACACTAAGATTAGTGTCGCTAACCTGCAAAAACAAGTTAGAACGAATGCACATAAAGGTAATGTCGCAAGCAGGGACAAATGGCGACACAAGGGGTTGTGTCGCAATAAAAGCAGCAGGCGACACAAGGGTTGTGTCGCTTAACAGTGAATAAATGAAAATCCAAATGTGACACAAAGGTTATGTCGCTATCCAATGTCGATGTCCAATGTCTCAGGTTTATGTCGCACCCAATGTCGCAGTCCAATGTCTCAGGTGTATGTAGCACCCAATGTCGCAATGGTAATGTCGCAGATAACCCTAAGGCGACACAGAGTGATTGTTCACACGAATAGCTTATGTCGCTAAAACCCTAGTGGCGACACAGAGGTTGTGTCGCTATGCTGCGAACTCAGCCGCACTTAAACCCCAAAATTCGTGAATTTTCGTAAACCTCACGAAAATTAACGACCTGCAATCGAACGAACCTTCAATAATCTTTCAGAAAAACCAGATTTCAAGCTTTTACCACTTCTAATCAAGAGTAATTGCCAAAAAGTATGTGATTTAACCCGAAAAATGTACAAAATCGATTCAATACCACAAAATCAAACGATTTTAGCTCTGATACCACTTGTTGGACCTTAGTACTGGATCTAAATCAAACCGATCTAACAATTGAAAGCGTGGAATACAATCAATTGAACAATGCACGTTAGCAATCACACGAAACTAGTCGATTAGCTTTTATATATATCAATCACAACGAATCAACCAAATACAATCAATACCTCACAAATAGCTTGAAAACTCTCTAGGTTCGTCAACCCTAGAACTGAACCCGTAAGTCTCTATTTATAGCCAAACACTAAACACCCTGCGACACAAGCTTTGTGTCGCCAAACTGACCTATGCGACACAAGCCTTGTGTCGCTATTGCGACACAAGCTCTGTGTCGCCTAAACAGTGACCTCAGTTATATATATATTTAAACAAATAACGTTTTATATCACTGAACACATTATTACAAAAAAAACCCTAGCCCTTTTCTCTCTATCTTCTCACCAATCTAACGTAATTTTTTGCCGATCTTCACCCTCAAATGCTCATCCACAGAGTTTATTTTCCATTGTTTTTATATGCTCTTAACAACCCTCGATTACGGTATTGTATTCCATCTCTGTTGTTTCATCTTTGCTCGTATGATAACGATTCTATAGTGATTACGATTTTTTCCCGGTGACTGCATCTACTATGGGGACCGTTTGCTTCTCCGGCGACTGCATTTTCTCTGATGACCGTGTCGCATCTCCTAGCTACCGAGTACCTGCGTAGATATTTTTCACCACTGTTTCTACATCACATTCAATTTGCTTTTATGGACTGTTTTGATGTATTTGAGTATTGACCCACATGAACAAAATTATGTTTAATTATGAGAAGCGACCCACATGAACAACATTATCATTATGTTTAATTATGAGAAGCGTTGAATCTAAGCAAATTATATTTACTTTCACAAAATATCTAATATACATGGACGACAATTTATACAGGAAGAGGAGAGAAAATATAGGAGATTTACAACAAGAAGATCCTATCTAATTTGTTAGTTATCTTCTAGAATTATCTAGACTAGATCTTATCCAATCTGCTAGTCAATAATATTTAAATAATCTTCGACATTATCCAACATTGAATAATTTAGAACATGCGATTTGATTTCAGTATTGTTATTAATTGTGGGTGAAGATAATTGTTTATCTCCTTGCTGAGTTTTATTAATTTTGATTTATGTAACATAAATAAAAGTTAAATAATCTTTTTTGATCATCGTATTCATTTCATTTCTCAAGTTTCAGTCTTACCAAACAAAAGAAATGGTTTTTGTTTATTTCTCGACTCTAATTATCTTCTTTACCAAACAATGGAATTCAATAAATTTCTCGGTCATTTCTCTCCAGCTCTAAACATATTCGATTCCGAATCTACATAGATAAAATGGGCGGGCACGTGCGGTCTGGTTCATTTCATTTCTTGTACCAATCCATTTCTCCGGATGTTCCCCTACCAAATGTGCTCTTAAAGTTATTGCCATGGATCACAGGGGTTGAGTTTAGAGATATCCATTTCTCCGGATGTTCCCCTACCAAATGTGCTCTTAAAGTTATTGCCATGGATCACAGGGGTTGAGTTTAGAGATATGCAGTAGCTATTTTAAGGAAATGGGTACCTGAATCTAATTATTGAAGTTCAGCAAGTCGAGTTTTTTACTATGGTATGAAAGCACTTGTATGTTTGCGCAGTTTGGAGATTAAAGGCATGCATTATAAGTCTTGCTACGATTTTAAATGTCGTTTTGTTTATTTTATCATAAATATATTTATTGTTGGCAGATTTCGTTTATTTCAAACTTTGTATGATGATTATATCAATCTTTGTTCTTTCAGGAAAGTTGAATAATGTAAAATGTAGAACTCGTTTAGTTGGTGAAAAGTTGTAGTATGAGAAAATATATTTAATCAAAATTCATGTTTTATTTTGATTAAATTTGAATCGCCCTAAGCTTTATATGATTTTGATTAACAAGAAATATATCTAATAGTATAAAAGTAAGTTCAATATCTACTACACATAAGTCTCCTTCATGATTTAGAATCCTGAAAATCACCTTGAAGAGGAATGGAGGGAAGGAAAGCAGTGACAAATAAATGAAAGAAGAAAAACTGTTAATGTAGGAGAGAAAAGAAGGAAAGTAGGAAAAAAATGAATGAATGATTGAAGGAAGAAAGGCAAAGAGAGAAAGAAGACGTGATGAAGAAGAATGAGTGGGATAATCAAGCTGCAATAAATCCTTACACCAGTGCTTGACTTTGGCTTGCTAGAAATGCATCTGTTCATGATTTAGTTGCTGTGTCTTCCCTAGTTCAGTCGGTTGTCTGCCGCTTTTCTTTCCCATGCCGGGTATAGCCTTATGGAGCTGAAAGGAAAAAAGGAATGTAAGAAGAAATGAGTTCCTTCAACTAAGTTAAAGATAGATGAAAGGAAGAAATGAAAGAAGGAAATGAATAAAGAAATGAGAGGAATGAAGGAATTCCTTGCTATCCCCTTTCTTTCTTTGCTTTCTAACCTTCTTGTCTTTTCTTCTTACCTTCCTTGACTTTCTGCTTTCTTTCTTTCCTTTCCTGTCATCCTGCCTTTTTTTCTCTTTCTCTTTCTTCCTTCCTTCTTTCCGGTTTTCCTTCATTGTATTCATTTCCTTCCTTTCCTGTGCATTTCTTCATTCCTTCATTCCTAACCATCTTTCATTTCTTCTTTCCTTCCTTGTCATGATGCCTTTCTTCTTTCCTTCCTTTCTTCCTTTCTTTATTCATTCCTTACCATCATGCATTTATTCTTTCCTTTATTCTTTCATTGTCATTCTTTATTCATTGTTTTCCTACTTTTTTCGTTCCTTATTTTCCCTCATCCATTCCTTTTTCCTAGCTTCCATTCTTTGTCACTTCATTACTCTGTGACATGAATGTAGATTAAGCATGGCACACACCCTTTTCAAGTTACACAGTAATTGAATTGCTTATTTATTATTTTTCTCGTGCATACACACATTAGTTAACATGTTTATTTATGTTTGATAACAACATATTTATATGTGAATAAGTTTATTATTTACCCTTCTTCATTTTATTCAACCAAATATATGTAAGAATAAAAACATATTGTATAGTTGAGATCTATAATTTCTATGTGTATCATTTAAAGAAATATATTTGTTTTCAGTATTTATTTACGTATCACATACATAATAACAAAACTTTTCTTTTGTTACATTTTCTCAAATAAACACACATTAATTAAAATTTTATAGTATACACTGTATAAGAATGTTTTCATAAGTGACTATTAATTTCTCATATGTCTTCACTCTGTTTCCATCCAAACATATATAAAAATAATAGCATATACATTATATAGTTTTATTTATATACTAGCAGAATACTCGCGCGTTGCAGCGGCACCCTTTACACGGAAGCGGTGGTGGCGTTCAACGATAAGCACCAATCAAGACCGAAGAGAAGTGACAAGGCGGTTATCGTCACATATAAAAGTTGATCTTATAAGGATTATCAATACTATAAGATTTGATAGTTTAGTCGCACCATAGAGTTAATGAAACACCAAAATCGGTAAAAATGATGACAGTACATAAGGAAAAAAGTTAATGCAACAACTCAATTTAAGCAAGAAACAAAAACAACTAAATACGTGTTTTGAAAAAAATTATAATCCCCTGCCACATACTAATATAGTTTATACATCGTAAAACTTCTTGATAAACCACATTTGAGGTGAACTCCCGGTTGATTGAACTTTTGGACGGGCTCCACTAATACCTCTATATTCGAGCGTGATATTCCTCTGGAGAGTGCAACGTAAAGTTTCCCATGTGAGAATACAGATTCAGGAAGATAAACACCAACATTTGGAATTGTTTGTCCTTTAGCTTTATTGATTGTCATTGCAAAACTAAGTCGAACATGAAACTGGTTTCTCTTAAGTTTGAAAGGGAACATGTCATCTTCAGACGGACATAGAGATATTCTTGACAAAAATACCCTTTTTCCAGCATGTTGATCAACAGCTATCTCTGCATCGATGACCAGCCTGGTACAGTTACACAATCCATCAGATGGATCAATATTCCGTAAAAGTATAACCGGACATCCAATCTTGAGTCGGAGGTAATGAGGGGGCAAACTAGCAACGTTCAGCGAGTTTAAGAACTCTATTGGATAGAATCCCTTCTTATCGTCTATTGCTTCGTCAAAG
Source organism: Gnaphalium uliginosum (assembly GCA_963930675.1). Classification (NCBI taxonomy): domain Eukaryota; kingdom Viridiplantae; phylum Streptophyta; class Magnoliopsida; order Asterales; family Asteraceae; genus Gnaphalium; species Gnaphalium uliginosum. The sequence goes on from OZ005682.1 coordinate 37,071,544, forward strand.
CTGTAGTAAACCTGTTCTTCTCTACAAAATCTGTCTATTAACTTATCATTAATAGCATCGACATTTTCATTCTTAGTTGATAGTATTGCTCGAGAAATTATGTAATTCGAAGAACCTCCATTGGTTTTTAAAGAGGGAAATATTGCATCAATCAACTCCTCTTTCGATTTCACCTTATCGGTGTACGGAATAACCATGTCATCAGGTACGCGGATAAAGTTTTCATCGATTGTTTCTTCTTCTCCGTCGCCGACTCGTAAAAGAAATTCTGAAAATGATTGATCCAACCGTACTTTCATATTTACTGTGACATTCGTAAGCTTGAGCCAACCAACCGTGCTCGGGTTGCACGTCTCACGACCGGTAAAACCCGTCTAAAGTCACCTCCCAATACCATTATCTTTCCACCGAATGGAAGACTGACCCAGTAATGTCTTGCAAAGTTCGATCTACGGCTTCGACTGCCTGTCTTTTAGCCATTGATGCCTCATCCCATATGATTAGTTTGGTATATCGGAGTAGTTGAGCAACCCCACTTTGTTTTTTGATGTTACAAAGAGAATTATTTTCAAGAACGATTGGAATCTTAAATGGGAGTGAGCCGTTCGCCCTCCTGGCATGTTATTAGCGGTCGCACCCGACGAAGCGGTTGCAAGTGCTATGTGACCACAGGAACAAAACCTTGCCAGTAAAGCTTTGTACAAAAATGCTTTTCCGGTTCCACCAGGACCATCTATGAAGAAGACGCCAGGACAATTATCATTGACATGCCTCATGATGTTATCATACACGAATTTTTGATCAGGATTGAGTGAATCTTGAGCACGTAGATCCTCAACTGGAACAACTATGGAGTACTCGTCTATAACCATTAGATTCCATGTTGATATTTGTGGTTAACTTAGGAAGATCGAAATCGCTGAGACTCTTACCCATGGATCAAAGAAAACGCGTAATGTCACTCAAAACCATATTTTGAACTCGCTCAACACTTTTGCAATCTCTTCTATAATCTTCAGAAAGGGAATCATAATGATCATTCCATAACTTTCGCACATCTCCTGGCTCACAAAATATCAATATAGTTGTGAATAACCTTCTTAGAGCACTCGGAAACTGAAATGTTGAGGCCTCTGTTAAACATTGTGACAGGCTATCGTCGTTCTCTATCAATCCTCCCTCTAGAGCTACTTTGCGAAATGTAGAGTATAATGCACCATTTACAGTGTAAAGATCTTCAAAGCATGAAGCCTTTCACATGTGACAAAAGTACACGAAGGTAGTATCGCTCCAGTCGCCCCTTTATCGGCGAGCCTCTTCGACGATGCCACTGGCGTTTTCTCGCATCCCATGTGAATTTCTTTGGAAACTCTTTATACAAAAATTCCCTCGCAAGGCTATCCACTCGATTCATCTCAAAAAATGCAGTCAATATTGATCTTTTATTTCTCTCTATATCAACAATATCAGTCATGGTATCATTATCATTGAATCTAACTAACTGTTGATCCGGTAGATGAAGATGCAACGTCATGACATGAGGGTGAATTTTGGAAAGCGGGAATTTATAATTTTAGGTGACACATGACGTGCATCCTGATATCTCTTTATCTCGTTAACAAAATTTTCTCCGTCTGGATCGATGTGAATAGCTTGTTTGTCATGGCCCTTATACACATATTTGAAGACATACTTAACTGATTTGATACTCAAATAGACCTCAACATTCATGTGACAGTTGTACATCATCAGCAACTTTGGATTATACGGGACTAACCATCTGTTATCGACGGTTTTTCCGCGTATGTCCACTTGGATTCCATTGTCTCTCCTTCTATATAACGGATACGAATCCTCTCCTTGTCAACTTTCATTGAAATGCCTGGGATATCTCCATCGACATTGTTTTGGCTCACCTTGCATACATGAACTCTTCTTATCTAAATGGCCGCAAGGTCCATGAATCATATGCTTCACAACCAGGTTGTGCAATTTAGGGTACTTTATCGGATCCGGGATTTCGGCGCATACGATCTTGTCATAATGGTCTGGAGTAGTCATCTTATACTCCGGCGTCATTATTAAAAGGAAATGCGCATGTGGCAAACCACGCTTTTGAAATTCAACGACATAAACATGTGATAAGACCTTTCCATGTATATGCCTCTGGAAGAGTTGTTCCTTTAGATCCTCTAATTTGGCATGAAAGGTTCTTGCAATAAGCCCTGGGCGATCTTACGGTTTTTGGCCAGGTCTGAGATGATTTTTGATTTCATCCCAATTCGGATTGTACGTAAAAGTAAGGAATATGTTAGGCTTTCCATCTTCTTGAACTAAAGTCATAGCATCCAAAAATCGATGTCGCATGTCACGAGGATCCCCGATGAACGATGTAGGCAGCACAATCCTTTTTCCAACTCTACTTGGTTGAACTTCACCGGCATTGACACAATCCACGATACCTTGGTACAATTTGGCTCTTATCATTTTCTGGTTGCGTTCACAAAAAAGTAGACGTGAAGTCTCAATCTTTATGTAGGTATCTACCGCAAACTGCTGATACAATCTCCCACCCAATAGAATGACATTCTCAGTAGAGCGGATTTGAAACTTGTAACAATAGTATTCACGGATAGTTACCTTCTTTCTACCTCCTATAGTGTTCGAATCTGCATAATGTTAAAGTTTCAAACTCTATTATTTAGTGTTACTCACATCTAATTATCCAAGTGTTTGAATCATCACAAATTAAAAATAATAAAATATATTGAAACTCATCTGGTTGATATAAATAATATATATGTATTTATATAAAAACTTAAAAATGTATGAAAACTTAAAAAGGCGATTATGATAGAGTTTGAACCTTCTGGATCTCCTTCAACATTTTCGTCGTCATTACTAATTTCGTTGATGGATACTCTATGCCTAGGTATATTGCAATGCTAGCCAGGCTCACCGTTTGGGAAAAACAATGGATAAGATAATGGGCCATAGCAACCATAGTCTGGTTGAATAGTTTGACTGTATTCAGACCTCCCATAAACAACAATACTTCGCTTATATGAAGTGATATTATCGTTACCTTCAACCCAAATACCAGCAACCTATAGTACATTTGAATTCAGTGTCACTTGAAACTTTAAGCTACGATAACATGCAATATGTGAATACTCATATTATTCGTACCTCAGATGTTGTTGGCTGATTGTACACCCTCTGATCAAGCGCCACCGATGCATTCAAAGTCACTCTATAATTGTCAGGGGTCCCAGCTCAGCCATGCTACGTAATGTTCTTACATACGGGTTTGTTGCAAGGACTCGTGTCAACTTTTCAACAATGTTTCTATCAAAATTTGGCCACTGGAGCCTTTGTGAAATCTCAGATTCAGCGTCATAGAAATACAATTGTAGATACCTAGGTTGCCCATCCCTGGGAACCAACTAATCAATTCTATGATATATTCCTCCCAGAACACGAAAAGTATATACGCCAGATGTCGAATTGGCCAACGAAGTATCAAGATTCACACCCATCGACGTGAACGAAAAATTTGTGTTGTACGCACGTATGTTGTGCCGAAACATTTCTCCTAAATCTGATTGCGATGTGAAGAGATCATACAATTCTTCTGGAACATTTGTGTGTGCCAGTTTTGTCTTCCCGCTCATGCAACAAAAGGTTGGGAATTCAAATTGAAATCGCACCGCTCCACAATGAATACATGGATCTTGTTTTTTCAAGACACGATGTTCTTTTGGGATACCAGCGTAAACAAAGTCATAGACATCCTCTTGCATGTTAGTACTTGTTGTCGCTGTGTTCTTTTCCTTACTCCGTTGATAACAATTTCTGTTTATGTTTCTCCTATTTTGTGCAACTTTGGCCAACTTTGTAGAGGTCGCGTCATTACTTTGTTCACACATAGGTTGTGTTTCATACGGTGTAAGATTTTCCTTGTTGCTATTTATAGTATCCTCCATACTTGTTGTCTTATTTGTCCTTAACGCCATTTCCCTTATTGTATTCGCATAATACGATGAACCACATATTCGTTGATTATGCAATCTTCCTAATGGTATCCTTTCGGATGGTTGTACATTCATGCTTGTTGTCTCGACGCTGGTTATATTTGTTGTAAGAGGTGTAGCTTGACTACTTCCTTCGCTGTTAGCTAATTGCCTCAATTGTCTGATATCCTTTTGACGTGCACGATATTCTTTTTTGCGTTGATTTCGCATCTCTATGAGTTTAAATTACAAGGTTAACATGAGTTATGACACAATATATTAGTACAATTATAAAACAGTAATTATATCCATAATAAATTCTAAACGTACCCTTTTCTATATCTGCATTTGGGAGACATCACCATTTATTTTTCGCCTTTCGGTGCGCATAGTATTCTCTATTGTATTGTTTACGTTTTTCTGTGACAATTTTTGATAATTAAACATACATGATAACGATAAGTTTCAGATATGTCAACACAAAATCAAATTATCATGATAACCTTAATACACAAAATGTACCTTTCTCCATATCTAAAGAAACTTGATTGGCATCACTGTCTACGCTTTTCTCGTTTTGAGTCCTCATTTGCAAGCTGCTAAACACGTAACCATATTCACTGTTAATTTTCTTTGGTGAATTTGTATAGATATTTTACACTATCCATTATTAATATTTATATAATATAATAATAATAAATAATTAATATCCCAATGATAATTATAATAATTATTATTATACTAAAGGCAGATGAAAAATTGCAAGTTTAACGGTTTAACGTTCAGTTTACAAAAAAAATCCATATGCTAGTCTTTGTACTTATATACTGCAGTCAACTACAACAGTGAATAAGTCCCTAACTCTTAAACGTACTACTTCATTCGTTAATAATACTCTACACTTTGATCCCTACCTTATAGTTAATGTATCATGCCATCTCCGATTATAGCTTCAATTATTTAGCACTACTATTTTTTTCTTTAAATATTTATGAAACTCGTTGACTTCACATAGTCTTACGCAAGTGAAGTTATACTATGAAATTACTTGTTCAAATATTTGGTAGTATAAGTATCTTACGTTTTGATCTAGTAGCAACATAAGTAATCTGTCTGCTTTGACGTCCTTCCAAACGAATATAACGCGAACAACCATAATTGTTAGCGACACAAGAAAACGTTTGAGTTCAGAAAAGACTTGATGGCAAGAGGGATCCATTGTCTACAATGTTCGTGTCAATACCATAAAAACATTTGATATACACTAGTAATGACAAACACAAAAGAATTATTAAGCGATATAACTTTCATTTAATAGGTGGAATACCATTTCTAATAGATATATAAGACCAACAATATGAAGTGAATAAGTAGGTGTTAAATGAAACTATATTCATATGAGATTTGTTCATTGTATGATTTTTTGTTTTTGTTTTGTTTAACAGTTGGATTGAAGTTAGCATGCAATATTATGGAAAATTTGCATTGCATGCAGTAGGTACATGTTAAAACTAACGAATCTATAAAATTTGCATTATGATGCAAACTAAATCTATGCAGACATGTACTAATCATCTTAAATTTGCTAAGAATAATAAAGAAAGTAAAAACTAACACATGATTTATTTTGAATGCAGTTATTGTATCTTAACATCTCAAGTCTATGAACAAATTGCAGAAGGTTTGAGCAAGTGTACCTGATTTAGTGTTGAATGTGATGCTGATAAGGGCAAGATGTATATATATATATATATATATATATATATATATATATATATATATATATATTTTGGAGGTATGTTATAAAGAATGTGAATTATCTTTGTGACTCTTAACCTATAAATATAGTGATTAGAAATGCTTCTAGTCTGTCTATAAAAAGCTACCAATATGGCTGCAATCGTGGCTTAAATCAGTTGAAAATAATGTAAGTTACACACCGGATGTGAACTTTTATTGGGGATCAATAAATGGATGGAAATTACCAACATTTCAGTAACAATATTCTAGTCATATTCTACAAATAAATGACTTTATTTTACATCCAGATGTATGCTAAGAAACTGACATAGATGATAATTATCATATCTGTTATAATAGAGTCTTATTTCAGGCATATATGAATGCCCATATTTTCTGCCATATATTAAATATGGGATTATGTTATATTGTATCCATGATACAATACGGTTTTGTGATACTATTGTAATAATTTGTAGTTTGTTTATGGTGAGCATCTTAGAATGCTGGGAACTTTGAATATGATCTATTTCACACGTTCAAAAGTTTTGTGACAGGTTTTTGACCCAAGTATAACAAAATAAGTTGTGCTGAAATGTAAGTTTATAAGTCATATATGAAATTTCATTATGTTAATATGTCAGATTAATGAAATTGCATGATATAGAGATCGACCGGGAAGAAATTGCAGATGATTTTTAAAGAAATTCTCCCTGATATTTTGTCTATCAACACCTTGGATTTGGTGGAGTAGTGGGGTTTTTAGGTTGTGTGCAAAGAGAACTATGAAGCTCATCATGTGTTAAGGTTCGTACTTTTAACTCAAGTATATGACTGATTTAACGGTCTGAAATATGAATATGGACATCTTCCTCTTTACCACATGAACTACAAACCCAAAAAAAAGAAAATAAAGAAGTAAAAATTATATAATGATCTCTATATCCATCTTGGATTGTTGAGGTCAAACCGATTTCAAAAGCTAAAAAATATATATGTCTTTTAGCAAAGGGTGTACATATATGTCAGTCTTCGTCAGTGTTCTAATTATTTGCTCCTCGATTTTACAGTGGCCTCATCTCTCACGCTTCCACTCCAGTAACTATTATTTTCACTACGTTGACACCAAGAATAGTAGCTGCTAGAACATGTCATATACTGATCGTGCAGGTAATTATCTCGGTAATGGACTGCAAACTTGGTAACTTGAAATGATATTTTGCAACATAAGATGATACTAATACTATGATTAATCAAATACTATTAATTTAACAAAATAACCATTGATATTATGATAACTTGGAGGGGAGAAATTAAAATACGACATATAATAATGAAAAAGGAAATCAAAATAAATCTTTCTGATGGCTTGATATCTTAGGTTATTAGTCTTCATCAGATTCATTGTCCGTGATGACATCATCTGCACTATCATCTCCACCATCAGCTTCGTCATCAGCTTCACCAGCAGCACCTTCCTCAGTAGCATCTTCATCACCAGCTTCAATTGTTTCATCAATCAAGCTGTAAACTCTGCGTCAGTTTAACACCGCAACACGGTTTACCCTCACTTGATTTGCAGATTGTACAGGCATCACACGGACAACTTCCAACTCCAGTATCTCGTTTGACATGGTGACTTCTTCTTCATCATCAATCTGTAAGTTTTCTTCACGCTTCCTTTTTCTTTCAGTTCGATCAATCTGTGAAAGACAACAGAGAAAAGAAAAGAGACACACATCAGTTTTGAGAGAATAATAGTTGAAAACATAATTAAGATATTTACATATTGTTGGATTTTATGAGTCATCTTACTTGTGGTATGACAGCAGGTGCTGTGTTGACATCAGGAACAGAATCGTTGAGGTCTTTGTTAGAGTCCATTGTCGTGTGATGGTAAGTGACAGAATGCTCAATGTAATTGTAATTGTCACTCTTTCATTATGCATCGTATTTATACACATATGAGTGCTAAGGTTGTGAAAGATTGATGTTAATGACTGGCTGATTTTGCTCATCAGTTATGGCTTCCTTTGGTGCAGATTTTTAGCAATGGTTAAAGTTGCAATGGACTATTTTTGGGAATAATCACACAGAAGGTGAACTGTAGAAAACATCGAATGTGAAGGCCTTTCAGTCTTCATGCTTCAATAGAAGATTTCTTTTGCCTAATTTAGTGGAAGAAAATGTTCCTCAGTTGATGTGGGTTGCAGATTTTGTGCCGTATCCAAAATTGTAATGGATAATGATATATGTAAATTATTCCTAAAATCTAGATGTGTGAATGCTATTGTGAGATTTTTTTAGCGTATGACTTCCAGAGTAAAGTTTGACATTGGTGGGTAGTCGATGGTATTTAAATTATAAGTTATCCCTATTTGAATGGGAGGAAATGTATGTATCATCATTTGTAACTGGTTGGATAATTATAATTGGGTGCGCGTAATATAGTCAATTGTATTGACCCCTATTTTAAGGGGATTAGAAGGATTAAGACTATGGGGTCAAATAAATTATAAAGTAGTATAGATATAGATATGTGCCACGTATATATTTAGTAGAATACATAAGTGTTGTATTACACGAAACTTCTATATATATACATGACCATTAGGATATTAATGTTTGTTTTATGACAGCCATTTAACAGGTAACGCCAAGTATAAAACTAGTTTTTTAATTATCAAAGCTAACAAAGGAAGGAAGTGAAAAAAAAACATAAAATGAAATAAAATTGGAAACGTTCAAAACCGCCTTTCTCAGAAAACAAACAAGAAGAAAAAGATGTCCCAAATCTCATCATCATGTATTGAGATTCCAACAGAGATTATTAGTGACGAAGAAATGTTACTCATCGAAGCCGCCTTTTCTTTTGCTTTCCAATCCACTTCTAATAATTCTAGTAATTTCAAACGTAATAATAATAATATAAATTCTTCATCTTCTTCTTACTCCTGCATCGTGGGTGATATCGAGGATGGAATCGGAATTCGGAGCAACCAAACCCAAACCCAGAAAAAGAAAGATTATGATTATTCGTTGTTGAATCGGTTCAGGAAGAAAACAGGGTTATCCGTTACTGATATTACTTCTACGGTAACCCCAACCAACTTTCTTTTATTACCATCTCTATCTTATTTTTTATTTTTCAGGTTCTTTTCTTATGATTGTTTGCTTGTTCTATCTTAGAATGCTTCTTTCCGTACAAAAAAATTATAAAAATAGATAACCTTTTTCTACTGTTTAGGTCATATTGTTTGTAATCCGAAATGATAAAAGCTGTTACATTTATGCATAAAAATGTTAAATTTGCCGGTTTGTAATTAAGAAAACACTACCCAAATCTATATTTTAGTGACTCACAAAGTAGATTGACTAAATACGACACAAACGGAGGTGCTTATTTGGCCTAAATAAGTTTTTTTAAGAAGCCACGTAGGAGGTGCTTTTCAAGAAAAGCTTATTGAATTTGTAAGCACAAGACTATCTCTTTCCAAAAGAATATACCTTAGCTATAATAATGAATCTAATAACTTCAATAGATTCAAGGGTTGACAATCTAAAAATAAAAAGATTCAGGGATGGAAGATAGCAACAAAAATAGATAAGCAATTTGCTTTTACCTGTGAACTTTTTACCATAGAGTAACTACACATCTTTGTGTATACATTACTGCTGTTTTCACTTTATCCGCATTCGTACTGCTTATGTTTTTATTATCAGTGTAATTGGCATCTGTTGCATTTGACATTAAAGATGCTGCTGGTGTGCAGTGGTCAAATGAAATTGACATAAAAACCATTATCTGTCATCATATAATTAAACAACACCACCTCATGGATATTTCTTTTCAGTATAGTAAATTGAATTAGTGTTAATGAATGACTAGTAGTAATATCTCCAAGGGTTTAGCATGAAACTCACTGGTATAACATCCTCTTACCATCATCATCAAGCATTTGTAATTTGATAAGTTATGTTTATTCTTTTTAAAGTGAAGGGTTTTTTTTTCTTTTTCTTTTTTTATGTGATATTGTCCTTCAATCTGGTAGATTTTATGTTAATATTTGCATCTCTGTTGTCTTCTGTATAAATCACATTGATTTCTGTCATGAATCCAACAAATGCTGTTGATATTTCATCTTAGGAATGGTGTGAAAAACAAAAGGAGTTCTTTCTACTCTATGGAAAGCCAAAAGCTAGCAAAGCTATGAAAGCAGGCAGCGCTCGTCACTCAGTACTTGAACAAGAGGTATTTAAATTTTTATACACAAAAAGTTATTGTATCCTTCTACAATAAAAAGTATTGGTTACAAAAGTTATCCATGTCATTATGCTATAACAATTCAATATAGCAATAATCCTATGGCAATATAAAATACTAAGTGCGTGCATGTGTATGTGTTTGTGTGAGTGATATAGAAGAGAGAGAGAGAGGGGTACCGTGCCATTGGGCTAGTTCATTATACGATGTTGGAATAATCCTATGGCAAAAATATATGAAGCAGTTATATTACTATTCATTTTGGCCATGGAGTAATATGTGCCAGTGTTCCATGGATGTAGATATTTATACGGCATTAGTGTGGACATAGGAGGGACTTATACTCGGTGTATATATCCTTTTCCCTCATTCATTTATTTCTATGATTGTATCTCCTATCTTTATTTCGTCCAACAGGTACTATTCACAATTGCGTCTTTATTTATCCTCGCACGATGTTACTTACACGGCATAATGAAAATGCTATATTCAATCCTTTTGTTGGTTCTCCTTTGTCTACTTTTCAGCTATTTGTTGTAGGTAGGACCTACCTTCTAATAACGAAAGGTGGGCTGGATATGCACATGTATACCCTATGAAAAAAATCGCAGTGTAATATTCTGCAGAGCATATGTGATTTTTCAACCTTTTGGAACTGTAGTGGCTATGGCATATGTGATTCCCCCTCCCCCCCTGCCCCTCTTATATTAGAGTGTCATATACTCTTCATATGTCTACAGGTTATAACGAGGGTGGAAGTTGTCATAAAATCAGCTGAAGAACACTGGGCTTTGAAAATGATTAATTTTATACATGGTACTAATCAATTAATTATGGATGGATTAACACGTGAGCTGCCACTGTAAGCTTCAGTAACTCTTAACTTCCTTTTCTTATTTTTATTGAGATTAATTAAATTAAAATTTTCAATACATCTGCACACTGTTAGCTCTTCTTTGTATTTTTTTGGGGCCTTATTTTCTTGTCCTGATTGAGAGCTAAATTACTTGTTTGCTATTTGTCATCACTACAAGTCATCTGCGATTAATTCTGATCAAATAAGATTCCCTTTGTTTCGTCAATATGAAAATATCAAAGGGTATTACGTATCTTCACTTCTGTATACATTTTTTCTTTTCTTTTCATATTGTTTGCGTCGACAGGATAGGGTTTGCAGATGGCATATGCGTTGTTGGAGTTATCGATGAAATTCGGATGACTACAACAATGGAAACTAATTGTGTACCAACGTTGGTTGAAACCAAAACGCGTTTACAAGACAATCTTCCTTCTGAGCCCCAACAGAGAAACGCAAGGCTTCAGTTGATGTGCTACAAGTACCTTTGGGACAACCTACTTTCTCATCAATTTCCTTCTCAACACTTTCTGCAACTGTTCTCTTTAAACCCCAATTACGTTTTATCCAAAGAAATCCAAGAGTTTGCTATTCAAGCAGGTGCACCTGCACAGGTAATTTCTTTTCTTTCTTTCCTTTTTTTGACTAGTTATCTGTGCTGAGTGCTATACAGAATTGGCAACTTCTACCTGTTTATGGCTAAATGGATAGATTCGGGTTAAGCAAGTTAACTTATACATACATATTGAACAGTTAAGCAAGTTAAAGGGCTGAACTTTTAAACAGGCCACATGGGTTGAAAGTCTCAATTTTTTTTTCAAAATGCATAAATATTTTCTAAAGTAATTAATTCAAAAGTAACCTATCATTCTGATATTATAAACTCAAAGAGTATTAGACAATTGTTAGTGGGTGTGTCGCATACTGAATCCAGTTTGACCCACACTTTAAAGTTACCCAGAATGACCTGTTGACCAACCATTTCAGCCCACCACATTTTCCACCTTGTATATTCTCCAAATGTATAATGCAATTTATGTTCTTGAATGTTGTTTCAGACATTAAATGACGTATTAGGAAAATACGAATACGTCTGTTCCATGCTGCCTGAAACTCAAGACCAGCTTCTGTTAAGGTAAGTTTCAATATGTTTGATCATTAAACCAATATTTTACATGTAATGAGTTTGCCATTCCTCTCTCGTATGAAGTAACTTTGTCTTTCACTATTAAATAAACCATTATCAAGTTAGTCACCCCTCTGTACAATGAACATTATAATGCTTGAATATTTGGTATAGTTAAAGCCTTTTTATGTTGATCAAATGTTTATAAATTGTAGATATTGTGGACCAAAGTAAAATAACATTGACAATGGGTACATCAGTATTTATTTTTGCGCCAGAAGAAGACTGGCACAATCAATGTGACTGTTGCAACACACTAAGATCATAGCTTCAGTTCACATATGGTTGGCAGTAATATTGATATATAAATGTTGCTTTTTTTAACAGATACGAGTACCAGAAAGATCAATCGTTGATAAGCGAGATTCAATATCTATACGACTGTGATTGGGTCACGGATCAAATCAAGTCTAGTCTTGAATTCTGGAAGGGTGAACGTGAAGCTAGTTACGCTCTGGAGGATGAGCGTTGGAAATGCAAGTTCTGCATGTATGCGTCTAGATGTCCAATAAACACAATTTCTACCACTCAAACCACTAAACAAACTTAGAAACTTTATGTTGTTCAGTGCGCGGTTTTTGGGTTTTAGGTCATGTCAACCCTTTGTGGTATTTTTGTATAGGGTATTGATTTGTACATCACAAAAATTGATGTGCACGCCACAATATGACTTAATCAATGCATATGGTACAATACCATATATGCATGATTGTGGTGTGCACATTAATTAATTCTAGTGTTGAACAAATCATCTCCCTTTTGTATAGCATCTGGCCATTTCTGTATGGTCTGTTTTTTTTGTATTTTTAGGTTTCGTTATTTTTTCCATTAGATTCAATGAGTCTGCATGTAATTCACCTATTGTTGTGAGGTAGCATTAGCCTAATTCGATCACCATTTTATAGCTCAACGCATGTTTGTATGTAAAACTCGTCCAAACTATGTAGTCTGATTATGGTAACTGCAAATTTTCTAACTCCTGTTTTACTTGATAAGTTGTCATTGTCATTATCGACGTGGTAACCATGTTAGAAAGTATGAAACTTTCCTCTCTTTTTTTCATCTTCAGAATGCACTTGTGTTTAATTTAACAAAGAAAAGCTTGAAGTACATGAAAGGAGACCTGGTCAATGTAACACTCTGACCCAAGGATTTCAATAAGCTAAAATTTATAGTCTTATTTATTTTTGTTATATATGAAAAAGGTTTTCAAAGACTGAAGTATCATTTAGACAGGCTAAGGTGCTAAGCCAGTGATCAAAGCCTCCATTTTGACCTTCATTGAGTTTCAGTAGTTATGACTTATTATCTAGTGGATAGAAATATGTTGACGCCGCAAAATATGCAACTCATTTTCGAGTTGTCCACCGTCTCGTTTACAATTCACCACCACTTAAACTATTAAACCTCTAGTTTTACTTGTAGAACTCTCTTTGCGGGTGAAACAGTAAACATAAAATGAACATTTGGGTTGAAATTATTGATGAAGAAAGCCAGAATCGGACAAAAGCCTCGAGACACGTAGCTGTTTCGGATAGGAAAAATGAATGATATTAGGTAGGGTTTAATGGAACTTGACATGTATGATTTCCATCCTCTTTTTCGGTGAAAACCTGCACGAAACTTTTGTTAAAGTGCCACGGTCGTGTTATAGACGATGCGGCACCGACGTATTGGACGATTTGGAGGCTAACGCAACATATGTCGCGTACGATTACTATCGTGTTGTGTATACGTGGCAGTCCCGTATTATGTGACAAAAGTTGTCCAACAGGACATATTTCCCATACAAATCCTAATCGGCAGCTATTTCGACACGAAGAGTTATCTTGTAATATTTCGAGATCCCGAAGGACCTTTTTGTCATTGTACAAAACAAAAAGTCTTGTATATAATCTGTTTATTACCTCTCCTTTTCATTTTCCGAAAAGCCACACAAACACACCTGCATCAAATCGAATCTTTCAAAGAGACAAATGGAGCTATCTGTGCCCCACACTTGCATCGGTAGTTCAGTTTCTCAAGTGCTTCGAAAATCAGCTGCAGCTACACCTAGGGTTTTAATCGTACCCTCCCAATTTAAGCATTCACTTGTTTCTATCAATCAACGATATATTAACAACTTCAATCCGTTAATGGAATCACAAAAACCATCAACAATTTGTAGCGCCTCTTCTCTCGTCACTGCTGTAGATACAGGTAATAAACCCTAATAGCTGTTTATTTATGTGTTGAATTCATAGTTTCTTTAATCTGTATCAACCGATGACTACACTGAGTTTGAATTTATTGTTTTTTTTTTCTTTTTTTTTTTCTTTCAGTTAAGGATCGAATTGGAACGGTGAAAAGGGTTACGAATGAAACGAATGTATTTGTGGAATTGAACTTGGATGGTGTTGGTTCACCTGACAGCTCCACTGGAATTCCTTTTCTTGATCACATGTTAGATGTTAGTTTTATTGTTTTCTCAACTTTTCAGCTTTTTGAATATTTTGTTGGTCTAAATTAAAATTGAGGTTTAAATGTTTGAAAACTTATCAAACTGTATCCAATATTCTATTGTATATATCCTATTTTAAGAGATTCTTTTGTATGTATCAAAGGTTTCAAATATTTACTACTGTATGTATCTGATAACTCTTGATTAGGTAGCCTGTCTTTTTTTCTTTCTTTTGTTTGTTTGTTTGTTAATATGGAAGCCATATAAGTTGCCACGTCATCAAAACCGGAGTCACGTCACCGGTTACAGGTTATAAGAGGTCAGATACATAGAATAATAGATAATTGAAAGTAAGATACTTACAATAGAAACTTGTAAAGCTGGATACATACAATAAGGATTTTAAGTGAAGCTTGATACATTTTTGGACACTTAACCCTTAAATCAAAAAGTATATAAAATTAAAGAAAGAGTTAGGGTGAAAAGTAGTTGAGTTGCATATCTACTTTGCAAGTCTATTTGACTTACTTTTCATGCAAGGAGTTGAAAACTGTTGTCAATGTGGAAAGATAAATAGCAAATGATATACAAACACACACACACACACATTCCCTTTGTCCCAAAATTATTATCCTCCTTACTATTCCCTAAATTAATTGTCCACTTCTAAAAAAGAATAGGTAAACATGATTAAGTTTATCATATTACTGCTAATCCAAATTACTAGGCTCAAAGAGAGCTTATAATTACTGGTAAGGCCAAAACTGTCATTATACTAAATGAAAAGGCTACAATGATGCGTTTTTCTGAAGTTGTGTGTTTTTATCTAGTGGACAATTGTTTATGGGGATGGGGTATATAATTACTTAATTACCTTTCATCCTGACGATAACACTTGTATCACCATATTCTATACGTCAGCTTCTATGCCTTGCTTGTTTACACAACTGTATATGGAATGGATTCAAAATTTGTGGAACATAAGGAAGTAATACTTTCTAGTTACAACTGTGAGCGAGACTTTTTCTTGTCTTACCATTATAAATAGCATAAGCAGAAAATGACTTCCAAATTGTGAACTCACTTGTTCTTACTAATCAAAGTTCAATGACTTTATGGTGTAACTTGACTTATAATATAATGCTCATATTGGTGGTGTTTTGTATCAGCAACTTGCATCCCATGGATTATTCGACGTGCATGTAAAGGCTGTTGGGGATATTCACATTGATGACCACCACACTAACGAAGATGTTGGCCTTGCCATTGGAACGGTGATCGTTTTAATGCATAGTTTACTGAATCTGATGTTTTCCAATTTATTCAATGGTTCAACAATGAAGATTATTGTTATGTGCATATGCTATTTTTGTTTGTTCATGTTAAAGAATGAATATGATGCTCTTTTTTGTTTTCATTTACAAATGTTTATTATTGTTGCATGAAAGATATAAAGCTCTAATTTGGTTGTGTTCAGGCTTTGCTGAGTGCACTTGGTGATAGGAAAGGAATTAACCGGTTTGGTGACTTCACAGCTCCACTTGATGAGGCACTGGTACATGTTACTCTGGTAAGTGTCAATTGCATAACTATCATTGCAACAATAAAAACAAACAGTGTTATTGATGATGGCGATAACACAATTCAAAATGAATATTAATAATATTAGTAGTAGTTTGTATATCATGCTATGTGTTGGTAACCATAATATTAGTTATTTATTACACTACTTTCTTGCATTCAGTCCATAAGTTGGAGCGACATAATTGATTTTAAGAAATAATGGAAGCTGTAAAGCGTAATGTGACTCTCGAGAAGGTGTCCAAGTGTGTGTACGTGTGTTTTAATGTTTGAAGATACATAACTTGCCTTGCTAGATTTGGTGAGAGGTTTGGAATACCGTCGTATGTGAAATTGAATCACTGGGTTGTGACAGGCATAGTATTCCATCTACTGATCCATATTTCTGACCTCCAATATCTATGCACAATTTGCTTATATGATCTTCATAAAGAAAAGAAGATATCTTGATGCATCAACGATGTGCTTGGATATCTTGATGCATCGACCAGGCCAAGAAACGTTGATCTGCATCCTTCGTAATGTCATATGATACCAGCTGGTTCGACTGTATTTGGGTTTTTCAAATCGTTTTTACCAAACTACTGAATTCAGGTTGGTTGGTTTCATAACGGAGACCATATATCGGATTGATTTACTGGTTCAAATCTGGTTCAGTGGCCCGATTTTCAAGTTGGGTTGGAATCTATTCCGAACTGATGAACACACACCTAATATGGATAAGTGAAATTAAGGAGAGAGCTGGAGAGAGAGGGAGTATTGAAAGGATCAAAGAGAAGACTTGATTTTTTTATAAGGAAACAAACAGACGTATTACGATTAAAATGCGAATTTTCCTGCATAAAACTCCTTTACAACCCTCATCTACATTAAAAATAAACCCATAATCTTCTTGGACTAAGCTTTATAGCTATATTTAAAATCTCAATTTTGGTAGTTGCCATGCACGCATGAGGTTAAATGAAATATTAATATCACTAACTTAAGAGTCATGAACTGTAGTACATTCTATTGGCCTGGACATATAAAATACAGCATAGAAAATAATACATTTACCCAAACTGATTATTTGTGTACTGTGTAGGAGTATAAGCAATGGTGGGTCGGGTTAGGTTTTGTAATGGGTCAAGATGGGTTTGGGTCGAGCGAGTTGTGATTGCCAGGTCTAGTGCTGTGTGAGTTTATCCTAAAATTATTATTTGTTGTTTTTGTATCTTCATATGTAAAAAGTATATATGCTCTTATAGTACTTATTCTTGTAGGATTTATCTGGACGGCCACACTTAAGTTATGACTTGCAAATTCCCACAGAGAGAGTTGGAACATATGACACACAGGTACTCAGTTCTCTCTTTATTACTCCACATTACTTTCTCATATCAACTGGACTTGTTATCATGATGCAACCTGAATTACGTGGTGCATATTAAATAGTTAGTAGTTTTCTGTAATTGATATTTTCTCATAATCAAATGTATCTAATGTTCAATTGTGAATTAAGTGTGATTCTATCTAGTAATCTTATTGATTTAGCACAGCATGGATATATTGTATGGCCTGAGTGATGATTTTACTTGTTTTGAACAACTATAGAGGAAGAACGGACACATAGTTTGCTTACCAGGATTATTATTTCGTTACTGCAACCATTTTTTATGCACAATTAGCAAACCAATTGAATTTTAGAAACTAAAGATTGAATCTGCCTGTGACATATATCCTTACATGAAATGTTCGGATTTCAGATTTAATCACAATATATATATATATATATATATATATATATATATATATATATATAGTGGGAGGTTCAAATGAGAACCAACTAAAAGTTAAGAACTCATGAGAACTACTTGATTACGTGTCTGTTCACATGTGATTAACTTCAATCATATGTGAACATTTATTTAGGTTAGATTGAGAAAGAAAAAAAGTAAAAAAAGATCCTAAAAATACGTCTTAAAATACGTCTTAAAACACATTTTAACCGATTTGTTCACATTATCATTCAAATGTGAACATACATTTGTCTTTTTTGTGTTTTTCGATATAATTGTAGGATTTTTGACTTTTTTTTCTTTTTCAATTAAACGTACATCAATGTTCACATATGAATGAAGTTAATCACATGTGAACAAATACGTAAACTAGTAGTTCTCACATGTTTTCAACTTTTAGTGTTATATATTTATATATATACACACACACTAGTTGGTAACCCGTGCGATGCACGGGAATCTTAACCATACAATTTATCATTTTTCTTAACACAATGATACTCTTTGAACTATATGATTTTAAGCCATTTATCACAATTCACAATTTCGCAAATAGTGACATAACTAACATATCATGTAATGACATAACTAACATATCATGTAATCTTCTATATAATAAATAGGGAGCGTTAAAGATTTGCTTATGCAATAGGAAACAAATAATATGAATGACCTTTGTGATACGAATGCCTACATAAATGTATGTAGTACACCAATAATAATAATAATAAAATTTATAGTCGTTATAGTATATAGATAATAAAGTCATCTCATAAGATAAAACCTTGAAAGATTAACAATTTACCTGTTCATCCAGATAAATATAGTCGCAGGTTAAAATAATCTTCTACAGTGAATAGATAGATAACATGATTTCATATTTGATTTTTAGTAGATTTTAACAATAGTGCGAATTTTAGTGGATATGTCGATATACAATCACAAGTACATTTTATAACATCAATCTCGAAACGAATAGTATTAATTAAAAAGTATAAAAAAAAACGTTGTTACCTTGTCATTCATCAAAATAAGTTCCAACGCGCACATTGAATTTTTTTTAGAGTCCATGCGAAGAGCACAAACTTTAATAGAAAACATGATCTACAAAAAAAAACAATGTAAATAGTAACACAATACAAACAAATATAAATATTATTATGACATTACAATAATATATCAAACATACGATAGCTAAGAAATAATAATATGCAATTGATGAACACTGTAAACAAATGAGATAACTGGAAAAAGTTGGATTTTAGTATTGAACGGAAAAAAATTATAATATCTTGTTAAAAGTTTCTTAGGTTATTCAATTATGTTCAAATAAAAAAGAAAGCAAGTGTTAGAATTGATTATGGACTCCTAGCTACGAACCAATTATATAATTGAAAAATTATAGTTTAATTTTGATGTATGAGGTTTTTTTTGGCTATAAACTAATACATACTTCAAAGTAGTTTGATTTAATCTACAACTCTTAATTATTAAATTTATTTTTATAGTAATTTTAAATTATTTAAAGCTAATTTATTTCATTAAAAGGGAAGTTATAAGAGATTGTCACGTGGCAATTAAGTCTGCGTGGCAAATTCTGGAGCAATTAATTATAATCCTATAGTATATGTATATATATACTAGCATTATACCCGCGCAATGCATGTGACACTAAAGATTTACATACGTTAATCTGTTCCTTTAAAAACATGTCGTCCTTGAGTGGAAAATCAGAAAATAGTAGTACATTATGTTTCTCAATACAATCCGAAACTCGATTTGAGACTGACACGGAATAAAATTTATGGTTAAGATCGGGTGAATGTTCTGGTTAACGGGTCGATCCGTGAAGCTGTAAAATAAATTAAGTTTTATTTTGAAAGGAAAATTTCAACCCGAAACCAACATATAAACTCGCAAATTTTAACCCACTTGATCCGAAATTAATTGGTAAGTTGAAATCAACCGCAAACCTATCGACCCATTTACATCAGTGAGTTACTTGGGTCATGTCCAGATTAATTACTTTCTACCCGTCAACCTGTTAATAAAAATAATTCGAGTTTGGGTTGAGAATTGACTTTTGCCTCGCCAACCTCAACGTGCTAACCCGGCACCACTTAAATGGTCTCCCATAATTGTAACAATTGAAAGTTGTAAAAATTAAGTTACAAATATTTAATGTACATATTAAATTAAAAAGTTAAATATATGACCGTCACGAAGAAATAATAATTAATTGCTTTAAGTGATTGTAGTATGTTTATTAAAGATTGTAGGAGGGTAGAAAGGTAATTTGACTTGTACCTTTTTTAAGGATTAAGACTTTTGGTGCAAATGGTTTATATAATATATATATATATATATATATATATATATATATATATATATATATATATATATATATATATATATAGTGGGAGGTTCAAATGAGAACCACATAAAATTAAGAACTTGTGAGAACTACTAGATAACGTATTTGTTCATATGTGATTCGCTCCATTCATATGTGAACATTGATATATGATAGATTTACAAAAAAAAAATGTTAAAAACTTTAAAAATCACGTCGTAAAACACATTTGAACCGATTTGTTCACATGTGAACACATATTTGTATTTTTGTGTTTTTCGATATAGTTTTAGGATTTTGTTGAATTTTTTATTTATCAATTAAACGTAGATCAATGTTCACATATGAATGAAGTTAATCACATGTGAACAAAGACGTAAAGTATTAGTTCTCACAAATTTTCAACTTTTTAGTTGGTTCTCATTTGAACATCCCCCCCCCCCCCCCACACACACACACACACACATATATATATATATATATATATATATATGTACTAGATGCAAACACGTACGATGTACGGCAATCTCAAATTTACAATATTTAATTTTATGGTACATCAAAAGAAGATCATCTATGTCGAACTTTTTTAGAAAAGTAAATAAATTTAGATATCAACTGATACAAAATGCACCAATACAATTATTAACATATATCTTAAACATAATAGAACTACACACGACAATAATAATTAATAGATAATTATTAATAAATTAATTATTCTAAACAAATCTTTGTTTAATAATAATTTGACACTTGTGATAATAACTTATGGTTATCCTAAACTATTTAAAATATAATTAATTTAAATTTGAAAATTATAAGAAATTGCCACGTAGGATTTTATGCCAAGTGGCAAGTTATGGAGCTTTCTTTTATACTTCTTTAGTATATATATATATATATATATATTCACGAAGCTTTGGTTCGCTATTAGTGTCAACTTGAGGCTTTTGATTGTTGTCGTATCATGTATGTGTAATAACCTATATACTGACAATTGTCAGTTAATCAGTTAAGGGATAGTAGTATCAATATTATGCTATATACTGACAATTTCGTTAAGCACAGCTCGTGGAACACTTTTTCCAGTCATTGGTCAATACATCTGGAATGACACTTCACATCCGACAGGTAATTCAAGTAAATTCCCAATTCTATCTTTGTGTGGGTAACTTTAACCATTTTCTAGTAGGTGGCAGGGGCGATTGAAACTTGTCAAATTTGGTACAGGTTTGAATTTGAAATGGTGAAGGTCAGGTTCCACAATTTTGGTAAATAATGAACCGTAAATCATGATTACAAAAAGCCGTATTACTTCATTAATCATCTAAATCCAAGTAAAATGGTTTAGGTAGTTGTATGCACCAAATATAGATTTTGGGTGACGTTTAACCCATTTGACCCGTTACCCCTTTAGCCAAAGTATCGATCTGACCCAATTTTGATAAATTACAACCCAAACTGACCCACTCATTAGTCAATGGGTTGAAATTGCCACCTACATTTGCAGTAAACTACGTTTATTGATTTGTGAATAGGAATAATTTGGAAAATATTAGCATTTGGTTGATCTTTGAAAATGCATTTATCGCTACCATACTTAGAACTTTTAATTGATTTTCTTAGCCAATTGCTTTCTATGATATTAATGCAGCTTGCTGGGAAAAATTCTCACCATATAATTGAGGCAACATTCAAAGCATTTGCAAGAGCTCTCAGACATGCAACAGAATATGATCCACGGCGGCGTGGGACTATCCCTAGGTTTGTTCTGATGCATAGTTCCGTAGAATGCGTTGGAAAACATTATCCTTGTTAATATTATCCAATAATAAAAAGTTTTCATTCATGCTATGATCAGGTGTGAACATTAAATCCCAAATGATACCTCCTGTGATCCAAGAAAATGCTAAGTATGAGTTGACACGGGGTTAAAACTAAAAACCTTTGAGTGATGATCAAATACCAAAAATATGCTTCTAAATAGAAAAAAGTTGATAAAACATGTGGATCATAATCAATGTCTTCATTATGTTCTAATGAGTGGAGCAAGTAGGTAAAATCTGAAAGGAATTTATATCCTTGGATAACCAAATAGGAGTTGTTGCTTATTATTCGGACTGAAGTGGTTTAAAGATCATAACTGTCAAGTTATTACCCAAATCACAATCCCATCCCATCACAAACTAGAAGAAACTAAAACAAATATTAAAATGTTAACCAACTAAAATCGTCATATCAAATAGGTAGCTCCCAATCCGGTGAACCTGTATACGGGAAAATAAGTTTGGCTATGGCACCTATGAAACAGTAACATATAGTTATTAGAGTTAAAATCATTTGTGTCGGATTCTTTTGTTGAATGCCTACAACTACGGAGTATGAGTCGTCTGTACGCACTGTTATTCAGCAAAGAACCTCACATGATACTCGACTTTTTTCTTATGGTCTTTGCTTTTGTATATGCAGCTCAAAAGGGGTGTTGTCCCGTTCTTAAAGTGACTTGAAAAGAAACATATGAGGATCATGGTATAACTAAAATGGGTATTTTTTTCTCTTTTCACGAAAACTTCTATTATCTTGAATCACTATGTTTCAACAGAGACAACTGTTGGAATGTGCAGGAAATTGTTATGATGTTTTAGGCGCTTTATCCAACCTATTATATCTGCTGGAAGAGGATATTGTTGTACGTCACAAAGAAATTTCGTGTTTCCAGATGTTGCATGACCTTACGCTACTGCTAGATGAAGGCATTAAACTTGAATGTTATAGTAAGATATCAATGTGAAAGTGACTCAAAGTTCATGTTGTATTGTGCATCTGTTTAAACTCGTTTCATAAATTCTATGAACACGATTCCTCCACGAAAATTGCAATAATGATCATTTAGTGATGTTCCCTGACAGGTCTTTATTTTGGATTGTTAACTCGAAAGTTGTTCATGTTTTTGCTAGTCGCTGTTGTTACAAGTATATAATGATATATTTGGTCGTAAGATTCTTGTTATTTGGTATTATTAAGTGGTAAGCTATTTATAATTTCAGAGAATTATACTCTCTCCATCTCAAAATCCCGAAAAAAACAAAAATATAATCAACTCTACTTTATTTTTCTTACTTTTTGCAGAATGACAGTTTTACCATTGGGGCATACTATTTGCACGCCCCTATTTACTGATTGCACACTACCTACCCCATCAAATCGTCTTTTTTTTTTTGTTTTTTTATCCAAATTCCTAATTGCACACCCTCCCTAACTATCAAATCGATTTTCATAATTTTGTTTTAATATTTTTAAGGAATTCATATTTTATAAAAATAATACGTTTTTATAAAAATAATGTGTTTTTATAGAAAACTTATGTTTTAAAATGTTTTTTACTAATTTTTTTTATAAATAAACATTATTACTATAAAAAAACGTTTTTAAGACATAAATTTGTTTTTTTAAAAAAAAAGGAATATATATGATGATTTCTTTGAATGAAAAGTAAGTTCACGTGACAAAAAATTTTTGATTTCTTTGAACGAATATATATGATGATTTCTTTGCTGAGAATGATGGAAATTTTGATTTTGGACAAAATATTTGTCCATTTCATGATGATTCTTTAAACAAATATTATATTTATTTTTTACACTATAATAAGAACGATTTCTATATAGTATATATGGGATTAGTATCACAATCCAAATATATCATCCAACTCTAACTGCACTTCATTCTAATATCCAATCACAAATGACATTTTTTTTACACAAATGATGAATTCTTAACTGATCAGGTATAATGGTTATTTAGATTTTTAGATTTTTTTCGTTGTTTTCTTTTTAAAAATATATTATTAACCTTTAAACATGGATAATTATTTTGTAGGTGTTTGAGTCTCGGGAAGCTTTGATGGAGTGGGTGCAAAATACAGCACGTGATGTTGGTTGCGTTATTATTAGTAAAAGATCAAAGGAAAAAAAATGACTACGTATCTAAAGTTTTTCTTATGTGTGATCGTGGTAGTGTATACAGAGGTAAAGATTCTAGTAGAGACACTTGGTCTAAAAAAACTAATTGTCCATTCGAATTGGCAGGAAAATATTCCAAAAGTAATGATGTTTGGACATTAACCTACTCAACATATGGAGGGTCATCCATATGCACAACGATTGTCTGATAATGAAGCTCGTTTGGTGGAGGATTTAACTAGAAAGAATGTTGCACCACGTGATACTTTAATGATACTCAGGGAGCAATATCCAAAAAACGCATCTACCATCAAAACAATATACAATGAACGTGATAAAATTCGTCTAATCGCGCAAGGAGACAGAACTTCAGGTTCTTTTCTTGCATTTGCAGGGTAAAGGATAAATATTTGAGTTTCAAACAAATGATATTTCTAATGAATTGGAAGAAAAAAAAAATTATTCATCCAAAATCAATGGAGATATGGCGTGCCTTTTCACATGTTTTGTTAATGGACGCCACTTATAAAACAAACAAGTATAATATGCCATTTTTTCAAATTATTGGTGTCACTTCAACAAACTTGTCATTTTGCATAGCATTCGTGTTCATTCATAAAGAAAGATAGTACAACTTTACATGGGCATTAAATTGTCTAAAGATGTTGATGGATGAACATGTTTACCCTCGTGTCATTGTAACGGATCGAGACCTAGCCTTGATGCAAGCATAGAGATGCACAAAAAAACCGGGTTCGAAACCCAACCCGAAAAAAACCCGAAAACCCGACCCGGTCAAACCCGGGTTTGACCCAATCCGGTTCGGGTTTTCTGGAACCCGCCGGGTACAAACCGGTTTGGGGTTTAGCCGTTACAACCCGGTTCCGAACCGGTTTTTTCCAACCCGGTTTCAAAAACCGGTTTTCAACCCGGTTTTTTTCCTAGCCGTTTTTTGACCGTTTTTGACCGTTTTTTTTATTTTTTTTACCATTTTGCCATTCCAAGTTTACTATATATACAAACCTTGAGTTTAGGTTCAATCACAACATTCAAACATTCATACAAACTCAAAACGCTCTCAAAACGCATACAAAATTCTCATTTCTCAAATGGCAAATCAATCTTCTTCCTCTTCCTTCGGTGTTGGTTCTTCAAGTTCACCAACGATTGTTCGAAAATTGGTTAACAAAAGAAATCCGGAGGTGTGGGATTTATATGACAAAGTGTTGTTGTCGGATGGTACGACTAAGGCACATTGTAAACGATGTGGGAAATTTTTAAAAGCCGACTCCAACACAACGTTGAAACATCATAAAGAAAAGTATTGTGTGGGACTCAAAACCAAT
This sequence comes from Gnaphalium uliginosum, assembly GCA_963930675.1. Lineage (NCBI taxonomy): Eukaryota > Viridiplantae > Streptophyta > Magnoliopsida > Asterales > Asteraceae > Gnaphalium > Gnaphalium uliginosum. Next base: position 37,097,066 of record OZ005682.1, read on the forward strand.
CCGGAAGCAAGTGGTCAAGCTTCTATGTCACGAGATGGAGCTATATTTTCATACGAAGCGGAACGGTGTCGAGAAGCTTTTGCGGGTTTTGTGATTCAAGAAGCTTTGCCGTTCAACCACTTCGACAACCCTCGACTTACTAGGGTGATTCAAAATACCCTTCAACCGCGATATAATCATGTAAGTCGTATTACTCTTAAACGTGATGCCCTTAAATTGTGGAAAGAAGCTAAAAAACAACTAATAATCGGTTTTGAAAACTTAAATACAAGTGTATCATTAACAACCGACGTTTGGTCGGCTCCTCATGGTTTGCCCGGTTCGTACCTTTGTGTTACCGCACATTGGGTTGATCCCGTAACTTGGCAAATGATGAAACGTACCATTGCTTTTGAAGACTTTGAGTATCCTCACACGGGTCAAAACTTATTTTACATGTTACGATATGTAATTAAAACGTTTAAATTACAAGAAAAGGTTTTTTCAATATCCTTTGATAACGCGAGTAATAATACACTCGCCGTTTCAAAATTAATACTAAAATACGGACCACCTTTGAAGGGCATCTTTTATCATAGTCGATGTGTTGCACACATCATTAACTTGATTGTGCAAGCGGGACTAGCGGTTGAAGAAATAGACGCCGTAAAATTGGCGTATAAAACTATGTTACAAGACATATTTCAAAAGGGTAAAATTAGATACAAAGCTTATATGAGATTGTGTAAGGAAACGGATTCCATTTTTTTAACCCCTAATTGGGACATGCCCATTAGATGGAATTCGACCTACTATATGTTTGTATGTGGTTTACGCCAACGTGATACATTACAAGTTTTTCATGATAACCTTGTTCAAAAAGGTCTTGCAACACCATTTCCCATAGAATTTTGGAGGTTATTAAAAAGTTAACCGAATTGCTCAAAGTTTTCAAAACCGCGACTACTTTATTATCGGGTGTTTATTATCCCACTAGTCATTTGGTACTTAATCAAATTTGGTTGTTGACTTCAAAATTAAACGAATACGAATATGAAGGTGCTTTTTTTGAAAAGATGGTGGCTCCCATGAAAGAAAAACTAAAAAAATATTTTCGAGAAATGCCACCGGTAATTACTTGTTCCGCCGCAATGAACCCGTGTTTGAACACCACCGGGGTGGAAATGCTTATCGATAATATTTGTCACAATTTGGATTTGAATGAAGAGAACCCAATGTTTTCCGATAATACAAAAGCGTTTTTTAAGAGTTCTTTACAAGATTTATTTGGCGTATATTTTCAAAAATATAGTTCAACAATAAATGTGCCGGTTAGTTCGATTTCCACAACGTTTAGTTCATCTTCTTCCAACAATGCAATGCTTAACTTATATAATAGTTTAAGACAAGAAAACCATAAACGGGCAAAGGGTGAAGGTAACCAAACGACTAGCGAATATGGGAGGTATACCTCAACGGATTTTTTGTCCACTATTCTACCTAATGAGTTCGAACAATTTGATATTTTGGCTTGGTGGAAAGAGAGGGAATCTCAATTTCCCGTTCTAGCCATCATGGCCCGAGATTTACTAACCGTCCAAGCTTCTACGGTAGCTTCGGAATCCGCATTTTCTCTTAGTGGCAGGGTATTATCTATACGAAGAACAAGACTCACACCGGCCTCCTTAGAGATGTGTATTTGCTTGAAGGATCACTTAGACGCCGTTGAACGTATACAAAATGTTTCAAGTCTTGAAGGTGAAATGGAATACGAAGGAGATATACATAATATCGAGGTGGAAGAGGGCATGGTAATATCACTTTCCGACGAAGAAATTGCTCTTGATCAAGCTTCGCGCGAGGCTACCTCTGAAGAAGATTTCGACTTTTGAAGAATTGAAGATTAATATAAGTTGAAGATTTTGAAGACTTATGAAGACTTATAAAGAATATGAAGAATTATGAAGAGTTTTTGGATTCGATAATATTTTTAAGAAGACTTAGAAGACCTTTATTTAAGTTATTGTTCAATTATGTTTCCATTACTAATGTTTTATGAATTCAATGAAAAAAATTTGGCCCAAACGTTGTTTTTCCCTAAAACGCTTAACGCTCGAAAAAAATTGAATTATATAGAGTTTTTGGATTCAATAATATTTTTAAGAAGACTTAGAAGACATTTGTTTAAGTTATTGTTCAATTATGTTTCCATTACTAATGTTTTACGAATTCAATGAAAAAAATTTGGCCCAAACGTTGTTTTTCCCTAAAACGCTTAACGCTCGAAAAAAATTGAATTATATAGAGTTTTTGGATTCAATAATATTTTTAAGAAGATTTAGAAGCCTTTTGGTTAAGTTATTGATCAATTATGTTTCCATTACTAATGTTTTATGAATTCAATGAAAAAAATTTGGCCCAAACGTTGTTTTTCCCTAAAACGCTTAACGCTCGAAAAAAATTGAATTATATAGAGTTTTTGGATTCAATAATATTTTTAAGAAGACTTAGAAGACATTTGTTTAAGTTATTGTTCAATTATGTTTCCATTACTAATGTTTTACGAATTCAATGAAAAAATTTTGGCCCAAACGTTGTTTTTCCCTAAAACGCTTAACGCTCGAAAAAAAATGAATTATATAAAGTTTTTGGATTCAATAATATTTTTAAGAAGATTTAGAAGCCTTTTGGTTAAGTTATTGATCAATTATGTTTCCATTACTAATGTTTTATGAATTCAATGAAAAAAAATCAAAAAATACATTGTTTTTCCCTAAAACGCTCAACGATCGAAAAAATATAAATTTTTATAAAAAACCGGGTTGGAACCGGGTTTTCAACCCGAACCGGTTTCAAACCGGTTTCAACCCGGGTTGGATCGGGTAGGGTTTTTTAGGTTTAAAATCGGGCCGGGATCGGGTCGGGTTTGGTCAAAACCCGGTTTCTCTTTGTTGACTAAAACCCGGGTCGGGTTTCCGGGTCGGGTCGGGTTGGGGCCAACCCGGTTTTTGTTCATCTCTATGCAAGCATGTCAAAAAGTCTTTCCGGAGGCTAAACGGTTACTTTGTAGATTTCACATCTCGCAAGGTATATCGCGAAATTGTAAGAAATTGATGAAATCACAAAAAGAATAGGATTATATGAATATAAAATGGAGTTCGTTATGCGAATCTCCAACACTGGCAATATACTTGGAGCGATATGCCAAACTTGAATCGATATTAATCAATCATCCAGGTAAATTTTAGTATAATTTCTTGTCAAATAGTGTCGTATAAAAGGAAGGGCACGGGGTGTTTTGTATAGTATAAGATTTACATATAATTATTATATTTTGCAGCTGTTCTTCACTATTTGAATCACATATGGCTGGATAAATATAAAGAAATGTTTGTGTCTGTTTGGATTGACAAATTTCTGAATTTTAATAATCATACCACGAACAGAGTTGAAAGTCAACACTCCAATTTAAAGTTACATTTGGGTTCACCAAAGTATAATTTACAAACATTTGTGTTTCATATCGACCAAATTGTTGAACAACAACATATATAGCTAAAAAAAGGCTTTGCAGAATTGCTGTCAAACATCGTCAAAAGTACCCAAACTTCCAACTATTGTTTGGTTATGTTTCAACTCATGCAATAGATTTGATCATGGAAGAACTTAAGCGGTCAAACGGTCTTGAGCTAGATAATGAAAATTGTGGTTGTAAGTTGCGAACAAGTTGTGGGTTCCCATGTGCATGTGAACTAGCAGAATATTTTAATTCAGGTTAGTAGAGTATTTTTACATATATGTTGATTTACATAAACTCTATATAAATTTATTAATATTCTATGCAGGTCAATATATTAATCTGGAGTCCATTGATATTTTCTGGAGGAAGCTTGATTTAAAGCCAACTACAAATTTTCAAGAAAATGATATCTCTTGTGATGAAGAAATCAAAATGTTGAAGAAACATGTCAACAAGCAGTCTAAATTTGGGAAGACAAGTTTATTGAGAAAAATAAAGAGCTTATATAATGCAACAACAACTTCGGTTGCAAAGCCTACTGTTCAAAAAAATACACGTGGACGTCCAAATTTGAAGAGTACGCAAGAACAAGCAAGACATAGTTCATACGCGAACCCGCAAACATCATATTTGCAGAGAATGCCTCAATTCCAAAACTTCCAACCGAATACACCCCAAGAACAGGCAAGACATAGTTCGTATGTGAACTCGCAAAGGTTTTATTCACAAAGAATGCCTCAAGAACAAGCAAGACATAGTTCATATGAAAAGTCACAAACGTCTTGTCCGTATCGGGAAATGCCCGAATTCTATAGTGCCCATCAAACCAGTTACTCAAATCCATTACTTCCTGAAATTCCACATATATTTCATCCATACATCAATCAAGTACATAATGTATTGGGTGATGGAAATTGTGGATTTCGAGCGGTAGCAGTTTCTCTCAGTCGTAGTGAAGATGATTGGCCCATTATCCGGTCTGATTTATTGGAAGAGTTGAGAACGTATTGGACAGAATACGAGATTATTTTTGAGACAGACATCAATGGAATTTTCAATTCCTTGAATTTTGAAAGATCGGGTTCTGCACCAACAACAAGTTGGATGATAATGCCTATACGAGTCTGTTGATTGCCAACAGATATGGTGTGATCGTTCATTTATTGAGCAATAGTAACAACTCGACATGCTTTCCTATTCGATCAAGTCCTTTTGATTCACAACATCATATAGTTATTGCAATAGCTCTTGTGTTTGGCAATCATTATGTGTCGGTGGAGTTAAGGGACAATACTCGATGTCTCGAATTATGACACTATGGTGTTACTATAGACAACTGTGTGCAGCTGAATGAGAGACCATGTATAAGAATCGCCTAGATATGTACACTCAACAAAACTCGAGAGAAAATTTCAATCCTACAGATTATATTATGTTTAGAAGATAAAAGTTTATTTTTATGTATTTTTATTTAGTCGATTGAGTATTGTAAATTATTGTCTAATATATTTAATAAAAATGTAGTCGATTGACCAATGAATAGTTGATTTATTAAAAAAATTCAAAACATAAATTGCTTTATATAATAAAAATCATCTTTTATAGATATTTCATAATTTTTATAAAAAAATATATTCTATAAATAATTAAAAAGACTACAAGACGAAATAGACAAAAAATAAAAAAAACAAAATATCTAATTGATTTGACGGGGGTGTGCGTCCAGGAAAAGAAGGGTGTGCAAATAGAATTGGCCTTACCATTAACTAATTAATTGCCGTTCTTTTAACGTTTGTAATAATAATTTTAAGCAAAGATAATAGGGTAATCTCGATCAAACTTCCCCATCTATTTTTAGTAATGGACAATTAATTTGGGACAACTTAAAAAGGAAAGATAGACAATTATATTGCGACGGAAGGAGTACTATATATAGGTTTAATTTAATTTAATCTTAAATTATATTGTTAGTGCGTGTTTGGTTTAATTTAATCGTAAATGATTATGTGGAGACACATTTATGTTATTTTGATGATTGTAAGGTGATTAACATAGTGAATATGTTAATTATTGGAAATTATATACTTGCATTAATATCGCATGAAAGATATGGACCAAACCGACAAAGGAACAAATGATTTCTGGAACTGCTTGATCTACAGATGATGTACGGTTGGACCGTACACAACCTTAGTCTTGTTCGACCAACTTCACTTTGCCGAGTTAAAGTTCGTGTCAACCAATCGAACACTTGTATCTCCAAATGATTATTCATCATGGTTAGTCAACTCCTTAGTCCCTAAATAATATGAGTTTGATCACTACTATTTTATAAATAATAATTAACACTTAATAAACTAAAATTATTTTATAAACATTGTGAAAATGTTTTATAAATGTTTAAAAGAATAGAAGTGTTTTATAAAATAGGTAATGAGGCAGGAATCAATGGAACTAATACTTTCAAAATTCTAGTTAGTTAAATTAAGAAACATTAAAACCATTGGGTAAAAAGCTTTTGTACTCTGTTAACCAAGGATTTGTACCTTTTGAGTTATCTAATGTGATTAGCCTTTAAACCCTTGAACAAATCTTTTATAGGGTTTTGGTAAGATTTTATAGAGTTCGACTTTCAAAATGTGAGTTTTGAAATGATTTAAAATGGATTTAGTTTTGAAAGGATTGTGACCGGTAGGTACAACCTTGATGTATGGATCAACCGTAGTTACAACAGATTTATTTTGAAATCTTTTAAACTTTGACTATAAATATCTAGGCAATTTTCAACTTTAAGGTTATCCTCTTAAACTTTATAAGTACATATTTCTCTCATTCTAAAAGTGATCTTGTGCTCATATTATTTACACTAAGTGTGTGTGAGAGATTAAAAGCTTGTAAGCTAAGAGTTGATTTGTAGGGAGGTATTGTGTTGTAATATTGTTTATTCACTACTTGTGTCGTAATTTTTTTGAAAGCAAACCTCTAGAGGGTGAGTGAGGCTATTTGTTGTGTTGACACTCTTTCAAATATGTGTAAAAAGTTTGTGAGTGTAGAGTTTTCCATTTGTTAGGGGAAGATTTGTATGGTGAATGTGTTGGTGATTAAATTCCTTCAAGAAGCTGAAGAAGGTGTTGTGGTGGAGTTGTGCTCGTTCAAGTATTTGAAGAATTGGTGGTGGTTAGAAGTATTCTATTTTTAGGAGAAGACTTGAGTTGTGTTGATATCTTCCATATTGAATGTGGAAGTATTTTACAATTGGTATCTAGACTTCTTAGTGTAGAAGTTAGATTATTTGGTTAGGATATCTTCTGTCAGATAAAGAAGAGTGGTGTTGTGTTCTCATTGAAGAAGAAACAACATCTTTAACGGTTTTCAATCCTACTGGTGAAAATGATTGAACATTTATAGACAAAACCCGATATCTCGTAATCGATGGGTGAATTACGGTGGACTAGTTAATAGTCACCCCAACCACTATAAAGATTGGTGTCGTTTTTACGGTTACATGTTTCTTACTCTATATATTTATTTTATTCTATTTACTTTATTGATAATTAACTAATTATCCAAGTTTCAAGTAAAAGATTGAATGATGTTCGGTTATTAGTTGTCCATTATTGATGTCGAATGCAAAACAAAGAATTTATGGGCCCGTTTAGTTACGGAAAAGTCCTCCATTTTTCTGAAATTTTTTTTAAGAAAACTGAAAAATTAGAATAAGCGTTCAAGTTGGAGTTTTCCGGAAGAGTTTTTTAAGAAATGAAATATATGATTTAAGGTTTTTTAGCATTCATAATTTGAAAAGTAAAAACTCCATCCATTACATTTGAATGCGTTCTCTAAAACCCTTATGATTTTCAAGAGACAAAAAACTATATAAAAATAGAAAAGGAAAATGGAGATACTTTTCCGTAACTAAACGTGCCCTATATTATTTCATTATCAAGAGATCTGCTGTATTGATTCATACAAAATGAATTAGACTTGATAAACATTTATGCCCTTAAACACTATCTAATTCCAACTCTTATGAACAACACTAAACACGTTGTAATAAACTTCAAAAGTGTTGCTCAGAACTCTAATGAATACAATTGTCGATAAACAAAATAAAGTTGGAACCAAATGGATTTGTCATCAAATCAATACCAAATATACGAAGATCAACAACTTAGACATGAAACAAAAAAATTGAAAGAAAAATACTAAGACTATCGGAAAGGATCATTCGAGGATAATGATTTTGACTTTTGTAGAAGCTAAGATACTAGTTTAGGTAGGTAATTTGTACATTCATTTTTTTGATATGTACACTATAAAAACATCAAATTTATTGCATCTTGTACATTAACAAGCATTTTTAACCCGCACGTTACAGACTTACATCGGTAATTTTCTAAAAAAATAGACTTTAATATAAAATAAAATCTTTAAGATTTACAATATATAGTAAATTGTGAATCCTAGCTTACCTTAATAGTAATATGTAGCATTTCTTCTGACATTTAAGAAAATATAGTATTAAATAGTAAATTCTTCTTCAACTTATATTTTGTATTTTAATATGTTTGTTTTTCATAGTCAAGTAATATTTTCTTTATGTAAAGTTAATGACATAACAAAAAATGATATAATATTTAAGGTAAGATTTGATTTCATATTATCAATATCGCACTTGATAACGACACAACTTTAATTTGTAAAAAATTGATAAAATAATAACGACACTTATAATCTTAAGAAAAACCTACCGATATTATGTTTACTATTCTCTTTTACACCGAATTAAGTATTTAAAATGCTAAAACAACACATGTATTTAAAAGGTGTTTAAAACTCTTTATATAAGATAAATGTATATGAATTTTTAAGAATATACATTTTAATTGAAATGATCTTTTTTGATGTATATGAATTTTATTTATAATTAAACACACTTCAAAAAAAAGAAAAAAAAACCACTACTCATGACACTATTGCTCGCACAGTAATTTAGCAGTTGCTAAATGTAGGACTTGAGAATGATATAATATTAAATATTACTAGGTTACAAACCCCTGATTACACGGACATTTTAAGAGGATTATGTACTTCAAATATAGGTAAAATTTATCGTTGTTAATACGTGGATGTTAGTTAATAAAGCATTAATAATGTTAAGTGTTAAACCCCTTAATATACACGGTTGTTTAAGAAAAATTAACATTTGTCATTGTTAAAGTGTAATCATCAATTAAATAAACATTAAGGGTTAAATTGGTTAATTTTATATTATTTGATTTTAAACTCATGTATACACACGGATTGTATTAGAAGAATAAACATCTGTCGACGTTAAAATGTAATCGTTAGTTAAATAAACATTAAGGGTTAACTTGTTTAATTATATATTATTTGATTTTAAACTCATGTATATACACGAATTGTGTAATTAAAAAAAATAATTATCCAAACATAAGTAGCATTTAATATTTAATCATTAGTTAAATAAGCAATAAATAATGTTTAGAGTTAAACAATAACATTGATGTTCTTTTCACAAGAGAACATGTATAAATGTCTTTGTGCTTAATAAAAAGGGTAAGGAAAAACATAATTTATTAAACCAATTATTATAGTGATATATTTAGAACCCTTAGAACTCTTATTTTTTAAATGACAAAAGCACCAATATAATAAGGGAGCAAAACATCGGGTATATTGAAACGCCCTGGGCAACTTGAAACGCCCTGGGCAACTTGAAACGCCCCTAATTTTTTTTTTTGGCAGGTACCCGCCGGGTAGGTAAGGTACCCGTCGGGTATTTCGTATGCACAAAATCCCTGTTCAATTTTATACATGAGCTACCCGTTTGAACTGCATTTATATGCCGGGTATACCAACCGGATACATCCTTACCCGCCGGGTATAGGGGTATCCGTCGGGTAATCAACAGGGTTAAATTCCCTGTCTCATTTTACAAAGGAGTTACTCGTTTGAAACATGGTTACCCGGCGGGTAAGTCTGCCGGATACAGGCAGTACCCACCGGGTAACAATGATATCCGCCGGGTAGATCATCCTATGCAGAAAACTCAGGTTTTTGTCTCAATTTCAAACGTTCATAACTTTTAACTCGTTAATGAACAAGACATGAAACTTTTGTAGACACATTTCAAATAACATAACGGAGGGTTCCCAATTGACACTTTTCTAAAATTTACGTTTTTAGACATTTTGAACTCTTGGTCAAAATTTGACCATTTTAGTCACTTTTTGCAACCAAAGGTGCCAAACCACTAACTAATTTTGTTGCATCATTTTCAGAAGTTGAAAACAACATTTAACATCAAAATCATTAGCTCATTCTACCTAAATCATCATTCCACTATTTTCAACCCAATGACCCAACTATCAACCCATTTTGATCCCTTTTGAGATGTTCAACATTTAGAAAGGGGTTATTTTAACCCAAACATAACTTCCAACAGTCAAAGAGTGATTACAACCCAAAAGCAACTATTAACATTTCACTTTACAAAGATTTCTTACATCGTATTCTTAGTTACACAAGGTGACCAAAGATATTTAATCAACAACCATACACTTGGGCGTTTCTACGTATCGAGAGCATGATTCAAAAGAATTACTTATTACAAGATGTAGCAAGTCCACCCCTATTCTCGCTTAGGCTTTTTCCCCAAATCACCCCTTGCCCCACTTTGCTCACCTACATACATAAACAACATAACTATAAGCAATATGCTTAGTAAGTAAAAGAAGTATAACATCAACATTAACATTAACATAACAACATAACATGAATTAAGGATCCTCAATTCTTTACATGTTGACTCAAAGAGTCCATACTATGGTGTCAAGGCATAATATTTGAGGTTTCTCAAGTCTCAAAGTCACCCTTGAATTCCACCTTAGTGTGATCATTGAATACTCTTGTATCTCAATGATCACACTTCATCCACACATACCAAAAGCAAATACTTGACTACTCAATGTAATCTAAGCATTGCAACATAAATTATACATCCATTACTTACCTTAGATAAATGATCAATTTTCTCAAGCAACTCTTTGCTCTTCAATCACCTACACATAATTATACATATACATGGGTTACTTACAACTCATTTAAGCTAGACTTAACTCACTAATATCTAATTAGCTAGGATTTAAGTATGCTACACCACACACCCAAATCACTAACTAATTACTCATACACCTTACTTATAGATGATTAAATTGTTATTTAACAACAATAATAACCTATAATCATCATCATTAACTAATTCACCTACATACATACTTGGTAAAATTCCAATGACCACACTTAACTTATTTGCTCACTTTTAACAATGGAAATCACCATTTTAAACTCATAACAACTTTACAATAATCATTATACACTCATAACCCATAATTTCCCAACTTCACAAATTTAGGGTTCTTCACCCAATCATCTAACAACCAAATTAGGGGTTAGGAAAGGGTGTTCTTACCTTTGGGATGTAGAATCAAGATGTTAAAACCTTCAATTTCAAGAACCTAACTTCAATTTCGTTTTCTTCTTGCTCTTTTCTTCTCTCCCATACGTATCACATACACACACACATGAAATTAACTTCCAGATTTTGGTAGAAGACTGAGGTTACATTTACATATTTTCACTTTTTACCCCCTACTTATACACTTAGCACTTTAATCCCTCAATCTTTGTTTCATTTACATTTCTCATCCAAAACTATATTTGTATTTAACACCAAATACAAATATAATAACTTCATAACATACATTTATATAAATATAAAACTTACAAATTTTTGGGGTGTTACATATATAGTGCTTAAATGCATGATGAAAAAAATCAGAGTGTTATTAAATGTAAAATCATCCACACTCATTCGTGTAAGACTTTGAGAAAGGGGATAAAAACATATTAGCTATTGTAACAACATAATCGGATAAAGACTCATCCAATCAAATTTTATCATATATGTATAAAAAATATATAAATATTAATGAAAAGCATATGCTTATAAAATTTGAAGTAAAGAGAAATAATCAAAAGAGATAGGTAAATTAATGCATTTAATAATTAAGAGTTTTATGAAATCAAAATATTTGATTGGTATTGAGCTCTCAATATTCACATATTTAATTAGCATCTCCTATGGACAATCTTACAAATTTAATCGTTAGTTAAATGAGCATTAATAATCTATGTGTGACAATCTAGAATTGTTCACAATTGTAAATGTGAAAAACATTTGTTAGTGCTAATTATCTCACACATGAGAAAACACTAAAAAATTGAGTGTCACAAAATAATTTCTAAGAAGTTTTTACTTTACTAAATATGAAAATTCTTTACTTTTGTTAATGTTTATAAGTGTGAAATATACTTTTTAAACTATGATGAGTGCTCAAAAAGTCATGTTTTACACTCACCCATATTATTATTATTTTTTAACAAAACACACATAAAAGATTAAAAACTCATCAGCTTAAAATCTAAAGAAGATAAAGTTAAAAAATAAACCCAAAAACAAAAACACAATTTAAAAGAAAATCTCCACCTCTTAATTCTATGTAAGTTTTATTTCTTAAGAGTTAATTTACTAGATAGATCTTTTTAATATGTTCACGATAAACTAAAAAAATATAATTTATTAAACATTACAAATCGTGTATTAAGTTGTTAATTCTATAGTATAATTTTCATAACACAACCTTCTTTTCGATTCTTTTATACCAAAAACACCTTCATGTTTAAATCATCTTATGACACGTAGTATTCATCCTAATCTTTATTTTTCTATTTAAAAGAAACATGTGTACTACCTCAACTGTAACACATAATTTAACGTTAATAAATTTGGATTATTCACCATGAGTTAATTAATATGTCAATCATAAGACCGTTAAAACCCTTGTATATACATGTATGGATTCGAATCCAACTATGTTTCACTTATTTGAATGTAAAACCCGTATATACACATAGATGTCGAATCAAACTATGTTTAATTTATTTGAATTTTAAACTCGTATATACACACGAAGTTTTTATGAGATCATATTGAGATTTTAAGTTAAGTTTGACATTATTTAAATAGAGTTGCTTTAGGTAACAACTATCGTTATTTAACACTTTATAAAAGCCTTTTAGTGAATAATTAAGTACTTTTAAATTATTTTTATGAGAACATAAGTAAAAGACAGAAAAATTATACTAAAAATGTATGTCCCTCGTTGATGTCGAATCAAACTATTTACGCACGAAGTTTTTTTATGAGATTATATCGAGATTTATAGTTAAGTTTGACATTTTTTAAATAGAGTTACTTTAGGTAATAATTGTTGTTGTTTAACACTTATAAAAGCCTTTAAGTGAATAATTAAATACTTATAAAAGCTTTTTAGTGAATAATTAAGTACTTTTAAATTATTTTTTATGAGAAAATAAGTAAAAGACACTAAAATAATACTAAAAAATTGTATGCCCCTCTGCCTAACCATTTCATACAATTTAACTTTAACGTGATTTATTTAAAAATAACTGAACATGATCGAGTACATTTATATGCTTCACCATTAGATTTTTGAAAGAGAATTTTTAGCATTAATTAAAGTATAGTACATTAAATCACGTTCTTGACATTTAATTTTCAATTAAATTAAATAATAGTTTTAGTTGATTGTATTTTATTTAAATGAAATTGATTGTTGGTAGGAGTCTAATTGAGAGATTTTTATTTTTATTTAATTTTAAGTTAGATAAATGTATTATTTATAAAACTTACGTAGAAATAAGTATTTATAAAACATCACCTCTTATTTATAAAATATAAGTATTTAATTGGTTAATAGAGGCCAATTTTTAAACAAAATTAGCTTATCAAAGTTTTCTTTTATTAATATTTACTAGGTTATAAACCCGTGATTACACGGACTTTCTAAGAAGCTTTTTGTAACACCCTTCTCTTCGTATAGTATAAAATATTCTTTTATTTCGGAAGCGTAGGTCAAAACATATATTGCATTAATAATATTTTGTAAAATGTACATATATATTGTTCAAAACATCATACATAAACAGGTGTTACATAATTTCAACTTTCATTAGTTATCAAAAACATAATCAGAGTTGCCAGCTGGTCAAACATTCCTTTAAACATAATCTTCCTGCCCGCCCATATCAATCATGACATGCAGGGATTAAGGTGGGGGATTAGCACAAAGCTAAGTGAATGAATGTGAAACTAACTATTCAATTTAGCTTAACAATCTGTTTACATCAATTAATCGTAAACACATAATGCAAAAGAGGATCGGTGGTTTTTGAGGAACCCTACTGCCGCGGTGGCCCTCAAAGAACGCTTATCACAATCTGTATCGGCCTATACAGAATATACCGATAACTTGTTATTACCATTTCACGACACAGGTTTTAATACAACACATGTACAAACCCTGTATCTGTAATCCTGTAATAACCAAGTCCAACAATCTGTTGACCTCTTTAATAACAACCAATGCCCGAAGGCCACATTGCACGTAGATTCATAATCAGCAAATCAGACTAAACAGTCTTTCAATTATATCTACGTTTACTTGTTGCAACCAAACCGTTACAACTAAATCAAACTTGTGAGTTCCAGATCCACTCACCTGTCAGTCTCAGTCCAACAACTCAGAAATCTAATGTTACTGAGTCTTCTGTTGATCTGAGAATATAACAAATAAGGAGTTAGTAACTCATTTCATAATCATATAACATATTTAAGCAAAGCAGGTAATCTAAGAAAACAAACGTTCAATCCGAAGTGAAATCAGAAAATCCCAAAACGATGTTTAAAAACCGAAAAATGCCATTTTCGACCCTTAGATGACCCCGAAAGGCCAAAAACTGCCTAGGCTCTTAAAAAAGAGCCTTGATTATTGGGTCGTTTCCAAGTGACCATGCGAATTTCAACCCAATCCGAGTTACTGAAATTTGCCACTTAGTCGCTACCTTGAAAACACTTGCGCAATTTCAAAATTTGCAAAACAAAATTTTAAAAATCTCAGTTCGCAAAAATCTCAGTTCGCAACAATCTCGGTTCACAAATTCGACTTCCTATCATTCTAACAAGCTTTCTAACACTTCATAAGTATCAAATAACATCTTTCAAGCCTTTATTTCACAACAATTTTATGATTTGGCTAATTTTCATAAAAATGAGTTTAAACACAGAATTACTCACAGAATGACGATGATGATGAAATGAAACTCGTTTCTGAATCAAGATGATGATATTACAGAAGATTATAATCTCACAGAAAGCTTTCTTCGGTTTTGGTTTTTCTCAATTTTGTTTCGGTTCGCAGGAAGTAGAAAATGTGTAGAAACTTTGAGAATGATACGGTATATGCATATATATATATATATATATATATATATATATATAAATCGAATCCAATACCAATACCATTTTAGTTCCCTTCTTAATCTATTGTCTGGAACCTAAAACCATTTTGCAAAAAAACCAAATATTTTATTTTACCGTCAACTAGATTAATTTAAAACAATAAATTATTTATTAGTCATAATAACTCATTTATCCTTTTGACTAATATTATCAAATAACATAATAATATTAAATATTCCTAACACATTAAATAATAAATTTAAAGTTAGGAAATTACCCGTATATTACTAGGCACTAAGGGTGGATGTTACAAATCTACCCCCCTTAAGAAGATTTCGTCCCCGAAATCTCATCTTGGACAAATAATCTAGGGTATCGTGATCTCATGCTTTCCTCAGTCTCCCACGTAAGGTTCGGGCCTAGACTATGCTTCCATTTAATTAACACCATAGGTATCTGTTTCTTACGCAATTTGGTCACTGTTCTATCTAAGATCTCAACCGGTTCTTCAACTAATTTCTGATTTTGATCAACACGCAATTCTTGCAAAGGAAGAACTTGAGACTGATCTTTAACATTGCATTTCCTCAAATAACAAACATTGAAAGTATCATGAATTCCAACAAGTTCCGGTGGAAGATTAAGAGTAACTGTCTGATCATTAACAACGCGTCGAATTTTTAAAGGACCAATATATCTAGGAGCCAATTTTCCTCGTTTTCCAAATCGAATTACACCTTTCCATGGGGAAACTTTCAAATATACTAATTAACCTTCGGTAAAGGAAACAGGTCGCCTACGCGGATCAGCATATTGTTTCTGTCTATCTCGAGCTGCTTTTAATTTCTCGCGAGCAGTAGCTACTTTATCGGCTGTAATCTGAACAATATCTGGACCTGCAAACTGTTTCTCCCCGACCTCTAACCAACAAGTTGGTGTTCTGCAACGTTGCCCATATAACATCTCATAGGGGGGCATGCCAATACTCGAATGATAAGAATTATTATAGGCAAACTCAATTAATGGTAGATGCGAATCCTATGATCCACCATATTCTAATACACAAGCACGTAGCATATCCTCAAGAGTTTGAATGGTACGCTCTGTCTGACCATCTGTCTGGGGGTGATAAGCTGTACTTAAATTTACTCGGGTGCCCAACTCATGCTGTAGGCTTTGCCAAAATCGAGATACAAATCGCGAATCTCTGTCAGCAACAATAGATAACGGAATCCCATGCCTCGAAACAATCTCATTAATATACAACTGGGCTAATTTGCTTAAAGATGTTGTCTCATTGGTAGCAAGAAAATGAGCACTTTTCGTTAATCTGTCCACAATCACCCAAATCATATCATTACCTCGTGGTGTCCGTGGAAGTTTAGTTATAAAATCCATAGTTAGATGTTCCCACTTCCATTCTGGAATCTCAAGCTGTTTCAACGACCCATACGGTTTCTGGTGTTCAGCTTTAACTTGAGAGCAAATATGACAAGAATTTACAAACCGTGCCACGTCTGTCTTCATCGTAGGCCACCAATATAAAGGTTTCAAATCATTATACATTTTATTACTTCCTGGATGAACCGATAATCGAGATTTATGAGTTTCAGTCAAAATTACATCTCGAAGACCCCCTATCAATGGAATCCAAACACGAGACTGAAAAGTTTTTAATCCCCTCGAATCATCAAGTAACAAATCCTTTCTTTTCATCATGATTTCAGATTTCAAGTTATGATTCATCAAAGCCTCTAATTGGGCAGCTTTTTATTTGATTCATTAAATCAGAAGAAATTTCCAAACGCATAAAATAAACTTTGTCAGAGGATACCTTTCGGCTCAAAGCGTCTGCAACCACATTAGCTTTTCCCGGATGGTATCGAATTTCGCAATCATAATCTTTTATCAATTCCAACCATCGTCTCTGACGCATATTCAGCTCTTTTTGTGAAAACATATACTGAAGGCTTTTATGATCTGTACAGATAACACACTTGGTACCATATAGATAATGTCTCCAGATTTTCAAAGCAAATACAACAGCTGCAAGCTCTAAGTCATGGGTTGGATAATTTCTTTCAGGAGGTTTAAGCTAACGAGAAGCGTATACAATAACCCGATCTCGCTGCATGAAAACACAACCTAAACCAGCAAAAGATGCATCACAATATACAATCAAATCATCAAACCCATTAGGTAATGCTAACACAGGAGCCTGACACAACAACTGTTTTAAAGTCTGAAAAGCTGATTCCTGTTGTTCATTCCACTGAAACTTTACATCCTTACGAGTCAATTTAGTCAACGGGCCAGCAATCTTAGAAAAATCTTTAATAAATTTTCGATAATAACCCGCTAACCCAAGAAAACTCTTAATCTCAGAGGATGTTTTAGGTGCATTCCACTTCATTACAACTTCAACTTTAGATGGATCCACTTTAATCCCATCTTTACAGATAACATGACCCAGATTTTGTACTTCTCGAAGCCAAAATTCACACTTTGAGAATTTAGCATAAAGATGTTCTCTTTTTAAAGTTTCAAGAACCGTTCTCAAATGTAGTTCATGCTCAGATTCAGATTTCGAATAAATCAAAATATCATCAATAAAAACAATGACAAATTTATCAAGAAAAGGTCGACATACCCGGTTCATTAAATCCATAAAAACTGCAGGAGCATTTGTTAACCCAAATGGCATAACCAAAAACTCATAATGACCATACCTAGTACGAAAAGCAGTTTTTGGAATATCTTCCTCACGAACACGAACCTGGTGATACCCTGACCTCAAATCAATTTTAGAAAAGAAAGAAGATCCTTGCAACTGATCAAACAACTCATCTATTCTGGGTAAAGGAAATTTATTCTTTACTGTTCTTTTATTCAATTCTCGATAATCAATACACATTCTAAAAGTACCATCTTTCTTCCTCACAAATAAAACTGGTGCACCCCATGGGGAAGAACTCGGTCTGATAAACCCCTTATCTAACAATTCCTGAATCTGGTTCATCATTTCACGAATTTCTGCAGGAGCTAATCTATATGGAGCTTTAGCTACAGGTGTTGAGCCTGGAACAAGATCAATATGATATTCTACCTCTCTAACAGGAGGCAACCCAGGTAATTCATCAGGAAATACTTCCGAATATTCAGAAACCACTTGAACATCAGAAACATATTTCTTTTCTAATTTGGCATCAAAAACATAGGCCAAGAAAGACTCACACCCCTTTGCTAATGATTTTCGAGCTTTCATTACAGAAATTAAAGGAATATGCCCATTCTCCCGTTCTCCTTGAGCCACGACATATGACTCATCATAAACAGGGATTTTTATTAATTTCTTATGGCATTCTATATTTGCTTTATTATGACTTAACCAATTCATACCAATAACTACATCAAAACTAGAAATTGGCATTAACAGAAATGAAACTGGAAAAGTCTGACCCTCTATTGATATACTAGCTCCAGTCACCGAGGTGGTAACAAGAATCAATTTGCCACTAGCTATTTCTACTTCAATAGGATTGGTAATCAAAGTAGGGGTCACATTCAGTTTATCACAGAAACACACAGATATAAAGGAACAATTTGCTCCAGAATCAAAAAGAACACGTGCTAGTACAGAATTAATAAGAAAAGTACCAGTGATAACGTAATCGGCTCTGACAGCTTCATCAACTGTCATTTGGAAAGCTCTGCTTGCTGCTGGCGGCGGATTCTTCCGCTTCTGGCCAGAAGATGACGACCCACCGACCATACCAGAACCCCGTCTCCCCGCCTCAGGACACTGACCAGCTCTATGCCCCTCTTTCTTACAATTCCATCAAACATTTTTGGGATACTTACAATCATTAAAATCATGTCCAAGTTCACCACATTTGATACATCGAGTTGTTTGAGCAGTACATGGTCCATTATGCTTAGCTTTACACTTACTACACCAAGTGGATCGATCAATTATATTACCGTGGTTACTTTGTTTCTTGTTCAGTTGGTTACTCTGCCATTTCTGTTTACCTTTACCAAAAGAATCACTTTTAGATCTATGAAATGACTTATCTTTATTCTACTCATCTCGAGCTCTCAAATCACTATCTACCGAACGAGCAAGAGTGAAAGCCTGAGGAAGAGAACCTGCTAATCTCACAGTAGTACGATAATCAGGTGGTAAGGTTCCAACAAAGTGCTCTACCTTTGTTCTGTCATCCGGTACCCATTGCTGAACAAATCTCAATTTCTCAGAGAAATGAGTGATAAGCTCATCAATCGTCATCCGCTCAGTCATATGTAATTCCATAAATTCCCGCCTGATGCGAGCCATCTCAAATTCAGAACAATACTGTCGACAAACTTCATTATAAAAATCCGGCCATCTGATCAATTCTTTTTGCTGTTGAGTCAGAGTAGCTGTAATAGAATCCCACTATGACATGGCCTGACCTTTCAAAAGTTGAACTGCATAAGGAACTTTAACCTCTTCCTCACACCTGCAAACCTCAAATTTCCTTTCCACATCGCGTAACCAATCTAATGTGACTGAAGGATTTGAACTCCCATGATACTCGGAAGGTTTACTAGACATAAAAGTTTTAAATGAACAAACCTTCTGTTGCTGTTGCTGATAATAAAATGGCAATGAGGTGGATATCTGCGAGGTTGACACAAGGGAAGGTGGAACAGTGCTGATAGTAGGCTGTTGCAACAGCACATGTTGTTGAGAAGATCCAGCCGGTTGATCTTGTAAAACTCGTTGTCTATAACCTCGAAGTTCCTGTAATTCATCCTCTAACTGAAGAATATACTCATCTCTATCTGGTTCTTCACCAACTGAAAATGTAGTACCAGTATGTCCAAGTCTAACATCATTATTACTAGGAGGAGGAACATCAGTCCTAGAGGCATTGTTAGGGGTAATGGTCAGGTGCTCGTTATCTGCCATATCTGTACTCAAAGCAACATCTCATAATTCGTTAATCGTTAGTACCTAACATACTACCCGATTCACATATTCGTTAATCGTTAGTATTAAACTGTGTATTTCAATGGTTCTTGGGATAGATATATAAACATACGATTATGATAATTAAATTAAAATGTGCATTTCACATAAAATTATCTTTCATATTTGAATGTTACACCAGTGAATACACATTCATTTCGCGTAAAACTATCTTTTGTTTATTTGAATTTTAAGCATGTGAATACATATGGATATCGAATAAAAGTATTTTTCATAAATCCCTATGAATATACATGCATTTTGCATAACACCATATTTCATTTATTTGAATGTTAAACCTGTAAATACATACGCATATCGAATAAAAGTATTTTTCATAAACTCGTATATACCCACAGATTGTTAAATGCGAATTTTCGTTGTATTAGTGTGAATATATTCTATCTAATGAGGGATTATTATTATGATGGTATTATGTTAATTGATTAATTAATTTAATAAATTAAAAGTTATTTAATAGGAATCTTTAAAACAATGACGTTATCTCCTCAATGTTTGGTAATTCAACTTCTCAAAAAACATATTTATTTATTTATTTTATTTAGATAGATATGAAAGGTATAACTCGTTTATTTATATTATATATAAAGTATTTATTTATTTATTTATTTAAAAAGAGAAATTTTAGGTGAATAAATGCATTTGATTGGTAATTGAAAGTGTGATGAAATTAAAGCATTTGATTGGTCAATAGACCTTGATTTTAAGCAAAATTGAAGATAACAAAGTTTTCTTTTATTAATATTTAGATAGATACTAGATTATAGACCCGTGTATACATGGGCTGTGTAAGATAAGTTATTTATTCAAATATAAGTGACATTTGTCATTGTTAATATGTAATCGTTAAATGTCAAAATTAGTTAGGTAGGTATTAATCAAATTATCGATTAGATTGTGTAATTATAGATTATGTCTGCAAAATATATAGACACGAAATATTAATAGTGAAAATAAAAGTTGTAGAAAACTAATGAAATATCCAACAGTACATACATAAATAAAAATATTCAGAGCTTGAAAAATACTAAGCAAGAAAATGGTAATAAAATAGTCATGAACATCGATCATAAGGCATCATATTTTATTGTAGTACCTTTTTGTATATACGACATTTGTT
This sequence comes from Gnaphalium uliginosum, assembly GCA_963930675.1. Taxonomy (NCBI): domain Eukaryota; kingdom Viridiplantae; phylum Streptophyta; class Magnoliopsida; order Asterales; family Asteraceae; genus Gnaphalium; species Gnaphalium uliginosum. The sequence continues at coordinate 37,118,127 of OZ005682.1, forward strand.
GTAGTATTTGTAAGGTGATGATGTTCGTCACAAATTAGTATATTCAATCTTTTCTTTGTTGTCACACATAAATTGATATATATATATATATATATATATATATATATATATATATATATATAACTAAGATTGGTATATAGGGAGTATTAAATAGAGAATTATGAGATCCTATTTTTTTTAAATATTTAGGTAGAATTTTTTTCAATGCATTTGATTGGTTAATTGAAAGTTTATTAAAATAAATAAATTAAGAGATTTGATTGATTAATTGGAAGTTGAGTAAAATTAAGAGATTTGATTGGTTAATTAGAGTTGATTTTGCACAAGATTGAAGCTCACAAAGTTTTTTTATTAATATTGGGTATAACATTTTATTTTCAAAAGAGAAATTGTAGGCAAATGGATGCATAAACTCATTAGTTTAGACATGTTACAAACCTGAATGGAATGGTGGGTTTGAAAAACGAATCTTATTCTTACTAAAAACCTATACCATAATGATACCTAAAAAGTTGTTTGTTTAGGTGTTACTCATTAATTTAGACATTTTTCACATCCGATTTTCTAAACCTGAATGGAATGGTGGGTTTGAAAACCAATTCTTATTCTTACTATAAACCTATACCATAATGATACTAAGGGGTTGTTTGTTTAGATGTTACTCATTAGTTTAGACATATTTCGGTCTAAAATCTAGATTATAGACCCGTGTATACACGGGCTATGTAAGATAAATTAATTAATCAGTCAAATATATAAATTATATATGTCATTGTCAATATGTAATCATTTGTTAAATAAACATTAACAATGTTAAGGATTAAATTGTTTAACCGTATAATATTATATTGTAAACCCCTTTTTATAAAATAATAATTGTAGGCAAATGGATGCATACACTCATTAGTTTAGACATGTTACAAACCCGAATGGAATGGTGGGTTTAAAAATTGAATCTCATTCTTACTAAAAACCTATACCATAATGATACCTAAAAAGTTATTTGCTTAGGTGTTACTCATTAATTTAGACATTTTTCACATCTGATTTTCTAAACCTGAATGGAATGGTAAGTTTGAAACCAATTCTTATTCTTACTGTAAACCTATACCATAATGATACTAAGGGTGATTGTTTAGATATTACTCATTAGTTTAGACATATTTTAAACCCGAATGAAATGGTGGGTTTGGAAACTTAAAGAATTTAATTGGTTAATAACTTTCAATATTTTTGGTAAAATAAGATTGATAAACCTAAAATTAAAGTATTTCGGTAAAATAGTAATAGTATTGATTAATTAATAATAACAATTATAATAAAGAATAATAAGAATATGATGAAAAAATCTCTACAGTATATTATTATTTTATAATATGAAAATAGTTACGTAATAATGAAAAGAGAATGTGTATACTTTCATAATTCCATTCACGAATATTATTATATTAATTAATGGTAACAAATATAATAAGAATATAAAAATTTAAAAAGTTATTAAAATTATTAAAAGTCTTATTTTCAAAAGAGAAATTTTAACTAAATGAGTGAATATTATTGGTTAATTAGATGCTAGGTGAAATCTAAGCATTTGATTGGTTAATAGGGGTCACTTTTTGAACAAAATTAACCTTATCAAAGTTTTCTTTTATTAATATTTATACTAGGTTATAAATCCGTGATTATACAGGCTTTTTAAGAGGCTTTTGTACTTTAAATATAAATAATCTAATATGTAACCATTAGTTACTTAAACATTAATAATGTTAAGTATTAAACTGTGTAATTCTATAGTTCTTGGGATAGATATATAAACATACGGTTATAATAATTAAATTAAAATGTGCATTTTGTATAGTTATCTTTCGTTTATTTGAATGTTAAACATGTGGATACATACGGATATCGAATAAAAGTATTTTGTATAAAAACACGTATATACACATAGATTGTTAAATGTGACTTTGTCGTTAAATGTAACTTTTAGTTGTATTAGTGTGAATAAATCATTTACACATTAAATTATTCTATCTAATGAGGGATTATTATTATTATGATATTATTTTAATTGATTAATTAATTTAATAAATTAAAAGTTAAAGTATATAGAAATCTTCGAAACTACGCCGTTATTAAGGGCTCTTTCCTATTTGTTTATTTTTTTTTTCAAATAGATTTTTTAGTTTTTAGGCGATAATATTAAATTAATTTTGACCGTTGGAGTTTTTATTTTTAAATGTGTTAACTTTTAAGAGAGATATTTTAGGTAAATGAGTACATTTAATTGGTTAATTGAAAAAAGATTGAAATCTAGCCATTTGATTGGTTAATAAGTGTTGATTTTAAGCAAAATTGAATATAGCGAAGTTTTCTTTTATTGATACTTAGATTAGATTAGATATTATTAGATTAGATTTAGATTAGATCAGATTAGACTAGACATGGTGTACAACCGTAAGAAAAAATAGCGTGTACAAATCACCTGAAATTACAGTGAAACAATATTGAGGGGTATAACTGTCCATTTACATCAGTATCTCTCCCGTCAGTTTCTCGTTTATTTGCCGTTTAGATAGATTCTTCCATTTTTCTAAACAAACGAACCGAAATATCAAAAGTCAAACCTAAAACCCTAAAAGTCAAACCCCGTAGCAGTTTCTTCTCCATAATTCATTCTACAGTTGAGTTCTTCCACTTCTCAAGTTCCATCCCAAATTCCTAAAGGTCGCTTCAACTTTTTATTCTCTATTTTTTGTTTGTTTTAATTTGTAAAATGTTAACTTCAAAATTCAAATTATAATTAAAATTATATATCATTCGGAAGCGACAGTGTCAGTTTTCGGTCGATTGAATGATTATTATGAATTCGGTTTTAACCCGATTATTTAATCTCCTTTTCACCTCTTGAGTTTTTCATAAAATGCTTATGAAACATGACGCCCATAACCTGTTTGTTAAAATGTCAAGGTGATATTCATAGTTATCAGTGTGTAGTCTTTGAAAATAAGATTACATTAGCCTTGTAGGTTTCAGCTCTAACATTTTAGTAAGTATTTTAATTCTTGATATAAATATAATTAATTGATGTTTTTTTTTCTTCTTTTAATATCAGGTCAATTACTTCAGTGGTTATTATAAGAATTGAATGGAGTCGGAACAAGCATTAGGGTTTCAGGAAGCAACAAGCAATGAGGTTTTTGGAGAAAGTAATTATAAGTTAGTCCCATGGATTAGTTGGGATGATTGGTGTTTCGTTAGAGATTCTTTGTTTTCTTCTTCTGTTTCCTCACACCTGGCTCTTCAAAGAGTAAGATATGATATTTCATCAACTTTTCATATCAATTATTCTATATGCATTTGTATATGTATACTTGTTTATTATTAAATAATAGACATCATCATTATTATATTTGGGTGGCTGGCCAGATATCAGCATGGCGAAGCAGAGGTTGTCTTCCTGTAATAATCGAAGTCACTGCTTCTATTGTTGAAATACAACAAAAAGATTCTTCTTACTTCAGAGATTCTCCGACTGCTAATACTGATACGATACGAGCATCATCAAACGATGATGATATGTTGACAATGTTATATTGTATGACCATTATGAGGTATTGGACATTTGAACACTTCCCGTTTTTTATTTTATATTACCTCCTGTTAAAAAGCGTATCAGCGTTTTTTTTTAATACTGGAACTTGAACATTTAAGGCTTGTGAATGGCATTGTGGAGAAGACTCGTAAGAAGAATGAGATTTCAATTGGAGAGGCAGCCGATGCAATTGGTATTCCTCGTATGCTCATTGATATTCGTCATGGTAGGGAATTCAGAATATGCCATTACTTTCTACATTTATTAACACATGCTATTACAAATGCAAGCATACTCTCGCATGTCTTCACTATGTATGGAGACAACTAAGGTTATATTCTATTGTTTTATCGTTTTTCGTAGAGTGTTCACATCGCGATCTTCCTTCTTTGAGGCTCGTTCGACTCGCATCAACCAAGGTATATTCTAATTTCATGTACCTCAAGTATGTTGCAACTATTCTCTTTAAATCTGCAATGTATTTAACAAGTTAATTTGTTTTTTGGGACTTTATAAATAAGCTCCCGTTATTACTCGAGTCTTTTCAAACTTTTCAGTCGAGTGGCTACGCTCCTCTTCGGAAAAACCTAACAGAACTTTTCAAAATTGAAAACGGATCAGTCGACCTGGTCAGGGATGTGTTTGGTTTGAGGGTTTTGAAATGATGGAACGGGTATGAAAGCCATTGTGATACTTGTTTTGGAGATACGCGTTTGTGTAAACCCACTTAAATTGCTGAATTTTATAAAAAAGCATTCCTCTCATCCTTCCTTTAACACCCACCCACTGTCTTTTCTCCATCTTTCTCACATATTCCTGCTCCTTCTCTCTTCTTATTTTTTTATCTGAAAATAAAGTTCAAATGCAAATTTGTTGTGTTCTATTTCCAAAATTCACTTAAAAATTGTATATATATAGACAGGTTTTATTGATCTCAAAAGTGAAGTTGGATTTCTCACAATCGAAGCTAAAACAAATGAAAAACAGCAACACTTTAGTAACTTTTAACCACTTTTAACGATTTTCACCGTCAACATGCGACTCTTACATGGCTCCACATCATCCTATTAGACCATAATAGAATATCAAAATATAAAAGAATTTTTACTTTTAACAATCATACATTTCTCTTATCTTTCAAACCTGTAGTCATTTCCAATCCTATTAATAAACCAAACACTACCTAATTGTGCATTTATAGAAACCTGTCCATCCTTTCTTTGGTTCATGTTTATGAAGTTCTTGCATTGATCCTAATTAATGCCTAGTCAATGTGGTCGGTGCCCACAATCCAAATAAGCTAAAATTTTTCCTGTACCCTGATACTTATCATACGTCCAGAGCCTAGTCAACCATTACTTTACACTCTTAATGATTCTTTGAACGTCAGTTCAACAATTTATCATGTAGATCTTCTAGTTACATTCGAATATAGTTATTGTAACAATTCTTAATCATAACTCAGATATATGAAATTATAGGCACTTGATTGGTTGAAAGCTTATTATTGGGATCCCCAAAAGATGGCAATTCCGTGCCCCAGTGACAGAACGGCTACAAAAGAAATTAAGTCTAAGATACGTGAATTGGCCTTTAGTTTGGATGTAAAGCAAGCTACAAGATCAGGCTCTTCAGTTAAGGAAAAACGTAAGTATGCATGCTAGCATTCACATTCTTGCTTGCATGATATCTGCTATTGAGTGAATAATATGTGTAACAAGCTATCCTTCTCTTCATGTTTGTATATAAATGCTTCATTGCTTCCAGTTGTATGTCGCTTTAGTAGGGTAGTAGGTACCACAAGGGGACCTGTACATAAAATTGTCACTTTAGTAGGGTAGTAGGTACCACAAGGGGACCTGTACATTAAATTATTAGTTGAAACTTGTATCTGTACTTTTTAACATGCTTAACTGATCTATTTGTTAAGTTGAGATTGCATATAAAATTTGTTAAGTTGTGCCATGCCTTGCTATTAGGTGAGCTAAAGCGGATGATGGTATATCTTCTGTTCTTTTGTCAAATAAATTTCTTTGAATTGGTGACATGACTTGAGCTTATGCACAATTTTTGTAATTGTTGTTGGCCTACGGAGTACCTAGCCCAACAAGCGTAACATTAAGATCTATATTTTACCGATTGAGATTGGGGTATGTTGGGTTTATGGAGTACCTAGCCTAAAGATATAACATTCTTTTCTGTAATAAATTATTATAATACTGTATGGCGTTTAGTTAGGATATGTTGTTCGCGACGGCCTTAAGTTTTTAAGTAAAGTCATTTCAATGTTTTGTTGTATTGGTGCAAAATGGAAGTTGTGTTTTGATGTAAGATGAACATAGCATACCTAGATATATTATCATTAGGACATATATGCTTCAGCCATATAGTAATAGTATATGCGTTTTTACTGTTTTCTATAGTCTGTTCTTTAACCTGGTGCTGGAAAATTAGTATCTTGTCACTATCATTGTAGCTGGCAGTCTATTGGAAGACAACTGAAGAATTCGATGTAGTAAAACTTAGGGACACAAAAGCAGCACATACATTTACATATTTTCTTGGACCGAGAACATTTTCTGTAACTGCATAGAGATATTATAGATTATTTTATATCACTACTTAGGTGGCTATTAGGCATGCTACCGCAATGACTAGGGGCTTTACATATGGTATTAACTTGATGACAAAAAGTGATGGATCGGCTAAGGAATTGCTGATATGGAGATAATTTTGCATGTGTATTGATACATGAAAAGACATCAGGATTTAAACTGGGTAAGATTATAGATCTAGTCTCACATTGGTAACCATTGGTAATATTTATTTGGGTCGGTTGCTAATGTATCTACTATAACCAAACCAAGTTGGGCAAATAATGAAAAGAGCAAATAGTAGAAGCTAGTAGTAATGGATGAGATTTAGGTGGAACTGACTAGGATGTATAATTATTTATGTGTCTTGATTCGGCGTTGAGGATTCTCAGCCAAGTGAAAATTGTGTGAAGAATCAATGCTTTGGTGCTTCTTGTCTGCACAAGGAGTAGAAAAGTTTTATCATCTTTTTATTTATTTATTTTTTATTATATATATTTATTACTTGAATCAATGGCGTACATGAGGTCCAAAATAATGCAAGAACATCGAGCCAATATGCAGACTAACTATAAGGTCCATAAGGAGACGGTGAGATCTGAATTAAGAAAGACAATAGCTCAACAGAGTATTCAGATGGATATATGGGAGATCAAGGAACACCTTGATCGAATGTGGGAACCGATGGAGGTGAGGTCGGAGGATAAGAGTGACCAAGAAAATAATCTCGCGGAAACTCAGTTTCTCGAGGATCCTACCAAACCTACAACAGTGGATAAAAGTGACGAAGATGCTAGTAATATGGACGAGTTTATGGTTTTATCAACCAGGAACACAAAAGGAGGCTGTGAGGGTCAAATCAGCAACACTATGGACTATGGTTGTCGGGCCACCAGTGGTGAGAGAGAGACGAGCAAGAAGCGTGAAGTTAGGGCTGAAATACATCATGTGGATAATAGGCTGCATAGGCACTTTCATGGGCCGATTTCAGGGCAGCCTAGGACCTCCTTTAACGGGTATCATTGGGGGCCTCTTTATGAGATGCGTATAAGAAGACAATTTCAAAGAATGACTTGGGATCCTAGAATCAAGAACGTTAAAGGCAATACCTTGAGGACAAGGTGTTTTTCGGGAGTGGGATATTGATACGATTCAGATTATTATTAGGAAATAATATCGAGTTTAATTATTTATCGTTTGATTATGGATGCTATTATTTGGTAAGTTCTATTATTATTAGGAAAGTATTTTAGAATATTATTTAAATAGGGATAGTCTTGGTGAGCAAGTTAAGGATTATCTATTAATTGGTGATTTGATATCATTATAGACTTATAGTAGTGTTGGTTTACCTCTCGAAAGTCGATTAATCTATCTATCTATTTATTCTGTTTTAGTTCTATAATCGAGTTTGGTTCGTATTAGAAACCGACTTAAATCTGAGTTGATAGAATACATTTTGACTGAGCTTTTTTGGTTTATTTAAATTGGACATGCAATATATTACTTTATATGGAAAACAGTTTTCACTTTCCGGTTTGTTCTTCTTGCATTGCATCCAGCCATCCACTATTTAGCTGATGAGATTTGATCCATTTTTGTTTTACCTTGTTTTGGACCAAGTGAAAGAAGTACAATTTTACTTTATTGATTTGCATTAGGCATCAAACATTGTGAACAGCTACCTGGGCGTAGTAAGTTTCTCTCACTAATGGCTGTCAAGATTCAGTCTTCTAAAGTTTCAGGCAAGACCATCATAATTTTTTCATTGCATGGCATGTTCACTTATTATTGCTCTTATTGTATGTTCATCTTTTCTTTTCTTACATTCTGTTTTGAATGTGTGATGATGGTTGTTTATGTTTTAAAGGTTCCAAGAAACATATAAAAAAGGCACTGAAGAATGTTGTGAAGTTATATTCTTCTTTTCCGTCGGAAGTGATATCAATCTTATTAAAGTTTCTGCTAAAGGCACAAGAATATGCTGCTCATATGGTAGAGGTTTCAAATAGCTCCCGAGTAGTTAGCAATTCTGGAGCTTATAATAATAGTATTAGTCAGCTTGATGATTGGAAACCTCTTATCATCAAGTTGTCAAATAAAGTACCAGAGATGCTTCTAAGCCTTCTCAAAGCAGTAATTCAAATGATTGAGGCCCAGGAAGCTCTCAAACATGAATCAGGTTAGTACATAAAGTATGATATTTGGTATTCCTCGGAATAAAAACCCGTACATTGAGAGAGAACTTCTTTAGCGTGGCATATATAATGAATTATGAAACATTATAACTTGAACCACTTTTATTAAATAAAAATTACCACTGCGTTTGGCCCAATGGTTTCTGCATGTCTCTCTGTATTCCTGATATTACTATGTAAATAAGCTTAGTTTCGTCAGAAGAATGGAGTAGGTCATTCATTTCTTCTTTAATGACTACCAACGATACTTAAAAACATATACATGTCTATTTTGATTTCTGGAACTGCATAATCATAAAAACAATACTTGAAGAAGAAAAGTAGTTATTGATCAAAAAGGAAGAAGAAAAGTATTTGTATAATTGGGTCTGCATGCTGCTTCACGTTGTATATGATTGGTAAAATGTAGAGGTGGCAAAATGGGTAGGTCAAGCAAGACGTCCAAACGGGACGGAGCCATTAGGCTTTGCTGGTTAACATTCATTTGTCCATTTCTTCAAATGTTATAGATACGTAGTTATGTATTAAATAAGACTATCATATGTATCCGCGTAATGCATCAGGTTGATGGCGGTGTTTGGTGATGGTAATGGTGTAAAAGCTTGATCATAGGATGGTAGCCTTTAATTATGATTTGTTTTCAACATGTATCATGTTTGTTTATATATAGTTATATATAGAGAGATCGAGTGTTTGATTATAGGGATAAAGACTTTGTTAAAACTTGAAATAAATTAAAATCTAAAATGTGAAATGGTGAAAATTAAGCATCCAAAAGCTATGCTCAATGTGCTGGGGATTTTCAATTTTTGTATTTAATCTAATTTGGTAAGTAAATTAAAGATTTTCGTGTTCTTTAATATATTTAAAGTTTATGTGGGGTAATATATTAATTTTGATTGTTGAGAGACTTTAAGACCAAGATCAAAAGGCAAGATGCTTTATATGTAGCACTCCCTCCATCTCAATTTAATTGTCCACATCACTATTCTTGTTTGTCTCAAAAGAAAGTCTAGTTGTAAAAAATAACTAGTGAAAATCATTAAACTTCTAGATTTACCCTCATTCATTACTCTCTATAATTTATTTCTTAAAAAGATTCAGGCAAAGTTACTTTAAATAGAAGGACAAAACTGACATTTACCCAACATATAGTAAATCAAACAAAAAATGTTGGGGGACAACTATTTTGGGATGGAGGGAGTAGTAGATTAGTGATCAAAGTTTTTTAGTAGTGATTAAGGAGGTTTTTAGCATTTCAACAACTCTTCGGGTGACTTATAACCCATTTGGCGGTTCCATATCAGATATGGTTCAGAGTTTTACCCTTTTGAACTGCATTGAAGAATAAGAAAATGTCAGAACCCAAATTGTCCAATTCCGGTTGTAAGAAGAATTTAAATTGTCACTGCTAATAATATAATGTTGTTGACTTTATATCAGGAGGAAAAGACCTCAAGCCAGAGCACAATCATGGATTTCACCAAACCGAGCATCTATCTTATCTATTCAATTGGCTTGTAGGGATCCTCAAGGATCTAAAGCGGAATATTACATCTCCAGAAACCATCAGTTCACAAAAAGATAAGATTTACCCTAAGTCAAGTCTTCTACATCTCTTACAAAAATGTCTCTCAATTTCTTCTGTTGGCAATAACAATCATCTAGCAACTGCAGCCTCAGCTTTAGCACAACAAACTTGTAACCACACTTTAGTGCATAAACTCAACAAGCTAGCTTCCCTACATACAACACCAAATACAGATACCATTATTAATGACATTGATCCCGAAAGCTTCTACAACCAGCAACAGAAGTTTATAAATCAAGCAGCCAATAAGCTCGAGTTTTTAAGACAAAAACTATCTCAGAAAACAAAGTTGAAGACTACTGCTGGGGGGGTGACCAAAAGTAACAAGAAATGGAGTGTGGTGAACTCGTGGAAGCCATGCCCAATAGGTATGCTACCTTCTGATGTTGGTTCCTCTGGCGTTATTCCTGTTCTTGACATTGTTGAAGATCAAGAACAACAACACGACGACAACTTAGAAGAAGCACGTAATGACAAGTGTGAAGTGAATGTGCCTCGTGCTAAGAGAGAAGCTGATTGTCCTATAGAGGTTTTGGATGATTCAAGTGTTAACAAGAAACTTAAAGAGAATGAATGCATTGTTGAAGATGATAGATGTGCACAAGGCGTAAACAATCTTTTGATGATTGGTGGAGTATGGAAAAGGATAACAGAGGATGAAATGATTAGCATGGCATCCGCTGTCAGGATTTTGGTTTAGTTTTGTCATTATCATTGGGAACTGGGGATGATGTTTCGTAGTACTTCATGTTAGTTCTTTTAGTTGTGGTTACAGAAGTCGAATGGTATAATTGGATCGTTTTTGGGAGGCAATACTGATAGAAATATCGCCCCTAACAGTATGTTTAGTTACACAAAGAACGTGATTTAGATTTAGTAGTAGTGATTTACTGATCCTATATTCATTCCTATGTAATAGGATCTGTTGTATTGATTTCTCTGTCTTGAAACAATTTGGATACGGTCAATAGATTCTGCATGTTGGTTGATTTTCCGAAAAGAAAATGTTCTCTCTTAAGTTTAATTTCGTGCTGAGTATGACAGAAGCACTTCCTTTTGATGCGTAGCAAAGTTGCTTATTAGTGACACGGCAAATTGCAATAAAAGGTAATCCTACTTCCGTTCCAATTTAATTAACACAATTTTAAAATTTTTAATTATGATACTAATAGTCAATGACATTTCATACATACCTACCGAAACATTTAATGATTGACCGAAAGTGAACAATTATTTTGGGACTAACAAGAATACCTCCGTGTACTTATACACATTCATTTCCAAACTAAAAATATACACTTAGGTAGATAAGCCTAAGGAAACAATACAATTCAAGTACAACTAGGCAATGCTAGGGCTGTTTATAGTTCAGATAAAATCAAATCATCCAATTGGATAATTTGGATCGGATCATATGATTTGGATAATTGGATTTTCAAATTGGGTCGGACCAGAACCTAATTATTATTTTGGATTACGGATTGTTTTGGTTAGTAAATTTCAAACCGAATTTTATCCATAAAAACCAAATAAGAAATAAGTATTATCTTTTCAATCATTATATATATATATATATATATGTGTGTGTGTGTATTCATACAAAATAGTTTACTGTAAATTATTAACTTCTCATAAATATCTAAATATAATACTACATAATATTATGTAGTACAACAAAATATCTACTTTCCCCCATTTTAATTTTTGTGAATGAGATAAATAAGTTCACAAACACTATATATAGTGAACTTGATATTGATTTGAATTGTACAAATCAAGTTTAGTGTCATCTATTTTGAATATTTTTGTTAAATATCTAACATATTCTTAACAAATATACACACACACATATATATATATTTGTGTGTGCGCGCGCATGTGTGTGTATATTTAAAAACCAAACCGATTCATCAAATAGTAATTCAGATGGATTGACTCGGTTTTTGCATTTGTTTGGACGGATCAGATTCATATTTTTTAAATCAAAATCCATTTAAATTCATGTATAAGGATTGGATTTAAACCGATCCATCAATTTGAACAACCCTAGGCAATGCCTAGCTCATTAAACACATATGAGATACAACGAAATATATTACAATCTAGCCATGAAAAAGGAGGAACGAGCACCGATGTAAAACATATCCAGTTGGATGAGACAAGCATAAATGCATATGAATTAGACTCAATGTAATAATATAAAATACTTTGGGTCTAAAAGGTTTGGAAAGGAACACATAAACATTCATGCAAACAACTCTATAAATAGATTTCTTATCATTCAATAGAAGTCAATAGAAGGTAGACAAGAACACTTATCATAACAGATAAATGATGCAACTCTAGCATCTCCTTTACTCCTCACTATATTATAACTTGACATACTTTCATCACCTTACTTATAGAGGTGATGAAAGGATGTCAACTTATGATATATTGAGGAGCATCCCTACTCGAATTTCAGATCGCGTATTCGTACCGTACCGGTACCAACTGCCTTCAAACGGTCCGGTATTTGGTATTCACTTTTGGATGATTAAGAAGTATAAAATTTGAGTTAGATCCTCACGGTATGAATACAATTGTAGTTTTATAGAAGTCTAGCTAGTACTCTTTGCCACACAAATAATGTGACACCCGACACTTTAGGTTAATTGTTAAACCTAACTAGAAACCCTAATTACTTGTATTTAGTTTGTATTAGGCTAAATATCTGTAATTACTTGTATATTTGAATATACACTTACGTGATTATGTGCTTATCTTTAATTACGCGAAACAACCGGACGAGGCCCGACAATCTATACGGCGTTGGTGATAACTTTTCATAAATAATGTAAGCCTATTTTATAAATTAAATAGTAATTATTTACCCTATATTATTGTTATTAATTAATAATATACGAAAAACCTAGACGTTTTGCTTAAAACGTAACAAACGCAACAAAAACGCGCGAATCGCGCCAGACACCCGAACGAAACCGACAAATATTTTAAGAAGGATCAATCAAGTATTTTTAAATATATTGGTCAAATTAAAATAGTGATTTTGTATCAAAAATAAAACACAAAAGATTTAATGTTTACGCGCGCAAATAACGTTTTACCAACCGAATAACGTAACGCGGGCTTGAGAAAGCAAATGTGCAAGCCCAAGGACCCAATTGGGCCGCCCCAACTGAGCCCAAGGTCGGCCCAAGAGGCCCAAATCGGCCCAAGAAGGCAGCCCAAGGCCCACTCTATTTATTCTCTTTTTCCTTCGTTTCCTCTCATTTTTCACACTCAAAACACACACACTCTTTACACACACTCTCTCTCAATTCCCTCTCTACATTCCCTCACTAGAAATCTGCCATTTACACCACCACCATCAACCACCACCATCAACCACCACCATCAACCACCACCTGCCACCATCAACCACCATCATCATTCATCACTTTTAAAGAAGAAATCAAGCCAAAACACAAGATCAAGCTCTCCTCACCATCTTTCTCCTCCATCTCGGTTTGGAAACTTTGTAAGACTTCAAAACTCTTCCAAAATACTTCTATAAACATGTTATAATGTTCACTTAACAAGGAAATGTCCAAAACATAACACAAAAACGTTTTCCATGGCTTAAAATGTTCAAGAACAAAACATGCATTTTCGGGCAGAAAAATAGCTCGACTTTGGGACGCTGTTTCTCCCTCAAAACTTGACCAAAATGGACGATTCAAAAGGCAAAAATTAAGTTTAAGAAGTTAGCTTTCATTTCCAAGTGGTTTCATAATTTTTGGAGCCCGTTTGATACCCGAAATGATTTTTACAAAAACATGTGTCCGGGCTGTCGAAAATCACAGAAATTTCACCTCTCTTATTTTAATCATAACTCGAGATATACACATCCAAATGACCTGAAACCACCGCCAAAAGTTCAAAAATTTTGTTAGGTACAAATGTTGTTTAGATAACTTTTTCTGAAAATGTGTAGATTTTGCCCAGAAATCCGATCTTGTTGCATGTGTCCGGATTGGTCACTTTCTGACCTTAGGGAACAAACGGAATTTTTAAAAATACTTAGGAATACCCAAAAATTCTAGAAACATTATTTTAAGGAGCTAACATACTAAGGAACAACATAGATTTTTCTTGAATTTTTATTCGAACATTTGGGACACGAAATAAAATGTACAAAACTGACCTGTTACAAGCCTCTGTGTCGCAGAAGCTCAGTAGTCTGCGACACAAGCCTTTGTGTCACTATAGCACCCGAATCGTCACATTAGCGACACAAGTCTTTGTGTCGCTATAGCACCCGAATCGTCACATTAGCGACACAAGCCTTTGTGTCGCTATAGCACCCGAATCGTCACATTAGCGACACAAGCTTTGTGTCGCATAAACCCTTAGTGTCGCATAAACCCTAGTGTCGCACAATGGCGACACTAGCCCAGTGTCGTTAAAAACACAAAAATCGATACGTTTTCCTTAAAGCAATATAAGCATAAATAAAAATCGATACGTTTTCCAAGCTGACCTGGCAGCTCGACCCCAGCCAGGGGCTCTGCCCCTTGGACCCCGCCAGGGGTTGCCACCCCTTGGACCCCGCTGCCAGGGGCTCTGCCCCCGGACCCCCGTCATTTATGGGCTTTCGCCCTTGCCACACTGATCAATTACCCACAACTGGAAAGTAGAAATACGCGTAACATGATTAATCAAGAGCTGTATTTTCACAAAATATCACCAACGGCCTGTACATGTTTTTCTAAGCACAAACGATAACTGAACAATTGGACATTTCTAATTGTGTGAACTTATTTAGGTGGACATTAACCCTCCACCTACACGATTAACTTAAGTGGACATTAACCCCCACTTATACAATCACTATAGATGATTTTTTGAGACATCTACTTACACAACCTTATACGTTTAGGACGTTAGAAGGTTGCATTGGAAAACACACTTGCTTACTATTTGCTACCTGCTTGCTAACATCAGGTGAGTTTCATAGCCCCTTTTTACTGTTTCTAACTTGGGTGAGAATACATACAACTGCTTTCATACCGCTATTTTTATGTGAACACAAGTACTAAACTCGATATATTGGTTGCATGAGTTATTTTACTAATCCTGAAGTCCCCCACATCATAGTTTGTTAGTATCGTTATAGCGTGAATGTTAATGAATAGTACTATTTGGGATTGACTCCCCCCGTCCGGGTTAGTAGCGCTAACTTGTCAAACGGACGCATTATCATTTGTTCTTACGAGTGTTGGATTAGGCACTCGCTGGGAGGCACCCCGATCGTGGCACTTGATTGTGACCCGACACCACAGTTAAGCTCGAATTATGAGCTCATGGCAACAATATACACTATCTTTACATTTTTGTAATACATTACCTATCATTGTTGAATGATACAAACGGAAATCTTGTGTTCCATACGATGTTATACCAACTGTTTACAAACCTACGAACTCACCAACTTTATGTTGACCTTTTAGTATGTATTTCTCAGGAGATCAACCGCAGTAGGTTTGCTTTTGGAGGAAGATAGCTCGAGTCGCATATTTTTCACAAACAACAGAGATTAGCTTGCATTATGATATGTTGAAATCTTGTAACAGATGCATACTCTACTTTTGGTAAAACTTATGTAAACATTGTGACTACGAAATGTAATGATTTTTGAAACGTCTCATATAGAAGTCGTTTGTTGTAATTCTTGTGTTGTGATATTTGATTTGGTCAGCGCCCCCAACGCAACACCCTACCTTCCGCTGCCACGTGTCTTGGGGGTGCGACAAATAATCACGTTTTTAGCACTCAAGTTAAATCGAATTCCAAATATTGCTTGTTTATATAAAGCTAAGGATCGTGACTTATGTCATTACTAAACCACTTAACACGGTACAAAGTAACGTTGTTGTATATACTATCTATCTGTCACTTAATGATGATTTCTTTTTATTTGAGATTCATTGATATTTATCTTGTCGCACCCCCAAATTATGATGCAGCGGAAGTTAACACGGGGCACGACGAAATCGGAAATCATCACACAAGGATATAACGAACTACCTCTAAATGAGTCGTTTGAAAAATAGTACATTCCATTTATATAAAATGTTGAAATGTGTAGTTTACATGTTACAAAAAAATATTGTTTCCTTAGAGTCCGCGTTTAAAACGGGAGATTCTATTACATAACAGTTTACAAAAGTAATGCGAAGGAATCTCCAATAATGCAATTGTGAAATCATGCGACTCTAGTGTGCGGTCCCCCTGAAGGAATTCTACTGTTGCTGTGAACCTGAGATGTACATACTAAAACGTCAACAATAATGTTGGTGAGTTCATAGGTTTAGTTATCAAAGTATCAATGTGAACCACGAGATTTCCATGTTGTTTGTATCGCAAAACTACGATAAATAAATGTATACTACTGCCATGAGCTCATAGTTCGAAGCTTAACCGATATGACTTTGCCTCCTGCAAGTGTCTAATCCAGAACACCCGTATGAACGAATAATAAAGCACCCGTTTGACCAGTTAGAGCTACTAACCCGGACGGGGATGGTCAATCCCAAATAGATCTATTCTTCAAAACTCGCGCTAAGATCCATACTAACGAAACTATGATGTGTAGAGGAATCTGTGTGGATTAGAAAGTAAAACCACTCATGCAATCCGTATATGTGTTTTTCTGTACTCGTGTTCATGAAAAATAGTGTATGTATTCTCACCCCAATATTTAAAAACAGTAAAAGCGGGGCTATGAGACTCACCCGAGTCTTGAAAGCGTGCGCTTAACTCAATAAACGTATATCCAACGTGTAACCTCCTAGCGCCCTAAACGCATAAGGTTATGTATGAGTGAATGTCTCAAAAGATCATTCATGCTAGTTGTCCACTCAATTAGTTATGTCCAAAGATCATTCGTGCGCTTAAGTTAAATTTTTGTCCAGTGGTTAAAGTTATTATCCGAAGGTTTTTCGTATTATCCTTTGGTTTTCGGTTTAGATATTGGACATAATTAGCAAAAACGAACATCTAACATGTATATTAACATTATCCAAGGAAAATAAACAAGATTTGAAGAGATTCTTACAACGAAAACTCGATCTAAAGCTGAAATGAGGAAGAAGGGGGCTGCTGTGACGCGTTTCTTGTTTCTTCGCTCGTTCTTCTTCTTCGTGGTGTTGTAGATGATGGAGATGGTGGCTAGATCACTTGGAAGGGGCTGAGAGAGGTGGTGGTGGTGGTGAATTGGGGCTGGGAGTTGAGAGAGAGTAGGGGAAACAAGAAACAAGTGAGTGTTAAGTGTGTGTAAGGAAAATGGGACTTGTAATGGTTGTGAGGTTAAAAGGGGTGGGGCCATTGGGCCAGTTTTCTGGGCTGGGCTGGGCCGACGTGGGCTTGGCCCATCGTGGTCTTGGGCTCGTGACTCGCTCCTCGATTTCGTGTTACGTTATTTGATCGGTTAAACGTTAATCGCGCGTGTTAGATTTTAATCGTTAGCGTTTAATTTCCGCGTTTTGTTTTTGATACGTAATTGCTATTTTAAGTTGACCAAATACTCATAAATACATTATTGAACCTTGTCAAAATATTTATCGGGTTTTCCTTAAAGTGACTACCGAATACCGTACCGTTTGAAGCAGGATGGTACTGGTACGGTTCCGGTACCGATATGGTAAAAGTGGTACTATACCGCTTAGGTATCAAAAATATAATAGAATAAATGTAAACATATTTACGTATTTTGTACTCGATAAAATTTGGAAAAGATATGTGACACCCGGAAAATTTGGCCATCATTTGTATCTAAGATAGGTTATTATTACTTGTAATTAGTGTGAAATAAGACTAGTTACAGTAACACTTTGTATATTGTTATATATACACACGTACGTAATTAATTTTAATTACGCGATTTCGATCAGATGGAATCCGACACAATAAATACGGACGTTGGTGAAAAACATTTTATTAAATAACGCGACTATATTAAATAATCGTTATTTAACATATAATATTACGATAATATATTAAACATTTTACGTTTTGTATAAAACGTACCGTACGCGACCAAAACGCACGAATCGCGCCCGACAACTTTATGCAAGGGATTTATCTAGTAGACTTGAGGGGATAAATAATAATTCTTCTTCTTCTTCTTCGATCTAGAGATCGAGCCGTCTCCCGTAAGCCCCATGGTGAAAAGTTTCGAGCAAATCAATGCCATGTACTCCACATTTTCCTTAAAGAGAAAAGAATCACTCCAAAACAGTTGTTAACAATGACGAGGTACCCATTATTGACCCATAGCAATCTGACCGATGATGCACTTATAAGTCCAATTCAAAAGATAGATAACACGGTTGGGAATCCAGTCAAAAAGGTCCGAGTGGGAGTCGTGACTAAATACCAAGAGGGGCTCCTAAAACAAAAAACCCACAAATTCTACTATTTTCTACAATGAGCCCTTTGTGTTCTGAGAGATCGGGAAGAACGTACCGAATTTAGTTGCATCTCCTTCACTGAGCGGATAATAGTTATGATATGCCAGATAGGCTCAAAGTACCAACTGACTTAAAAACATATGATGGCTTATCAGATCCCGATGACAACTTCACAGTATTCATGGGAACCTTGGTGGTGCATAAGCATAGCTTGGTGTCGTTTCTTTCACATCACCGTAAGCGGAGCTGTAAGATTCTGGTATGATAACCCCAGAACGATTATTAATAGGCACAACTTCAACATGCTCATTGGGAACTTGAACTCTTACTTTCACAACACTATTAAAAAAAGAAAAAAAAAAGTTAACTAAATAAGTCAAATACCTCTCTTTCTTTCCATTAATATTGGTATAAAACCATCTTATGTCCAAACATGACTCATCCTAGCCACCATTAAAACTGCATTGTTGGTGTCTTTAATTTAATTGAGATTTACGGAGATCAAATGAAGTTCAAGTTAAGTTATAATATGAGTTCGGAGGTTCGGGGTGCACACTCATATAAGCTAATTTGTTTTTTGATTTAATGAATGACATATATTGTGATTGTAGATCAAGAGGTGTGATTCTTGATTGTTTGATATAGTGACTGAATTATGTGGTTACTAACTGTCACAATGGTTCAAAGGATGTGACAGAATAAATCGTCGTTAATAAACAGACACATATGTTCAAGGACGCACTTAGCGACATTTAAGAAAAACTATCACTTTAACGTCTATATATACTTGTAAGGGTATTATGACCAATTGCAAGTGGTTATGTCTATTCATTAAAGGTTGTGACTTTTCACCAAAAGTCACTTTGTTTATCTATATATAAACATGATTTGGTCTTTCATAATCACAAGAATGAATACATAAGAACCGCTTCTATGTTTTGATCTAGACTTTTCATTGCCTAAATCTAGAGTGTGGACTTTGTCTTATCCAATTGTGGATTTCGTGTAATCCGGGCCAATAGTGGATCGAAATACTACAATCTTAAAGTGATTCGTATACGTTCAAAGTCTTATTTAAGTTATTCATGATGATCATCATACCCAAACCAACAAAATTTCCAACACTTCAAAGAAGTTTTGACAGTAGACAATATTCCTTTCTAACACTCTCACACGTTCACTAATGGTAGAGGACAATCTCGTGCATATATCACACTTAACATTTTCCCCAAAGTCCCATTGCATATACGATGGAAACTAATCCCTATTAACCCAAAAGAATTTTATTTGCCACTTTTTAGTATGAGTTTTCAGACCATAAATGATGGTTGAACGTCGTAAATGAGATGCAAAAGTAAACCACCCATCACCCATCACCTTCAGATTTACGAAAAAAAATATCGAAACAACCTTAACATGTGAACTATATGGAGAGCTCGACAAAGAAGTTCGAAACATAGAATCCTAGGATACCCATTTGGTTAGAGCTGTAAAAGATGTATTTTGTAATGTCCCAAAACCTTTGAAATAGGGAAGCGAAGCCCTCCTTCCAAGTAATTCTCATATATCCCTACCATGCTAGAAGGAGCTCTTGAAATGTTTATTTCTTTACTTGGGACATGAACATTCAGGTGATCAAGATTATATTTGGCACTTAGCGTTTTCAATTTTTCTTGTGTAAGATCACAACATAAATCGTATATAGTTTATTGATGTGCCTTGTCTATACCTATTTATATATATGGAGACCGGTCTGTTGTCAATAAACCAAAAAATCAAATTATAACTACAATATATATCAATTAGAAATGACCAACACATATAAGGCAAGAGAACATATGATTATGTATAGCATAACAATGAACAGTTAATCAATATCACAGCAAGAATAGACATAAAATAATTACATAAGTAAATAAAGTGGTAACGTAGAAAAAACAGTTTATTAATAACTATGTATGTTTATCACGATATATTGAACAAGAGAATTGATCCACAGATGTCATGAGTACAAATCTAGAATTCAAAATATTATACAATTTTAAATAAAATAGAGAATCAATCAACAACCAATCCAGAGTTAAAACCAATATTAATCCGTACGTGAACTCGACGACTTAATGACAGAACTCGTCGAGTTTAATATCAAAAACACTATTTTATTATAAATTAATCAATAAAGTAATAATATTCCAAATCACACATCCATCTCCAACCGGTGGGGAATTCATGTGATTATTTGCTAACCAAAAACATTACAAACCATGTGTCATCATGATCTAATAACAATTCAAAAGTAATATTGAGAGATTTTATAATAAAATCATTTATAAACCATATTCAGCTGTTTCAATTCATTATTTTCAAATATACAGAATATGAAGCGTTGCAGTATCTCGCTATTGGCATAATCACCAACTAGATGTCAAAAAAACATTTCTCAATGAACATCTATTTGAAACCGTCTATATTCATCAGATTCTCAGATTATCAACAACCACATCACGTGTGCCTTCTAAAGAATCTCTCTATGGCCTCAAATAGGTGCGCTCCTTGTGCTTGGTTTCAACATGATATGTACAACACCAACATATGAAATATATCGAGATGACATTCATTTTGCGACCAAGTAACAACATGCCAGGTACGGGTCTTTCTTGTTACCTCGTGACATCAATACTACAGCATCTTCACCAAAGGCCTAGCGTCCATCACTGATTTTCATAGATTTCACTCCAGTTTGAACGTCAACCTCCCGCTCAAACTGAAAGGGTATATGAGTAGACCGTTGTCTAGCTTTGCCCGACCCCTATCTTGCCCTCTGGCCCATTTTCATGACTTGCTAGTTGCTAGGACTTTTGGTTATAAATGTGTTCCATGTCGATCTCAATGATAATGCACGTACGTGAAATTTATCCCTTATTAACATGAAGATAAGTGATAATTATAATATCAAAACATCTGTAAGGTATGGATTATTATTATTTTATTATAGTAAATGTTAATTACAATTGATTTGACTCGATCTCCACGTAGGGTTAGTAGTTAAATACCAAAATCCTATCAAAAAAACCAAGTATACGTACATCAATTACATCTCACGGAATTTACGGAAATTCTATAATACATCCACTTAATTACGTATAAAAAAAAATGAATGAATAAAGATATGAAATCATTATAATAATATCATGCTAATTACAAGCAATTCTCTCACATTCCTCTTTTTCTTGCCACTCTAACCCTATGAATCTATAAGGAGAATACCTAATTTTCTTCACTTCTGAAATGGTATCAAGGTTTGGCGACCATATTTGATCCTTGGACCGAACCAATTGTTCGTACTCCTTCTTTAGCTCGGGTGTACTACACAAAAAGGTATTAGTTGCATTACTACTCGTAACAAAGATTTCTTGATCATCACCAACATTACTACCTCTATTACTAAGACACCTTTCCATAAACTCACTTTTAATCTTTATCAATATTCTCCCGTTTGATCCCTTTATGTAGTCTAAAGGACACTCCTTAAGATCGGCTGGCGTACGTCTATGCTTATAATCAACAAAAGCCGATATCGAAGAAGCTGAGAGAATCTCTGAAGAAAAGATGTCGAGTGGGAGAACGAAATAGGTTTTACCGGGCTTGAGCTCGTCATCAATAGCTAAAACTGGGAAACGGTAGCCAATAAAGAAGCAGTCAGAATCACACACCATGCTCTCTGGGAACTCAAACATGATCTCTCCGGCTAATCGCTTTTTTCCCTTTAGGATTTTTGTATTACCTTCCCAATATATTACTTTCGATGATGACCCTTCATTTTTGATGCAACAAGAACCTATAAAATTGCCCATATATACAAAATGTGCACAAGAGATGTATGAATTTTGAGTTTTACGTTGAATTTTCTTTTGTAATCTTTTAATTGCTTTTTTGGTTTAATATGTCTTATCAAAAGTGAGACATGGTGGGGATTGGATGTGTATATATATAGAAAGGACAGTTGACTTTCACAAAATGTTGAGGAGCTTGGTGGTCAACAAAAGCCTCCTTTTCAACTTCTTTATATATATGCTTGTGGATGTTCCACGTTATAGCTTAACTTTGGCATACATTTCAAATTTCTTACTCATTTGAATATATTTTTTGTAGCAAACGTGCCTAAAATTTGCAAGTTTTAACAACGGACATTGTCCGAGTGGTACCGTGACAGTAAACGCTCATACTCCACACATGTGACCGATATGGCAAGGGTTCGAATCCGTGCCTTCACTTATGTGGGTGATTTGTTGACATGTGATTTGTCCGGTGTTGATGCTCCTTGCGGGTGAGGCGGACACGTACCATTAAAATATGGTACAAGGTTAGAGAACCCTCTAAATTACTCTTTTAAGTTGCAAGTTGTTTTATTTTAAAGAGTTGTTTTCTTTTTATTATATATCCACTATGATATGATGTTTATCAGCTTTGTTTATGCCTTTTTGGTAACTAAATAGCTTGAGTCATGTCTTATACGCAAGATTGGAGAGTTTTCATTAGTAAAGATCGTAAAATCAAAAAGTCTTAAAATCGAATTTCGATCTTAACAATCTTGATTAAAAAGTTTAGTAAGTCGATTAAAGTCGACATTCTCATCTATAAGACCACGAAAATAAATTCACTAGCCATTGAACCATTTTGATATGGTATTTGATACCCCACCAACATTAAGGCACTAGACTATTTCCAAAACAATCTCATCTTGACATTTTATTAAAGAGCCCTCGACCCACCCCACTTGGTCCATTTATAAATTGCGAAACTTTGATCACTTCTTGAGACCCTAGCTATATGAATGGGGGCCTTTATGAACCCATAACTCTAGCTACTTCGTACTATGACATATTTCAAAAAGTTAATAATGATTTAATTCTCAAATTTTTACTTTTTTATTTGTTTTAACTATTCAAATTTTTTTCTAACGAAAGTTTCAAAATTTTGGTGGTTTAACCCTTTACGGGTATATCTACTCTTTATAATTTTAAATTTGATGGTTTAAGCCCTCAAATTAATTAATCTTTTATAATAATTTTACCCTTCTAACTTTATTCAGTTTAATCATATAACTTTTAAAAGTTTAGTGGTTAAACCCTTCAAATGGTCAAACTAATAAGTAAAAGCAAACTTGAAAGATTTAATCATTAAAAAAAACTTGAATTGTTAAAACAAAAAAAATTTAAAACTTTAAGGATTAAACCGTTATCAACCCTATTTTATAAAATGGGCTTTCCAATTCTTAATTGATACCATATCTGCTATGTCGGTCACCATTAGAGAGCTTCAAAAACGAGCTTTCGTGAACGATCCCTCGATCAAGCACCATTTTATAAATCTATATAATTAACAGTTACCTTCAACATTTTCTACTACTAATCAACTATACGTACGTTGAAGGAATGGGACGGTACAAAAAAGATATAAGACCTAGCTAAGTGGTAATTAAACGAAGAAAACTGTTGTACCAAGTAAATAGCGAGCCAAGGGTCCAAATATATTCTTAGACCACTCACTTTAATAACTCTAAGCTCGTCGTAATTGAATGTCTAACTCAGTGTCACGTCAACAAATTTTCTCAATAACGGATCAAGAACATTTTCACGGTGTATAATAACTTCAAATTCTGGACCACGACACTTAATTTAATTATCAATAACACGTAATACGCATAAATAATTCATCCAGCCCCACCCTTTTTGCGTCTTTGCTCCGTCGTCACATAAACGTTTTCTCGAAAGAACGCCCAAAGCTCCCTCCGTGTCTATGTTAACTTAACTTGACGTTCGTCTTCGATTTAACATCTGAAGATGATGGTGCCATTGGCATAGGTCTTAAGCACATGATCAAAGACCCAGTTAAGTGCCCCAGTGTGAACCTAAACATATATATTAAATATTGTTGTTGTAATTAAATAAATATCACTTCAAATTTAATATTGATATAGTTTTTTTGTGTATTTGTTTAATACTGGGTATTAAATACATTAAATAAATATTCAACGATGTTACAAAATTATGTTATAAAATTAATTAAATAAAAAGTCGTATATTTTTGAATGAATGGATAACGCATATGGCGGATTAGGCCTTGGGTGGAGTACACCTTATCTTAACAACGCTTATATCTGCTTTACTACTATATAAAATTCAGTATATTTAGTATTAATTAATTACTCCGTCCGTCTATATTTTCCTTTTCAAGTTGTTCCAAATTAATTGTCTACTACTAAAAATAGATAATAAAGGTCGATCGAGATTACCATATTACTCTTACTTAAATTATTATTACAAATTTTAAAGAAATCAGTAACTAAAATTGTCTTTCTTTAAAAAGTAAGAAAGGAAAAGCAGTAATTATTATGTTTTTGTCAAACTGTGTATATTTTGTCAGGTGACAATTATTTTGAGAATGAGGAAGTAATAATTAATAATTAATAATTTAACATATATAACTTGGTCGTGATTACTTTATAACAAGCACCCATGTAAATCATGCATGCTCTGAAATGGTCCTAGAAGTAGCCAACAATGTTTGATCCATCCTTAGTTATGTTGTAAGCTATGTTCAAATCACGGCTGTCTCATGCGTTGATTTTCATCACCCGTGTCAAATTAAATTGTAAAAATAGGAGCTTAATTATATAAAAAAAAGTATTATATATAAAACTTTAAAATTTAAAATATAGGTTTTTTTAAAAAGTGAGTGGTCATATTAATGTATTCTCTTAACTAAGGTTAAGACTGTAATCGAGTCGAGCCGAATTCGAACTCACCGTTGACTTATTTAGGGTGAGCTCGAGCTTGTCAAGATCTTTCGAGGCAAGCTCGAGCTCGAATAGAAAATGTATAAGATTAGCTCAAACTCGGCTTGAAAAGCTCAAAATTTTATGTAAAAATAATGTTTAATACTCATACTTATTTTATATTTATTTAAAAATAAAAATCGATATTAAAAATCATTTTAAATTTATATAAAATTAAAAAAATGGCGAAAACAAGTCAATAATTTTGTGAAAATAGTCTAACAATTTTAAAATATAAATATAATAATAACATTTACACATCCAAAATTACATATATAGTTATTCACACATATATAAAATAATTAAAGTTCGATTACAGCTCTAGCTGAGCTCTTAAAAAATCTTGAACTCGGATCGATATATATTTCGAGCTTGACTTTTAAGCTTGAGCTCGGGCTCGAACTCGATCAAGCTCCAACTCAAATCGGGCTCGAGTTACTCGATAAAAGCTCGAACTCCATAGGAACTTAATTATATATCAAAAATATTTATTATATAAAATTTTAAAATTCAATATATATATATATATATATATATATATATATATATATATATATTTTGATAAAGTGAGTGGTCATTAAGGTATCCTCTTAATACATAAATTTTGCAGGTTTATGAGAATATGTATTGTTTATATTTATATCTTTATAAATATTAGTTATTGTAAATTACTATTCTACCGCTAATTAGTTAATACAACATATAACGCAAGTAATATAAGCATCTAACATAACGAATTAATATGAGTTTTGTGGGTCTTTTTCAAAATGTGAGTTTTTTTTTTCTTTGTGAATTCATTTTATTAGGAGTTTTGGTAAAATCAATGAATTAAATAAAATATTTAAAATGCAAATTTATGTTAATCCTTTTTAAAATCTATATCAACAATGTAAGTTTTAAGAGTCTATGTAATCAAATGTTTTTATTTAATTTGATTTAACTTTTATTTTATAAGTGACAAATGTTTTGCTTAAGAAAAATAAAAATTAGAGAAAAGGTAGAATCTAGTTGTCATGGTCGGTAATTACAGTTTTTGTGTTGCATTCGTGATCAGTTATGGTAACATGAGACTTAGTCGTGCGCAATATCTTCGAGTTACCATTACAAGTGCTCTCCTTGTCAGAGCATACGGAGTGGGGCGATTTTTATCGCCATTCCTAGTCGAGAACGCCATCGTATGATGTGCTGCCACTCCGTGACAACGTTCTGGACGTCGTTCTGGGCATCGTTCCTTGTCAGCGTCTAGCCCGGGACATTGTTTGGTGAGAGGTTTTTTTTTTCGCTCATAACACTGAAAAGCTCAATATCTTTCACTTTTCCACTTTTTTATCCTCAATGTTCTCACCAGAACACCAAAAGAACAGTATCATCACTTCTCATGCTCATGGTCAACTAAGACCAGTGCCTATAGGATATCTCGTCCTCTGTCTTCGTTGCTTCTCCAAAATGACGCCATAGACATGGTGCCCCCTTGGCCTCGTCTTTGGTTGTTTTGTGCTTGGCGAGATTGAAGGAGAACGAGGGAGGTGGGCCATCAGCAAGCATCAATAGTAATAAAAAAATCATTTTGGTCAACGGTGGGAAATCATAAAAAACCAAAAGACTATTATCATTTTAAACGCTAATGAAGAGTCACAGTCGGGTGACTCTTCATGGAGAGTCATACAAGAAAAGTACAGCAATTTAGTTGATACGAAACTTAATATGGATAAACTAACCGGCAAATGGTCGAAACTTCAAAAAGATGTCAAGATTTTCAAAGTATCTACCAAAAGTATAAAGATGAGTGGCAAAGTGGGATGCACGACGTAGACGTTATGTTGTCGGCCCGTAAAGGATTCAAAGATCAAACAAAAAGAGACTTTAATTACGTTCGACATGGCTTATTTTAAATATATCCTGAAGTTCTTTTTTCTAGAAGGAGTTATGAACAAAAAAACGACTCATGGTAGATTTCGAGGATGAGATGTAGATTACGGCCCTATCAATCTTGAAGACAAAGACGATAACACCCCGAACTCGAATCCTAACCCGAACTTGAACCATTTAATCATCAACGACCCCCTCCATCTTCTACCCGGTCGAGCTCTATGTCGCAAAAGCCTAATGAATTTGTGTTCATCGGATGCTACTTCCTCACGTTGTTCGGCCAATGACATCCGAGCCCAACTTTTTGAAACCGTACAAAGTCAACAAAAATCAATGGAAACAATAGATGAGGCGTCTAGAAAGAAATTAATGTTAAAGGCGTTCAAGGTTCTCAAAAAACTTGATCAATCCAAGCTTGCCACCCGACGAAGACACGAACGAAGTGAAACTCAAATATCTACAAAGCTTGCAACCGACAACCCGAGCTAGTACTCGGGAAGAAGTGAAACACAAATATCATAGGTCTAACGAAGGCATGAAAGCGTTTAGGGCGCTAAGAGACTTTCTTTGAGCAAACGTTTTCGCTAGCTCTCACACGAAACTCACAAGGTGAGTTCACAGCCCCTATTTTACTATTTTACTGCTTTTAAACTAGGGGTGGAAAACATATGAACTGCTTTTCATACGATGATTGAAAATTTGTTTACTTATGAACGAATTTCATACTATACTTGGTAACATGACAACGAATCCTTGTACGAATCTATGTTTACGGTTGTAGTGCATAGAAGTCCACTTGCTTACAAACTATAACCATTAGCTAGGTGACTCTAGCCACTGAATATACGGATAGTACTATCGAGATGACATCCCTCCCGCTATTTGTTGGTCATGCCAACCCCCGACTTTATGTCACACAACGAGGAGCGTATATTTAACCAGTCCGAGGCAAACAACACAACAGGTCGTGGTTTGGTTATAGGACTAGAAGTCGTACTTTAACTCATTAGGCTTAGCTAGCCTTTGGGGGATCACCGTCATTGTTTGATTTCTACACGATTTATTTTGGATGAAATCCAACAATTTACCTACGATTGTACAAACATATGGTTGGAAGCTTTCCACTTTACTTAGATGCAAATGCATTGCTTGATCAGGATTTGATCACTATTTTGACTGGATGTCAACGATTTACGCACAATTGGGTTTAACTACTAAATACTAAACCTGTAAATTCACTCAACAATTTTGTTGACATTTTACTATGTTTTTCAGGGAATTAGCCGCAACGTAAAAATTGCATGCATTCAGGAACCATGCCCACTCATGACGATTAGGATGCCACTTTTGTAACGACGGGATTTCTATTGCATAACTATAAACCTTTTTGTCATATATACGAAATCCTCGTTTAAACAATGTATTTCACTATGACGATTGTTATCTTTATAACACTACTACTACTACTACTACGACTTGATAAGTTGTAGCTCTATAATAACAACTATTTTATGGTATCTTAATACTATGTGTTCTGCGATAATCATATGCTCTATGTTGAAATGATCATATGACGTCACGACCCCCGCTCATACACAAATGCTTCCGCTGATTACTCGCTAACCGCGTACTTACCGTTTGGGGGTGTGACAGAAATTTCAAGACACTTTCATTCATGATCAAGATTTTGCATCCCAATCATCGAAACCAATTCCTCAAATCGATTGTTTAAGAAAAGCCTTTGTAAAAAATATCAGCGTTTTGTTTAGAAGTGTCGATTTGGATTAAATCAATTACGCGCTTGTCATAGCAATCCCGTATAAAATGATATCGAATTTCGATATGTTTTGTTTTGAATGTTGCATGGGATTGCGTGTGATGAAAATGCATATAACCACCCATTGATTGTTTCACATCCGTAAGCAGGGATAAGTTGTCGATCATGTGCCTGGAACAGCCGCTATCTACATACCATATATTTTCAAGAGTTCTCCTTGACTGCTCCAGCACAACACAGATAAAAGTTAGTTCGAAAGGGAGACCCAAGCCTTGATGGCCTTGGGTCGTCCTGCATCATCCACAATAATTACGTCAACCAATTTTGAATGTTTTTTAAAATTATTTGGAATAGTTGACGAATCATTGCAAGGAATAGTGGATTCCTTTGTCAAACACTTTACTTTCCAAACCAATTTTGGTTGGGTAGATTGTTTGTTGTAGATGTTGTGGTCAGGAAATTTCTTCTTGATATGCACAACATTTTCATCTTTCTTAACAAACTTTGAAGATTCCTTTGTCAAACACTTTACTTTCCAAACCAATTTTGGTTGGATAGATTGTTTGTTGTAGATGTTGTGGTCGGGAAATTTCTTCTAGATGTGCACAACATTCTCATATTTCTTAACAAACTTTGAAGAAAATGAGTTTGGCTTTGAAGCTGGTTTAGGAATAATAGTTCCTTGAAATTTCCTTTTTCGCTTATTTTTCTTCAACTTTTGTTTCGAAAGAAACAATCTCGGACAATGTGGCCCCGATGTCCCCAGTAAAAACGTGATCGTCGCTCAAAAAAACTTGTGGAGTTTGAGTTTTCGGAGGCATCAACAATTTGAACTTGTACATGTTGATGAAAGAGTATGTGAAGTATGACCATTTGCTTTTTAACTCTTTTTCAGTTGAAGGTTGAGCAACTAGTTGTTCTCGTTTCAAAATTTTCAGAACTTCCTTTTGATCACTTGAATGTTTTTGTATTGAAACCTTTTTGACACTTTGAAAATTCATGTGAAAAATAGTTTTCGAAACCTCATTATCTGCATCAAGCTTGGATTTTCCTTGTTTCGAAGCCTTATCATACTCATTTGTAATTATGAAATTTTCAGGCTTGACTGCAGATTTGTCGACCTTTGCTGTCACACCCCAGAACCGGTCAACGTTGGTCTGCGGAAGCAATTGGGTACGGAGATGGGGGCGTCGCCATAAACATTGGACATTCATACATATCACAGCATATGATTATCGCAGAACATGTATGTATTAAGATGCCATAATTAATCGTTTACAAAAGTTTGCGATTCATCGAATCGTAGAAGTAGGAATGTAGTTTAGGTTATACAAAAGTGGATTTTGTAAATATGACTAAAACATATTAATTATACAAAAGAAATCCCATTGGCTTCAAAAGATGGCATCCTAAATTCTTCGTGGGTCGCCTATTTTCATAAGTATGCATGCTTACTGTTGCAGCTAATTCCCTGAAAAACATAGTAAAAAGTCAACATGGTTGTTGAGTGAATTCACAGGTTTTATGTTCAGAAGTATAGTTTAGTAAACCAAAGTCGTTTATGAATCGTTGTTGTTGCCATAACAGTCAAATAGTGTTTCTTGGAATATTATCAAAAGTTTAGTTTAAAACTAGGTTTAAAACATTGTGCTGATCGTTCTCCAGCGTAACACATTTATCAAAAACTACCGGTCGTTTTCCGGTTTATCAAGCAGCTGGTCGTTCTCCAGCGAAACAAAAAAAAGTACCGGTCGTTCTCCGGTTTATCAAAAAACTACCGGTCGTTCTCCGGTTTATCAAGCAGTTGGTCGTTCTCCAGCGAAACAAAAAAAGTACCGGTCGTTCTCCGGTGTATCACACTGCTGGTCGTTCTCCAGCGAATCAAAAGTTACCGGTCGTTCTCCGGTTTATTGTGACACCCCTCAAATTTAGGTGTGATTACGAACATTAATCACGTGCATGAGTTAGGCTAATTCCCTACCTAAGAGAATTCACACTATTTTTATGAGATAAGTCTAGCAAAGCCCAACAATTTTAATACGTAAAGTATTACTATTTTCGTAGTTAGTTATAAAAACGCGCAAAACTATCGGAGCGAGTCCGACAAAAATATACGATCGTTGGTAAAAACGTTTTATAAATAACGTAAACCTATTTTATAATTAAATAGTAGTTATTTACGCTATATTATTATAATACAATAATAAACGAACACTTTACGAAACGTACCGTACGAAACGCAATCACGCGAATCGCGCTCGACAAATAGAAGGAAAACTCAAATATTAATATAACAATACTTTGTTGAGCAAACAAATTAATTAAACAAATTTGGGCAAGTGGGGATCGAGTGGAGCCTACCATAGAAATAGAAGTTCTGCAAACCCAAGACTTTTTAGGCCGGCCCCCTTACCCTTCCCAATGTAATAACATCATTTTAATTACTTACACACACAACTAAATTGTCCATTAGTCAAAAACTCTCAGAACTTTACCCCAAAGTTTTCTCTCATTTTCTCTTCTCACGGCCACACAACCAGAAACTTTTCCAGCTTCACTTTCACTCCCAAATCTCGTCTAAAATCACAAGGAAACTTACTGGTAACAAGGAGTCAAGCTTCATCATTTTCATACACATCTCGTTCGTCACACATACTTCGGGCAAGAACACATTTTTCTCAAACTTTCTTTGTTATTCGTAAGATTTTGTAGAACTAACATGCTAGTAAGTTCACTCACAAAATCTAAACTGGAAACTCATTCGAAGTTACCCTAAAGCGAACACTTTAAATCTACCAGGAAATCGTTTGTATTTTTATCTCAACATCGAACAATTTCAGGCTTACCAAAATATACGAAAACTTACTTTTAAGAGTACAAAAATATTGATATTTGCCTTATAATAGTTTCGGGTCCAAAGTAAACTCATTTAATCGAAACCCTTAAACTAAAACGAATTCCAGAAACAAACAGTGGAAACTAATAACTAGTAGTAGAAACGATTAGCAGTGGAAACTAGGAAATGCACTAGCAGTACTAACCGGGTAAATGAACCAACAGTAGAAACTACGTAAAATGTACTAGCAGTAGAAACCACGTAAAAGTACACTAGCAGTATTAACCACGTAAAAGGTACTAGTAGTGGAAACCATGTAAAACATGCTAGCAGTAGAAACAGTGGTAACGGAATTGAACACACCAACAATATTAACAGTGGAAACTAAGTGAGCAGTGGAAACTCGATGCGACACAACCGGGGTGTCGCAACACTTACAACGAACAGTACTAACTGGAGAACGACCAGCATGTTATAGGCCGGAGAACGACCGGCCGTGTTAAACTGGAGAACGACCAGTATTTGATAAACCGGAGAACGACCGGTATTATTTTGAAAACGCTGGAGAACGACCAGCAACGTACTTTCAAACTGTGATTTGGGTAACATCCCAACTAAATTGTGTTTTGGGTAACATCCCAACTAAACTGTATTTTTGGGTAACATCCCAACTAAACTGTGTTTTAGGGTAACATCCCAACGAAACCACGTCTTGAATGTTATGGCAACAACGATTTACAAACCACTTTGGTTTATCAAACTATACTTGCAAACATAAAACCTGTGAATTCACTCAACAATTTTGTTGACTTTTTACTATGTTTTTCAGGGAATTAGCTGCACATGTGAGACTGCATGCATACTTATGAAACTAGGCGACCCACGAAGGATTTAGGATGCCATCTTTTGAAGCCAATGGGATTTTTTTTGTATAACTTAAACTACATTTCTACTTCTACGATTCGAAGAATCGTAAACTTTTGTAAACAATTAATTATGGCATCTTAATACATATATGTTCTGCGATAATCATATGCTCTGATATGTATGAATGTCCAATGTTTACGTCGACGCCCCCACTCGAACTAATGCTTCCGCTGACCAATGTTGACCGTTTTTGGGGGTGTGACATTTATCACAAGTAGTAAAACGTTTTTGTAAACAGTTCGTATAAGAGTATGAAACTCATTTCATAAATACAGTTGCACAATAGTATGAACACGATCATAAACGGTTGTATAAAAGCATTGAAAGCAATTATATAATAGTTTTCGATTATGGCAAATAGTAAAACAGTAACTATGTTTTTCACCCCTGTCTTAAAAGAAGTAAAAACAGTAAAAGAGGGCCTGTGAACTCACCTCGTGAGCTAAGTGTGAGAGCTAGCAAAATGGTTGCCCAAGTAAGGTCTCTTATTGTCCTATACGCAAGAGATTGTTTATATAAGTAGTTGGCTAACTGCCAAACCATGTTAACTATTCACTCGTTCCGACAGATCATTGTGTTTAAAATGTGTACGATACGTTGGTGATGTTTTTGTCCAGGTTTAATTTATACGAGTTGTTTTTGTCTAAGTTTATTAATGAAGTTACCAAAACGCATTTTGGGCATGAATCCTAGTGTTTTATAAAATGCTTCGCGTTTTATCGTTTGAGGCTCGTTTTTGTTGACTTGGTCAAACGTGTTCGGTTTGACCCGAAACTTTTACACATAAAATCTTAACATATTTGAACCCGTAAAAAGTAATTTTCACATATTATCTCATACTCGAAGTGTCTCGTTTTTATTTGCGGGAACGCGAAATCAGTCCCGACAGTTTTATACCTCAAAATACGCCCTGTTCCGAGCTCACTTTTACAAGGTAAAACTTTGTGAAAAATTCCGAAAAAATTACCCAACGTTCCCCCATGTCTTAGTTATTTATTTGTAATTTTTATAGAATTTTTGAATAAGTCTAAATATTTTAAATAAATACATTTGTCCTCTGAGGTCTAAAATTGACCAATCTGGACACAAGTGCATAAATCTAGTTACTGAGAAAAATACGTGTATTTTCAGGAGATGACATAGAAGAACTTTTTGAAGTCAACATAATTTTTGAGATTTTGTTACCAATTTCAGATCATATGGTGTTGTGTAGCTCGAGTTATCGACTCGAGAAGTCGGTTCAAAAATCTGTCACCCGAGACAGAAATGCGACATGTTTTTGTAAAATCATTTTCAGGTACCAAACGGTGTTCAAAAATTATGAAACCACTTGGAGATGAAAGCTAAATCTTTAAACTAAATTTTTTATCTTTTTATTCGTCCATTTTCGTTAAGTTTTGAGCTCGAAACTTCTCCTTAAAGTCGGACAAAGTTTCTGCCCGGGAATCTGTTTGTGTTTTATGTTTACAAAAACGTTTTTCGACTTTTCTTTTGGACATAACCTTGTTAATTGGACCTAATAACATGTTTACATAAGTGCTTCAAGTAACATAAAAGAGGGATGAAGTTTCTTACAAGAAGATGGTGAAAGACACGAAGAAATAGACATCGAGTGCTCGTTTTCTAGAATTTTCTTGCAAACCGAAAGGAGGAATTATGGTGGTTTGTGGTGGCGACCTTGGTGGTTTTTGGTGGTGATTTTGGTGGGTTCTTGGGCTGAGAAATGCAGAAAAGACAGAGAGATGAGAGTGTTTGAGATTGTGTGTGTGTGTGTGTAGTGTGTTTGTGTGTTTGAATGAAAGTGAGAGTGAGTGAGTATGGGTTAAGGTATGGGGGGGAATGGTCTTGGATGGCAGCAGATTTGGGGGCCCCACTTGAGGTGTGGGTTGATTAAAATTGTTCCCCAAGTTTACGTTACGCCCGGTGCCCGTTTACCCGTTCGTTCCGTCATTCGTTTAAACGTTAAACATTTATTATTCAAGTTTTTCGTTAACGATTTATTCGTATAAGTTTTGGTTGAATTTTTATTTAAAACACTTCATTTTAAGTTATTGAAATATGTTTCGGGCTTCGTTCGGTTGTTGGGCGCGATTCGCGCATTTTTGTCGCGTACGGTACGTTTTATTCGAAATGTTAAACGTTTGTATAGATCTTATTGAATAGATGGGCTTTACCGACCCTATTACTTTGAGAAGAGAATTGTTGGTTTTGTACTATAATAATATAATGTAAATAACTACTATTTAATTATAAAATAGATTTACGTTATTTAGGAAAACGTTTTCACCAACGATCGTATATTTTTGTCGGACCCATTCCGTTTCGCGCGTTTTTATAACTAACTACGAAAATAGTAATACTTTACCTATTAAAACTGTTGGGCTGTGCTAGACTTATCTCATAAAAATAGTGTGAATTCTCTTGAGTAGGGAATTAGCCTAAGACATGCACGTGATTAATGTACGTAATTACACCGAAATTTGAGGCGTGTCACATTTGCTCTTGACTCAACACAATCTTCGACTTCACACACTGTCTCAACATTCTCATCTTTCACAATAGATACAGGATCTACAACTAATGGAGTTGTAGGAACAAAATCCTTAATCTCATCCTTAACCGGCATTGGTGTGTAATTTGAAGGAGGAGGGACAGAATTGTAACCAATGCCCGTTTTTGACTTTGTATCCATTTTCTGAGAATAGATTATTTGGTCCAAAATCATTGAGGAAGTGGAAAGATTTTAAAACTTTCGTTTGTAATTTAAGATTTCACTTTGAGTTTCAGCGTATTCTTTTCGTTGCAAATCAATTTTAGTTATGTAACTGTCAATAGCACCTTGTTGATTTATAATTTTTACTTACAAATCATGCATCTTAACATGTGAAGCTTCATGTTTATCTTGAAAAAGTTTTTCATTATCTTTCAAGACTTTGTTGGCTTGCTTGAGTTTGTCAATATCAGACAACAGGATGAGATTATGGTCCTGATATATGTTGAGTTTCTCAATTAACTCAACACAGTTTGAACAGTTAAGGGCAAAAGAATCAGGATCAACCTCAGAGATATCAGCCATAAATGCTTGATTCTGGGTATACACTGCTTCATCCAAGTGAGCAACATGATCTTTAGTTAACTTTGATGGCAGTGATTGAATTGACTGATTTGAACTCGAATGTTTTGAAGAACCATTACAACTTGTGCACGTAGTACATGAATATCCAGACACCGATACTTTTTGGTTAATCCCACTCGAGGAGTCATGATACGAAAAGAATGCAATACCACTAGTCTCCTTGTTCGAAGTATCACTATAAAGACTAGGGTCCTGAACTTGTACTTTTCCGGTAGCCTTCCGTTTCATATCCAGATCGTACGCTTGCAACTTACCAACGATGTCCTCGAGAGACCACGTTGGCAATTCCTCATTCTCTTCCATCGGCATAACCCTGAATTCCCACTTCGCCGGTAAAGCATGGAGTAGCTTTTTGTTGACTTCAAGGTTGGTATACTTCACATCCACTTCTTTGAGCTCACAAATCAGCTGGGAAAACCTCGACATTAAACCCTCAAACTACTCGTTCTGTATGTTCTCAAAAAGATAGCAATTCCCGTCGGCTTTGCTTCAGTTGATCATACCACGGAACCTTTTCGCTATCTCCTCCCATAGATCATATGTTGTCTCCTGCTGCTTGAAGCATAGAAGAACATCCTTCGGCAAAAACATAGTGATCGCAGCATATGCTTTCTTGTCCTTCTCGTAGTCTTTACGTTCTCCAGCCGTCATTTGCTTGATGGATTTCAGTGAGGCTTCTCCTCTAAAGGTTCCCTCGAGTCTCGGTCGAACATAGAATTCGTTCATCGGAATTAGTAATTTTGGGTCATTAAATGCTATGAAGTTTTCGAACCTAATCCTCCTATTTGCGTAGTCACTGTTGCACAGGAACCTAGGAGGTTTATTCAGAGTTCCGATCTCATTATCGAATTTCAACATCACAGTCATGTTTGAGTAGGCCATCTCGCTAAAAATTTTCTAAGTCCTTAAATTCACTACTGTCGCCTATACAACGACACTATGAATGTCGCCCTAAATGTCGCTTGTCTAATGCAAGGTATCTAACAGTAATTAGCGACACTAAGAGAGTCGCTAGGAGTGCGCTGATTTAATACAAATGTATCCAAGTATAGTAAATTGCGACACTAATTGAGTGTCGCTTGGAAGAGTGTCACTAATAAGGTCAAAGTGACGCCAAGTAACCGTCTTCAACGAGTGTCCCCTGACAAGCAGTGTCAACAAAAACGTAGAATCCAGAAATTCAATTTTTACGTTTGAATTCACAAACGTAATAGTTCGTTCGATGTAGAATCAACATTTTAATATATTTTCGGTCTTAATTCACTCTCAATTGCATGTTTCCCCGTAAAATGCAAGCCGTAAGTTCCATACCCATGACCGTAACCCAAAAACAATCGCAAATTCACTTAAAACTGATTCGAATCACCTCTAATCCAAAGATATAGCTCTGATACCACTTTGTAAGTTCCAATTACATAAGATCTAATCCGAATCAATCACCGTATAGTGGAAATCCTAATACAATTTTGGTACGTGAAATGTAAATGAATTCGAGACACGAGAACGTAAATAACTTCTGTTTTTCTATTGATATGATAATCAATTACAAGTATACAGAAAATCGTCAATCGAAACTCTTTTTTCTTAAACTCGCTTGATTCGGCAATTATGCTTAGAAGGACCCTGAACTCTGTGACATACATAGTATATTTATACACAGACCAAGCAACACTATACAGACTTAAGCGACACTCCTAAGTGTCGCTACAAGTGACACTAGCTAGTATCGCTAGTTTGCGAAGAAACTAGAGTCGCCTAAATACAAAATCATTTTAATTTCTAAACAAGCTGATTGTCATACAATTATGTATCAACAAACGACGACTAGACTACTAGTTTAATTTTAATTGTTTACTTTTTTACTTTTCTTA
This sequence comes from Gnaphalium uliginosum, assembly GCA_963930675.1. Classification (NCBI taxonomy): domain Eukaryota; kingdom Viridiplantae; phylum Streptophyta; class Magnoliopsida; order Asterales; family Asteraceae; genus Gnaphalium; species Gnaphalium uliginosum. The sequence continues at coordinate 37,155,809 of OZ005682.1, forward strand.
AATTTTAGTATTTTAATTGTATCGTTATTATTATTGTTATTATTTTTAATTTATGTACCTTTTATTTTAATATGTGTGATGTTTTTTTTCGATAAAAGGGAAAAAATACCCCGGCAAATATTATTAGAATAAAATGATAAAACGATACAAGTATAATGAAAGTGGTAGAACCACAAAGACTTAATCTAACAGATGGAAAGACTAAGTGCATACACAAGACAGGCCTTGAGTATGACAACCAGCAAAGGCCCAACTATGAGGTAACACAACCATGAGGCAACAACAACAAGCAAAGACTCTAACCAAGCGATAAACCACTGCGTCCGCATGATGAAAGGATTAACTTGAGGAAGAACACACCCCTTTCGGGATCTTCCATCTCTCCATAGTGCGGAGAGCACGAAAAGAGGGTTTGAAAGTAAAGGAAACCAGCTTTAACCTAATCGTATTGATGATTGCGTCAGCCACCTCCTTACAGGACCTTTTGCCTTTGTCAAATAGCCGAAAGTTCCGTTCTTGCCAAATGAAGTATGCCGTAGCCGCCAGCACCAGACGAGAAACCACATGGTCAATGTTTTTCGAGCTTGTGGCAGATAAAAAGGAGGGCATTAGAACTTCAAGACTATCAGACATAATCTGCAACTTCGCATGATTAACAACCCTGAACCAAACCTGAGAGGAGAAGGAGCATTCAAAGAACAGGTGGGCATGAGAGTCCTGTCAAGAACCACACAGTTGACAAGGCAGCAGGGCTAAATCAACAGAAGGACCAACTTCCCATTGCCTCAGACGGTCTTGGGTCTTCAGTCTGCCTTTTAAGACGAGCCACGGATGAAAAGCATGCTTAGGAATACAACAAGAAAACCACACAACAGGAGCCCAATCCACCACGCTACCTCTTGGCCGAATGGATTCCCAAACTTGACCAACCCGAAAATCGAGAAATTCTCCCGCCGAATCGCGCCATAGTAACTTATCAGGCAGAGGAGAAGGAGTAGGGACCTCAATCTGAGAAAGAGAAGGGTACCTTAGAAGCCATTCTGCCGGCCATCTCCAAGAGTCACCCTCAATGAGATCAGCAACAGAATCAGAGGTTGAGAAACCCGAGCGAGTAATGTCACGGAGACTGGAAAAGATACGGGCAATGAGACACTGGTTACACCACGTGTCATACCAAACCGACACAGACCTCCCATTACCGATCTTATACCAACAATACAGCCGGACGACATCCCTGATGCGTAAAAGGTTTCGCCAACCCCAGCTCATACTACTCTGAGCAGGGACAACCCAGAAGCTGCGATCACGAAGCTTGTAAGCATACACCCATCTGACCCAGATGGAATTCTTTCTAGAAAGGATACTCCAAATGTGGTTGGCCATGAGAGATATATTCCATTCACTCAAACGACGGATCCCCAAACCACCTTCATGTTTTGGATGACATATATCATCCCATGCCACCTTAGCTTTACCAGCCTTCATTGGGCCTTGACACCACAAGAAGCCCCTCATAAGCTTCTCAATATCACCTATAATAGAGGTAGGGAGAATAAACATAGACGCCCAATATCCATGAAGAGATGTGAGAACAGAGGAGATTAATTGGACACGACCAGCAAAGGAGAGAGCCTTATTCTTCCAATCCCCAATCCTATTCTGAACCTTCTCCACCAGAACTTTACAGTCAGACTTGACAAGCCTAGAGAAGATGAGGGGAACCCCGAGATAACGAACCGGAAGGGTGCCTTCCTCAAAAGGCATGATGTGGAGGTTACTTTGCCGCACATAGTCGGGGACATTACAAAAGAATGTAGTACTCTTCGGGATACTGGGGACCAAGCCCGAGACTTCCTTAAATTCCTTAAGGGCGGAATGAAGCACCGTGGCGGATTTCAAATCACCATGCGCAAAGAGAAACAAGTCATCTGCAAAACACAGATTAACAAGCCCAAGATTTTCACACTTCGCGTGGTATTTAAAGGAAGTAGATTCGTCTACCTTCCTCCGGATAAGTAAGGTCAGCACCTCCATCACTAGAGTAAAGATATAAGGAGACATTGGATCCCCTTGCCGCAGACCTCGTTTGCCTTTAAAGAACCCATGCACACCTCCATTAATACTCAGGGAGTAGGACGTGCTAGACACACAAGTCATGATCAGACTTACCATAACCGGGTGGAAGCCAAAGCCATGAAGGATAGTCCTGAGAAAACCCCAATCCACTGTATCATAAGCTTTCTGAATGTCAATCTTAACAGCACAGCGAGCAGCACCATGATTAAGGTGGTAACATCTCATGAGCTCCTGAGTTAAGAGGATGTTATCTGAGATACTCCTGCTAGGAATGAAGGCAGACTGATTGTCACTCACAATATCTTCCAGCCAATCCTTGATACGATTAGTGATCAGCTTACTGATGCACTTATACAGGACATTACACAAGGAAATAGGCCGAAAATCATTGATTCGAGAAGGGGAGGCAACTTTCAGGACAAGGACAATAACAGTATGGTTGATTTCTTTTAGGATCTGGCCATTAGCAAAGAAATCACGAATTGCAAAGAACAGGTCGTCACCAATGATGTCCCATGACCATTTAAAGAAAGCGGCCGAGTAACCATCAGGGCCCGGGGATTTACAGTTGCCAATAGAAAATAAAGCCGCCCTAACTTCATCCTTGGAAACAGGACGAATCATCAGCACAGCCCAGGATCTCGAGAGTTTACGAGAGAAGAGCCCCAAAGTATCCAGCGGAGTAGTATCACCAGCACATCCCAAAAATTTCTGGTAATGGTCAACAAAGGTTAGGGGCACCGAGTCACCCTCATGGACAACATTATGCAAGTCATGCACACGCTCAATCCGACCCCTATTAGCTTTTTCCTTAACCACGTTATGAAAGAACTTGGAGTTACAATCCCCCACCCGAAGCCATTCAATTTTTGCTTTCTGTTTCAGGAACCGTTCCTCATCGAGAACCGCTGCATTGAAAGTACGAAGGTAAAGGCTCTCCTCCTCTCGCAGAGCAGCAGAGTCAGGATTAGAGTCAAGAGCTTTTTGAACTTCATCCAATTCAGTACGAAGCTTATCGACTTTCTTATGGAAGTCACCCTGGTCCCTCATCAACTTTGCAAGAGGTTTTTTAAGTCTCTTCAACCTTCTGGTAATCCGAAACATTGCATGCCCTTCAAGGTTCTCCCTCCACGCAAAATTCTGGCTTAAGGGCAATCAGATTAAAGAATTTAAAGGGCTTAATACGGGGTTTTTGAATCACGGGCAGGATAAGCACCGCATGGGAGTGCTAAGAGATCCTGTAGGGATGAAATAAAGCACGAGCCCCAAGGTAAGCTCCCAGAAACTCCCCATTGCACATGATACGATCAATCTTCCTCAGGATACCCGAGTCGGACTGAGGCTTCTGATTCCAAGTGAAGTGAAGCCCCGTGGCCGGCACATCAACAACCCCAATATCCTCCACACACTCCCTAAACTCGCGCATAGAAATAGTGCACCTGGAGGAACCAGCTGAAGAATCTTCCAAATTAAGAATGGCATTAAAATCACCCAATAACATCCAAGACTTTTTACGGACAAACTGGCTATGCAGACGGAGATTATCCCACAACTCCCTTCTATGGGAATAAGAATTACCCGCGTAAATGATAGAGTAATAGAAAGACTGGTCCCTATCCCGTATCCGGACTTGACAATGCATGACCTGATCCGTGAAAGAAATAATCATAAGATCAACCCGGTCAGGATCCCAACCAAGAATAATGCGGGATCCACTAGCGCTCCTAGAAGAATTAGAAGACCAACTCCACCTTCTGAACACCTTTGAACAGACACGATTGAGATTAGAGACATGGACATGGGACTCTAAGATGGCACAGATGCACAACTTGTTCTCACTGACCACCTGTTGAACCTCTTTTTGTTTGGGGACACGGTTCAAATCCCTAACATTTCACGAAGCGAGACTAACCATGGAGACTAGGGGCCCTGGGAGTGCTTGCCCCCTTAGAAAGAGATCCTTCTGTAGGAAGTTTCATGTACACAGATGTCTCATTATAAACTTCCTCAATGTCTGATTCAGATTCATCAGCCGAAGTACCACAACCGGAGACCGCCCCTTTAAACTTACAAGGTTGGCTTGGGCCATTTCTATTATCATCCCGGTTGTGGGTTTTCTTATCTCTTGGATCATCCTCTTTCTCCTCGTTGCTTAAGGCACCGAAGCAGTTTCCCAAAGATAAAGGTTTCGAAGCTCCCGAACCAGACTTGGAAGTCGGTTTCAAAAAAGGGCCATTTGGAACCGGTTTGGAGGTAGTTCCCAGGTCTTTCACCTTAAAAATCATTTTAGGCTTTTGTTTCTGCACAGAGAAACCATCAAGGGGTTTCCCGCCCTGCTTTAGCGGGCCTCGGGCCGTCTTCCTGGGGGCAACAAATTCCGGGTTACTTGCCTTTGGAACTTCAACAACAACTACATTCTTGGGGCATTCAGCATCTTTGTGGCCGAAAATTTTACACATATTGCACCTAGGCAGGCGCCATTCGTACTCGACCCTAACCGTATAAAGGGTCTTGCCATTCCCCCCGAGGTTGGGGATAGCCACCGTGACAGTTTCCTTCAGCTCGCCCCCCGACACGACCTCAACCATGGCACGAGCAAAGTTTGGTCGACCCCAAGCCTCAGTACACATTGTACTAGTATAGGAGTCAAGCATAAGAGGTGTCCCAACCTTGGTAGCAATACCGCTCAAACCCACCTCATTAAAGGCCAAAAGCGGAACATCATGGAGCTTAATCCACACCGGCACTCTTGTAAGATCCTCCTTAGCTAAATCAGCATCAGAATTCCATTTTCTTAACATAATAGGAACCAGTCTAATCATCCAAGGACCCCCCTCAAGAACCTCATTCATACCATGCTCCGAAGAAAATTTGAAGAAGAAGAAGCCATTGGAGTGCATCATAACCTTCTCGATACCGAACTTCCTCCAAGCATTCATAACATAGTTTTGGACCACGGGAAAAGCTAATCTCTTACCAATGAAGTACCCGTACAAAGTGTTCGAGTACTTTTTACTTGCTTCAACAACCGTGGCCAAAGGGATCTCCACATCCACATCACTACCATCAGGAGCCTCCAGATTCAAAGCACGCAGCTTGAGCATAGGACTTACTTCCAAGTAAGGTTGTTTTTGGCCTGGTTGTTGAACAACAACCGTAGCCGCTTTCAGCCTCTCAATACCACTGGTAGCGAAAGAGTTACCACTAGAACCATCGGGAGCCTGCTTGTCGGCCATATCAGCATCACGACCCTCCTTTGCATCGCGGGCTGTAACATCATAGAAATCAGGGATTTCAGAGGGATATTTAATCCCAACCTGACTTACAGCATTTCCAAACTGGCTGGCATCAGCACCCACAACAGAGCGAGAATTAGGGAATTTACCAAGGTCTTGCACCCCAACCTCATTCCCACGCATAGAAGCAAGTAAGTTTTCAGCCCAAACTCCAAGATCATCACAGTGGGTTGCGCGGATCGAACTTCGCGGTAAGCGCGCCCTGGAAGAAAATTTTCAGGATTTGCACCCTGAGAATCATGGAATTTACCAATGCGATACTGAGAAGTGTCGCTAGTAGTGTAGCCTTTAGTGTAGCCAACAGTGTTGCTACCAGAGGCAGGAGGAGTGCGACACTGGCCGGTTGTGTAGCAGTTTCTAGTGTCGCAGGACCTTGTGTCGCACTGACCGGTAGTGTCGCAGTTTCTAGTGTCGCAGGACCTTGTGTCGCTATTAGGGTTAGGGTAACGACTCTTGTCGCCCCTAGTGTCGCAGCGCGGCCCATCTTCAACCTCCAGCTGCGGCGCCGGAGTTGTAGAAATTCCAGAATCCGAACCATTTGACGAGCCAGACCCAAATCCACCGTGATCGTCTTTACAACTCGAAGCCAGAGCACTGACTCCTTTCTTTTTCTTTTTCGGGGTGCCTCTGTCTTTCATTACGGAGCCCGACGACCGAGACCCACTAGGAAATTAGAAAAGGCACAATATGGACCGCAAGGACACCAGCTAGAACACACCACTCGGAACAGAAGCTTCACCACTACCAAAAGACCAGAAAGGTAGATTAAAACATGGCCGTATGGTGGAGAAAACCGAGAACCGCCCTCGTCGGAAAATCACGCCGGAAAACGCCCTTGGATAAAAAATTGCCGAATCGCATGAGTTATTAGTTTTCTGTGTGATGTTTTTTATTTAATTAATGAATGTGTTTTAATTGAAATTGTTTTTTAAAAAATATAAATGTATTTTTTTTAATTTAAAAAAATAATAATTAAAATTAATTGGTTGGTTGGGTCCAGAAAAATTCAGTTTCTCTGGTCATCATAGTGTTTAGTTTTATGAGAAAGTGCTGACGTGATATTGAGTTGATTATTTAGTTCTTCAATTTTTACTTTCATTATAGGGAATGGTTAATACATTTCTATGAACATATAACACGGAACCTTTTAAAATGTCAATTTTTGTCCCTGTGGTCTTGTCAATTCGCTGATTTTGTCCGTATACTTTTTTTCGCATTTTTTATCCTTGAACTTGTTAAATTTTGCAATTTTTATCCATTTCCGTTAAAATTAACGAGCTAGCAGTTAAGTAATTGTGAATGACCAAAAACACCCTCTCTTTTATCATTTCTTTTCACCTCTTATTTCCTTGCTTATACCCGCAAAAAGAAAAATGAACACTCCAAACAAGATCCCAAGTTATCTTCCTTTTTTCTCCAACATCCCCATCTCCACAAAATCACCACCACCCTAATACCATAAAATCCGGCCACCACCGTCACCTTAAATTCTAGCCACCACCATCACTTTAAATTCCGGCCACTACCACCATCACCTTCAAGCAGCAGCCGGAATCCCAGACCACCAACCACCATCATCGGGTTGCACTAGCAACCGAAGCATAAACCCCGTTGATGGTTCCAGATCTTCTCGAACTCGCTGCCACAACCGATACAATCTCCGGCCACCGCTGAAGGTTCAAAGGTTTCCGCCGCCGCGGCTGAAGGTTTTCTTGGTGAGTAAACGATTTTTGAACAATAGTTTCGTCGTACTCAATCACGGATATAACAATCAGGTTCGATGGGGGTTTCATGGTGGTCGGATTTTTGCAAGATTTCACAGTTGTTCGAATTTTGCAAGATTTCACGGGGTTTCATGGTGGTCGGATTAATGGAGGGTTAGAAAAGGTTCAGATTTTTAGTTCATGTACTATCTTTTCTGTTTAGATTGTATGTGTATCTTTGTTTTATGTTCATGTACTGAGATTTGGTTTGAAAAAGAAATAGGTTTTTTCTTTTCCTCTATTCCAGATCAAATCAGGGTATGTACTGTGTTTGAGAAGGAAGACGAGGGTATTTTTGTCATTTACAGTGACTTGACACTGTTTCTTTTAATTTTAACGGAAAAAAATAAAAATTGCAAAATTTAACAAGTTCAAGGATAAAAATGCGAAAGAAAATAGTACAAGGACAAAATCTGCCAATTGGCAAGACTATAGGGACAAAAAATGCAATTTACCCTTTATACTATTCAGTTTCTTACCTTTGTAATCCTCTAAGTTTGATAGATTAAGTTATAATACTCTATACAAATTCAACGAGTTTTAGCGAGAATAAATCTTGATTATGTATACAATTAACATTTCATATAAGTAAAAGTCACCCTATCTAGCCCTCTCTACAAACCCATATATCTCATCTTTTCATTAATATGGAGATAAATGATTATTTTAAATTTAATGTATTTGAACGATATAACTTATTTCATCTCACCAAATAAAATATCTTTGATCACGCGAATTAATAAAATTAGTTTTATACTCGGGCGTTGTCCAGTTAACATGACTATGCAACTAAATAGTAATTAAAAAAAATTATAATATCATATATTTAAATAAAACAAATTATAATATCATAAAGCACATTTACGTAGAAGTTTCAAACCCTAGTGTTTAATACATATAATCCTTACTAACAAACCTACTAAATTAAAATGTTAGCAAATACCAAGTATCCTTCCAAGTAACTCATATCTCTATCTTCACATAACCATACACATATTGTCGTGCTAATTTCGGGTTTAACATTTCCCATTTACGTTGAGTTTCATAATTACCAACTATCCTTCATATAACTCATATCTCTATCTTCACATAACCATACATACTGCCATGACTTTCATTCTAGTGTTATACTCGAACGGTGTCCCGAGAACACTGTTTTTGACACGTCAAATATCTAAAAACAAAGTAATTAATACTTGAATCTCCTAAAACAAAATGAAAAGTATATTTGGACTACATGAAATAAGTAAAATCTGAAATTGATTTGAACACGTCTATAAGATACAATGCTTCCCGAAATGTCATTTGTAAATAATACTCGAAGTTCCTATTATAAGCACAAATGCCCGCACTCCTTTGCCTTCTTTGTTCCACATTCTACAAATCCTACAAATTACACACTCTAAATATACGAGCTGAAGTTTTCACACATGTAAACAGTATTATAGAGACAAAACTTAACATATTTGATTCAAACTAACTGTAGTAGAGAGATACCATTACATGTTCACACGTGTAAACAATTATAACCCGTAGAGAAGCCTACAAAAATAGATAACATTAATAAAGATTCATGCCGATGTGATATTGTGATGTGCAAGAACCAAATAAAGTGGATGACATAAAGCACACATATAAGATTTATTGGTCACAGTTAGCAGTGGCAAAATGGGCGGGTTGAGTAACAGGTCAGAATGGGCTCCAGTTGGAATGGGTACTCTTTTAAATGGTTAGCTAACCTGACCATTTTGTATGTATATTCTGATTCTGACCCGTTACTCAAGATGACCGGCCCGACCCAGCCATGTTCACACCTTTAATATATGATATAAATAGATTGATGATTAGGATTCCTCGGGTAACATTATGACATAAATAGAATCCTGAAGTGTTTATAAGAGGCTACCCAATAGATCACCTTAATGAATCCGACAAACATGAGGGAGGATCCACTGATGTTTATATTCGTTACAATAGAATAAGATCTTGCTGCAAGTTCAAATGTTTGCAACAACTGATGCATTTAGACAAATAGTTTATGTTAGTGTTTAAGGATCTCTACAAATATTCCAAAGAAATCCAACTTTTGATTGTGGAGGATCAAAAATAATACTTTCCAAGTTTGACATAGTTTCTTTAGAAACCTACAGCTAAAAAAACGGGTGGTTGGACTGTTAGGTAACAGGTCAAAAGCAATGATTTCCGACAGAAAATAATATTAGTTCAATAATGATATAACTTTTCCACCAGGATTATCTAAGAGGTTTAACGATTTGAGATACAGTTTAAGTGACTTTTAACCTAACTAACCCATTTCTTACATAAACTCCTATTTTTATTTGACATTGCTAGAAATAAAGTTTATAACATTAGATGAATAGACTGATAAGAAAAAGAAACTAAAGAACAATCTAAATTGCCACCTCTATATCATTGTAACGCATGATACACACATTTTAAGAAAATATAAATGATGATTAGCTTATTAGGCATGCAATCATGCTTACATTTTCATTAAGCAGATGAACTTGAGACTTAAAACTGTGTATTGAGCTTTTGTACTACAAATTTTAATTCTTCAGCTGTAGCAATATTCTGATCATAGGCATCGATAAGTTTTGAACATTTTCTTGATATTCTCAACTTTCTTGTTGCACAAGCGATTTGTCTGCACATAACTCGATTAACCTCTTTGTTCCAATATTTAGTTCTATAAATAGGCATAGGGATTTAAATCATCGATCTTATACCGTACACAACTACCGACATTCAAGCGCCTCATATAACTTTAATAATATAAATAAGTAAATTAACATAATGACATCCAGGTAGCTAGCTAGGTTGATGACCTGGTTATGAAAGAAGTTTGGGAACACATAATTCGTAAAATCTGCAAGGCCCGACTTTTCTTTAACGACGTTCCACCTACAAAATAACGTATACACGTCATCAAACTTGACACAATCAACTAACTCTACTCTGGAGTTGAATGCATGATGAAACATCACTTTTTATAGTTCTTTAAAAAGAAAACATTATAATTTTAAAGGCGAATAACCTTGCTAAGATTTTAACTTAGAACGTGCAGTGGTACTCTGAAGAGTTGCACAAAATTTAATTATGAGATTACCGATGGACCATACCCTTCCCTTTTAATATGTGTATAATAGGTTCTCCAATATCAGTTGACATAACTACCTCAAACAAAAAAATGGATAAGAAAAAGTATTCACCAACGGTAGAAAGGTATTCTCATTCCCAATTTTGAAACAAAGGTCAGAAAACTTCTTTTAATATACTTATGCAAGGTTCGAATCGTTTGGTGCCTATGCTAAAAAAACAGGACTTAATGGATAACAGGAAATCACAATTAACCTGGTCTGAAAGTTCCAACAGCCCTACATTTGACAAAGCCTCACCTCGTATTTCGTTACCGAGAACAACCTTGCAGCAGCAGCAACAACAAAACTGTCAATCCATTAAGCCATTAACCCCGACTACTTTGACTCTGAAATCTGCACAACACTTCTTGCAATTGCCCAACCTACTTGACCCGGTATATACAACACGGTAATCAACGAAAAAATAATTAAATCAAAAGGCTTACATGGTATACACCAGTAACAAAACAGTAAGAATTCATTCCTAGATCAACACATCAATACATCAGAAAATGAACGAAAAAGGTAAAAATAGTTTAATCAAATATTGAAATTCAAATGAAAAGGTTCGTACCATATGGATACATGATCATTCACCAAAGTAGCGATGTTGCTTCATTACGCGACATTAGATTTTCTTACACACATATTATCATCAATATGGTTCCTTCTGAAAATCACAAAACGGTCAATGTGAGAAAGAAACCAGAAGAACTTTAAATAAATTAAAGATTCTGGAAAACCCAACCCGACCCATTCCATTTTTCACCCATTACCAAACCCTATGAGTCCTATAAATATAAATACTACCAAAGAATCCTTTTAAATCATGTGTCCCGATTTTATTAACATGACTAATACGTATTTCAAACCCATTTTTAAGCCATGACACAGTAAACAACTATCATAAAAATCTACAAAAGCCCTTTTCACTTGACCCAAATAAGAGTAGACACACACGAAGCAACAAATAGCTAGTAATATCATACTCATCTATCAACAAATATAAATCATGAAGCTCAAACAACTGCTTGCTACACTAATACTACAAAGGCTGTAAGCAAGCCACAATCGAGAATACCATCTATTGTTAAGTTCAACATTACCTAAAACAGCCGCAAAAACCTAACCTGCAGCCTTGGAAGATTCAGATTGCAGCTATACTGTTATGTGCAGAATATAGTATGCCAACAAAAAGCAAAAGTGAAGTAAACAGAACCTCTGCATTTTGTCTCACGACATCACCTCCAAAATATGAACATATTTGTATATATGTGCTTTGAATATGCGGACAATCAACAAATAATATTAAAACAAACTTTTTTATCAAGATTCAAAATTAAAAAAATGTTAGAATTACAAAGAAAGAAAAACATTTTTGAGTAGCATTGCCTTTTGTAATACCTTCACAATAACAGCCCCGATTCACAAAAGCACACAAGCATAGTGTGATATGCCTAACTGATCAAGATAGCCTTGTGCAACAATAACAGCCCCGATTCACAAAAGCACAAAACAAATATCATTAAACAATTCCAATTGTAAATAGAAAAACTATCACTATTTAAGCAGAGCACTACAAGTACGTCATTTGCATTTCAAACTAAAAAAATTCTGAAAAAACGCTTCACTTCACCTTATTCTCGAGTATAGGTTAAGCAAGACATAGCCCAGAAGCCTTTGATTGTACGAGCTGTACGTTTTCTATTTCTTACGTGACTTTAATGAAAGAAAGCATTCCAGGATACACAATCTAAAGATATACAGTAATACAATGTGACACATAAATCCCTTCTTTAAAACCTGTAGAATATCAATACCTTCCATCAGTCCTCTCATAGCAAAATCTCAAGTAACCAAATAGCATTTCATATTATATAACTTCTCATAGACTTGAAATTAAATTTGGAAGAGAGTCTTCTAAAAAAGCCACATATTCGTCCCATAACTTCTATTAAATGGTCCAATTACAAACCCTCATTCAACAACAATAAATAAAACAAAAATGAGACCATACACATATACACATCACTAAAATATATATGAAATAGTTAAAAATAAATAACACTAATCCAATTTAAATAAATATAAGCGATTAAAAATAGGAATCTTACAACTTCCTTCATTGTCAATTTTAAGCTTTTTCTAGATTTGCGAAGTTGAACTACAAAAACTGCTAATGAATTAATGAGCAAATGATGATGCATTTGATGAAATTAGGGTTAAACAAGTGAGTGATGAGTACCTGACATAAGTTTGTAAAATAATCGATCAATTGTTTAATTAATAATGTGTTAAAGGAAATAAAATATAAGATAACTACAGTGACACACAAGCAGTAAACTATCATCATAGGAATTTAGCAATTTCAATGGCCACTACATTCGCTCTACTACATCACAACAACAATTTGTGCCTTCAAAACCCACCAATATTTGGCTTAAATCTTCGATCTTATTCCCGCTATCATCGCCAATTCTCAACTCTAACTAACTATACAAAATCCAATCAAACCATTTCAAATTCTATTCCCGAAAACAAATCAATGCTAAGCAATGTTGCTACTGTGCTTCATTCAATGGATTTAACAAACCCAGATGAATGTATTCAATCCTACACTTTAATTCTTAAAAACTGTTGCAAATTCTATAATCTGCAACTGGGTTTACAAATTCATGGACATATGATTGTTTCTGGAGTTGAACTATGTGACTTTCTTGGATGTCAGTTACTGGAATTTTATTGTAAAGTTGGTTGTGTTGATGATACACGCAAGCTGTTTGATAAAATGTCTGAGAGAAATGTGTTTAGTTGGACTTGGGTGATTGGGTTGTATTGTGAGCTTGGTTATTATGAGGAGACGATAAGTTTGTTTTATCTGATGATTGACCAAGGTGTTCGGCCTGATCGTTTTGTGTTTCCGAAAGTGTTTAAAGCTTGTGCTCAGCTTAAAGATTATAAAGCTGGGAAGGATGTGTATGATTACATGATGAGTATTGGGTTTGAAGGGAATAATGCTGTCAAGAGGGCTTTTTTAGACATGTTTATTAAATGTGGAAGGATGGATATCGCTAGACGACTGTTTGAGCAGATGGATTCAAATGATGTTATCATGTGGAACATGATGGTTGCAGGGTACGTGTCGAAAAGGGATTTTAAAAGGGCATTGAGGTATATTGATCAGATGAGGCTTCAAGGTGTGATGCCAGATAGAGTTACATGGAATACAATTCTTAGTGGTTATGCTCAAGTTGGAAAATTTAAGGAGGCTGCTAAATATTTTTCCAAAATGGGCAGTGGGTTTGGAGAATTACAACCAAATGTCGTATCTTGGACTGCACTGATCACAGGAAACATGCAAAACGAAAATCCTGTTCAAGCTATGAATATATTCAGGAAAATGGTGAACACAGGAGTAAAACCAAACTCGACTACCATTTCGAGTGTAATTTCAGCATGTGCAAATTTGTCTTTGGAAAGACATGGTAAAGAGATCCATGGTTATTGCATAAAGACCGAAGAATTGGATTCAAATCTGTATGTAAACAACTCGTTAATAGACTTCTACTCCAAATGCCTAAATGTAGGTGATGGGCCAAGAAATAACTTCAATAGAATTAAGCAAAAAGATTTGGTGTCATGGAATTCGATTCTTGCTGCATATGCTATTAAAGGTTGTCGTGATGATGCGTTTAATTTCCTTTATGAAATGGAATTACAAGGAATCGTACCCGATGTTATTACTTGGAATGGATTAATAACTGGCTTTACTCAATATGGTGATGGTAAAACCGCACTAGAATTCTTTGCTAAAATGTGCAAACTCTGTATTTCTCCCAACACAACATCTATATCAGGAGTCTTGACCGCTTGCACTCAAACAAAAGATTTGAAATTGGGAAAAGAGATCCATAATTATACCATTAGGAATCAAATTGAAATGGCAACGGGTGTTGGGAGTGCTCTCATAGCAATGTACTCAGGATGTGATGATCTAAAAGCTGCTTATAATGTCTTCCACGGGCTCTCAACAAAAGACGTTGTCATTTGGAACTCTATGATTGCTGGTAGTGGGAAAAGTGGGTTTGGGGTTGGGGCCTTTGATTTGTTAAGAGAAATGAATTTGAACGATGTAAAATCTGATTCGGTCACCATGATTTCAACTCTTGCTGTGTGTTCAAAGCTAGCTGCTTTACGCCAGGGTCGAGAGATTCATCAGTATATAATTAGACATGGGCTTGACTCGAGTAACTTTGTATGCAATGCCCTTATTGACATGTATGGAAGATGTGGTTCCATCAATAAAAGTCGCCAACTGTTTGACTTTTTGGTAGGTCAAAGAAGGGACATTGTGTCATGGAATGTAATGATTGCAGCATATGGAATGCACGGGTTCGGTTTGGAAGCTTTGAAGTTATTTCAGCTCATGACAGGTCAAGAGGGTTTAAAACCAAACCATGTGACTTTCACAAATCTCTTGTCAGCGTGTAGTCACTCGGGATTAACAGAAAAAGGTAAACAGATGTTTGAGATGATGAAAAACAAATATGACATTGAACCTGAAATGGAGCAATATGCTTGTATGGTGGATATCATTGCACGTTCTGGTGAATTATCAGAGACTCTAAACTTCATTGAAAAGATGCCCTTTGAACCTAATGCTGCTATTTGGGGGTCATTATTGGGTGCTAGTAGAATCCATTTGAATCTTGAAATGGCAGAACATGCTGCAAGGTTCCTGTTTGAACTTGAACCTGAAAGTTCTGGTAATTATATATTATTAGCAAACATATATTCAACTTTAGGAAAATGGGAAGATGCAGCAAGAATAAGGTGTTTAATGAAAGAAAGAGGTGTCACAAAAGCTCCTGGATGTAGTTGGATTGAAGTTGGAAGGAAAGTTTATAGCTTTGTTGTTGGATATAATTCACATCCTTTTATGGATCAAGTATTCATGAAGATGGAGAGTTTGTTGTTAACGATAAAAGAAAAAGGGTACGTTCCCGACACTAAGTTTGTGTTGCAAAATATGGAGGAAGCCGAGAAGGAAATGGTTTTATGTGGACATAGCGAAAAGCTTGCTTTAGCGTTCGGGTTACTTAGCACTTCGAGTTCAACCCCTTTGAGGATTATTAAGAACTTGAGAGTATGTGGAGACTGCCATTCGGCAATTAAGTATATATCTGTGACCGAAAAGAGGGAGATTATAATGAGAGATAACTACAGGTTTCATCACTTTGTTGATGGTGTCTGTTCATGTGGAGACTATTGGTGATCATACCACCAGATATGATTGGTATGTATAGTTGCCTCTTTGGCTGATGTATCCCTGAACCTCATACCATATTTCAATGGTACGCGTCCGTTTCATCCGCAAGGAGCATCAACACAGGGCAAATCACCTGTCCACAAATCAACCACATATGCTAAGGAATGGATTCGAACCCTGACCTATAGGCCACAATGTAAAGTCTGGACGTTTGTGGTGATGGTACAACTTGAGCTATGCTCAATTGGTTGGCTGATGTATTATATAGTAATATCATCTTTTATTATATGTTCTATTAACACTTGGCCAACAGTTATTAAAATCTTAGGTCAAAGTTGGAAACCAATCTTTATTATTCTCAAAGTTATCCTTTCACTTGGTATAATTTATTGGTAGTAAAATGGGCGGGTTATATAGTACGAAAATCATATTTTTTTGATATGATCAAAACAGGAAGTTGACGTGTTAAACTTTCTTTTTCATTAATAATTAATCACGGCATTGAATTTGATTACAAGAATAACATTATCACGATTAAAATCAATATTTGTATTACAAGAATGTAAGCATAAAAATGCACTTTGGGTTACATTCATCTTGATTAGCAATTTAGCATTGCATCTCGTTTTATGAGTACTAATTTGTCACTCATTTGGCATACAATACAACTACATGTTATCTCTTCCTTTCTTCTTCTTTTTTCATTCGATTGTTCATCGAATTTTGTAGTATGATTGTGTGAGAATCACCTCCCTTATTATTGAGAGACAAAGATCACATGTTCAAGTTGAAAACTCCTCCATTTTTCTAAACAAATACATTACTAGACAAATACTCGGTTAAAGAACAGAGTTTAGTTACGAAAAACTCCTCAATTTTCTAAAAAATTTTCTTCAGGTTGGAGTTTTCCGAAAAAGTTTTCAAGAAAATGGAATCTATGATTTAAGGTTTTCTACCTTTTCTATTTTGAAAAAAAATAAAACTTCATCCCTTAAATTTGAAGGCGTTCTCTAAATTTCTTATGATTTTCGAGGGACAAAAAATTCTAAAAAAATGAATATAGTTAATTGTCTGTAACTAAACCCGTATATTACCTTCTCTGCTCCATTTTTCTCTCATCCACTTTTTAATATTCCGGTAATCTCTTCAAGACTCCAACCATGATTGCCACCTTTTCACCTAATCACCATGATTTAAGAATAACAAATATTTTTGTTACTAATTTTTCTTGATGTTATTACCTAAAGAACCATTCTGGTGTGTATACTTTTACGAACAAGAACGATTTTCTCAATGAATAAGGATTTAATTGTTGAAAACCAATTCCTAGTGGACGAGTTACTAACTTATGTTTTTAGTGAGAAAATTAATAAGGAAAATGCTAACTGAGGGCTATGGTTAATCATATGATTTTTATCTTAATTTCAAATTTATAAATTAAATATCAAATTTAAATAAGGAAAATCAGTGTTTAAAAGGAATATTCAACTGAGTTTAAAATTTTATTTATAGTAATTTTAACAATAGCGCTAATTACTAAAAGCATCTCCCATGAAGGCTTTTCTCAAAGCTTTTTTGTGCAAAAAAGTTTTGGAAAAACTTTTCTTCATTGGAGGAAAAGCTTTTTCTACCCAAAGCTTGAGATTTCTCAACCTATTGGCCAAAAGTTTTTTTGATATTTTAAATGTAAATTTAATAGCTACAAATGTAAAATTTGTTTAAAAAAGTTTTTGAAAAGCTTTTATACATTGGAGAGAAAGTTTTTCTCTATAGCTTTTCTTTTGAAAAATGACATGGCATGAAGAAAAGCTTTTTTTCATTGGTGATGCTCTAATGACTATGGTTAGCATTTTAATAATGCGTTCTTTTTCTTTTACTTTGGGGTGTTGCAACTACATGAGTGAGGGATCTCTTTTCTTTAATAATCTTCAAAAACTCAAAACATTTTGATTATTGTTTGTTGACATTGGATTTAAGATTCACATAAGGGAAGCGTGGTGCATATGGTGTCGGAAGGTGTGATTTAGGGGTTTTTTTGGAAAGGAGATGTGAATAATGGATTAGCTTTGAGTAATGGTAAAGTTATAATCATATGTATATTCTATGACAACTAGTTAGTTTATAATTGTTATTTTGTATCGCCAAAGTTTACAAGCATTTTTGGTTACATAAGTTGCCTTAGAAAAAAAAAGGTTGTTTTTATGTTCATATGATTAAATAAGTGTATAAACAAGCCAATGACTTAATGATGTTTATTTTGTGTCATGGTGATGTAATTATTTATTCATTTGGAGTGTAATAGCAATTAGATGTTCTTTTTTCTGTTAATTTTGTATATAATAGATTAGTATTAGACTGGTTTATTTTATTTAAAAATAACAAGAATAAGGAATGGAGCATCAAGAAGGGCTTTACCAATGTCTTAATGGCTAAGACTTGCCTACGGTTTTGAGAGCTTGCTCTCGGCCCTAGTTGGTTTTTTATCTTAATACATTAAGTCTTGGTCCCCATCAAGTCATCTCATGAAGCCTTGAAGTTCCTTTTGCAAGCAAGGGTTGTCTTGGCAAGTGGGAGCTTCAAGACATTATTTAGAAGAATCTTTCTCCCTTAAGAAGGTCTTAATGATCTTGTGCTCACAAGTATCATTACTAGTTAAATGGCTTGGTTTATACACTGACTTGCATGTTTGTGATATTTATGTTTATATGATAATGTTGTTAAATATGAAATAGGATTTGCATGTCAGAAAACATTTTAAAACATATGGAGTTTTATAAGTAAAAGAGTTTATTCAAAACTCTTAAATTTTAACATATATATAAATTTTAGCATAGGATGTTGAAAATTGAGTTTTATAAGTAAAAGAGTTTATTCAAAACTCTTAAAATGCCAAATATTTTTAGAATACTTGAAATGGTTTAAAATGGGTTTTAAACTTGACCAAACTCCTAATCTTATAAATAAAATGAAGTTTTATTAAAAGACTTAAAATCGATTCTCAAACGTTTAAACGACAAACTACAAATATAGTATATATATATATATATATATATATATATATATATATATATATATATATATATATATATATATAAACTAGAATTGTTAAAACATATAAAACCTTTATAAAAGGCAAATTATGTCATCCTTTTGAGATACACTAATGTGTAAAATCTAGTTACAAAAATAAATAAAGAATTACTGTAAAATTACACAACCAGGTAAGTATAACTTATCGTGTATAATATAGCTACAGTAAGTCAAGGTCAATCCACATGGACTATGTATCCAAGAGTTAAATAAAATGCAATTAATCTAAACAAGTAAATAAATGTGGGGGTTTGGCAACCGAACTGATGCTCTGTGTATTAAACTATTGAAAATGTAAAGAAAGTGGATTTTGAAGAATCGATTTGATTAAAGTTGATCTTATATTAAAAATGAGGACTAGCTCACTAATGACTTCGGGGTGTTTGTTAAAACCAGTTTATCTATGTTGAATTTGCAAATCTAGTTAAGACAGGATTAGCGTCCACTTTTCCTACACTTTAAGTTCAATTCACTAACTTATGATTTAATCTAGTAAATAATTTCCGTCAAGTTTACTATCTTACACGTTCAAGTCTAAACGATTATCCTATTTATGCAAAAAAATACAATTTATGCAAAAAAATAAATAAATAAATAAACGCGCGGAAGTAAAAGGGAACGAGTACTTCCCCGGGGGTTATGCGTGTATGCTCATATGCTCGTTAAACCTTCAATAATAATTTCAAACCATTCATTCCTTGCATATACATCTTCATTATCGTACAAAGCCACAATCATCAATCATTTATAATGTCAACTACACGATAAAACAAACAGCAAAGCATAATTCCAAACAAAATAAAAATGTCCATGTATGCAAAAATATAGAAATGAAAAAAAAATCCTAACTCACTTTCGTAGGAATCACAATTGTATTTAGCGTATGCAATAAGCCTTTAAACCCCTCGGTTTCCCGATTGGACGAGTTATAGTCTCGTAAGGATTTCCAGAGAACACACCCACAAAGTTCAAAACACAAAAATTTAAAATAAAAACTAACCCACATGTTGCCTCCTAAGAGGCGCTTAAGTATCTACGAGTCTAAAGCTAGACTCGACCTTCCTTCATCATGTTGGATCATCGGTGAAACTATCACTTCCTTTCCAATCATGCTCACTTGGGAGGAAGTTATATTTCGTTTTACTATTCTTATAAAACTTCTCCCTATTAAGAGTACCAATGTAAATATCAACTCTCCACTTGTTTTCCGGTGGCTTGTTGATCAACGAATGCTTCCCCAATATCTCCTCATAAATCTGCCACATGTCATCAAGGATACCATGTCTCTAGGATCGTCTTCAAGACCATAGATGTTTGAAACTATATGAGTTGTAATGCACTTATCCGGTGGCCAGTTGCTCTCCGTGTCTGTCTCCCTATAAATCTCCAACACATTAAGATCTTCCGGTAATGAAATTTTTTTAGAAACTATAAGAAAATAGTCCGGTGGTTCTTCAAAATAACTTGGTCGTGTGAAAACATTACTCTCGTCCAAAATCGCAACCCTCTCTTTGCCAAGTAGCTTCTCCATCTGCTCATGCACAATGTTCAATTCCTCAATTGTACCAATATATATAAATCCAGTTAAGCTCTTGGAATAGTCATCGGGCGGCTTTGGCTCTTCCACAATTACAAACTCATGATTACATGATAAATATTTACACTTCAAATCCGTCGGTGATTCCTCAAGTGAAATCTTGATCCGCATCCTATCTACATCAGTTAGCTCTTCATACCCTTTATCCAATGAAGGAGAGTTATCCATGCTTAACTTCATCATCTCTAACAACTCCTCTTGCGTCATCATCCCATCTCCGTTATTTTTAAGCTTGCTTAGATCATCGTCATTAAAACAAAGCAATCTCTGTAATTCCTCATCTAAATCTTGGTAATCAAGCCTCGGTGGAATTTGATTTTTCAACACAACCACATAATCGTTATTCTGAACCGTTTTAGATATTTCCTTGAGCTTGTTCATGATGGTCGCCTCCTTTTTCAGCTCCTCATTCGAAGTAGACGATTCAACTGGTAAACTAGCATCTTCACAGGCATGACCGAAATCTCCTCAACTTCTTCCTCCAACTTCTCTTCTTCGATATCTCGATCCTCTTCTTCAAATCCGAGTCATCCCAATCTGAATCTCTCGTCACCTTAAGCTCAATCATGTGTAAATCCTGCAAACCAGCTTTTGAAGTTTTTATGAGGGTAATTTGTGACTTCATCCTCTTCCTTCTCCTCGTCTGTTTCATATTCAAACTCATCGTGAAAAACAAAGTTAGAAGAATTTGCAATATAAACATTGGAATCAAAATCATTAACCTCACTAGCCTCAACATCGTCCACACGCTAGTTTGTATTGATGAATGTATCATATGGACTCTCATAGTTAGGCTTAATATTCTAATCAAAAGTTTCATCCCATTCCCTACTTTGTCTCTCTGTTCGCTCTATCTCCTCTTTCAAAATCATCTCAAGATTAATAATTTTCGGTTCTTCTCTCTTCTGGGTGACTAACGGTTCATCATTCCAAGGCCTTGATTGGTAGGGTTGGCTATCTCTAAAATTCCTATTACCTTTGTAACACCCCCATTCGTAATCTTGATAATTGGGATAATAAGACATTGATGAAATAAAATCTGCTAAAAATACAAACACTAAAAATGGTAAAACATAACTACTGTAAACAAAATAAAGAAAAAAAAAACTAAAACAAATAAAAGTAACTTTCTCGAAAGAATCCAAGAAAGGACCTATTAACTAACACTTAAACAAAAACTCTTAAGATAAATACAGTCCCCGACAACGGCGCCAAAAACTTGATGTGTAAAATCTAGTTATAAAAATAAACAAAGAATTATTGTAGTTCACTATTAATCGTATATAATATAGCTACAGTAAGTCCAAGTCGATCCACAGGGACTATGTATCCAAGAGTTAAGTAAAATGCAATTAATATAAACAAGTAAATAAAGGTGGGGGTTTGGAAACCGAATTGTTTCTTTGTGTATTAAACTATTGAAAATGTAAAGAAAGTGGATTCTGAAGAATCGATTTGATTAAAGTTGATCTTATATCTAAAACGACACTTACTTGGACTAGCTCACTAATGACTTCGGCGTATTTGTTAAAACTAGTTTATCTATATTAAATTTGCAAATCTAGTTAAATCAGGATTAGCGTTCACTTTTCCTACACATTAAGTTCAATTCACTAACTTATGATTTAATTCAGTAAATAACTTTCGTCAACTTTACAATCTTACACGTTCAAGTCTAAATGATTATCCTATGAAATATATGCGTCCGCAATCAATAAACAATCATAATATGAAAAAGTTCCCACTAAACTGATCATACAATAATTCACCAATAAGTTAAATCAATTGGAATTAAACTTAAATATGAAATGGTTTCGATTAAACATAAATTATTCAACAATAAACTCAAAGGATTAACACCCCTAATCACTAGTTTACATAATCCTATTAAGTGTTTAAAAGAATTAGCTCATAACTAAAGTGGAATAAATGCAATGAATAATAAAAATCATAGCAAACATCGTTTTGAATGAAAATATTGTAAACCGAATGATTAAATCGTGATTATGAATGATCCTCGTAACTAAATGATTAGAATGGATGAAATAATCTTCAAAAGCTACAAAAGTTGCTCCAAGAAACCTCAATTCGTATCTTTAGTTGTGTGTGTGAAAGATATGATTTTAGGGTTTAAAATTCGTTTTTATTAAAAAAAAATCTAAATCTGGCCACCTTTATTAAGTGTACGGTGGGTAAGGAGTACCCGGTGGGTACTTTTGCCTGAAGATTTTTGATCCATTTTCTTCACAAAGTACGTCATTGGCCTTCTACTACCCGGTTGGTGAATACATTCTACATGGCGGGTACTAAGTACCCGATGGGTACTTTTGCCTGCGAATCTTCTGAGCTATTTTCTCTGTAACGTACGCGAATAGGGAATGGGTACGCGACATCGTACCTGGCTGGTAAGCCTCAAATTTTTAGAAATTACTCCAAAACTTCACTAATTGAGCTCCTTTCATCGTTTCCTCGACAATTGCACATGTATTCAATTTCAAACCAAATAAGTACCGAAAGTTCATGAAATTAACTATAAAATAAGTACAAATGAAATGATATCGCCTAAGATAAATATGTATAAAATGAACGATATCAGACACTTGTTTTAAGGTTGTATGATCCTTGTGGGATAAAGGATATCTAACCACTTTGGTTATCTTCTTTAGATTTTCGCGATTCCTATAACTAGTTATGGGCCGATACCGCACGTTTTTCATAAGCATGATTTGATCATAAATCTTTTGCGATAAAGGTCACCTAAGCATTAGAAATCCGAGGCATAGATGGGATCAAACATGTCAATATTAACAATCGTTGTTAAGGATCCCATATTTCTAGGAATTACATGTGATGTAATTGATAAATGTTATCTACCTTGTCGAAATAGATGGATGGGATAAAGGACACCTAACCATTCGTTTATTTGTGACGTTGGATCCTAGACTTTAATAATTAATATTTATGAAACATAACGGTATTAATTATAAAGAATTAAATACTAAAGCGAATTTTTGTTTAAAGTTTTATAGATGACCCAAATAGAACCACCTCAACCACTCACTCTCTATCCTTTCCTTCCGTCCTTAAGAATGAAAAATTGAACCATACGAATTTCGTTGACTGGTTTCGAAACTTGAGAATTGTTCTCAAGCAAGAAAAGAAATTCTATGTTCTTGAAAATGCCCCTTACAGCGAGCCTCCCACTGTCCCTAAGGCGGCATACGACTTATGGATGAAATATGTTGATGATTCAATCGATGTGTCGTGCCTAATGCTCGCCACTATGGTTCCAGAACTTCAGATGGATCTGGAAAACTTTCCTGCTTATGACATGCTTGCCTTGTTGAAGGAAATGTTCCACTACAAGCAAGGATTGAGAGCTTCAACATTGTTCGAGCATTTCATGCATATCACATGGAAGAGGGACAAAGCGTAAGCACACATGTGCCTAAAATGAAGAGTCATATTGATCACTTGGAGAGATTGGAATGTCCAGTCTCCAAAGAGTTAGCTGTGGATTTCATCCTTAAATCCATGCCAAAGTCATTTGATCCTTTCGTGATGAACTATAATATGAATAGGTTGAACAAATCCATCTCGGAGCTGCATGTGATGCTTAAGACTGTCGAGAATAGTCTTCCCAAGAAAACTCCTCAAGTGCTCATGATCAAGGAGGGCAAAGTCCAAAAGCCCAAACATCAATACTCCAAGACCAAGGAGAATGCCGCCAAAGGGAAAGGAAAGGGTCAAAAGTTTACCCCTCCCCTCCAACCAAAGAAGAAAATGGCTAAGGAAGGCACATGCTTCCAATGTGGTGCCATTGGCCACTGGAAGAGGAATTGCTCTTCTTATCTAGTAGAGTTGAAAAAGATGAAGGCTGGTGAGACAACACTTCAGGTATCTTTCATATAGAACTTTATACATTCTCTTTACCTACAAACACATGGATATTTGATACTGGATGTGGAACTCATATTTGTAATTCATTATAGGGGTTCGTAAGGAGTAGACAACTGAAGAAAGGCGAGTTGGTACTCCACGTGGAAAATGAAGCAAAAGTTGCGGCCTCTCACTTGGAAGTTTTGAACTCTTACTACCAATCGACGTGATTTTACATCTAGAAAATGTATGCTATGTACCTAGTTTGACTAGGAATATAAATTCAGTCGTCTGTATTAAACAATGCGGTTTTACAATTCGCGATATGGGTGATGTATTTCATATATATAAAAATGAAATGTTTTATTCTAAGGTCCGACCTCTTAATAAAATTTATGAAGTAAATCGCGATTGTTCAACAAATAATAGTTCTATATATAATGCAAACACCAAATTACTTAGATCGGATTTAAGTAATACCTATCTATGGCATTGTCGTCTTGGACATATAAACAAGAAACGCATATCCCAATTTCAAAAGAATGGTGTTTTGAAGGAAAATGATAATGACTCATTTGATATATGCAAGTGTTGTTTACTTGGTAAAATGACTAAGTTACCCTTTACTAGTAGTAGTGAAAGAGCAAATGATTTGTTAGGAGTATTACATACTGATGTATGCGGTCCTTTCAAACCTACAACTAGATATGTTGAAAGATACTTCATCACCTTCACTAACGACTATAGTCTTTATGGTTATGTGTTCTTGATGAAACATAAGCACGGAGCATTTGAAATGTTCAAATTGTTTCGAAGTGAAGTTGAGAATCAACTCAACAAGACCATTAAAACCCTTCGTTTTGATCGAGGAGGCGAATACCTTAGTCAAGAGTTCTTGACACATCTTAGGAGTTGTAGAATTGACTCACAGCTTACTCCACCCGGAACACCACAACATAATAGTGTGTCTGAGAGGAGGACCCTGACCTTATTAGATATGGTCCGATCTATGATGAGTAGGATCTCTCTTCCTTTATCATTTTGGAGTTATTCTTTACTCACTGCCGCTAGCATAGTAAACATGGTACCAACTAGGGGTGTAATTGAGTCGAGTCGAGCCGATACACTTTCAAGCTTGAGCTCGACTCGACTTTAAAACTCAAAGTTCGAAACTCGACTCGAGCTCGACCGAGCTTTAATTTCAAACTCGAGCTCGAGCTCGATGAAGTATCAATACATTCGAGCTCAGCTCGACTCGACTCGGTTTCAAGCTTAGTAATTCAAGTGTTCAACAAGAATGACAACCTTTCTTGTGCATCTCAAATTCTTAATCTCCAAAAAAGAAATAAATATAGGAGTTAACAAAATAAACAGATGCGTAAAAATGAAACAAACAAAGTTTAAAATGAAAAAGTACAACAGATCTAACATCGATTTTAAAGGAAAGCAAAGTAATAAAGAATTTAACCACTCATTCTAAATTGTATTAAGAAACTGATTATAATTATTATAATTTATAATTTATAATTATAATAATAGTAATAAAAGATAAAAGATCATGGGATGAAAAACTTGTGGAAACTATAAATCAATGAAAGAAAATGAAGAATGGTGTTTAGACGTGCACTGGTCGGTAGTGAAGGTGGAAAGCGAGCGGCCGTCATTCATGAATCATGATTAAGTGATTTGAGAAAGAAATCATCTTTTAGGTTTTTTATGTTTACGTAGTGGCTTAGTAAGGGCAACTTTGTAAATATACATATATTCCGAGGGTACAAGTGTAATATTGAACAAACTCGATTAGGCTCGCGAGCTTCACGAGCTGAGTATTTTGATACTCGAACTCGGCTCGACACCATACTTGAGTAGCTCGAGCTCGAGCTCGACTCGATTCAAAGCGAGTCGAATTCGAATATTTGACGAGTCGAACTCGAGTAGCTCACGAGTTGTCTCGTCTCGTTTACACCCCTAGTACCAACAAACAAAGTAGATAAAACATCTTACGAGATTTGGCATGGAAAGGTTCCATCTTTATCTTACATAAAGATGTGGGGTTGCGTAGCTTATATAAGACAAGAAGCTACTAGCAAGCTAGACCCTAGATCTACTAAGTGCATTTTTGTAGGATATCCTAAAGATTGTTTTGGATACTACTTCAACAATTTCACAGAAAATAATATTTTCTTTTCCAAAAAGCAAAGTTTTTAGAAAGTAAGTTTCTAAATGATGAAGCTGGTGGGAGGCGTGTGGAACTTGAAGAAGTTAAAGAGTCACAAGATGCACCAGAGATTGATACTAGTGCTCAACAAGAAATTGTTGAAACTGATGGGTTGATCAAGAACCTACCGAAACACAAGGCATTCGCAGATCTTTTAGAACTCATCATGAGCCCAAGAAATTTAGTAACATCGTGACTAAAGATCTATGCTTGATGACAGAACCAAATGAACCGTTCAACTACCAAGGTGCTGTAACAGATCATGAATCTGACAAATGGCTTGAAGCCATGAACGCTGAGATACAATCCATTTGTGATAATCAAGTATGAGACTTGGTTAATCTTCCTCCCTATAGAAAGACTGTAGGGAGCAAGTGGGTTTTCAAGAAGAAAACCGACATGGATGGAAATGTACACACCTATAAAGCTAGAATTGTAGCAAAGGGTTACACTCAAACTCATGGTATTGACTATGAAGACACGTTTTCGCCCGTTGCAATGATCAAGTCTATTAGGATATTATGGCAAATGGATGTCAAAACGTCTTTTCTGAATGGAGTCTTACTTGAAGATGTCTATATGGTTCAGCTGGAAGATTTTCTCGATCCAAAACATCCTAATAAGGTATGTAAGCTTAAGAGATGCATTTATGGTCTTAAGCAAGCATCTAGAAGATGGAATCTTCGATTTGATGAGAGAATCAAAGAGTTTTATTTTATCAAAATGAGGAAGAGTCTTGTTGGGTCACAAGGTTCCCAAAACTTAGATACAGATTAAATAACAGTTATCTCAACGTGTTAGTTTATATCCAAGTTTTATATCAAACAAGTTTAAATTAATCTAGGCGGAAAACAAGATTAATTTTAACACAGAGTTTATTATGAATCAAAGTATTATTCACAATAAAATGTTTGTCTCACAAAGATGACAAGGTATTCAAACCCACACAGATGGTTTGAATACGATCCAAGTAGTATACAAAGATACAGTTATCACTACAAACTTCACAGTAAGTGTGGTAATGCTTTAGCCTAAGCTCAAAGGTCTAGTATACTAATTCTCTTGAATTTCTTGGACAATAGCAGTGCTTTTTGGACTGCTATTTATAGAGTTGGATGTAACTCTATATAATCCAGCTTACATAGTTGTCCAAGGGATAACAGATGCATCTTGGGCAACTTTGCACGCCTTCCTTTTTGCTTTTCTTGGAAATAGAAAAAGCAAAAAGGTAAAAGGTTTCTTTGCTGAGAAGAGAACCTTTATATGATGTTTGACCTTTCTCAAACATCTTATCAGTTGTATCTAGCTTAAGGAAAGAAGAATATCTCCTGTACATTTGTACTTTCATTCTTCAATCTGTGCTCTTCAGTCTGTGCTCATCAGTCTGTGATCTTCAGTCTGTGAACTTCAGTCTGTGAAGCCTTCTGTATTCAATCTTCATTCTTCAGATGATGAATTCATAAGTCTTCAGAAAGAGCATGGCTTTCAGTCTGTGAGGAGCTTCAGTCTGTGCAGCACAGACTCAGAAACAATTCTTCAGTCTGTGTAGCACAGGCTCAGAAACACAGACTCAGGAATTTTCACTAAGTTTCCTGAATACAACTGAGTTAGATTTTGACTCTTCAGATTTATAACTTAGGTTTGATCATTGTTTTTCCCAACAATCTCCCCCTATCTGATGATGTCAAAATCTATTTACAAAAGATAATAGAGAAATAATAAATACTAAGGTGAATCATAACAGATGGATCAAGACTTATATATATAAAGTCAGAATCACAGTTAGTTCACAAAAATATTACAATTATTACATAAGATTGTAAATCAAAAATCTAACAATCTTCAATCCTTTCTCTGAGCCCTGATCTCTTTCATCTTTTCCACTTTCCTCTTCAACAGTTCTTCCATTTCCTTATCAGTTTTGTCTTCAAATTCTTGATACTCTAGGATGATCTTCTTGGAGATATCTTCAAGTCCAATCATCATCCTGAGTTGGGAAAGGTTGTTGAATAACCAGCTGATCAGTCTTCTTCTGAATGGTCTGGCTTGAGAATGTTTGCATTCCTTCAGCAGGGCAATGCAGTGTAGCAGAGACTCTCTATATAGTCCATTTTGATCCTGGAAGCACTCTATCCCATTGATATCTCTATAGCACAGACCTTCAATGTTGTCAGTCTGTACATAAGATCTATCTATGAAAACAATACCTTTGGGTAGAGGATGCTCCCTTCTCTGCTCATTCTCTGTGGATAACCCAGCTGACTTCTTCTTGATTACAAAATTGTTTGCTATACAAAACAACTTGTACTCTTCTTCTGAGATGAGCCCCAGACTGAGAAGTAGCTTAATCAGGTAAGATAGCTCATCCAGAACTTCTTTCTTCAGATCCTTGTCAGCTGCACTCTTCAAAAGATTGGCAATGGATTGCCATTCCTTAAGCCCTAGAGTGTACAGTTCATCCACCCATACCATCTTCTTGCTCTTGGTCAAAGTCAGCTCCAGCTTTAATTTCTGTCCAATCTTGTTCAGATGACATTCTCTGATCTTCTGCTTGAGCTTTGACTTTTGGAAAGTGGCTTGTAGCTTTGGTTTCAGGCTCTCTATCTTCTGTAATCTTATTGACAGCTCTTCATCTTCTTTGATCTGTTGCTCAACTTGACTCATTCTGATCTGAGTCTGTGAACAACTTTCATCTTCTAACTCTTTGGAGAGCATGTCAACAAATCTTGCTTCCTTCAGCTTCTGCTCTTCAATTGATAATACGTTTAAGTATTCGGTTAAGGTCATACCTTGAGCAGTAGCTTCTTGTTGCAAGAGCTCATCCTGTAGATTTGACAGTTCAGGATTTCTTGTTCCAGCAGCATGATCATCTTCCATCTTCTTGATCTTGCTTAATCTTTCCTGCTTGGATAAGGCAATCTCCTTGCCCTTACCCTTATCCATTACTTCTTCCATGGTAGAGCTTGACCCAGGATAAGTGCTTATCAGATGAGCACTTCTCCATTGCATTCAGTCTTCAATCTCACTTCTACCTAGAAGCAGTGTTCTGCTTGATGTGGTTGGTCTAGCAGGATAGGCTTCAGCTTGAATGGCTTCAGCACTGATAATTAGAACATCAGTGCTTGCTGCTGGTTGCTCTGAGCTCTGAGTCTGTGATTAATGCTGTGTCTCAGTTTGTGCAGGTTCAGAAGGCACAGACTGAGACTCTCCAGTCTTGACTTTTGAGGCTCCTTCACCTACACCTCCTAAAGTAGCATCATCTTCATCATCATCTGATCTTCTGAAAACTTCAGACTCAGAACTGCAGTCAGGATTGATGGCATCATCATCATCACCGTCATTGTCCTGTTCTTCTGCCAGCTTTAAGAACTGGTCCCAGGTTTTGATCCCCTTCATTTTTGGTTGGGAATCAAAGATATCCCTTTCAGGAATCCTCCTGGCCATTCTTTTCATTTTCCTGGCTTTCTTGATTAACAGAGGTTGAACATTTTCTTCTTCTTCTTCCCTTGGTCTTTTCAACTCCAGCTGACCTTGGGTTGAGATAGTTGCAATTGGGTCTATGTGTAAGACAATGGATGACTCCCCCTTAGTCTGTGCAACCATCTCAGCATGTTCACCTAACTGCAATCTCTCTTGCTCCCCCTCAGTCTGTGCACTCATATCTTCAGTCTGTGGCACAGACTGAGCTTCAGTCTGAGACTTCACCCTAGCACCTTCGGGTCCATCATCTCCATCATCTCCCCCACTGCTATCTCCCCCTAAATCTAAGGATTTATTATTTAAATCTTTATCTTTTGAGGTTTTAGCTTCTGCAGACCCATGCTTCATCTTCTCCCCCTTTTTGACATCATCTACCAAGTTTGAAAGGGTGGTCTGCATTGCATCTAACCTATTGGATACCTTTTCCTCCAGCATATCCACTTTATCCACCATAGTAGAGACTAGATGCTTCATCTTCTCTAGCTCTTTCTTATTATTAGTGAACTCAGTCTGTACCCATTCAGACAACCTGGTGATGGCAGAAAGCACATCATTAAGTGTACTAGAAGGCACAGACTGGGTCTGGTTGGAGGGGTTAGAATTGGGTGATGGTATGTGTTCCTCACTTGACTCATGTTGAAACTGAGCAAGATCACTGGAATCTTTTGGTGTTGCACTCTTTGCCTCACTCTGTGTCCTGTGCATGGTAAAGCGATCATAGGCATTAAGTGGTGTAGTTGTTCCCTCAGATCTAATCCGGTGATAGGATAAGATATCACGGGGAAATGATTGTGTTGCACCTGTTGCCTCAAACAGTTCCTGGTGTAATGGAGCAGTATCACTGGCAACTGATGTTGAAGTTTGTATGCCCTCACTAACCATCTGGTGATAAGATGATAGATCATGGAGCAAAGAAGAGGAGATCTGTACCTCAGTCTGTGACATGACTGGGGCATTGGCAATCTGTGCAGAGGGGTGTAAGAAAAGACTCACCGAAGTGTGAACTAGTGCAGGACTAGTGGTCAATATGGGTCCAGCCATTGTGAGTGGGGTAAAGAGGGGGTTGGTAGTGCTCAGGATTGGAGCATCTTCTTCAATGCTTACTACAGGGGTCAGTGTAGCAGCAGCAATGTGGGTATCCAAGCTGACTAAACTAGGTGTAGGTTGGGTCAGTTGGGTAGCCATTGGCACCACAGACTCTAGCAGAGCTGTAATGGAATGGTCTACAGCACTGGAAGGTGTTCTGTTGACATCCAGTTCCATGGATGATGATTCCATTTGTGCTATACTTTTGGGGGTTGAGTCTGGTGATTCCTCCAGAGTGAGTGGTGACTCATCTGGGTTGGTTTGTTTGGGACTCTCTTTTGTGGGTGAGGATGGGCTAGGATAAGAAGGTTGATCTATATTCATGTCCTCAGATGAAGAAGAAGTACTACCTGCATCTTCTGTTGAAGATGGAACAGACTCAGGAATGTTTGAGTCTGACTCCAAGTGCACAGACTGAGTTGAGTCTGTATCCCCGGAGTCTGTGTGCTCTGCTTCAGCCACACGATCTTCAACAGCCTGGGTCTTATTACCCATACTATCACTTGAATCATCACCCTCCATGGATGCAGAAGCAACATATGGGTGATCAATCCAGTGCTGCATAGCAGCAGTGATAGGTGCTCCAGAAAGTGGAACCGGATGGTTAAACACTTTATATGTGAGCACAGGAACAGGTATATCTGCCACTTTATTATTAAAGGACATATATACAGACCCAGTTAACCTGGATTGGATGCACAGGGAGAGTAGCCTTATAAAAGGTACATTAAAAATTCTGTTTGACTCATTCACCAGTTTTAAAATTTCTTGAAAATACAACTCTGCAAAGTTGATGTTTAAACCAGTGATGAATGAGCTCAACAGCTGAGTTTCAAACTCATTTAGCTCCCCTGTGATACCAGATTTACCTCCTAGACTCCTAATGATGCCAGAAATTAAAAATTTCCATTTGGGGGTGAATCCTGACATCAAAATTGTGCCTTTTTCTTTGGTATATCCAACCAAAGTAAGAGAAGCCCTTGCTCCTTCTTTGGTTGGAATAGGTTCAAAATTATTTCCCAAAGGCAGGTCTAAGACATTCCTAATTAACTCCTGATCAATGGTAACTGCCCGTTTACCATGATCAATAGTACCAGTAATTGCAGTATTGGTACTATTTGAGGAGCAAGTATACCACCATTCCATTAAAAAATGTGGGTATATTTGAGGAACTGTGTTAAAGAACGCTCCCCTTAATGGATGAGCAGACATAAAAGCAGTTAGTTCCTCAAACCCTTTATTCTTTTTCGAATCAGGGATGGAAATGGTAGCTACTTGATTGTTGATACAGAGTTTTACCTGTTTCCCTTGTTTGAAGGGTTTAGCCGCAGCGATGTTGGCAGGTGCCGTGTAAACCCTTTGATCAGCCATTGAAGAAATTTTAGAAATTGATTTTGAAAATGGTTGAGCGATTTAGGGTTTAGAAACTCTGTTTGTTTTTGATGTGCAAGTACGAATGAAGAAGAAAGGGAGAAAACATAAATGGGTATTTGTAGAAATTAAATTTCCGTTAAATGGGACCCACTTGGACGGTTTATCCCTGTTTCTGCAACAGTAGCGCTGAGGCACGTGCACTTTTTGTATTGAGCAGATAAATAGACAACAAGCGCCAAAACTTTTAATGATTATTACCATAAAGATGGTTAAAGCATTAAATGCAAAGATATTGTTGTTTATTTATGAAAAAAATAGAATAAATAAATAAATATATTAAAATTAAAAAGCATTTAGTCTGAGTGTATAAAATCAGTTTGTGCAATGAGTCTGGGTGACGTCACACAGACTGAGCCATATAGCAGACAGACTAAGAGAAAATAACAGAATTTAAAAAATCTTTTTGGTATTTTCTTAGAAAGTATGTACAAAAACATCTCTTTGTCTGTGCTTTTTGATTGTATGTAGTTGAGAATACAGTTATACAGATTGAAAAGCAGACACAGACTAAGAATTGAATCATATAGATTCAAGGTTTTACTAGGGGTTGAGCATTCCTAGTTGACCAAGCAGATACAAAAATCTATCTTCATTTAAAGGTTTAGTAAAGATATCTGCTAATTGGTCATTTGTGGGCACATATTTGAGAATCACTTTACCTTTCTCAGCACAATCTCTGATAAAGTGATGTCTGATCTCAATATGCTTTGTCCTGGAGTGAAACACAGGATTCTCAGTGATGGCAATGACACTTTGGTTATCACACATGATTGGAGTTTTTGTAAACACCAAATCATAGTCTGCTAGTTGATGTTGCATCCATAGCAGTTGAGCACAGCAACTACCAGCAGCCACATATTCTGCTTCTGCAGTGGATGTAGCAACAGAATTCTGTTTCTTGCTTGACCAACTGACTAGTTTGTCACCTAGCAGTTGACATCCACCAGAAGTGCTTTTCCTGTCTAATTTACAACCTGCATAATCTGCATCTCTATATCCAATTAGATCAAAACCAGAGTCTTTGGGATACCAAAGACCCAGGTTAGAAGTACCTTTTAGGTACCTAAAAATCCTTTTTACAGCTTTTAGATGCGATTCTTTAGGTTCAGATTGATATCTAGCACACAAACATGTTGAGAACATGATATCTGGTCTACTTGCAGTGAGGTATAGTAGAGATCCTATCATACCTCTATAAGTGGTTTGACAGACTGACTTACCAGACTGATCCTTATCCAACTTGTCTGTAGTGCTCATTGGTGTTTTCATAATTGAACAGTCCTTTAAAGAATATTTAGTAAGTAGGTCATTGACATATTTACCTTGGTTGATGAAGATACCATCAGTTTTCTGATGTACTTGTAGACCAAGAAAGTATGTTAATTCACCCATCATACTCATTTGATACTGTTTTGACATTAAGTTTGAAAACCATTTACACAATTTTTCATCAGTAGACCCAAATATAATATCATCAACATAGATTTGGACTAGTATGACATCTGCCTTGTTCCTTTTGAAGAACAAAGTTTTATCAATTGATCCTCTAGTAAAGTCATTACTAAGAAGATAGGATGATAAGGTGTCATACCAAGCTCTTGGAGCTTGTTTTAGCCCATATAGTGCTTTCTGCAATTTATAGACATGATTTGGAAAAGTGGAACTTACAAAACCTGGAGGTTGTTTCACATAGACTTCCTCCTGTAAGTTGCCATTCAGAAATGCACTCTTGACATCCATTTGATAGACTTTGAAGTCCTTGAATGCAGCATATGCCAAGAATAACCTTATTGCTTCAATTCTGGCTACAGGGGCAAATGTTTCATCATAATCAATGCCTTCTTCCTGCTTGTAGCCTTGAGCAACTAGCCTTGCCTTGTTTCTGATTATCACTCCATCCTTGTCCATTTTGTTTCTGTAAACCCATTTTGTTCCAATAATGGTTTTCCCTTTTGGAGTAGGAACTAGGGTCCAAACATTATTTCTGTCAAATTCTGTTAACTCTTCCTGCATTGCTTCAACCCAATCATCATCTTTCAAGGCTTCTTCAGCTTTCTTTGGTTCAATGATTGACAGAAAGTTTGTGTAGAAACAGAAATTTGCAGTAGATAAGTTTGACACTTTATCTCTTGTTTGTACACCAGAAACATAATCTCCAATTATTTCTGTAATTGGATGATATTTGTGTTCTTTGACTCCTAGAAGTGATTCATCATTTGATGGTAAATCATTCTCATTTGGTGGAAGAATAGCAGGACTGAGTTCTGCATCATCTTCTACACAGGGCAAGTCTGAGTCTGTAGAGTTCACAGACTGAAAACTATCAGATTGAACACATGTATCAAAAGAGTTTGAATCTCTGGACATAGATTCATCTTCTGTTGATGAAGGTATTGTCATAGAATGAGCAGGTTGATCATCTTCATTATCACTTTCAGAGTCCTGTTGTTGGTTAACAACAACTGGGATTTGAGATTCAGATCCTACAACAGATAAATCTTCTAACAAATGAACATCAGACTGAGAAACATGTTCATCATTAGCAGAGGAAGCATCAAAGGTGACATTGATGGTTTCTTCAATTTTATTCCTTCTGTTGTTGTAGACTCTGTAGGCCTTTGAGATAGATGAATAGCCAACAAAAATTCCTTCATCAGATTTAGGTTCCATCTTAGCTAATTGATCTCTTTGATTGAGAATATAGCATTTACTACCAAAGGTCTGGAAGTAATGGATGGTTGGAACCTTCTTATGATACAACTCATATGCAGTTTTGCCATGCCTTTTGACCAAAATAGATCTATTTTGGGTATAACAGGCAGTGTTAACTGCTTCTGCCCAAAAATAAACCTTCATTTGACCATGGCATAACATGGTTCTTGCAGCTTCTATGAGTGTACGATTTCTTCTCTCAGCAACACCATTTTGTTGAGGAGTTCTGACAGAGGCAAAGTTTTGAATAATGCCTTTGTCAGCACAGAATTCAATGAGAGTAGAATTCTTAAATTCTGTACCATGGTCACTCCTGAGTTGCTTGACAGGTGCATCTTTCTGCAATTCTTCTCTCTTGATTAGATTGATAATCTCTTCAGGAGCATCATTTTTAGTTTTAAGAAAGATGACCCAAGTGTACCTTGTGTATTCATCCACAACCACAAGTGTATACTTCTTTCCACCCAAACTGCTAATGCTTATGGGTCCAAACAGATCCATATGGAGCATATGCAGTGGTTGTTCAATTGTAGCTAACAATTTGGATGGAAAATAGTTCTTGGTCTGTTTCCCTACTGTACATGCAGGACAAAGTTTGTCCTTTGCAAATGTAACATCAGGCAGACCTCTAACCAGTTTCTTCTTTGACAGGAGGTTAATATTTTTGAAGTTCAGGTGGGATAGCCTCCTATGCCATAGCCAGCTTAGTTCTGGCACAGACTGAGTATAGAGACAGGTCTCTACATTGTTGTCTGCAGAAGAAAGATCCAAGAGATAGATATCTCTTTCTCTTTTGGCAACTAATATAGGTTTGCCTTTGGAATTATAGATAACAGCAGCCTTCTTTCTGATTCTGATTTCACCATCATCATCACAAATCTGGCTAGCACTAAGCAGGTTATGCTTTAATCCCTCAACATAGGCCACCTTTGTTATTCTGATGTTGCCAGCCTTCACCACACCATAACCTTTTATCTTGGCAACAGAGTTGTCACCATATTTGACAGAAGGTCCTTCTTCTTCTACAAACTCTGACAGATTCTTCAAGGAACTTGTCATGTGTCTTGAGCATCCACTGTCTAGGTACCATTTGCTGTTACCCTGCACAGGACAAACAAAATCAATTAGTTACTTTTGGGAACCCATCTTTTGATGGGTTCTTTAGAGTTGGTTGAAGTCAATTCTTTAGCAGTTTTGGTGCTAAGTCTGTGAAGTTGACTTTTAACCTCTCTATTTTTGATTTTGTTGTTTGTAGAAGACATTTGTTTGATCAAAGCAGCCTTTGGCTGTTTAAAAATGGACTTTGTGCATTTAATACCTTCATGTCCCAGATTTCCACAGTTGTAACATTTTCTGTTCAACATAATGGTCCTTTTGGATTTTGGGTTATTATTTGCACTAGATCCTTTGTTAAACTCTTGTTTTGACTCAACAAATGTTTTAAAATCTGTGGTTAACTTCATTAAGTTTTCACTAAGCAGCTTAATGGTCTCAGTCTGGTTGTTAAGATTTGACTTTTGAGAGTCAGACTGAGTGTTAACACAAACAGATTTGGAGTTAGGTTTGCCAGACTGAAAATTTATTTTTTCAGACTGACAGTTAGATCTCACAGACTGAGAATTTTTTAACTCCTTTGTTACTGGTTTTATGCCTTTAGATTTATCATTTGGCATATAATTGTCTGGACCAGTTACAGACCGAGATGTGGAAGGTTCAAACACATTGTAACCTTTCTGTTTATTCTTGATTCCTTTTACCTCTTTTTGTCTTTTTAAAGATGGTACTGTGGGAATATTAACTTTGCCTTTTATAAATCTTTTCTTTTCAAGTTCTATAGTTCTTAAAGATTCATTAGTGATTATAAGTTCAGGTTGTTCAGATTGAGAAGTTTCACAGACTGAGATTTCTGAGTCTGTGTCTTCAGAGTCTGGCTCTGTCTCATATAATAGTTCTTTAGTAACTATTTTTGGTCTAACAAAAGCATTTGTCAATATAACTTTGTCTCCTACACTATGACTAAAAGTATGAGGTAAAATCTCAGGTACAAATATAGTAGGTTTTGAGTTTATTTCTGAATTTATGTGACTTTTAAGATCAAACTCATCACCTATGACCGCTTGTATCTGAGCTGGAATCTGTTTGGATAAACAGTCCACATTTTTAAGTGATGAAATACACCAAGATTTACAGATCCTTTCATAATGATCAGCTTTGTTTTTATAAGCTTCTTTTTCTAGCTTGATCTTTTTGAGAAGGTCATATTGAGCATCAAGCTCAAGTTTGTACTGTTTATTTTGGTTTATTTCATTCACTTTTGATTGTAGATCTTTTTGAACTTGACTGAGTTTGGTTTTTAAATCTTGTATTTCCTCCAGTCTTTTCAAAAAATCTACATAGATGTGTTCAAACATTTTTTGTTTTTCTGCATCACTATAGTAAAGTTTAAAATGATTTACATTGTAAGCAGATCCTCTGTCCCAGTCTGGATGAACACATGCCTTTTCTGCAAATTTGACATCTTTGTCAAACTGGCTCTCTGTGATAGCCATTAAGCACATATCTTCATCATCCTCAGATGATGAAGATTCTTCATCTATCCATTGTTCAACAACCAAAGCTTTCTCTAGTTTCTTTGGTTGTTGTTTCTCTCCAATTTTCTTGGAGTTGAAGTACTTTTTCTTGTACTTCTTGGCCTTTTCTTCCCACTTATCAGAACTTGAAGATTCTACAATCTTCACTCTGCAGTCAGAAGAAATATGACCAACTTGCCCACATTTATAGCAAGTAGCTTTCTTAGGATCAAAAGTTGGCCTTCCTTTTGAACCTTTGAATCTTGGTTTTTCTAACCTTTGGGCTAGCAATGCCATTTCAGCTTCTAGAGACTCAGTTTCATCATCTGATTCTGAGTCTGTAAGAGTAAGATGGTAATCTGCTCTAGAGAAAAGTTCTCTATTTTTCCTTGTTGTTGCAACAAGGGCAGCAGATGGATCTTTTGCAATCCTTTTGGCATTTAGATCCTTTCTGGCTTTGGTTTCTTCAAAATTTAGTAGAAGTCCAAACAAGCCAGAGAGATCATATGTCTCCAATTTTTCACTTACAATTAATGAAGTGATAACTTCAGAAAAAGTGTTTGGAATGACATCAACAAATTTTGCACAGATTTCAAACTGTCCTTTGATGATATTATACCTTTCAAGATCATTGATTAAGATCTGAAATCTGGTATGAATATCAGTTAATGACTCTCCTTGACCAGCAGAGAAGTTCTCATAATTTCTTATGAGATTCTTCTTCTTTTGGGATTGTACTAAACTTACACCATCATATTGGTCAGTTAGCATATCCCATATGGCTTTAGCAGTTTTGCAGCCAGATATCTTAGTAAAGATAGGCTCAGTAACTGCATTGCCCAGTATGGACTTGGCCTTAAAATCTAATGCATATAGTTGCCTGTCTAGATCAGTCCAGGTACTTTTGGCAGCCTCAACAAATTTTTCAGGTGTCAAAATAGTACCATTTGCATCTAAAGTAGCAGGAACTATTCTGCCAGGAATAATGGGTCCTTCCTGAATGACTCTAAACATTTCATCATGAATGCTAGCAAGAAACCATTCAGCTTTCAATTTCCAGTGGGTAAAATTTACACCATTGAAGATTGGAATTCCCTTCCCAGCCATAGCAATAGAGGAAGTCATTTTTCAAAGTAGAAAATGTAGAGAAAAATGGGTTTAGATGATTGTTTGATAAACTGGGTTCCTTTGATCGTTAAAGATTAAATCTTTATTTGCTCTGATACCAGTTGTTGGGTCACAAGGTTCCCAAAACTTAGATACAGATTAAATAACAGTTATCTCAACGTGTTAGTTTATATCCAAGTTTTATATCAAACAAGTTTAAATTAATCTAGGCGGAAAACAAGATTAATTTTAACACAGAATTTATTATGAATCAAAGTATTATTCACAATAAAATGTTTGTCTCACAAAGATGACAAGGTATTCAAACCCACACAGATGGTTTGAATACGATCCAAGTAGTATACAAAGATACAGTTATCACTACAAACTTCACAGTAAGTGTGGTAATGCTTTAGCCTAAGCTCAAAGGTCTAGTATACTAATTCTCTTGAATTTCTTGGATAATAGCAGTGCTTTTTGGACTGCTATTTATAGAGTTGGATGTAACTCTATATTATCCAGCTTACATAGTTGTCCAAGGGATAACAGATGCATCTTGGGCAACTTTGCACGCCTTCCTTTTTGCTTTTCTTGGAAATAGAAAAAGCAAAAAGGTAAAAGGTTTCTTTGCTGAGAAGAGAACCTTTATATGATGTTTGACCTTTCTCAAACATCTTATCAGTTGTATCTAGCTTAAGGAAAGAAGAATATCTCTTGTACATTTGTACTTTCATTCTTCAATCTGTGCTCTTCAGTCTGTGCTCATCAGTCTGTGATCTTCAATCTGTGAACTTCAGTCTGTGAACTTCAGTCTGTGAAGCCTTCTGTATTCAATCTTCATTCTTCAGATGATGAATTCATAAGTCTTCAGAAAGAGCATGGCTTTCAGTCTGTGAGGAGCTTCAGTCTGTGCAGCACAGACTCAGAAACAATTCTTCAGTCTGTGTAGCACAGACTCAGAAACACAGACTCAGGAATTTTCACTAAGTTTCCTGAATACAACTGAGTTAGATTTTGACTCTTCAGATTTATAACTTAGGTTTGATCATTGTTTTTCCCAACAAGTCTTGTGTTTACAAGGAGGTTAGTGGGAGCGTAGTTTTTCTCGTCTTGTATGTAGACGATGTACTGCTATTTAGAAATGATATTCTGACCCGGCATGGCGTTAAGGCCTGGCTCGGAAAATGTTTCGCAATGAAAGACATGGGAGAAGCAGCTTATATACTTGGTATAAAGATCTATAGAGATAGATCAAAGAGACGTATAAGTGCGTACATTCACAAAATCTTGAAAAGGTTCAAGATGGAAAACTCTAAGAGAGGTTTTCTGTCAATACCACATGGCATGATTTTGAGCTCGTCTCAAAGTCCTAGCAAAAAGGTTGAGCTAGAAAGGATGAATGGAATTCCATATGCTTCGACAATAGGATCCATCATGTATGTCATGCAATGCAGGAGACCAGATGTATCGTGTGCTTTGAGCATGACGAGCAGGTACCAACAAAATCCTGGAGAAAACCATTGGATGACTGTCAAAGGAATTCTTAAGTACTTACGAAGGACTAAAGATATGTTCCTTGTCTTAGGGGAAACGGAAGAGGAGCTCATTCTAAAGTGTTACACTGACGCTAGCTTCCAAACCGATCGAGATGATTCTCGATCACAATTGGGATACGTCTACATTTTGTAATGGAGGCGCAATGTCTTGAAAGAGTTCCAAGCAGAGTGTGGTTGCTCAATCCACTACAGAATCAAAGTACATTGCAGCTTCGGAAGCTGCACAAGAGGTTGCTTAGATGAAGAAATTCATTGAGGATCTAGGGGTTGTCCCATCACTTCAGGACCCCATAGAGATCTTCTGTGACAATGAAGGTGCCATTGTACAAACAAAGGAACCTAGGTCACATCAGAGGACCAGGCACATTCTCAGAAGATTTAACTATATACGAGATGTAGTTAATGCTGGAGAAATCAGTATTTGCAAAGTACACACATATCAGAATTTGGCGGACCCATTCACGAAGCCCCTTCCACAAGCTAAGCATGAGGGTCATGCTCGAGGCATAGGACTTCGTTATTCTAGTGATTGGATTTGATCTTATATATGTTTAGTATTGAAATTAGGAACTTTGTAGAACAACAACTATATAATGTTTTGATATATGGGATGTGATCTTTTCATTAATACTTGTTGTATGCCATATTAACATGTTTAAATCCATGAATAATAAGTTATTCTAATTGTCCAAAGTCAGTCATAGGTGTGGGAACAACTATTTGGATGATTTTCATGTGATGAAAATGGCAATGAGTTGCAGTCAACTTTCATAGGTATTTGTTAGAGAACAAGTATTGGACATGACCTGTTTCAATGTCACTTCATGGATCGTAGTCATAAGTGACTCTTGAATAAAGGTAGTATCTTTGTATCCTTAGATCTGAGATGTATATTAGGGACTTGAGTGTAGGGAGTGTTGTGCTTTGATATGGTTAACCGATGTTCTTTAGCCAGGGTTATAAAGGCCATTATGTACAATACGAACTATGCAATAAGCGTATGTGGTCAAGAAGGGATTTGTTCCTCTTATTCATTGAGAGTTGACATCTAAAGGCGCCTTACTTAAAACTGAACAATAAATGAAAATAATTGCGATCAATGTCTCATGTTCAACAGGATGTTCTTACAAAGGGATAATTGATAACTTACCAAATAACATCAATTTAAGAGTGGAACCTTTTGAGAAATTGGATGTTGTTGAATGGAACCTCTTCGTGTGTTATTGGGTGCAGTGAAACGTTGCTAGACGTTCACCACTGTCTATATCAATCTTTAAATGAATCTTGAGTAAGTGGGAGATTGTTGGATCTATATGCTCAAGAAACATTATTATAATGATATTACTGACCCTATAGGGTCACACCAATAGCATATAAACACTAATTGATTAATTGCAAGAATTTTCCTTGTATTAATTGGGAATTAATATTTTGTTAAAATAATAATGTTCCAAGGCCTATAACACATTAGAAGTTATATGGTATGATTATATATGTCATGTACAACTTATTGAACCAAAAGGATTTAGAATTAAAAATTGTACACAACATGGGAGTATACATGAAGTGTGAGACAATCCATGTCTATCCTCCTTGTTCACTTGGATGGCCATCAAAGGGGTTCTCCCCTTTGATGTGGAGTAGGTTACTTATTGGTCTTTGTGTCATGCTTTTTGTCCATGCTTAGATGATCTTCAAAGTATGGGACTTAAAGTGTTTAAGTGTGCATGCACATATATACAAGCAATCTTGACTACTTCTCTTGGTGCTAAAAACTAAGAGCTTAAGAGCTCCATTCATTCTTGACATTTTGGCTAATATTTAGTGCTAAAAGAGTGTGAAACATTGACCATCTCTTAGACAAATTTGATTTGGTCTTAAAAGCTTAAGAGCTTATTTATACAAGGGATTATAGACTAGCATCTAGTGTTGATTCAAAAGCTATTTGGTGAACTTACTATAGAGGAACTCTTGTCTTGCTTCTTGTCATCTTCATCATCATCAACACCCTAAGTCCAAGAGGGTTGAAAGACTACAAAGGTTATTTATCTTTAAAATCCCCTATGGTTGTTAATCTTAATATACATGTAAATGGATCTTGGTAGGTTTTATAAAAACGTTTTATAATATGATCAACTTATGTTTTAGCTTCCATTGCAGTTATCTTTGTTTTAAACCTTTCTTTTGATCTACAAACCTAACAATAATGTGTACCGTATATTTATTTGATTATTTGGGTTCTAATGACAATCTAACATGAGCTAGTAACTCAGCCAGCTCCTATGACTTCCAACATTTTGTTATTGTCATACACCATCTCGCGAATGGATTAACATGAGTTCTAATGAAAAACCTGCAAAAATCATAAACGTGTTTAAGAGTAATTATGGGTAAGGAAATTAAATTTAAATGAATATAAGAAGTGACTGAACATACGACATTAAAATAAATAAATAAAACTATTTTATAATATAGAAAACTAAAACTAACATGGAAATGAACAGATATAAAGCTTTCATAGCCAAGGTTCTTACCAGATGCTTTTCTTCGAATTCTACTTAGACAAAGGGTCGACCTCGAATATGAAGGTGAGTAATAGAGGACTTGACAAAGAAAGTAATTATATGATGGATAAATTAGAAAAAATTAGTTTATTTTGATACTAAAATATGAGATAATATGTTAAAAGAAAAGATTACATATTAGTAAGGGATTGGAGATGATAACCTACTATTGTGAATCAAAAAGGCAGGAAGTGATAGGTGTGAATTGTTGGAAGACATGGTGTGCTTCCTATTTACTCAAATGACACGCCAAATAGGTTGAAAAATTCAAACTTTTGAGGAATGGATGGGAAGTGAGGAGTAGATAGTTGATTGATAGTTGTTTAGATACTGTATGCGAGCTTCTTTTCATATTGAAATTTCTTGTTTCAAAAATAAGTTTCTATAGGTTTTAAACGAGTAGAATTACCTTTGCTAATTGTAGTAGATAAAATATGGATATGGATATGGATATGGAAGTAAATTGATGTAGTTTTGATAAAAATTAATATGCCATTTTTAAAGTTTAGAGTTTATTCTAAACAACTTTAATTATTTCTTTATTGCTTTTTTTTCGAGCTATCTTTTTGTTTAAATAACTCATTTGTTTAAGGTTAGGGTTAGACTCTAATATTGAATAAAAAATAAAGATTTGTTTTTCTTCGAGAATCTCCTCATTGGAATTCTTATCATCTTTATTGTTATTTGATTGCTCAAACCATTATTATCCCTCACAGATTGATCATGTTATCGACACGGCGTCCTTATTTTGTTCGATGAAAACCATCCATTATCATTCTTGTTAGGAAATACAACGGATATATTAGCTAAAAACAACCAAATGTTAGAATAAACAAACCCGTAACACTTGTGTAATCGAGATTACACTCACAAATAATAAACATTGCAAACCTAACAATTAAAACAAGCAAACAAGATAAATACGAACAATAAGACACAAGGATTTAATGTGGTTATATCCGACCTCCAACACGGAGATCGGTTTAATCCACGGGGCCAAACCGAGAATTTTTTCTTATTATTTTCATTCTAAATGATTACAATTACATAGGATAATTATTTATGGGATAAACCTAACTTAGAGAACAAGAAAATCACTTTTCAGCCAACAATAATATCACGCAGTGATTTTGAAAATCACACAATGAGTTTACCACTAATTTAACTCATCCAGAAAATGACATAGTGAGTTTTCCGTTCTTTAGAAAACTCATTTTTTTTCTCGTTAAGCTTCAAAATCCTAACAATCTCCCACTTGAAGATTAACGAACCCTAAAACTAGTAATTCTTCACAAATCTTGTCCTTTCACCAATGTCAGCCGTTCTAACCTACCAGTACTGTTGAAATACCATTAGGGACACGCTACTAGACCTCGCAGAGTCGGAAGACTTTCGATACAACGTTAACGGAGCACACACCATGAAACTGGGACCACACTTTAAACATCTTCATTTTCTAGGCCCAAGAAGATCTGTTGAAGTGTGCAACGACCAACCACATGATTCTATCAAGAGACACCAATCTCTTCAACGCGTCAATTACAACCACGTCTAATCCTGCCATCAATATGTCATTGACCACCTGTACAGAATTTCGTCTATCCGATTTTTCTTCTCAACAATCAGAAAATCATCGATAGAATCAATACATAGATCATCATCAAAGTTTACTCGTGAGAACGCAATCACAACTTTGAAAACCTACTTCGTCAACATTCGCTTTCCCGCTGGTACACTGACCCAAAATGTAGGTCGGTTTCTATGAACACATCTTCTCTAATTTAGCCTTCCCCCACTGTATGGATCTAAATAATAATCGCGACTCTCTTGAGAAAACTTTGGTTCATTATACACGGCCAGTTGCAAATTACTTTGCTATTGGAGAGTAAAAAAATGAAGATCCGAACGCTTAAGTGTAACTCGAAATCCGCACACTAAATACGTAAAAACGG
This sequence comes from Gnaphalium uliginosum, assembly GCA_963930675.1. Lineage (NCBI taxonomy): Eukaryota > Viridiplantae > Streptophyta > Magnoliopsida > Asterales > Asteraceae > Gnaphalium > Gnaphalium uliginosum. Next base: position 37,200,619 of record OZ005682.1, read on the forward strand.
AGACCCGACAGTTGCACACCGGTCTCCAAAGCTCCCACTAGTTGTCAAACTCCCACTAGCTTCGATGGGTTAACAAACTCCCAAGAGTTCCCGACACTCTCAACAATATCCAAAAGCTTAACACACTAGGACTTACACAGTTATCCGCCTCTAACTCACTTCAAAATTCTATTGATTCCTCCAGAAGCCCTACTCTATCGTTGAACCAAACATCAACCAATACTCGAGCACAGTCGAACGCGTTCTATCCGACATCTTCTAAAACAAATATCTACAAGTGTAGAAACTCTAACTTGCCTAATCATCCCAAGAACATGAAATACTCAACCAAAATCATGGTCTCTCGTTTCAACCCGTGAGCGATAACAAACCCCTTCGATAACTTCCACTGTCGATTACCAAACAGATGCGGTACCATTTATTACCCAACTACCCAAACCGAGAAAACCATCCTCTTGAGAACTGTAACAAACCTAAAATCTTAGAATAATCCATTCTGTATCAATGAAGTTCCTGAGATATCACGTCCCTACACTCGCAACATCAAACCCCTAGTCTGATAGCGTCCATCTATTCTTTTGCACGGGATCATAAAGATTGATAAATCCAAATCCATAACCCAGATCTCAAATAATCTCTCTGCAACAAAACAACAACCGAGCTCGATTATCGACTTCTTCACCGCCGTCGCGAACAATCACCGTCAACGCAACAACAAAAAACCCTAACCTATTTAATTTATAATTCAACTAGTCGGGCACATAAACTTTGCTCGCCGAGTTCGTCGCGATGCAACAAAAAACGAGTTAGTTGATCTTGATAACTTGTTGCAAACAAATCCTAAAACCGCGTCATTACAATGGTTCCCCCCGATGGTTATCTACTACCGAATCTAGATCAACTAAGATTATTTGGCGACAATAACCCCAAATCTTCATCTTCCAAAAAATTGAAACCCTAACCATCAATTAACTCAATCTTGATCATGCTTTCATCCGCTATTGTTCCCGATCTTCAAACCATGAATCTAGATCAACTAAGATTATTCCGACCTTCAACACAGAGATTGGTTTAGTCCACGAGGCCAAACCGAGAGATTTTTCTTTATTATTTTCGTTCCAAAGGATTACTATTACATAAGGTATGTATTTATGAGATAAACCTAACTTAGAGAACAAGAAAACCACTTTTTAGCCGACACTAAAATCATGCAGTGATTCTGAAAATCGCACAGTGAGTTTTCCACTTATTTAACTCATTCAGGATATCATGCAGTGAAAATAAAACTCACCCAATAAGTTTTCCGTTCTTCAGCAAACTCATTTTCTTCTCGTTAACCTTCAGAATCCCAAAAATTCTAAGCACGAGTAGCAAGTCTTTCGCATTTACCGCAAAACGGACCACCATCACATGCTATCGGCTCTTAATTCTTGTGATCACCATGTGTTTTCCGTTGTTGCTTTTTTGTTATTGCTAAACTAGAAGTTACAACCGTGTTAGAAATCGTGCATTGTCTAACATATAAAAGTTTGGCTATCATTTCAAGAGAAAATTAATGAACCGTGTTTTGTCCAACTATAGAATAGAAAATTACTCGTAATGAATTGCAACAATTTGGGTAGTCGTATTAAACAAATCTGAAGCTGTATTTGTATCGACTACAATCATACGTTCATTGGTCCACTTGTATAGCGAATTACCGATAGAAAAATAGAGATAAGGATGGAATCTGAATTAATAATACTCCCATCCAAATCCAAAATGCAATAAATTAAAATCACACTCGTCAATGAAACGGACAAGTTTCTTCATAAACATCAATTGGAGTATTATAGAGTAGCTAGGTAGTTAGCTAGCACACAACCCGTTTGATAAAATTCCCCAAAGAAACAAACAAAGCGACAGGAAGAACAAAATACACCGACCAAAAGCATATTGGGTTAATTGCGTAAAAATGCAATTAACTAATATCTAATATTTATAATATTTACACAACTATTCGGATATACATTGTGGGTAAGAAACTTGTTATCCACTGACATTCTATGTATTTTAGTGACGTGTCAACTTGTAAGGCACCTTATATAACACGCGACAAAAATACCATAAACTTTGTTACTCACAATGTACGTCCAAATAATTGGGCACACGCTATGAACATCAGACCGTAATTAATTGCATTTTATCGCATTTAACCCAAACGTATATATTATTGTATATATCTGAATCTGAACTACCAGACAAACTCCATAGCATTTCAACTTCATCTTGCTTAATGTATTTTTCTTTTTTACTTCAACTCATAAAAAATGGTATAATGTGCGTCAGAGTATACTTTTTTACATCATTTTATTTAGTTTTGTTGTTGGGTTGCACCTAATTGTTGGTACAATCTCAACTACCCTGATCTGTTCTCTTTCTTATTTACAGTTACAAACTTGTTGTCTGTTTGTGTCAATAATTTGTTGGATGGGTTCTTATCAATTATCATCCTTTTTAAGAACCTAATCTAGTCTAATCTGATCTGATCCACATCACATGCTTCTCACTGATTTTAATGTCAGAAAACTCATATTAGATCTGACTCTCTCTCCCCTTTTCATTGGTTCATGAGTTAATATTATGTCTTCTTGAACCCTATCCATCTTTCTTGCAAACTTTCACTGTGTTTTTCAGGATATACTAGTACTACCTCCATTGAAGAACAAAAGAAAAAGCAAGAAACTTTCTTCTGGTTTAGAGTTTTTATCCAAAAAGACGAGGCCCACAGTAGGCTATGGTGGGCTTCGTCTTGAAAAGTAGAAACTTTTTTTCATTTGGAAATTGGGATTTTTTCAAGAATAGATAGCTAGCTTGTGGGTGTTGATCACCTTTCATATCTTGTATATTATATCTTTTTATTGTAAGAAAGAAAGAAAGAAGATAAGAGGTTTGCTTTATTTATAAAATAAAATAAAATGCTTTTTATCTTTGTTACTTGTTTCTCCTTCATCCTTTTTTTTAGATACTCACTTCCCATTAAACCACTTCCACCATGGGCTTGTGAGATGAGGTTACTTTCTTTCTATTTTTGGAAAGATTTATCCATCTTTTTTACTTGTGTTAAACTTTTCAAGAAACTCATGTTTTCAGCAAAAACCACCAAAAAGACTACTACTTTTTCTAGCACCACTAGTACAAAAAACAGTGAAAGTATGATGATGATAACAAAAACAACAACAGGAGATGACGATATGATGTCTGTGTTGGATTTGCCTGATTTGGCATTAGAATGCATTCTTGTGAGGCTTCAACCTGATGGGCTGTGTAAAATGTCTTGTGTTTGTACTTATTTAAGGGACATGTGTTTAAGTGATCACCTTTGGGAAGCCCATATGAAGAAAAGATGGGGTTCAATTATTGGTTCTGCTGCTAAAAAGGAATGGCAATTGCATATTGCATCTAAAAGGGAATCATCAAATTACTTTCTTGTTGGTGAAAATGGAAGAGGTCTTTTAATGGGTTGTTTGTTTAAACTTTGGCCTATTATTTCAATTAGATCCACCTCCATCTGCTATGATGTTAATGATGACGATGATAGCAAGAAGATCAAGATTTCATCTCAGCCGTCCATTGATTCGATTGTGTCGTGTTATCGAGCCCTTGAGAGTGGAAAGTTTTGGTTTCCTGCTCAGGTCTTCAACCGTGAGGTATTTAGTATTGCTGTTTAATTGTTTATAACTTGTGAAAAAAAAATTATTCATCCGATACAATTGTTTGATTGATTTTTGTTCAATCTATTCGCTATACAGAATGGGCACGTTGGGTTTATGTTATCTTGCTATGATGCTGATCTTAGCTATGATTCTCATACGGATACATTCCAAGCTAGGTAGAATGATTCTTAAAGATGGATATTTTTTTGAAGGGAATGATGCTTACTTTTTGTGATTTTAATGGTTTTTTGTGATTTTTTTTATATCAATATGGTATAGATACCCGCCTCATGGGAGGAGGGAAGCAGCAATGGAGACCGGGGTGAGTTGGGATAGGCTAAGGGCGCCACCAGTTGATACTTCACCTCATGTTCTTCATATTTCAGATTGTTTGAACGATTTACGCCCAAGAGATCACATTGAGATTCAATGGAGAAGGAATAAACAATTCCCATATGGTTTGTTCTTCTTTCATCTTATATATGAGTTAACATTCTTGTACATTTGAATGATTGATTTCTTTCTATTCATTTGATTGGTCAAAATGAATTTGGGTTGAAATGGGTCATTTTTTATTATGGGTCACAACAGCCCGGTTCTGGTTGGGTTATCCCTCTAATACTGTTTTGTCCAAATTTATAACAATTAAACCTTTTTGATCAATTTGACAAGTGCTCCTTTGGAGATAATTTTTTTTTATTTGACTCATTTGATCTGTTTGAGATTTAACATACCCAAGTTGACTCATTCTTAAGTAAATGGGTTGAAACTACCACCTCTAATTTGATGCAATGACATGGGATGACATTCTCAATTGTAGTATGATCCATTTTTGTAATTAAAAAACGAAAAGATGCCCTTTACAACATGACGCATTCATGTGTTTAGTTGGCTGCACTTAGCTTAACTAATTTAGGGATCACTTTCTACCCATTTTTTCTTGTCTGTTCTAAAGTTCTCTTATGGGAATATAACCAATAATTCTCACCCACTTTACTTTATAAAAGTTTCCCTTATCCTAGGATGGCCAGTGATTCAAAATTTGGTAGAAAGTTATGTCAAAAATGATCATTTGTTCTTTAAGATAACGAACCTTCCTTCTTCCTTCATCTTTCTTTGAATTTAAACTAAACAATATTTAACAGAATCTTATTCATGTCTATCCTCACCTAATAAAAGTTGAGAATTGTGTTGTTGCAGGTTGGTGGTACGGTGTTGTAGGCCACTTAGAATCATGTGATGGTAATGCAAATTACTGTCACTGCCATGAAAGTGGTGAGTTCTGCTTAAACATTTATGTACCATACAAATACGTATAATTTTTATTTGGCTTCACTTCAGTTGTACTCAACACGGCCCATATCTTGATTAACATCCACTATTATTAGGCAGACGTCACCATTATATGAGCCCATCCTCTCGGTCTCTATCAAAAAATGGTCCCGTAAGATGTACCCTTATCAATTTGCCATCTTTTTGAGTATGGACCACCAATCACACTTGAAAAAGTTTAATGTTCCCTTTAAATCTCTGTTGTGAAGTTACAATAATGATTTAACTTGGTCCTGCAATCATATTGTCGGTTTTATTTTCATTCCTTTAATGAGTATCTTTTTGTGGTGTCTATATGAAAGACAAAATTCAAAATTAACGTATAAGGGCCAATGTAATAAGTTTATGATCAAATATGCGACCAGGACTTAGTTACCTGGATTATTATAAACTTATATTGTAATGTAGGTCTGTAAATATTGATTTGTAAATATGTTTCCTAAAATAGAAATGCACTGAAAGTGAACTGAGTATTTCATCTGATTCTATATTTAGAACATGAACCTTTAAACGTCGATTTTGAGAGTACGTGCCCTGAAAAGGAAATTTACGGAATGCAAATAATTAAGTGAACAATTCTAGTACGTTATTATAATTTCTATAGGTCCTAATGACAAAATATGTGTTCTGACAGATACTATGGTGCTAGAGTTCAACCAGTATGCTCCTGGTTCACGATGGAGACAAACGATGATCAACAGGAGAGACCATCGTGAGGAAGGAAATGAAGGCGATGGGTTTTATGGAGGAATCAGAAAACTATATAAAAAAGATGAGATATCTATGTGGCAACAATTTTGGCCTGCTGAAATCTTGGAATAATAGAGGTCAATTAAATGTATTAATAGCTTACCACAAATTTAATTGCAACTAGTATCTTTGATTATAATCTACAATGTTTTTCCTCCCATTGTAGAATTAAATATATACATATATCCCTGGCTAGTTGAAGATTCAGAACAGACGTTGTTAGAATTCAATCATGCAAAAATGTGAAAATACTTCCCTTGTATACTGATCTTCTTTTGTTACCACTGTGTTTGCAAAAATTGTTTATAAAAGAGCTAACTGAATATAAAGGTAACATTTTTGTAGTAGAAAGCAAAGATGGTTGCCTGAAATAGATTTTGGACTAGAAAGCTTGAATTATTAAACTATAGCCATCTTGGACTCACTGGAGCATAACCTAAGCATCGTGGCAGTTTCTTATCATGTTTTACAATTACCATTTTGTCTTCTAACGATTCTTTATTCCTCCGGTTTGCCTTCAATGAGAGGCTCAATTGTTTGAAGTAACTTATTTTTGATCTTGTTGTTACAATGTCTCTTGACTGCTTGCTTTCACTGGTTTCCTTCTTTAGAGATGCATACCGAAACAGAACTGATTTTACTTTGTGCATCTTTGATTCTCCAGTACAGGAGGTCAGTTCATTTCGCTTCATGGTCTTCACAGGTTTATTATGGCCCAACCACAGCTTTTTCATCATGGTTCGGGCTGCTGGGGTCTTGACCATGGTTTGACTCCGGACCCATTTTGAATACATTGAGCCTTTGCGGTTCATCATCTCGGTGATGGCCGGTTCCTTTTCTTGAACATGGTCCCAGTCTACCGTACAGCCAACTCTGCGTGAGATGCTACGGACCCTAAACGGTGAATATGAACGAGACCGCCTATGAACACTCACCCTTGCCTCAGGTTCTTCACTGACCTTCTCTAAAGCTATCATGAAAGGGTCAAAACCGTCATTCCATGTGCACTTCTGTGCAAACGGGCGCCTGGCCCGTGAACTGACCGACATAGGTGAGGTAGGGACCGATTTTTGAAGGCGTGGAGGGAGTTTCAAAGGCACCGCCTGACCAATGGTGGAAAATGAATTGGCTCGAGCTGGTTGCCTATACCTGTGGTCTTCCCATTGACTAGTATCGAACTCAAACTCGAACTCAAACGGTTGCACCGGGCTCGACCAAATGCAACCGGTTGGGCTTGTGGGTGCACTAAGGTAATAAGAGGAAGGAAGAGACACATAGTCCATTTTTGATTGAAAAATTATATATTTTGGCAGTCAGTAATGAACAAGTAGTAGTGTGAGGCTATAACAAGAGCATTTTTACAGAAAGGTTGCCTTAAAAGGGGGAATTGAGGAATTAGTGGTCAATTAGCATCCTGAATTTAAGGTTTGAGAAATTCACATGTGTTGACCACTTTTACTTCTGAACTAATATTCAAACATGCTTATAATTGTCCTTTATCACTAACTTGTGAGCAATAAAAACAAAAGTGGAATATAAGTATATTTTTTAGAATAAAAAGATATTTGATATATGTTTTTTGGCTTTTGAACTAATTTTAATCATCATCATTTGTACTAATGAATGTGTTGGTGTGGGTTATTTGCTTTATTTCTAGTAGGCTTTACTGGTAAAATAAAAGAAATATTATAAAAATAAAATAAAAATACAAAAAAGAAAATGAAATAAGCTATGGTATATTGCTATATAAATTTTTTTTATGCATGTCAAACCCCATTAAAGAAAGTTTTTGTCTGTATTTCTGACCGAAAGTTCGTCTTTGGCGATGGTCATATCTTCAAGTTCACATGATCTCCTAATTAATCATACAACGACCGTAATAATGTTGTACTATTATTATTATTAATTAAATTAATAAATTATTATTATTATTAATATATAATAGTTGTTGGAATTTTATAGCCCAGTATCTCCGTCAAGCCCAAAAATATAAGTCGACGTGAGGTCCACTTTAAAATCAATTTATGATACATGAGTAACTCATTAAGCTTCTATGTTAGCTTTGGAATTTTTCTCCAATCAATCTGAGACTGGGTTTGCACCCAACAATAATAACCATTGATTAATCAAATCAAATTATACTTGCATTATTATACAACAATACAAATTTCATAAGCTTAAGAATGTTTTCTTCTTTTTTTTATGTTTTTTTTTTTTTTTTGTTTTAAAAGCAAACGTACACTATTAAATACAATCACAAATAGTATATACATACTCTCGATTGTGTCGTGTCATCGATCCCTTAAGGAAATGGTTACTTATCATAAAACAACTTACAAGTTTTAAACTATAGAATTCAACCAATGAATAAATAATTGAATAAATAATTACACAGACAACGTATAGATGCAAACTATGCAACCATATGATCACCTTCAGAGCCATAAATTATAAAAGAAAAGAGAAAAATAACATTTTAGTGGATGACATGAGAATCAATATCCAATTCCTTTCTTGTTTTCCCAACATATAAGTCTTTGGATTTGATTAATCCAGGTATTAGTCCAATCATTGTAGTAAGAGATGACTGAGCCACTGCATCATGTCTTCCCAGTGACACTATGGTGGTGGATGAACTCACCTTGTAGCTTGACATCTTGCTTTCGTTTCCTCCACCTATCAGCAACTTTAAGTTTTTTGCTGCAACTGATGCATGCTTTTTAGCGAAATAACCTTGCTTCATTTCCTGTCATTACCATGCATGTCAGGTTACAAAATAACCTGAGTTAGCTTAAAGGTTATAATGCTTGGTAAATGGGTAACAAGATCCGTGAAGTCATTAAGTTAGGACGTATTAAGGAGCACATTTGGTTAAAAATTGCAGTGTAGAGGTAGCAAAATAGGCGGGTTGGGTAGTGGGCTAAATAGGGTTGAGGTCTATACAGGTCGTTCTTTATACACGTCAAAACAGGTCGAGTCACCTTTGCCCAACCCATAAAAACTTTTCTCTGTTATGTTTTTGAATTTGATAGATATTTAATAGGTTAAATATGAAGACGGAACTATATTATACAGTAATGATCTATGATGCTTTATAAATCTTCAATATTCCGTGGGCGACTTACGACCTGTTCAACCTGTTTTATCCACTCCCATTTCAGCCAAAAAAAACTAACTACCCATTTGACCAATTAAGAAAATATAATAACCTAAATCGACTCATTTAGTCTATACCATATAAATGGGTCAACACTACAACCTCTATTGCTAAATACAGCAGCTTACCTTGATGTTAGTAATATCTCCAACGGCAAAGATATTCTTGCGGCCCTTGACTCTCAAATTTTCATCAACAATCAAACACCCATTCACATCCAAGCTATCCTTTAAAATTGTATTCTTGAGCCAAGATGAGGCCAACGGCTTCCCAGCGCATAAGAAATGACAATCTGCTTTGATAGTTTCACCAGCTGAAGTTTTATACAGTTTGCTTCCATCTAAAACATCCTCTAAATTTACAGTTTGCTCCAGTTTGACTTCAACATGTTTTGATACGAGCCAATCAAGTGTCTTTTTAGAAGCTTTCAGTCCAAGAAATTCCAGCAACCGGTAGCCATTATGCACTAATGTTACCTTCTTCTCTGGAAAATCGATTGCAATTTCTCCTGCTAGTTCTACTCCAGTAGGTCCACCTCCAATGATCAAAATTGATTGAGCTGCTTTTATTTTTACATGTTCTGCCATGATAACAAGGAACACAGTAGCCTCAAGCATATGTCAGTACCACCAAACTGGAAGACACATAACAAATCTATATACTCCCATTTTGATCCGAACCAAAATAATTGTCCACTTTCAATTTCAGCCAATCATGATGTATTTGAGTAAGTATGAAATTTTATTGGTTAACAATGTAATCATTGCATTTTTCTTAAACTGTGTGCATTTATGTGGTTAAAAAATTGGGACAAAGGAAGTATCATATATACTTTTTGCATGCATGTAAGCCATTTTAACTAAAGGTGGGATATTTAGCCCTTCTTTTATGCAAATGGGTCAACTAGGGCTGTATTTTATGAGTAACGAGTCAAATGGGTAGGGTTTTAACCCGAGCCGATCCGTACATAATCCTTTTTGACGTGAATCCACTGTGACCCGTTACCTGACCCACTTGTGTTTCTTCCTCTAATTATGACCGTTAGTGGCACTCTCTTTAATGTTTAATAAACCGGGTGACCTACATTATAGCATTCACATTGCAGTTTTTGAAGAATACTTTGATTCATAAAGAAAGCTTCCTACAAAAGAGATTTTAACGTAGTCATTTAACGTAGTTAGATAATACCTTTTTCAGTACACAAGGTTTGCTGTTTGGTAGACTTAGCAAATTTAAACAGTCACATATAAATAGGTCATAATGGGTTCTGTTTTATCTCTGATGGACGGTAAAACAGATTTATAAAAACAAAATTGTGTCACCTCTAGTACTGTTTTGGGTTGAAGTTGATTTTACCTGCTTGGTATTGTTTAAGCCTCTCAGATCTGGTTTTTGGTATAAATGGATCCACATGACCAGTAGCTATAACAAGATAGTCGTAGGGGACCAACCGACCCTCGGATGTGAGGACTTCAGAATCCCTTATTTCGACCGCATCGGATACAATGAGGCGCGAACCTGTTAGGTAGTGCTTATGCAGGATTAAAGATCTCTCTGCAAAACTTGGTTCCACCATTCCTCTTAAGCTTGCCCATGGAATCTCTAAATATTCCTTCCTGTTTATACATACTACTCTTTAGTAATTGTTAAATAAATACAGTACAAGCCAAGAAACTAACCACTTTGTAGTTACAATTAAGAATTTTCGCAGATAAGTACTTATTTCATATTATCTAGAATCCAAGTGTTACTGTTTACAACTTTACAATTAAATAGCTTCTAGATAGAGAGAGGGCAATAAATTAAACCGAATCGGCTTGTACAAATAATTGTTGAATTGAATTTCATAATTTTATACAACTATAAAGATGAATTTCGTTCAAATACATGCGGACTGTCCTATGATTGACTTGGTCTTCAAAATCAATTGTCAGACAAATTTCATTATGATTTCACTTCAGAAATGAGTTTGCTTTACCATCTAGGTTGTTTAAGTGAGCCCCAACTATAACAATCTACTACATCATAATAATAAGATTATATAAATGAATAATCTAGCATATGAGGTAGCAAGTACATAAATTAAATTATATATATATATATAAAATAACGTGAAAAGAGAGGGAAAATAACAGTTTTAACTTGCAACTTTTCAGCTGCAAAACTAACATCTAAATTGTAGATACTAATTACATATATATAGATCATTTCTGGGAAACAAGAGAACTGAAGGAAGTATATATATTCATACGGATCAATTAGTGTAAGATTTCCATGAAACTGTAACGTTTTAGCAATGTATGAGCCGGCAATTCCGCCACCAATAACCACCACTTTCTTCCCACCTTGATTCGCCATCAGACGGATTACTTAGATCGTGTGGCATTTAAGTCTTGTTCTGTATGAATGCAAGTGAGTTGACCATTAATATTTATATTAGTGTCATATGTTATATGTTATATAGGGGAAATTATAATGTATATTTTATGAGAGAATATTGGATCGTGCAAGAAAGAGAGTTGTTTCAGTGTAATTGATGATGAAAGAGTCAAGAAGGTGGCAATGGTTTTACTTGGTCTCTGTCACGCTGTGTCAAAGCCTTTAAAGTCATAACAGCATTTCATTTAGATTTTGATAACTATGTCCAATCAATTATACTTGCATTATTATGTTTAAAAAAATAAAAAATACAAAATATATAAAGGAGACATACCATTAGGGGGTCAAAAGGTTCGGGTTGACACGACCTAAATCAAAACCCGATAAGGCTTATAGGGTCGGGTTTAAAAGGTTACCGGGTTAATTTGACCCGAACTCGATAACCCGATATCTGGTCAGGTTACGGTTTAAAACCTTTTTTTTATGTCTTTTCTTATTGGTTGCTTAGTGTAGTATTGGATTACAAGAATATTATGTTTTCTTTTTTAATCATAGCTGATGAGTTTTATAACAAAATAAATATTTGTGCTAATTAATATGGGGGCTATAATTTTAATTTGTTTGGTAATGTATTTATGAGCCTAAGCAAAAGCTAATCTGACCTGATATAACCCGCCCCAATACCAACCCAAACCCTAACCTGATACTTTATAGGATCAGGTTGCGGGTTACTATTTTCACATCCAAAACCTGAATCTACCTGGCCCAACCCAATTACCCAATAACTTGACCCGATACAATGGTATATGCCAATAACCTATTAGGTTTGACATTTAAGTTTAAATTCATAAAGTGTAGTATTTACTTTAGTTATTAAAATGTAATGATAGTGTAATGTTATGATGTTTGTTAACAATAATATTTTTAAAGCTGATATCTAATTTATAATAATGCATTTAAATATAAATTTTTATATTGTACGTTTGGTATAAGTTTGGATTTGTATAATGTTTTCATTTGTTAACCAATAATAATCCTAATGTTAAATGTTAAATTGATGCATTCAATGATTTCAATGATAAAAAAAAAAAATACCTCAGTCAAAACGGCATGTTGTTGTTATAAAAAATGTCATGTTAAAATTTAGTTTATACAAATCTTTCAAATATTAAGGGTTTTTTATTACAAGTAAAAAAAATGTCATGCTATTTAAACTATAAAGACAAAAGAAATAGAAAAGGACTGAAAGTATCTTTTTCGAATAGTTATGGCATGTCTTTAATGAGTGAAAATATGTCAGGAAAGAATTTTAGCCGTAGGATCTCCATGGATGAAAACTAATCTAGAGTCTAGATTGCTCCATGCTATCCTCTTATATATATATATATATATATATATATATATATATATATATATATAAAAGTCGGTTTCAGGGAGAAGGAAATTTAGGGAGAGAAGAGGGAGAAACAATCTGATTAATAAAATATTGAACCAAAGCAATAAAATGTGAAATTACAATAATAAAAATTTGAATCATAGTAATAAAATACTGAATCATATTGCTTCTCTCTCTTCTCTCCCTAAATTTTCTTTGTTTTAATCCTCCTACTATATATATAATACATATATATATATATATAGGGGAAGGATCAGGAGAGAAGCTCTAAATTTGAGGGAATAATGGAAGCAAACCTCAACCACATATTTCTTTGTATCTTCTCCAACTCATATACAATACCCATTTCATCAATTTTTGTTTAAAATTCAAAATTAAAGCATGTAAATCAATCAAAAAATTATAAATTTCAAATTCATCAAAGGCATTCATACATATCTTCAATTATTCATAATTCATATTCATCAAATATTAAGAATTTTGGGTATAACTTTTGGGTTTTTGTGAAAATTTTAATTCACCAATGAATACAATAAAATTAAACGAATTTCAACATACAAAACTTATAAACAAGTAATTAATTTAATTATAGTCGTTATTAACCATCGAATTTCACAAAAAAAAAAAAATTTGAACATTAACATTCATTTGGAATGAATGTTGATCAAAATTACAATTAATATTAATAAACAATAATTTATGATAATTATTAACTTATATATGTTTTTATACATTGTTGAACGAGATAACTTAACATTCATCAGTGTATAATAATGTATATGAGTTAACATTCATCGTAAAAGAATGTTTAAAAATATTAAATTGTAATTTTGATTAACATTCTTTCCAAATGAATATTAATATTCTGAAATTTTTTTGAGTTATTTACAATTTTGCCATCGCGTTGACTTTTGAGTTGACCAGAATGTATGGCTAGGAATAGCTTCTCTCCTTCTCCCATTTTTTTACTTCCCTCTTGATCCCCACCCTATATATGTACATATATACATATATATAATATGTATATATATATGTGTGTACATATCATATGCATATATGTATATGTATGCATATATCATATGTACACATATATATATACATATTATATATATATAATATGTACATATATGTATATATCATATGTACACACACACATATACATATATATATATATATATATATATATATATATATTATATATATATAATATGTATATATATACATATATATATGCATATATGTATATACATATATGTATATGTATATATAGATATGTATATATACATATATCATATGTACATATATAAAAAAAAGAGTGTTGTTAAAAGGAACTACTGGGAAGTTATCTGTTATTTTAATAGGTTGGGGCTGGAATGCTCAATAAAAGTCTCGTAGTATAACCCGACTGCACTTCGGTCAAAAAAGAAGACAGGTACGGAAGCATGTTGGACCCTTTATTTATGTAATTTTGAAATAATTTTAATCTCTATGATAACTCTTTGCAATTATAAGGAATACTCTTTAAAAAACTTTAGTCTTTATAAATTAAAATCAACTTTTACATGCAATTAAATAATGGTTGTAATTTTTATTTTCTTAACTGGAATGCTAGATTTCATATTTAACTACTTAGATAATCATTTAATTGAGCTAGTCGTTTTGAACCGACAAAATATATCGAAAACACCTATAATTGGTATCAGAGCCACACAGAGTTTTTTCGAGGGGGAAATGGAAAGGATTATAAATATTGTAGAAGTTTTAGCGATGTCGGTAAATTTTATAGATAATGAACTTACAGTTTTTGAAAATAATAGATTAATGAATGAAATTATTAATTCTGATTTTGAAACTGAAGATTATATTTCAGAAGAAGACTTTACTTATGATAGATTTAAGTGGACAAGCTCAGACTACATAGTAAATGATTCCGACTGTGAATATAGTTCTTCTTAATGGAAAAATTAAGTTTTACTCATTTAAAAGAAAGTGGTAATTTATTAAAAATAGACAAAGATTTGTTAGAAATACAAAAAACTATTATTTATTAAAGTTTATATCTTAGGATGAGTCGCATCTAAGATCCTACTATTTATCTAACGCAAAGTTGTCCGCAATCAGATAAAAGTATGTCACTTGGATAGCAGACACGAATTGTTATTAAGCACCGGAAGTTCTCCCAAATGCAATAATCAATTCAACCAACGATTAACCTCGAATCTTATTCCCCGGTCTCGGTCGTCAGAGACGTCCATATCGCGACATGAATTGTTGAATAAACAAACACATGAACGGGTTTTACCCCACCGGAATAAGTTGGGATAACCTTGTCTGACGGTCAGTTGAATTGTCATCATACCTTAATATAAGCTATTGCTACTATTATACTGCATTAAACATTTAAATAATAGTTAACTATATATGAAAACTCAGTCGTACATTCATAGCAAATAGGTTGACACTGACAAAGCCTAAAGCAACAATCAAACAAGAACATGCAGTAGGTATATCATGGCAGCTTCAAACAACAAAATGATTAACTAAGTCATAGATATTCCGAAAGTTCTCTCAAAAATATCTACTATATAAATTGAATCTAACCTATCTCTACTCCCATGCTCCGTGTCTCCCAGGACATATTTCAGTCAGGAGAACACCGGCCATGCCGAGCTCATTGATCATCTAACACAAAATAATTGAGTGACCTATACCTATGAATTAGCTATGTTCATTTTAGAGATAAGGTGTCAACCACAACATGAGTTGGACAGGTAAACAATTAAGACTCAATGCCTGTATTCATATATTAATTAACTACTACCTAAGCAGATTAACAGTACAAATGATTACATAATTACACTAGCATAAACTTCTATCATAGCAGACACTTAAATAGCTTAGCCTATCATGATAATTCTGGCATGCATTTCTAAACAGATAATATAATAACAAAACATGTTTAAAAATACAAAGATAGAATATAAATTAAAACCTGATAAAAGCGTAGCGTTACAAATAATAATGCTGAATCGCAGCGTCTCGAAGCACCTCCGTACAGTAATTAAATCCTAATTATCCTCTGATTAATTATTAATCTAATGTTGATTAATAATTAATCTAGAGTGATAAACAAGAGTGAGAAAGTGAAGAGAAGAAGAAATGAAGAAGTGTGTGTGAAAAGTGTGTGTAATTGTGTATGGTGGATGCTTGTATTTATAGATTATGCCCGTTGACCGGATTTTTGCACGTTGACCGTATTTCTTGAGCCTTCGATTGGACCGTATTTACGTACCCGGATAAAGGAAACGAATTTAAGTAAATACGGGCAAAAACTGACCGTATACGGGCAGTGCAGGCCGTATACGGTCTGGCATTAGGGGGTATACGGGCTTGGCTGACCTATACGGTCAAAACCAGGCCGTATACGGTCTTGTTGGCCGTATATGGTTAGGCTTCCAGGCCGTATATGGTCTGGCCAGGCCGTATACGGTCTTGTTCTTGGCCGTATTTTTGGTTTCGAGCTTTCGTACGCGGGATCGTAACTTGTTTTCGCTATAACTTCTTCGTTACTCGTCCGTTTTAGTTGATTTTCGCGGCATCGTCTTCGTAATCGAATGAAGTTTAAGAATCCAAGATAATATATTCGGTTATTCTTGGTCGAGTATACGCGTCATTGGCCTTTGTGTTCGAGGTAGTAACTCGTTTCTTCGTTTTGCTCTAAAATCTTCGTTATAACTCCGTTTGTGTTGATTCTTTTTGCACCGTCTTCGTAATTTCCTAATTAACACAATAACACAAATAAATGTAATATTTGAAGTAAAATGTTAATTATTTAATTATAATGGAATAGATAACGTGAGTAAAAACGTGACTTTTTACGCGTTATCAGGTTTTTATTTTTAATTTATATTTTTTTAATACCCTTAGAAATCTTTTTTTTTTTACTTATCTTCTTCCATCAAAGTAACATCTCCGAATTTTTTTTATTGGTGCCAATTTTTCCAACCTTTAGATATCTCTATTTTTCTATATTTTGGACATAAGAACTCGAGAGGTAATTTGAAAAATACGGGGGAGTAAGATATGGAACATAAGTAAAAAGGATATCTAAATAGCATTTTTTTTATAAGTTTAAAAATTCTTGAGATATGTTTTTTGGGAATTTTGAGAACATGATGGTTTTATAAAGATGTGGGTTTCATCAAAAGAATATATATCGGCTAAAGCGCAAGAGTGTTTATTACTCGGATCATTGATACTAAAAATGAGTATCGGTCGGTTTTTAGGCTTAGATATGGAGACTAAAAGTGGGGTTAATCCTAGGGAATGTCAAGGTCATCTAATTGCACATATACCGCGTAAAATACTCCCCAATATGGTCTCAAAGTGCATACAAGGAGCAAGTTCTAATTCAGAAATGCATGCATCGGCACACACAACAAATAAATAGTGAAGCATTTAAAATGAATGCTTTCTAATAGACTCAAGAATACCTCACAACAATAAGTATGGGTTGTATGTGCCTAGTCGTGCGATGCCCCTCTTAGATTATCATTTCTTTAAAATTTTTGTACCTTATTTATCCCTATTTTCTCAAACAACTTACTCATATCAACAAATGGTTCCTCTCAAAGACATTAAAATTCAAAAAGAGCAGAGCTAACTGAATGAGTAGCGAATCTACTGTCGAAGTTTAGCCCATACCTTTTCTATTTTTTTTCAAAAAATTTGAAAATTTAAGTAAAAAATACGGAACATTTATGAGTTTGCTATTTGGACATAAAAAATCTAGCTAATAGTATTCTATACCGCTATCCCACACTTAGAGGAACATTGTCCCTAATGTTCTCGTCAGGGAAGATTTTACTAGAAGTAAAATACACACTTAGAGTTTAAATATGCAAGAAAATGTTTCTCAAGTGTTTGTTTTTGGGCTGGAATCTCACATTTGGTTATAAGTTTAGGATAGGGTATAGACAACTTTTATTAATTAACAATAATAGCAAAAGATAATCATAAAAACAGAGAAAGGATGAAGAAAGTCCCAAGATAGCGAGCTGCCGAAAGTCAGAAAAAGATGGTGTGAGAAGAAGTTTGTAGCCAAAATCATTGTTCTGTGGCAGATTCATTAGGATCGTAGTTTGCTTCTGAATAGGGCTCATCTTTTATTTCAACTACTCCTTTGTGAAGTAATATCTTAGGTAGTGAACATTTTGAATATACCCTTTTTTCAACAACTCCATATTTTTACAAAGAAGAATCACTGTTTAAAAATGAGAAAATGTTTTCTACTACAAATCATTTGTAGAACATGTGTTTTTAAACGAGTTCGAGAATAATGCATAAAAGTACTATGCAAGTATCTTAAATGCTCGAAACACATGAAGATATTTTAGAAAATATTTCCTGTTTTTCTGAGATGAGAGATTATGAAAAAATGAGTTGTGATTTTTAAAAACCATTTGAGAAGTATATTTGGGTATATTCAAGCGTGAAGGATAGTCAGAGACTTTGTTTCACTTATTGACACGCGACTTCTCAACACTACTTTGTTTCACTTATTGACACACGAATTCTCAAACTACTTCTTTTATTCCACGAGTTGCTTCCAAAGAAGTGCTTTTGTTTGAGTCGAGAGCTCGACTTTCAATTCTTCAGATCAGTCAGTGGTGGGACCTCCACGGCTAGAGGTGCTAGGAAGTGGTTCCCTGGGGTTTGGTGAATAGAATTTGAGGAAGTGGCGGAACATGACCTGGGTAATGTCGGGAATCCTCGTGGCAAATATAGGGAAACTCTGGAGCTTTGCAGGTTTACGAGATCCCAAGTGATATGATCAATTGCTTTAAATAATATTCCATTAGGATTTATTACAGAACTCTCATTGATCTCTAGTCTCTCACACTCCGGATGCTCTTTTCTCAACGAATCCATGAATCCTAGGAAATGCAAATGCAGACTTTCATGGTCTGCGATGCTAGGTTTTCTTCCGAATTCACTAATGGACTCGTGAATGCCACGGATGAGCTAGGTCTGATAATCAGAATATGTGAAGTCGGAGTTATAAAAGATATTGATCAGCATGTTATAGACATCACATAGTCTAACATGGAATAATTGCCAATGCTCCTCCGGTTGAGCTTCACTGAAGATTTCGCCGAGTAGGTCTGTGATGAAGTTCGTGATGTCAATCATTGATCCTTCAACTATAGATGAAGGGATGTCACGCATTCTTTCATTGAAACTCACGTACTCGAGCTCCTCGATAATCTTGTGGGCATGGTACTCAATGGTGCAATCAATGTAAATTTTGTGTGGCGTAGGATCGTCGATATGGTTGTTATCAGCCATAGAGTTCATCAGTCCCCTAAGATCATTCATCATCTGAATGTCAATATCCGCATCAGGATTTCCAGTAGCATTATCCAAAGGAATCAGATATGAGTGAAGAAAGCTGATCTGCTGGGTTGAATATGAGAATGCGGACCTGGTCAATGTTTCATATACTTTGTCGTATATGATTTTCTGATCCTGAAAGAACCCCAAATCATCTGCAGTATGTCCGTCATGGTCCTGATGTTCCTGAAGAAGCTAAGTTGCAAGGTCCTCGGCGAAGGCATGAAGGCGGTTTTGGAAAAATTGAGCATCTTGGGTACTGTTGTTGGCTTGACAAACTCCGTATTCAGCTTCGATCTCCTCTATCAACTCCCTTTTGTGTGGTATATACTCATTGATGGAGTCTTCGATAATAGCCATCAAGATACGAAAATCATCCTCGAATCTTTCAATAGCATTGATCATCTCTTCATGATTAGAGACGATTGGAACCTAAATAATTCGGAGAGGAGAATTTGGGATAGGATTGGCGGGAGGTATAAGAATGTGAATGGAGTGGATATCCTCATCACTCTCTGTTACTTGGTGTCACACCCTGCTGAAGCGGAAACACGAGGTGTAACAGACAAGGGATTCACAACACAAAGATATAGCAACCATACCATTTAAATTAAGATAAAACAGCCTTGGAGGCATCAAAAATACATCAAGTTGTTCAAAGTATACGGCATTATTACAAATATATTACAAAAATTTAGTTTAAAGTCCGTTTAAATGGCTTGGTCGACATGATCCCATGCATTAGTCCACATATGATCTGTGCTTACCGACGTTCTCCTGAAAAGCATGCCAAAACAAAATGGTCAACTATGGCCATAGTTGGTGAGTTCAAGGTTTGAAACAAATAAACCAAAAGTGTGTCCAATCGTGGACATAAGTATGGGTATAGCCGTCCGATTCGTGGACGCTATCATCCCTGCGTTCGTCCAATCGGGACAGTTATAACAAGCATTTGGTTGATAAAGTTGCTGTAAATAGACATGTGGTAATAAAGAGGGAAATGTATAAGCCTTGAGACCACTACTAATCCGGTTATCTGACCGAACGTGCCCCAAAATAAAATGCTCCATGTTCTTTAACAAACATGAGTAAAAGGCGATATTATGCACCCACGTTGAAGTGTGAGTGAGAGATGGTCCTACCCTAAATAGCATGCTACCCATAATATCTACGGCTCGTCGCTACGAGTTAATTAGTAGTGAATAAGTTGCAGGGGACTTTGAGTATAAGAAAAACCCAAACTTAACATGTTGACATACCACAGTTTGCGTAAAAACAGTTCAAAAGCAGTTGATAGTACTTAAAAGTTCAACCAAAAGTTTAAAGTAATTGCATGCCTTCAGCCCCAAAAATAGAAATCAGAAAGAGGGGACAATGAACTCACCTTGTGAGCTGGGTTAACGGGTAAAGTTGTGAGAATGTTATAGACCGAAGTGATTCTCTAACCGAGACCTAGTCCAGTAGTAAAGTGTCCATTAATGTCTAGTGATATGCTTTAATATAATAGTTTGTACAAATTAGTTACCCACTGTTTTAAATAATGAATCTGCCCAGGTTTTGTAGTTGGTTTTGTGACTCTTTTTAGCAAAGCTTTAACAGTTTCTGGGCATCTCTTGATACACCTCAAAATACTAGGTCATTGGTGTATGATTTAGGTTTTGTGTGAAAGATTAGAAATCAAGCTAATTCCAGTTTAAAGTCACTATTTTTATAAAGAATAGATGAAGATACGGTTGTCAAAAGTCAAGTGAGGAAAACTACTACTTTTGGTGAAGTATTCATGGAGTTACAGCCTTCCAAGGTTGGCTTAAAAATTTGGACAGAAAGTTGTTCAACTCTCCTACTTACCAAAAGCACATAACATGTTATAAAATCCGTATGTAAATGATTCGAACAAACTTTAAGTGTGTCTTTTATTTGTAAAACATTATAACATTTCAGGTACAAAAACCCTAATGCACACATATTATAAAGAAAATGTAAGAGTATCCAGAAATAGAAGTAAATGGGTTATGCAGTATAGAATGTAAACATTCTTGCACTTTATGATTACCTCTTCGACCATGGATGTATGTTTGGATTGATGAGGTTCTGTCCACAGAATGGTTGAGTTTGAGCAGGTTTTCTGGAGTGATCGATACTGGATGAAAATGATGAGTGATCTGGGTATTTTTGTTAAAACCCTGCAAGTGTTGAGAGTGTTTGAGAGAAGATAGATGAGAGTGTTTTGAATGTGAATGTATAATTTTCTGCTGGTGTTAACAAAAGAATAAGTGGTGGGGTAAATAAGTTTATTATCCAGGAATGTGATTGGGTGAAGGTGGAGGTGATTTTATGGGGAGTGCAAGTTAATTGATTGGGTTTTATGGGAAATAGGTTTGCTGGCCGATTTTGAGAGAAAAGAGGTAATCATAACCCTTTTTGCGTGCACATTTAACTCTATTTCAACTCTTAAAGTTCCTTTTTACAGAATACGAATGGTTACTTATCTTTTAAATATTACTTAAACAGCTTTTATATCGGGCAGGAGGGTTTGCTGTGTGTGTGGGTAACACTTGATTGGTCTTAAAATCGTTTAAGCATATCTCTAACAGTAGATTGATACTAAGTTTTCATGATTTGTTCGTGATATAAGTGTGCCAACTGTATAAACTTTGGTCTAGTAGTGGACTGACTAGCAGTAGTAACTGAGCTAACAGTGGAAACTGAGCTAGCAGTGGTAACAAACAGTTGTAATAATGAACAGTAGTAACTCGACTACAGTGGTAACTGAACTAGCAGTGGAAACTCAAACAGTGGTAACCAATGGGTACAGTGCTAATAGTAGAAACAGTGGTAATTGAGCAAATCAGTGGAAACTGAAGTATGTGCTAGCAGTGGAAACTGTAGTAACTCGACTACAGTGGGAACTGACTAGCAGTAGAAACTGAACTAGCAGTTGAAACAATGAGAGTAGTAGTAACTATTAAGAGCAGTGTTAACTATGAAAGCAGTAGTAACTATTAAGAGCAGTGTTAACTGAGGAATGATCTTAGCAGTGGAAACGGTGACAACAGTACTAATTTGTACTAACAGTGAAAATGGTGATTTGTGCTAGCAGTGTTAACTACTTAGCAGTGGTAACTGAATGTCACAAGCAGTACTAATTAATGCGGGCAGTAGAAACTTGTTACAAGCAGTTTTAACTGAAGTATTTCTCAACAGTATTAACTTAGGAATTGTACCAGCAGTATTAACTTAATTTTGTATTGGCAGTATTAACCCGGTAAGGAGTAAAAACTTCTAACCAACAGTATTAACTACGACTATCAGTATTAACTTTTGATTAGCAGTATTAACTAAAATTCTTAAGAATGTCAGGTCCAGATTTAGGTGGAGATTAAGTTAAGTATTAACCTGATATTTTTGGTGGTTGTTACAGTATCTCCCCGTTGAAAAGAATTTCATCCCGAAATTCAATTTGTTCCATTGGTTGCCAAATCGCTAGGAAATAAATGTGGGTATTTGTGTCGAATATAGTCTTCGCGTTCCCAAGTAAATTCAGGACCTCGACGTGAATTCCACCTAACCTTTACAATGGGTATCTTTCTTCGTTTTAAACTTTTGACCTCACGGTCCATGATTTCAAGTGGCTCTTCTACGAAGTTTAGATTGTCATCTATTTGGATATCATCGAGAGGGACAATTTGTGTTTCGTCGGCTAGACATTTCTTTAGATTGGAAACATGGAATGTGTTATGTATGTTGCTAAGTTCCTGGGGTAGTTCTAGTCGGTACGCGACCGGACTGATCCTTTCTATTATCTCAAAAGGTCCAACATACCTTGGGTTAAGTTTGCCTCGCTTTCCAAAGCGGATCATGCCCTTCCAGGGTGACACCTTAAAAAGTACTTTGTCGCCAACTTGAAATTCTAAAGGTTTCCTACGGTTATCAGCGTAGCTTTTCTGCCTACTCCTGGCAGTCCTCAATTTTTCCCTGATGATAGTGATTTTATCAGTTGTCTCTTGAATAACATCGGGTGTGATTAGCTGCCTATCACCGGTTTCCAACCAACAAAGTGGTGATCGACACTTACGACCATATAACGCCTCAAAGGGTGCACAGCCTATGCTCGTGTGGTGACTGTTGTTGTAGGAAAACTCCACTAATGGCAGGTGAGTATCCCAGCTGCCTTTAAAATCTATGGCACAGGCTCTTAACATGTCTTCCAATGTTTGGATGGTTCGCTCACTTTGACCATCGGTTTGTGGATGGTAGGCGGTGCTCAAATTTAGTTGAGTGCCTAGAGCCTTTTGAAGTTGTTGCCGTAAGCGTGACGTGAATCGGCTATCCCTATCAGAAATGATGGAGAGTGGTATTCCATGACGTACGACGATTTTGTCGATATAGATTTGAGCGAGTTTGTCCATCTTGTAATCTTCTCGGATGGGAATAAAGTGTGCTGATTTTGTTAATCTGTCCACTATGACCCATATAGAGTCATGTCCTCTTGCCGTTCGTGACAATTTCGTGACGAAATCCATTGATATTTGCTCCCATTTCCATTGTGGGATTTCCGGTTGTTGCAGCAATCCTGCTGGCTTCTGGTACTCTGCCTTGACTTTGGAGCAAGTCAAGCATTTTCCCACGAATACCGCAATATCCTTTTTCATTCCTGGCCACCAATAGTATTCCCTTAAGTCCTTGTACATTTTATCAGCTCCGGGGTGAATTGAATACTTGGATCTATGGGCTTCTTCCAGAATGATTTTTCTCAGTTCATTGATATTCGGAATCCAAACTCTTTCCTTGAAATACCGAACTCCATCGGACTTGATTTCAAATCTTTGATCCAGGTTATGCAAGGTTTCATTCTTTATGTTCTCCGGTTTCAAAGCTTCATCTTGAGCTTCCAAGATTTGAGTTTTCAGACTCATCTGAACTTGTATTCCCAATGCTCTCACTCGCGAGGGTCTTAACTTTTCCTTCCTACTTAAAGCATCGGCTACTACATTAGCCTTGTCTGGATGATACTTGATGTCACAATCGTAGTCACCAAGCAGTTCTACCAACCTTCTCTGTCTCATGTTGAGCATCTTCTGATCGAGGATATGCTGAAGACTCTTATGATCAGTGAAGATGGTGCACTTCGTGCCATACAGATAGTGTCTCCAAATTTTAAGAGCGAACACCACCGCTCCTAGCTCTAAGTCATGCGTCGTATAATTCTTCTCATGATCCTTTAGTTGTCTCGATGCGTAGGCAATCACCTTATTCCTTTGCATCAGCACGCAGCCCATTCCTTGGTGGGATGCGTCACAATATACGACAAAATCTTCCGCTCCTTCCGGTAAAGCTAAGACGGGCGCGTTACACAACCTACTCTTCAGAGTTTGAAACGCTTCCTCTTGTTTCTTTCCCCAAACAAACTCCTTGGCTTTCTGGGTCAGCTCGGTCAATGGCTTAGCGATCCTTGAGAAATCCTTAATAAACCTTCGGTAGTAACCGGCTAATCCTAAAAATTGACGTATCTCTGTGGGGGTTCTCGAAGCTTCCCATTTCTTGATAGCCTCAACCTTGGCTGGGTCAACATGTATTCCCTCCTTGTTGACTACGTGACCAAGGAAGTGCACTTCTCGAAGCCAAAATTCGCATTTTGAAAACTTGGCGTACAGCTTTTGCTCCTTTAGTAATTTCAATATTATTTCCAAGTGTCGCTCATGGTCCTCCTTGCTTTTGGAGTAAATCAGTATATCGTCGATGAACACAATTACGAACTTGTCTAGATATGGGCGACACACCCTATTCATCAAATCCATGAATACCGCGGGTGCGTTGGTTAGCCCAAACGGCATTACCAAGAACTCATAATGCCCATATCGCGTCCTAAAGGCTGTCTTTGAGATGTCCTCTTCACGGACTCTCAATTGGTGGTATCCTGAACGAAGATCGATTTTTGAAAAGTACGATGCGCCTTGCAATTGGTCAAATAAATCGTCGATTCGGGGTAGAGGGTATCGGTTCTTTATGGTTAACTTGTTCAACTCTCAATAGTCTATGCACATACGGAACGATCCGTCTTTCTTCTTTACGAAGAGGACTGGGGCTCCCCAGGGCGATGAGCTTGGACGAATTAGTCCATGACTCAACAACTCTTGCAGTTGGCTTGACAATTCCGCTCCGGGAATTAGGTCGATTTGGAATTCAACTGGCCTAGGTGGGGGAAGTCCAGGTAGGTCATTTGGGAAAACTTCAGGGTGATTTCTAACAATAGGAATGTCTTGAATACGCTTCTCCTCCAGCCTTTTGTCAACCACATGTGCCAGGAATGCGAAGCATTGCTTCCCCAGGCACTTACGCATTTGCCTAGCTGACACCATGTTCAGTTTCTTGCCGGGTTTATCCCCTTGTATGACAAAGGTTTCGTTGTCGGAGAGAGGTATCCGAACAACCTTATCAAAGCATCCTATTTCCGCTCGGACCTTTGTCAACCAGTCCATTCCCACAATCACATCAAAGCTTTTCAGCTCAATCGGTATTAAGTCAATGTTAAACACCCTACCAGCCAGGTTCAAGGTAATACCATACTCAGTATCGTGGGAGTATTCAGTCGGTGTTTCCTCGTCTGATTCGCTATCTGATAGAGGGATAAAGTTTCCAGTGTTTTTTATTTGCATAATCTCTGCTGTCTGAAAGCGGGTATCAGGAAGATACTGATGTGGCGGTGTGGAATGGTACTCTTCCTCTTCTTTTGTCTCTTATTCTTCTTCCATTTCTTCATTTGATTATGATTCTTCGATCTCTTCATCTTCAGATTCTGATTCTTTAGTCGCGAAGATAAGACAAGTACGGTTATCATGCATATCTGAATCTGATGAATCTGACTTAGAAGTATTGTTGTCTGAAGTGACTCTGGCGATTGATATCGTGTATATCTCTGCATGCTCAGCTGGTGAAGGATATGGTCTCTCCGTGTGCACGAAGGGTGATCATCTTCGAGTATACATCAATAATGGCTCCGGTAGTGTTCATGAATGGCCTCCCTAGGATGATTGGTATGTATAACTTCCTGAATATCCATTACTACAAAGTCGACTAAGAACTAGAACTTGTTGACTTTAAATATTATGTTTTCAGATATTTTATTAGGATGTTGAATTGATTGGTCTGCTAGCTGCAAACTCATTTTGGTTGGTTTCAAGGCTCTTAGTTCTAACCTGGTGTATAGTGAGAAAGGCACGAGGTTGATACTAGCTCCTAGATCGACCAAGGAATGTATCATGCCCAAGTGATAGATATAACATGGTAGTGTGAATCGACAAGTATCTCCTAGTTTTTCTGACAAAGCATTCTATAAGACGGTTGAACATTCCGCGTTCAGAGAGATCTGAGGTACTTCGGGCACCTTGCCTTTGGTGGATAATAACCGTCAGATGTATTTCGAGCTGGAAGGGATTCTAGAAACGGTGTCTAAGAATTTTCCGTCGAGTTTAAATGATTTGGTGTTGTACTTTTGACATAATCGGTTGTGGAAAGGAACTTTCACTTCCTGTTTCAGAGTGGGAATGGACTTAGTCTCAACTTTCGAAGGGACTGGAGAAAGTTCCTTTACCATAAACATCAGAATGACCCGGTGCAATCTGAGAGTCCGTCATGATCATAGTCTTTGTTTCCTCTATGTAAGGGTTGTGGTAGTGTCGCTAGGAGATGGTTCCTTATTGCCTAGTGTCAAGACATCGATCTAATTGTCCAATCTGGTTCTCAAGGCTTTTGAGAATTGAGAGTTAGTTTCTGATGAATAGGCCAGTCTCGTCTTGCCTAGCGTTGGTCTTTTGGTTGAAATGGTTTTGTCCTTGTTTAAATATAGTAAGATTGTCATCTCGGCTAGTGATTAGAAAGATGGTCTTCTTGGGATCACTAGGTGGAATGATATCTGGTGTGGTCAGTGATAAATGTTGGTTGTAGGTGAGTTGGTGTTGCTATGGGTACGTTGGGTATCTTGGTGGATACTTGGGCTGAAAGGGTGATTGGTTGTTCCGTGGAGGGTTGCGTGCCTCGATTCCTAGGTGGAGAAATCCGAGAGATACCTGGTGGGTTCTAAGGTCAAGCTGGGAATTGGGCGTAGTAGATAGTGTCGTCGGTTGGATGCTCGTACTCAACCTAATATCCCTTCGTAGGAAAGTGATACAGTTCTGGCAAGCCTGAACTTGGTTTCTTCTTCAGCTCTCCTATCTGCATCGTTAGAGTTTCGATCTGCTTACTCAAGGATTTGATTGCCTCGGTTTGAATTGGGTTATAAGCGGAGAGAGGTAAGGATGAGGAGTGTTCATGGGTCTTCCAGTTGTGGGGGTGTATAGTCATGTTCTCGATCAAACTCCAAGATTCTTCTGCGGTTTGCTGCATAAAATTACCTTGAGCTGCGGTGTCAAGAGTAATGCGGTGGATTATGGTGTGTGTGCTATATAGCATTAAAAATTTATAAATTATGAATTGGAAATATCAATACTATCACACAATACAGGCAAGAATACCCGATCGAATAATAATATATTTTGATAAATCCGACCGTCGAACTCAGGGAACGATGTTATTAAATTGAAATAATTAACTAAAAAGTAATTAATAAGTAAAAGGGGGAACATTTTGGTTCCGATCGAACGGTTTAAGAAACTAATAAAAACTTAATTTAAACAAAGTAATTTAAGTAGATTAAGACAAATATGGATAAAGAATGTATTTACTTAGACTTTTATTCCCTAGATTCCAGTTGTCATGTATGTTAAACCGTTGGATAATCTTATTGTGAATAAATCTTTTGTGGAAAGTAACTTTATCCGGTTAACAATTCCTATAAAGTCTAGATGAGACACAAGACTCGTTATGAATACACAAGAAATCCTTTCTATGTGTTGTCTACCTATTCTTTATTTAATTAAGCACTTCAACCGTTTATTGCGATTTATCCTAGCGACCTTGAATCAACAAGAATCTAATAATCGTCGTTTGACAACTGTCACATTAAATAATGTTCAATAATCGTTATTACTCTTAATCTATTGCCGATTAAAGCTTCAAGCCACAACTATTTAACAAGTTAAACAATTGCAAATAACTAATAAACCTAGACAAGAATACGTTATAGAAAAGGTTGATTAATCACATTAAGTAACAATTAAAGATCAATTAAATAAGATGGATCTTTCGGATAAACACAATAAACTTCATAAAATTAATATTCCGACGTAAACAAACATTTAAACCTTCATCTAGGTTTAATTGTCTAAGTAAACACAATAGAAAATTAGCTCATAGCTACGATACAAGAAATTAGAATTAAACTCAAACAAAATAACATTGTTTAAAAGAATAAGAATCGAAATCGAAACCGAAAACCCGAACAATCTTCGCAAGGGTTGAAAACCTTCAAACCCTAAACCTCCTTGCTCCAAATTCGTGCTTTAAGCTGCCCTTAAACCCTAGAGTCGAATTAGGCTTAAAGTATTTCGTATGGTATATGGTTGAGGAAAGACTTCTATTTATAGATTTTAAAACCGACATCCAACCGGCGGGCGGTTGGGCCGTGCGTTCCACCTCTTCAATGCCCGTTAGCCTCCAACCGGCGATTGGGCTTGGGTTCCAGAATGTTCCTTCCGCGATCAGACTTCAACTTTTATTCTATTTACATTTTTATCCTTTTTTTCGATTTTTCTTCGTTTTAAGTTCTTTTTTCATTCTTTTTTCAGATTCAAGCCATAATCACACCTAATTGCAAATATGAACGAAATAAGTATCTAAAATCTTATAAATGTATTAAACGGGGAAATATTACTAATTAAATATGTACTTATTTGATGTTATCAGTTTAGAACGAGACCGTTATAAAAAATACACAACTAGGCAATTTTCTCCGTCTGGTAGTTCTGGCATTTCTTCAGAAGGCTCTTGAATCGTTCCCATGCCGTGTAGATTGACTCATCATGAGCATGGTGGAAGTTTGTGATGTCGTTCTTGAGCTTGGTTTATTTAGAGGAGGGAAGTACTTAGTCAAGAACTTTCTCGTCATATCTGTCCAATAGGTGACTGAGTCGGTCTCGAGTCCCTCAAACCATGTCATGGCATGAAGAGGGATAGAGAATAGGGGATCAAGTATAGGCGAGCTACGTCTTGCTCAACCCCATTCTACTTGTAAGAGTTGGAAATTTGAATGAATTTGTCGATGTGGGAGTTTGGATCATCACGAGGTAGACCGTGGAATTGGCAATTCTCTTTGATGAGTTGAACTATGTGATGTCTGAGTTTGAAAGATGTGTCATCGATCACCGGATATATGATGGGTCCACCTCGTCCTTCGATGGAGGGCTTGGTGTTGTCAGCTAGTGTAACTCGTAAGGCCATCAGTCGTCGAGAGCGGGAACGTTTATCTTTTCGAATAACTCGTATGAGTAACTCAGGATCAGGGAATTAGACGATCTGGTCATTAACTGGAGAGAATTGTAGGCACTAAAAACTTGACGCGACTTGGACAGTCGGTGTCGAGCGGTCATGTCGTCAGGAGACCGCACGACCAGTCAACGAGCGCCGGTGGGAAGTTTTATATTTATAAGTGTTGGGGACCTAAATCCTACTATGGCTAAGAGTATATTACAATTATAACTTAGGGTCATTCTTTAAAGCCAATTGTATTGTGAAGCAAAGATGTCAAGGAAAACGGTTCGATTTAGCATGGTTTTAAAAGTTTTTAAGTCTTAAATTAAACTAAATACGAATAGAAATTAAAAATGGGTAATAATCAGTATGGATGAGAGTATTTGTTGTGATTTTGTTAGCCTTTTGGTTGGATGACGTTTTTGTTTCTTAAGTATGAAAACGTTTTTATAAATGTTTTGAGTCCTATCTTCCTCAGATATTCGTAGTGTAAACACTAGTGCCCTACTGTTTGATTGCTCGAACAGTATGTCACTGAACACTAGGTTATCGTGAATCTGATCAGAGGAGGTTGGTCAACTCTCATCACTCTCCTGTGACGGTCTAGTGACCCTTATTGGAATAAGATTCCTGGACGCATGAATAGAGTAGCAGACCCACTAATGTTCTGACCTTTCTTAACACTACGGGGACATTTAAATCGGATAAGGCATTTAAGATTAAGACAGGGTTTTGGTATATGTTAACTCTTCATCGATAGCAGTGGTCAAGTCCAAAGCTGGTGAGTAACCAGGATGTGACACAGTTTATTAGACCTTCGACTTTCTTAGCTTCCACGTATTTGTACTACACCCGAAGGTGTTTCCAACGCTATACTAAGTACTTGTCTGTTTCATGGTCTTTCCGGTGCCACATACATTTAATGGTTACTCTAGACTATCTAATCTTAGTTTTTATTAAAGCTTAACCGTCTATGATATAACCCAGCCCTCACTTTATATATATATATATATATATATATATATATATATATATATATATATATATATATAGGGGAAGGTTCAAATGAGAACCAACTAAAAGTTGAAAACTTGTGAGAACTACTAGTTTACGTATTTGTTTACATGTGATTATCTTTATTCATTTGTGAACATTGATGTACGTTTAATTGATAAATAAAAAAGTAAAAAAAAATCCTAAAATTATATTGAAAAAAACTAAAATACAAATGTGTTCACATGTGAACAATTATATGAACAAATCGGTTCAAATGTGTTTTACGACGTAATTTTTAGAGTTTTTAGCATTTTTTTTCTTTCTAAATCTATCATATATCAATGTTCACATATGAATTGAGCGAATCACATGTGAACAAATACCTTATTTTGCAGTTCTCACAAGTTCTCTACTTTTATTTGGTTCTCATTTGAACCTCCCACTATATATATATATATATATATATATATATATATATATATATATATATATCCCAATAAATCCCTAATTAATTCATGGTGTACTCTACAAAAGGATTAAACAGTATTTTCACAGTTTCGAATCATACCATATTTGTAAAAAACACATATAGGTAATTATCGTTAGATCATGGTTCACGACTCCTTGTCATAAAGGTTTTAATGACGTTTATTGGAGGAAATGCGATAGATTTGAATAAGGTTTAAAATCACATATGAAAAGTTAACAGAAAACCATGTCTTCAATTATATAATTAAAGTAATATCATCCCCTATTATAATGGTCAACTACATCACAACAAACACACAAGCTAACTACTCACTAATGATGACAATAAATCCTAAATCTAGCATACTAACAATAACATTCATTATAGTACATTGAGAAAAGATATAACTATAAAAAGAGCGTAGCCTTAAATAAATGTTGAAAGATTACAATGAACGGAACTCTGAATATCTTTGAAAATATTACAAAATTTCCCCTCCAAAAATCTTCAACAAAATTACAATCTTACCCCTTTATTAGTCTCGTTAAATATTAACGAAGAGCTAACTAGTTACTAACCTAAAACTAACTAAAACTAGGGGAGAAAGTAGTGAGAGAGAGTGTGTATTGAGTAGTATATTGAATGAGTGATGAGGTGTGTTGAGAATGAGAATTGAGTCACTATTTATAGGCAAATAGATCCAAAGTTACACATGACACCCTTAATCCAATTTTACATTGAAATTCGGCACCACAACGTGAGATTCGGCACCTAAACACCCATATTCGGCACCTAAAGGGGCTGCATACGGCACCTATATGGCGGTATACGGTATGTAAGTAGTTGTATACGGTACTTAGGAAGCCGTATACGACACCTAAGTAGCCGTATACACTACCTAGGTTGTCGTATATGGTACCTAAGGTGCCCTATTTGGTACCTAGGATATTGTGTGCGGTCTCCGGTCTTCTTTGTGTACGGGATCGTAAGTCTTGGTCACTAGATCGCAACTCTTGGAATCTTCGTTTGACTATAACTTCTTCATCTCTTGTCTGTTTTGAACGATTCTTTCGCCTACGATCTCGTAATTACCTGGGTATTAATATAGGATTAATTAAGACCAGAGTAGTTAAATGAGCGAATGAATTGCGATTAAATCATTTTGCTTTATTTAGTACGTTATTTGGTCGTTTTTATTGTTTTTTAACACAATGTCTTTATTTTAACCTTATTGATGATTTTTAGTGAATAATTGTTCATAACAAGTGTTTTTTATCAAGTTTAAGGTCTTTTCTGCTCTAACGCGCCCTTTATCCATGCAGTATTCATAGCTTGAAGTCAAGGTGCGGTGTGGTGTAATGGTAGAGAGTGCTTCTCCATAGAGGAGCACGAATGATTATAACGCCTACGAAATACTATTAGTTCGCTGAAATAATTGGGATAATGTGTGTAAAAATATGACTTTTTAAGTCACATCAATGCTACACATAGCAAAATACATAGAAGCTTAAATAGCCAAACCAAGAATATGTACACACAGACAAATATTTACAACAAATAAAGACCAAACATATCATCAAACTTGCCACACCTGGTCTTAGGCTGCTCAATGGTTACACACATTATTTATAGCAATTGGTAAAACATCATCTTATTGAGTGAACCACAGAAGAAGATCATGCAATAAGTCTCAGAAATCAAATATTTAGATCGTCATTAAGCATGGTCTTATACAATTAATTATTATATGTTTACACGAATACTTCAAAGAGTTTAGAGTTATCTACACGTAGCTTTGTCTGCAGTCCACACCATCTTGTTGACGTTATAGTATGGATAGTTCTCTCTCCACCTAGACATCACTCACCAAATTCAAGCATGAGTGTGTGAATACCATTGGTAAAACAATATGAATCCAAAAGGACGGCGACAATCCAAAATTTCTAAATAATAGAAAGCAATATATATAACAAGCACATAGACCACTGAGTCAGTGAGTTGCAGCAAGTTGCAAATGCCACATCCTTTGCAATTGATAATCTCTTAAGTCTAAAAAGCTTTGTTAAGTCTTTAAATGCACCCCTCAATGCTTCAATACTCTTAACCTTTCTTCAAGTACAATTACACTAAACCTATTCTTCTCCCCCATGCAGTGTGGTATCTTATACAAGTTCATGTATGAATCTCATCTACATCATGTGCATCATTGTTGATAACGTCATTTAGGGAACTTGTGAAAATTAATGTTGGCTCCTACCTCAAGGGAATGTGTACTAATGCTTCCTTCACTTGCACCATCTCAGAACAAGGCAGTGCCTATATATTAGTGGGCGACATTTCCCTTAGGCGGCTTCTTCAATTCATGCTAAATTCACAAAAGCAGTTATAAGCCAAGTCCCTACCTCTCTCGCCGATCATCGTCTTAATTGACTCTAGTTTCTCCAGGTTGGTAAAATCAGTTCTCCACGCTAGTAAAATTCAGTTATAAACCTGATCCCCGACTATCTCGATAACTCCTTGCATACGTACAAGATAGGTTTCTGACTTGAATTACACCCGAATGTTAAAAACAAAGAACGAATGAAACCCAAAAGCAATAAAATTCAAAACAAGATGCTCCCAACACCCTGGTAAGAAACATACAAATCACTAAAGTCCACATATGATACATTTACAATTAGCATATATGGACTTAGGGGCGTAATGGGATTACCCCTATTTTATGATATAAATGAAAGAAAAGATTACCGTTGGAGATAAATGATACACATACATATTTCTCCATCTCCTGTTGAATATAATGCATAAATGGGTAAGACATGTGGATACAACTAGCTTATGAATATCTGATGCAAAATGAAAGAAAAGATTAACTTTGGAATAAAATCTAATTCTTGGATCGTATACATGATATACACACGGAATCTTGGCTCTTGGCTACCCCATGCGCCATGGGTGACAAGTCTATCAAATGGGTTCTCCTAATGGATTTGGTCTTATCTTCTACTAACCAGCTACTTGATACATTTGCCTATAAGTAGATGCATCTGAATGATTGTAGGGGCAGCCAATTAAGATGGCACTCTCCTCCACTTATTGTCTACTTAATATATGCATGCGTATATTAAGTTCTCTACTACATCATATTAGTGTTTAGTGCTTAAGATCATAAACACCAACACTTATCCTTGCATAAACCTATTAATCATTTAAATGAGACCAACAATTCCACAACCCTCTACAAGGAAGTTGCTCGGCTCCGTTTCGGTGATGTGGCATAAAACCGATTACATTAATATGTAATGTGAGTAGGGTAATTAACAAAACCAGTCGAGTCGAGTCGAATATCAGGATTTCATGCTCGAATCGTTTAAGAATTATTCGGTTAGAGCTAGACTCGAACTCGACTAATTCTTTTTAATGTGTTCAAGCCCGAGTTTGAATATTTTAGCGTTGTTCGAGTTCATGCTCGATGCTCATTTGACAAACTAAATAATAGTTTGAGTTGCTAGTATACAAGTTAGCTCGAGTTCGATGGGCTCGTCTCTTAGCTCGAATCCAAACTCGAATAAACTCGTTTATAATCATAAAAAATGTATTTATAGCTCATCATGTTAGCTCTATATGATACTCCCTCCGTCCCAATTATATTGTCCCCTAACAAAAATTGTTAAATTTAAGATAAAGTGAGTATGTTATTTTTGACTCTTATATTCAAGACACGTTTGACATGAAATATTTAATAAATGAATTTTTGAGAGTAATAAATGAGAACATAATTGATAATTTAATGATTTTTTTTTATAGTTATGTTTTACGAGGGGAGTTTATGTAAATATCTTTATTTCTTTGGTTTTTATAGTGCATTCTCTATTCGTTTCATCCATTCGATGGAATTCCTTTCTTGTGATTTTTTTTAACTACACAAGTACTTTAATACTTACTTTAATGGGTGAATAATATATATATATATATATATTTGGATGATCCAGGGGGAAGTGTTTTTTTTAAGAAGAGAGAATTGGTTATTATTTATCATGAAGCATCTTACATTCGCCCATACAAATCTCACAAAAAACAAAGTGAAATTTAGAAAATGTTAATCAGAATTGATGCTATGAATGTTAAGCTTCCTTGATAAATTATTTCTGCATGTTATAACACCGGTTGATGAATATTATATCCAAAATCGTTAATATTCATCGTGGTGAATGTTAGTAAATATTCATAGTGATGAATATTAAAATTAAAAATATTCTGTGATAATGTGATGTTTTAACATTTCATCGTAATGAATGTTAGTTAACATTCATCACAGTTAATGTTAGCAATTTATTAAATAAATATTCATCAACTAATGTTATGACTTAAAACTGAAATTCATCCGTTAATATATTCATTATAACATCAATTTTGATTACTATTTATTGGTAAAAATAATTTTTTGTTGACGTTTTGATTGGTAATTGTAAGATGCTTCATGATGAATAATAATCACTTCCCCCTTTCCCAAAAAAAGCACTTCTCTCTTGACCACTCCCCTATATATACATATATACATATATATATAAATACATATATACATATACATATATATATATACATATATATACATATACATATATGTACATATACATATATATACATATAGGGTGAGGATTAAGAGGGAAGTAAAAAAATGAGGGAATGAGGGAAGCTATTCCTAACCGTACATTCTGGTCAACTCAAAAGTCAACGCGGTGGTAAAATTGTAAATAACTTAAAAATATTTCAAAATATTAATATTCATTTGGAAAAAATGTTAATCAAAATTACAACTTAATATTTTTAAACATTCTTTTATGATGAATGTTAACTCATATACATTATTATACACCGATGAATGTTAAGTTATCTACTAATACTTCTCTAGTAATACGGAGCACCAGCATTCTTCGTCTTAAGTCAACGGTACTGAGACGTGATAACTTTTGCTTTCTAACAAAAGTTTCGTACTGTGGGAGTATGTTTTCATTTAAATATTCGTGTCTTTGTGTATTTGAAGAATATTTATAAAGGTAAAAGCAAATCATCCCACGTTGGATAAATACTATCTAGTATTCTAAGTGGATAAATCAAAACGAGCCTCGAGAAAGTATGGATAAATCAATATATAGTATCTAAATTTTTGCTAGTTAAAGTTCGAATTTTCTATTTATATATGTAAGTTCTAAATAGTATCAAGTATTCTAAGTGGAAAATTTTTATATATAATTTTGTATATAAAGTAGATGTATAACTCGTTTGACTTGATAAGCTCGTTCGACTTGTTAAGTTCGATAAGCTCGTTCGGCTTCGAAATGTTTAAACTTTAAACGAGTTTTCGAAAGAGTCGTGTCGAATGTTAGTTTTTAAAGCTCGGCTCGATTAATTAATCGAGTAGTAATAATTTGTTCGAGCTCGACTCGAGTTCGAAAAGTGTCAAGCTCGAACTCGTGCTAAACGAACTCGAACTCGAGTAGTTCATTAAATTTTCAACTCGTTAACAACCTCAAATGTGAGTTAGCAATGGGGATCGCCACCCAAACAACAATATCCTTTCATCTCTTATTCATGCTAGTAATAATATCTCTTCTCTCTTGAGTGATCTTAACATAAACAGGCCTAGGTGTTTGGTGATCATGACCCATAGCCCGGTAATTCAGACCCGTAAAATGAGCCTACGTGTTATCAATTGGTGATATCTGTATGACCAAACATTAAGGGTATGTTTAATTATGAGAAAATAATTTCACATTTTTTCATCTCTTTAGAATTAAAGAGAGTTTTATATCTCTAAAAAATTGTTAGAAATATTACAAAAAAGTTGCAACTTTGTAATTTTGGAGCATGATGTTAAGACACGGTATGATTCAGAGTAAAGATGAGCAAAGACCGGTTTAAACTAGATTTTAGTCTAGTTCAAAGCAGTCTAGTTTTTTAACAGAAAATTAAAAATCGGTAATTTCTAGGACTGGACCAGTTTCAGTCCAATATTTTGTCAGTTTTTCGGTCTTTCTTAGAATTTTAGTCCAGTCCTAGACCAGTTTCAGTCTTTTCCAGTCATTTTTTTTCATGGTCGATATTTTTTTGTCAATACTTACGATTTGAACTTTTATTTTTTTATCGAGATTTTATTGGTAGTTATTAACAAAAATATTTTGACGAAATTATAACTTCATATTTCGTGGTGCAAAATTTATAAATTAATAGAAAAAGTCATTAAATGTGAAGTAGGGGTGAAACTAAAATGTATACATTTGAAATTGTTGAAATTGTTGATCAATTAATAAAATTAAAGAAATTAAAATTCATAAATATATAGATAAAAATGCATTAAATAGGATTTACTTGAAAACTTAATTTTAAAAGGAAAAAAAAGTCAAACATCAATAAATAAACCTAAGTACTTATAATATATTTTAGTCTTTTTTTCTAATTTTAAACCAGTTTCAGTCTTTAATCGGTTTAAACTAATTTTAGTTTAGTTTTTAACTAGTCTTCTGATTGAAAGCAAAACTGAATTAGGACTGTCAGACAGTCTGGTCTTTTTCCACTCTAGTCTTTTCTAGGACCGGTCCCAGTTTAGTTCATGATCAGTTTCAGTTTTAGACTATTTTGCGTATCTACAATTAAGAGACTTTGAAATCCTTTAAAAAATTGGAGTATTATTATACTCTCTCCGTCCTAAAATAAGTGTCCATATTTTCATTTTAGAGTTGTCCACTATCAAAAGTAATATATTAACTTTATCATTTTATCCTCAATATACTTTTTTCAAAACTGATACACGAAAGTCTTTACAAAAAGCAAGGGTAAAACTGTCATCTTCGCTAGTAGACGATGTAATTTTTTAAACTTTATAAAAACTAAGTGAGTAGTCAGAAAAGCAAAAAATTTCTTAAAAAAATTATTCAATTTGAATACGTGTGTTAACCACGTTTATTCACCCTTTTTATCATAAAAAACAAAATAAATTGCCTTGTTATGAAAGCTAAACTTTTATCAAGTGCATATAAATATAAATATAAATAAATACATAAATTAACTGAGAGAGGAAGAAAGAAACTTGTCGTGGTACTTTGTTTCTCAAAACTAATAAAAAACACTTAAACCTAAAAGTAAAGAAGAATAGAGATGGCAAGAGATAGCTGTCTAGCGAGAGTAACCGCCGGAGTGGCCGTCGGTGGTGCCGTTGGTGGAGCCGTCGGTAAATTCTTACGCCTCTTCTTTCAAAACCCTAATTTACTGCTTTCTTGCTTTCTTAGTTCATTACATTAAATACTCCATCATTCATTTTGTTGATTGTACACCTATAGTTTCATAATTGATGCTTTTATCTACTTATTGTAATTGCTATGAACAATGGTTTTGCTAATAGGAATTGATTTTTCAAGCTCAAGTACCTAACCTAACCTTGTTAAAATTCCTTTACCTAAATAAGGAACCTTGTTAGAATTAATTATTAAAAAAAAGGTTCAATTGGGAAGCAACCTTGCAGTAGAATTAATATCATGATATTTGTATTGCTCAGATGTTGGAGCTTCAAGTTACAAATCAAAAGGTTCTTTTTTTTTTTTTCTCTAGAGCTTGCTTGTATATACATATAATATGTGTGTATTGTGATGTATATAATCTAGTTGTAATTGTAATTATAATTATAATAAAATTATATAAGTATATTGGTGTTTTGCTATACTAGTTCCGTCTCCTGACATTAGAGTTATTTTTATAAATTTTAATTTCAAATTACGAGGCATCAACGATGGATGAATTTTTGGTGGGATTTAGACTTTGTGATATGTATGGAAATGCACAATGGGTTCGAAATTGAGAAGTAGACTTCTGAAAGTTGTTGCATTAGTTGTATAATGTTGAGAACATCATCATCATCATCATCATCATCATCATCATCATCATCATCATCATAACAGATATGAAAGGATTGAAAAGTATATATTGTTCAAAGTTAACATACTCCTTCAGTAATATATCTAGGAGAAATAGATATCTCGTGAACTAAAAAAAAAAATTCCTATACTAATTATGATAATTATAAACATCAACAAGATGAAGATCTAATGACTCTCATCATTAAGCTTCATCCTTGAGCTGGAGCACATAGGTCAGGTCGCTACTTGTGACAAATATGACTAAGTTGTATTTCTTAAAATTGTCTTTGCTACACGCAAGTTTTCTTCAAGCCTTCAAGGTGGACCTAAGCTAGCTTAACTGTCATGGTTCACAAGTAGTACTAACTACCATTTCATGAAAGCGGGCATTCTACCTCGATAAGCTTTGTTTATGTACTTTTTTTTTTCCTGTAAATGGTTCTGCATTTGTGAGAGTAGTCTACTTTTACAATACGGTTATGAAACTGTATATAGTGTATTACTTTTCCAGGATAACACGATTCCAAATAACAAAGAAAGGTAGACAATATCCTATAGCAGATCTCCTTATATTGCGATATTTAACTTAGCTAGCGCCCAAATACTCTACTCAAATGTGTCCTTGGTAGTGGAAAGAATTCCCTTTTTATGAGCAACCTTATGTTATCTATGTAAAACTGTATCCAATGTCTAGAGCAACGGGAGGAGTTGTTGAAGGTGTAATATTGGATTTTTAGAACTCAAGAGCGTTATTCAGGCCATATAGAGAATAAGAGAACAGTTGACATACTATGGATGGCCTTATTTTTTCTAATGATAAAGCCTGAAAACTACTGCCCAGAAATTGCATCAAGAATTGTACTGTTGCTACCTAATTGATATAATGCACGTGCTATATAGTTTCTTGAGCTATAGTGTAAGGAAAGCATAGATCAACTTGGGTATTGGTTGCAAGTCTCTATCTTTACTATGCATCTAAGAAAAAACCTTATAGCTAGGAATAGGTATTTATATGGAACCATTAGGATGAAATTTTTCCGGTGGTCTTGTAATCAACCTTCAAAATGTAGTGCACAGGCTTTTGGCAACATCCTTTTATTTTACTGCCCACTATTCTCATTTCATTTTCCCCTTTGTTTTACTTAACTGATGATAAGAAATTGGAAACTGGAAATTGACCCATATATATTGCTAATTCATTTGATGAACTAGATACT
The DNA here is from genome assembly GCA_963930675.1 of Gnaphalium uliginosum. Lineage (NCBI taxonomy): Eukaryota > Viridiplantae > Streptophyta > Magnoliopsida > Asterales > Asteraceae > Gnaphalium > Gnaphalium uliginosum. The sequence continues at coordinate 37,240,717 of OZ005682.1, forward strand.
ACATTATTGCTCTGTTGATCTGTATGCCTCTGTTTACTAAATGTGCATTTGATCATAACAAGTAGGACTTGCAAAAGGATAGACGTTTATCTAGTATATATAAATTGACTCGTTGGTTATTTTGTTTTTACAATCATCTTGAGGTCTGAGCCTTTTTTAGAAAGCTTTCTATGTTTTATCTGATTAGTTATATATTGATCTACAGGTGCTGTGTATGGAACTTATGAGGCCGTTAGGTTCAAGGTACGCTCTTGTCGCTCGTTGCTCTTTTAAATTTTAGGTTATAAAGTTGAGTAGTTCCTGTTGTCATTTTCAATGTGCAAGGTTGTAAAAATCACTAGGCGGGGACTAATCGGCCGAGACCTTGTAGGGACTTATCGGCCAAGTCGGGGACTAATCGGATTGGACTTTTTTGACATTTAAATAATAAATTTCAAAATTATATATGTAATTATAGAATAGAAGTATAAAACCATAAACATAAATATGATTGTCAAAAAACATAAACATAAACATAATTATCTAGAAACATAAACATAATCGTTCAATTGTTCAAAAACTTCAAGTTTGACCAAGTTTACAATGTTAATCAAGTTTGATTTTGACCATTTTGACCATTTTGACCGATTAATCCTGACTTTGATCGAATAATCCTGAAGTTGAAAATGCTGGAAGTCGCCAAAAATGTACTTTTAATGCATACAACCTCTTAAAAAGCTATATGCGAAAAGTTAGATCAATATCATACAGTATTAATTATAGTTTCTGTAATCATATTAACACACTGGTTATTTGTTACAAGTCCGACATAGACATAATTTTGATGATAATAGTTTTGTAGAAATTTGGTTGCGCTTTCCTCTTCAATGAATTGCTTTCTGACTGAAGGAAAATTGACGATAAATATATTGGGGGCAACCTGACCCACTCATTTTGTTTCTATATAATTGCATATTTATAGGACTATGTAGTGTATATTTTGATTATTTCATGTTCCCTTTTATCTTTCTGCTGTGATATATATGGATTTGATAACGGAAATGCAGATCCCGGGGCTTATGAAGATCAGATATATTGGACAAACAACGCTTGGCAGTGCTGCAATTTTCGGTCTTTTTCTGGGTGCTGGGAGTTTGATACATTGTGGGAAATCCTACTGAGGGAGACTTGTTTGGATATTACAAACAATAAAAATCGTTAGTCAACTTTTATAACTTGTTAGTGCTTATGTGCACATTTCTCTCCTTAAATTAAATTTACAAACAGAGCCCTGTATTAGTTCCTTAAAGCTTTGCAAGACAACCAGTCTCATTTAGATTTGGTAGTAGTTTTGAGCTGCGCGACTCCTTGTTTTTTTACCTGTGCTTTTATCATTTAAGCCTTACTGGATATGAGTTTGAATCACAACAATTGTGCAAGTTCTGTTAAAAAGCCACTTTATCAAGCCGATATGGGTCGAGTGAAAGATGCAATAATTTAATTTCACAATTGTGCACATATTTCCGAGTATGCATCAAGTGTGATCGTTGGAATTAGTGTTACAATTACAAGGATTTGGAAGATTCATATGAAACTTCCATTTCTTTTTTCATCAGCTTAATTGTTGTCGAAAACTGAAGTATCTGAATCTGAATCTATATGGATTAGGCTTGCAATTAAGAATGAAAAGTTGATTAGTTTAGTAAATTTGAAGGTGAAGGAAACTAAATATCGGAAAGTATGAATTTATGGTGTGTTTTTCGTTATAATTTGATATGTATATAAGAAAACTACACGGGTTATGTAAGGTAAAATAGTTATTCCTATAAAACTTAGTTGTCTTTTTTAAGGTATACAATATATATGTTTTTGATTTATTATGATCACGAAAAAAAAAGGGTAAGAATATCTAATAAGCGATTTTGTCACTTGTATAAGAATTCTAACATCTACATGATATATGGGTAGTTTGTTTAAACTTCAAATATGGAGTCTTCTATTATTTACTAATAGATCCAAAATATAATTTGAAGGAAATTAAAATTTTCAATTGATTAATTAAAAGCTATAAGACTTCTTTTGAATTAGTTAAGACTTTGTCGATAGTATATACCTTTATGGATACGAATATGACGATTCTTAATATTTATGAAGCTAATAATTTAGTGATTTATTTGATTTTTTGATTTTGATAGTAAAAAGTAAGAGATTAATGTTTTTGTTTGGCAAACATGTCATTAATTTAATGTCTTCAATGAAGTATGTCATAAATTAGAGTTAAAAGATCTTAAATGTAAGTTAGTGATCGAAAAGATCAATGTATTTGGTGATGCAAATAACTTGTAAAAGATATAGATAAAAACAAAAAATAAGATTTTTTAATTGGTTAATAAAAGTCATATGTAAAACGGTTGTAAAAAAAACACTACATGATTGTAAGTTTAATTCGCAAAAAAATAATTGACTTTTATAGTAACTACTGTCTTCGTTTCATAAAAATTGTCCCACAACTAATTTTTTGTTGTAATTAAGATAACTTGGGTAAATGTCAATTTTACCTTTATATTGGAGGCAAGTTCGACAAAATTTATTTAAGTAATAAATAATTGAAAGTAATAAATAGGGGTAAAATTAAGAGTTTAATGATTTTTAATAGTTATTTTTTGCAAGTGGAGAATTATTTTGTGACAAATATATATAGTAATGTGGACATTTATTTTAATACGGAGGAAGTATTAAATATAATAATTCATATTTCATCTATTACGATAGTTCAATAATCTTATAAAAATAAAATAAAAAACATATTTCAAGTTATTTTTTATCTTAATTGAAAGTTAATTATAGCATGTTAGGATCACATGACATGATATAGTAATGTCAATTTATGTAAATTTATGTCGAAGTCATTTAGATCATGTGATTACCTTTTGAAAAAATAAATTTAAATTTGTGAAGTTTTTTTGTGTAATCTAAAATTGTAATCGAATTATAAATTAGTTAGGAAATTCACTGAAATAAAATAGAATAAATAACTATGAAAGAAAAGGAAAACTTAAAAAAAAAAAAGAGTAATAAATTTGAGATATGAACGGAGATGAAAAACCCAAATTCGTTATTCTCATTTAAATTTTATTAAATTATTAACAATTATTCATGATGTCATCAGGTACTAAATTTTAGTCAATTTGATAAAATCAAACAATTTGGTTGACAAATTGAAATTTTGACAACATCATCAAGGGATGAAAAGATAAAATACACATAGGAATGAAAAGAGATACAATCTATAGGAGCAATAAATATTGTTGTGTATTTTAGTTAGGGTTTGTTTAGTGTAAGAATCCTTAGCACACAAATAGATAACAAAAATTTCTAAATTTTTTACAAATGATCCATAGTATTGTTTATTTATATTCTAATCATCAAATTTGAGATATTTTAGGAGTTTTATTTTTAAATTGAGTGAAATTGAGGGACTAAATTGATTTATTAAAAATTAGATAATTGATGGCATGTTATTTCTTATATTATATTTAAGATAAGTAAGATTGAATGTACAAATCATCACCTTTTCTATGTAAAAAAAAAAAAAAAAAAATCTATAATTTACATCGAAAAGGTTGTAAAAATCTGTTCCCACATTAAATTACTTTCTTCATCCCGTTTTAAAAAATTATCATTTTAAATAAAGTTATAAATATCATAAACAATTCTGACATGTAAAATTTGTAATATTAAAAAATAAATTATTCTGAATAGTAATTAGGAAAAATTAAAAAGTTAATTTTTGTAAATATTTTTTAGAAGTCAATAATCTTTTTATGATAAATAAATATAAAAAATTGAAAATCTAATGGATTAGCAACTTATCAAAGGTGATATCAACAATAAAATAAAAAAAGAAGTAAATTACATTCTTTGTTCCTAATGTTTATCACACATTTCACTCATCATTCTCGGGTCGAATTTTTTACGAATTCAGTCCCTTGACCCGGGTTTTTGTTTCACTTCTTGTCCCTTGAAGGGTAAAAAAGTCTTAAAATTTTAAGGGTATTTTAATCATTTCACGAGAGATGATGGAGTGGGAGTGAAACAAAAAGCCAGGTCAAAGGAACGAACCCGCAAAAAACACGACCTAGAGGCTAGGAGTGAAATTTATGAAAACGCTAAAGACGATGAATGTAATTTACTCTAAAAAAAAAAAAAAAAAAAAATGCCTAACCTTGCCTTGCCTAGCATAGTGAAATCAACTTTTTGTCGAACTAATAGACATGTATAAATCGATCCAAAGTCTATGCCATTGATTTATGTAACCAAGAATAAATTTATCAAATGATTAAACTCAACATTGCATACTCAGAAAACTATAAGGCAAACTATGTTATTATGCATTTACATGGTATCAGCTTTCAAGACTAAAAGCTAAAACACCTACAAACCACCTCTATTTTCCTCACCCAACCCCTTTGAAACCAGGTATTCAGAGCTAAAAGAATACGAGTTGATGCAAATTATCAAGAACCAAAAGAAAAAGCACAACCAAATCTGCTCTTTCTGGTGTTAGCAAACCCCTTGCTTCCAATCGGTTAATCAGAGATATAGTAGCCACAACCCATATGACCACCATTTCTTTATGATTTGATGATGAATAAATGCAGAGGAGAATTAAGAAAATTCATTTACATATGATGTGACGTTCCTACATGTCAATCATTTGGGATGCCCAAACTTGACTTATCAAGCATTCGGACATTGTACTGTTCATAAACCCTTGTCCTGTTCTCTGCCCACCACTGTTCTGCTTGCTTTTCACTAAACCGCTTCCGGCTGCATTTAAACAGTAAACATCATGGTAAATGTTCTCTTTTCAGATAAGGTTTCTATTAGAGGTCACGAAATGGGTGGGTAATGCAACAAAATGGCTTTGGGTCATGATGGATAGCATTTCGTTTGGGTCAAAACAAGAGTGGTCGGGTTGACCCACAAAAACATACGAGTATTTGATAGTAATAATCTTAATTCTTGAATAAAAAAGGTGTAGGTGCTAAGTCTTGAACATTTAGTTTTGGGTAACTTTCCACCATTCAGCCCACTTGACCCGATCCCCCTTTAATATATTTGAACCACCAAATCAACCCATTCAAAAGTACATGGGTTGTCATCTCTAGATCTTGTGGTTGGTTTTGACATTTATGTGCAAATTAAGATAGCACGGTATAGCTAGTGTCTTTTATTATATGAACTTAACAAAAGATACATACTTCTGATAAGAATCTATTATGGACGAATTGAATACATTATGGACGTAAAATTAGATACATAATATTTTTATACAACAATTTAAGAGATTTTATGCAAGTTGAATACATTATGGATGAGTTTTAATCTGTTTGACCCATTACTATTTTTATCTATTTTTTAAAGCCATCCATTTGACCCCTTGGATAGAAAAAAGAAGAAAAAAAACCCCAAATCAGCCCATTTACTAATAAACGGGTTCACCTCTAAAAATAACTTATAGAGGACGGTCAGCTGAAAATAGCATACCTGAAGCGGACTCGTTTAAGATCTTTGGTACCTCCAGGTAAGGAAGTGAGTGTAATATAGACACCAGGTTCATCCTGCTCCACCCATTCATCAGCACCCTGAGGTTCACCATTATTGCTTCTGCTACTGTTTCTTGTCGTTGCTTCTGAAGGGGCAGATTTGTTGTGGCCCGAACTACGGGTATTGAGGTTATTGATGGCATTTGGTTTAGACTGGCTGTTTGAACCATTGGAATCTGGTTCTTCATATGGTATTATTTGACCAATGGGCTGTTCAACTGGGACATTTGCTAAAGTGTCACTTAAAGAAATATTGGATCCAAAAGAAGTGAGGGAAGGAGACTTGATGTTCCTGGCAGCTCCCACTGGCAACCTTTCAGCCATGTCTTTCAGCTATGATTACATACAAAAATTAAAATAACGATTAGCTTATTAGATCGAAACTTTCGATTAATTACTATATCACATGTATCGATGTATAAGAAGGGTTCAATTTATTCATTATTAGCAGAGTTCAAAATGGTCTAAACAGAGATATAGTAGCCACACCTTACACCTACCCATGTATAGATGTATAAGCAGGGTTCAAAATGGTCTAAACTACTCAACAGGCACTGGAAAAATGAAGAACCTACCACATAAAATGTATTTATAAGCACTGATCTTACTTGGGCAGTAAGTGACTTAATCACTTCTTTTGCTGCTTTACATTTTGAGCTCTCTTCCCCTGCAATAGCTATTGCCTCCTTCAGTTGTTTAGAAGTTCTTTCCAGCTCAATCTCTTGAAGTTGTGCTTTACGAGTAAGGTTTTCTACCTGCAATTGACCATCTTGCAATTAAAATTGGTCCTCTTAAGAAAGTCTAACAACAAGTAGATGATTGTACTACATTTGCGGGTAAAAATTGTGATCCTTTTATCATACAAATGGGTCATATGGGTTGAGCTGGTTAAAAGTCAGCCGAAGTGTAATCAAATGAATACATTCTCCAGAATCGGTTTATGAAATATATTTGCATATTTTCCGAATTAGATGTCTATTATGTTACGAGAAAAGGTTGCAAAAATATTTGTGGTCGGGCCAATCTAGACGAACATTACTAAAAGTACCCCGTTTTGACACATTATACAACCGACCGCCCCGTCTGATTTTCCACCTCTAGTATAGATACAACTTGCAATTATATTATATTGAATTTATATTATATTGAAGTAAGGCCCGATATATTCTCCTGTCCAAATGCTTTTGATGTACAATGAAGTCAGCAATAAATATGTTATACAGACAAAATACAGTGCTAAATCCTCTTACTAGTTTTGTATCAGATGCACAAGTTATTACTCTTTCCTCACGTAAACTATAATTCTGGCTCTATGCTTAATATTAGGGTATGACTATTAATAACATATCTACTATACGCCTCAATAACAGAATTTATACATAAACTCAATCTATCTGTGATACCAGCAATGTCGAAAAAATATTATCTTCCATTATGCTTTGATGCCCACTTCGATAACTTTTTGAAGAGGCGGCAATCTCAATCCATTTATACGGGAACGGAGCAAGTCAGGTTGTATTTATTTTATAATGGGTCAAATATAACCTATAAAAATCAAGTGGATCAAACAGGTCAAAAGTCACCTAACGTCTCAAATGCTTACCATGTTCAAAATCGTTTTATTTAAAAGAAATAATCTTATCATTCTATCAGTAACGTTTTTGCATACATTAACTATTTACAAATTACAAAAAATGGACAAAAACGTGTTGGTAAAATGCCCCACCTGACCCAAATCTATTTTGACCCATTATCCAACCCGACCATTTAGCCAGCTCTAACTTTTTGTAACTATCATATAACCAATGACTAGAAATAGGATGCAGGAATATTTTACATACCTGTGCTCTTAGTTTTACAACTTCTTGGTTAATGCCATCATTTGTCCTTTTAGCATCATCCATTACAATCTTAGGTGAAGATAGTCCACCCAAGGTCGGGATTGGTGTTGTTGAACGTGGAGGGCTTGGGCGTCTCGATATGGGAGATGTTGCACGAGATACAATTCTCGAACCAGGAACAGATGCCGAGAAGAACTTTTTGGAAGATTCAAAAACAGGGTTGAGGGACTTAGATATATTAAGACCTCCCCATTGAGAGCTTCCATTAGGTATAGGAGAGACACGACTGCTATTAAACTCTAGTTTCTTGTTACGTTTTGAGGTACGATTTTCAACTGGTTTCAAGGATTCCATTGATGAAAACCTAGCAAGACGAGGACGGAAGCTAGAGTCTAACTTATCATCTTTTTCATTTACCTCAGTCATACCTGGATTCAGACTTCCTCTTCTACTCACAGAAGACTGTGAAGACACATCAACATCTATAGCTTTCTTCAATTTATTTACACAATTATCACAAACACGGTAAGGTTTGTTTGGGTTCAATGCCATGGAGGCCCTTAGTGACTTCTTGCTGCTGCATGAATGACAGAAAACAAGTCCACAATTATAACAATTATGTCGTTTTCTTTTAAAATTGAAAGGTAGGTGGCAGCCAGAACACATAGACTGATCAGTCCCCGAGACCCATTTATGAAGACATATAGCGGCAGTAAAGTTCGTACCACATGCTATACTTTTAACTTGTTTATCTTTTAAGGATTCTACTAATGTCGGAGAATTTCTATCATCTATATCTCCATGACCAAGTCGGCCATTACTGCCCTTACCCCAAGTATAGACCTCGGTCCTTGACGTCAATACTGCAACATGGTAAGCCCCACAAGCTATTTCCTCAACAAAACTTTTAGAGATTTTGCCTTCAACACGAGTTGGGAGTCTGCCATCAGCTTGCGGGTTTCCGAGTTGACCATAAACTTGACTTCCCATTGTGTAGACATGACCTGAGGTTGTAAGTGCAACTGTCATGCTATGTCCACACGTAACTTGACAAAAGTTCGGATCAACGAGTGCAGCAACACAAGTGGGTACGAGTTTAGTTTCCTTATCACCATGCCCGAGTCGATATTTATCACCATCTCCCCAAGTAAATAATTTTCCCGAAGAACAATTACTAGAGCTTGTATTCCCGACCATAACTTCTACAACTGCAGCAGTGTGCCAGACACCACAAGCAGCTCTCACTGTTCGAAGTCCCTTGAGAGACTCGACTTCCCGAGGTTTTGAAACACTTCTTCGATCTCCATGTCCTAGAACGCCAAATGTCCCATCACCAAAAGTAAATAATTGACCCGCAGAGGTGACCACAGCAGTATGATAGGGTCCACAGGAGATGAATGACACATGAATACCCTCTAAGGGCCCATTTACTCGTTTTGGAACCCAATGGCTTACTTCATTCCCATGCCCGAGAATCCCAAAATGCCCATCACCCCACGTGTAAAGATCACCAGATAACGTTACAGCACATGTATGATACTCGCCACATGCTACAAGCTCAATGTTTGTATTGCCAAGGGAGTCAATAAGTTTCGGGTGCAAAACGTCTGAGTCTACACCATGCCCAAGTCTCCCACCTGATTCCTCACCCCACGAGAAGATTTCCCCTTGTTTGGTTACTAATGCAGCATGCCTACCACCACAAGCAATATTCTGAACATCAAGTACTACTGCAGATTCTAAAGCTTTCGGTAATAAAGAATCAATTTTAGCACCAACTGAACTTCCAACTCTGTGGGATCCACCATCACCCGTGATTTCCCCCCAAAGAAATACGTCTCCTAAGGCATCACCATCATCATGACCAGAACCTTGGCTTGAGGAGCTAACAGCACTTGATAAGCTTACTCTAAAGGCATCTACGCCCATTATCCTCGTGTGCCCATGTATGCTATCGGAACCTCGAGATGACAATGAATGGACAGAACCACTGGCAGAATCTGAATGGAAGAAACCCTTGGGAGGGGCTTTATAGAAGTTCATGTCAGAAATAGTTTTAGGAGGGCTTCCAAATGGACTTTGAAGTGGGAGTTGATCACCGATATCCTGAATAGGGAGATAAAATATGATATGGAAACCATTAACCTGAAGGTAATCAGGATTTGAATACGTAAACATCTACTTGGAAATTTACGCTTGAAAGAGATACAGATGGGCAGGTCAGCTGGCGCAGGAAACGGGTCTGGTTAGATTGACAAGAAACACTTTGTCCAAAAACTTCCAAATAGTTTTAAATAAATAGAGTGTCAAATTTGATTACATGTATTAGATAATTTCAACAATAACCTAGTTTTTGAATGAAATGATCTGGGAGATTTCACGCATTAAAAATACATCTCGGGAGACTATTGAATTGTTCCCCTTTTTACTAACTTCTATTTATTTACACGTTTGGCCTGTAAGAGAAATTATAACCGAAATCGACCCATTCGCAAGTTAATCGGACTAACTTGCCACCTCTAACGATGAGAATATATATGAATGGACATACACGAGTGTTTGAAAATTCAATCTATCTATTCCAGTATATAAAGCTAAGAAGAGAAGCTGTACCTTCTGGGAGCTATCACCACTACCAAATGGAGAATGTAAAGGCGAGCTTCTCCGAGTATAGGTCCTGGGACTATTAGCTTCAGATGGGATTCCATCACTCCTTGATTCTGTTCTCCATTTTCTCTGATGGCCACGTGATATTAATGCTTTAAGACCACTAAACCATACCTCGGCTTCATCCTTATCCTTGCATATCTAGAAAAATAAAAAAACTTAACTACTAAGTTAAAGAAGATTTATATAAATCACCAAACTTGTTTCTGATTGATAATTAACAATACAACTACGTAAAAAATAAGATGCGTCAAGAAAAGGGATGACAATCTTACCAAATCTAGAGATCTGTCATCATATATTAGAGAAAAAGATTGATACTCCTTCTCAGGCCGCGGATACCTTTGAAAGATTGGCTAGATAAGAAAAATCAAAACAAGATGGTATGTTAATCCATGGTAATGAAAAAGCATACAATTATGTTACGCTTTAACAACTTCCAAGTAAAAAAGCAATTTTATAATGCTAAGCAAACATGTGTCAGTTGTATAAAGGTCTTACAAATTAAAACCAAGGGAAAACCTAAAATCTCCATCTGACCATGACCACTGAATGTATACCCATACATAAGGAAGTTGTGTCTAACTGTTTTTCCTCTACATAAGTTACTTTGACTAATTACTTATAGTTAACCCGAAGATCTTCATCTTTGATCGACTAAAGATAAACCTGAAACCAATAAACTGTAGGAAACAAAATATGGTAAAGTAGTTTCCATTTAAGCACATGACATAAGTTTTACCATATTATTAACAATAGAACTGAATCCCCAAGAATCAATGCGTACCTACGGTCAATTTAGATGATATAGACCACATCTAAGAAAAGTCTATTTTTACATTTAACAATACCATATTTGTTGAGGGATTTAAGTGCATGATGACTCATACAATCCTATCCTCAATAGAATCGGATAAGTAAATCCTAGCGTATGCATGCCATAAATGAATGTATACATTTAATATTTATTATGTATACGAAATGGCTAAACATCTCAGTTACTTACTTTTCCGGAACCAAATATTGAAGAACTTTTACTTAACTGAGAAGAGTTACCAAGGATCCATGGTATAATGGTATTGCCACAGATAACAGCAGTTAAAGAAAGAGTTTCAATAATTGAAAGAACTTACGGTTCGCTGCCCTGAAACAATTCTGGAGACATGACTTAGTTTAAGGTGTTTTTCCTCTTTCCCAGAAAACCATATGAGAACCAATTCATCCTGAAACATCAGATCAAATCCGCATTCAATAATTTTTTGATTAGTTAACTATAATATAATATTTAGGCAATAACAATGAGATTACATAATTAACTTTGAAAGAGAGTGACTAGTCATTGCACCAAGATTCGGCAGCAAGCACCTAATGTGCATATTGTAAAGCATACATTTTCAGATGCACCTATAGTGCATGTTGCAACTTGCAAGTACATTATAGAGCATACCAAAAGAGGAAAAATCACGTAGTATGCATGTTGTAAGCACATTTTTTACACACCGTAATATATATATATATATATATATATATATATATATATATATATATATATATGAATGGGATTTGGTGAAATCAAGGATCTAAAAAAAACGGTGAAAACACTTTCTAGCCCTTGGATCAAAATATATATATAAAAAGGGGTGGAGATAAAAAAACAGTGAAAACAAAAAAAAAATAAAGGTTCATGTTTGTAAATTTTTGTGAAGCAAAACAAAAATAAAGGTTCACAAAAAAAATTGTGAAGCAAAAAAACAAAATTAAAGGTTCACAAAAAAAAAAATTATGAGGCAAAATACATAAAGGTTCACTCCTTTGTAAAAATCTGTGAAGCAAAAAAAATTAAGGTTCGCAGTTAAAATTCTTCTAAATTTCTGTGAAGCAAAAAAAAAAAGACAAAGGTTCACAATGAAAACTTTTTGAAATAAGAAAAAAATATAAGGGTTCACAATAAAAAAACGTTTGTGAAGTGAAAAACAAAAAGTTCACAACTAAATAAAATTGCGAATAAAAATTGAGAGCGTTTTCACCGTTTTTATTTTAACTCTTTTTCACCGGAACTCAACCCTATATATATATATATATATATATATATATATGGAGGATATATAAACCAGAAGAATGATTTTAAACTTACATTAGCTAGCCTGAAGGGACAAAACTTAGGCTTCCCTCTTCTCCCATATTTGAGAAGATAAGCCCCCTTCTTTAAAGCAGTAATTGCCTGTTATATATGACCAGTTAAAAGATTACAGCGGATTTCAGCAATAAAGAAAGATATATTAGAACGTGCATATGACCAGTTAAGAAAGTAATATCATGGTATACTAAGATAAGAAATATTGTTGCTAAATTTGAGTATCAACAGAAGTTACCACTTGAACTGCAAGAAGGTCATCTAAAACTACTAATACCATAAATCAATGCTAAGACCAGAACAAGTTTCGCTTAAATAATAACGAAAATGCAAGGAATTCTTTTTTTTTTTTGTAACAGAAACCTTTCGACTTCCAATGTAGATACTCGGCTTTAAGGTATTTGAATGCCCACACATGTCCAATTAATATTGCATGTTCATGAGAATAACTTGCAGTCCAAGGCTTAAAGACCTCATGCAAATGGCATGCATATTGAGGAGTGACATCACTACGAACTCCAAGTGATATTTTCTTTAGCATACTATGTGAACAAACAATCCTACAAAAATCTTTTAAGAAAATATGGGGACATCATTGATGATTGTTATGTGAGTATAGGTTCCACTTGAAGCACATTATGACAAACGTTGCATCATTTACTCTTCATTGCCCTCACTTTACTTGGGTATTGTGTTAAATTACTTAAATATACAAACAGGAACAGGTTTATCATGACCAATAAAGGAAAGTAGGACAGTTAATATTGGCCGAGCACCAAGGAACAGAAATTCCAATAGTGCTCCAGAAAAGGCATATTATCTGACTGTCTATCCATCTTTTAGTATCCTATATTTGTACTTACAAACCATATGTCATATATTAGGTTTCCTTTTTACCAAGCAATACCCATTTAACCTTCAACTTTCATTACTACAACTAGATCTGCACCTACATTGAACACAAAGTTGCAATGCTTTATTTACATGTACTTTCATCGTCGTTTCTTGAGCACCATAGATTATGTCAAAATCTGTTTGATACTTCTGCAATGGGATCCTAGAGCTTCTAGGTCAAGTTATCATGGGTGATCCTATAGTTTTCCTCGAATTACCTTTGGTCCTTTGGTGGTACCTTACGGTACACACATAAGGGACAAAGAGACGTTGCACTTTGGGAAATGGATGCAGAAGTTTAATTAAATATATGGCAAATGGATGCAGAGGTTTAATTATATATATGCACACAATTGTAGAACTCGGTTCAATCTTACATCTCTTAGTATAACACATTTAATGCTTTCATATATAAAGTTATACACATCATGTGCATAAATATAAAAAATTAAAAAGGTTACACATATGTATTTAACAGTAATGTTGGTTGTCATTCAGACTTTCTTTAATTTGTGTTTGTAGTTTGAAGCCTGAATTTGAGGACAATGGATGACACGGTACAGAGCAAGAAACTAGAGGACTCCATTTTTAACCATATTTACTAAGAACTACAAAGTGGCTTATACAGGCAGAATTTGTAGAAAAATTCATATTAAATGAAACTAAACAGCAGCTATAAAAAGCTACTACCAGAAGACATGTAGTCAAAACTTTGGCACAGTCAACGTAGTGCATTTTCTTGCACGTAGATATGTACTTCAAACATTGAAACAGAATCCAGGAGCATTCAAAGGCTCAGCACTAAAATTCTTACCTATCTGCAATTTCTTTCTAGACCTAACGGTAACAAAGACTCTGTGTTATAACACATATCTTTCAAAGCATCTAAGATTGCTAGACCATACAGGATATCAGCATTCACAGGAGGAAACCTTTCGAATAAACATGAGTATCTAATGACATCACGGAAACCTTTCGAATAAACATGAGTATCTAATGACATCAGGCAACATCTAGATTAACATCATTGTTTATTAAGCAAATCATCATATTATTGTTATAGAACAGGCCTACTCCAAAGCATAAAGAAATGAAAAGGGGGAAATCACAAATCCTCAAATTAGAAGCAAAAGCCTAAAACACCCTGCATTATATTCGGATTCCAGAACAAAGTCAAATCACAAAAAATGCAGTACACACTGTTTACCTTCCAAATTAAAACCTAACGAATCACTTGCAAAATCCAAATTTAATACCAAAACATCATGCTCATAAAACACACAAAAACTATTAATCAGTAAATTACAATCACCTAAAAACCCTACCATAATACTAGCAATTAAACACTCAAAAAAAAAAAAAAAAAAAAAAAAAAAACATAAACATATATAACAATATAATACTATTTATTTATCAGTAATTTATACCTGCTCAATGTCCCTTTCAACTTGACCACCAGTCCTACTAGCATCAGAAATCATCCTTGGAGTCTGCATCAACATCATCTCTGAAACTAGCTAAAACCAAAACCTAACTACTACAGCTTCCTGAAATTAACCTCATATTTCACCTTAATCACATTCATTACGATCACAATCACTTTTAATTTAATCACATCATAACACAAAAACCTAACCAGCACGGACGATACTGTATATAAATCAATTAATAATTGTTTTTCGTACTAATTTTTGCGATAATCGATTTGATCACAATGACAGAAATGAAATGAAAAAAAAAAAACGGCTGGAGCTTAGATCAAGATGACGAAAGCGAATTCAATTGAATTTGATTGTGTAATCAAGTGTATGTGTGTTTGTGCAGGAAGAAAGGAGTTCAGACCGCAGGAAGAAAGAGAAAATATATATATAGATACACATTTAAGTGTATCTATATGAGCTTGAGTGTGTGTGTGTTTTAGAAGAGAGAGAAAAAGGTTTTTATGAGTAGAGTAGTATCTGAGTAAGAATCAAATTATGTGAATGAAATTTATAAAAATCATAAATCATAAATTCAATTAAATTCAATTAAATTCAATTAAATTCAATTAAATTTAGCTTTATAATAATAAATAATAAATAATAAATAAATAAATACTAGTAATAATAAATTTTGTAAGTTTTTGCATTCAGTCAAAAGGAATTTGCGTTTTTAATGGAGAAAAACTTTTACATATTCTATTTCTATTTTCTTATATTTTTCGGTAAACACATTTATTACTTACTTGAGTTGACTGGTTTGACCGGGCATTATCTTTTTAAATTAATTAAACTATAAATTCTAATTCCACCGTGTAAATTTGTTCACAGATAAAAAATACGTCATTTAAAAAAATATAATTATTACACTGTATTTTTGTGTACTATAACAATTTTATTCTATGTTTTTACCCACATTTTTTATGACATACATATAAAAATAAGGAGAATATAGAAACTTTAGTTAATTATACTCTTTAACTTTTGAAAGTGGACAATTAATTTGGAACGGCCAAAAAAGAAAATGTGGACTGTAAATATGGGACGTGGGAGTATATCCCAATATTTTGTTGAAAAAATAAAAGTAACAGTGAGTTGAGTTCAAATGAGTATAAAAAATTTGGTGAGAATGAAGTAATCAATCTCAGTCGTTCATTTTCATCAAAGATAACAAAACTCTTACAATCGCCCACATATTTAAAAATTAAATATCTCAAAAACGGCTAATTGAAAATTTATAAAAATTACATCATAAAATCAACGTTTATAATCAAAGAGAAAAAACGCTGATATTTATGGTGCAATTTTTATAATTTTTTGACTAACCGTTTAGAGATATTTAATTTTATAGAGCGTGAGAAAAAGTGGGAGTTTGTTAAAATGACTTTTGTACCCTTACAAATAGATCTCTCTTATTGATTTATTCATTCTCACCAGATTTTCTGTACTCATTTAAAATCGACTCAAGAAACAATATACGCTCCTTTTTAATTTTAACTGGCATAATACTCGTGCTATGCAGCCGAGTTTAGTATTTTAGTTGTAAATAATGACTCATCGATAGTCATATATAATTTTTGTTATTCACTAATGGATTACCCATAATTGTGAGTTGATAATAGTAGTTTGTATATATCAAAAGCTCGGGATTTGAGATACAATTGGTGTAAAGTGAAAAATATGTAAAAATTATAGGGTTATAATATAAAATGGAAATTAGATAACTAAATATGGAAATGTTGAGTTTTAATTTTAAGATTTTTTTTAAAAATAACATACTAAGATACTTTATATATTAATATAAATTGATATACAAATCAATTTTTCTTAAAAAAAAAAAAAAAAAAGTCAACTCTAGATCTACATATTGGTTTTCCATTTTACCCTTATTTATTTATCTCATTCATTTATTTCTTAAAAAAATTTAGTCAAACTTACTTTGAATATAAGAAAAAAATTAACATTTATTCAACCTATTTTAAATAAAAAAAATTGTTCGAAGAAAATAAAAATGGGCCGGAAGAAGTATCATTGTTCTTTTATGCCATTTTTTTCTCAGTTGTAGTAATTTTATCAAGCATTTAAAAAAAATCAAGCTAACTCATGTCTTGGAATTACTTTTACTTGTTGGGTCACAAGGTTCCCAAAACTTAGATACAGATTCAATAACAGTTATCTCAACGTGTTAGTTTATATCCAAGTTTTATATCAAACAAGTTTAAATTAATCTAGGCGGAAAACAAGATTAATTTTGACACAGAGTTTATTATGAATCAAAGTATTATTCACAATAAAGTGTTTGTCTCACAAAGATGACAAAGTATTCAAACCCACACAGATGGTTTGAATACGATCCAAGTAGTATACAAAGATACAGTTATCACTACAAACTTCACAGTAAGTGTGGTAATGCTTTAGCCTAAGCTTAAAGGTCTAGTATACTAATTCTCTTGAATTTCTTAGATGATAGCAGTGCGTTTTGGACTGCTATTTATAGAGTTGGATGTAACTCTATATTATCTAGCTTACATAGTTGTCCAAGGGATAACAGATGCATCTTGGGCAACTTTGCACGCCTTCCTTTTTACTTTTCTTGGAAATAGAAAAAGCAAAAAGGTAAAAGGTTTCTTTGCTGAGAAGAGAACCTTTATATGATGTTTGACCTTTCTCAAACATCTTATCAGTTGTATCTAGCCTAAGGAAAGAAGAATATCTCCTGTACATTTGTACTTTCATTCTTCAATCTGTGCTCTTCAGTCTGTGCTCATCAGTCTGTGATCTTCAGTCTGTGAACTTCAGTCTGTGAAGCCTTCTATATTCAATCTTCATTCTTCAGATGATGAATTCATAAGTCTTCAGAAAGAGCATGACTTTCAATCTGTGAGGATCTTCAGTCTGTGCAGCACAGACTCAGAAACAATTCTTCAGTCTGTGTAGCACAGAATCAGAAACATAGACTCAGGAATTTCACTAAGTTTCCTGAATACAACTGAGTTAGATTTTGACTCTTCAGATTTATAACTTAGGTTTGATCATTGTTTTTCCCAACATTACTAAATATAGAATAATTTCAATCTTGAAAGGAGATATAATGAAATTTTTATGATAATTCCAAAGTTATTTTTGTCATTTACTTTTTACATCCCATACTATATAGATCAAATAAATACTTTTCAATCTTCTTTTAAATCACATTAAAGTTCGTTTATATAGTGGTTTCCAAAATATTATTGCACCGTGTGTCAACCGTCATCAAAACGCGATAGTATTTTTAACCGTAGAGACTCATCCCGTGTAATTACGATTTCGAATACATAAGACAAATATATTCATAGTTCGTGTGAAATCAAATAATTATTTAAATTCGTAAGAAACTTACGTTAAGTAATAAGAATATTATCACATACAATATATTTATATAATAAGCTAAGTAAAAATCTATAACATATAATTAACAAAGATATAATATGTTAAAAAGATAAAAGCTGAGTTTTCTGCGAGGCTACACTGTTTGGGCAATAACTCTCTCATCCAGACTCCGATTGAGACGATTCAACTCCTCAGGCGACCGAAACTCAGAGGACTACAACATATCCAAAATTCAGAGCATTCAGAATTTTTAAGCCCAACCGACGGTTGGAGAAAGCCCAACCGCCGGTTGGATAGGCATGGGCCGCGGGTGGATCAGCCCAACCACCGGTGCCGGTTGAGCTATTCCAACCGCCGGTTGGAGGTCTGGAGCTATAAAATCACAAGTTTTAAACCTTAATCGACCTTACAAACCCTAAACGAATTCCAGCCGCACCTAATCCTATTCCTAGTCGATTTTGGCATCAAAACACTTCAATCTAAGGGTTTTAATTCCCTAATCACTCCTAGGAATCGAGATCATTGTTATACGCATTCGTTGGTAAGTTTTCGACATACGATTCATCTTTTAAATCCCTATCCATTGTTATTTCGATTTTGATGTGATCATATGAGGATCTGTAGGATAGAATTGATTAGAGGATTTATATGTAATCATACAATTAAGTGTGATTTGTGAAAATCTAAGAATAGTCATTACAAGTAAATTGCGGTTTGAACAGATTTAATGGTCAGTTTTTATGGAGACATAACTTGGTCAATATTTTATGTTTTTAAACGTTTCTTGAGTCTAAAATTAAGTTCAAGATGTCTACTTTCAAATGCAATTGGTTTCGTGTCAAAATATAGAGTTTTGATTGGTCAAAAGTTAATTACAAGTTAAGTGGTCAGAACTGAGTTTTCGGTTTGTAATTTGAGTCAATTTTAAAGTGTCTTAACGTATGTTATTTATTGAGTTAGGTCTTGAAACTTTTTCTAAAACAACTTTAATGTGTCAACTGATTCATATAAAAAGATTGGAATTTTTAGAGGTCATTAACTATGGTAATTTTTATAACCGTCTAATGAGTCAGAATTGTATTTTTTTGTGTACAAACTATTTTGGAAAATTTCTAAAAATAGAAAGTCAATGAGATTAATTATAAAATAAATATTATAAGTTCTAAACACTTTAAAGAGTCCGTGGTTAAAGTTTGGAGGTCAAATAAAATCATTTGAACATGGTTCAAGGTAGTCAAAGTGTTGTTAAAATTCAGTCGGGTCAAAGTTCAAATCAATATTTAGCACCAAATGTTTTGGTTCACGTGTGGGGAGTTTCAAGAACCATATATGATTGCAAAGAGACTTAGGAAGCGGCTTTAGAACCTGTAAACGATTCATCAAAATAGGGTACAATGGAAGGGTCTTTAGCCTTGTCTAGATTGTGACCTATGTGTATACATATATGTTTGTAGATCATCTTACGGACAAATTTGGGAACGCTACTTGCTTTGCTTTTGAGGTGAGTTTTGTGGCCCCATTTTCTTTTACTTTTCACTTGGAGGAAAAGAATGCTCAACTTATTTTCAATTGTTTTCATGCTGTGAATATAATGTTTTCATTTTTGGATAAAAAGACTATAGAGCATCAACAAAATAAAAGGAATCATGTATTGTTGTGTAATTTTACACAACATGATAACCGAGGACAACGGTCAAAATATGTGTCAACTTGAAGAAGATTATTTGACAAACCCGGCAAATTTCCACAACGTTCATGGCAAGAAAGGGTTGCAACTCAATTACGTATGGACAATGTAACACCCACTTTAAGGGCCTAGTGGTATTCCGGTAATTTCCCTAAAACTTTAAATTATTATTTAATGTGTTAGGAAATATTTTACTATTATTATGTCTGATAATATTAGTAAAATGAATAAATGATATATTGTGACTAATACATAATTCATTGATTTAAACCGAACTAGTTGACGGTAAAATAAAATATTTGGTTTTCGCAAAATGGTTTTAGGTTCCCGACAATGGATTAAGAAGGGAACTAAAATTGTAATGGTATTGGGATAGAGTAACAAATATATATATATACACATTTATACATACTTCTGTAACATTCTAAACAACTTTACAAAAGTCTCAAACATTCGGCCACTGCGAACCGAACCAAACCAAGCTTCAAAACTTAAAGAAATTTTCAGGAAGTTTTAATTCATCCGTATCATTACCTTCTTGTTTCAAAAACGAGTTTAGTAACATCATATCACCTTGTTTCTGTAAGTAATTATGTTTATAATTGTATTTTTATGAAATTTAGTCAATTTGCGAATTGATATGAATTTAAGTTGAAAAGGTGTTATATGAACTTATTTGATGCATATAAGTTGCTAGGAAGCTTATTTGAATGATAGGAAGTTGAATTCGTGAGTTTTGACAGATTTCAGTTCGAAGTTTCTGGGTTCAGCGATGAACTTCGCAACATTGAAGATGAACTCAGTTCGCGGAGCTTGATTGCGAAGCGAACTGAGTTGTCTTGCGAAGTGAGTTGTCTTGCGAAGTGAGATGTCTTGCGAAGTGAAATTGCTCTGCGAACCGAGTGGTTCTGCGAACCGAGTGGTTCTGCGAACCGAGATTGCTGCGAACTGAGTTCTTGCCCTGCGAACCGAGTTGCGAAGCGAACTGAGTTTGCTGCGAAGCGAACTGAGGACCTGTGAACTGAGTTTGCTGCGAAGCGAACCGAGATTGTTGCGAACTGAGATTTTTAAAATTTTGTTTTGCAAATTTTGAAATTGCGTAAGTGTTTTCAGGGTAGCGACTGAGTGACAAATTTCACTAACTCGGATTGGGTTGAAATTCACATGGTCACTCGAAAATGACCCAATAATCAAGGCTCTAATTGAAGAGCCTAGGCAGTTTTTGGTCTTTCGGGGTCATCTTGGGGTCGAAAATGGCATTTTTCAGTTTTAAGCATCGTTTCGGGACTTTCTGGTTTCGCTTCGGATTAAACGTTTGTTTTCTTAGACTTCAGGAATTTACCTGCTTGTTTAAATATGTTATATGATTATGGAATGAGTTACTAACTCATTATTTGTTGTATTCTCAGATCAGCAGAAGACTCAGTGACATTAGACTTCTGAGTTGTTGGGCTGAGACTGGCAAGTGAGTGGATCTGGAACTCACGTGTTTGATTCAGTTGTAACGATTTGGTTGCAACGAGTAAACGTAGATATAATTGATAGACTGTTTAGTCTGATATGCTGATATGCTGATTACGAATCTATGTGCAATGTGGCCTCTGGGCATTGATTGCTGCTAAAGAGGTCAACAGATTGTTGGACTTGATGATTTACAAGATTACATATATGGGGTGTCGTACATGTGTTGTACTAAACCCATATTGTGTAGTGGTAATATCAAGTTATCGGTATATTCTATAGTGGCCACTACAGATTGTGATAAGCGTTTCTTGAGGGCCACCGCGGTAGTAGGGTTCCTCAAAAACCACCGATCCTCTTTGATATTGATGATATGTGTTTACGATTATTTGATGTAAACAGATTGTTAAGCTAAGTTGAACTGTTAGTTTCATATTCATTCACTTAGCTTCGTGCTAATTCCCCACTTAATCCTTGCAGGTCATGATTGAATGGGCGGGCAGGCAGGTTTTGTTCAAGGAATGTTTGATCGGCTGGCAACTCTGATATATTTTGATAAATAATGAAAGTGGAATTTTGTAACCCCCGTCTTTGTACGATGTTTTGAACATTATATGTATTTACCTTTTTGTAAATATTGTTAATATAATATATTTTGACCTACGCTTCCGATGTTAAATAATATTTTATAATATCTGTAAGAGAGGGGTGTTACAGGACAAGGAATTACGTGATCGAACGGTATATCATCAACTTCGCAATGCTCTAATCGAACACGTTGTGCATCTCCCACCAAATTTCCGTCAACGTTAATCGCATTTTTTTTCAATAAGTGTAATGTTTTTAATTATTGTATTTTATTTTAATTATTGTGTTTTAAATATGTAAATTAAAAAGTGACCGTCACCATTGGCACGGGTCAGTCAGTTGTTAGTCAGTTTCAGTCAGTTTTAAGAAAAGCTGACGTGGCATTGAGTTGACAGAAAGTAACCAGTCGGTTTTGGAGTATTATTGGGAGTGCCCTTACACTAATCTTTTAGTTGGGGGCCATCTGTGCGGTCATCAATGGCGCACAACTTTATCAACGGGCATGTTCGTCAGTTAAGTTTGTACTTCAATGAGTGTAATAGATAGCTTGTATTGAATTGATCGTAACAGATAGCTTGTATTGAATTGATCTTAGCTTTGGTTAGATAATCTGCATTCGATACTTTGTGTAATTTATAATCAATAATTCACCTCTGTTATATGCTTTCATACTTGCAATTTATACTCTGTTTATTGAACTAAAAACGTAAATTGTTATTAAATCAATAAGATTTTGAAATATACGATTAAATTGTATTCAACCTCCCTCTTTACTGTCACAATTATATATTGTGACTCTAAATCACTTAACTCATAAGTGATTGTTAGGATTAACATTATTATTTCAAGTGTTAATTTCAAATAAAAGGATTAAAAAAATCGATAGTTACTCATAATTTAGTGATTATTCCTCTCACAAAATTACATTATCTATACGTATATAAAAAGTAAAGAAACTATTCTGTAGTGTAACTTTTATTTTGGCGAGTTTAATTTTTGTAATTAATAAAGATCAAAAATCACTTCCATTAATAGTTATTATTGAAGTTGCCGAAGAATCCTCTAATCATGTATTTTTTTTTTAAATTACCAATGTGATTTATAAAATAATAGTTTACAACTGTAAAATTTTCCATCGTGATGCGAGAGGATGAATCCAATATTATCATATTGTCAATAATAGGTGTTCATACGATGATATCTTTAACTTAAATGCATACAAAATGTCCGAAAAATATGCATGTTATCTTAAAAATGAATTGTTTTATTTTTTAGATTTGGCCGAGACAAATTTTATTCAATTTTGTCAGGATCGAATTGTCTAACAAGAATATTTGAATCTAGATCTATTAAGGAAGTCGCGGAATAATACTTTAATATTATAAACAAGACTTGTAATATAAATCGGTTAATTAAACAAGAACACAATGAATAATACTCAAAGTTCCAATCTTATTAATTGATTAACAAGACGAATACACCGGATGTATTAGGGTTTATAACCTTAGAGCTATGTTACGTCTATTTTTTTCTATCATAGGATTCTCTATTTATAACACATAGAGTCCTTAACAAATTGTCCTATCAATAAGGAATTACAATCTATTAATTTGACAAATTGATCTTTATCCAAAATTCATGACTTGACTATTTTACTATTCTATTACAATTTACAGCATTAAGTTCAATAATCGTAAACAGCATTAATCTTCACCAGCAGCACTAAGTCCTTCCAACAGCACTAACTTGTCTTGGCAGCATTAATCTTGACTTACAGTAGTAACTTTTTAAGATAGAAGTAACCACCTTAATAGCATTAACTTTTTATTCCAGCACAAACAAGCTTGACAGTAGTAATCTTCACTTGCAGCATTAACTTTACCTTAGCAGTAGAAATGATAACCCGACAAATTTATTAAAGAGTGTTTTTTATAATTATCTTATACGTTCACAAATCAAGAATACTTAATATGTAGCTATGTAATGTCATTTCAATTTGTTAAAAAAATGATGGATGTACCTAATGTTTATTTTGTATATTTTTAAAATTTGACTAAACATATTAGTAGTTTGATGATAAGGACTTAACAATCACTAACTCACAACAGTTTAATTGTTCATTCGTACATCTTCTTTTCATTTTTTAAACAAAAAGCATTATTTACAGTTATATAAAAATTGCTTATTAGTTTAAACAATATTACATTATTTACCACACTACTCTGAACGATGAATATTAAGTATGGACACTTGCACATTATTTGTATATCACATTATTTGTATATGTTTTGACCATTTAAATTGACATTACAAAAGTATGGACACTTGCACATTTTTTGTACTTACCCCTTCCTACAAAAATTGTTCTGATAATTTTTATTTGGATTAAGATAGATCAGGTAAATCTCTGTTTTGTCTTTATATTCAAGGTAAATTTGACTGAATTTATTTAAGAGTTAAATGATTAGAGTAATAAATGAGGGTAAAATAAAAAGTTTAATGATGTTAACATTTATTATTTGCAGCTTGACAATTACTATGGAATAAATATAAATAGTAATATGGACATTTATTTTGAAGGGAGGGGAGTATGTGTTTTGACCGTGTAATTTGTTTGTAAGTTCTCTACGTACATTCATAACTTAAAATACATACAATAAACAGTTCTAATTGTTGAATACGTACAAAAGAGATTTCGAAGTTAGAATTTGAAGAGCCGAGAAGACAAGCAATCCATGATATTTTCAAGTCTATATTTTAGACATATTCAGCATTACTCTTTTTACTCTCGTGGTCTCTTAGATATTAATTGTTGATACATAGAATCAAGCAAAGTTAAGGTATGCTTATCCAATAAATACAACATTGTAAGACTTGATTATTACATATTAATACATAAGATATGTGATTTTGAAGTTAGAAAATACCACAAACGTTGAACTTAGAACCTGATTTTTAATGAAATAAATGTTGAACTTAGAACCTGATTTTTAATGAAATATGTCACGATTATCATCGAAGGGTCATTGGCCTAGCGGTATTGAGGTAGTCCTTTCAACCATGAGGTTATAGGTTTAAATCCTTTGAATGGAACAATATGTATATATTCGAGTTGATGAAGTGTGTGAGTATTTGCCTTTAAAAAAAATGATTCATTAATCCTTTTTGGGCATTCAACACCACTGATAGAGAACCACACTATTAGGTGATGGACCTTTTTAAAAGACTTTTTGACGACTTAAAAGGAAGAAGAAAAAAAAAGGTATAATTGTACCCACATCAAATGGTCCTTCTTGTTTTTTTCTTTTTTTTTTGACATGTCCATGTTCATGCTCCCGTTATATGATATGATATGCCTTTTTTATTTTTCTGTTTAAATCATTTTTCAGAACCAAACTAAGCATTTCCTCACCTATTTAAACGAAACTTGTAGTCTATTCCTTTCCTCACATTGTTTGGGACATTTTCTGGTACAACCCATTATATACGAAACGTTATAAAAGTACCCTCTTCGTCTCAAAATAAACATCATATCAGTTTGTTGAAAAAAGATTGTTCACTTTAAAAAGTAAATTAGGGTTAACCCATTTTACTCATACTTCCATATGGATCCCTCAAAGTAATGATGAAATAGCCGTTTATTAACGGTTCTGTTTTTATGTGTAACCTGAAGTGAACCAAAACATTTAGGTTATTACATTATTAAAATCAAACCATCAATTTTACCTTCAAGTATTTTCATTCGGTTAATTCAGTTACGGTTCGATTTTTCATTTTTTTTTCTATCACCTCTATATTTTAGGATGGGGGACTGGGGGAGCAGTAAATTGTTTGATCCAAGTACACCTACTATGATGGGCCTTAGATGGGAAGTTTAACCAAACTCCTTACCCAATTGAAAATATCTTTGTATTGTGTAGGATATTATCGAAATAGACTTCCCCAGCAGAAGTAGTAAGAAAAAGTAACATACGATTAGAGCACATATAATATTCAGAAATCAAACTATGAGTAAGTAAGGTGGTCTAGTGATTGACGTCCTAATATCTTCACAAAAGTCTTAAGTTCAAACATCACTAGTTGCACATCTTGAGATGACCAGGGAAAGGTCGGAAACAATCGAAAATACCCGATTATGTCGCATACATCAGAATGAAAATACTCGGCCTCACGGGCAACCTGAACATTGGAAACCAATATTTGACTAGGAATGACTATCATGTCTTGGGCTAAAATGGGCCAATGATTGACAAGCCCACATTGGGACCAAAATTCAGGTGCAAGTGCTTCGCTGCAGATTCATGTAGCTCCATTTCAAAATTACCATCCATAGACAAGTAATACATATTTTAAGATGCATGGTTAATGTAGTATTGTTTAGTCTGTAAAATTTACTCTTCCAATTAAAACACCATTAACTTGTAATGATACTACCTTATAAAGGAAATTAAAAGCCGTTAACTTGTCACATTACCGTTAATATTTTGTGACAAACTAAAATAGTAATCTGAAAATAATTTGGGCACGTAGAAAACATATTATTTTTATAAAAGTAAACTTAAATATATTGATTGTTTCAAAAGAAAAAACAGCATTTCAATTGAACATCATGAATCTATGTCCACATACTTTTAACTAATCAAGCTTGAAAATTTTCGACAAAAGCTTCTGATATATACAACTTCAAAAGAAAAGGTTAAGCAGTGCCAAGATTAGTTGCAACTTCAAACCTGAACAAGTTATGTATGCTGCTTACAATGTCACTACCACCAGCCTCCCAGAGTTTAAACTATTTAACTACACTTTCTTCAATTCACAACATGATATCATCTCAACCGTCTGAAGAAGCAGTTCCGGCCGTCTCATCATCACTAAAACTAGTGGTCATCTGCACAGCTGACCTGAGAATATATGTGATCCTGTGTCAGATAATATATCAAATCATAATTTTTCGGTTCTATATATTTTTCATGACAACCTGAATATAAACTAAATCATACAGGATATAAGCCCTTTGTTGTTGTTGTAGATAACTAGTGTGTCAAATATGATTTCAACGTTATTAAACTCAACCCCAGACTATTTTCTTTTTTCTTCAATAAAATCGTTTAGGATAATTTTATGCACTGAAAATACACCTTGTGTGACGTTTGAACCATTTCTTTTAGCCAACTTTTACGATTCTACTCATTCAACTCATTATTGATAAAAATATAACCAAATTGGCCAATTCACAAATAAACGGGTCAAAATCTCCACCTCCACAATTCACAAAACAGATTGATACTGATAGTAGGTAGATAACACCTGACGACCCAATTATCCTTGAGTTTCGGAGGGGAAGGGGGAAGTCTCAGTACACAACTTTAAAATTTTCCCTTGCATTTTGCAAAAGGATTGTGTCTAACACTCTAACCCACGACCTTCAGCTCACAAATGACCAACCCATTTACGCTTTACCCTAACCCTAAAGCCAAAAAATGGAAACCCATGTGTATCGAGACTCGTCGACAATACTTAATTGAGGTTTTTGTTGGTCTTAATGCATGTACTCCATGATTGCCTTAACCTAGTACATGCATTATGCCATTATCCCAGGAAACGGAAACTTAACAGAACTTGCTAAATCTAGCGAAAGTGGTCAAAAGATAGCAAATAAATCTTTAAAGCCTACAAAGTACAAGCACTGACCTTATAGTCTTGTTGATTATTGGAGGTACGTCAACCACTTTCTCTTTCCTTGGATACACCTTATGCATGAGCTCGTCCCTACTTCTCTTGGTAACCTTCAGTGGAAGTAAAACAAATTTTAAAACAAACTTTATACCGCAACAATGCACAGGCAATTAAGAGTTGAAGGATTTACGCAAACTGCAATACTCACCGTCATTTCATTTCTGGGGAATTCATCAAGTCCTCTTCTTTGTCCAGCAAATCTGTTACCCTACACATTAGTCCCATACACGAAACATTCATTAGAGCATAACTCTCTACGAAAACAGTAGCAAAATGGTAGAAATGGCCATTTTATCTCTAACAAGTCAAATGGGTACTAAATTTTTTGGATAAAGCCATAAAGGAACAGATTAAAGGGTTTAATAGTAACATTTTTTAATGCATAAAACCTCGTAAATCAATTTGATAAAAATTTAGGTTATTACTGACACACTAATTGATTAAACTTTTTTTTACAGTTTTTAACAATGAAGTGTTTCAGGTCAACCCAACCCGACCTGTTTACCCATTTTGACCCGTTATCAAACAGTCCAACTGCCACCTCTACAAATTGGTAGGAATATCAAAGTTAAGGTTAAGACCTTAGATGTCTTCCGAGACAGCCCTCTGTCCTCAAATTCACCTTGCTTGAAGGTCAAATCAGAAGTCAAAGGTTCAATACGGTCTATATAGTTAACCTTTGGGGGTCCGATATTGTGGCTGCGTGGGTAGTTCTCTACTTGCTTACCATCAGAATTTTTCCCAAAAGCAACTAGATGACGATCAGATAGAGAATCTGGTATTCTTACTCCAGGACCATGCTTCATTCTGGGATCAAATTGCTCTCTAAGATCATGAACTGAAGCATCGTCACCAGAATCATCATTTACTTCCATTTGCGAACTCCTTCCAGATAGAGAGTGTCTATGCTTAGAAAACCGAGGTGTTTGGTTATGTTGGCTATCAGAGTATTTTTCATGATGCTTTGATGCATGCTTCGTCTCTAAACCCGATTCATCCATATCAATGGCATGATAGCTCGTATTGTATCTTTCATACATCTGGTCATGAAAAGGGACAAACATTAGATTTTGCATATATAATAGCTGATAACATTTATAAGAAACTTGAACATATGAGAAATACAATCAACTTCCAGTTCAATCCCACAAAGTGAAAGCACGAGAGTAATATTTTGTAAAAAGCATCTGTGGGGGCAATTTCGGCCATTTGTTTATAATTTAGTCAATTACGGTTATGTGTTATCTCTGACGTGTCAAACAGTTGGAATCAAATTTAGCTTAAAACAAAACTAAGTCAACTGGGACGAAGAGTCAAACAGGTCAAAATGGAACCAAGAGTATTTTTAATACACAGAACCTCCTAAATAGTTCCATTCAGACAACTATATTATTATTGGAACTATATAAACATTTAAAACAAAGTTAATAAGTTATAGACAATAAGTCTTTAGGGTCAACTTGATTAGACTGTACCAAACTTTACCCATTTTGACCCCTGACCTAACCTGCCAAAATCAACCACTTGTGCCAGCTCTAATGATCAGAATCGACAGAAATTTCCGTAGAAATACATTTTAAACTTCATTTGTTTCTCAGTGTAAATGTTCATTGCCATCATACCCATGCTTGTATCAAATGAGAGTATTACATATCATGTTAGGGACGGAACTTCAATTCCCACAATCATATCATTTAAAAAGGATAAAGTATTTACAGTGTATACATATCGGCATATCGCCATTTTTAAAAAGGTATTTAATCAGTTATAGTTATTCTTAATTTCATATTCCCATGTAAGTTAAGAATGCATACCTTGCTTGCATTAGCAAATTGGAATGTTTTAGAACCATCCAATGAATGATGTGCAGTGCGGTCACCAATGTAGTAGGATTCTGGAAGAACATTAACAAGTAATAGGTGAGAACAATATACCATAAGAACCCAATCTAAAGCTACAAAAGATTTTTCCAAAGTCTGGTCATTTGACCATTAAAGTCAATGTACGACTCTATTTTCAATAATGGGAAAAGTATAGTAACATTAATAGCATCCATATGACAATATTGGCAAGATAGACACAATCAAGCATCTATGGATAAATAAAGAACGCAAAGAAATTATGATATGCTATGGTAAAAAAAAACTATTAACTTACGGTTGACTGGAACCCCAACTGGGTTCTCAAATGCACCAGGGGGAAGTGCCTCAAACTCAATACCGAGTGGTGGACCATCCTCTCTATAATGCCTTCCCAATTGCCTTTTGACAGCTGTAATTGCAGCGTTCTCAGCCTGACCTTTCACCTTTAAATATCCTGATGGACCTGTCCTACCCATTACACTTATTACATCATTATGAGTCAGGAATTTTGATGCTACCATACCTAACTGATCCACGTTTTGAGAATGTAAATGATCCTTTAATGGTGAGCTACTTCCTGAAGATGTATCATCATCCATATCCATGATACTGTTATATTGACTACCATGTTCATACCGAAATTCTGTTTGTAGAAAGCCTTCATTTGTAAATCTTCTACTCTCAACTTCTTTTGGATCAAACTGTTTATTATCCCCTTGTTTGGTGCTGCCACAAGAATCTTGTCTGAGTCCACTGCCACGATCCTGTATGACACCACTTGACCGATCTTGTTTCCCATGTGTTTGGACTTCATCATTTGGAAATTTCTTGTCCTTTAACCTTCTGTGGCAAAACCAACCAGAAACTTGCTTTTCTGTTAATCCTATTTGCTCTGCAAGTTCTAATTTCATTGCCTCTGAGGGGTATTTATGTTCTGCAATAATTATGATAAAAGCTTATTTTATAATAATAATAATAATAATCATATTTTATATGGCATAATCGACCCACTTTCATATAAATGGGTCAATTTCAGTTAGGTTCTATCTCCAATGAAACTGTAATGATATAAAATTATCTTAGAGGAGATGCCTTAAATTGGTCACAAGTCGCCCAAAGGGTATTATTCTTGATGCATACAACTCCTAAATTATTTTATGCAAAAGAATAAGATTATTATTGAAATATGATAAAACTTTTATAATCATATTTGACAGCTAGTCATTCAAAAAAAAAAAAAAAAAAAAAAAAAAAAACAGGACAACAAGGGATTCAGGTTGACCCAACCCAACCTGTTTCCACCGATACAAAATTACCAATTTGAACCTGAACCTACTTTCACCCATTAGCCAGCCCGTCTGCCGCTATTATGCCACCTGTATTAAACACTTTATAATGAAATGCAACAAGAACGAGCATACCATTATAGAAGTTCTCTAGAGCTGCAAGTTGCTCTCGTGTCTTGAGAATTCTCTTATGTTTCTTCTCTGGAATAGCACTTTTATCATCGGTATGTACTTCTTGAGGCTCTACAATATGAACCATAAAAAAACAT
This sequence comes from Gnaphalium uliginosum, assembly GCA_963930675.1. Lineage (NCBI taxonomy): Eukaryota > Viridiplantae > Streptophyta > Magnoliopsida > Asterales > Asteraceae > Gnaphalium > Gnaphalium uliginosum. The sequence goes on from OZ005682.1 coordinate 37,271,577, forward strand.
AAAATTAATTTGAGATTCTGCACTAGTCTTAATTCCGAACTCTTTTTACATTCCTAAAAGTTACTAAAGCAATTGTAACATAATACACGAAAAATAGGGTCATTCTGCCCTAGTCTTAAATCCAGACTCTTATTTAGCCCATTCAACAAGCATTCCATTTTATTATACGATGTGAAAACCATCTTCTTACATCCTGAAATGATTGGCCTCCACTGATCTGGCATGCTTATTGGAAAAAATAATGAACAAATGAAGTATCATTCAAACAGCTTAATTCCAAGGTTTAACCTTTTACCAGAACAAGCAACCACTACTTTAATAGGGAGACGTGTCAACTTTTCACGGAGAGTTGAAATTTGCACTAATTAAAGGTTAAGAAAGAAATCAGACCTTCTAATAGCTTAAATCATCATGATCACCATAAACGTAGACTAACAAAAAATTGTGCTTACCTGTTTCCAAAAGGTTATTTATTGTAGACATCTATAACGAAAGGGACACATATTTTGGCGATAATCGGGAACATAAACGAGAACCCACATTTTTACATTTACACTCTAGATCTTTGAATTAATAGAACGGATATTTGGAGATCCTACTCATATAAACCTCAAAATATAATGTGAATGTAAGTTAAGTAGATGAGAAATTCATGCATACATAATCAATAACTTTGTAGTTTGTAATTATTAGATATGCCAAATATGCAGACGTCGTCGCTTTAAAAGTAAACATAATAAATGACAACCCTTGTGTGGCATGCCAATCTCCCTTTGGGAGAGCTTTACCTGGTTCGAATTTTGTGATTGTGATCTCGGAACTCATGGATTAGTCAGCCAAAGGTCGGACACCATGATTACCAAAAAAAGGACCGTTCTTAAATTAATGAAGATGAAATACGTAACAAAATTTTTCTGAATATATATGGAAAGAGATCATTCACATTAAACATCGTCTTAAAACACATTATGTTCCCCTATATCAACACATTTAAGTAGGCCTGTAAGCGAACCGAACGTTCACGAAAAACTCGCGAACCGTTTGGCGGAAGTTTGTTTATGTTCGTTCTTTTCGTTATATGAACGAACATGAACAAAATTTTACGTTCGTTTACTTATACGAACGAACATGAACATAGGTCTCGTTCGTTCATTTACGTTCGTGAACGTTCGATAAATGTTTGTTTGTTAATTAATACTTTAATTAAATTAATACATATTTGTATATCTTATTTTAATCTCATCTATATTTTATTATAATAGTATTAAACATTTAGATATTTTCATTCTAAATATAGTAGTATTAACTAATTAGATATTTTTAACTTTCACATTTCCATCCACTCCCACACACCTCCACTTGGACCTCTCTCCATCCACTACTTTTAGTCTCCTACATTTCCCTCTCATATTCGTTCGTTTGCATTCGTTTATATTCGTGAACAAACAAACTTTCTTAGTAAACGAACATGAACAAGAAAATTTGTTCGCTTATCCGTTCGTGTTCGTTCGATTGTTCGATAAAACCTCGATGAACGAACACAAATTGACTTCGTTCGTGTTCGTTCGGTTCGTTTACAGGCCTACATTTAAGCTAATGTTTCAGAAGGTCTAACGTTTATACATTCAAAAAAATCCTTGTCATTTATGCTACTGTTTCAGAAGTCCTCGAACCCTAAATCAACTTGTTTTCACCTAGATCTAGTATAACATTTAACCTACTCATCACCTTATTGATTCAAAAAATCCAGATATCAAACGGTCTCATATCAATAAAACATACATAATGCCATAACTTTATCAGTTATTGTACTGAGTTTAGTATAAGAAGAGCATTCATTTCAATCAATACAATTACAACACCACCGAATATTAAACATATGAATAACCATCATGACCCTCAACGAATCACCTCACTTTTCAGTTAAAACAAGGTATAAGAATTAGGTTATACAAACTTATATATTTCCCATTACCAAGCTTAATCTCACATTCAATCAAGTTAATAGAGACGATTTCCTTGCCCTAATGGAACATATTTAACAAGCTAAAAGCAATTGAGGATATTTCATATAAAAAGCCCTACATATACTTTGATATTTGGGATCAAACCTATTATTAGAAAACTGATTATTATATTTCATACTTGTTGATATACAGTTTCCAATGAAAAAATCAACTTTTTGCCCTAAATAAGAAAAATTCACCATAGGAATCAAAGTCTAATTTAATTTTGTAAAATAAATAAATAAAATGTGAACAAAAAAAGTAGCATGACAAAACTGAAAAGTAACTGAAAGTGATTTGGAATTGAAGCAATACCTTCCATAACTATTGACGAACTTAGGGTTTTTGTTTCCCAAATGCTATTATCGAAATCCTTTTTGCTTTCTGTACGGTCGATTCAACATTGTAAAGCGGAGAATGCGAGAAATTGGAAGGGAATGTTAAGATGATTGATTGACGAATTTTCTTATTTTATTATTTATTTATTATTATAAAATATGTTGAAAATAAAAGTAGGGTTGTATTTGCAGGTTAATTGATGATGATGAAACGTAATTAATTAGGAAGATATATTTGGTGTGAAATTGAAAATTGGGGGGTTTTGGTTTGTGAGGAAGAAGAAATTGGGTAAAAGGAAAGACCAAAATCTAGATGTTGCTGTACGTTGTTGTTTGTGATTTGATTCAAACCAATTTTTTTTTTTTTAACCAATTGTCTTTTCCCTGGAAATTAAATTAAGACCAAAAAATTTATAATAAAACTAAGGGTAAACTTAGGCATGGCAATTCTCATCCGATTCGATGGACATTCATCCGTCTCGATCCATTTGTGATGGATATGGATGGACTAAATGGATGAATATTGGATATGGATACGGATATGGATGTTTAGTGGATCGGATATGGATGACAATTTGTGATCCACGGATTCACCCGTTTTCACCCGAAATACTTATATATATATATATATATATATATGTTCAAAATTATTGTAAGTATAAAATGATTGTTTATATAGAAGAATATAAAATTGATATAGGATTAACAAAATTATATCTTATTATATGACCTTATGCATAATGAATAAACATATCTTCTTAATATGAAACATATCGTTTAGTAATGTACGATAACATATAATATTAATTTTTAAAATGTATATTTCCAAAGTAAATAAAAAGATATTAAGTTATATACTGAAGATACTTCCGTTGAACAATTATAAAGATTAAAACATTATAGGTGTTTTATAATGATCAGGTTATATGTTGTGGTGTTTTGTATAATTGTATTGTCCCATATGTTATTATAGGTGTCTAGTTTATATTTTTTGGTCTTGTTCCTTTGGGCCTTACATTACTGTTTGAATTTCTGGTTGTGATGTTTTATATTGATAGCAGTGTCATTTAGTATAGAATTAAAATTTAGTATGTACTTTAAAAAAAATGTTAATTGATATCCAATGGATATCCATTAACCCGCTTGATCCAGCGGATATGGATATGAACGGATGAATTGAAATTAAACGGATATGGATATGGATATGGATTATTTTTTTTTAATGGATATGGATGTGGATATGGCATTATCCGATCCATTGCCATCCCTAGGTAAACTGTCTTATCTATTTGTTGTTTTTATCCTTTTACTTTTTTTCTCACATTTTTTATCCTTGTGATTTTGATTTTTGTTACGTTTGTACTTTTTCCATTAAAATTAACGAATATACCATTTTAAATTAATGTAAAATGACAAATCTACCCTTGTCTTCTTTTACAAAGATCAACTTCCCTTATTCTATATCTTTCCATTCCCTTATTCTATATCTTTCCATTGTTCTTCTATATCCAAAAACCCTAATTTTAAACAACATCATCAAACACAAAAACTAATCAACATCATCACACTTTCCTCCTTCTCATCTTCATCACGAACCCAAAAAAACCTTCGTCGTACCTTCATTCCGGTGAACATAAACCCACAAACCAAACCACTAAAGATCTCTGGCATACATTCAATCGGCGGCCACCTATTTACCCTTAGCATGTCACCCGCGCAATGTGACTACAAAAAAAAAAAAATTATCATTCCGGTAATTTTATCGTTTAGTGATAGGTTGTGCTTGAATGAAAATTAAAAAGATCGTGATATATCATTTATTTATTTTATTTTATACATTTTATTTTGAATTATTAGGATTAACTGTCACAATTCTTACACACCCAAAACGCAACCACAATGACACGAAATTAAATGGGCTAGTTAGAGTTGAATTTTCAAGCAATTATGTACAAGGGCGGATCCATGAACATACAAGGGGGGTCAACTGCCCCCAACGACTCACAGATTATTAGTGCATGCTAGCCAATTTCTTGAGGTTAATTTAAAACTGCCCTCAACCCAAAATAAATTAGACCCCCAGTCCAAAACCAATCAGACCATTGTCCAAGTAAAACAAATAAAACTAAACTCCCAAATAAACTTTGGATTGTTAGTTGGTATTACCTATAAACGTTTAGGTGCCTTTTTCTCCTTTTTATAAGGGTCTTACCCTTGAAAATATTACAAGGTCAAACGATGTGGGAATAATATATGGCTATCCAAATAAAAGTCACATTTTGATACTTTGATATCCATGTCAGTCTTCTGAGAAATATGTCGTGACTTGTGAGTTATCCTTCTTTCTTTTAGTGTGTATATCGATCGATATTGATCCTTAAGAATTTGATTGAATATGGATATTGATCCTTCTGCTAGTTATTCTCTAATATTTTTAGAAGCAAGTTGATGTAACGTAAAAAGTCATGTTTTTACGTACATTATTCCTCACTATCTGAGCAATTAATTAGTAAAAACATCTTAAATCAATGTTTATTTACTAAAAATCACAAAAGTAGTTCAAATATAGACGTTGCAACAAAAATCGCTAAAAACATCCGAATAACTTGCAAAACAATGCAAATAAACTTCACCTGATTCCTCTACTTTTATTTACCTTATGATATACACTTCCTAACTACTATTTTGAGATTCATAGGTAATTACAAGACTGAAGAATCAAGAATCGAGCAAAACGGATAAAGAATGAAGAAGGTACAACTCCTGAAGATCAATCGAACGCATTCCGAGCACGTATGAGCTACACAAATCCAAAATTCATGATTTTGGTATCATTAGAAGTGTAACAAAATTTCAAGATCGTAGGCGAAAGAATCAAGCCAAACGGATAAGTAACGAAGAAGATACGAACGAAACAAGCAACGAATGAAGTACCAAACAACGGGTAAAGGCCAAACGGCCCTTAGGGTACCGTATACGGCCCTAAGGATACCGTATACAGCCCTTAGGGTACCGTATACGGCCTCCCTTTCCCTCCAGTGATGCCGTTTTTCAGTAATTTTGAGGTTCGGAGCTATTTCGGGCTTGTATATTGTGCTTTGGAGCTTGTACGGGAGTCTTGGGACCTTTGCCTATAAATAGGGAGCTCCCCCTCCTCATTTTCGTCATCCCTCACTCCTCATTCATTCCCTTACACCTTTCTCTCTCACACACTCACTCTCTCTCTACTTTCTCTCTCTAAAGTTAAGTAGTGAGAGATTTAGGTTAGAATTAATTAATTCTTGGTTAATATTTTACCAAGACTAACGGTAGGGGTAGCTTTGTAATATTGTTGGAATACTTGAAGGGATCGTTTGTAATATTGTAAAAGATATTTCGGAGTTCTGTTCGTGTAATCTTCAACATCTATTCAATCTAAGCATTAATCTCGGTTATATCTTTCCTTATCTATTATAATGATGCATGCTGTTGTTATTATGCTAGATCTAGGATTTGTTGCCATGCTTAGTGAGTAGTTAACTTATGTGTTTGTTGTAATGTAGTTAGCTTGTTAATATTTGGGGTGATGCTAATATACAGTTGAAAACTCGGTGTGCTGTTTAACTTTACATTTATGATTATAAATTAAACTATCACCTTTCCTCCAATAAACGTGGTTAAAACCTTTATGATAAGGAGTCGCGAACCTTGATCAAACGGTAATTACCTATCTATGTTTTTCTAAAAGCATGGTCTGATTTTGTAACTGTGGAAATACTATTTAAACCTACCGTATAGTACACCGTGAATCAATCAGGGATTTATTTGGGTCTTAAAAATGTAAAGTGAGCGGGTTGTTTAATTATCATAGATGGTTGAACTATAATACAAACATAGGATTATTTATTCTAGAGTGACCAAAAAGTATGTGGCACCGGAAAGACCGTAAAGCGGCTGTATATTTGGTATAGCGTTGGAACTACCTTTAGGTGTAGTACAAATACGTGGAAGTCAAGGAAAAGTCGAAAGTTGAAGACTGTGCCGCATCCTGGTTATTTACCAGCTCTAGAATAAACTACTGTAATTAATGTAAGGTTAACAACCACCAAAATCCTATCTTGCTCTTAAATGCCTTGCTTAACTTAGATGCCCCCGTAGTGTTAAGAAATGTCAGAAAATAAATTGCGATCTGCTGCCTCATTCTTGCACCTCGGATACATATATCCAAAGAGGTTCACTTGGTCTCTTAAGAGACGGTTAGGGGGGTTTAAAGCAGCCTGATCTGATCAGAATTCAAGATAGTCTAATACTTAGTGACATATTGTTCGGACATCCGAATAGTAGGGTGCTAGTGTTTACACTACGAACATTTAAGATAGGTAAGATACAAATACTCAGAGACGTTTTCATACTATACCCTTGAAAGCATCATCCCACGTATAAGCTAATGAAATCACAATAAGCACTCATATCCATATTGATTTAAACCTATTATCTTTATTTACTGTTTGTTTAATTTAGTTTTAATTTTAGACTTAAGACAAGCCCCCACTCAAACCATTTAAAAACCCATCACTGAATCGAACTGTTCTTCCCGACATCTCTGTTTCACAATACGATTAGTCTCAGAGAACGACCCTAGGTCATACTACTATTATTGCTCTAGTAAAACTTAGGTCCCCAGCATTTATAAATATTAAAACACACAGACACACCGCTAGCAGCCGGTCCAACGACAGGGTAATCCCTGACCGACCGTTGGTGGCGCGTCAAGTTTTTGGCGCCGTTACTGGGGAGTTAATAGTAAGATTCAGAGGCGTCCCGACGAATTTTCTTTTTAGTGATACCCTTAGGATATATCTCTTTTCTTATAACCATCAAAAATTCTTTCCCCAAACACTCTTCGATATACGACCAGATCGTCCGGATCTGAACAACTCATTTTCGTACCCGATCCTGAGTCAATCATCCGAACCATCCGTAAAGAAAGATGTTTCCGTTCCACACAAATGGCCGCTCGTGTTACTCTCACCGACACGAATCACAATTATTTAATATAATTATTAAATGGGATAGTTAAATAAATGATAGTTACAAAAAAATAAAGAAAATCATTGCACGTGTTGTATTAACTAAAATGGTAGAATAATAATTTCTACAAAGTATTATTTTTTTAAGACTATAAACTGAAATGTCCAAAAAAATTTTTTTTAAGGAGTATGCGATCCTACCAGAAAGTACGCGATCGCGAACTTAATACTATAAGTTTTCTGTGGACTTTTGTTTGAAGAGTACGCGATCCTAGTGATGGTACGTGATTGCGCACTAAATACATGAGAGTTTCTGATCCCGTTTTAGAACAAGGTGCGCGATCCTGATAGAGGTACGCGATCGTGTACCTTGCCCAGATTCCTGAAATGTGCAGCAAACTCAGTTCTTAGACCAAACGAAAACTAAACTAACTTTTGACTTGTTAACATTCGAATTACCAAAAATTACAGATTGTTTCCAACCAACATAACAAACATATTTTAATCACCGCTTTTCCAAAACTTACAACAAAAGGTGAATTTGGACTTGAGATCAAAACGACAACTTAACCACTTACTACAATATCAAAACAACTAGTTTCATTCTCACAAAACTTAGACATTTCTAAGGTTACACCTGCAAATTTCAAAATCTTTATCACAACTATTTATATCAAAACCACAACTTCGACAAGTTTCTTACATGAACACAATCTTAACCATTTTGACACTACTAGTTAAACCATATGTTTTTATCAAAAGACATATTGGCGATTTACACAAGTACCATTCACAACGATAATTCAAAAGAAGGGGGAACTTGTCAAAGTCACACTTAGTAAGTACAATCCACATTAGTTCTACATAATTGCCTTGCCCTTCCTATGTCCACCTTGATCTTTCGACTCACTTGAACCTATAACTTCAAGCAACTTAAAAGAGTAAGCAATAAGCTTAGTGAGCATATAGGCAATAATATGGGCATCAAACGACAAGTAATTAACAACTAACAACTTGAGCAATGTAGAGATTAAAAACCACTTAGGCGGATCCACAATCAACTTACAACTTGCAACAACTTGTAACAACTTAGGCTAACATAAAGTTAGCTAATCTCTACAATCCATCAACTTCAATAATAATCAAATATGAATATAGAACAAACAACCACACTTAGTCGTATGAAACCTCTTATATGCATGTATCAGGAATCATACAACCCGTTACCCAAATAATCCCCATATCACTCACCTTGGTAATTTAAGCGCAATAATTTGTCAATGAGAATTCACCAATTCCTTAGCACCTATCAAATATCATACATACAATTTAACAACATATTAATAATCTAACAACACTATATTCAACTTATTTCATAATCAACTTACCTTTTCTTCTAGTTTGACCAGTTTGACTTTTAAGTCAAACCAATCACAATTTCACTCATACAAGCTATAACTAATTATATGGTTTAATTACATCTAAAATCACTTTATTTATTATCAAAAGCATTATAATAACTCTTTTAAGCTAACAATTAGATGGGTTATCACTTGTTTACAAAAATTCAAGATAACTCACCTATCTACAATGAACACTTATCAAATTTTTAACATTTAGTTTAAATTGAGGTTAACAATAACAATTTATAAGCTTAACTAACATCAATCAAATATAACCCACCTTTAATTTCGTTCAACTCATCACCATACCCTCAAATCATCATATCCCCCAATTTCTAGGTTAAACAACTAAGAATAATTACTTACCATTGGGTAGGGATGTTTAGTATTGCTTGAATTCAACTTTTCCGAGTTTAATTTGATGAATTGAACTTGGGTTCTCCTCCTCTATCTCTCTCTCCCGTCGTCTCTCTCTCTCTCTAAGACTTCCTAGAAGTTTCTTCTTGATTTCTCTTGATATGAATATGTATGTATTTATTGTTATTTTTGATTTAACCTCATTTAAAATATGCATTTACACTTTGATCCCCTCAAGTCTTATTTGCTTATGGTTTAGCACTTAACTATTTATCCCCAATTTATTATTTAGACAACTTTAAATACTTTATAACTATTAATAATTTAGACAATTTGCACAGCAACTTATAATAAGTATTTTATGTCTATTAAAATAATACCTCAAACTTCGGGGTGTTACAACTCTCCCCCCTTATTCCGTTCGTGTCCTCACGAACTACTCTTGGTCCACTGCTGGATAATACACCATCATCCACTCCTCGGGCTCCAACTTAAACTCAGAATCCTTTTTATGATGCCACTGAACCTTAAGTATTGAAACTGACTTGTTTCTCAATTGTTTAATTTTTTGGTCAAGTATCTTGTCTAGTTCCTCAACATAGCTCAATTTCTCATTTATTTCTATTTCTGGCAATGACACATAAGTTCCCTCATCGACGAGACATTTTCTTAGTTGTGACACATGAAACGTGCCATGAATGGCACTAAGTTCTTCAGGTAATTTTAACCGATATGCCACTCTTGCAGCTCTTGCTAGAATTTTAAACGGTCCCACATACCTTGGACTTAACATCCCCCGTTTGCGAAAACGTATGATTCCTTTTGATGGTGATACTTTAAGCATCACTTTGTCTCCGACTTGAAATTCAATCGGTCTCCTCCGTTTATCAGCATATGATTTTTTTCTATCATGGCCATCTTCAGTTGTTCTCGAATATGGTCAATCTTTTCAGTTGTTAATTGTTCTATGTATGTGCTTCCAATTTCCCTCTGACCAACTTCTCCCCAACAAACTGGAGTTCGACATTTTCAGCCCTATAACATTTCATACAGAGACATCTTCATGGAGGAATGGTAACTCTTATTATATGAGAATTCTACTAGCGGAAGGTGAGTATCCCAACTGCCACCAAAATCAATGGCACAAGCCCGTAGCATAAAGTCTGAATCGTACTTTCACTCTGACCATCCGTTTGGGGATGAAAAGTCGTGCTAATACGTAATTGCGTCCCCATGTCTTCTTGATATTTTCTCCAAAATCGAGAAGTGAAACGAGTATCTCTATTAGAAACGATTGAAACCGGCACTTCGTGTCTAGCAACGACTTCTCGAACGTAGATATTTGCCGACACTTCTGAAGATGAAGACTCCCGAATCGTCAAGAATAAGGCACTTTTCGTTAGCCTATCAACAATCACCCAAATATAATCATATTGTCGAGGCATTCTAGGTAATTTTGTAATTAAATCCATAGCGATATGCTCCCATTTCCACATTGGTATCTCCCAAGGGTCGGAGCTTCCCATATGGTTGCTGATGTTCTGCCTTGACCTGCAGACACGTTAGACAACTTTGCACATACTTAACGATGTCTCGTTTAATTCCAGGCCACCAATAATCACGCTTCAAGTCTCTGTACATCTTAGTAGCACCAGGGTGTATGGAGTATTTAGATTTGTGAGCTTCATCTAGCAACAGCTTCTTATCATCACTCATTCTAGGTATCCAAATTCTACCATAGTGAGTCTTTAAACATCTCGAATCATCAACTAATTGATCTAACTGGCCCGTTAATCGTTGCTTATTGGCATCATTAGTTGATAAAGCTTCAATTTGGGTAGCTTTAATGTGATCAAATAGCTGGGGCGATACAACCATTCTCAGAGATTTCACTTTAAGAGTATAACGACTAGCTTTTCGACTAAGTGCATCGACCACCACATTTGCCTTACCAGGGTGATAAAGTATATCACAGTCATAGTCTTTCACCAAGTCCAACCATCTCCGCTGTCAATTGTTTATATCACACTGATCAAAAATATATTTAAGACTTTCGTGGTCGGTATAGATCGTAGACTTGACACCATAGAGATAGTGTCGCCAAATCTTTAAAGCAAAAATCACCGCTGCAAGTTCAAGATCATGAGTAGGATAACGTTGCTCATGTTGCTTTAAATGTCGTGATGCGTAAGCAATAACCTTCCCACGCTGCATAAGAATGCAACCCAAGCCAAGTTTAGATGCGTCACAATAAACCACCATATCCTCGTTACCTTCAGGTAGCACAAGAAAAGGTGTCTGGCTTAACTTCTCTTTTAAAAATCGAAATGCCTGCTCTTGTTCTTCTTTTCACTTCCACTGAACATCCTTTCTTGTCAACTTAGAATGGAGTTGCAATCTTGTAATTTTTTTAAATAAATCGGTGTTAATACACTGACGGAGCCACGTTATCGTCACACTGGCCTGTGCCACCGGTCCATCAGGCCCACGTAATGTTAATTTTTCCTTAGTGAGGCCCATATGATAGTCAATATATTGACTTTTAACTAAGTGGCACCATTTTAATCTATTTGTGATATCAACAAACCTAATAGACCTACCATATTACATTGTTAAGAGCCCTTCCTTCATATTCACCACTGGCCCATTTCAAATTTATGAGCAAACCAATAACGATTCTATAGCTTTTATACCTTATTGTTTTGTTTCAATAATTCTAGTTCTTACAAACCCAAATTATTAATTGGTTATTATATATGATTTTTCTTGTGTATTACCCGAATTGGTAATCCAATAACTAGACTGTCATGGTTTGTTGGTTTAATATAGTTGAAGGTAATGCTATGTAGCAGAAGCCACCATTTTTAATTATTTTTACCTTTTTTTGATACTAAATCACATTTTACATATCATTTTTAGCGTATTTTATAATTCGATTATTATCTTGTGCCACCAGCAAACCAAATTCCTGGCTTCGCCACTGCGATAATATCCCGCCAAACCAAGAAAACTCCTAACTTTGGTTGGACTTGAAGGAGGGTCCAACTTCACTACTGCATCTACTTTAGAAGGATCTACTTTAATGCCATTCACATTGATTACGTGTACAAGAAATTGGACTTCCCGCAACCAAAATTCACATTTTGAAAACTTGAAATACAACTTTTCTCGCCGCAGCATTTCTAAGACTTGCCTTAGATGGTGTCACACCCCCAAAATTAGAATAATAATAATTATGGCGGAAGCTCGGGGTGTGACTCGATCAATCGACAATAAATCGAGAGCGTATGATTATCGCAAAACATCTATAATATTAAGATGCCAATAATAGTTTTACAAACGTTACAGCTTATCAAGCCATCAAAATAGCAATGTTATCAAATACATTGTTTTTACAAAAGATAAGTTCTGAGATATTATAAATAAAACTACGTTAAGTTCGTATCATAATTAAATCCCATTTGTTCAAAATATGGCATCCTAATTATCGTGGCAAGTACGGTGCCAATATGCATGTGGTATTGCGGCATAGCTAATTCTCTGAAAAACATATTTAAAACGTCAACATAATTGTTGAGTGAATTCACAGGTTTAAGACTCAATCATAAACCATCATTTGGTAAAGTTCATCAGTAAATCAAAATATGGCACCGAAGGCCTAAAGTACAATTATTTAAAGTTTGAAACATAGACGGTGATCCCCCAATAGGTTTGCAAGTCCTATGAGTTAATATGCCGAAACTAAGCCTATAACCAAACCACGACTTATAATGAATCGTTTGCCTTGGACAATGTAAATATACGATCCTCGATGCGAAACAACGTCGCTAGTTATCGCGACTAACCAAAACAGTGGAAGGGAACGTCACCCCGATAATACTATCCGTATATTCAGTGGCTAGCGTCATCTAGCTAATGGTTATAGTCATTGTAAGCAAAAGGACTTCTATGCACTACAACTTGAGAACTTAGGCTCCCATAAGGATACGTTGTCAGGTTTCTATAATCGCATAAATCAGTTATATGTTTTTCACCCCAATGTTTGAAAGCATTAAAACAGTAAAATAAGGGCTTTGAACTCATCTGAGTCTGAGCGTGCTAGCAAAATGAGTTTAAGTAATGAGCCCAAATAAGCCTCTTAGCGCCCTAAACACATGAGGTCGAGTTAATAAATGTAGACGACTTAATAGTCCGTCTATGCTAGTTGTTCACTCAATTTGGGTTTTATGTGCCCTCATAAGCGTATGCGACACGTTGTGATCATTTATAGTTTTCAAAATACTACAATCGTTTATGTCAAACTTATAATATACTATTATTCATAATATATTCATAGCGTTGATTATTGATTCGTTATATGTATCGTCTCGATCCTATTTGATTCAAAGTTCACGATTTCGTTTAATCGACTTTTAATTTTGTGTTGTATGTTATTATAATATAATCATGTTGCTTAGATCTAACATACATTTTTAATAACGCTATAAGTTTTATAACTCATTTTCATAACCTTTATCGTTAAAGTACGTTTTAACTTGTTATAATTCGGTTTTCACGATTTCTCGGTCTATACACTAATCATGGCTTAATGTATATTTTTAAAATAAAGTCCCCTGATTTACAGAGGGTCCTTAACAGTCCTCAAAGTTTCTAAGTGGCAGTTTTAGTCCTTGTAGTTTCTATATTGTCATTTTAGGTCGAATCGTTCGGTTTCTTCGATTTTTACCGTATGAGTTAGATTCTCGACCTCTTTTCTTAGGGTTTTCACTCGTGGACACTTAAGTTACTGTTTTTAAGTCTTACGTCCATGAACTTTTTGATTTTACACTATTAGTCCCTAAAGTTTCCAATTATCTCATTTTTAGCTCAAACTTTTGAGTTATCGATTTTTAACCACACAAGTCTTGATTTTAACACTCTAAACTATAGATTAAACTTCAATGTCATTTTAATTACTTATTTTACCATTTCAGTCCATAACTTACATATTTTACACTTTTAGTCCCCCTAGTTTCATTTATTCCATTTCTTGCACAATTCTTTGATTTGTTAGTGTTTAACCTCATGGATATTGTCTTAAATCATGGTTTATACTATAATATACATAAGTTACTTATTTTCACAGCCAAGGTCCAAGAGTTTCTGTTTTTACATTTATAGTCCCTCTAGTTCTTATTTTTCCACTTTTAACCGCATAGTTTAGTTTTCTTAGTTTTTAACCACAAGGGTTTGGTCTTTAACACTTTAATCCATATATTAACATTATAAACTCTAAATAAACTGTTTTTAACATTTTAGTCCTCAAAAATCCGGATTTTACATATTTAGTCTCTTAAGTCTTCTTTTTGATATTTTTCACCCAAAAGTGTGTTTAGTTAGCTTTTAAACCACAAAGTTTATGTCATTACAAGTTTATTGTGTTATTTAGTTTAAAATAACTTTAAACATAAATAAGGGTTTAATACATATAAATGAAGAGTTTAAAGTGTAGGACGTATATCTTGCATTATTAAAGTCTCTAAATTTGTTTATATACTTTTTATTGGTTAAACTTACTAGTTAATATTTTTAAAAGATAAAGTAACTAGTTTAAAAATATATTTTAGTATAAGTGAACATTTTTAGCATAAACACATATATAAAGTTAAATACTAAAAGAAAAAGTCTCCTTACAAAGCTTTAGGATGAATTTGGAGCAAGATGAGAACTTGATTTCCTTGTGAATGATTCCTAGCTTCAATCCTTGTGTTTAACTTGGTTTACTCATGGGAATGTAGTGGTGTTATGAGTTGTAGGTGTTTATATGTTAAAAGAGCTTTATTTTATGGTTTGAAAGTGGTGGTTTAGGGTGGTTTGTGGTGGTTTTCTTGAAATTAAAGTGGTAGGGGGGAGAGCTTGGCCGTGAGTTTTGGAGAGGGGGAGGGAGTGAGTGAGTTGTGTTTGTTTGTGAGGAGTTGTGGTTTGAATGAAGTGTAAGTGATCAAGTAAAAGGGTAAGCGTAAGAGGTATGGTGTGCATGTAAGTTCAAAGAGATGGTCATGGGGAGGCCCTTTAGGGTGGCCGGTTTTGGAGGTGTGGGGGGCCCTTTTTGATTTTCAACTAGTTAGATTATGTGTAGATATTTAGGTCATTAAGCACTAATCTTGATTAATTAAGTGCTAATCATGTAATTAAGGTTATTTAGTGGTAATTAGGGTAAATTAATGGTATTAGAATATTACTAGTTGGTTTTAATAATATTCGAATATTTATCGTTAGCTCGTTCGATTAATAAATATTCGAATATTCATCGAATATTACTTGTCGTTGCACGTCTTTTAGTTCTCGTGAACGTTTATCGTTTATCAAAGGTTGTTATGCTTATATATTAGCATAATTATCATAATATAAATAACTACTATTTATATTCGAATAGATTTATGTTATTTATGAAAATTGATCACTAACGTTCGTGGGTGTCGGTCTCTACCGATTGTTTGTGTAATTCTCAATGATTACGAATGCATCCCGTATTAAAATAGTGTGCCTCTCATATGCAAACGTGGGCTTTGTACTAGACTTTATTCGATGAAAACGAATTCACATTAATTAGATGGGAATTAGCCTAATATGCACGTAATATGATGTACGAAATTTACCAAAATGTTAGGGTTGTCACAGATGGACCGCATGATCTTCTTCAATTTTTGAATAAACAAGAATGTCGTCAATGAAGAAAATAACTGACTTATCATGCATCGGCCGACAAACTCGGTTCATTAAATCCAAAAAGGCAGCTAGAGCATTTTTCAAGCCAAATGGTATAACTACGAATTCATAATGACCATATCTCGTACGGAAAGCTGCATTTGGAATATCTTCTTTCTTTACCTTCAGTTGATGATAACCCGATCGTAGGTCAATCTTGGAAAAGAAGATGACACCCTGTAACTGGTCAAATAAATCGTCAATTCTAGGTAAGGGATAGCTATTCTTGATGGTCGCCTTATTCAATTCTCTATACTCAATACACATCCGCACTGAGTCATCCTTCTTTTTCAGAAACAAATACCGAAGCTCCCATGGTGAACTACTAGGGCGAATAAAACCCTTGTCAAGAAGCTCCTGCAACTGCTTCATCATTTCTTGCATTTCTGTAGGGGCGAACTGATATGGAGGTTTAGCAATAGGGGTAACTCCCCGAATCAAGTCGAATTGAAACTCTACCTGCCTATCAGATGGCACACCAGGAAGTTCATCAGGAAATACGTCGAGGAATTCATTTACTACGGGAATATCATTGAGTTCTACCACTGCTTTAGAATTGTCAACCGCGAGTGCCAAAAACGCCTGACAGCCGTGTAACAAAAATCTTTTAGCTCGAGCATAGGAACAAATTGGAATTGATCGTTCAAGGCGCTCGCCGTAAATAATCACTTCTCTCCCGCTTGGGGCTTGCAAGAGGATAATTTTCTCGTAGCAATTAATAACTCCTTTGTTTCTCCCCATTCAATACATTCCTACAACAACATGAAACTCTCCTATTTGCATGGGGATAAGGTCTATTTCAAACACCTCACTGTCTATTTCAATATTACACCTCCTATACACATCACTAACTATTACAAGTTTACTATCAGCGATTTCAACTTCTAAGAGATGGTTTACTTTACCAAGGGGTACATTCAAATGATTACAAAATGAAAGTGACACAAAAGACTTAGTAGCTCCGGAGTCAAAAAGAACGTGAATAAGTGTAGAGTTAACAATAAAGGTACCTGTAACCACATCATGAGACTCCTTTGCATCCTCACTGGATGTCGCCTGCCACAATTTTTACAAACGAGAATTTCTCTCCCACCACTTCTAGTTTGTTGTGGTTGTTGACGGCGTTGTTGTTGTGATTGTTGTTGTTGTTTTCTTTCTCCAAACTTCACCTTCTTTGGTGAGATTGATAAGTAGATGATGATTGTTCCACCTTTCATTTAACTGCAGATTCACTTGCCTTTACTTGCAAAATCTCGTTCTTGAGCCAACGCTTTGTTCATCATTTTTGGAATTGTATCATATAACATTGGATCAATAAACTCTCGAATCTCCGAATTCATGTGACTATAGTAATGATCACATAACAACTTTGGGTTGGAAGTATACTACGGGCAGAAAAGGGATTTATCATTGAATATCCCTGTATAATCGGAAATAGACATTCCACCTTGATCAATAGTAAGAAACTCTCCCTTCAACTTGTCAACTTCGGCTTCCGGAGCAAACTTATCCATGAACATATCTTTGAAAGTCTTTCAAGAAAATTTGCAAGCCACCTGAAAACCACGAGTTTTAACCTGAAGTTCTCACCATTCATGTCCTCTTCCTTTCATTTGATGGGCAGCAAACAATACTTTCAACATTTCAGGGCATTCACAAAGCATAAATGTCTCATCTATTTCATCTATCCATCGCATACTTATCATCAGATTCATCTCCCCTTGAAATTCAGGCGGTTTACAATTTGCAAAGTTTTTATAATCAAAACGTTCATTCTCTCTATTAATCTCTTGATTTGTTGCTTTCAATTCTAACACTTGTTGAGGGGTTCTTAAAGCTGGATACTTCTGCACGAACTCCTCCATCTTTGTCTCTATCATTCTTTCCACCTGTGCAAAAACAATAGGAGCAAACTCTTCGAGAGCTTGCCCAATTATTCCCCTCAAAATACTAGCATCATGTATATTTAAGTTCTCATTATAAATACTACCTTCTCGAATAGGAGAATGCTCAGGTGATCTCCCACCGATCCCTCTTTCAATCTACTAGCATCTCCTTCTACGGTAGATGCTTCCATTTACTAAAGAAACTAACAAATTTTTATTAACACATTCAAATATATCACAAATGGTCAATACTTGTCCCATTGTATGTTTAACGGTCATTAATCACCCATGTGTCCTAGTATATTACAACCACGTTGGTCAAGCGTCGTTATATTAGACTAAGTTCACACTTCTATCCAATACCACCAAACACATTCAAGTTCAATTGAAACCACCCTTGATGCCATACAAACAATCAACCAACAATAAAACTATCACAACTTCACTACTACACATATCTTTACAGCTGCAAATTTCAAAATCTTTATATACAACAATTTGTATAAAAACCACAACTTGACAAGTTTCTTACATGAACACAATCTTAACCATTTTGACACTACGAGTTAAATCATATGTTTTTATCAAAAGACATAAGGGCAATTTACACAAGTAGCATCACAACGATAATTGAAAAGAAGGAGGAACTTGTCAAAGCCACACTTAGCAAGTACAATCCACGTTAGTTCTTCATTATTGCCTTGCCCTCCCTATGTCCGCCTTGATCTTTCGACCCACTTGAACCTATAACATCAAGCAACTTAAAAATGTAAGCAATAAGCTCAGTGAGCATATAAGCAATCAAATGGGCATCAAAACAACAAGTAATTAACAACTTACAACTTGGACAATATAGAGATTATAAACCACTTAGGCGGATCTGCAATCAACTTACAACTTTCAACAACTTAGGCTAACATAAAGTTAGCTAATCTCTGCAATGCATCAACATCAATAATAATCAAATATGAATATAGAACAAACAACCACACTTAGTCGTATGAAACCTCTTATATGTATGTATCAGGAATCATACAACCCGTTACCCAAATAACCCCTATATCACTCACCTTGGTAATTTAAGCGCAATAATTTGTCAACGAGAACTCACCAATTCCTTAGCACCTATCAAATATCATACATACAATTTAACAACATATTAATAATCTAACAACACTATATTCAACTTATTTCATCATCAACTTACCTCTTCTTCTAGTTTGACCAGTTTGATTTTTAAGTCAAACCAATCACAATTTCACTCATACAAGCTATAACTAATTATATGGTTTGATTACATCTAATATCACTTTAATTATTATCAAAGCATTATAATAACTCTTTTAAGCTAACAATTGGATGGGTTATCACTTGTTTACAAAAATTCAAGATAACTCACCTATCTACAATGAACACTTATCAAATTTTTAACATTTATTTTAAATTGAGGTTAACAATAACAATTTATAAGCTTAACTAACATCAATCAAAGATAACCCACCTTTAATTTCGTTCAACTCATCACCACACCCTCAAATCATCATATCCCCCAATTTCTAGGTTAAACAACTAAGAATAATTACTTACCATTGGTTAGGGATGTTTAGTATTGTTTGAATTTAACTTTTCTGAGTTTTATTTGATTAATTAATTAAAACTTGTTGATAAAATATTTTGAAAAACTAAAAGTTCTATTAACCTAGCAAATACTTTTATTTCATTCAAACTTCAATTGGCTAACATATTCATTTACTAACCAGTAGATAACTTACGCTATACGGTGGAAATAATTTTTGAAATCAATCATTATTATTAATCATTGTATAGTTGATGCAAATAATATGTCTTAGATCAAGTAAATAATAATTAATAATAATTAAAAAAATTTGGTGTGATATTTATGGGGTGGTTTGATCCTAAAAGTTAGTGTTTACTGCGATATAAATTATCTTTATTTTTTTAAAAAAATTTTAGATACTTACATTTTTAAGTTTTTTTAAACCGTGTAAGAATAGAAAGTGATTGGTTAAAAAAAAATATATGGATGTTGATTTGTGTAATTGGCTAAAAAAAAGATTGTTTCCAAAAAAAAGTTAAATGTGAGAAATGTTGACTCTTTCAAAAATACATACTATTGACTTTTCAATGAGTATAGTTGGTATTTTCGATAGGACAAAGACTAAGTTCTAAGTCAAATACTTAAACCGATTATAAAGGTTTTAGATTAATCACCCTAAAAATTCTACTTGATAAAAATCCCCTTTATCTATACTTATATATAAAATATATTTCACATCATCTTTCTTAAAACTTAAAATTCTAAAGATGGAAACTTTGTCAAAGTATACCATATCATACCATAATAATATTAATTGGCTTCTTTAAACACTAAAACTTTTTTAGTTATCATGCACATAAACGCGTATTTGAACATAATATATGATTTTTTTTCTCATGAACATTTTTTGTACAATTTAGGACATTCATTATCTTATATTGTGAACCTCGTCATTATTGTCACGTATTTAAGGAATTTTATATTGATTTTTCTATAAAAGTTTAGCTAAAATGACCATAAAGCTACATAATGGAGGATTGCAAAAAAGCTTCTTGCAATTTCATGAGATTTTTAATATTTATGTAGGCAAATTTTAATAGTAGTTGATATATAATCTTGAAATACTAACAACAAAAGGTAGAGAACTTTATCATATTTCCTCATTCAAAATGTAGGTATTCAAGACAACTAAATGAAAAAGAAACAGTTTATATATATAAAAAAAGTCAAATACATAATTTTTTACCGACTTTCAAATATTATTCCGTTGCAACGCGTGAGTAATATCTAGTACGTTATATTTATCTCAAATTAATATCTCTATATTAATAAACTAAAACTTAATGATATATTTTTCGTGAAAAAACACTATCTACTCACCAATTATAGGGGTTTGATCAAATAAAATAATCTTAACATATAATAAAAAGAATAACAAGGAATAGTATGTGTATCACCATGCATCAAAAAATAGTATGTGGATCAAAAAATCGTATAACTCAAATTTGTACATCACAAATTCAAAAATTGTATAATTGTCTTTTACCTTTAATGACATTTAATAATCTTTTTTTATCTTAGTAGTTCATGATAATTCAATGTTTGAGATTATATTATATTTATTCTATGTTAAAGCTTATTTCACAATATCCAACGTCACCAATTATATTTTTTTACCCTAAACTCGCTAATAAGAAATTTTCATGGTAATATATAATTATTTTATTTAAAACTTGGGTTACTAATCAACAATTATAGTTTTACTTAACAATGTTACCCTTAAATAAACACTTTTTAGAATTTTGAATACGAAATTTTATAATTAACATTTTAAAGCTTTATTACAAAATTAACTTCCATTATCGAGCAAAATTTTATACGGGACAAAAACCACATATAAAATATATGGTATGTATTCGTAAATATCGTGTATTACAAAATATTTTAATATCCCTTTACATTCGAACAAAATAGAGTAAGGTTTAAATGATTATGGATAATTGAAACAAAATAGAATAAGGTTCAAATGATTATGGATAATTGTGAGAGTGAAGGAATATTTCTCACCCTTGAATCAAAAGAATCACTGGATTAGATTTGTTCCAGAATTTTAAAAATTTATTAACCTGATACATATATATTATTCTGCAACTAGTTAACGCAATTTAAAATTACAATAAAAAAAAAGTTACACTATCTAATTTAGAGCCATCACTTGTCTAAATGGTCCAGTGTAGGTTGAGCTCTTGGCTTCCTAAAGGTTAGGGGTTCAATCCTGCCCTAGATAAATATTTAGCATGATAGGTACCCACACCCGTAAAATATATGGGGCTCTGGGAGAACTTACGGATAAAGGTTCATTCCAACTCCAGACACCCCCACTGTGTCAGGAGAGTTGCCCAGAGTCATCCTTGTGGGGTGGACAATGACTGGTGCCAAAGGCACATGAGATTAGGATGTTCCCGTCAATTTACACTTTATACGGATCTAATTTAGAGCAGATATGGTCATTTATTTAATTCACCCAATCACCTTTCGTTACTTCTTCCAGTTAATCTTTTAAGTAAAAGGTTAAAACTTGGGAGATAAAGTTTCAAATACCAAATATGTGGTTGAATCCTCATTTTACTTCTTGTAGAATGAGTTCTTCCAGAATGAGGGAGTCTTACCATAGAAAGCATATGTTAATGAATGTATAGGACAAAAAAATCAGAAGAACAAAAAATAATAATGATAAATAAATAAATCAAAAATAAAAAAATAAAAGTTTTATTATTACTAGGATAGGATGAGAAAGTGAACATATATGATCATGTTGTTTGATGAGAGCATGGTTGATGTCGGAGATAATGAGACAACTTTTTTTAACATTTACTTTATTATTCATGGTTTTTAAAGTTAATTGAACACAATAATTTATCTTGTAGGAATATACAGTAATGTTGCTTTCAAAGTTCTTTTAGATTATTACAAAAAATGAATGTAAGAATTAACTTTAGATAGTAAATTATCCGCCCAACATAAAAAATGAAGTGCTTAATCGTTGCAAGGTTGATGCGAATGATATTTTTTAGATGAAAGATGGGTCAATCCCAACGAAATAAAAAAAACAGAAAAATACATTTGAACCAAACAACAAACAAGCCATTCATCTAATAATTAAGTTTAAAGGATTGGAAATCTAGTCTCCCAATTATATTTGACTTTCCTGCTTCGTTGAGAAACCCAAAGAATAGACGGAAGCTGAAGTTGGTGAAGCTTTATCTTCCATTCTAGCAAACACCAATCGGTTTCGTCTCACCCATATCGCCTAGACACCCAAAGGGTAATATATGATATTGCTTGGAGTGCTCAATTAGTATAGTTTCCATGAAGATTCAAAGCGTTAAAAAGGATAAAACTCCATACACATCCAACAAGTTGAAAACACAATCTCCACCAACTAGAGACTTTAGCCCAAATAGCCTTAGCAGAGGGCCAAATCATTTTACCATCAGTTTACTTGATTGTGTATTTTATTTATCCATGATCAAGTAAACTAAACGGATCTTTGTCATTTGATCTTTTTGCATGTTTCGTCCCTACTGAAAAATCGTACCAGTGCCACGATGATATGTTTTGTTGGGGCACGAAGCCATATAAGCAACTTGCATTGATCATATATAGTAAATGAAATGTTCAAAACATTCTTCTCTCAATCACTAGTTCAGAAAAGAACATTAGCTTCCAAACAAAAACAAATGTACGTCTATGAAACATATTATGCCTGTATTTCTCTCGGTTGCAATTAAAATTAATAACATCACTTGCCATACATTCCATTCAACTGCTAAAATAAATCCCAATTAAAAATAAAAGCTGGTAACAAATATGGGTGTGTTTGCAAAAGCTTCATTTCATCGCCCAAGATATGCAACACGATCCTTCAGTACTGCCTGTGCTAAGTTGATGTCAAAGAGCTCACAACGGATCGGCATCTCCATCTCATAAAAAGGATTCTTTAAAACATAATCAGTGTATAGTTCATAAATATGTTTCAACAGATTCTCCATATGCTGTGTTCCAGGCTCAGATACCACGAAAAACTTTGTCCCTGCCAAAAGATGATCATCATATCTGGTTAGAGACACTAATTCTCCACAGTTGTTAAAAGGGCAAAGATCAAATGAATTTTCTCATCATCAGTGTGTATATAAATTGATTTCATTTAAGGCAATCAAAAAGGTCGTTAAAGATGTCTAATACGGTTAGCAGCAGAAGAAAATGAGGCCAAATGGCACACAAAAAACCAAAAAAAGTTTTACCATAACAATAATGAATTTTAGGTACTTAATCTCAAACGGATGCACACTATTAAGAAGCCTCACAACTTATGTGAAACAAAGATATTAATTTGCAAACAATTACTATTATTCTTTACAGTCGAAAACAAATGAGCAAAACTTAATGATAAAGACGTATGCCATCTGGACATGACAAGAGTAGAGGTGATCTACTTATAAACGGATCTATTTCATATGTGTTTTATCTTATAAGGAAGTCTTAATAAAAAACATTTACCTATAACGAGAAAGGGTCAAATTGCAATCGCCCAAAATCTACTTTTAATCATACAACCTCCTAAATCAATAAACTAGATTAGTGTTGTAATAATTTGTTGTTTTAATCATATGATTAATGCACTAATATTATATATATGATGAAGGGCAATAGGTGTTGGCAGGTCTACACAACTTGGATCCAAACCCATTTTGACCAGTTACCTAACCTCCTTCCTGACATGCCTATCTTGCCACCTAAAGATAAGAGAAGTGAGGTATGACTTTACCCAAAAAAAAAAAAAAAAGAAGTGAGGTATGTAACACATGGCCTTTAGCCCAGACAGTACTCACACTGATTGTTAATTTTGAACTGCCTACTAACATCAGTATGTGTTGGACCATTTCTAACAAAATAACCGAGTAAAATGATCTAGTGGATCTGGGACACAAGGCAACAGATTCACTAAGGTTAATACACCATCACAAATAAACCATGGATAGTAATGTCTTTATTATGCCTTAATGAAGAAAGGAAAAACCTAATGAAGAAAATAAGAAAGCAGATCATTCTATTAAGGTATACAGACGAAGATTGACAAGCTCACTTGAAAATACAACTTAGCACTAGCTTCAGAAAGATAGTTGAAAGTCTAGCTCACACAATGTGGATAATGTAACTGAGATTAGTGACCCCAAAAAAAGATGTAGCTAAAGGCTGATTCTGTAGTTTGATGCATATTCCTTGAGTATAATTGAGTAATGATCTTACACGTGATCAACTTGGAAAAAAGCTAAAGAGATCTAAATTTAATGTTAGCCTCTGATAAAAAAAAACAAATTAATGTACATCTGCCTTATCCGTTAATTCCACCAGGAGGAAATACATGATTGTTTTTAATTTGATATAGAAATTGGTATTCAGCGCCCGATAATCAATCAAGTTTCCTAATAAACATGAAACAATGGTTGAACATTATAAAGATCAGGGTTTTTTCCTAGAATACAAACATACTTTTTGATTTGTTCCTTGCAGGTCATTCTACTTTTTACGGGCCAATTAGGAATATAGAATCTGGCAACTTGTCACAATTAGGCCATTCAAAAACCAAATTACCTAATATATTGATGATTTGGAGATAATCTGATGAGGTGATAAGTAATGCGTTATTTTTTTGATTACTTGGCATTTTTTATACTTTAAGAATATTAATTTGGGTTAATAATGGTTTAATCCTCAAAGTTTCACTTTTTTTCGTTTTAACCATCCAAGTTTTTTTCTAATGATTTAATCCTTCAAGTTTCAATATTTTGGTGGTTTCACCCTTTACGGTGGTGATATCTGCACTATATACTGCAAACGTTTGATGGTTTAATCCCTTAAGTTTATCTTTATAATGATTTTACCCTTATAAGTTTATTCAGTTTAATCATCTAACTTTCAAAAGTTTAGTGGTTTAACCCTTTGAAGGGTTAAACCAATAAGTCAACGCAAACTTGAGGATTAAATCATTAGAAAAAAACTTGGATGGTTAAAACGAAAAAAAAGTGAAACTTCGAGGATTAAACCATTATTAACCCTATTCAAGTGATTTGGCTTTTAAAAGTACAAAACATGCTACCACAGTAGGTTATTGCCACATCATCTCAATTTATTACATTAGGTTATTGAATGACCTAACTGGGACAAATAATCTTTTAATGACCTAATTGGAAAATTAAATGTACAACTACCTAGAAAGGACAAATCCAAAAAGTGGTTGACATACGAAGATTCTCATTAAGATTAAAAAATCCTTCTGGGCTGCTATATGTAACATATTCATTAGGAGGCATACTCAATCTTACAAAAAATTGGGAGTAACACGGAGTATGTTTTAAAGCAACTAGTTGAGAGGAGTTTATTTAGTTCATCAAGTTGACCGGTAGAATTTCACTTACATAGCATAGCAGACTATTGAAAGCAGTGAGTGACATACACATCAGACATGAAATTTTCATAAGGCAATAAGGTGTAATTAGTTCATCAGACGAGATCATTATAACAATAAACTATAAAAGGCATGTAGTGCATCAATTGACAGGGTTTCCATGGTTACTTAAAATTACAATTGTGCAAACGTCCTTAATGAGAATCAGCAGCATAGTATCATGATTTTTATTTGTAGATAGTTATTTACCAAGTTTTTTAGTTGGGATAGTAATTAGATATATTCTAGTGCTCAGCATTTACATCTCGCAAGAAATCGAAGGAAAACGGGCAGTTATCAAGAATTCTAACTACTTCAAACATGCACGAAAGCATCGAGTATGCCCAGGAAATGCAACTTTCAGACAAGCTAACGATGATTGCCCTATGTTCTCTTTAAAGCTATTACTACATATATTTTATCTACAGTCTGAGGATATATAATAAGAGTGTATAAAGTGCTACAAATAATAAAAAGCCATTAACTACATAGGGAAAAGATTGCAAAATTCTGTTGTCAACCCAAAGTGTCATGAGACCGCAATTAAAGCAAATTATCAGATACAAGCCTACTAAAACATTGTGCTCTCTTCATTTAAACAGCTATGGTTTTGAATATCATATTCAATCTGCTAACTTATTACATCTCATAAGCAAAGAATGCTGTTTTTCACACAATAGAATAGTGCACCTAATATGCTATAAGTTCATTAAAAAAAATCGTCAAAGAAAATTAAGGCTGAAGTTTATATGCTAGATTCCAATTTAACCCAGAGAGTCGGAGTGATGACTACATGTTCTAGACAATTACAAGTATGTGTAAACTCATAGTGTATGCCTTGTTTTGACATTTTATCGTCAAAAACCATGATGATCATGATTAGTTTTGGGCCTTATAGCTCCCATGAGCCACAAATATTGCAAAAGCATGAACTAACATGATAAGCATGTATGATTTCATACATACATGGTCTAGATTACAATAATAAGCATTTAATAGAAAGTCTCACAGACACTTATCATACTTTAAGTAAATCGCACAAAGTACCATTTGCACGTATTTGCTTTCATGTACTGATTTTTCTAGTTAAAATGGTTTGTTCTCCCAGTAGGAATGACCCTACTTTCCAATAACTATCAACTAGAAAGTCCTGCACGGGTATTATCATAATTTCCTGCATTTGCATACTCATATAATCTATATGTAGATGAAGCCGGCAAGCACACGTTCATTATTAAATGCCTCTTCTAGCTTTAGGTGAAATCATGTTACAACCATAGCATCTTATCTATGCACCCAAATGCAGGTACTAACTCATAAAATCGTTATTTCATCTTTCTCCCTATTCCTTTCTCTCACAATGGCAGCATATTTAGAATATATGATCCTCTTATGTTTTTTCTCCCAGTGCGTGATCATAACTTGTGTGCTACAAAGCATAATTTTATGCATTGGTAATAGGTTTACTATGGCGTAAACATGGGAAAGAAAGTGAGTAAACAGGGATAGTGAAGAAGGGAAAGAACAATGGACTCTATAAGCACAAACAGGAAGGAATCGTGCTAAGTTTTATATCATCTTGACTTGAACAAACTATTATGATACTCTTAAAACATTTTTCACTGTAGACTAGATGCTTATGGACGGTAGAATGGTTCTGTAACTTCTATGTACAATGACTATCATTGGTAATTTGGTATAATTAATACCCTGATGTAATAAGGACTTAAACTAACAGCCACAAATCAAACCTGTTGTTGTAACAAAGAAAAAAAAAAGCACGTTCTATCACACATCAGAGCTAATACTCTCTTTCGAGGGTAAATTCGACATACATTTTATAATCCATTACTTGTCATAATACTTGACCTAAATGATTAAAATTTAAAATTCTTCATAAAAACAAGATTTAAAACACATAAAGATCTTCATCCAATACTATGAATTTACCACATCAATTTAAAAAGAATATAGATTAGAGAAGACATAATACCAGTAAGAGATTGAAAGCAATGGAGATCAAAAGTATCAGCTTCAAGAAGTTCAATTCCAGTGCATCCAGAAACAGGGGATAATTGTTGAGAAATTGCATGCATCGAATGCCATAAACTTGCTAATCTCAAACTATCATTTGTATCCATTCTTCCTTGCAATCCATAATCCTAATTGCAATTTTTTGTATGTTTCGTTATAAAAGTGATCAAATTTTAAATTGGGGAAGTAGGGTTTATGTATCTTACCTTATAGAAGATGAGCCCCCCTGATTTGTTTATGATGTAAAGACTATAAATTGCTGCCATTTGTTGTTATTGAATCAGATTATTGTTTTGTTCGAGTGACTAAATGATCTGTGCTAGAGTGCTGATCTATATAGATTCACGGAAAGCATTTTTTTTTGCTTTCGTTGTAAAAATACAATTTTTCTTGTTGATTTTATATGATTCCGGTAAAATAATTTTTATTCGATTGGCGAGGTTAAAATAAGAATGTTAAAAGTGTTAAAGAACCGGGGAACGAATGAGAATGCTTCATTTTTATTAAAGGTGGAGGGGCATTTTAATCGTTATACATTCTATTTAATTCTAATTAAATAAATATAAAATTAAAAAGAAATAAAAAAATATTATTAAATCAAATATTATTATACATACGTATATATACATACACATATACATGTACGTAACACACGCAAATCGCAGGGTTTTTTCAAAATCGATCGCACGAACATCAAATCGAAGGTACAGATAATGTTAATCCGACTCAAAATTCGTCAATTCATAAAACGAACGTTCGATTTGTGCTATACCTGTGATTCGATTAGGTTTTACGTTTATGCGAGTTACAGTGATTGTATTTTGCGCGTTTTTCACGTTATTATCTTCTGCTATTTACGATTTGAATAACGAAAAAGCATTTGAAAACTGATGACTACTGATTCATCAATCAATTTTAACGAAAAAAATGCAAAATCAAAACACACGCAACTCGTACGACGATCATGAAGCTCTATATAATTGAATCACAACACAACTAGTGTATTAACATATGTGATACTAGTAGCAAATTAATATAAGTAGATAATGTAAGTCATGTGATTCGTTTTAGTTATTAAAATTCATCAAAAAGAGTTGAAAAAAAGTTTCAGCGGTTGATTTTCAATTCAGTAACACATGTGATACCTGATAAATCAAAACGTATTATGGTGCGGTACAAAAAGAGATAGTTGTAATAGTGGAATGTAAAGCTACTGATGTTGAGCAAGAGAATAATGCACAGGCTACAGGTAATAAAGAGCTTTGATATCACTTGCTTTAGTTATTAGTATAACGTGTAATAATATGTAGCTACTTTGTTTTAATAAAAAATAGTAACACATGTGATACTGTCAATAGAGACATATGACATCTGGTACTATGAAATGTGTTACATATGACATATGTTGATTACCACATGTGTAACTATTTAATATCACATGTGTTATATTTCTGCAAAATCTTTTACAGGATCAACGGATACACCAAAAACCATACAATACATTTCAAATGAGATTAAAACACCAGGTGGTATTACACTCTGGGTACCTGAAGTCCCGCAAGATGTAAAGCCATATGTTGGACAAGTTTTTGATAATCTTCAAGATGTGTAAGTGTACTATTTAAGATACGCGTTTATTGGGAGATTTGGAGTGAGGAGTTCCACTCAAAAGAGGCTAAAGAATAAACTGATATCTGAAAAGCACTATATATGCAGCATTTGGATATCCAGAGAAAATTACAAAAGACACATTGAAAGAAAAAGAAGCAAAACCAAAGGCAAAAAAAGGTAAAACAAAAGAGAGGGTCTCCAATATCAAAGTCATTGGATGCACAACAAGAGTAACGGTTAAGCTGATACGAGATGGCAAGTTTAAGGTTTATGGTAACGTACAATCGCATGATGTGCAACAAGGAGCACCAACATTTGCTGAAAAAGGCGAGGAAACTGACATTCCAAGAACAACAATTCATATTCAAACTTGGGACGATGAATATTGGACCAACTAAGGCACACAACATCTACAAGACCCTCAAAGGATCTTACGAGATTTTGAATGGAACTGTGGTGGATTTCAAGAACTTTAGAAGAGGCATGAACGCGTATATAGGAAGCAGCGACGCACAAATTCTAGTGACAAAGATGCTTAATGCAAAAGCTTATGTGCCCGAATTCTCGTTTGACTACAAAGTCGAAGATGGAAAATTAGCTTCTTTGTTTTGAGCCGATGAAGTAGCCAAGGCTAACTTCAGGGAATTTGGTGATATCGCCTCTTTTGATGCAACTTACATAACCAACAGGTACGTACAAGAAAATTAAAAAACATGTCATATAATATACTGGAATACCAGTCGGTATCACATGTGTTACCAGTAATTAACACATGTGTTACCAGTCAGTATCACATGTGTTACCGGTAATTACCACATGTGTTACCAGTCCGTTTCATATAATGTGTATGGTTAGATTGTTCTCATAAATAATTTTGACATAAATAATACTTTATCAAACAGGTACAACATGATGTTCGTACCTTTCACTGGAATAGGTAACCACAGGAAGAGTGTGTCGCTTGGTGCCGGCTTGCTAAATAATGAAATTGCCAATAGTTACATTTGGCTGCTCAATGCCTTTTTAAAGGCGTTTGGAGTGCAACCAAGAATTATCGTGACAGATCAGGACAAAATCAATAAAAAAAGATGTGGATGAGGTTCTAACAGTGTCGAAACACAGACTTTATATGTGGCACATCACTCAGAAGCTACCAGGAAAGGTATGTTTGTTGTACTATTATGTAATAACACTCGTCTTCAAGTATTTCACATATTTTAGAATGTAGATGTTTCATAAAAAAATGTGATACTGGATGCTAATGCATGTGTTATTGGATGCCAACACATGTGTTACTGGATGCTAACACATGTGTTACTGGATGCTAACACATGTGATACTGAATGTATTTGTGATTGGAGATTCTTCATGATGTACCTGATGACACTGAGTTCAAGAAAAAGTTAAACAAGATTATATGGAACATGCGGATAACACCTTCACAGTTTGAGGAAGAGTGGGCGAAACTGATGGACGAGTACAACACACAAAACCACAAATGGCTAACCAAAATTTGTGACATTAGGTCTATGTGGATACCGGCCTACTTTGCAGACGTGGAATTGTGTGGACTCATGAGGACAACATCAAGATCAGAGAGTGAAAACTCGTTCTTCGGGACCTTCGTTGACAAGAGGTCAACATTTGTGAATTTTATGTTGTGCTTTGAGAATTCTATGGAAAAGCAGAGGTATAATCAGGATGTTCTTGACCACCAAACAATGGAAACGATTCCAAAGTACAAGACACAACTTAAGATTGAAATACATGCGGCCAAGATGTACACAAGAACAATTTTTAATCTCGTGCAGATAGAGATAGTGAAATATGTATGGGAATGCTCGATAGACGGCTTAAAAACTGAAGAAGGTTGCCAAGAATACATAATCAAGGAAAGGAGGAAGTATACAGAAGAAGAAAGAGCTTCATAGAGATAAACGGTTCAGCTCCCTTTTCAGGCATTTCACCGTAAGAGGATCCGGTTCTTCCTAAAGTTCTCTATTCCTCGGTAAGCAGACCGTAGGAGCATGGGGGCGGTATCTGCTTTTGACTGATAGAAAGCATCTCTCTTTTGTCCCTTCATGGAAGGGGCCTAGGAAGATGTTCAACAACCATCTCCTTTCTGTCCTTCATGAAGATCCAAATGATACGCCTACAGATTCTGATGGTGACATTCCTGATGATCGAACTATTGAGCGAATTCGTCTAACTAACACTTATAAGTTTGAAAGGATTCAACGAAGCAAAACTCTGATGAGAAATATAGACCTGATCCCTCTGAGCTTAAACGAGCAAAACTCACACTCATTAAGCCATCTTCTGAACGTCCGCCTCTTCCGGTTGACTCTACACCTCCACTTTCCGTATTCTTAAAACAACTAATGGATAATGTCGCCACTTTACAAACATTGGTTGCTGATCAAGCGGCTATCATTGCTGTACAATCGAAAAGAAGTGATGACCTGGAGCGCAAGGTTGCTGAGTTGGAAATCAGGTCTGGTAATCTGGGGGAGACATCTGGTAACTTGCAAAGGAATGATGATAACCAAGACGGAGGTTGTCACACCCCGCCAAAATAATAAAGTACGATTAAGGTGGAAGCATGGGCCGTGACGCGATCAACAGAAATACGAAATCAAGAGCATATGATTATTACAGAACATTAGTATTAAGATGTCATAAGTTATTTTTACAAAAGTACGACTTATCAAGTCGTCAAAATAGTAGTGTTACCAACATAACAATCGTTTTCCGAATACAGCATTGTTCGGGGATTTCATAAATATGACTAAAAAGAGTTATAGTTATACGAAGGAAATCCCGTGTTTCAAAAAGAAATGGCATCATAACTTCGTGGATAGGCGTGGTCCCAACATGCATGCAATTCTTACATCGATGCTAATTCTATGAAAAACATAGTTAAAACGTCAACAAAATTGTTGAGTGAGTCCACAGGTTTAAGACTCCATCATTAAACCAGTTCGTAAATCAATCGTTGCAAATAACCTTTGCAATATCGTATAAAATCAGTTTGTATGAATCGGGTAGAAATCAAACAATGACGGTGATCCCCCGAAGGCTAGCTAGGCCCTACGAGTTAAAGTGCCGACACCTAGGCCTATAACCAAACCACGACATATTGTGTATCGTTTTTGCCTTGGACCGGTTAAATATACGCTCCTCGTCTCGACACATTGTCGACAGTTAGCATGACTCACAAATGTGGGAGGGACGTCATCCCGATAGTACTATCCTTATATTCAGTGGCTAGCGTCATCTAGCTAATGGTTATAGTTTGCAAGCAAGAGGACTTCTATGCACTACAACTAGTTAACGTAGTTTCGCACAAAGATTCGTTGTCATGTTTCTAAGAATTGTATGAAAGTCATTCATATGTTTTTCACCCCAGTTTAAAAGTAGTGAACAGTAAAATAGGGGTTGTGAACTCACCTCGTGAGTTGCGTGAGTGCTAGGATTTAAAAGCGAACGTGTTTGCCCAAAATAGCCTCCTAGCACCCTACACACATGAGGTCGTTCGTATAAGTAGACGTCTAACTGCCCATCTATGCTAGTTGTTCACTCAACTAGTAGGATTATGTGTATATCATTCTCGTTTTGTCTAAAACGTGTCGCTAACTAGTTCCTTTTTCTTAACAGGTTTCTGTCAGATTTTAACCCTCCGTGTGACGTCATTTTGACTAGTCAAATGGTTGTATTTTGCTATGAAATTTTTATTACATATCCTTACATGTCTTAGGTTTAATTAAAAGTAAAATTCATAATTTTTGGATATGTTTAAGGGGTTCAAAGTTATTTATTAGTAAACAAAGGTACATCAGCTATTTTTCTGGATAGTCCTTAGAAAAATAGTTTGTTGGCTGCCTTAGCCTTCTCCTCATGAAATGTGCCTATACAACTTTTAAACCTTAGACAAAATGTGACCTTTAGGAAAAAGAATCAGGTTGTTTGGATTTGTGGAGAAAAAGTTATGGTCTCACAAAGTAAGACTAAATTCTGTCTCCTGAAGACAGATTGGACACATATTTTTATAAAATCGGTTTGGGGTATCAAAACTTGTTCAAATTGTATGAGACCACTTGGGTTAGAAACCTAACTTCTTAAACTTAATTTTTGGCTTAAGAATCAATCAATTCGGTTATGTTATGTTCAGGTTATGACGTTTTAGTTTTAGTCTAGAGAATCTGCCAGCTTTTGTGTTTTTCTTTCATGAGTTTGTTTAGTTGGTTTTTAACCGTTCAAATCAAAGTTTTTAACATGTATTTAGTTGAGTTTTCATATGAGTGAACATTTAACATAAAAATACACAAAATCTATAAAATAGTGAGATCAAGAGGAGTTTTTCCTTACAATGCTATCGGTTGAAAAAAAGAAGAAAGAAAAGAAGAGAGCTTGATCTTTAACCCGAATCTTCTAAAACTTGAGAGTATGAGATTTCCAAAGATCAAATGATATGTTTATGAGCTCAATAGGTGTGTAATAATGGTGTAAGGGTAGTGTAAAAGTGGTGGTTCATGGTGGTAGTTTATGGTGGTTGTTTGAAGAAAGATGAGAGGGTGATGATGATGAAATATAGTGATTGAAATGAAAGAGGAAAGAGAGAGGGAGTATGTAGATTTTTAGAGTGTAAATGTGTGTGTGTTTTTCCTATCTAGCTACCATACTTTAACAATCTTTAAAGAAGATTCAAAGTATGGTATACATAATATAAAATTAGAGATGGAATTGTATCATGTTTAATGTGTAAGTAAGCAAAAGAAAATGGAGGTGTGCTGTGAGTTAACAAACTGCACAGGGCAAGGGAGGGAGTATGGCCTCCTTGATTATTGTCTAATTAATTAATTTGGTAGATATTTTGTTAGTTAAGTTAGATTTTTGATTAATTAGGTGTTAATTAAATATTTAGGGTAAGTTAGAGATAATTAAAGTTAACTCAATGTGATTAGAATTAAGTAATTACTTTAGTTCGTTTAGTGTAATTACAAAATCTCACGTACTTATTGCTGTTAGACCAAAGTTAGTGCTATTAGACCAAAGTTAGTGCTGCTAAGCCAAAGTTAATGCTGCAAGACATAGTCAATCCTAATAGGATCCTTCTGATAGTTTCGCGAAATTCTTAGAAAATTCTGTATGTGTAATGCATCGTGCATTAAATTGTGTGCATCAGAAATATGCATCGTGGGCTCGTGTTAGACTTACCTCAGTTTACATAGAGTTTAGTTTTGGTTAATAGGAATTAACGTAAGAACGCATGATTAGGGTGTACGGAATTTCACCTGATTTTGAGGGGTGTCATAGAGGTGATCAAGGAGATGATCAAGGAAATGATAATATTCCTCCGCCAGATGACAATAATGATAATGATGATCCTCAATCTTCCCTGCTGGTGAAGAAAGTACTCTGTAGTTGGAAACTGCTGAGCATACATCTGCCGAGCACACGACTGAGGTTGCTGACCAGATGGGTGAATTGCCAAACCTGTTTAGGGCTTTGATTGTTTATCAACCTCCAATTGATCAAGTGTTTGTGGCATATCTTCTGCAGTACGTTGCTGATTAAGGCTCATCATTTGTGTAAGCTGTTGGTGCATATTTGGTGTCTGTCAGTTGGTCTCGGTCTGTAATAGGTTTTGGTCATGTAATTACAAGTTTTGTTTTAGACTTAGTTGTTATATTTTGTGTTTAGCAACACAGAGCTTGTGTCGCACAAGTCGGTCAGGCGACACAACCCTTGTGTCGCATGATCAGTTTTGTTTGCCTATAAATAGAGGCTCTCGAGTTCAGTTCTAGGGTTGACGAATCCAGGGTTTCAGAGAGTGATTACAAGGCATTTCATTGTATTCAAGCTAATTGATTATCATATTAATATACAAGTTGATTTGCGTTTGATTCGTTTGTGTTTTACGTACTATATACAATCGTTTGAATTCCGCCTCTCGATTGTGTGTGGTGTTTCGATTAGGTCCAAGATCAGGGAACCTACATAAGCTTCAGGGAGTACAGTACCCGAGATTGAAGCTGAGAATTTTGTTCAACCAGAACCATTAGCTGTTGATTATTCTGAAGCTGACCTGACATATCTATAACATTTAGTTTATGATCCATGTGATGATCTAGAGGTTGGAGATGAAGAGAATGAGGGAATGATGTTTGAGGAAGAGGGTCGTGAAGAAAATAATGAAAATGTAAATATTGAAGAGGAGAAAATAGATGAAGACGATATGTTTGTAAATGAAGTTGAACTAGGAGCTGATATGGAAGTATCTTATTCAAATGATGAACCTAAACCGTCAACATTCTGAGTCAGAAAAAGGATCAACAACTGAAGCATCTTCATCTTTAAAGAATCATGATTGGTTTAAGAAGATTGCTACTCCTGCTAAACTGCCAAAGCCGCCAAAGACTTGCAAATTCTACAAGATTAGAGATACATGTGTAGGTCAGATAATCAGTTGGAAGTTTGATGCAGAGAATGAGCTGATTATTGTGAAAAGAAAATATGGAATTCAGTATTTCAATAAAAGGTTCAAGGAATTGAGTACGCTGCCAAAATGTGAACTGAATCGACTTGCTCAATTGAATATAATTAATCGTTCAGAAAGCTTTATGGGAAGTTTTATTCAATCAACGATTAGAAAAGAGATTAACAGCAACCGGTTCTTCCTGCTAAAGCCTAATCTGGGAACGCGGTACATCTACAAGAATAGAATACATCCAGTGACGAAGAAACCGTGGGTAAAAATTGTATATCGTCGGTCGAAGACATTGAAGAGAATTCCTTTGGAAAAGCTGCCGTTACACTTTCTAAGAAGATTATTATACTGACATTATAATAAAGATACTAGTGAAGCTATTATAGAGTTTATTCTGGAAAGTGAACCTAAAGAACTAGAGGACAAGTGGAAAGGGTTGAAGACTTCGCAGATATATGTTTATGATCCACTCAGTCTCATCAACCTAACAAAGAAAGACTTAGAGGCTTTGCATGCGAACAAGATCTTATTTGATACTAAGTTTAAAGTCGATGCTAAAAAGTTTCAGAAGGTTGTTGCAGTTTGCATTGCAAAAGGAATACATGCTGGTGGAAGATTCCTGAGTGACTGGAGGTGAAAAGAAGACATCTAAAGACCAAGCTCCTGACATGGGGAGTTTGTTGATGTATATTTTTGTGTCAGTCAGTTGGTCAGAGTTTGTACGCGTCAAATTGTAAAAATCAGTTTTGTAATGAAAAGTGAATATTAGAAATATACAAGTGTGCTATTGCGACACTTGCTTAGGTTCTGGCAAGTGTCGCAGGAGTCGGTTCTAGCAAGTGTCGTAGGATTCTGAGCAGAATGTATAAATGGGTGTTTAGGGTTTCAGTTAAAGGGTGACGAAACCCTGAGAGTTTTGAGCGAATATTGAGTGATCTTTTGTAATTCTTATACGTTATAATCAATATAAATTAAAAGCATTTGATATATTACGTTTGTGTGTTTCGTTAAACGTTCATAAACTTTATTATATGGATTCCGCACGTATAACTTGTAACGATTCGATAGATCCTGAGATAAAGGACCTACGGGATCGATTTATTGGTTCGGTTTTGGTTTGAATATTTTCTATTAGGGACCACTCGAAAAACCGAATAAGCATCAATTGTTAATACTTATCTTTGATAATTCAATTCCGGTAGCCGACATACAACTCTAATTACTCATATAACTCAATTACCTCAAGTACAAATTCATAAATCCAAATGATCCAATATGAACAATTAAAATGTTTTTACTCAGTATTTGGGCAATTCAATTTTCTTAATAATCTAAATCATAATTTAAAACTTTTATCTGGCTAAATCGAAACCCAGCCGAATAACCCAAACTCTTATTTGGTTGGTTTGGATTGGGTGACATATAGTTTGAATTGGGTCTCAAAGTGGATTAAGAGTTGACCAAAAGCTTAATAAACCAAACCAAATAACTCTATTAACCCGAAACATGACCGATTAAACACCCCTGGTTGTTGGGATATCCGTGTGCCTATTTTTGATGGATAAATTCACTATATATAGCAAAAATTAAAAACTGGATTAGTAATTATCATTTTGATTATGATATATATATATATATATATATATATATATATATATGTATTAAAGATATTATACTATGAAATATTAACGATTTAATATCGGTTCATTACTTTCACCAAATTTAAAAACGTTTATGGTTTTCAAAATGTATTAAGTTCTAAAAAACGTATATTGAATACATTTTGGGCATATTTTGCTATATAAATAGACATGTTTTTAGTAAGTTTTTACATACAATAAGAATTTAAGTATATACAAATATATATTTTTGAAATTTAAATACATACGATAGACATTTTCAAAACTCGTCCCATGCAATAGTATAAGTGTATATATTAATACATTTTAAACAATAAACCCATGTATTATTGTTATTGTTATTGTTATTATTGTTATTATTATATATTATAATTATTGATATTTATACATCTACATTAATAGATTAATAGTACTTCAAATTTACCTGCTTATTTATAAGAATGGTGGTACCATATTAAATTCTTTTTCATACCTTATTTTTTTTTATTGTTGATTAATAATGGTTAATAAATCTGTTCACTTAAAATTTTATTTAGAAATATTAATTCGGTTGATTTTAGATAGTTGTTAGATTAATGATATTGTAATAAATGTTTGATATTTCTGAAAACTTTCTAAATGAATATTATTTTTCTGCCAACGTATTTTTATTTTAGATAATTATTTTATGTTATACTATATTTCATTATAAAAATTAACACGTTGATACAATTTCTAATTAATTAATTATACATATCCATGTATTCTAAATAAAAAAAATTTAATAATACGTATTATATCACAAATAAATAGAAGTTATAGAATGTCCTAAATATTTTATTATTGTATTCTTTATATAATTTTGTATTAGTTACAAAGACAATACAATTTTTATAAACCTTCAAATAATGAAAACAATAAGTAAATAGAGGGACCTAATTGCTTAATTGGATCTCAATTTTGAATGATGACATCATAGTGAATAGTATATTATATTTATTTATTTATTATTTTAAGATTAAGATAAGATGTTTTGTTGCCTTATATGTGTTGTTTTAATCATATTATTATTTGTATTTTTTATCATCTTATAAAATTAAAGCTTCGATTCACGTTTATTGCAACTAGGCCATTTAACCCGCTATTTTCAAGTGACTAGAAACTTAATGTGTTTATTTAGTAAAAGATAAGGATTTATACTAGGGCTGACAATTTCCGACTTGACTCGAAACTCGACACAAACTCAACTCGAAGATAATCATGTTTGGGTCGGAATTTTTGAGGCACCAACCCGTCAACCTGAAACCCGCCAATCTAATATTTTTTCGCGTTGGGTTTGGGTCAACAAATGAATTTTCTGATTGAACCCGACAACTCGAAATATTTTAATATTATTATAAATTTATTTTAATTTAAATATATCATGTTATTTGAATATTTTCATTTACTTATCTATGACTTTTTCTTTGATAACTTTATGTTTTTGTAGAAATTGTGAATTAATGACATTCTGGTAATCCAACTTAATATAATATGGATTATGATTACTTTTGAAATTTTATAAGCACTTTTATGATTTTAAATGATTAGACGATTAACTATTATTTTTGAAAGATTGACACATGTGATCCATTTGATGCAAGTAACTCGAAACCGGCCTAAAAACTCAAAAATACCCCAAAAATCGACATGAAAACTCGAAAATCATCCAAAAACCTCGTTACTACATTAAAAATCGGGTTAATTTGGTTGAGTCCGGGTTATCGAATTTTGGGTTGGGTTGGAATACTCAACCCAACTATAAAATCATGTTGGGTTCGGATTGACCATTTCAAATCCACCGACCTGCTAATCCGAACTCATTAACCCGACCCAACCTGAATTGCCAACCCTAATTTATACCATAAATTTTTATTTTGTTTTCTATTTATAAATTATGTAATGTTATCTGCATTGGCACAAAATAGTCTTAATCTACTACATATTATTAATATTAACTTACGTTATAATGATAATAATAATAATAATAATAATAATAATAATAATAATAATAGTGACGCATGGAACATCTTCAGACCTGCCGTTCCTATGACTTAGCCATCAATTCTTCGTTTAACAAAAAGTTAAACATTTCAGCAATTCCTTATTCCTTATATATATTGCTACCGGGTATTGTAACTGACTCCTTTCACTTCGAATCTCAACCCTTAGATTGTGTTGACTTTAGATCTGGAACGTTCTTGATTAGAGTTTCGGTTACCGGTGGTTTTCTTGTATAACCCTCTGCCAACTGGCGCTAAAATTTAACTTGATTTCAATTAGGGGTGTTATATCCCCACTATCATCCTTGCTCCGCTTTTAAAGGAAGCCATCATGTTAAATTACTTAATCTAATTTAACTATTTTCACTTTTAAATTTTGGCGATGTAAATTCACTCCGGCACCTTCAGCTTCACCATCGAGGGTCTCTGAAATTTTTAGTTGCTTAATCTTTTGAGTTGTTTTGATTTTGTAAAATTAAGGGTTTGTAATTACATGAATAAGGACGAACGGTGATTTTCTCCATATGTTTTGTCTCTGGTATTCACCGATGAGCTAAAAGATTGACATCTTATTTTCTCCATCTTCTCATGTATACATGGTGTTATTAGGTAAATGACTCATCAATTCGTTTTGATTTTCCAAAGATATATAATTTATCAATATGTTGATTATACCATAGGTTTCAATTTACTTTTTTGTAGATTGTTTCATGAGTTGTGATGAACACTAACTTATTTAAACCACTTCCACCTTCATAAACATAATTGTTGTTTCCTCTCCATCAGGTATGTTTTATTAACTTTAAAAAGTCTTATTAAACTTAATGTTATAAACATATGCTAACAAAAGATGCATAGTTTAAGTTTCTTGCACTAACCAACTGTTTGATGAAATGCCTAAGTGAAAACTAATTGAAAGTTGATATATTGTTTCAACTAAAAATCAGGTAACTGATTAACTGTATAATGAATGGTTCAATATCTTTATGTATACAAATATTCCTAGTTCTTATTTTAATTTCTGTAGGTGCCTTGATCTAATTAATACTTTTGACACTAATCAGTTATGTTGATGGCTTTAACTGACATTGAGGAAGCGTTGGACATTATATAATTTGATTTCAGTTGAGTCGATTGCATCCGGTGTAGCGACAGTTTTGATTTTTCAGGAAAATAATTATGCGAAACTTTTTATTTTTTATATATGTTGTCCAATTGTATGATCATGGTTATTTCATGTTTGCTTTTACATTGTCTCAATTACTATCGATCATATTGATGCAATATCTGCTGTCATGTTTTCAGAAGAGTCCATGGAAGTGTTGATCTTACAATTGATTGTATGTTTCCTTATCTTAGCAATCATGAATTGATGTATTTAAAACATGAATTTCTATATGTATAATTTGAAAACTCAATTCAGTAATCAATTTGTATGATGGGTTTTGTGTTATGAGAAGGTCCGGTTCTTGATGATACAGATTTATGCGAGGGCTACTAAAGAACATCAGGTGTGTTTGATAATCTTGCCGAATGAACTGGTGTTGGATAATTTCTCGGTTCATTCTTTTGGTTGCTGATGTTGATGTATTTTACTTTTAAATGGTTGATGTCCCTTTTAAATTCAGGTTTATAGCAGAACAATGAACTTTTCATCTCTGAATTTGAATACTATATAACTTTTCAAACTATAGGCTAATCCAACTACTTTATTAGGTTAGAGGATAAGAATCTGTTTCCATTTTGGTCGTTCATAAAACTTTACTTGGATTGATATTTTCGTTTACTATATCTGACTTGATTAATATTGAAATGTACGAAGCTTTCTGCCATGGTTCTGGACACCTGATTGAATTTATGGTCAATTACAAATCATTTGCTATATATGGTTTATCTAAATTTTAATTTATTTGTGCGGTTTACTCAAATCACAACCATCATAAGTACATGTTTAATATTGTGATGTTGTTTGAATGCCTTCATTATTAGTATTTTGCACCTCCGTTTAGAGTATAAAGTTTCCGTTCACATAAATTAGAGATTAGTATCTGGGAATACATTTAACTTATACCCGATGTCAATTATGTATAATCAACTCAAATTTGTTATTTTTAATACCTTCAACTTTTAAAAACGTGTGTTTTAATGTAATTTGTTGATGTGTTATATGTTTAAGGTGCCATGTGTCATCTATTAAAGTTGACAGATCATCAAAAGTACTACATAATATATTCAAACACATGTTTTTAAAAATTGAATGCATTAAAAATAATAAACCTAAGTTGGGTAACATAATAGACATCGAGTACAAGTTGGATGCATTCACAGACACTAAACCCTATAAATTAATTTGCAGTTTAATTTAGATTATAGCTTTTGTTTGTATTAACTTAATTGTGTGCGATGATGTGTGATCACCTTAATGAATTGAGATTAAACTGTTGATTGAGTTGGTTTAGATAATAGGCAGGTTCTAACATTTTAAGTGAGAATTGTCTTGTTATATAAGATCCTTACCAACAGTGGTTTACAATGTTAAAAGACGAGTAATGGAATATTGTTCAAAAGATGTAAATAACTTGCACCAAGGTGAACTTATGGTAAAGTTTTTGCTTGATACACTTCGTTGCATTTGACATGAAATTAGTACTAATAATTCAAGATTTTGCTATCTCTTGGTGATTTTGAAAGAGGAAGTTATGCTTAATTACCTGAAGGAAAATGTGTCGATAAAGTCTGTGTTTTCGTAGCTATTTAGTAAGTTGATTGAGGTTAATAACAATGATGTTGATGATGCAAAAGAGATACATTATATAAACTATCATTTGCTATGAATAAAGAAAGGTACATATTATCACAATCTAAATTTGTATAGTTTGGGAGTATAACAAATTTTACACATGTATCTAACTCTGAAACCTCAGTATTTAAGCTTTAAAACATTCTATTGTATGCATTTATCTACTCTTATATATAGTTAACCCCTAATCCATTGTAACCCTAAGATACAAAATTTTTTGGTGCCATTGTCAATAAAAGAAGATTACTCAGTTCTTGTCCGTGGATTAAACCAATCACATCGATTGGATATAACCACATTATTTATGCGTGTTCTTTAATTTGTTTCATTAAGTTCTATTATGTTTGCTCAATAAAATGAGATCATATTTCTCAACAATTGGTATTAGAGCCTTAGGGTTTGTAAATCGACCTTAGGTTATTGATTTAATTATTCAAGCAAGTTGATTGATAGGGAAGACGTCATCTTAGAAGTTCGAGATTCAGAAATTCAACACGTCGAATGATTTCACCTTATGAAGGTGAAGATGAGGGCTCTTCTTGTTCATCAAGGGTTGAATATAGCGATAGATGGGGAGGCTAGCTGGAATGAGAAAACGACTGTAGAACAGAAGAAGACGATTAATAGAAAAGCACATAGTGCTATTTTGTTGTGTTTCGCAGATGAAGTTTTGAGAAAGGTTGTGGCTGAGACAACGACTGCAGGGATTTGGGAGAAGCTCTGTGAACGTTATTAGATTAGTTCATTGACAAATCATTTGTTTCAGAACCAACGTTTCTACAACCTCTAGATGACAGAAAGTACAACGGTAAATGATCATCTTGATAAATTTAGTCGTATTATTTTAGATTTTCTATCTATTAGAGTTAAAGTTGAGGATGAGGATCAAGCCTTGATTTTGCTTTGTTCATTACCTAGGCCATATGAAAACTTTGTGGATAAACAGATAAATAAAAGAACCATCCAATAAGACCTTAAAGTAGACACAATCATCGAATTGATTACGCAAATAACCATGAAAAATCATAAACGAATCATACCTTTTATACCACTGTCTTGGAGACTGCTTTAAACAATATAGTGATTTCTTTAGCAACCACACGTGATCTTCCTTACCAGACTGAATGAATCCCTCAGGCTATGACATGTAAATTTTCTCATCCAAATTACCATGCCCAAATCATCTTATGTTTCACGATCGGTAAAAACACCTCGTGATAATCAATTCCCTCATTTTTTTTTAAAAACCCTTAGCTACCAGATTAGCTTTGAACCTCAGTGGTTCAACTCCCAGAATTCCCTCTTTCCGTTTGAACACCCATTTGCATCCCACAGGTTTAACTCTCTCCGGTAATGCTACAAGAACCCACATTTGGTTCTTTTCAGGTGATTTCATCTCCTCTTTCGTTGCGACTAACCAACTCTCAGAATATTGACTCCCCAACCACCTCTTTTTAAGAGTTAAATTCATCCAAGTCAACATTTTCTCCTACTGCAAGTGCATATACTACATAATCAAAACAAGTAACATTAGCATACATTGCCAGCTTTTAAACATCTCCCTTTTCTTTTGCCGTGCTATAGGTAAATAATTCATCCCTCGCGCATCATCTTCAGTTGAAACTAG
Source organism: Gnaphalium uliginosum (assembly GCA_963930675.1). Taxonomy (NCBI): domain Eukaryota; kingdom Viridiplantae; phylum Streptophyta; class Magnoliopsida; order Asterales; family Asteraceae; genus Gnaphalium; species Gnaphalium uliginosum. Next base: position 37,315,612 of record OZ005682.1, read on the forward strand.
TTCAGATCTCACACTCCCAGGCGGACTCATATCAGCAACTGTTCTTTCAACACTACCCTATGAGCTTGGCACACTCTGTACGATAGGAACTGTGTCAGCATCTTTCTCATACTTGCCTACCACAACTCTATTAGGAGTATCAAACTCCGCCTATTAGTACCCTGATCTTTCCCTACTTGATCCCCCATGTATCCTCTCCGATCTAACATGACAACTTCATGAAAGGTAACATCTGTGCTAATAATAATTTTGGAGTTCTATCTTTCTCTGTACACCACAACCGATAACCTTTAACTGTCCGCGTACTTTAGAAATACGTACTTCGTTGCCCTTGGTTCAAGCTTAACATCTTGTACATGAGTATAAGCAGGACAACCAAAATATCCTTAGACCAGAATAATCACATGCAAACCAAGCCCACAACTCTTGAGGAATCTTCAAATCAATCACAGTTGATAGAGACCTATTAATCAGATAACAAGCAGTATTAACTACTTCAGCCCAGAATTGCTTCGATAAATCGGCAAATACCCACATGATAAGATTTTTCTTAAGATTAGAAACATACCAACAATCCAGCGACCTGACAATACCATTATGTGTCGTAATCTGAATTATACCCGAGCCCTTGATACTTATTATCCTATCATCACCCATCTTCAGACTACCACTCCATTCCTTGAAAGAAACGAATAGATCACGCGAGAAAATCATATGATGAGATGTCCCACTATCCATCACCCAAATACCTATCGATTCAGACCTAATACTAATCGGTAATGCCTCCTGAATAGTTACTATTTCACCAAAATCTCCATTTTTACAAGATTCCTATGCTACGGATGAACTCCCCTTGTTTTTCTCCCCACTACCACTCTTCGCCTCCTGACAATACCTTTTAAAGTGAAGAACATCTCTTTCCCTTACCTTTGCCTTTCTTAACCCACTATGTTGGTCTACTTTCTTTTAACTGATAAACCTGCCCCAGAACTATCATCACTCACAGACACCTGTCTGTTGAGTTCCTTAGACTGTAAAGCATCTTTAGCATCCCTACAATTATTTCAGTTCTACCGTTAGATGATATGATGATGGCTTCAAAGAGCAAAACTAACATTGATGATTTGAAAGTTTTGTTGATGAGGGAGTTTCAGATGAAGTATTTGGGGTCAGCTATGAAGATTTTGGGTATGGAGATTTGGGGGAATAGAGAGGAAGGTCTTTTGTACATTTTTCAAGAGAAGTATCTGGAGAAAGTTCTTGAAGCATTTCGGGTGGATCAATCTAAATTATTTGTACTCCTTTAGCTGGACATTTTAAACTTGATAGGAGTACTTTATCGAGGACTAATGATGAGAAAGAATATATGAAGAAGGTTCCATACTTGAGTGTAGTTAGTAGTCTTATGTATGTTATGGTCTGTACAAGACCTGACTTGGCTCATTCTGTTAGTGTTGTAAGTCATTTTTTGAGTAATCCGGGTAAAGCTCACCGGGAAGAAATTGAGTGCATATTGAGAGGTAGTAGTGGTTTATGTCTGAGATTCGTGCCTAACAAAGATGTTGGTGGTTTAGTCGGTTATGTAGATTCTGATCATGGTGGTGATCTTGTGAAAAGAAGATCACTGACATGCTACATTTTTACCTTGTTTGGATGTTCGGTTAGTTGGAAGACAATTTTGCAACCAACCGTGGATCTATCGACTACTAAAGCCGAGTACATATCTATGACCGAAGGTATTAAATAGTGCATGTCGCTACATGGTTTTATTGAGAGTCTTGGTCTAAAGGTGGAGAAACCTACTTTGTTTTGTGATAGTCAAAGTGCTTTAAATTTGGCTAAGACTCCGGTGTATCATGAGAGAACGAAACATATTGACATTCGGTTAAACTTCATTTGGGATATATTGAAAAGTGGGAGATTCTTGATTAAGAAGATTGATACCGAGGAGAATCCAGCATAGACATGTTAACTAAAGTGTTACCGAGAGCCTAGTTTCAAATGTGCTTTGACTTGGTAAATATTCGCATGAGATAGGCCCCGAGGGGTGAGTGGTCAAGAACGAGGATGATTGGGTTTGTAAAGAATGGTGGAGTTATTTCAAAATCTAAGGCTATGACTGTTGAAGACGATTCAAGTCAAGGTGGAGATTTGTTGGATTTGGTGACTTGAATTTGTGATTCATGGGGGATTGTTTAGATTCTCGGGGAATGTCGGCAATTACGGGTGAATGGTTCGTATTTCAGGGAATCCTGATGGCTGTAAGTAATGGAGGTCCCCATTCCGGGGATCTGAAACCATTCCAGGGGGATCTGCCCAGTCGACCAATTTGGGGATTTTTGATTAGTTTCCTTACTTATTTAATCTTATATACAGTTAACCCCTAATCCATTGTAACCTTAAGCCACAAAAAATCTTGGTGATTGTCAATTAAAGAAGATTACTCGGTCTTGCTCGTGGATTAAACCAATCACATCGATTGGATATAACCACGTTAATTATGTGTGTTCTTTAATTGCTTTTATTAAGTTCTATTGTGTTTGTTCTTGTGTTTGCTCAATCAGATCCGGTCACATTTCTAAACAATTCCAAAGGTATAACTTTATTGTTTAAGATGGAGTATAAGGAGTGGCAATTAGATACAAGTTAATTTTCTCCTGCAGGCAGCTCCAGAAGTCTCACTCATGTCCAAGTCTTTGGACTTTATGAGAATAATCTCAGCGTTTGCCAAACCAAACAAACTACTCGAACACATCCTCCTTCTGGCCCCAAATGGGACATACTCCAAATTGTTTCTCGAGAAATCAATATACTGTTTACAAACCTCTCGGAGTCTCAGACAGAAAACTTTCTGGATCCTGTCAAACTTTAGGATTCTTTCCAAGAGCCCATGCATTAGCAATGACCTTTTTTTTTTTTTTTACGGGTATGACATATCCGTTGATCTCACAGCTTTCACGACATTCTTTAGGAAGCAATATTGTAATAGTAGCAATGTAGGATGCAATCTCACAGCTTTAGATACTTCAATCCTTGTATATCAGTTTCTTGTACTAGTTCTTTTCCCTTGAAATTTCTCGCACTTCAGCTTTTGCATTTTTAAAAACTTCAGTGTTCCTTATGATTTCAGACATGGCCCATTCCGTCGTTGATGAAGCACAGTCGTTCCAGCCGTAAAAACATCTTGCATAAAAGCCAACATTAGTTTGATTACAATAACATATAAGTTGACTTTATCTGGTTATGCATTAGATTGTTGTAAGGTGTTGCCGTGTAACTTCACTATTAATTCTATCCTGGATGTCATGGATAGTTGGATACTGTCTTCTCAAGAAACTAAAGTGTACCTAATAAAGGAGAACTTAAAGGGTTAAGTGCAGCAGAAGGTATTGAACTAAGATATGACATTCGTAGTGTGCATCAAAATATCCGATCTTTCATTGTGTGTAATGAACTTATTATTCATTGTTATTGTATATAATTTTGGTATTTGTACTGGTATGTCATCTATATAAGGTGTCACGTGACATCCTTACTACATGCAATAACAATAAATTGAAAGTTCATTGCACCACATAGTTCGATACACACTATGAATATCAAATCTCAGTTTAATACATTTTCAATACATTTCGACGCACTTAACCCAACATTAAATTCGTAGATTGAGAAGTCTTAGATACTAACCAATATCATTGCTTTATTCTTGTCAGTTGAGATAGGATACTCAAGATCACCACTATCTTTGAGTCTAAAAACAATATCAAGCAAATCATCCTTATCCGTTCCATCTTTAACCCCTACAAACTTTTTTTTGTCTTTTTGATGTTCGTCAAGGACGTTGTTAAAGATATTGTCAAGATTTTGATGGATTCTAGCGAACTTCGAGCTCATCCTTGTAATAACGTGTAGAAACTTATAAGAAGGAAAGAAATCGGTTACATCAAATCCTCGTGCTCAATCCGTCGTCTCCTGTAGCATCCGAACTAGTAAATCTTGATCTTTGTAGATCTTTCCGAAAGCGGCTCTTGAAGTTATTGTATTCTATCATGCATAAACTTGACCTCTTCCTCCCGAATATAAGAAAATGACTTGACTTTCTTGGGACTAAGTAATTCCGAGGTGCAGATGCTTTTCCAGTAATTACCATTCGTAGAAAATGCGATATCGCTGTTGTTATACAAGATGATCTTACTAGCTTGAATTTCAGGCTTGTTTGCAAATGCAAGATCATTCTTTATCATGATCTCTTTTGCCACTTGAGGTAAGGAAACAATGAACGCAGAAATCTCATCAAGTTGAAGATGCATTAGCGGACCCTATTTTGGAGCCAGGTTTCGAAGGACATAATGTGGTGGTTGTCTACTCACCATGGAAAATGTGTTTCCAGTGAAAGGTAGCATTCATGGACCAGGTGGTGGGAACTTTGGATTTGAATTTGGTTTTTTGTTTATATTTAGATTAATTAGCTTGAACAAAAAAAATGTAGTTACAAATATAGCTACAGGGCGGAGGAGATTTGAAATTCCATTAGAGAAAACAAAGAGGTGAAGAAGTGGTGTTGCCTGGCATCTTTTTATAAGCAAAAACACTAACTTGAGATATTATGGATTTAATATGGTTGAGTGTTCATTGTCATTTTGGATATTAAAATATGATCTCTCAATTTTATGTTTCTTGTCATACTATTGTAATTCTAACCTCAAGGTAACATGACGCTAGCTATAATACTTCCTAATATTTTATGAAAAATTCAGGCACGGTGACATCTTGGAGTTGACTGATACAAACACGCTCGTAGGTTAGAACTAGCGCATTTTTTAGAAGCGATTAGTGCAAGGGAATGTATCGGACTATTGCACGATGTCTATTGTGTGCTTCCGACTTCGGTTTCGGTTATTGTTTTCAACTAGGACTTACTTGTACGGTACCCGGTAATTTTAATGACGTGGCAACCATATAATGGTTGATTAGTGTTGGTGAACTATACATTAGCAACCTGCAAAAAGGTTTTTAAAAGTTGATCACATCGAGCAAATCAATGCAAGTGATTTTTAATTACTTTATTGTTTTAGATTGATGACAAGTTTTTTTTTATCAATGTTCTCACTACTTGTGAATGCATCCGTTAAGATTCCAATATGATGTTTCCTCTAAATTTCTACATTTTAGATCATTTGTGAAACCAACATTTAATCTTAATAAAATCGTTTCAATGTGATAATAGTGGTGCATATAATAGTAAAGTTGAATTTGATGAACTATTTGTGACAATGATGCCCTCAATGAGGTGGTTTGGATTTGGTGAGGTGAGCTAATTATTGGTTTTCCTCTCTTCACAACTAAGATGTCTTCCCCTAAGAACCACACGGTGGTACTAAATGTATGCTCAATATATTCATATGTATGACTGTCAAGGGTAAGCAAAAACATTACAACACTTGTATCAATAAAATAAAGCGGGTGTTTACTAAAGGTTGAAATATAGAATCATGGATCAGCACTTGGATCCAAAAAGGATTATTTAACTTACAACAATCACCCCCATCCATAATTTGACTATGCAGCAAAACTTGATTGGTCTGCAAGTGAAGAAGCATTTGATGAAGATGGTTCTGTGTACCATTGGTTCTCTGTCCGTGTGATGAAGGTGGCTTCTGCATTCACAACATGAGAAAGGCAACTTTTAACTATCGATCAAATGTTTCATAATTACCCATTAAGATCATTAATTTCTTCATGATGACTGAGAAAATATGTAATTTTGGCTTGGAAATTTTCACATAAAAAGGGTTACGTTGCATTGTGCAGATTATCTCTACATGATCCTATTGGAACTCTGTTGGTATAGGGGTTGAATTTGATTGTGCGACTAACAATGGTAGTTGGTCGGGTGAGTCTTCAGATCTAAAAGACAGACCATCTCAAAGAAAAACCGGTGGTGGTTTTCGTGAATACGCTTCTTTGTTGTGTCAAGAATGACCACGTTAAATAGTGACTTGGCATTAACTTTGAAAGGGTTCTAAAAGGCTAATTATATTTGATCACATGTCATTATCAAGTTTTATTTTGTGATTATCGTGGATAATTACAACAACAAAAAAAACCCGAAAAAATAAAATATGATTTTTTTTTCCTTCTGAAAAGCTTCTAAAAGTTATTGAAAGAAACTCCGTGTTTCTTTTAAGAAAAAAGATGCTATGCATATTTAAAAAGTGTTCTTAAGGTTATTCACACAAAATTTGTTTTTTTCATTTGAACCCAACCATGTGGACGTATCAGGTGAAGGTGCTACAGCATCCACACAAATAAATAAACACTGAAATGTAAACCTTAAATTGCTAGCTGAAAGTGGGAAGTAATACCGACTTACCGGATAAAAATACGTCCTTATAATCTTCTTCATCGTATATAAATTGCGGGGGATCCGGAGAACCAACACCTACTATGGTGCTTCCACTGCAAAAGCAATAGGACAAATATTATTTTATAATTTTTGCAACAAAATTTTGATGAAACTAGGTCTCGATGAACGATATAGTCGTACAGTAGTTTGTGGTTAAAAAGACATAGAAATTGATTTTTCACCAAACTAGCTTTAGGGTTCAACAATATGTTTATATTTCTACACCATCTATATGCTGAACCACTATAGACCGCTGATGCTGTTGTTAACAGCTGTTAAAGTAAAAAAAATAAAAAATCAAATCATCTAATTACTGCTACATATACAAGTACAATGGATATGTTAATAACATGGATATGTACCATGTCTTCCACATACATATAAATAGAAGTTGAAAGAAAAAAATTCCAAACTTCTTGACACATAGCTTACTGCATGAGCATAATATGCTCTCGACTGGAAAAAAATAAAATTTGAACTGTGAGAAAATATGTGAGTTTGGGCATTAATCTTACAACTATAAATATACCTTCCAGACATAAAAACAGCATCATATTTTCCGCGTCCTGCTGCAAGTACGCGTTGTTTTAGTCTTTTCAAAGATGGAAGCACTTCAAATGCAGGTGGTTCTGTGATGAGAATACATGTGAAGAGATATTAATCTTCAATGGGAGAAAATCAAGCTCGATTCATGTGATATGACATTTATAGTAAACTTAAATGACTTCATACCCAAATCATTTACACAAACATCTTGTGATATTCCATTCTGTGAGATCTTTTCTAGCAAGGATAAAGGATCAATGGTACTAGATATATCCAGCCGGAAACGCTGAAAATAAATATTTGTACATTAGAATAATGATTATGCTATCAGTAGTAAAGGTGGCCATTTCAATCCTTTTACTTAAGAGTGGGTCGATTTGGGTTGTGTTTCATCTCAAAAGGTTCAAATGTACTTCTGATTGGGTTGATTTGGGTTGCGAATTTTTTCTGCATCTAACCTCCTAAATTATTATATTCAAAGATTTAGGTTATTGACATACTAGTTTTTCTAGTCATAACTAGACCATTAATTTATGTTTAATTGAATTTAATGGAAAAGTAAGTGTTTGTGGGTCAACCCAACCCCACCCTCGCTTTGATCCGTGATAAAAATGACGTGTTTCAGAATGAACCCACTTTGACCCTATACTCAACTTTCCCGACCCGCCCATCTTGCCACCTCTAGTCATAAGATTACCTTGTAAACTTCGGCTGTGGAGCAAGCCTCTGGAGGCTTAATCAGAACCATTGGCAAGTCGAACGGCGCAGAAGAGGGTATATCTTGAACAATCTGACATCAGTGATGTTAACTTCAGGTTATAATGTTCATCTGGCACAAGTGCGCTAAAAAAACACCGAATAGGACCATCTAAGCATTTCCACTAACAAGGATCATAAAGGTAGGTAAATGAATGAACAAAGCGTTCCTCTGAAAGTTAGGCAAACGAAATTTCATCCATCTCACTTGCCTATGACCAAATAGCTTATGCGATAAGACTGTTTTGATTATAATTACTCTCCATGAGATATAATATCGTCTACAAAGCAAAACCCAAACAATAAATCATAGAAACACGTTCATTATACATACATATATGTACTATGTCTAAAAACGATATGCATAGTATCCATAAAATCTATGGACATATAACTTACAAATTGGTTACAATTTTGATTTTAGGCGCCAAACATAGATATATTTGAGCATATTAATTTTTTTTGGAAAATTTATTAGAGCATATTTATTAACTACAAATATCGGTCGGGTGCGAATGCGACGCCACCTGCTAACCCCTCATTGGCTGTCACTGCATAGGATTATAGAGAATGGAGCTCACTATGTTCTCAAGGTTGCCTCTATAGTTCTTGTGTATACCAACATATGTCAACCACATTTACAAGTAAGCATTGGCTCTTATAGATGTAAACATGGCAGATTCCGTACTATAATGTCAAGTATGTACCTCTTAGGTTAAAAAGTAGCACTATTTAAGAAAACTTTGTTGAAATATAGAGAATTGACCATGCGATGCCATGAACTGTAGTCTGAGCATGTTTGCCTATCTAAAGAGAGAAGACATACCTCACCTCTACCTGTGCAATAGGCAGCTCCATTAGAGAAGAAGAAGGGGACATCTGAGCCAATCTCACCGGACCATTCTTGGAGCTCTTTTTCAGTGGCCATACAACCACTGAATTGGTTTGCTGCCCAAAGAGCAGTTGCAGCATTACTACTTCCACCACCAAGCCCAGCCCCAGTTGGAACTTTTTTATCAACATGAACCTGCCCCAGAATTTAGTAACAAGTATACAACAATGAATTAGAGGTGGCAAGATGTGTGGGTCATTTGAGTACGAGCTGGGTTGGATTGGTTGACCCAAAAACACTTCTATGTCCATTCTTATAATTAATTAACACCTTAAATTATGATAAAACAATAATATTCCAACAATAATGTGAACTTTTGAATAAAAAAGTTTTAGTGGATATAACACCGTTTAAGCTGTTTGAACCCGATTGATCTGTAACAGACTTTTTTACTTAAACTCTTTAAAATGAAAAAAGAAAAGCCATCGACCCGTTCATAAGCAAATGGGTCAAAATTGCCACGTGGATGGATTTATCATTTACAGGTGTATGTATACCCAGAGGAACAAATAAAGAGTGGCTGGAAATCCATTATAACTATTATAATTTTGCGTAATTAGGTTCATGATGCAGTAACCAACATAGATGGAAAAGTCTTTTGGAAAACAGAAACTGATTGACATGAAAAGAAGTTATTTGCAGTAGAAGAATAAGAAAATAAAATAAACTAATAATAATAGTACATAACCGTTAAAAAAATTGTAACTAGTAGAGTAAAAACCTGGGTCTGTCACTGGTTAAATGTACGAATATCTATATACTATCTAACTGCTGAAGATTTGGTATGTCATATAGTTTTACTAATCTTACCCAAAAGAATTTGTCACTTCCAGTCTTCTTCCGGTATAGGTTCAAGGCCTTTATGATCTGAATGCACAAAAGGTTTTACTAAAACATAAACCTTAAACAATAAAAGCACAACAGAATCAACAAAGATTGATCATTTACCAAGTTTCTATCATCAAGTGGAATTCCAGGCACATTAGTTGATAGGCGGTCTGTAGATTTTGATGGTGACAAGGAGAACTTTATCTTGTCTCCTAAGCTGATTACCTTACAGGCACAAAAAAGGGGTACTAATATCAATATCAACAACATTTAGAAAACAGTTCAAACATTAAAGAGAAAACCAACAACTATCAATATTCGTTGTCACTTAATTCATTGATAAACAGGTCAGAGAAGCTCAAAAACATGATCTTTTAAGTAGAGAACAGTAGATTGTAGAGCTTACATGGAATAGAGATGCCAAGTCATGAAACCCATCTGGCCTCTTATCGGTTATTCTTAGAAAAACATTGATCTGCATGTCAAGAAGATGTCAATCCCATCTCAACCAGTTCATTTACAAATCAGAAAATAGATCCAACCCAAAAAATTCATGGTAAAATAAACCACCTATGGTACTTTAACTTAACTTTTGAATTTATTTGAACTAATTCAACTTTAAATCATAACTTTTTACAAGCTAAACACATTAATCTTGAACTCTAAAGTACTAATGCCTATTTCTTATCATCACTTTTGATAAAATATAAAACAATACTAGGAGGGAGTAACATCTTAAGCATAGATTTCACTCCGAATTTCAATTTTCAATTTCCATTAAAAAAAAAAAAAAGATGATTGATGAAAAAACACAAGTAATCAATGATCAATATATCTTACCTTACACGGAGAAAACAAGGAGAGTCTTGACAACCCAGCATTCATATCCACCTCATCAGCTAATCTATTTAGCTTCTCATCAAGATTATACACTAACTAAAATACCCATAAACAAAAACAATAAATAAGCAGACTTAAATCAATAAACACAAAAGGGTATCAATAAAGATAAAAAAATTTAAAACACAATTTACCTCCACTTGTTTCCTGCTTTCAGATGTTGCTTTGACCACATGGATTCTACAATTCTTTTGAAAAGATGAAAACCCTTTTGGTTTATAAGATGAAAAACATTGTTTAAAACTTTTAGTTTCAACAGGATTACTGTAGAATAGATGAGAAGCAGCCATTGTTGCCATGAACGAAAGAAGAGAATAATTGGGTAATTATCAAAAGTCAAGAAATGGCGTTTAACATGTTTTAATTGTTTATTAGAAATGGAGTGCTTTTATAAGTAGGTGATGGTGAGTTGGGATGACAAACTGGAATCAAAATTTGGGATAGATAATGGATTCTTTTGCGTATTTCTTTTGACCATTGTTAAAAAACTATTCTCTTGATATCAATTACCAAACTAATAATGAATAATACTCCCTCCATCTCAAAATAATTATCGCCCTTCCAAAACCACACTTTTTAATAAAAGTATAATTATTGCTATTTTCTATTTCTTACTTTTTACAAAATGACAATTTTACCCTTAATAAGTTAATTAATATTTTCTTTAACATTTATGATAATAATTTCAAGTAAATAAGGGTAACAATTTTACCCTTAATAAGTTAATTAATATTTTCTTTAACATTTATGATAATAATTTCAAGTAAATAAGGGTAATATGATAATCACGATTGAACTTGTTTATCTATTTTTAAAAGTAGACAATCAATTTGGGACGTCTGAAAAAGAAAATATGAACTATATTTTTAGGACGGAGCGAGAATAAGTTGTTTAGACTTTATTGCAAATAAGTTAAACGTATTAGGGTTGATAGACAAATATGTTACTGTACTTTGTCAAAATGTTCAAGTAGGTTACTGTACTATTAATTTGTTCAATTCGCTTACTAAACTATTTAAATATCTAAATTAGACTTTTTGCATTGTAATATTTTTAAGTTAAGTAACTTATTTGAATTTAAAAGTTAAGTAAAATGAACTTAGTATTAATATTTATAAGTTAAATAACCTACTAACTATTAATATCATGTTTGTCTATCAACCCAGAATATTATAAAGTAAATTATTGTACTAAATGAATGTTGGCATGGGTAGTTGAATTGTTTCTAATTTGTTTTGAACCAACGAAGTTCAAATCCTAAGTCACCATCAACTATTGATATTTTATGCTTCCTGACTTTCAAACTTTCAAAATAATAGATTAATCATAGCACTTTACATTTGTCATAATAACCCTTGAAATTATATTATTATCATTATAATTATTAAGTTTAATATTACACTAAAACAACTTATGTTCGTACTAAATTTTTACGTTTAAAATATTAAACTACTTATGTAAGCATGTATCAACTAATTCATCAATATATCTTCGTATTAAATGGTACTAAATTTGTACATCTTAAGAGATTAAACTACTTTTATAAACATGTATCAATCAAATGTATATAAGTTGTAGGAACACTAGATAGACAAATGTAGTGGACAGGTGAAATTGTCCTCACATTTAACATTGAATTCGGAAAAATGTGTTTGAGTCTTGGCACCATAATAGTCTTTGGCCTTTTATTCATTTTATGTACTTCTTTTTTGTAATCTTACATGTTTAATGTTATAATATATAAGATAGTTTTATTGTAATTGTTTACTCCTTTTAGGGTCGTATTTGATAATGGACGAGGTGTCGTTTGTCCAAAGCTTCCGATAAGGTCCTAAAAAATACATATACAATTTAATAAATAATTTATATTTATATTTATATTAATAAATAAAAGAAAATAGTTCTTATTATTTCAAATTTGATTGGGTCGTAAAAAAAATTAAAAAATTTAAGATACTACTAAACGGGTCTCTCTTTGGTTAACGGATATTGCTCAAGGCCTCTAAAAACTCATAGATAGCTCTAACTCACTTACATAAAAAAGTTTATTTTGTAAATGATTACGTAGTTTTGAATTTTAGGTTAATATGATTTAATTTACTTCGTGTATCATTAAACATACTTTATAAGATTTTCCTAAAATACATAAAACATGATATAAAAGAACCTACTATGGGTGAGGTTCAAATGAGAATGAAATTTTTTATGAGAATGAAGAAATCAATATGAATGTGCCACATGTCACAAAACCCACTTTCCCTCACGTTTTTAAAAATTAAATATCTCAAGAATGGCTCATTGAAAAATTATAAAAATTGCACCATAAAAATTAACATTTTTTTCTCTTCGATTAGACATCTCATGATATACTTTCGACGACTTTTTTTTTTATGATCGTACAATATTAGTAACACATATAGTACTTGTTGGTAACACATGTGTTACCTGCTGTTTACCAGCGTGTTACCAGCTGGTACCACATGTCTTACCTGTTGGTAACACATGTGATAGTCGTTTACAAAACCCAATGAAAACGAAAAAATAAAAAGTTGTCGAAAGTATACCTTGTGAGATCTCTAATCGAAGAGAAAAAAAATGTTGATTTTTATGGTGCAATTTTTATGATTTTTCGACTTACTGTTTGAGAGATATTTAATTTTTAAAAACGTGGAGGAAAGTAGGTTTTATGACACCTCAGACGTTCTTATTAGTTCTTCCATTCTCAGTTGTTCTAACTCAACCTACTCTTATCATCACTTTAACAATTATATATTACATATGACTTACGAGTATAATTTAGTGATGTTAGATCCATCGTGTCGCAACACGAGGCCATATAGTACCTTGTTATCATCATCATTTCAACAAATTCCCCCAAAATCCTCTAATAAAACTCGAGGCCACCTCGGGTATATCATTTTATTTTTAAAGGTCATATATTTATAAATATAAACTTGTAAGCCACTCAAATATGCATTATAATTCATCTTTACAAAATCCAACTAAAATCTCATAGAAAAAAGATACTCCGTAATATAAATAGTAATTATCATCGTGCAGTCAATGATTTCAATGTTCAAGTATTTAATATGACTCGGTAGCTTTTCTAAATGTCTTATGTTAAGAGTTTGACCAGATTTGGTATACATGACACAAAAAATAAACTTGGATAGCCTACAAAAACATTTTTAAAAGTGGGTGACATTCAAAAATAAAATGTTATATTTTTGTGGTGTGTGAATGTATTATCCCTTATTGGTCTTAGTAAAATTTTACACCACCATGTAATTTGAGAACACAAATATCATACGGGTTTCAAACCAGTTTAGTGATAAATCAGACTCAAACTCAGGCGTTTAATCTATATTTACAAGTAAAATGATTCACATACCTCTACATTCATTAAATTGTCATCAATAAACTTTAAACTGATAAATACATGTCATAACTTTTGAACCGTTATGAGTTACGGGACATGTAAATTAAGGTCCGGTCAACGACTTCGCACCTCTCAACTCGCTACCCGACTCTCTCAACTCACAACCCGTCCATCAATAGATGCAATAGTTTTAAAAGTTCATTTTATGCATCAAAATAATACATTCACAAATAAATACTTTCTTATATATATTTATGAAATCATAGCAACTTAATTTAAGGAACTATGGACACGAAGATCAAGGGGGTACACGAGTCAAATCGGTCGATGCAGATCAATTAATAGTTTCCTACATATATTTATGAAAGTTTAGAAACTCAATTAATTATTTCCACCGCATTGTGAGTTTGCTCCTAGTTGATAATAATTAATTACTATAACATATTTATCTTGATATCAATGAAACTATTAATTATTCAATATATATCCTTCTATTTCAGTATGTTATATCTCTTAATCAATATGTTATTCAATCGTATCTTAAATTATATTCAAATTATTAAATAAACATTCACCTTCCATACTTATTATAGAATATACATTTCATAATTAAATTGTCATTATAATATAAATTTAAAATTTGTTATATATAAGGAATGCTTGTTTATTATTGGTTTGAATATAATTAAAGAAACTTTAACGGACATCCTAAAGTCACTCGTTATCAAAACCTTTTTCGCAACGTTTAAACAAGATTAGTGTAAATGTTTTGAACAAGTAACGGAAGTATTACTTTAGCAAATAACATATAATAGATAGATAATAGTTAATAGTTAATATAGCAAAGTAAATATAACACAACTAGTGTGATACCCGTCCGATGGATGGCATCCTAAACATAATACTATTTATATCAGTCCATAAAAGAGAGATTTTGTTGGATGTATATAACATGATTTAGTGGTGTATTGCAAACTTTCAAAACTTATATTATAAATTGTCATAGTAAGATGTGGGTAACATAGCTGGAAGAGTAGATTGTGATACTATACTCATAAATTAATAATCACATTATGTAATTCACATGGTTATGCAAACTCGATTACAAATATTGAAGTACCTCTTTAAAGATGACGTTAGTGGTATGGTTAGTAACCTTTTCCTCTTTGTCATAAAGCAAGACTTTCAAACCATTGCGACTTTTGACTTGTGAAAGTGCAACGTATAACTGACCATGACTAAAAACAGGTTTCTTCAAAAATAATCCAACGTTTGCGAATGATTGTCCCTGGCTTTTGTTGATCGTCATTGCAAAGCACACGGCTAATGGGAATTGCCTTCTTTGAAATTTAAATAGTATTCGCTTATCTGATGGGCTTAAACGCATCCTCGGAATAAAAGTTATAGATCCAATATTAGTCCCTGAAATTACCTCCGCCTCTATAACTCGTTCACCAAGTCTAACAATTTGCAGTCTAGTACCGTTGCATAAGCCTGCACTTTGATCAATATTTCTTAGGAGCATGACTGGTACATCTTTTTTTAATGTATCTTTTCTTAATACCAGCTTGTGTTTGGGAATACCAGATGCATGAATATCGTTGATAAAGTCTGGTGTGTACAGTTCCCTTGTTAATATCTGGGTCCAAACCTGATTGACAAATGCTATCAGAACTCAGGTATTCTTTTGCCTCCTCTTTAATAAGATCCATAACTGTATCATTGATCAAATCAACGAATTCATGTGTTGGAGCAAGAATTGCTTTATCTTAGAAATATAGAGGCGATGTAAGGTTATTAGAGATATCCGGATACACTGAATTAATGAGTGATTTAAGTGGGTCACCATCATTTTTGATAAGTAGATCATCCGAAATTTCGATTTCTGTTTCACCATCGTTTGGGTCGTTAACCTTCCCATCTCCAATCTTCAGTATCCAATCTTCAAATTTCGTGTATTTGCTTAATGTTGGTTGAACTTGACCCAACACTAAGCCTCATATTACGTGTTAGTTTGAGAACTTCGCAATAGTTCCACAAATATGAAGACTTTAGAGATGCACTGACAATATCTTGTAAGGAACCATTTGGGACAACGGGAAGAACTTGTCTAAAATCCCCTCCAAAGACAACCACTTTACCTCGAAACGGTTGATTTACGCAATTTGGGTTAGTTGTTCGCAGAATATCCTTCAAAGTTCTATCCAAAGCTTAGAAAGAATGTTTATGGACAATAGGTTCCCCGTCCCATGTAATCAGCTGTAAGTTCACTATCCGGATGTATATGACAAATTGAGTCTTCGGTAACATTGATTGGAATTGCAAAACGTGAATGAGGTGTTCTACCACCATTCAGTAATAATGCAACAATACCACTCGAGGCTACGTTTAAAACGATGTGACGTTTGGATCGAATTGCAGCTGATAACGTCTTCCATACAAATGTTTTTCGTGTCCCACCATAACCATATAAGAAAAACAAACCTCCAACATTAGTATTCACAGCATCAATAACCCGGTGATAGACACTCTTTTGTTCGTCAGTTAATGAAGAATAAAGTTCATCATGTTCTGTTCGAAGAGTAGAAATATCATATGATGTTGTCTCATCATCTATAAGTCGGTTTTCACCCAATGTAAACGTGTGACTGGTTGGTAAGGCATCCCTGTAAAGTCTTATAATGTGCTTACTTGCCTTTGCAACATTTCTTCAATTTCTTCCAACGCAATATTTTGAGTCTCCTCAGGTTGGAGAGTCATTCTGTTTCACAATCATTTTTGATAAGTAGATCATCCGAAATTTTGATTTCTGTTTCACCATCGTTTGGGTCGTTAACCTTCCCATCTCCAATCTTCAGTATCCAATCTTCAAATTTCGTGTATTTGCTTAATGTTGGTTGAACTTGACCCAACAGTAAACCTCATATTACGTGTTAGTTTGAGAACTTCGCAATAGTTCCACAAATATGAAGACTTTAAAGATGTATTGAAAATATCTTGTCAGGAACCATTTAGGACAACGGGAAGAACTTGTCTAAAATCCCCTCTAAAGACAACCAATTTACCTCCAAACGGTTGATTTACGCAATTTGGGTTATTTGTTCGCATAATATCCTTCAAAGTTCTATCCAAAGCTTGGAAAGAATATTTATGGACCATAGGTGCCCCGTCCCATATAATCAACTTTGCCTGCCTTATAAGAGCTGTAAGTTCACTATCCGGACGTATATGACAAATTGAGTCTTCGGTAACATTGATTGGAATTGCAAAACGTGAATGAGCTGTTCTACCACCATTCAGTAATAATGCAGCAATACCACTCGAGGCTACGTTTAAAACGATGTGACGTTTGGATCGAATTGCAGCTGATAACGTCTTCCATACAAATGTTTTTCGTGTCCCACCATAGCCATATAAGAAAACCAAACCTCCGACATTAGTATTCACAACATCAATAACCCGGTGATAGACACTCTTTTGTTCGTCAGTTAATGAAGAATAAAGTTCATCATGTTCTGTTCGAAGAGTAGAAATATCATATGATGTTGTCTCATCATCTATAAGTCGGTTTTCACCCAATGTAAACGTGTGACTGGTTGGTAAGGCATCCCTGTAAAGTCTTATAATGTGCTTACTTGCCTTTGCAACATTTCTTCAATTTCTTCCAACGCAATATTTTGAGTCTCCTCAGGTTGGAGAGTCATTCTGTTTCACAATCATTTTTGATAAGTAGATCATCCGAAATTTTGATTTCTGTTTCACCATCGTTTGGGTCGTTAACCTTCCCATCTCCAATCTTCAGTATCCAATCTTCAAATTTCGTGTATTTGCTTAATGTTGGTTGAACTTGACCCAACAGTAAACCTCATATTACGTGTTAGTTTGAGAACTTCGCAATAGTTCCACAAATATGAAGACTTTAAAGATGTATTGAAAATATCTTGTCAGGAACCATTTGGGACAACGGGAAGAACTTGTCTAAAATCCCCTCTAAAGACAACCAATTTACCTCCAAACGGTTGATTTACGCAATTTGGGTTATTTGTTCGCATAATATCCTTCAAAGTTCTATCCAAAGCTTGGAAAGAATATTTATGGACCATAGGTGCCCCGTCCCATATAATCAACTTTGCCTGCCTTATAAGAGCTGTAAGTTCACTATCCGGACGTATATGACAAATTGAGTCTTCGGTAACATTGATTGGAATTGCAAAACGTGAATGAGCTGTTCTACCACCATTCAGTAATAATGCAGCAATACCACTCGAGGCTACGTTTAAAACGATGTGACGTTTGGATCGAATTGCAGCTGATAACGTCTTCCATACAAATGTTTTTCGTGTCCCACCATAGCCATATAAGAAAACCAAACCTCCGACATTAGTATTCACAACATCAATAACCCGGTGATAGACACTCTTTTGTTCGTCAGTTAATGAAGAATAAAGTTCATCATGTTCTGTTCGAAGAGTAGAAATATCATATGATGTTGTCTCATCATCTATAAGTCGGTTTTCACCCAACGTAAACGTGTGACTGGTTGGTAAGGCATCCCTGGAAAGTCTTTTAATGTGCTTACTTGCCTTTGCAACATTTCTTCAATTTCTTCCAATGCAGTATTTTGAGTCTCCTCAGGTTGGAAAGTCATTCTGTTTCATCATCATTTTTGATAAGTAGATCATCCAAAATTTCGATTTCTGTTTCACCATCGTTTGGGTCGTTAACCTTCCCATCTCCAATCTTTAGTATCCAATCTTTAAATTCGTGTATTTGCTTAATGTTGGTTGAACTTGATCCAACAGTAAGCCTCATATTACGTGTTAATAATGTCATTACATAGAGTATTTGATATTAGAATGGTAGTATAAGTATGTATGATACTTTGGTGTTTTAACTGTAATCATTAGGTAAAGTTAATAATGTCTAACCAGGACGTCGATGAATGTTGCGCTCTGTATGTAGGATGTCTTCTGATAATGTAACAAGTGTTTTCTCCCGTACAAATTCAGGTCTACTAAGAGTATTTGATATTAGAAGCATAACAAATAAAGACCTTAGAAAATGACCTGATGATGATGCCTAGAGCATAACATGATTCATCAATACAGTCGATGGATTCTTTATCATCATCTAATAGTCCTAGAGCATAAGATGTCTCTTTGTAAGTAGGGTAAGTAATCCCGTTGACTGTCCTAATATTTTCATATGATGTTGGACCTTTAACTTTATTTAGCAAAATGCGAAGATAGAATAACTTGCCACTGGTTGGCGATGCATGATGAATTCTTCCCACGGAGCCACCTGGTCTACTCCTTAGAGCCCATCTTCTTTCATCTGGCTTCCAAACAAACTTTGAAGGAAACTCAACGTAAGTTAGCTGTCTCGTAGCTGCGTATAATTGGTTGCATTTCATCCATTCAGTAAACATAGATGTGTTAACCGAAGGCTTATCTAGTACATAATCAATATATGTATCTTCACTAAAAATAACGTTTTGTTGTCCCAGAAGATGGAATGGCAATCTCTCAACTGTTGGTGTTCGATGATGTATATCAAATTTATAAATTCGCCAAATAGCCTCACATGCTGAAACGTACCGACAATCATAGTAGTCTTTGATCTCATCGGTCATTTTTGTTGAGTGTGAAGAACGAACAAGAATCGAAGAATGTTGGAAGAAGGTATTCTCGCCGGGCGACAACAATTCTCGCTAGGTGAAATTTTTGATCAGACCTTGTCTCGCCGGGCAAGGCTGATCATCGTCGGGCGAAGTTGAGGCGGCCAGATTTTCTTGTTTTGCAAGTTTTGCACACTATAAATAGAACCTATGTAATTGTAAACCATAATACCTACGGAAATTAATAAGATTTCTCTCTAGTTGGCCGTGGATTAAACCAATCGAGTAGATCGGACATAACCACGTTATATTCGCGTGTTCGTTTACTTTTCTCGTTATCTTAATTGCTTGGTTGCTTGTAGTTGATCCGTTTGTTGTTTGTGGGGTATAATCTTGTGATTATACATTTTTGGTTGGGTCCTAAATTCCTAACAATTTCATCACATACAGCTGTTGTCACTCTAAATGGTCCCTTGTTTATGTATATGAAAAGATATTTGATGGAACTAACCTGATTGCACCATTCAACATTTAGATGTGCTTGATACCGTTTGAATAAAGCAGCGTTGTACGGCACAACATATCTATTATCCAACTCAATTGTGTTCTTTGTATTAGTCCTGCCATTTTCACGTCATCTATATACAGGAAATCCATTCTCGTCTACTATAGTATGCGTAGCAAACTTTTTTGGAAAATTCTTTGAACATTTCTTCTTGTCAACAATACATGGGCTAGATATTCGTGCTTAAGCACAAGGAGCATGCATCATGAAATCTCGCACAAGAACATACAATTGTGGATCACGTGATTCATCCGGTATTTCTGTAGATATGAATCCATCTATATCTGTTGGTTCAAGCAATTTGTCCTTTTCAGCCAAGAAGATGCATATATGTGCATGAGGTAGTCCACGTTTCTGGAACTCAACTGTGTAGACAACTGTAAATAATGTACAACAGATAAGTTAATTATTTGTAGACTGATAAAACATGAAGTATAATGAATACGACCCAGTTTTTCCATGTGCTTGTGCTCTTAGTGTCTCATAGTACCACATTAATGCACCACATGAATGACATGTATATATTGCATCGCCATCATCAATCTGATAATAAGGTATACAAATATAAGTAAAAATATATATATTATCTATAGTAAGGATATATATGAATTGGGTAAGAATTATATTCTTACCATATGATATTCCTTGAATCACTTGAGAAGGATCATCACTAAATGTTAGCTTTTGTACCCTTGGCGCATTCACATATTTTCCTCTCCTCTTTTTTATAGTATATGACAGTAAATGAGCATATTCTTGTTCAGATGGGTTCGAAGTTTCATAAGAATGCAAATGTGCGTCATCTGCATCAATAAAGTGGTTAGAAAAGAAAAGGTGAAAAATTATGTTTAAAATCGTTGATAGTGTATATCTATAAACTAACTAAAAATATCATGAAATGGTAGTAATAAATAAAGTTCTAACAATCAAAAAGTTTTGTTAATACCAAAAGCCAAATACTTTACTACATACCTTTACATGATCAGTGATCTCATCAAGGTTGATGATTTCATAGTCAATAAAAATTTCATTGAGCGATCGTGTAGGAGGAGCCAAAGTAGTAACGGTAGGAATTTCAAGGCCACTTGCATTTCAGACCGTAGATATGTGTAATTTGCTTCATATATGAATGTATTAATGAGATACAATGTTGAAATAATCATATAAAAATGGATAGGGGTTTGACCATTTTCTATAATTCACAATTTCACTGATGTTGTCATTGACAAAGAACTTAGTACCATTATAAGCATTGCTAATACTCAAAGTACCTAAAGCAAATGGGAAACGTTCAATATGGATGGAGTATGAAAATAAGTATTAGTATTTACAAAATTTCACCCGCAACATTGCAACACAAGAATTGATACCTTGGAAATCACTTATTTTCCCAAACTGAACAATTAGAACAGGTGGATGATCAACTGCGGGTGCACAAAGTAAGGAGTTGAGATCTTCAACATAATCTCCAAACGGTGCATTTCATCCAATGTTGTCTATAATGGAAAGGGGAAAATATACAAAGGTTAATGAGTTCACGGGAAAAGATAAAATACAATACACATAAATCTGGTATAATGAAATCTGTTATATACTCACTCTAGGTCCATCAACTCAATCTCTTCTTTGGTACCTCATTTTTGAAGTAAGGAACTACATCACCCTTTGAAACAACAAATCCAATGATATCTGGAAAATATACAATAGGCAATGTATTGGTAACATAAATGATGTTGGGTAGAGAAATACACATTAATATATAGGGATGCATACCAACTGTAGCCTTTTCAGCGTAGTTTTGTGGAGTAACATCCGAGAATGATAGAAAGCGGAATCCGTGTAATGGACCACCAAAGTCAGGTATAGTTTTAATGACAATGTTATCCATAAAGATCAACTTCTTTTTGATGAGTGATAGAGTAGCATATCTCGATATGTTGTTCCCAACCATAAAATTACGAACCATAACTGTGGACTGAGGTAACATGTTTTGTACGTTATCCAACAACTGAAGTTTGACAGATGCTTGAATCCGATCACCCTGCAAATAAGCATTCAATTAATGAAACATTGTAAGCGTATATACAAACTATAGATGAAGACATTCTGAAAAAAATTTATGTATGTGACAACCTCTTCATCCAAGAAGATATACTCCATTGTTTCTTCATTCCTACCCCAAGGTGGTTGACGCCAACTTTGGAGCACCCTCACTTTGATAGACTGATTACGAATTCTTGGGTTAATGTTCCTGATCTTGGTAATCGTCATTGAGTGTAAGAAGCAAAATTGAGAAAGAATTTTGGCAAATGGTAATGGGTGTTTGTGTTGTCTACTCTATCTCCTATTATATAGTATGTAGACAAATATTTTGGAATTTGATTCATCCTAAAGTCATTAAAGACCTGTAAATAATATTAAATCTAAAAATAATTAACATACTTGTAACTGATATGGTGTGGTAGCTCAACGTGGTTGTAACTGAAATATCGGGCATATCACCGAACACCTGGTGTGCCTCAAGAAAAATCTAGCATCTCCCTATGGACCATTAAAAAGAGCATTCAGATTCATCACATACAAAATTAAAAAAACAATTTAAAGCTTTTAATTAGAAAGATGTTGTTCATTTATAGCCTAAGGACCTATTGTTTGAGTACGCACACAAGACTCGCTGATGCAATCGCTGGTGTGTTCAACCAAGAAGAATTGAACTCAATATATGTATTGCAATAATACGTCGGTGAAAAGTGCATTTACTTCAGACAACATTCTCCTTAATTGGCAAGAACGATGATGTTTGTAAAGTTCCCTTCAAATATTTGACGTGCCTAATTATTATTAGGAAGTACATGCTTCCTTAAATGCTACATAAATAGTAGTTAATCCATGTCCAATAACCTAGCCTGTCAAATAACTATGAAAGAAGAACCTTTGTTATGAAAACCAAGACCCTTAGTACCGGTAGTATAGTAGTATATGAAGAATGAAAGCTAAAGACGTCATATTCAAAGGAAATCAAAGTTTTGAATGATAAGTCTAGAGGTATCAAGCACTTAACTTTGTGGAATCTAAATGTAAAGGAAAAACCTCACCTTATATATTTCATGAAAAGATGATTATCAATGATATCCAACTCTCGTATTTATAGGTGTAGGAGGGTGATCCTAAAAACACTAGAAATTAATTACAAAAGTCTTTCCGACCATCTTTGATGGTCAAATCCTATTTAGACCGGTCCCAATGACTGTTGGTTTGGGGACCGACTTGCGTCGGTCAATCGACGTCGATGGCACGGCTGTGTCCGTTGACCACGTCGATGGTTTTGTGTCGGTATAGCGACACACAGGAGTGTTGATACAATGCGTGTGTCAGTCAACTTAGTCAAATGTAATTAAGACTTAGTATTATATTTGTTTTGTAAAGCGACACTTCTAGTGTCGCAATGGCAACACTAGTTGTCGCACCCCCAGACACGTGGTAGCGGAAGGTAGGGTATTGCGTTGGGGGCGCCGACCAAATCAAATATCACAACACAAGAATTACAACAAACGACCTCTATATGAGACGTTTCAAAAATCATTACATTTCGTAGTTACGATGTTTACATATGTTTTGCAGAAAGTACAGTACGCATCTATTACAAGATTACAACATATCATAATGCAAGCTAATCTCTGTTGTTTGTGAAAAATATGCGACTCGAGCTATCTCCTTCCAAAAGCAACCTACTACGGTTGGTCTCCTGAGAAATACATACTAAAAGGTCAACATAAAGTTGGTGAGTTCATAGGTTTGTAAACAGTTGATATAACATCGTATGGAACACAAGATTTCCTGTTTGTACCATTCAACAATGATAGGTAATGTATTACAAAAATGTAAAAATAGTCTATATTGTTGCCATGAGCTCATAGTTCGAGCTTAACTGTGGTGTCGGGTCACAATCAAGTGCCACGATCGGGGTGCCTCCCAGCGAGTGCCTAATCCAACACTCGCAAGAACAAATGATAATGCGTCCGTTTGACCAGTTAGCGCGACTAATCCGGACGGGGGAAGTCAATCCCAAATAGTACTATTCATTAACATTCACGCTATAACGATACTAACAAACTATGATGTGGGGGACTTTCAGGATTAGCAAAATAACTCATGCAACCAATATATCGAGTTTAGTACTTGTGTTCACATGAAAATAGCGGTATAAGAGCAGTTGTATGTATTCTCACCTCTGGGTAAATCAGTAAAAAGGGGCTATGAAACTCACCTGAGATTAGTATGCAAATAGCAAATAGCAAGCAACATGTGATTCCAAATGCAACCTTCTAACGCCCTAGACGTATAAAGTTGTGTAAGTAGATGTCTCAAAAGATCATCTATGTAAGTGGAGGGTTAATGTCCACTTAAGCCAATTGTGTAGGTGGAGGGTTAATGTCCACCTAAGTAAATCATGTAGGTGGAGGGTCAATGTCCACCTATGCTAGTTCACTCAATTAGAAATGTCCAGTTGTTCGGTTATCGTTTGTGTTTAGAAAACATGTACGGCCCGTTGGTGATATTTTGTGAAAACATAAATTTGTTCAACTCATTTTTGGCGACTCAGAGGGTTAGTGTCGCAGACTACTCCGACACTCAAAATGGTTGCGAGCTTGGCTTAGTGTCGCACGTGGCACGAATTTAATGTTGTTGCGACATTGAAGTTGTAGCGACACGGGGGGGGGGGGGGGGGGGTGTCGCAGGTTAATATGGTTTGTTTAAAAGTAGCGACACAGAGGTTAGTGTCGTAGGTTAATACTGTTTGTTTAAAAGTAGCGACGGAGAGGTTAGTGTCGCACCCAATTTGGGCCAGGTGCGACACTAAGGTTCTGCCATGTTTTTCAATTTTGGGAAAATGGTCAAATGTGCTCGGTTTGACCCGAAAACTTTTACATGACTCTTAAATGTGTCTAAGGGTTGTAAAAATTTAGTTTTTCCATTTTTAGTAAGTTCACAAGTGTCGGTTTTTATTTTTGTGCAAAATCAGTCCACCTCTTATATTTCCAGAAAATGTACATTTTTGTTGGCTCGAATTCAAAAATCATAAATCCGAAATAAAATACAAGAAAATTCACAGAGGTTCCCCTATGTCTTGACTACTTCCAGTAATTTTTCTAGAATTTTTAGGCAAGTCTAAGTATTTTTAAATATTACGTTTGTTCTCTGAGGTCCAAAATTGACCAATCTGGACACATGCAACAAGTCTAATTTCTGGGCAAAATCTATACCTTTTCAGAGAAAGTTATCTAAACGACATTTGTACCTAACAAAATTTAGATTTTGGCGGTGGTTTCAAGTTATTTGGAGATGTATATCTCGAGTTATGGTTAAAACCCGAAGAGTAATTTTCCGGTGGGCAGATTATACCTGTTTTCTTACAAAAATTATTTAAAATAGTAAACGAGCTCCAAAAATTATGAAACCAGTTGGATTTGAAAGCCAACTTCTTGAGCTTGAGTTTTCTCTTTTGAATCATCCATTTTCATTAAGTTTTGAGTGAGAAACACTTAGGTGAAATTCGTAGCATTTTCTGGACAGAAAGTGCATGTTGTATTTTTGTAAGTTGTTGATGATGAAAAACGTTTTTAACATGATTTTTGGACATGAGTCTTTTGAGTGAACATTTTAACATGTTATTCAAGTATTTTAGAGGTAGAATAAGTTTTTTTACAAAGAAATGGGAGAAGGAAAAAGAAGGAGGTATTGTAGAGCTTGAATACTTGCAAAAATCTTGAACTTACTTGCGAGATGATGAAGATTTTTGGTAGTATTTCTTGATGAATTTAGGTGTGTTTGGAGATGTAGTAGATTTTTAGTGAGAGAATGAAGGTGTTAGAGAGTGGTTGGAGAAAGTTTAGAGAAATGAGAGAGAAATGCATGAAGTGTGAATGGAGGTTGTAGTACTCAAGGGAAAAGGTGATGATTGAAATTTGCATGAGGGAGGGGATTGGAGGAGGGGGCCGGACAGGTGGGGCCCACCTTGGTGAGTGTGTGATTTAATTTTTGATTTCCAGACTGTGTTACGTGCTGTGATCGTTTACCAGTTTTTCATGTTAAATCGTTAAATCGCCTAATGTTTCTTTGAGTTATTTTTGACTAACGATTGGATTGGGTTATTTTTCGATTTAAGTATAATTAAAATACTTTATTTTGAGTTAATAAAATATTTATTGGCTTTTGTTTGGTTGCCGAATTCGATTTGCGCGTTTTCGTTGCGTTTGTTGCGTTTTATACAAAACTTCTAATTAATTTGTGTTTTATTATACGAAATAATGATATAAGTGTAAATAACTACTATTTAATTATAAAGTAGATTCACGTTATTTATGAAAAAGTTATCACCAATGCCGTATAAATTGTCGGACTCCGTCCGGTTGTTTCGCGTAATTACAAATAATCATGTATGTGTATATAAACATATACAAGTAGTTATAAGTATTTAGCCAAATCAAATACTAAATACACGAAATTAAGGTTCTAGTTTTAGGTAATTAGTACCCTAAAGTGTTGGGTGTCACATAAGCATCCATCCGAACCTAAAAAGGTTTGGAAAGTTAAATCAAATGTTTCTGAACTCAGCAATAACTTATCAACTGTGTCAAATGATTCTTTAAAAAATTCAAAACTAGTTGATGATTTTGGATGACCCAAGTCTGTTAAGGCTTGGGTCTCCATTTCTAACTAACATTTTCTATTTTAATGCTGCAGCAGTCAAGTAGAGCTATTGATAGTATTTGGTTTGTAGATAGTGGCTGCTCGCAGCACATGACTGGCAACTTATCCCTATTATCTGATGTCAAACCAATAAATGGGGGATATGTTGCTTTTGCTGGTGCTAAAGGAGGAAAGATTACCGGTCAAGGAACACTTACAAATGGACATGTTAGCTTTGAGAAGGTGAATTAGTGTAAACAACTTCAGCACAATTTGTTGAGTATATCACAGGTCTGCGACAAGAAATACACCGCCGTTTTAATGATGTAGAGTGCATGATTCTCAATCCAGGATTTGTTATTCCTGAAGAATGGGTTCTGATACGTGTTTGAAGAAGAAAAGACACTTATATTATGGATATGCGAACTATTGAAACAACTTATGAATACACATGTTTGCTGTCCAAAGCATCAGAAAAGGATTCTCTCTTATGGCAAAGGCGTATGGGACACATTCATTTTTGCAAAATGAATTATTTGGTAAAGCATAATCTTGTTGAAGGAGTTCCCAAACAGATATTCTCATTGCATGATCACTGTCTATCCTGCAAAAAGGGAAAGCAGCACAAGAAGTCTCATAAGCAAAAGTTAGTAAATTCAATCAAGACACCATTGGAGCTGCTACATATGGATTTGTTCGGTCCTGTGAATGTGAATAGCATAGGAGGTAAGTCCTAGTGTTTAGTAGTGACTGATGACTACTCCAGGTTTTCCTGGGTATACTTCCTTAAATCTAAAGATGAAACTCCAGAAATCTTAAAGTACTTATTTCTAAAATTGGAGAATCTATGTAAGTTGAAGATTAAAATGCTAAGAAGTGAAAACGGGATGGAGTTCAAGAATCATAATTTGGAGCTTTTCTGCTTACAAAATGGTATTCATCATCAGTTCAGTGCTCCAAGAACTCCACAACAAAATGGGATTGACGAAAGAAAGAATAGAACATTAATTGAAGCTGCCAGGACTATGCTTTCAGACTCTAAACTACCAATTACCTTTTGGGCGGAAGCAGTGAATACAGATTGTTATGTTTTGAACTGAGTCCTGACGGTTAAGAAGCACAACAAAACTAGTTAAGAGCTGCTAAATAACCGAAAGCCAAATCTCAAGTTTTTAGAGCCTTTCGGGTGTACGTGTACCTTTCTGAAAACAAAAGACAGAGTTCCAAGTGATGGCTTCTTTCTTGGGTATTCTGTTAACTCTCAAAATAAAAGAGTATTCAACAAAGCTACTGGAAAAATTGAAGAACATTATGAGGTTGAATGCTTTCGTTATACGGACTCTCCTACAGGAAAGGGAACCAACTGGTTTTTCGATTATGACTATGTCTTTGATTCTTTCAATATTCTTCCTGAGAACGTTGATGATGTACTTAATATGGTGTATGGGGATGACGTTTCTCCGACATCTACCTCTACTCCAATCACTATTGTACCTCCTAACGCCATGTTGCTTCTACTTCTTCAGATGTAGGAGATGTGCCCTCAACATCTGGCACTACTCCCGTTACTGTTGAATCTTCTGACGCTGTTGAAGCAATTGAGGAAGAAGATTTGCTGGAAGAAATGGTAACCGAACATGTAACTCCTGGAAATGATGATGCAGATAATGGTGGGGATAGTACGAATCTTGAATTGGAAATCGTGTCTGAAGAGATTCCTAACGAGTATATTCATGTAAATTACCCAACTGATAACATTATTGGTGATTTGGAAGCTGAAGTTCAAACTTGCAGCCAACTAACTACATCTTCATCTACGGAATGCCTTGTAGCTCAGATAGAATCATGCTTTCTATCTCAAGTTGAACCGAAGAATGTAAAGATTGCATTGCAAGATTCCTTTTAAGTCGAAGCTATGCAGGAAGAACTTCAACAAATTGTTAAGCTACATGTGTGGACATTGGTTAAGTTACCAACGAAAGTTCATCCCATTGGTACTCGTTGGGCCTTTCGTGTTAAGAAAGACGATCGAGGTGTCGTTGTCAAGAATAAAGCTAGACTTGTGGTGCAAGGCTTTACACAAATTGAAGGGTTGGATTACGATGAAGTTTTTGCTCCAGTTGCGTGCTTGGAATCTATACGAATCTTTCTTGCTTATGCCTCATACAAGAAATTCAAAGTGTATCAACTAGATGTGAAAAGTGCGTTCTTATATGGAAAAGTCAATGAGGAAGTGTACGTCTGTCAGCCTCCTGGATTTGAAGATTCAAAATTTTTAGACTATGTCTACAAGCTAGATAAAGCATTAGTCTTCATCAAGCTCCAAGGGCGTGGTATGAGACACTGTCACAGCATCTGCTTCAAAATGGATTCACTCGAGGGCAGATTTATAGTACACTTTTCATCAAGAAATCAGAAGAGGATTAGCTACTTGTACAGGTTTATGTGGATGACATTATATTCGGGTCTACAAATGATGAGCTTTGCAAAGAATTTGAGAACATAATGAAGTCAAAGTTCGAGATGAGTTCGATGGGAGAGATGTCCTTTTTCTTAGGATTCCGGGTGGAGCAATCTCTTAATGGTATCTTCATTCGTCAGTCAAAATGTGTCAATGATATTTTGACTCGGTTCAATCTCCTTGAATGCAAAATCTCTAGTACTCCCATTGAACTCAATCACAAGCTGGGCCTTGCTCTATAAGAAGAAAATTCTGATAAGCGTGAATATCGATCCATGATTAGATCGCTCATGTATCTCACTGCTTCTAGGCCGGATATCATGTTTGTTGCCTTCATTTGTTCGCGATATCAAGCCAAACCGAAGCGTTCTCATGAGGCAACTGTCAAGCGAATTTTTAGTTATCTAAAAGGCAAACTAAAGCTTGGACTCTGGTATTCAAATGATGATAATTTCGCTTTGCCGGCTTACTCGGATTCAGATTATGGCGGTTGCAATATGGATAAAAAGTCTACGACTGGAGGATGTCAGTTACTTGGAAATCGTCTTGTCTCTTGGCAGTGTAAGAAACAAACCACGGTTTCAACGTCCTCTGCTGAAGCCAAATATATTGCTGCTGCAAGCTGCTGTTCTCAAGTTCTCTGAATTCAGCTTCAAATGCGCGATTACGGGTTACTCTTAACTTCTACTCCTATTCATATTGATAATACTGCTGCTATTTCTATCACACGCAATCCCGTACAACACTCTAAAACAAAACATATTGAAATTCGATATCATTTTATACGGGATTGCTATTAGAAGCGTTTAATTGACTTCGTATAAATCGATACTTTAAAACAAAACACAGATCTTTTCACAAAAGCTTTTCTGCGATCTCGTTTTGAGGAATTAATTTCCATGATCGGGATGCACACTCCTGATCAGCACTGATTTGTGACTTGGAACATTTTTTTTTATCTTATTTACATTACTCATTTAAAAAAAAAGAAGAAGAGGAAGACGTTGGGTTGTGTCTGTAAACAATCTGGGAAATAATAGAACATTAAGGGACATGCATAAAAATGGAAATTTTAAGTTTTATATTTGATGTGTCAGTAGGTTTATCTAGCATATTTAAATCTACATTTCTAAACATTAGATTCATTATGTGATGTATTGGTAGGCATTTTGTACTTAAGTTTCTAAACTACTATACAACATAACTTAAACTTTGCATATTATTTTATATAAAACATATTATTAATGTATGACATTAAGTCAGAAATATGACATCAAGTCTTATATTTTGACACATAGTCTTAACACTATTTTAAGCATGTAGTCTTAAAATTTGGAAGGTAAACATGCTATGATCTATGATCTAGAGTCTTACTATTGTCTTATCTGGAAAAATGTATGGGTTGACTTCTCTGTTGTACTTTGTACATACCTAATTTCAACTTGTATATTTTTTGAAAAGAACATAGGTACTTAGTCTGTATCAAGTTACAGACAACATTACGAACCAGTGGTAATCAGGCATTCCTAATATTGTACTAACTACAAGAGTATCTTTTCAACACAGGATTACCTAGTATTGGTTTGTGTTAAACTATGATACTCTGTTGTACTTTGTACAGACCTGTATCCTCTAATTTAATTGTTCAAACTGGTGTTTGTTCATCCCGAATCAAGTGAATGTGACTTTGTTGTACTATGTACAGACCTGTCACCGCTGGCTTGATTCTAAAGATATTCCAATACTCTCACTCTTTATATAGAAAATATTAACATGTTTTCATTTCAAATATATATTATAATATGAGTTAAATAAAGTAATATGCATACTAATAATAAAGATTCAATATTTAGCTTCTTAAGTATAACATGTTTAGGTGGACAAACAATATCAATAATCATTGTGAACTAATTTTTCGAAACGTGTTTTTAAATATGTTAAGTAAATTTAAAGTGGATAAATATGCTGGTAATCAAAATAAAACTTACTATTTCCTTATAACAGCATGTCAATCTGATATAATCCCTAAAGCAGACCCAAAACAATCCGGTCCCCAAAATTATTTACATTCTGTTAATTTCTGTATTTTACTTTTCCGTACTGCTTTCATAAAGAAAATCCAAAAATATTTCCGTTCTCTCTTATTTTATCCAAGTCACTTATCATGTTCAATGCGAAGATCGGATATATAAAAGGTAGAAATTCGTTAGCAAATCGCAAGTCTTTCAAAAGTGTTGGAACTTGCTGGGATGACTCTGCGACACTAGCAGTGTCGCAGGCAACGAGTATATATACTCAACCCTGCGACGCTTCCCTTACTTCACTTTCACACACTTCTTGCGACACTTATTGCGACACTATATCTGCGATTTGCGACACTAACATCCGTTCATCTGTCACGCACACTTCAAGATTTTCAACCATTAATCTTCAGATTTTCTTTGCTAATCGTGTTCATCTTTACTAGATCTATCATCTGGTATGCGTTTCTAACATTTTAAACCTCTAAATCTAGTTTAATCGTTGCATGAAAATACGGGTATTATGGGTTTTCGAAAATTTGCCAAATCGATGACCTATTTGTAATGCTTTGTGTTCAAACACTTATTGTTTATTGCTCCTGTATTTAGTGCGCATCCTATTTGTGGATTAGATTGTGTTTTACCCGTGTTTTAGTCATTTGCAAATTCTGGATTTTCTAAGTGTTCATCGTGCGACACTATCAGTGTCGCATATACCTTATGCGACACTACTTGTGTCCCACTTGTTTCAGGATTGCCAGTCATTTGCGACACTACGCTAGTGTCGCATACCGTAGTAGCGA
This sequence comes from Gnaphalium uliginosum, assembly GCA_963930675.1. Taxonomy (NCBI): domain Eukaryota; kingdom Viridiplantae; phylum Streptophyta; class Magnoliopsida; order Asterales; family Asteraceae; genus Gnaphalium; species Gnaphalium uliginosum. The sequence goes on from OZ005682.1 coordinate 37,347,476, forward strand.
CACTATGTGCGACACTATCAATATCGCACACACATGTCACTCTTGCCTGACTTAATTAGTATTTGTGACACTATACTAGTGTCGCATACTGCTGAGGCGACACTACATAAGTGTCGCACACAGTGTGAGCGACACTATGTCACTGCTTTTGAACATCTAACTATAATGCTCTTGTGCACGTTTGTTGTTTATATTTTCTAGACTAAAGATGGCTGCTCTTGCTGCGAATAACAAGATGGTCGAGCCAAGGCATAATGTCACTGCTTTTCTAGATTCTACGGTCTCTCGAGCGGAGCCGTTTGTGCTAATGATTAATTTCTTACGACGCTCGTGGATCTATCATGCTATCACCGTCACTACTCCAATCTATCTAGATCAAGTCGGTGATTTCTGGAACAATGCCGAGTATAATACAGAGCAGGAGCAACCGCGAATTATCTCTTGAGTTCCAGGACGCGATATTATTCTTACTGAAGACACCGTGCGCACAATTCTACAATTTGGAGACACTAGTAATGCACCGACGTTATTTTCAAATGAATTGATCGCTGGTTGCTTTCAAAGGATGGGATATCCAGAGGAACCTATTGATCAATACAGGAAGGCGAAGTTGAGCAGTGTATGGAGATTTCTAATGCACGTCTTAATTGTGTTCTTATATGGACGAAAAGCTGGTCTTGATAGTGTAAGTCACCGCTTGGCGTCTGAAATGATTGCATTAATCTTAAACAAGCCATATAATTATTCGGGCTACATCTTTAGCAATATGGTGGCCAATCTCAATAGCTCGCAAAAATTTTATCACTTTCCCCGCTCCGTGCAACTATTTATAAATGCTCTTGCACCAAATATTCATGTTAATGAAGTGATGAGGCTCCGATTGACACCAATGAATAAGAGGATATTTGCTGATTGTTAAAATTATGGTAAAGCTGCTGTCCTGCCAACCGTTCCTCTTTTCGGACATATTATCGATAACAATTACGTTGCGCCTGCGAATGATCATTGGTTGGATGATCCGCCCGTTGCTCCTTTTCATCCTTCCTCTCAAGCTCCAACACTTACTGCTCAGGTAGACACAACAATCGCAGGCTGCTCAGGAGCATATTGATGAACCGCAAGGTAGAAACGAGACAGTAGAAGGTGAGGTGGTAGAGATAGTTGCAGGTGTTTGTTTGAATATCGATAACGCTGCCTCTGATTCCTCCGCGACTGAATCCGATGCATATGGGTCAAGTGATTCCGAATCCAGTGAAGATATATATGCTCATCCTGGACCCAGTCGGACTTTACCTCCTCACCGCATTGCACAACGTGAATGATTAGCTCAACGTGCGGCTGCGCATAGAGCAGGAAACTTGGGCAAAAGGCCTAGAGAAGACGATGATGAAGATTATGTTCCCGAAACAGAATTAATCAGGCGCCGAACTATTCATGTTACATCACCAGCCACAACTTCTTCTTTTCCGCCTCAACCATCTTCTACAACTGCTCCAGTTCTCACCCAACCGTCTTTCTCAACAGAGTTGCCTTCAACCTCTTAACCCAATCCAGCTGCCGCATTGTTAACTCAATTGTTAACCACTGTTACTACTCTACAAACCTCTTTTGGCATTCAAACAGGTATACTTGCCACTCAGCAACAGCAACTGGATGATCAGAAGTTGGCTTTGGAAGCTCAAAGTTCTCTTATTGCCGCTCAAGCTGCGCGAATTGCTGCATTAGAGAGGGAGGTTGCCGAACTAAAGACACGATCTGTCGTTCAGGGGGAGTCTTCTAGCTGAATCGTTAAGATATTGATGATCATGAAGAAAATCAAGGAAACGATGATACTACTCCTGATGATCAAGAAAATAATGAAAATAATGATGATGCGCCTCCTGAAGATGGCAACCAGAATATTGAAGCGACAGATCTGTCTCAAGCCCTAGTAGTATATGAGCCCCCAGTTCGTGATCTAACAAGCTTTCAATCTTGGGTATACTTAGGGATTGATGAAAATGATGAAGGATATGATGTAGGTGTTAGTGTGTCGCACCCCCAAGACACGTGGCAGCGGAAGGTAGGGTGTTGCGTTGGGGGCGCCGACCAAATCAATTATCACAACAAGAATTACAACAAACGACCTCTATATGAGATGTTTCAAAAATCATTACATTACATAGTTAAAATGTTTACATAAGTTTTGCCAAAAGTAGAGTACGCATCTAGTACAAGATTACAACATAATACAATGCAAGCTAATCTCTGTTGTTTGCGAAAATATGCGACTCGAGCTATCTTCCTCCAAAGGCAAACCTACTGTGGTTGGTTCCCTGAGAAATACATACTAAAAGGTCAACATAAAGTTGGTGAGTTCATAGGTTTGTAAACAGTTGATATAACATTGTATGGAACACAAGATTTCTGTTTGTATCATTCAGCAATGATAGGTAATGTATTACAAAAAGGTAAAGATAGTGTATATTGTTGCCATGAGCTCATAGTTCGAGCTTAACTGTGGTGTCGGGTCACAATCAAGTGCCACGATCGGGGTGCCTCCCAGCGAGTGCCTAATCCAACACTCGTAAGAACAAATGATAATGCGTCCGTTTGACAAGTTAGCGCTACTAACCCGGACGAGGGAAGTCAATCCCAAATAGTACTATTCATTAACATTCACGCTATAACGATACTAACAAACTATGATGGTGGTGGACTTCAGGATTAGTAAAATAACTCATGCAACCAATATATCGAGTTTTGTACTTGTGTTCACATGAAAATAGCAGTGTAAAAGCAGTTGCATGTATTCTCACCCCTGTTGGAAAAAGTAAAAAGGGGCTATGAAACTCACCTGAGATTAGTAGCAAGCAATAATCAAATAGCAAGCAATGTGTTCCAAGTTTGCAACCTTCTAACGTCCTAAACGTATAAGGTTGTGTAAGTAGATGTCTCAAAAGACCATCTATCGTGATTGTATAAGTGGGGGTTAATATCCACTTAAAACAAGCATGTAGGTGGAGGGTTAATGTCCACCTAAGTTAGTTCACACAATTAGAAATGTCCAATTGTTCAGTTATCGTTTGTGCTTAGAAAAACATGTACAGGCCGTTGGTGATATTTTGTGAAAACACAGCTTTTGATTAATTATGTTACGTTTATTTTTACTTTCCAGTTATGGCTGATTAATCAGTGTGGCATGGGCGAAGCCCATTAATGACGGGGGTCCGGGGGCAGCGCCCCTGGTAGCGGGGTCCAAGGGGTGGCAACCCCTGGCGGGGTCCAAGGGGCAGAGCCCCTGGCTGGGGTCGAGCTTATATTACTTTAAGGAAAACGTGTTGATTTTTTTGTGTTTTTAGCGACACTGGGCTAGTGTCGCTACATGCGACACTAAGGTGTTATGCGACACTAAGGTGTTATGCGACACTAAGGTGTTATGCGACACTAAGGTATTATGCGACACTAAGGTATTATGCGACACAAAGGCTTGTGTCGCTAATGTGACGATTCGGGTGCTGTAGCGACACAAAGGCTTGTGTCGCTAATGTGACGATTCGGGTGCTGTAGCGACACAAAGGCTTGTGTCGCTAATGTGACGATTCGGGTGCTGTAGTGACCCAAAGGCTTGTGTCGCTAATGTGACGATTCGGGTGTATAGCGACACAAAAGCTTGTGTCGCAGACTACTGGGCTTCTGCGACACAGAGGCCTGAAACAGGTCGGTTTTGTACAATTTATTTCGTGTTTCAAATATTCAAATGAAAATTCAAGAAAAATCCCTGTTATTCCTTAGTATGTTATCTCTCTAAATTAATTTTTCCAGGATTTTTAGGTACTTCTAAGTATTTTTAAAAATTTCGTTTGTTTCCTAAGGTCAGAAAGTGACCAATCCGGATACATGCAACAAGATCGGATTTCTGGGCAAAATCTACACATTTTCAGAAAAAGTTATCTAAATGATATTTGTACCTAACAAAATTTTTGAACTTTTAGCGTTGGTTTCAGGTCATTTGGATGGGTATATCTCGAGTTATGATTAAAACAAGGAAGGTGAAATTTCTGTCCTTTTTGACAGCCCGGACACATGTTTTTGTAAAAATCATTTCGGGTATCAAACGAACTCCAAAAATCATGAAACCACTTGGAAATGAAAGCTAACTTCTTAAACTTAATTTTTGCCTTTTGAATCGTCCATTTTGGTCAAGTTTGAGGGAGAAACAGCCTCTCAAAGTCGGGCTATTTTTCTGCCCGAAAATGCATATTTTGTTCTTCAACATTTTAAGCCTTGAAAAACGTTTTTATGTTATATTTTGGACATTTCTTTGTTATATGAACCTTTTAACATGTTTATAGAAGTATTTTGGAAGAGTTTTGAAGTTCTTACAAAGAGGAGGATGGAAGAACAAAGAGATGGACGTTGAGGGCTCGTTTTCTTGTGTTTTCGGCTTGATTTCTTCTTGAAAGTGTGGTGAATGATGAGGGTGGTGATGGTGGCCGGATTTTTGGGTGGTGGTGGTGTTAAAATGGGCAGATTTTAGAGAGAGAGTAGGAGAGTAGAGAAAAGATGAGAGAAAGAGTGTGAGTTTTGTGTGTGAAAAATGAGAAATGAGGGAGGAAGTGATAATTAAATAGGGTGGGCCTTGGGCTAAGGTCTTGGGCCGATTTGGGCCTCTTGGGCCGACCTTGGGCTCAGTTGGGGCGGCCCAATTGGATCCTTGGGCTTGTACATTTGCTTTCTCATGCCCGTGTTACGTTATTCGATTGGTAAATCGTTATTTGCGCGCGTAAACATTAAATCTTTTGTGTTTTATTTTTGATACGAAATCACTATTTTAATTTGACCAATATATTTAAAAATACATTATTGAACATTCTTAAAATATTTGTCGGTTTCGTTCGGGTATCGGGCGCGATTCGCGCGTTTTCGTTGCGTTTGTTACGTTTTAAGCAAAACGTTTAGGTTTTTCGTATATTATTATTTAACAACAATATATAGGGTAAATAATTACTATTTAATTTATAAAATAGATTTACATTATTTATGAAAGTGTATCACCAACGCCGTATAGATTGTCGGACCTCGTCCGGTTGTTTCGTGTAATTACAGATAAACACATAACCACGTAAGTGTATATTCAAATATACAGGTAATTACACATATTTAGCCTAATACCAACTAAATACAAGTAATTAGGGTTTCCAGCTAGGTTTAACAATTAACCTAAAGTGTCGGGTGTCACATAGTGATGCCATGAGGTTTGAAGAGGAAGGAAACGAGCAGAACAACGAAGATATCGATATTGTAAATGAAGAATTAAATGATGATGCACTAGTTGACGAAGTGGAAAGACAACCGGCCGATGAAAATGAAGCAGAAGTAGAATCTGATCCTAAAGATGACATGTTTGGTCAAACTGGAGATCAACGACCTCCTCAAATGCCAAATGAACAAGAGTTTGAACCTCCTTAAATTTGCAAATCTTACAAGATTAGGCAGAACTGTAGTGGAGAGATCTTAATTTGGAAATATGATTCGGATCACAGGGTGATTATTGTCAAAAGAAAAGATGGGTTTCAGTATTTTAAGAGGCGTTTCAAGGACTTATGTACGCTTCCCAAGTGTGAGATCAACAAAATTGCACAGCTAAACATGATCAATCACACGGGAGATGACTATGGATTGTTTATTGAAAAGACGGTGAAGAAAGAAGCGCGTGGAAATTGGAACTTAATGACGCCGACAATGGGAAAAATATACATCTACAAGAAAAGGATAAGCAGGTTGACTAATAAACCTTGGGTAAAATTAGTATATCCCCCGGTTAGAACATTGAAAGAGTTTCCGCTTCAGAAGCTACCGTTGGACTTTCTTGGAAGATTTATATATTGGTACTACGACAATGTAACAGGAAAAGCGGTCATCGAGTGTATTGCTAAGGGGGAGCCAGAAGTAACAGAAAAGGATTGGCAGTGTGTGAGAAAGGAGATAACTTATGTCCACGACCCGATAAGTCTGATAAATCTTTCTAGACAAGACCTGATGGTTCTTCTTTTAAATGTGATAATGAGTAATATTGAAGATAGGTCTGAAGCTGATAAATTTACAAGAGTGGTTGGTGTATGTGTTGAAAAAGGTATACATGCAGGAGGCAAGTTTCCAAGCGAATGGTGCTAAGAACGCGAATCAAATTGACCAAGTTGCTGCTAAGAGGGAGTTTGTTGATACAATGCATGTGTCAATAAACTTAGTCAAATGTAATTAAGACTTAGTATTATATTTGTTTTGTAAAGCGACACTAGTAGTGTCGTATAGGTCGGCCAGGTTAGTGTCGCAGCAGTAAGTATATATATACGAGGTTAGGGTTTTTGTTAGACGGACGAACAAACGAGAGAATAGTGGGTGCGATTTGTGAAACTCTTCTCTAATCTTAACGTTTGATATTAATACATAACAGAACCTTTTGGATAACGTGTGTTTGTGTTTGATTCGCATTTAATATCTACTATCAATACTTGTTATTCGAATTCCGCATGTGTAACAAGTTAACGATTCGATAGATCCTGTGTTCAAGGACCTACAGGACACAACAAGTGGGGCCCGCAACAATTTTAAATGTTTTTATTTTTAACCGTTGAAAAATAAAACATAAATTAAAGAAAATTAAGAAATATATATCCGTTTTTAATTATTGTAATATTTTTTTTAGTACTGTAATTTTTTTATTTTAATTAATGTAATGGTTTTTTAGTTTTAATGAAATTGTTTTATTTAAATTGGGTTTTTTAAAATATAAATAAAAATAGTTGTGGGCCCAGAAATTCAACAGACACAACTTCAATGACACTGTTGTGTCAATTTTGTGTCAGTTTGGAAAGTGTTGAGGTGGCGTTGAAGTGGCACAATTGACACAAAATCGACTCAGCGATAGGAGTGGTCCAATACACTAATTAATTTATTTGGCCAAATTTATGCCTAGAATTCGATGTTTTGACAACTGTAGAACTTTGGATTAACACTTTCATCTTGGACAATCAAATTCGTTAAATAAAGAGCTTATACTCTTGAATATATTAATCTTCATGGACTTGAAATTTAATAAATTTATTAATAACTTCTTTTACTTTTTTGCCTGTAGCTCTTGTCACCGGCCAAACAATGTTCTCAAATGGAATATTTAAAAGAGAATTGTTTGACCTATTATCTTCTTGCTGAACACATTCCTTCTATGTTTAGTCTTCATCATTCCCTCCCTCTCTAAATTGTCATAAAAACAAAAGGATATTAGCAAAGAAACCCTCAAAAACTGGTACTTTTCCGTACATCATATACGTGTATTCTTACGCTAATTCCCTAAATTGAAAACTAAACTAAATGTAAACTGAGATAAGTCTAGCACAAACCCACGATGCATATTTAATGCACACTATTTTAAATGCATGATTTACATTACGTTTACATAATTATTTAGAATTACGCGAAACCATCGGACGATTTAGTAGTTATTTATTTATTATTATTATGCTAGGATATGGCATAACGCTACGGAAAATTTAAATTAAACGAACACGATTTCAACTAAACGCGACAATAATTCGATAATGAGGTTTCGTAATTAAACTAAACGAACAAACGGTAACATAAGAATGTTATGGAATCAAGTATTTCAACTCTAATTACATTTAGTTAACTCTATTTATTTATCCCTAACTTACCTTAATCATCTAACTAACACCAAATTAAACAAAGCCTAACCTAACAACCAAAATATCTAGAAGTTTAACACTAATGAGGGGACAAACATACAACCACACCATACCTCCCCCCTCACCTCTTCCTTGGGATGGTTTTCCTTACCCTCTCCCATACCCTCACTTTTCATTTCCAACACTCAACCATTCACTTACACTCCACTTCTCTCCAAGCCTTCTTCATCATCTACCATCATCTACATCATCTACATCAAAGAGCAAAAGCTAGGAAACCAAGAGTGAAGCAAGTTCCATCATCTTTTCTTCATTATTCCAACCCCATCATTATAAGAACCACTCTTTAATTTCATAAGATTCATATATTTTTATGCTAGGTGTTCATTCATGTAAAATCTTAACTCAAAATGTGTTAAAAATCATGATCTATTAAGTTTTAAACCCTTACAAAAACTTTTGAAGTTAAAACAGAAAACTGACAGAAATTGAAGATGAAATCACGAAGTCATAACTTGAGTTTTACACGACCAAATTCTTAAGCCAAAAGTTACTTTAAGATTTATATTTCAAACCCAAGTGGTTTCATGGATTTTGGACAAGTTTTGATATCCCAAATCGATTTTACGAGAACGAGTGTCAAATCTGTCTTCTGGAGACCGATCTAGACCTCACTTTGTGTGATTATAACTTTTATTCTACACGTCCAAAAATCATGAATATTTTTCCTAAAGATCACATTTTCTTTTAGCTTTAAAAGATGTATTTTTTCGTTTCGTGAAGATAAGTATAACTTGGTAAATGAACGACTTTACCGACGACTTTCCGGAAAAGTAGCTGCTGGACCTTTGTGTCTTTATATATTTCTTTGAACACCTTATACTTGGTAATAATTTATAAAACTTACTTTTATTGAACCTAAGACATATATGAACATGTGGTAAAAATCTCATAACGAAACACTAATGTTTGACTAGCCAAAATAACATCACACGGAAGGCTAAAAACCCGACAGAAACTGTTAATGGACCCGTTTGTCTTCGTATATTATTAAGGACACCTTAGACTTGGCAAAAATTTATGGAACTTACTTTTTATTGAACCTAAGACATGTGTGACCATGTGACAAAAGTTTAATGACAAAACGCTAAGGTTTGACTAGTCAAAACGACGTTACACGAAAGAAAGAAATTTGAACAGAATCTGTTAAGGATGGGGACTATAAATCTAAAAGAATTTTAAGTATTTAATTATCGAAACTATAACGCAAACTATTTATATATCGAATAAACTATATATATATGACGAATAAACGATGTATATATGACAAATAAACTATATATATGACGAGTAAACTATATATACACAACGAATAAACTATATATATAACGAGTAAATTATATATGTATGATGGGTAGACTATATATATATATATATATATATATATATATATATATATATATATATATATATATATATGACGAGTAAACTATATATATAACGAAATATAATTCCTCAAGAAAACATAAGCACAAGGTATGAAACGAAACGAGAATAATTTATATTATCGAGAAATATTACTACAAAAACATCTCCAACGGGTCGTACACTTTTTGAAAACGATAAACACGTGATTTTCCCTAGTTGAGTGAACAACTTGCATGGATGGGCAGTTAGCCGTCTACTCATACAAACGACCTCTTGCAATTAGGGCGCTAGGAGGCTATTCTTGGACAAACACTCTCACGGTTAAACGCTAGCTCTCACACGACTCACGAGGTGAGTTCACGACCCCTATTTTACTGTTTTACTGCTTTTAAAACTGGGATGAAAAACATATGAATAACTTTCAATTCATACTATACTTGGAAACATGACAACGAATCTTTGTGCGAAGCTATGTTTACAGTTGTAGTGCATAGAAGTCCTTTTGCTTGCAAACTATAACCATTAACTAGATTACTCTAGCCACTGAATATACGGATAGTACTATCGGGATGACATCCCTCCCACATTTGTTAGTCATGTTAACCACCAACATTATGTCACAACGAGGAGCGTATATTTAACCGGTCCTAGGCAAAAAGATACACAATAGGTTGTGGTTTGGTTATAGGACTAGGTGTCGTCACTTTAACTCGTAAGGCCTAGCTAGCCTTTGGGGGATCACCGTCTATGTATTTCCACCAAATTTACACGAAACTCATGCTTTGATCACTACTTGATTTATACAATATTGCAACGATTTATTTACGAATTGGTTTAATGATAGAGTCTTAAACATGTGAATTCATGTCTCACCCCCAAATTTACTCTTCAACAGAAGCCGGGTCGGGGCGCGACTAATCAAGTAATCATTGCACAAAGGTAAAGCAAACGACTCTATATGATACGTTTTGAAAATAGTACAAAAGTAGTTACATTGATATAATTAAAGGTTTACATTAGTCTCGAGTTTCGTGGGATGAAATCCTGAAGATTCTAATACATAACGATTATTACAAAAATAATGTAAAAAAATCTTCATATCCGTATAATGCATGCGACTCGAGCTAGCAAGCATCCCGTGGGCTATCCTACTGTTGCTGAGTACCTGAGAATACAACGCTAAAAGGTCAACCAAAAGGTTGGTAAATCTCACAGGTTTAATAGTAAATACATAGTTATGATACACAAGATTTATCAGTGATTTGCAACCAAGCTAATGAAATAAACAAATTAATGTTTCCGATTGCCATGAGCCCACGGTTCGAAGCCTAACCCGTTTTGTGCCTCCCGGAGGTGTCTAATCCGAAACACCTTTATGACAAATACTAAAGTGCCCGTTTGACGTGGTTATAGCAAGTAACCCGGACGGGGGTGTCATTCCCAAAATAGATCTATTCTCTAGTACTCGCGCTATCGCAATTAACGAATCATGTATGATGAGGACTTTTAGTGGATTAAAAACAACTCATGCAATTGCGTAAAAATAACCGAATACTTGTGTTCACGAAAAACAGTTAAGCATTTGTATCTCACCCCAAAGTATAAAAACAGTAAAACAGTAAAAGTGGGGCTGTAAGACTCACATGAGTCTTGAAAGCGAGCGTTTAAATTAATAAACGTATATCCAAAATGTAACCTTCTAGCGCCCTAAACACATAAGGTCATGTATGAGTGAATGTGTTGGTGCATAATGTGTGTCAGTCATTTGGTCCAACAATTGAGTTGTAATTAATTAGATTAAGTTTGTATTAGGCGATATTGTTAATATCGCTTAGGCGATATCACTAATATCGGACAGGCGATATCACCAATATCGCCCTTTAGTCCAGATTAGTTACATATAAATACTCGTTTAGGGTTTCAGTTTGGGCAGCTTGACACTTTGCATTTTGGCACATACGAATTTTCTTTAGCAGCTTTTGTCATTCTCAGTGTTCCAGTCATTGTAATTCACATTGCTTTATATGATTAATTCAATATATGTGTTTGTGATTTTGTTGTTAAACGTACAATCGATAGCTATTGAATTCCGCGCATTAGTTATTGTTTATTGATTCATTGTTTAAGATCAGTCTTTGTTGCGTTCCTACAATTGGTATCAGAGCCATTTAATCATTGGATTAGTGGTTATTGAATCATTATTCGTACGTTTAAAAGTCGTATTAACTAGTTTTTTAGCATAAACAAATTGTTTTTACTCTTAAAAGGCTATTTAATCAGTATTTTTAGTGTTTTCTGGATTCGTGTTCGTTGTTTGCTACTCTAAACTTTGAAAATTTCGTTGTCTTTGAAATTTTAGGGTTTACAGCCGTTTTAGCGATATTAAAAGCGATATTGCAATAATATCGCCTTTAGGGTTACAACGATATTACGTGTTCTGTGCTCATTAATTTGAGCGATATCTCTAGCGATATTACTAGAGATATAACCTGGTATCGCCTTGTTAATTTTTGCGATATTGATTCAATATCGCCTGATTAAGTTTAGCGATATTACTTGCAATATCGTCTGTGATATCGTCTGTTTTGTCTGATTTTGATTTGCGCTTTAATTAGCGATATTGATAGTGATATCACCAATATCGCTCAATCATCAGATTGTTAGCGATATTAGCAATATCGCTATAGGGTGTTAGACAGATTTTAAACCTTTTTCAAAAGTTAATTTTAATTAATATAAATTAAAATGTCTACTTTACAAGCTGTTAATGCAATGTTAAAACACAATGCTGAAGTGGGTAGTGCAAACAAACCTCCATTCTTTGCTCCAGGAATGGAGTATTCTGAATGGAGAGGTAGATTTTTATCGTTTGTCGCGTTTACCGACCCTGAAATGGAGATACCTTTACTGGAACGATACGTTAGACCTGTTTCAAGTGGAGAGCATGTTGATATTCCTCCACCAAAGCCTATTCGTTCCATGTCTGTTGAAGAACGCAAAGCATGGGAATGTGAGAGGAAGGCTCACTCTGCTATAACCATGTCTTTACCTGCAGATGCCATGAAAATGTTTAAACAACACGACATCGCTTATGATCTGTGGAATGGCATAGCTGAACGATGTGGAGGTACTACTGAGTACAAGCAAAGTAAACTGGAGTTAGTGAAGAAACAGTATGATCTGTTTGACATCCAGAAGAACGAGACGGTGAAAGATTTATTCTGCAGATATTCGCGTCTTGTAAATGAGCTGACTGAAGGAGGCTACAAATTTAGCTCTATTGAAGTCAACAAGAAGCTATTGAATGCTCTGCCTCCTCACTGGGAAACTAGAGTGTTGATGATGGAGAATGATCCAGACATACTAGCTATGTCTCTGGATCAACTTATTGGGAAGCTTGAAACATGTGCCTTGGACATTCAGAAGAAAAGCACAAGATCTAGCTCTTTGCTTCCTGATAATAGCAATTTTGGATATGGAAGTACAGCACTTCTATCTAGGCCGTCTACATCTTCATCTAAACCCAATTACTCTTCGGGAAATAACTCAGTTGGGACATTCTCTTCTTTTCCATCTCAATCATCCTCTTCTGCTACTGCATCTCACAATGAGCATGCAGTAATCTTTAATGCCTTTCTATCATCATACGATGATTTTCTTTCAAAGAGGATTAACTCGGTAGATCTTACCGACGAAGATTTTGCGCAAGTTGATCCTGATGAGTTAGAGAGAGTGGATCTTCGTTGGAACATGGCCATGTTGACAAGAAGGACTAAGACGTATTTAAGGAGAACTGGAAAGAGATCTCTTGAAGACGTCACTGATAAAACCAACACGGGATTTGACAAATCCAAGATCAGATGCTACAAATGTCAAAATCTGGGTCACTATGCACGAGAATGTGAGAAGGGTAGACAACCATCTACGGGTTTTACAAAACCTTCTATCTACAAAAAGGATAATGAAGTAGCCAAGGCAGCCATTCTGTTAGAAGAAGAAGAAGCATATGATTTTTCGGCTATGGATGATCAAGAAAATGTTGCCCTTATGGCAGATGTTCAAAATGAGGTAGAATGTGATTCTTTTAATTGCCAAACCTGTATCACACTAACTGGTAAAATCAACAGGTACATGGTAGATAATGATCGCTTAAATACAGATCTGACCAATCTTATTGAAGCAAACAAAGTTTTAAAAGAAAATGAAAAAGTCTATGTTATAAATCAGAAAACTATTATGGAAGAAAAGAAAGAGTTAAAAGCAATGATTTTTAACAAACAAGATGCGATTGACAGTTATTTAAAACTCATTTCTCATCTTAAAAAAGAACTTGCTGAAACTCAATCGGATAATGTTGATTTAAAACGCAGACTTGCAAATATTTCCACATCTACTATGGTCTTTTCTGATATTCTGCAAAATCAACGGACTGATACAAAGAGTAAGGTAGGAATTGGTTATCACAACCAACCTCCTCCCTCAAACTTGAATCAGCCTATTCTTTCGCAGGAAGAAATTAAAGATTTTGTACCTTCTGTTCTTAAGAAGGATACAAATCCTGTGGCAGAACCAGTTAGTGTTGAAATTCCCAATCAGCCTGAAACTGTCAAGGGTGATGATGTTAAACAGCCTAAGCTTGTTAAGGCTGCTGATAACAAGCAACCTGAGTTGCTTAAAGTTTTTAGTTCAAATAAAAGGAAGGCTGAGCTTATTAAGCCTAAAGTTGAACCAATCAAGTTTGTCCTTTCAACAAATGTTAAAGAAGTGGTAGAAGTGGAGGATGTAACTCACGAGGTTACACAGAAAGTTAAAAAGAATAACCTCAAACCTGAAAAGAAACAAGTCATCCAGGAGAAGTTTAAAAATAATAAAGTTTCAATTAAAAATCCTTCTCCAAAGATTACCTCAACTGTGAATACGTTTACTCCATCATGTTCACATAAGTGTTCATGTGCAGTAAACGTACCTGAAATTAAACCTCGTAGGGTTCCTCTTTCGCCTAAACCACTATCAAGTTCTGATCAAACTTTCCGAGAAAGACAATCATGCTTCTACTGTCAGAAGCAGGGTCATCTCATTAATCAGTGTCCTGTGCTTGCTAGAAAATGGGCATCACGATATAGTACAGGTTATAATAAAAGAAGAAATTTTCAAAAGTCAAAACAACCTGGATTATCTCGACATGCTCCAACTTCTAAAGTTAACAACATTACACCTACTCAATCAATTGATCGAAAGGTTAATGTTATTAATAAGCAACCGACTTTATCTCAGAAAGTTTGGATAAAGAAGAGTACAAAAAATGTTATGTCATCTGAAGTTATCACATCAATAAAAAATAATTATGTACTAAAAAACAAGGTTTTAACTGATGTGATAATAATAGATGAAGTCTCAGGAGTACCCAAGTCTGTCAAGGCTTGGGTCTCCATTTCAAACTAACATTCTTTTTTCTTGTGTTGTGACAGTCAAAGGTGCAGAATAGCAAGTGGTATGTTGACAGTGGCTGTTCGCGACACATGACAGGCAATATCTCCCTGCTCTCAGATGTTAAACCATATAATGGGGGACATGTTGCCTTTGCTGGTGATACTGGAGGTACAATAACTGGACTTGGAACACTCACAAATGGTCAAGTGAGCTTTGAAAACGTCAACTTTGTCGAGGAGCTGAAACACAACTTGATTAGCGTCTCTCAAGTTTGCGACAAGAAGTTCACTGCTGCATTTACAGATTTAGAGTGTTTAATATTGAAGCCGGGATTTGTAATTCCCGAAGAATGGATTCTTATACGAGCACCAAGGGTGAAGAACTCGTATATCCTGGATATGAGGACTGTGGAAACTGAAGAACATACATGTCTTCTTTCCAAAGCATCTAGCAAGGATTCATTGTTGTGGCACAGACGAATGGGTCATATTCATTTCCGTAAAATGAATCATTTGGTTAAACATGGTTTGGTGGATGGCATTCCTAAACAAGTATTTGCTTTGGAAGATCATTGTGTTTCCTGCTTAAAAGGGAAACAGCACAAGAAATTTCACAAGTCTAAGCAAGTAAACACCATTGAATCTCCTTTGGAATTGCTTCATATGGACTTGTTTGGACCTGTAAGCACGAAGAGTATTGTTTGGACCTGTTGCGATCCTACACTCTCATGGCTCACGTCTTGAATAAACCCGAGTCAGGTTTTTGATCGCTAATACTTTTAGTGACTGCAAGGATACGAAGAAGGTTGTTTACAAGGTGCTTATGTGTGGTGCTTATGTTTGAGTGAATGGATGAAATTCTAAAGTGATACGAGGTGGTTAATAAGTGCTAAAAGTATTTGAGTTTGACTTGATATGTGACTTGAAACCCTTCTGTTCTGTTTAAATGATTATTTAGTTGTTGTTTTTGTGTAAAGAATTTGCTGTTCAGGGGGAGAAATTTTAAAAATTCTAATTTAAAAAAGTCAAGAAAAATATGAACAGGCAAATTCTTGATAGATGCAACTGCCATTCTTTTTACTTGTTAGTATTAAAGAAATGCAATAGTTGCAACATTGTTAAAATAGACGTTGAATTGTGTCTGTAAACAATTGGGGAAATGATAGTATAGCAGGAGACATGCATAAAATGGAATTTTAAGGTTTATGTTTGATGTGTCAGTAGATTTATCTAGCATACTTGAAATACCTTTTATAAATATTAGCTTCATCAAATGATGTATTGGTAGGCATTTGTTCTAAAGTTACTAAGAAGTTTAACTTTCAAATATGCTTATTACTTTATATAAAAACATATTAATATGTATGACATTAAGTTAAAATAAGGGCAAAAATGTCCAAAATATTTTAACGCTTCGTCTTAATATTTGGATAATAAACATGTTATGATCTAAAATATAGGGTCTTTGTATGGTGTTATCTGGGGGAATATATTAGTTGTCTCCTCTGTTGTATGAAAATACAGACCTGGTTTCATCTAATATATTCTTGAAAAGAACTTAGGTACGTAGTCTATGTTAAGTTATAGACAACTATTACGTACCCGTGGCATTCCTCAAATTCTCAAAATATAATGTACAAAAGTGCAGAAAAGTTATAAAAAGTTTGCCTCGTACTGGTTTGTGTTAAACTATGGTACTCTGTTGTACGAAAGTACAGACCTGTACCCTCTAGTTTAATTGTTCAGACTGGTGTTTGTTCAACCCGAACTATTGCTTATGTGACTCTGTTGTACGAAAGTATAGACCTGTCACCGCTATCTTAGTTCTAAAGATACGTTCATACCCTCACCCTCTATATAGAAAATACTAACATGTTTTGAGTTCAAATGTATATTTTAATGTGATTTATATACTATAATATGCATGCTAATAATAACACAAGTGGTTCATCTCATTATGAGTTGAAATCATATACTTAAGTACAAATGTTTAGATGGATAAAATATCGATAATCGTCTTGAACTAATCTTTATAACAGATGATTTAAATATGCTAAGTAAATTTAAAGTTGACAAATATACTGATAATCGAAATAACACTTACTATTTCCTAATAATTGCATGTTATCCTGATATGATCCCTAACCAGACCAAAACAATTCCGTCCCCAAAAAGATTGTTTATTTATTGCTTTCAGTATTTTAATTCTGTCTTATAAAGAAAATTACAAAAATATTTTATTTCTGAGTTATTTTATTCAAGTTACATATCATGCTCATATTCAAAAGACAAGAATTGATGAGAGTTCTCCAAAGACTTTGAAGATAAATACTATTGGGGAATCTATTGATGAAAGAGATGATGGTCACTGAAGTTGAAAATCTAATTGAATATCAGTCATATGAGACTGAACATCAAGACTTTTGAAGACCAAGCTATCTCAATGGGGGAGTTTGTTGGTGAAGACTAATTGAAGATTATTTGACCAAGCTGCTGACATGGGGGAGTTTGTTGGTGCATAATGTGTGTCAGTCATTTGGTCCAACAATTGAGTTGTAATTAATTAGATTAAGTTTGTATTAGGCGATATTGTTAATATCGCTTAGGCGATATCACTAATATCGGACAGGCGATATCACCAATATCGCCCTTTAGTCCAGATTAGTTACATATAAATACTCGTTTAGGGTTTCAGTTTGGGCAGCTTGACACTTTGCATTTTGGCACATACGAATTTTCTTTAGCAGCTTTTGTCATTCTCAGTGTTCCAGTCATTGTAATTCACATTGCTTTATATGATTAATTCAATATATGTGTTTGTGATTTTGTTGTTAAACGTACAATCGATAGCTATTGAATTCCGCGCATTAGTTATTGTTTATTGATTCATTGTTTAAGATCAGTCTTTGTTGCGTTCCTACAGAATGTCTCAAAAGATCATTCATGCTAGTTGTCCACTCAACTAGTTATGTCCAAGTAGTTTATCGTTTGTTTAATTAAAAACGTGTGCGGGCCGTTGGTAACGTTTTGTAATAATAATTCCCGAAGACATTATTATTATGTTTTGTTTCGAACTAAAATATTTGGGGTTCGTTCTCGGTTTTAAAACTAAATTTTGAATATGGCGGTTTACGTTTAATGTACGAACCGTATTCGTTGACTTTGTTCAAACCAACTCGGTTTGACCCGAAACTTTTACACAACTCTTAAATATGTTTAAATGTCACAAAAAGTCAGTTTTTCCATTTTTTGTAAGTCCACATGTATTGGTTTTTATTTTTATACCAAAACAGTCCACATTTTATATTTCCAGAAAATGTAAATTTTTGTTGGCACGATTTCAAAAATCATAAATCCGAAATAAAAAACAAGAAAAATCATAGATGTTCCTCTATGTCTTGACTACTTCCAGTAATTTTTCTAGAATTTTTAGGCAAGTCTAAGTATTTTTAAATATTACGTTTGTCCTCTGAGGTTCAAAATTGACCAGTTGGACACATGCAACAAGGTCTAATTTCTGGGCAAAATCTATATCTTTTCAAAGAAGGTTATCTAAACGACATTTGTACCTAACAAAATTTGTGAGATTTTGGTGGTGGTTTCAAGTTATTTGGAGATGTATATCTCGAGTTATGGTTAAAACCCTAAGAGTCATTTTCTGACTTTTCTGGGCAGATTATACCTGTTTTCTTACAAAAATTATTTAAAATAGTAAACGAGCTCCAAAAATTATGAAACCAGTTGGATTTGAAAGCCAACTTCTTGAGCTTGAGTTTTCTCTTTTGAATCATCCATTTTCATTAAGTTTTGAGTGAGAAACACTTAGGTGAAATTCGTAGCATTTTCTGGACAGAAAGTGCATGTTGCATTTTTGTAAGTTGTTGATGATGAAAAACGTTTTTAGCATGGTTTTTTGACATGAATCTTTTGAGTGAACATTTTAACATGTTAATCCAGTATTTTAGAGGTAGAATAAGTTTTCTTACAAAGAAATGGAAGAAGGAAAAGAAGGAGATGTTGTAGAGCTTGAATCCTTGAAAAATCTTGAAGTTTTGAAGTGGTGGTTGTACAGCGGTTTATGATGGTCAAAGGTGGTTGGGTGGTTGTCAAGGGTGGTCTTGTGGTGGAATTGTGGTGGTAAATCTCCAGATTTTAGAGAGAGGAAATGAGGGTTAGAGTGAGGCTAGAGAGAGTTTAGAGAAAAGTTGGTTGAGTGAAGTGTGGAAATGAGGTTGTGTGTGAAAGTAAATAAAGGGGGTGTGGGTTAAGAAAAAGGGGCATGGGGGCTGATTTCTTGCAGATTTCAGGTGGGTCCCACCCCCATGTGTTGTGTTAAATTAATTCCTCAATTTGCGTTACGCGCGGTGCTCGTTTACCCGTTCGTTTCTTCGTTCGTTTAAACGTTAAATGTTTATTAATTATGTTTTTCGTTACGATTTTATAGCGTAAATTTTTTATTGAAGTTTTATTTAAAATACTTCATTTTAAGTTATTGAAATATAAATCGAGTTTTGTTCAGTTGTTAGGCGCGATTTGCACGTTTTTGTCGCGTTCGGTTACGTTTTAATCAAACGAGATACGTGTGTTATATTATAAGAATAATATAGGGTAAATAATAATGTTTATTAAATAATTTCATATTATCTAATAATTTGTTCACCAACGTCCGTATTTGCGTTGTCGGTTATTTATCCGACCCGAATTTGTACGATTTGAACGAATCGTATACGCGTGTATATATAGATATACAAATTTCCGCACATATTTAGCCTAATATAAACTAAATGCATGTAATTACCGATGTGTTAAGCGCAAGTAATTGTCCTAATTTGGCGGGTGTCAGAATTCACGTCAACAATTTTGTTGATGTTTTAACTATGTTTTTCAGGGAATTAACATTGAAGTAAGAATTGCATGCATTTTGGGGACCACGCCTACTACGAAGTTAGGATGCCACTTTTCTTATTAAACTCGGGATTTCCTTTGTATAACTATAAATCTTTTTAGTCATATTTATGAAATCCCCGTATAATATTATTTTCGCAAAGACGATCGTTATTTTGATAACACTACTACTTTTGTGACTTGATAAGTCGTAACCTTTGTAATAACAACAACCTATTGTGGCATCTTAATATTTATGTTCTGCGATAATCATATGCTCTATGTTTTATTGATCCAACCGGCTCACGCCCCGCGCACGTGCTTCTGCTGACCACTCGTTGACTTTTTGGCGGGGTGTGACAGAATTGGTATCAGAGCCATTGGTTATAGCGAACTAGAAGTTTTAGAGACGTAGACTATAGCCCTTGACTCGAACATTTCACTCATTTCATGCATTTGCATAAATCATATTTCACCGTACGCAAATAGTCTTACAGCATGTCTAGAGAATACCCTTTCCTCGTAACTGATACCGAGGAGGAACCATCCGAGCACGACTACGATAGCGACGACTTGTCTGTGTACGAGAATCTACTGTCCCGCTTTAGAGTGACCTCTGATGATGATAGTAGCGACACACCACCATTACCACCAACACTACCTCCGACGATGCCTAGAGCGACACCTGGTGTTAACGAGACATGGAACCTGTTCGCCGAAACAGCACGCGGACCATTGACAAGGACTACTACTAGGAAGACGACTGAACGTCTACTCGCCGGACCATTAGCGCCACGTGATAGAGCACCGACTGAGCTAGAGGACCCACAGGAGGAGCCGCCACTGAAGAGGCTTAGGACTACACACTTAGACTGGACGCCGAGCGTGTTGAGGCATTGGAGAGAGATTGAGGGTATCCCTTTAACCTATGAGAACGGTGAGTCATCCCAGTCACCACCGTCTCTCACTCTTACTGGAGAACCTATGGAGCTGATTATCCCTACTCTGGTCGCTATGGCCCACACCCACAGTAGGAGTCTCGCCAGGCTACACACATGTCATGGAGTTGCTGAGGGATGCATCCTGTCTGGATGGAGACATAATCTCCACATATGGACGCCTCGAGACTGTAGAGGGCCACATGGTCTCTGATAGAGAGGCAACCCATACTACCCTAGCCCGTGTAGAGACACTAGAAGGACGTGCACGAGCGGCAGAGATCGTAGCTGGGATTAGTTTGATGATGACCGGGCTGATGACTGTCGTGGGGATGTATCTATCTTACTTTCATTAGACCTACGTATGCCGCATTGTGCCTACGCTATATTGTACTGAAAACTTCTATTTAATGGGTATATAAGAACCCCATCACGTTTTGTATAAAACTCATGTATGAATGTTTTCATTTTATGTATAATATAGTGTATGGTTGTTTATATTTCGCTTTCTTTGTGTTGGCATTGATTATTATATCTTATCCATCTTTTATTTGTGTAATAGAACGAAACCATGCCACCCAAACGTCGAAAAACCACTAACAACCAAAGGAGCACAGAACCCCTCAACGCGGATTCAATTGAAGAACTCGTTAATCGACGAGTGGCCAATGCTATTGCCCAATATGAGACAAGTTCGCGAGAATGGAGCAAATGGTAGCGGAACTACATGGAATATTGCAGGAAGGAACCGAGCTGAGGAACGAACCAATGCGACCATAGAAACTGAGAATATCCAACGAGGGTGTTCATACAAATCATTCATGGCATGTAAACCAAACAACTTTCACGGAAACGAGGGTGCTATAGGAATAGTTCATTGGATCAAAAAGATGGAATCAGTTGCTCACCCGACTGCATGGTAAAGTATGTTACTTGCACATTAGCTAACGAGGCATTAACCTGGTGGAATGCCCAGATCCAAACTCTTGGACGAGAAGCCGCCAACTCCATCTCCTGGGAAGAACTGAAAACAATGATACTAGAAGAATTTTGTCCCCGTAGTAAACTACAGAAAATAGAAACCGAACTATGGGACATAAAGATGACTGGTTCTGATGTCACCGCCTACACCACAAAATTTCAGGAGCTAGCACGGCTAGTGCCACACATGCTTGCGCCGGAGTACAAGTGCATTGAAAGGTACATTTGGGGATTGGTACCCCAGATCAGGAGTTTGGTAACATCGTCTCGACCCCCCACATTCAAGAGCGCCGTTAGCTTGGCGCAAAGTTTAACCGATGAAGCGTTGAGGATGGGGTCACTGGCAAAGAAAACTGGGCCGGGAAGGAGTGAACCGAACAGTACTGAAGGAAGAACTTTTGGGACAGAGAAACGTGTAGGGTCCAATTACTCGATCGTTCAAATTCAATCACAGATTAACGAATGCGGAATCTCCGATAACCTGCTTTGATTCAATTGTATACGTACGAAACTCACGGTGAATCACACAAACACGTAAATAACTTTCTCACTTTTATTAACTTCAATCACAAACGGTTACAGACTCAAATTCGCAGTTACAATCACTTGCCTCTCTCTCTCTCGTATGTACTTACATTCAAACTAACTCACATATATATAGACATTGTTCATGCGAACTTAAGTAGCGAACTTATCAAAGTCTGCGAACTTAGCATAAGTTCGCATGACAAGTTCGCACTAACCTTAAGTTCGCAGATCAGTTTACAAAAATGCTAAGTACAAAATCAACTTCTAAACTCCAAGTTGCATGACAAACTTGTTGCACCAACAAACTCCTCCTTGTCAGCAGCTTGGATGATTTGAATATTCTTCAAGTCCAATTCCTCGGAAGGTTGCTACCTGCATGAACTCCTTGTGTACAACAAACTTCTACAACTCTCTGATATTTGATCGCCTGAGCTTTATCTTCTTGATTGCAAAGAAGCTTGTGACTGTTTAAGCATTCTAAGTCTTCTTTAGATAAGTTTATCAAACTCAAAGGATCGAAGACGAATGTAGTTACCAACTTGGGATTCATGTTATGCCTCATCTCTTCTTTCTCATAACAAACAATTTCAGCTTCCTGAGTTCTTCCATTGAAAGTCCAATAGTTGAATTTCTTTGCAAAATTAATTGGAAGTCTTTCCAGAGGAATCTTCTTCAAACACTTCACAGGAGGATATATCAATTTAATCCATGGCTTTTCCGTCAGAGGATTAATCTTCTTGTAGATCTTTCGTCTACCAAGACTTGGTTTTAACCGAATACATCCCTGCCTGACCTTCTTTCTCAATGTCTTCTCGAACCACGTAGCAAAGTACTCATCGGAATGATTAATCTCAACCTTCGGCAGTGTGCTGAATGCTTTGAAGCTTCGCTTGAAGTATTTCAGCCCGTCGGTCTTTTTCTCGATAATTACTTTATTGTCACCATCGTACTTCCAACTGATTATTTGACCAACACATTCGTCGTCTTTAAGCTTGTAAAACTTCTTCTTTATCAGTGGAGACTGGCGTTATTGGATCTTTAAACCATCCAGTCGTATCCAATCTACTCGAGCTTGTACTAGCTTGCTCTTTACCCAAATCTTCAACATCAGAATCAACCCAATCTTCCACAATAACCTCCTCTTCTTCTTCTTCTTCTTCTTCTTGACCAACATTATCATAAAAATTTATCTCATCAAAAATCTCTTCACTTATATCTTCATCCTCTCTTATATTCACAAATTCCATATCCTCATCATCTGATAGCTCAAACACACCTTCTTCAAACGGATTTTCATCAAACTCTGGATCCAGAATCTCATTTCCTAACTCAAGAATATTTTGAAATCCTGATAAATCATCTTCATTTATCGTTTGCAACGGTTCAGCTTCAGCCTGACCTTCATAAACAACCATAGCCAACGGATTTGTATCTACAAAATCTTGACCATCAGCTTCATCATTCAAATCAGGTTGATCTCTATCTCCACCGTCATCACCATCATTATTATCATCACCAATATCATCACCATCATTACCATCATCATCACCATCATTATCATCATTAAATGGAATATTCTCCCCCAGATCGGCCTGATTTAATTCCGAGTCTGTAATACGGGCCTCCAGGTCGTTAATCCTTTGATTTTGAGCCAAAATCGTATGATTTTGCTCTTCAAGCTGTTTGGATTGTTTTTCAATTAAAGCTCCTTGTTCATCAATCCGTTTCTCTAACCCTTGAATTAGAGACAGCAAACTAACTCCTGGTTGTTGTTGTTGTTGGATTTGCGGTTGAGGTTGTGGTTGTGGTTATGCTTGTGATGTAGATGTACCAGCTGTAGATTTAATCTTTGAAATTCTCGAACGTACACGAGCTGGCTGTTCCAGAGGAACATATTCATTATCCGATCCTTCTTCTCTTCCCCTCTTTCGGTTTTTCCTCTGATCAACAATTCTTTTCTCATACTTTCTCATTTGTTGCTCATTAATTATTCCTCGTTTTCGCATCATAGCAAGAGATCTCTGATCATAGATCGTATCTGAGTCGCTTGAGGATTCACCAACAGTCTTACTTGCAGTTGCTTCGGAATCCGACTCAATCTCAGCTTGTTCATTAATTTCCTCATTATTACCTCCATCACCCTCTTAGCCAATCGGCTGTTCTTCAAATAAAAATTCAGCTTCAATCTCATCTTCATGAACTAATGGTTCTTGGACAGGTTGGTCTACATCTACCCAACCGTCCTCAGGAGGAGCCACATATCCTTCGTCTACTATGTGCCCAAATAACTCAACCATCTGTGGAATCGGTTCCTTTACTGCTGAATAGTCTTTGTAAATTCTCTTTGTCATTGGAATAAGACGAAGAGGAATTCCCACCACTTGTAGATTTGGCAATAAATGATTCAAAACAAGTTGCACAAATTGAGGATACAGGTAAAATCTCGTGGCCGTATGTGTTACATTATGCACCATACCAGTAAACACATAGCCAGAGAAGTTATATGGCTTGTTCAAAGTTAAGGCGGCCATTGATGACGCCAACTGATGATTTATTCCATCATAACCTCCTTTTCTTGAACTCAAGCAATGAATTAACGTGTGCATCATAAACCTCCAGTTTGCACATAGCTTAGCTTTTCTGTACTGATCAGGAGACACCTCTTGATATCCTATCCTCTGGAAAAAATCCACTAATCAACGTACTCGGGAAAATTGTTCTATCTTCTGGATGATCATTAAACTGAAGCACAGTTCGGATTATTTCATCGGTTATCCTTACTTCATGTCCCATTACCACAGAGAAAATTGTTGGAACATCATCAACCGTCTCATATCTAACATTATCCCAGAATTGGATAATATGTTCCCATCCTATCACAAGATCAGTAGTAATAGCAAAAGAAATCCTTGATCTCTGAAGAAATTGAACCATCTGTAAAAATGGAGCTGAAGAATCCACAGATACATCCAAAAAGGCTGTGATGTTATGCCTTCCATCAAAATTCTTCTTAATAGCATTAGCAGGAATAGCCATCTGAAAGCTATAAGAGAAATATGTATACAAACTCGATTGTTAGAACAAAATCAGATTTCAGCTCAAAAATTTTCTAAGTGTTCATAACTGCGAACTTAAGCTAAGTTCGCATGTACAGTTCCTGCGTATTTAATATAAGTTCGCATGTACAGTTGAATTAATAGTTTAAAGTATCGAAGGATGCGAACTTAAATAAGTACGCTGGCACTGTTGATACGAACTTGTTTAATAAGTTCGCAGTAACACTTGAATATTTTAGACAAATATCGGGTTGTACTGTAGCTGCGAACTTGTAATAAGTTCGCAAGAACAGTAACAGATGATCGAACAAGTTACAGATTTCCTTCAATTTTGATGTAAAAATCCAATCAAACATATGATTTAGACCGGTTTACCATTTAGAAGCATATCTATAACAATTTCGACAACTTTTACCCGCAGATTAACACCCAACTTCAAAAACCCATTTAACCCGTCACTTCATTTTTGAAATCGAGACTAATTAACCTTGATTAAAGATCTATAAACGTACCAGTTGATAGATCTAAGGTTATTGATCACGATTCAAGCAGAAAAACACAGATCTAACGGTTTGAAATCACAAAGGATCGAAAAAGCACAAGTTCGCGCTCGTTTGATAAGTTCGCAAGTAAGTTCGCAGGTGTGAACAAGTTCGCATACTTGTGAACAAGTTCGCATAAACAAAGGATCTATAGGTACACACTATCTGCGAACTTGTGAACAAGTTCGCATAAACAAGTTCGCATGAATATTAAATGTTTATGATGCTCGTTTACCAGTTCGTTTCGTCGTTCGTTTAAACGTTAAATGTTTATTAGTTATGTTTTTCGTTACGATTTTATCGCGTAAATTTTTTATTGAAGTTTTATTTAAAATACTTCATTTTAAGTTATTGAAATATAAATCGAGTTTTGTTCAGTTGTCGGACGCGATTCGCGCGTTTATGTCACGTTCGGTCACGTTTTAATCAAACGAGATACGTGTGTTATATTATAAACATAATATAGGGTAAATAATAATGTTTATTAAATAATTTCATATTATCTAATAATTTGTTCACCAACATCCGTATTTGCGTTGTCGGTTATTTATCCGACCCGAATTTGTACGATTTGAACGAATCGTATACGCCTGTATATATAAATATACAAATTTCCGCACTTATTTAGCCTAATATAAACTAAATGCATGTAATTACCGATGTGTTAAGCGCAGGTAATTGTCCTAATTTGGCAGGTGTCACATTCTCCCCTTGTTAAGAGAATTTCTTCCCGAAATTTGTTCGAAGTCGAAGTCTGTGTGTTACTTAAGAATAATTGTGACATGCGCCGTGTGGTGTGACGTTCAGTTTCGTTTTGCCTTCCTCCCCTTGTTAGGCTAGTGCCATACTAGCAACTAAGGAAATGGAGAGGAGGATTTCGACTTTGCTGACCATTTTGTCCGCTGGACGAGGTCGGTTTGTAAGTCACCAGAGTATAGCTACGATTTGTATTAGTAGCTTAGAGTAACTTTGTAAATTCTACTGTGTTCATAAAGTCTAGGATAGCCAGTGATGTGGTGAAGTGAGCTAAACTCTACTGGTATTGTATGAGATTTAGAATATCTAAATCATTGTGGAGGAGCGTACCCGTACCAAGGTCTGGATCTTGGCTGGCCTCCCCGGTGTAGCACATAGTAACCTTGTCACGAGTCGCTTTCTTCTTGTTGTTGCTCCTATTTTTCAGGTGTGGGCATCCATTCCAGACATGTCCAGTGCTTCCACACTCAAAGCAAACTTTTGATGCATCAGAGTTGGCTCCTATAGTGGGGGATTTGCAGTTCTTGGTTTGGTGTCCTATTAATTTGCACTTTTTGCAAGGTGTTCTACAGGAACTCCTATGGTGATGGTTACAATTGAAGCAATACGGTTTGTTCCCTGCGTAATCTCGTTCTTCCTTGGGCCCAGTTACGTCAGTCCTGACGATTTTTGTCTTTTTGACTTGTTGCTGGGTGAAGTTGTTGTCGGGACCTTGTTCTAAATTCCTCTTATGGGTCGTCACTTTTGCCCTGGTGTTCGCTTTAGTAGGACCACCAGATCGAGTCATTTGTGCAATGTAGTTACGCATCTCGTGGTTCGTATTTCCAATGCTTGGGTAAAGATGCATCAATTGGCTTATAGTGTTTTCCATAGCCACCATGCGTACCCCGTGTTCGAGGGCGCGTCTTTCATTCTTATAAGCAAGGTGACGTAGGTCAGCGATTTCCTTCTGTGCCTCAGCCAGTCGGTTGCGTAACGTGTTAAGGGTTTCATTCGTAAGGGGGGTACTTTCCGTGTTTGTGTTAACAGTAATAGGTGTATTAGTAGTGGAAGAAGTAGTGGCAAAAGTAGTAATGGTAAGATTAATAGTAGTTAGGTTAGGAGCGGAATTTGCTCGAGTTATCTTGGTAGTTCCTTTGGTGGTATGTAGTGCACGTGCTGCCATTTGTTCTGGCGGGTGTTCCTCAGGTTCCTTCTCAGGTGCCATTTCTCCCGATGGTTCGTCTCCCAATAGCTCCGTATCGCTATCTAGGTTGAGTAAGTAAGGGAAAATCATCTATTCCTCACTGAGTTGGTCGTTGTTCGACATGTGGCTGTTGATAGGGTGATTTGTCATTTCCTACGAGGTAAACGTTCTATTAGTTAATGTTTTGCGATTAATGACATGTATAAATTTCCAGTGTTCTTATTGAATTATATCTATGTCAAGTTTTAACGCATGTTCATCGATACTATTGTTCGCACGATAATGGTTCTATTCGAGATGGTAGGAAGAAGGACGGTTTTCTCATAACGGGCGATCTCGGCACCGTGCTTGGACAACCGATACGTACCGACGATGATATCGAGGTTCTCGGTCTCGACAGATGTGAGATAAACGGGGAAGAGTTCATTTGCTAATCTTATTGTATACTTAAATTCTAAAGAAATGGGGGAAGCATTAAGTAGTAGTTAAAACTTCATTGGTGTAAGTAATACGGAAGTTGTTCAGTCGCGCGAGAATGAACGTACCCGTGACCATATCCGGGTCTTGACGAGCGTTCCCAGCATTCAACACAAAAAGCTCTACCTCGAGCATTGTTGTTGTTATTCTTCAGTTTGGGACAGTCATTCCGGAAATGTCCCGTGTTGCTACACTCGTAACAGGCTTTCATCCTGTAGTCTTTTGTTAGGTGACCATAACGCTTGCACTTGTCGCATGGGGTGCCACAAGGCCCGTCATGGTGGCGGATACATTTTGAACAGAAGGGTTTGTTTCCAGTGTACCCTTTCCTATCCCCAGATCCAGATGTATAGGCCTTAACAGTTGCCGGCCTTTTGTTGGTTTGGTTTTGGTTGTTGGGGCTTCCATCAGGTTTCCTCTTGTTATCCCCGGCACGGTTTCCACTGTCTTTTCCCATAGGCGTCCCTTGGCGGACAACCTGTGCCATAAGGCTGTGTGCCATACGGACGGCACTTTGAATGGTCTCTGGCTTGGTTGCAGTCACCATTCCTTGGATTTTTGAGAGAAGTCCCCAGATATACCTTTCAATCCTTTTGTACTCAGGGTCCACCATTGTTGGGCAAAGGAGTGCCAATTGGTGGAAGCGGGTGGTGTATCCAGCGATGTCGTTTTCCTTAACAGTAAGATTCCAAAATTCTACTTCTAGCTGCTGTAGTTCCTCCCTGGGACAGTATTCGTCCCTTATCATCTTTTTCAAGTCTTCCCACAGAAGTTGGTATGCAGCATCTATTCCCACAGTCTGAGCATAAGTGTTCCACCACATGAGAGCTCCATCTAATAGTGTACATGTAGAATACTTGACCTTGCACGCCTCGGTGCAGTTGTAGATATGGAATACCGATTCCGCCTTCTCGAACCATCGTATCAGACCTATGGCTCCTTCCGTGCCCTCGAAGCTTAAGGGTTTGCAGCTCATAAATTCTTTATATGTGCACGGTTTGGTTACTGGCTCTGTGTTTGTTGTACCTTCACTGCCTCGTGGATTTGAGCCACTATTTCTCGGTCCGGAGCCGCTGTTTCAATTGGCTTCGTAAGCGGCCATTGCATCAGCAACTCCTTGAGCAACGAGTTGCGCAATTTCAGCTTGGCTAAAAGTCTGTCTTCGCGGTGGCATGATTCTTAAATGAAAGAAAGTAAAAGAATGAATGAGATTCTTATACGAAGATTTAAATTATCGCAGGTGTATAAAGCATCACACACAACGATCAATAGTGTAAGGTAATAGAGTTAGTAGGAATGTGGTGTGGACTAGCTCGGGATATTATGGTAGTTCTCCACATCTCCAGAGTTGTGTTTAGTCAAATAGGAGATTCAAAAGTAGTCATAACAATGACCGAGTAGTGTTCTTAGAGTAGTCAATTATGACTGTGTTAACGTTTCGAAGTGAACAACTGTTTGGTAGGAATAGTTAGTAATCCCGTAGTTGCAAGTACCCCTGCCAGTAGTGATCAAAATGATCAAATCGTTGTTGAAATAGTTTGTGGGCTTAGTCATTGTGAGTACCCCTCGCGATACTACCCCAGTTGTGTTTATAGTGTTCAAAGTCGCAAACCAAGTTATGCGTGAATCGTTGGAATCCATCCAATTGTTGGAAGAACATTTCCTAGTATGTAGGTGTTGCAGTTGCCCAATTTCATTGGCGGACACCTGCACGACGATGGGTTCTAGAAGTTGGGGTATCGATAGTAGTAGTATGGATAGCGTAGGGTCTAGTTTCGAAGTGATCTGTTAGTCCTTCTAGTCGTGTATAACACAAGCGATTTGTAGGTTTACGATAAGAGGGAAGAGGAGAGTACGAAACAGAGATAGTAGATGTGTCGCGCCTAAGTGACGAATTCTCGTGTGGTTCTAGTTCCATTGGTTTATCCTCAGACGGAACCTCCTCAAGTAGGTCCTCTTTCGGATGGGTTCTCCTTAGTAGTATCGTTGTCTGATGCGTGTGGGCAAGCGGTTATCGTGGGTGTCTCCATAGTAGTTGGTAGGATTCGAGTCTCGTCCCCTATGTCGGGTGATGCTACGATAGGAAGGTCTGCCATCTCTTGTGGCGAGCGTATTAGTAAGTGAGGTCTGGGTATATACATATAATAGCCTAATATGTGTTGCATGTATAAGTTTGGTCCCATTTCTATCGTAGTCCAGGTCTACTAATGTATTCCCGTTTGCCATAACCATTTCAGAGCTTGCATCGATTCCCCTTTAATTGTACATAGTTGATCACGCTATGTTAAATTAAGTTCGAACGATGCAATACATGAACCAGTTATACCTAATGAGGAATACGATCTTAACGGTTATAGTCTAGGCCCACTAATGCAACCTAGTACGCTATAACCTTTAGCTCTGATACCAATCTGTCGCACCCCCAAATTTACTGTTCAGCGGAAGTCGGGTCGGGGCGCGACTAATCAAGTAATCATTGCACAAAGGTAAAGAAACGACTCTATATGAGACGTTTTGAAAATAGTACAAAAGTAGTTATATTGATATAATTAAAGGTTTACATTAGTCTCGAGTTTCGTGGGATGAAATCCTGAAGATTCTAATACATAACGATTATTACAAAAATAATGTAAAAAAATCTTCATATGCGTATAATGCATGCGAATCGAGCTAGCAAGCATCCCGTGGGCAACCCTACTGTTGCTGAGTACCTGAGAATACAACGCTAAAAGGTCAACCAAAAGGTTGGTAAATCTCACAGGTTTAATAGTAAATACATAGTTATGATACACAAGATTTATCAGTGATTTGCAACCAAGCTAATGAAATAAACAAATTAATGTTTCCGATTGCCATGAGCCCACGGTTCGAAGCCTAACCCGTTTTGTGCCTCCCGGAGGTGTCTAATCCGAAACACCTTTATGACAAATACTAAAGCGCCCGTTTGACGTGGTTATAGCAAGTAACCCGGACGGGGGTGTCATTCCCAAAATAGATCTATTCTCTAGTACTCGCGCTATCGCAATTAACGAATCATGTATGATGAGGACTTTTAGTGGATTAAAAACAACTCATGCAATTGCGTAAAAATAACCGAATACTTGTGTTCACGAAAAACAGTTAAGCATTTGTATCTCACCCCAAAGTATAAAAACAGTAAAACAGTAAAAGTGGGGCTGTAAGACTCACATGAGTCTTGAAAGCGAGCGTTTAAATTAATAAACGTATATCCAAAATGTAACCTTCTAGCGCCCTAAACACATAAGGTCATGTATGAGTGAATGTCTCAAAAGATCATTCATGCTAGTTGTCCACTCAACTAGTTATGTCCAAGTAGTTTATCGTTTGTTTAATTAAAAACGTGTGCGGGCCGTTGGTAACGTTTTGTAATAATAATTCCCGAAGACATTATTATTATGTTTTGTTTCGAACTAAAATATTTGGGGTTCGTTCTCGGTTTTAAAACTAAATTTTGAATATGGCGGTTTACGTTTAATGTACGAACCGTATTCGTTGACTTTGTTCAAACCAACTCGGTTTGACCCGAAACTTTTACACAACTCTTAAATATGTTTAAATGTCACAAAAAGTCAGTTTTTCCATTTTTTTGTAAGTCCACATGTATTGGTTTTTATTTTTATACCAAAACAGTCCACATTTTATATTTCCAGAAAATGTAAATTTTTGTTGGCACGATTTCAAAAATCATAAATCCGAAATAAAAAACAAGAAAAATCATAGATGTTCCTCTATGTCTTGACTACTTCCAGTAATTTTTCTAGAATTTTTAGGCAAGTCTAAGTATTTTTAAATATTACGTTTGTCCTCTGAGGTTCAAAATTGACCAGTTGGACACATGCAACAAGGTCTAATTTCTGGGCAAAATCTATATCTTTTCAAAGAAGGTTATCTAAACGACATTTGTACCTAACAAAATTTGTGAGATTTTGGTGGTGGTTTCAAGTTATTTGGAGATGTATATCTCGAGTTATGGTTAAAACCCTAAGAGTCATTTTCTGACTTTTCTGGGCAGATTATACCTGTTTTCTTACAAAAATTATTTAAAATAGTAAACGAGATCCAAAAATTATGAAACCATTTGGATTTGAAAGCCAACTTCTTGAGCTTGAGTTTTCTCTTTTGAATCATCCATTTTCATTAAGTTTTGAGTGAGAAACACTTAGGTGAAATTCGTAGCATTTTCTGGACAGAAAGTGCATGTTGCATTTTTGTAAGTTGTTGATGATGAAAAACGTTTTTAGCATGGTTTTTTGACATGAATCTTTTGAGTGAACATTTTAACATGTTAATCCAGTATTTTAGAGGTAGAATAAGTTTTCTTACAAAGAAATGGAAGAAGGAAAAGAAGGAGATGTTGTAGAGCTTGAATCCTTGAAAAATCTTGAAGTTTTGAAGTGGTGGTTGTACAACGGTTTATGATGGTCAAAGGTGGTTGGGTGGTTGTCAAGGGTGGTCTTGTGGTGGAATTGTGGTGGTAAATCTCCAGATTTTAGAGAGAGGAAATGAGGGTTAGAGTGAGGCTAGAGAGAGTTTAGAGAAAAGTTGGTTGAGTGAAGTGTGGAAATGAGGTTGTGTGTGAAAGTAAATAAAGGGGGTGTGGGTTAAGAAAAAGGGGCATGGGGGCTAATTTCTTGCAGATTTCAGGTGGGTCCCACCCCCATGTGTTGTGTTAAATTAATTCCTCAATTTGCGTTACGCGCGGTGCTCGTTTACCCGTTCGTTTCTTCGTTCGTTTAAACGTTAAATGTTTATTAATTATGTTTTTCGTTACGATTTTATAGCGTAAATTTTTTATTGAAGTTTTATTTAAAATACTTCATTTTAAGTTATTGAAATATAAATCGAGTTTTGTTCAGTTGTTAGGCGCGATTTGCACGTTTTTGTCGCGTTCGGTTACGTTTTAATCAAACGAGATACGTGTGTTATATTATAAGAATAATATAGGGTAAATAATAATGTTTATTAAATAATTTCATATTATCTAATAATTTGTTCACCAACGTCCGTATTTGCGTTGTCGGTTATTTATCCGACCCGAATTTGTACGATTTGAACGAATCGTATACGCGTGTATATATAGATATACAAATTTCCGCACATATTTAGCCTAATATAAACTAAATGCATGTAATTACCGATGTGTTAAGCGCAAGTAATTGTCCTAATTTGGAGGGTGTCAGAATTCACGTCAACAATTTTGTTGATGTTTTAACTATGTTTTTCAGGGAATTAACATTGAAGTAAGAATTGCATGCATTTTGGGGACCACGCCTACTACGAAGTTAGGATGCCACTTTTCTTATTAAACTCGGGATTTCCTTTGTATAACTATAAATCTTTTTAGTCATATTTATGAAATCCCCGTATAATATTATTTTCGCAAAGACGATCGTTATTTTGATAACACCACTACTTTTGTGACTTGATAAGTCGTAACCTTTGTAATAACAACAACCTATTGTGGCATCTTAATATTTATGTTCTGCGATAATCATATGCTCTATGTTTTATTGATCCAACCGGCTCACGCCCCGCGCACGTGCTTCTGCTGACCACTCGTTGACTTTTTGGCGGGGTGTGACAGAATTGGTATCAGAGCCATTGGTTATAGCGAACTAGAAGTTTTAGAGACGTAGACTATAGCCCTTGACTCGAACATTTCACTCATTTCATGCATTTGCATAAATCATATTTCACCGTACGCAAATAGTCTTACAGCATGTCTAGAGAATACCCTTTCCTCGTAACTGATACCGAGGAGGAACCATCCGAGCACGACTACGATAGCGACGACTTGTCTGTGTACGAGAATCTACTGTCCCGCTTTAGAGTGACCTCTGATGATGATAGTAGCGACACACCACCATTACCACCAACACTACCTCCGACGATGCCTAGAGCGACACCTGGTGTTAACGAGACATGGAACCTGTTCGCCGAAACAGCACGCGGACCATTGACAAGGACTACTACTAGGAAGACGACTGAACGTCTACTCGCCGGACCATTAGCGCCACGTGATAGAGCACCGACTGAGCTAGAGGACCCACAGGAGGAGCCGCCACTGAAGAGGCTTAGGACTACACACTTAGACTGGACGCCGAGCGTGTTGAGGCATTGGAGAGAGATTGAGGGTATCCCTTTAACCTATGAGAACGGTGAGTCATCCCAGTCACCACCGTCTCTCACTCTTACTGGAGAACCTATGGAGCTGATTATCCCTACTCTGGTCGCTATGGCCCACACCCACAGTAGGAGTCTCGCCAGGCTACACACATGTCATGGAGTTGCTGAGGGATGCATCCTGTCTGGATGGAGACATAATCTCCACATATGGACGCCTCGAGACTGTAGAGGGCCACATGTTCTCTGATAGAGAGGCAGCCCATACTACCCTAGCCCGTGTAGAGACACTAGAAGGACGTGCACGAGCGGCAGAGATCGTAGCTGGGATTAGTTTGATGATGACCGGGCTGATGACTGTCGTGGGGATGTATCTATCTTACTTTCATTAGACCTACGTATGCCGGATTGTGCCTACACTATATTGTACTGAAAACTTCTATTTAATGGGTATATAAGAACCCCATCACGTTTTGTATAAAACTCATGTATGAATGTTTTCATTTTATGTATAATATAGTGTATGGTTGTTTATATTTCGCTTTCTTTGTGTTGGCATTGATTATTATATCTTATCCATCTTTTATTTGTGTAATAGAACGAAACCATGCCACCCAAACGTCGAAAAACCACTAACAACCAAAGGAGCACAGAACCCCTCAACGCGGATTCAATTGAAGAACTCGTTAATCGACGAGTGGCCAATGCTATTGCCCAATATGAGACAAGTTCGCGAGAATGGAGCAAATGGTAGCGGAACTACATAGAATATTGCAGGAAGGAACCGAGCTGAGGAACGAACCAATGCGACCATAGAAACTGAGAATATCCAACGAGGGTGTTCATACAAATCATTCTTGGCATGTAAACCAAACAACTTTCACGGAAACGAGGGTGCTATAGGAATAGTTCATTGGATCAAAAAGATGGAATCAGTTGCTCACCCGACTGCATGGTAAAGTATGTTACTTGCACATTAGCTGACGAGGCATTAACCTGGTGGAATGCCCAAGTCCAAACTCTTGGACGAGAAGCCGCCAACTCCATCTCCTGGGAAGAACTGAAAACAATGATACTAGAAGAATTTTGTCCCCGTAGCAAACTACAGAAAATAGAAACCGAACTATCGGACATAAAGATGACTGGTTCTGATGTCACCGCCTACACCACAAAATTTCAGGAGCTAGCACGGCTAGTGCCACACATGCTTGCGCCGGAGTACAAGTGCATTGAAAGGTACATTTGGGGATTAGTACCCCAGATCAGGAGTTTGGTAACATCGTCTCGACCCCCCACATTCAAGAGCGCCGTTAGCTTGGCGCAAAGTTTAACCGATGAAGCGTTGAGGATGGGGTCACTGGCAAAGAAAACTGGGCCGGGAAGGAGTGAACCGAACAGTACTGAAGGAAGAACTTTTGGGACAGAGAAACGTGTAGGGTCCAATTACTCGATCGTTCAAATTCAATCACAGATTAACGAATGCGGAATCTCCAATAACCTGCTTTGATTCAATTGTATACGTACGAAACTCACGGTGAATCACACAAACACGTAAATAACTTTCTCACTTTTATTAACTTCAATCACAAACGGTTACAGACTCAAATTCGCAGTTACAATCACTTGCCTCTCTCTCTCTCGTACGTACTTACATTCAAACTAACTCACATATATATAGACATTGTTCATGCGAACTTAAGTAGCGAACTTATCAAAGTCTGCGAACTTAGCATAAGTTCGCATGACAAGTTCGCACTAACCTTAAGTTCGCAGATCAGTTTACAAAAATGCTAAGTACAAAATCAACTTCTAAACTCCAAGTTGCATGACAAACTTGTTGCACCAACAAACTCCTCCTTGTCAGCAGCTTGGATGATTTGAATATTCTTCAAGTCCAATTCCTCGGAAGGTTGCTGCCTGCATGAACTCCTTGTGTACAACAAACTTCTACAACTCTCTGATATTTGATCGCCTGAGCTTTATCTTCTTGATTGCAAAGAAGCTTGTGACTGTTTAAGCATTCTAAGTCTTCTTTAGATAAGTTTATCAAACTCAAAGGATCGAAGACGAATGTAGTTACCAACTTGGGATTCATGTTATGCCTCATCTCTTCTTTCTCATAACAAAATATTTCAGCTTCCTGAGTTCTTCCATTGAAAGTCCAATAGTTGAATTTCTTTGCAAAATTAATTGGAAGTCTTTCCAGAGGAATCTTCTTCAAACACTTCACAGGAGGATATATCAATTTAATCCATGGCTTTTCCGTCAGAGGATTAATCTTCTTGTAGATCTTTCGTCTACCAAGACTTGGTTTTAACCGAATACATCCCTGCCTGACCTTCTTTCTCAATGTCTTCTCGAACCACGTAGCAAAGTACTCATCGGAATGATTAATCTCAACCTTCGGCAGTGTGCTGAATGCTTTGAAGCTTCGCTTGAAGTATTTCAGCCCGTCGGTCTTTTTCTCGATAATTACTTTATTGTCACCATCGTACTTCCAACTGATTATTTGACCAACACATTCGTCGTCTTTAAGCTTGTAAAACTTCTTCTTTATCAGTGGAGACTGGCGTTATTGGATCTTTAAACCATCCAGTCGTATCCAATCTACTCGAGCTTGTACTAGCTTGCTCTTTACCCAAATCTTCAACATCAGAATCAACCCAATCTTCCACAATAACCTCCTCTTCTTCTTCTTCTTCTTCTTGACCAACATTATCATAAAAATTTATCTCATCAAAAATCTCTTCACTTATATCTTCATCCTCTCTTATATTCACAAATTCCATATCCTCATCATCTGATAGCTCAAACACACCTTCTTCAAACGGATTTTCATCAAACTCTGGATCCAGAATCTCATTTCCTAACTCAAGAATATTTTGAAATCCTGATAAATCATCTTCATTTATCGTTTGCAACGGTTCATCTTCAGCCTGACCTTCATAAACAACCATAGCCAACGGATTTGTATCTACAAAATCTTGACCATCAGCTTCATCATTCAAATCAGGTTGATCTCTATCTCCACCGTCATCACCATCATTATTATCATCACCAATATCATCACCATCATTACCATCATCATCACCATCATTATCATCATTAAATGGAATATTCTCCCCCAGATCGGCCTGATTTAATTCCGAGTCTGTAATACGGGCCTCCAGGTCGTTAATCCTTTGATTTTGAGCCAAAATCGTATGATTTTGCTCTTCAAGCTGTTTGGATTGTTTTTCAATTAAAGCTCCTTGTTCATCAATCCGTTTCTCTAACCCTTGAATTAGAGACAGCAAACTAACTCCTGGTTGTTGTTGTTGTTGGATTTGCGGTTGAGGTTGTGGTTGTGGTTATGCTTGTGATGTAGATGTACCAGCTGTAGATTTAATCTTTGAAATTCTCGAACGTACACGAGCTGGCTGTTCCAGAGGAACATATTCATTATCCGATCCTTCTTCTCTTCCCCTCTTTCGGTTTTTCCTCTGATCAACAATTCTTTTCTCATACTTTCTCATTTGTTGCTCATTAATTATTCCTCGTTTTCGCATCATAGCAAGAGATCTCTGATCATAGATCGTATCTGAGTCGCTTGAGGATTCACCAACAGTCTTACTTGCAGTTGCTTCTGAATCCGACTCAATCTCAGCTTGTTCATTAATTTCCTCATTATTACCTCCATCACCCTCTTGGCCAATCGGCTGTTCTTCAAATAAAAATTCAGCATCAATCTCATCTTCATGAACTAATGGTTCTTAGACAGGTTGGTCTACATCTACCCAACCGTCCTCAGGAGGAGCCACATATCCTTCGTCTACTATGTGCCCAAATAACTCAACCATCTGTGGAATCGGTTCCTTTACTGCTGAATAGTCTTTGTAAATTCTCTTTGTCATTGGAATAAGACGAAGAGGAATTCCCACCACTTGTAGATTTGGCAATAAATGATTCAAAACAAGTTGCACAAATTGAGGATACAGGTAAAATCTCGTGGCCGTATGTGTTACATTATGCACCATACCAGTAAACACATAGCCAGAGAAGTTATATGGCTTGTTCAAAGTTAAGGCGGCCATTGATGACGCCAACTGATGATTTATTCCATCATAACCTCCTTTTCTTGAACTCAAGCAATGAATTAACGTGTGCATCATAAACCTCCAGTTTGCACATAGCTTAGCTTTTCTGTACTGATCAGGAGACACCTCTTGATATCCTATCCTCTGGAAAAAATCCACTAATCAACGTACTCGGGAAAATTGTTCTATCTTCTGGATGATCATTAAACTGAAGCACAGTTCGGATTATTTCATCGGTTATCCTTACTTCATGTCCCATTACCACAGAGAAAATTGTTGGAACATCATCAACCGTCTCATATCTAACATTATCCCAGAATTGGATAATATGTTCCCATCCTATCACAAGATCAGTAGTAATAGCAAAAGAAATCCTTGATCTCTGAAGAAATTGAACCATCTGTAAAAATGGAGCTGAAGAATCCACAGATACATCCAAAAAGGCTGTGATGTTATGCCTTCCATCAAAATTCTTCTTAATAGCATTAGCAGGAATAGCCATCTGAAAGCTATAAGAGAAATATGTATACAAACTCGATTGTTAGAACAAAATCAGATTTCAGCTCAAAATTTTTCTAAGTGTTCATAACTGCGAACTTAAGCTAAGTTCGCATGTACAGTTCCTGCGTATTTAATATAAGTTCGCATGTACAGTTGAATTAATAGTTTAAAGTATCGAAGGATGCGAACTTAAATAAGTACGCTGGCACTGTTGATACGAACTTGTTTAATAAGTTCGCAGTAACACTTGAATATTTTAGACAAATATCGGGTTGTACTGTAGCTGCGAACTTGTAATAAGTTCGCAAGAACAGTAACAGATGATCGAACAAGTTACAGATTTCCTTCAATTTTGATGTAAAAATCCAATCAAACATATGATTTAGACCGGTTTACCATTTAGAAGCATATCTATAACAATTTCGACAACTTTTACCCGCAGATTAACACCCAACTTCAAAAACCCATTTAACCCGTCACTTCATTTTTGAAATCGAGACTAATTAACCTTGATTAAAGATCTATAAACGTACCAGTTGATAGATCTAAGGTTATTGATCACGATTCAAGCAGAAAAACACAGATCTAACGGTTTGAAATCACAAAGGATCGAAAAAGCACAAGTTCGCGCTCGTTTGATAAGTTCGCAAGTAAGTTCGCAGGTGTGAACAAGTTCGCATACTTGTGAACAAGTTCGCATAAACAAAGGATCTATAGGTACACACTATCTGCGAACTTGTGAACAAGTTCGCATAAACAAGTTCGCATAAATAGTGATTACGAACTTACTGTGCAAATTTATTTAAACATTTTGAAACATTTTCAATTTAGTTCAAGTTTCTCATGAGATTTTAGATACTTTTCATATAAGAGTGACTTAGAATAAAATAAACATAGAATTAAAATCTTTTTGTATTTTTCACTTTTGATTATATACAAACAAACAAAAATACACAATAAACGAAAAATCTTTTTGTGAGGAAAATTAATGTGCCAAGGGATCATATCAGCAAATGTATGTCTCATTTTAGGATATTTAAGACTATTTTTGATATCTAGTATTTCGTATTATTTAATACTAACTTAAACATAGTTTTTAAAACATCTTTTCTAAATATAGACAATCCAAGACGATTATTGATATTATTGTCCATCTAAACATTCTACACTCATGTTTCTTAAACAAGAACTATTATTATTATTGATATTATTTGTGAGCTCCAGATCTTGACATACTCTTGATTATTATGAATTTATGTTTGGGCCCAAATTAATTTTTGAGAAAACTCATAATTACAGGTCTGTACTAAGTACAACAAATTAATTATTAGTTTTAAGAATCACTAATTTGGATGTCTTTGAATAAACTAATGACAACAGGTCTGTATTTTCATACAACAATAGTTATCAATAGCTTGTTCAAAAACACATATTAGACACACTTACATACAGGTCTGTATTTTCATACAACAAAGTATATAAGTATGACATAACCCAATATACTAATAGAATCCAGATCAGCATTATATGCAGCAAAGGATCTAATTCGTATATTTCTTGATAATTATTTTATTTTTATTTTTTTTTTCTTTCAAGATTTAAGACTTTTAAAAAGTCATATGTCAAGAAATGTATCTCCAAATAATATGATTAGATTTTTTATAATTTGTTTTAGAAACTATCCTGTAGATTGCATATCAATACATCATATGATGAAGTTGTCTATTACTTAGAAATTATGATTTAAAACTATTTTTAAGCCTTCTAGCATATAAAAAAATAGTATTAAATTTGAATTATATGTACATACACCGCTGATGTACTATCATTTCCCTTATTTTTACACAAAAATCTCCCCCATTTTTCGTATTTCTATTGTTTTTGTAGTTTTTAAATTTTTTAATGTTTTTGGATTTTTAATATTTTTCAGTGTTTTTGGATTTTTGAAATTTTGTAGAAAACAATAAAAGTAAAAATTTCTGGTCACTCAAATATGATTTAAAGATTTCATCCCAATCATAGAAATAAGTTCCTCGAAATGATCTTTTGAAAAAGCTTTTGTAAAAAGATCCGCTTTCTGCTTTAACGTATCAAGATGGACTAAGGTTATCAGCCGCTTTTCGAAACAATCCCGTATGATATGATGTCTTATTTCAATATG
Organism: Gnaphalium uliginosum; assembly: GCA_963930675.1. Classification (NCBI taxonomy): domain Eukaryota; kingdom Viridiplantae; phylum Streptophyta; class Magnoliopsida; order Asterales; family Asteraceae; genus Gnaphalium; species Gnaphalium uliginosum. The sequence continues at coordinate 37,388,248 of OZ005682.1, forward strand.
TTTTGTTTTCGAATGTTGTACGGGGTTTCGAATTACTTGTATAGCGGCTGTGTTGTCAATATGGATAGGAGTAGCAGTAATAAGCGATCGTCCACCAATACTTCGAATATTCACTGGACCGAACATATCCATGTGTAACATCTCTAGAGATGACTGAATTGTGTTAACTGTTTTTGACATATGCGACTTTTTGAACTGTTTGTTGGTGCATATTTGTATGTCTGTCAGTTGGTCTTAGCTTGTAATAGTTTGTTAAGTAATTACGACGTTTTGTCTATTATTAGTATATTACAAGTTTTGTTTTAGGCGACACAGAGCCTGTGTCGCTTATGCGACACGAGGCTTGTGTCGCATGAACTGGTTGTGCGACACAGAGGTTGTGTCGCAGGTCAGTTTCGGTTTCTCTATAAATAGAGCATTTCGGCCTCATTTGTGTGGTTGACGAATCCAGGGTTCCAGAGAATATATTGTAAGGCAATTCCGTGTATCAAGCTAATTGGTTATTATATCAATATACATTCGATTTGTGTTTGATTCGTTTGTGTTTTACGTACTTTATACAATCGTTTGAATTCCACCTCTCGATTGTTTGTGTTGATCCGGTTAGGTCCAAGACAAGGGTTCCTACAAGTGGTATCAGAGCCTGCGTGCCATTGAAACAACACCTAAGACTTCTGCCGGAACTCAAACCGATGATGTAAATAATTCGGACATTAATGAAAATTTACTTTTAGATTATTTTGCATCGTCTGAAAACATTCCAGGTCAACCGATACCTATAGCTGTAGATTACTCTGAAGCAAATATCACGTATCTACAAAGCTTAATAAATCCGGTGAATAATGATGATATATCTTATGACTTTGAGGATGTTGAGGCTGAACCGGAGATACCCTCAGATGAAGACGTGTATGAAGAGTCAACTCGTCCGGAATCTCCTATTGAAAGACAAAGTGAGCCTACTCAAGCTCAACCAGAAGAACCGTATGATCCCGATGCACCTATCATTGAATCGGATTCTTCTGAAGATGAACATGAATCTGCCTCTAAATCGTCATCATCAGCACAGTCCAAGTCTGTCGTGAGTTATCATACTGCGGCTGTGGCACCTACTATTTGTAAATCTTACAAAGTTCGAGGAGATTTCACTGGCCTGATTTATAGCTGGAAATTCGATGCTGAAACCTCTCTCATTCAAATTAAAAGAAAGGATGGCGTTCAATACTTCCGGCCGAGATTCAATTGCATCAGCACTTTGCCGAAGGTTGAACTTAATCGTCTTGCGCAATTAGAATTGGTAAATAATTCAAACGACTCTCGTGGCGCTTTCATTCAAAAGGTTCTTAGAAGAGAAATTTTTAGCAGACACTATGTATGGATAAGACCTGAGCTGGGCGTTCGTTATTGTTTCAAGAAGAAGCTAGATCCGAGAACTCAAGAGCCTATTGTGAAATATAAATATCCGCCAGCTGCAAGTCTAAAAAGTGTTCCACTTGAAAAATTACCTTTGAATTTGTTAAGAAAATTTAGGTATTGGTGGTAGGACCCGAAGACTGGTGAAGCTGTAATTGAGTATCTAAATGAAAGAGACCAGGAACAGGGTTCGGGAGAGTGGATTCATTCTCAACAGTTAAGAGGCTCAACTATTCGTACTTTTGATCCTATAAGCCTTATCAATCTAACGAGATATGACTTAAGAGTTCTTCATGCCAACAAGATTCAGCATTATGATATTGATCAAGAAGAAGCTCTAAAATTTCAGAAGATTGTTGAGATTTGTTTAAAGATGGGAATACATGCTGGTGGCACATTCCCTGCAGGCTGGAAGTGTTAAAAGATTTTTGAAGACCAAGCTGAAGACACGGGGGAGTTTGTTGGTGCATATTTGTATGTCTGTCAGTTGGTCTTAGCTTGTAATAGTTTGTTAAGTAATTACGACGTTTTGTCTATTATTAGTATATTACAAGTTTTGTTTTAGGCGACACAGAGCCTGTGTCGCTTATGCGACACAAGGCTTGTGTCGCATGAACTGGTTGTGCGACACAGAGGTTGTGTCGCAGGTCAGTTTCGGTTTCTCTATAAATAGAGCATTTAGGCCTCATTTGTGTGGTTGACGAATCCAGGGTTCCAGAGAATATATTGTAAGGCAATTCAGTGTATCAAGCTAATTGGTTATTATATCAATATACATTCGATTTGTGTTTGATTCGTTTGTGTTTTACGTACTTTATACAATCGTTTGAATTCCGCCTCTCGATTGTTTGTGTTGATCCGGTTAGGTCCAAGACAAGGGTTCCTACACTGTTTCCCCTTTTTACAGGCGACACAGAAATCATTTAAGCCAAAAGTCTGATGCGGGATTCCAACAACCAAATCATTCTTCACCAATTCATTCATCTTTCGAAAATGAATATGCCCCAAACGTCGATGCCATAACATAGAGTCTTGTTCAGAAGCCTTTGAAAAGAAACAATTCAGATTTTCGTCTGAAGTTGTTATCGTGCTCATATCCAAAACATAAGTGTTCTTTCGTCTAAGAGCACGCATAACAATCCACTCTTCCGGAATAGTAAACCCTGGTTTCTGAATTAGGCATTCAGTATCTGTAAATGCAGTCGTTTACTTTTTGTCACACACTTGTGACTAACTTAACAGATTATATTGAAGCTGTTCACAGAAGTTCACTTTCTCGAAACTCATTTTCCCATTCGACACAGTTCCTTCACCTGTTATCTGTCCACCTTTATCCCCAGCGAAATAGACATATCCTCCATTGATCGGCTTGATGTGGGACAATAGAGAGATATTTTCGGTCATGTGACGTGAACACCCGCTGTCAACATACCAAATGTTGTCCACCGGTCGTTGTTCCTGTTCACGCACATTTTAAGAACAAGATTAGTTAAACTTGGACACCCAAGCCTTCACGGCTTTGGGCTGTCCATCATCACCCCTAATGATCACGTCAATCAATTTCGAATGTTTCTCGAAATCATGATTGACTGAAAACGTGTCATCTGATTTCCCAATCCCCTCATCTTTCACATTCTTCCAAACACTTTTATTTTTAAACAAATCCTTTGACTTGACATCAGTATGTGAATTTGATCGTTTTTTAGTAAACAAATTTGAAAATGGTTTTCTACCGGAGTGTTGTTTTGGTTTAGTACGATCAAATTTCATCCTTTGTTGTCTTTCAAAAGCCAAACAATCACGAACGATATGACCTTGTTGTTGACAAAAGAAACAAGTTCTTTTCTCAACAAACATACGTAATGAAGAAATGTGTTTCTTAACACCAAATGAAACTTTAGGAACTTGTGAAGGTAAACAAGAGTTATGAGAACAACAAGAGTGAGATTTTGAAGCATTTGATTTATCACAAGATTTTTCTTGTTGTAGATTTGTTACTTCTTTCTCTTTTGTTTCAGAAGATGAAAGAGTTGAAGAATTTTTTCCTTTTGAAGTTGAAGCCTTTTCTTTCTTTTTAGATTTTTCTTTCAAAGGAGATTTTTCTTTTTTAGATATGTTGGCTTTAACTTCTTTGGATTCCACAACTTTTTCATCATTTCTTTTAGTTTTGTCATCACCGAAAGAAGTTTCGGTGTTGACTTTCTCATCAACCCTGTTATTTCCCTTCACAAACCCTTTAAGAACTTTTTCTTCACAACTCTCCACATTCTTTTCTTTCAATTCATCCATAACACTTGGAGACACATAATCCTTGATTGGATCCAAATCAGGCATTTGAGTGTAAGTCATGGGTGGAGGAACCGCATGATATCCAATACCAGATTTGGATTTGGTGTCAGTGTTTTGGGAATGAATTATTGTATCCAGTAGAACTGATGAGGCTGAAAGATTAGAAAATTTTCTTTCAAAATTCAAGATTTTACTTTCAGCCTCAGCAAGTTGTTTATTCAACTGATCAAGTTTAGTAAGATAATTGTCTATTGCAGCCTGCTTATTTAAAATCGTGATTTTCAACTCCTGATTAGTTGATGTCAAAAATTTTGATTTTTCTTCATAAAGTTTTTCGTTTGGTTTTAAAACACGATTAGCAAGCTTGACTTGCTCCAGATCAGTTCTCATACTCAAGCTTTGATCTTGAAACAATTTGATCTTATCCTGCAATTCAGCGCATGTATCACATGGTTTGGTAAAAGCATCAGTATCAACCTCTGATATTTCCACCTGTGAACTCCAGTCATACGGGCCACTAGAAGTTGATACTAACGCAGATGAACCAGATGAACCAGATCCATGCTGCACATTCCTTGTTTGTTGGGGTGTAGGAAAATTTGGCTTTGTAAATCCAGATGCAGGTTGCTTAGATTTTTCACACTCTCGTGCAAAGTGACCATAATTTTGACAATTGTAACATCGAACTTTACTTTTGTCAAAACCAGGTCCTTGACGAGTTCCCCCAATCTTTGATCTTCCAGTTCTTTGCAAAAACTTTTTAACTCTCCTTGTGAGCATTGCCATATTCCATTGCAAATCCATTTCTTCCAAATCGTCACGATGGATTTGATCAAAATCTTCATCAGTAAGATTAATGGAAGAAAGCTTTCCAGAAACAAAACCATCATAGGAACTTAAGAAGGCATTGAATAAAGCAATATGATCTTCTGGAATCTTTGAAGGCAACGCAGACACAGCTTTAGAAGAACTAGACTGGTTGAGATTTGCATTGTAAGCATATGAACAGCAATCATTTTCACTTCCAAAAATATTCTCTGAATTTCCACAAGATTGATTTGGTCCTGAGAATAGAGCAACTCCAGCTGTTTCTAGCGGAGAAACAACACTGTATAAACTTGGATCTTGTAAACCAGAAGTTTCTGAGGCTTATGTTTTTCTTTCAAGTTCATATGCCTGAAGTTTTCCAATAAGTAAATCGAGAGTCCAATCAACATTATATTGACTATCCGCAAGCATAATTGCTCTAACTTCCCAGTCCTTTTTAGGTAGTGCTTTCAGCAATTTCTTGTTAACTTGCACCTTTGGAAGAGTAATATTCACTTCTCTCAATTCGCAAATTAACAGAGAGAACCTTGAAATCAAAGCATCAAATGACTCGTTTAGCGGACTACGAAACAAGTCAAATTTCTTTTTAAGAAGTTCTTGTCTACTCTGTTTATATTCTTCGTTTCCTCCATATCTCATAGCCAAAGCTTCCCATAGATCAAATGTTGTAAGATGCATTTTAAACATCATCAACATATCTCTAGGCAAACTCATTGAAATCCGATTGAAATTGCGTAATTAAATTTTAATTACGTATGAGTGTATAATATAATATACAAAATGTTCCGTAATTAGTCCTATTTCACACTAATTACAAGTAGTAATAACCAACGATTAATTACTAATGACGGCCTAATTCGCCGGGTGTCACATTCTCCCCTTGTTAGAAGACTTTCGTCCCGAAATTAGCTTGTTGCCGTGGGTTGTGTGGCATCTAAGAATAGATGTGGGTATTTCTATCGCATTTGGTCTTCCCGTTCCCAAGTGAATTCAGGACCACGCCTGGAATTCCACCGGACTTTAACGATGGGAATACGACTCTGTTTTAAGCGTTTGACCTCTCGGTCCATGATTTCCACAGGTTCTTCGACGAAATGAAGTTTGTCATCGATTTGAATTTCGTCAAGAGGAATGATAAGTGTCTCATCAGACAGGCATTTCTTCAAGTTAGAAATGTGAAAAGTGTTGTGCACGCCACTAAGTTCTTGGGGTAGCTGCAATCGATATGCCACCGGACCAATTCTCTCAAGAATTTCAAACGGTCCGATGTATCTAGGATTTAACTTTCCGCGTTTACCAAAACGAATGACACCTTTCCAAGGTGACACTTTCAAAAGAACGTGGTCCCCGACTTGAAATTCGAGGTGTTTGCGTCTCACGTCAGCATAACTCTTCTGACGATCACGTGCGGCTTTCAACCGGTTTTGGATGCTTACGATTTTCTCAGTTGTTTCGTGAATGATCTCAGGACCGGTGAGTTGGCTATCTCCCACCTCAGTCCAACAGATGGGTGAACGGCATTTTCGTCCGTAGAGTGCCTCAAAAGGTGCAGCCTTTCTGCTGGTGTGATAACTGTTGTTGTACGAAAATTCGCACAGAGGCAAGTGATTTTCCCAAGAGTTACCGAAGTCAACTACACAGGCTCGTAGCATATCCTCCAGTGTTTGAATAGTTCGTTCGCTTTGGCCGTCAGTTTGCGGGTGATAGGCTGTACTCATATCTAAACGAGTGCCTAGAGATTTTTGTAATGTTTGCCAAAAGCGAGAAGTGAATCGACTATCTCTATCAGAGATGATTGAGATGGGCACGCCGTGTCTTGACACAACCTCTTTTAGATAGAGTCGTGTCAAACGTTCCATCTTGTCAGTTTCCTTGATGGCCAGAAAGTGAGCGGATTTGGTAAGCCGGTCGACGATCACCCAAATGGTATCACAACCGCTTCGTGTTTTTGGGAGTTTAGTGATGAAATCCATGGAAATCTGTTCCCATTTCCATTCAGGTATTTCAGGCTGTTGTAGCAATCCGGATGGTTTCTGGTATTCGGCTTAACCTTTGAACAGGTGAGGCATTTACTGACGTACGTAGCTATGTCAGCTTTCATGTTGGGCCACCAATACGACTCTTTGATGCCATGATACATCTTGTCAGGTCCAGGATGTATAGAGTATCGAGATTTGTGATTTTCATCCATCACCAATTCTCGTAGGTTCCCAAAGTTCGGTAACCAAATTCTGTTAGAGAAGTATCGGACTCCATCGGGTTTGATTTCGAATTGTTTATCCATGCCCCTTAACGCTTCGTTTTTCACGTTCTCTTCCCTGAGTGCCTCAAGTTGCGCGGTGTGGATGTGAGTGGTGAGGTTGTTATGTATAGTCATACTGAAGGCTCGAACTCGAAGTGGTTTCGTTCGTTCTTTTCGACTCAAGGCGTCGGCAACAACGTTCGCCTTGCCTGGGTGATAGCGGATTTCGCAGTCGTAATCGGTAAGTAGTTCGACCCATCGACGATGTCTCATGTTCAGATCCTTTTGATCGAAGATGTGTTGGAGACTTTTGTGATCGGTGAAGATTGTACACTTGGTACCGTATAGGTAGTGTCTCCAGATCTTAAGCGCGAAGACTACAGCTCCTAATTCCAAATCGTGAGTCGTGTAATTCTTTTCGTGAATTTTTAATTGTCGAGAGGCGTAAGCAATGACTTTTTCTCGTTGCATTAACACACAACCAAGTCCTTGGTGTGAGGCGTCGCAGTAAACTACGAAGTCATCGTTGCCTTCGGGTAGGGACAAGATTGGTGCACTGCAAAGTTTTTGTTTCAGTAGTTGAAATGCTGATTCTTGTTTGTCAGTCCAATCAAACTTCTTTTCCTTCTGAGTCAGGGTAGTTAAAGGTTGAGCTATTTTTTAGAAATTTTCAATGAATCGCCGATAGTATCCAGCAAGTCCTAAGAATTGACGTACTTCAGTTGGGGTTGTAGGTGCTTGCCAGCACTTGATAGCCTCAATCTTGGATGGATCGACATTTATTCCTTGACTGTCGATGACGTGGCCTAGGAATTGTACGGTTCGGATCCAAAATTCGCATTTGGAGAATTTGGCATACAACTCCTCGTGTTTGAGTAGCTCGAGGATGGTTTTCAGGTGTTGTTCGTGTTCTTGTTCATTACGCGAGTAGATCAAGATATCGTCGATGAATACGATCACGAATTTGTCTAGATATGGTTTGCACACCCGATTCATAAGGTCCATGAATACAGCCGGTGCGTTGGTTAATCCAAACGGCATGACTTGAAATTCGTAGTGGTCGTATCGAGTTTGGAAAGCGGTTTTCGGGATGTCGTCGTTTTGAACACGCAATTGGTGATAACCTGACCGTAGGTCAATTTTTGAGTAAACACTCGATCCTTGAAGTTGGTCAAATAAATCATCGATTCGAGGTAGTGGGTACCGATTCTTTACAGTTAGTTTGTTCAGTTCACGGTAATCGATACACATTCGGAAAGATCCATCTTTCTTTTTGACGAAGAGAACCGGAGCTCCCCAAGGCGAAGAACTAGGTCGAATGAATCCCTTATCCAGGAGTTCCTGTAATTGGGTAGATACCTCCTGAAGTTCGGAAGGGGCTAAACGGTAAGGTGCTCGTGCCACGGGTGGTGCACCGGGCACTAGATCGATTTGAAATTCGACTTGTCGAGGCGGAGGTAGGCCAGACAAGTCTTCAGGGAAGACTTCAGGAAGATCCCGTACCACGGGCACGTCTTCAAGTCGCTTCTCCTCCGACTCCTTCTCGGTTACGTGTGCCAGGATTGCCTGATATCCTTTCCTCGGATATTTTCGAGTTTTCATGCACGAGATGATATTTACTCTCGATCCCCCGGTCTCCCCTTGTATGATTAAGGTGCTACCGGTGGCGAGAGGAATACGGACGATTTTATCGAAGCAAATTATTTCAGCACGATGTTTGGACAGCCAGTCCATGCCTATGATAATATCAAAGTTCCCGATTTCGATGGGTATAAGATCTATGGGGAAAAGTTCGTCTGCGAGGTTTAAAGTGCAATTAGGTATTACACTTTCGGCTTCAATCAGTTTGCCATTTGCTAATTCTACGGTGTACTTAGTATCTAAGGCAGTGGGAGTGATGTTGAGTAGTGGACATAACTCATTTGATACAAAACTTTTATCGGCTCCAGTATCGAATAGAACAGAAACGGATAAATCGTTGAGGAGAAACATACCCGTAACAACGTTGGGATCTTGACGGGCTTCTCCTGCGTTGAGTACAAAGTCTCTGCCGCGGGAGTTGTTGTTATTGTTCCTGTTGTTGTTGTTGTTGTTGTTGTTTCGTTTCGGGCATTCATTTCTGAAGTGCCCCGGGTTGCCGCACTCAAAACAGGCTTTCGGTGCGTTAGGATTGGCGTTTGAGTTGGTGTTTAGGTTGGGAGTTCGGCAATCCCTGGTTTGATGTCCGTAGCGCCTGCATTTGTTGCATTTTGAACAGAAAGGTTTGCTTCCAGTGTATCCCTTTTTCTCCCCAGACCCTGAGGTATAGGCCCTGACGGAATTGGACCTTTTATTATGTTGGTTGCTGTTATTGGGGTTCCCTTCCCACCTTCTCCTGTTGTCACCCGTTTGTGACCCCGTATCTTTTCCTGCAGGTGTCCCACGACGGACGGGGATGGTCAATCCCAAATAGTACTATTCTTTAATACTAACGCTAAGATCCATACTAACGAAACTATGATGTGTTGAGGACTTTTGAGTGGATTATGAAAGTGAAACTCATGCAATCCGTATATGTGTAAATCTGTACTCGTGTTCATGAAAATAGTGCATGTATTCTCACCCCAATAGTTAAAACAGTAAAAGTGGGGCTATGAGACTCACCTGAGTCTTGAAAGCGTGCGTTTAAATCAATAAACGTATATCCAAAGATGTAACCTTCTGGCGCCCTAAACGCACAAGGTTATATATGAGTGAATGTCTCAAAAGATCATTCATGCTAGTTGTCCACTCAACTAGTTATGTTCGATGTTGTTTGTTCCATGATTACGTTTAGAAAACATGTACGACCCGTTGGTGAGGAGTTTTTGTAATAATAATTCTTGTATGTATTATTATTAGGTTCGGTTTCGATGTATATTTGTAAGAGTACCGGTTGTGTGTATCCAAATAATTATCATAGTTACCGTATTAGTATGTGAGTTAAACATTTCGTGAAAACATGATGTTGATCCACCTGAGTTGTACAGTAATTAATGTGAAAGCTCACAGGGTTGCGACACTATGTTAGTGTCGCAGTGTGCGAAATTTGGTGAGAGTGAAGGTTATCAGTCTGTGCATCACAGACTCAGGGTTCAGGTGCTGCGAAGTGAGTTGTCCTGCGAACCGAGTGGTTCTGCGAACCGAGTGGTTCTGCGAATCGAGTTGTTTATGTTGCAGGTTAATACTGTTGGTTAATACTGTTGGTTGTCACCAGTAGCGACACAAGGTTTGTGTCGCCAAGCTCGAGAAGGTTCAGTCTGTGTGACACAGACTGAAGTTCGAAAGGTCTTTGCGACAGAAGGTTTTGTGTCGCCATATTCACAGACTGAAGACTTAATATAGACTGAGGTCAAGGGTTGCGACACAAATGTTAATGTCGCTAAGTTCGCGAGAGTTCAGTCTGTGCAACACAGACTTAACTCTTTCACAGACTGAAGGTTTACAGAATTTCTACTGCTCGCTTAGTTTCTACTGTGGGTTCTTTTCCTTCATTAGTACTGCTAGTTCATTTACATTATTAGTACTGCTAGGTTGTTTACATTATTAGTGTTGCTGATCGTTTACATTATAAATACTGCTAGTGCAATTACATTATTAATACTGCTAGTGCACTTCCTTAGTTTCCACTGCTAGCTCATTTTTACCCGGTTACCACTGTTAGTGTATTTCCCTAGTTTCCACTGTTAGTTATTTTACTTTATTACTACTGCTAGTGTATTTACTAGTTTCCACTGCTAGTTCGTTTACTCGGTTACTACTGTTAGTGTATTTTACTTAGTTTCCACTGTTAGTGCATTTTACCTAGTTTCCACTGTTAGTGCATTTTACCTAGTTTCCACTGTTAGTGCATTTTACCTAGTTTCCACTGTTAGTGCATTTTACCTAGTTTCCACTGTTAGTGCATTTTCCTTTATTGCTACTGTTAGTTCATTTTACTCACCACTGCTAGTGTATTTCTACTGTTTGTTTCTGGGAAATCATTTTCGTTCACGGGTTTCGATTTTAGAAATTTCGCCTTGGACCCGATGCTTTTACACGTTAAATCTTACTATTTTTACACACGTAAAAGTAGGCCGGTTTTCGGTAAGAAATTATAAATGGTTTTCTGGTAAGTTTCTTTAAGAAGTTTGTTTTAAGATTCTTTCAAGTGGGTTTTCAGTTTATACTTCGTGAGTAAACTTACTAGCATGTTAAACCCAGAAAATCTTACGAATAACAAAATAAGTTGAGAAAAGTGTGTTCTTACCCGAAAAATGTGTGACGAACAAGTTGTGAATGAAAAATCGTGAAGATTGACTCCTAGTTCCCCGTTAATCTTCTTGTGATTTTTGGTGAGATATGAGAGTAAAAGTGAAAGAAAATGTTTTCTGTTTGTGTTTGCTGTGGGGAGGGAAATGAGGGAAAGTTTTGGGTAAAGTCTTCTAAGATTTTGATCAATGAAAAGTTAGATTGTGTGTGTAAGTAACTAAAATGATGATATTCTCTGGGGGAGTGTATGGAGCCGGTCTAGGGGTCCTAGACTTTGCAGACTTTTATCTTGTGTGGGCTCCCACCTTATTTCTCACTTGACTATTAATTTAATTGATTGTTAGTTTAATTAAAATTGTTACATTTTAATTTGTGTTTCCTTTGTGTTTTCGAGTGGGTTTGCGTTACGTATCGTACGTTTTGTATAAAACGTAAAGTGTTCGTATGTTATTATATAATAATAATATAATGTAAATAACTACTATTTAATTATAAAATAGGTTTACGTTATTTATGAAAAAGGGTTTTCACCAACGTCCATATAAATCGAGTCGGACTCCATCCGATTGAAATTGCGTAATTAAATTTTAATTACGTATGAGTGTATAATACAATATACAAAATGTTCCGTTATTAGTCCTATTTCACACTAATTACAAGTAGTAATAAACAACGATTAATTACTAATGACGGCCTAATTCGCCGGGTGTCACACTTTGTCCCCTCATTAGTGTTAAACTCCTAGATATTTTGGTTGTTAGGTTAGGCTTTGTTTAATTTGGTGTTAGTTAGATGATTAAGGTAAGTTAGGGGTAATTAGAGTTAACTAAATGTGATTAGATTTAAAATACTTGATTCCATAACATTCGTATGTTACCGTATGTTCGTTTAGTTTAATTACGAAACCTCATTATCGAATTGTTGTCGCGTTTAGTTGAAATCGTGTTCGTTTGATTTAAATTTTCCTTAGCGTTATGCCATATCCTAGCATAATAATAATAAATAAATAACTACTAAAATAGTTGCGAGTTATTTATAAAAGTTTTATCACCGACGTTCGTAGTTATCGGGATCGTTTGATGGTTTCGCGTAATTCTAAATAATTACGTAAATGTAATGTAAATCATGCATTTAAAATAGTGTGCATTAAATATGCAGCGTGGGCATGTGCTAGACTTACCTCAGTTTACATTTAGTTTAGTTTTCAATTTATGGAATTAGCGTAAGAATGCACGTAAATGATGTACGGAAAAGTACCAGTTTTTGAGGGTTGTCACATTCTCCCCTCGTTAAAGAATATTCGTCCTCGAAATTTAAGCAGTGTTTTGAGCAACCGGCGTGGGTTCAAAAAGATGCGGATGTTTTCTTCGCATGTCATCTTCGCGCTCCCAAGTAAACTCTGGGCCGCGTTTCGAATTCCAACGAACTTTGACTAGTTTAATCCGACAATCGATTGGTTCCTCCACATAATTGAGTCGTGTATCAACAAAGACTTCGTCGGGAGGGATAATTAGCGTTTCGTTGGAAAGACACTACTTCAAATTGCATACGTGGAAAGTGTCGTGAATACCACTCAGTTCCTGAGGTAATTTGAGCTTGTAAGCCACATGACCAATCCTTGCTAAGATCTCGAAAGGTCCTATGTATCGTAGGTTTAGTTTTCCCCGTTTTCCAAATTGAGCTATCCCCTTCCAGGGCGATACCTTGAGTAGGACTTTGTCTCCTACTTGAAATTCAAGGGGTTTCCAGCGGTTATTGGCGTAACTTTTCTGTCGGTCTCGTGCCGATTTTAATCGGTTAAGTACTTGAGATTTCTAGTCTGTTGTTTCTTGGACAATCTCAGGGCCAAAAATTTATTTGTCACCCAACTCTACCCAACAAAGTGGTGATCGACACTTGCGTCCATACAATGCTTCAAATGGTGCCATCTTAATGCTGGTGTGATAACTTTTGTTGTAGGAGAATTGTGCTAGAGGTAAATGAGTATCCCAGTTTCCTCCAAAGTCTATCACACATGCTCGTTACAAATCTTCGAACATTTGTATTGTTCTTTCGCTCTGGCCGTCGGTTTGAGGATGGTAGGCAGTACTCATATCGAGCCGAGTACCTAGTGCCTTTTGTAGTGATTGCCAGAACCGGGATGTGAATCGGCTATCTCTATCAGAGATAATGGATATCGATACACCGTGTCTAGAAACGATCTCCTTCAGATAGATCCTAGTCAGTTTATACATCTTATCCGTTTCTTTGACGGCTAGAAAGTGGGTTGATTTCGTTAGACGATCGACAATCACCCATATTGTATCAGATCTAGCTGACATCTTGGGCAACTTAGTAATCAAGTCCATGGTTATTTGCTCCCATTTCCATTGTGGCATTTCAGGTTGTTGCAAAAGTCCTGAAGACTTTTGGTATTCGGCTTTGACCTTCGCACATGTCAGACATTTGCTAAGATAGGTAGCGATATCCCTTTTCATGTTTGGCAACCAATAGAATCCTTTCAGATCTTGGTACATTTTGTCTGCACCTGGGATGTATATAGAGTAGTTGAACTTATGAGCTTCGTCTAGTATTAGTTTGCGCAATTCTTCTACGTACGGTACCCAAATTCGGTTCATATAATATAATGCTTCATCGTCTTTAGATTCGAGTTGTTTTTCCATTCCCTTAAGGGATTCTTCTTTTATGGTGTTCAGCAGTTAAAGCCATTCGTTGTGCATCGCGAATTTCTGTAGTGAGGTTCGCGTGGATTATCATTCCCAATGTGAGTTTTAACTCTTTCCTTACAACTCAGGGCATCCGCTACTATGTTAGCCTTGCCTGGATGGTATTTGATTTCAAAGTCGTAATCGTTTAGCAACTCGACCCAACATCGTTGCCTCATGTTGAGTTCTTTTTGGTCGAATATGTGTTGGAAACTTTTGTGGTCGATGAAAATTGTACACTTGGTACCTTAAAGGTAATGTCTCCAGATTTTTAGTGCAAACACGAATTCTCCCAACTCCAAGTCATGAGTTGTATAATTCTTCTCGTGCACTTTCAATTGACGAGAAGCATAAGCGATGACTTTGTCGTTTTGCATTAACACGCAACCTAATCCTTGATGCGAAGCATCGCAGTAGACAACAAACTTTTCCACCCCTTCGGGTAACGACAGGATGGGTGCGGTACTTAGTTTCTATTTCAGCAGTTGGAAAGCAGCTTCTTGTTTCTCGCCCCACTCAAATTTCTTGTCTTTTTGGGTTAATGTGGTGAGAGGGTGGGCTATTTTGGAAAAGTTCTCGATGAATCGACGGTAATAGCCAGCCAGACCAAGAAATTGACGTACTTCGGTTGGGGTTTTCGGTGCTTCCCAGTTTTTAATTGCCTCGATTTTGGATGGGTCCACATGGATTCCTTTATCGTTTATCACATGACCAAGGAAGTGGACCTCTCGCATCCAAAATTCGCACTTAGAGAACTTTGCGTACAACTTCTTTTTCTCCAATAGTTCGAGGATTAACTTCAGGTGTCGTTCATGGTCCTCCTTCGTTTGTGGATATATCAGAATGTCATCAATGAATACGATGACAAACTTATCGAGGTAGGGTTTGCATACTCTGTTCATGAGATCCATGAACATCGCTGGTGCGTTTGTCAATCCGAAAGGCATGACTAGAAACTCGTAGTGGCCATAACGAGTCCTAAAGGCATGACTAGAAACTCGTAGTGACTAGAAACCGTTGGTGCGTTTGTCAATCCGTAAGGCATGACTAGAAACTCTTGTGGTTATTTCATTAATTTTGTTACAGACGAAGGATTATTAGGTGTTGAATTTGAGTTTTCCACGGTTAGATTTCAGAGATTAATTCAAATTTCTGGTTTAGGATATTGATCAGTTGATGGAAATTCGTTTACTGCGAAGTTGTGATAATAACCGTTTTTGTGCGAACTTATCATCCGGTTAAGTTCGCAAGTGTTTGGGAATTGGATTATTTGAGGTTTGTTGGTTTAATTCACAGGAAAATGAGTGTTTGATTGTTAACTGATTGGAAAACTTGCGAACATATTCTCAAATAGCGAACTTGTTTAGCGAACTTGAGATTTGGCGCGTGTTGTTAATTTGACTGGTTTGACTCCTACGACTTTAATCTGCTGCGAACCTGTGTTATTGTTACTGCGAACTTGTCTTAAGTTCGCAAGATTAAGTACGCAAATTGTTTGGATTGCGAACTTGTTTTCCGTTGTTTGGAAGTGTGTATATTTTGGACAACTTAAGGTTTTTTTGATAACATGGCTTACAATAATATGACTGTGATGATGAAGTTTGACAACGAAACGGGAACCGCTAATAAACCGAGGTTTACTCATCCGAATGATTATGCAAATTGGCGATTCCGATTTGAAAATCATATTGCTTACAATGATCCGAGTTTGTTGATGTGTTTGACCAAGAAATATGTTGCTCCGAGGATTGAAAGATCTGAAACAAATAAACCGTTGGACTTGCTGACTACGGAAGAAAAAGCTGCTTACGAGAAGGAAAGAAAAGCATATCGACTCGATTTATATGGACGTTGGTGAAAACCCTTTTTCATAAATAACGTAAACCTATTTTATAATTAAATAGTAGTTATTTACATTATATTATTATTATATAATAACATACGAACACTTTACGTTTTATGCAAAACGTACGATACGTAACGCAAACCCACTCGAAAACACAAAGGAAACACAAATTAAAATGTAACAATTTTAATTAAACTAACAATCAATTAAATTAATAGTCAAGTGAGAAATAAGGTGGGAGCCCACACAAGATAAAAGTCTGCAAAGTCTAGGACCCCTAGACCGGCTCCATACACTCCCCAAGAGAATATCATCATTTTAGTTACTTACACACACAATCCAACTTTTCATTGATCAAAATCTTAGAAGACTTTACCCAAAACTTTCCCTCATTTCCCTCCCCACAGCAAACACAAACAGAAAGCATTTTCTTTCACTTTTACTCTCATATCTCACCAAAAATCACAAGAAGATTAACGGGGAACTAGGAGTCAATCTTCACGATTTTTCATTCACAACTTGTTCGTCACACATTTTTCGGGTAAGAACACACTTTTCTCAACTTATTTTGTTATTCGTAAGATTTTCTGGGTTTAACATGCTAGTAAGTTTACTCACGAAGTATAAACTGAAAACCCACTTGAAAGAATCTTAAAACAAACTTCTTAAAGAAACTTACCAGAAAACCATTTATAATTTCTTACCGAAAACCGGCCTACTTTTACGTGTGTAAAAATAGTAAGATTTAACGTGTAAAAGCCTCGGGTCCAAGGCGAAATTTCTAAAATCGAAACCCGTGAACGAAAATGATTTCCCAGAAACAAACAGTAGAAATACACTAGCAGTGGTGAGTAAAATGAACTAACAGTATTAATAAAGGAAAATGCACTAACAGTGGAAACTAGGTAAAATGCACTAACAGTGGAAACTAAGTAAAATACACTAACAGTAGTAACCGAGTAAACGAACTAGCAGTGGAAACTAGTAAATACACTAGCAGTAGTAATAAAGTAAAATAACTAACAGTGGAAATTAGGGATATACACTAAAAGTGGAAACTAGGGAAATACACTAATAGTGGTAACCGGGTAAAAATGAGCTAGCAGTGGAAACTAAGGAAGTGCACTAGCAGTATTAATAATGTAATTGCACTAGCAGTATTAATAATGTAAACGATCAGCAACCCTAATAATGTAAACAACCTAGCAGTACTAATAATGTAAATGAACTAGCAGTACTAATGAAGAAAAAAGAACCCACAGTAGAAACTAAGCGAGCAGTAGAAATTCTGTAAACCTTCAGTCTGTGAAAGAGTTAAGTCTGTGTTGCACAGACTGAACTCTCGCGAACTTAGCGACATTAACATTTGTGTCGCAACCCTTGACCTCAGTCTATATTAAGTCTTCAGTCTGTGAATATGGCGACACAAAACCTTCTGTCGCAAAGACCTTTCGAACTTCAGTTTGTGTCACACAGACTGAACCTTCTCGAGCTTGGCGACACAAACCTTGTGTCGCTACTGGTGACAACCAACAGTATTAACTAGTGACTCAATGACCAACAGTATTAACCAACAGTATTAACCTGCAACATAAACAACTCGATTCGCAGAACCACTCGGTTCGCAGGACAACTCACTTCGCAGCACCTGAACCCTGAGTCTGTGATGCACAGACTGATAACCTTCACTCTCACCAAATTTCGCACACTGCGACACTAACATAGTGTCGCAACCCTGTGAGCTTTCACATTAATTACTGTACAACTCAGGTGGATCAACATCATGTTTTCACGAAATGTTTAACTCACATACTAATACGGTAACTATGATAATTATTTGGATACACACAACCGGTACTCTTACAAATATACATCGAAACCGAACCTAATAATAATACATACAAGAATTATTATTACAAAAACTCCTCACCAACGGGCCGTACATGTTTTCTAAACGTAATCATGGAACAAACAACATCGAACATAACTAGTTGAGTGGACAACTAGCATGAATGATCTTTTGAGACATTCACTCATATATAACCTTGTGCGTTTAGGGCGCCAGAAGGTTACATCTTTGGATATACGTTTATTGATTTAAACGCACGCTTTCAAGACTCAGGTGAGTCTCATAGCCCCACTTTTACTGTTTTAACTATTGGGGTGAGAATACATGCACTATTTTCATGAACACGAGTACAGATTTACACATATACGGATTGCATGAGTTTCACTTTCATAATCCACTCAAAAGTCCTCTACACATCATAGTTTCGTTAGTATGGATCTTAGCGCGAGTATTAAAGAATAGTACTATTTGGGATTGACCATCCCCGTCTGGGTTAGTAGCTCTAACTGGTCAAACGGGCGCTTTATTATTTGTTCATACGGATGTTCTGGATTAGGCATCTGCAGGTGGCAAACTCATATTGGTTAAGCTTCGGACTATGAGCTCATGGCAATAGTATACATTATTTTGCATGCGTGCAACTCATATGAAATCTCGTGGTTCACATTTACATTTTGATATCTAAACCTATGAACTCACCAACATTATTGTTGACCATTTTAGTATGTATTCTCAGGTTCACAACAGGAGTAGGATTATTCCAGGATCACCATAGCTCGAGTCGCATGATTTACAAACATTGGAGATTTCCTTGCATTACTATTTTGTATTATTAGTTATGTATTAAAAATCTCTACATTTATTCGCGAACTCAGAAATTGCTGTAAACAATTTGATTATTAATGTACTATTTTTGTACTGATTTCAAAACGACGCATATATTGGTCGTTCGATGTAACTTTGTGTAATGATCCATGATTAGTCGCGCCCCGACCCGACTTCCACTGCATCATACTTTGGGGGTGTGACAGATTGGTATCAGAGCCATAGTTATAGCGAACTAGGTTGCATTAGTGGACCTAGACTATAACTCTTTAAGTAGTATTCCTCATTGGCATAACTAACTCAGAAAATTCATCATTCAGCTTTAATTTAGTATAGCCTGATCAACTATGCTCAATTAAAGGAGGATCGATGCAGGACCTGAAATGGTTATGGTGAACGGGATTACGTTAGCAGACTTAATCACGATAGAGACTGAACCGGATTTATACGTGCAATACTCAGTAGGTTATTATACGTTGTACCTACATATATAGACCTCGCGTACATAAACTCTTACCACAGAATGACAGATTTCTCAAAACAGAATGTCGACAAACGAGGGAAACAATACACAGAACTCACCCAACCGTGCTCCTTCGGGATCTCGGCGCGCGCGTACCAGGAGTAACACTAGGGCCAACCAAGCTAGACCTCGAGTGAGGAACACTGGCACCGCAGGCACCTCAGACATGAATCGCCGCCGAGCGGAAGCACATGAGTGGAATTGGCTATCAAACGCACTAGAGACCTGGAGACACGAGGAAGGGATACGGTCCACTACCGAATCCATGGATATTTCTCCATAAACTCAGGAGCCGACGCGCCACACTGTTCCAGTACTAGCTGCAAGACTTCACCGACACGAGAGGAGACTCGAGGCAATGGAAGTAGAGCAAAGAGAGATACGGAACGACATGGTACAATTCTATCAAGGCCATGAAGACATTGCTGAGGTCGTAAACCTCACTAATGACTTAGCAACGGACACAAGAGACGAGGTTACAGAGCTTCGAGTAAGGCTACAACAGTGTGAGCAACGTTCACAGGAGACAGAACAACACTCACTTATGCTGGAGCAACGATTGGCACTGGCCGAAGAGACTTCACAACAAGCAGGCAGACTTGCGGAGGCGGTCGAACGGATTATCACTCTACTGCCACAAACAAATCGACGCCAGGATTAGTGTAATAATTGTCATGTAACGAACCGATTAGCTACTTGTATCTCGACCGGACGTAAAATTTCCCGGCATCTTTTGTAAACTTTAAACTCTATAATCATTCGAACTCGTATTTTGAATGATATCAAATCTTGTTGCCTTAATTTGTGATTGTCACTTGTACTGTTGTATATTACCTCTTCAGAAAAATACATCTGCGAAAATCATAACTCTCGTATGAACTAACCCACATTTCTTTCAAATCCTTATTTAAGAATCATGCCGCCAAGAAGACAAACCTTCAGTACTGCAGAACTCGCTCAGTTTATCGCTCAAGGAGTGGCCGACGCTTTGGCTGCTCAGGGAGCAAACCAAAATATTGGATCGATACCACAGACCGGCAGTGAAAACACCTCGAATGCTGCCCCAATAACCAAACCTTGTTCCTACAAGGAATTTATGAGCTGCAAACCCTTAAACTTCAAAAGCACGGAAGGAGCCATCGGATTACTGAGATGGTTCGAGAAGATGGAATCTGTCTTCCGCATCTGCAACTGCACTGAAGAGTGCAAAGTAAAGTACTCCACCTGCACCCTTCTGGAAGGTGCCCTCACCTGGTGGAACACCTATGCCCAAACTATGGGTATTGATGTTGCCTACCAACTCCCATGGGAGGAGCTAAAGAAGATGATGACTGAAGAGTACTGTCCCAGAGAGGAATTACAACAACTAGAAGTAGAATTTTGGAATCTCACAGTTAGGGGCGATGACATCGCCAGCTACACCACTCGATTCCACCAATTGGCACTCCTCTGCCCAACCATGATGGACCCCGAGTACAAGCGAATCGAAAGGTACATCTGGGGACTCCCAGCTAAGATTCAGGGAATGGTCACCGCCTCAAGCCCTGGAACGATTCAGAGTGCCGTCCGTATGGCACACAGTTTGATGGCACAGGTGGTCCGTCGTGGGACACCTGCAGGAAAAGATACGGGGTCACAAACGGGTGACAACAGGAGAAGGTGGGAAGGGAACCCCAATAACAACAACCAACATAATAAAAGGTCCAATTCCGTCAGGGCCTATACCTCAGGGTCTGGGGAGAAAAAGGGATACACTGGAAGCAAACCTTTCTGTTCAAAATGCAACAAATGCAGGCGCTACGGACATCAAACCAGGGATTGCCGAACTCCCAACCTAAACACCAACTCAAACGCCAATCCTAACGCACCGAAAGCCTGTTTCGAGTGCGGCAACCCGGGGCACTTCAGAAATGAATGCCCGAAACGAAACAACAACAACAACAACAACAACAACAGGAACAATAACAACAACTCCCGCGGCAGAGCCTTTGTACTCAACGCAGGAGAAGCCCGTCAAGATCCCAACGTTGTTACGGGTATGTTTCTCCTCAACGATTTATCCGTTTCTGTTCTATTCGATACTGGAGCCGATAAAAGTTTTGTATCAAATGAGTTATGTCCACTACTCAACATCACTCCCACTGCCTTAGATACTAAGTACACCGTAGAATTAGCAAATGGCAAACTGATTGAAGCCGAAAGTGTAATACCTAATTGCACTTTAAACCTCGCAGACGAACTTTTCCCCATAGATCTTATACCCATCGAAATCGGGAACTTTGATATTATCATAGGCATGGACTGGCTGTCCAAACATCGTGCTGAAATAATTTGCTTCGATAAAATCGTCCGTATTCCTCTCGCCACCGGTAGCACCTTAATCATACAAGGGGAGACTGGGGGATCGAGAGTAAATATCATCTCGTGCATGAAAACTCGAAAATATCTGAGGAAAGGATATCAGGCAATCCTGGCACACGTAACCGAGAAGGAGTCGGAGGAGAAGCGACTTGAAGACGTGCCCGTGGTACGGGATCTTCCTGAAGTCTTCCCTGAAGACTTGCCTGGCCTACCTCCGCCTCGACAAGTCGAATTTCAAATCGATCTAGTGCCCGGTGCAGCACCCGTGGCACGAGCACCTTACCGTTTAGCCCCTTCCGAACTTCAGGAGGTATCTACCCAATTACAGGAACTCCTGGATAAGGGATTCATTCGACCTAGTTCTTCGCCTTGGGGAGCTCCGGTTCTCTTCGTCAAAAAGAAAGATGGATCTTTCCGAATGTGTATCGATTACCGTGAACTGAACAAACTAACTGTAAAGAATCGGTACCCACTACCTCGAATCGATGATTTATTTGACCAACTTCAAGGATCGAGTGTTTACTCAAAAATTGACCTACGGTCAGGTTATCACCAATTGCGTGTTCAAAACGACGACATCCCGAAAACCGCTTTCCAAACTCGATACGGCCACTACGAATTTCAAGTCATGCCGTTTGGATTAACCAACGCACCGGCTGTATTCATGGACCTTATGAATCGGGTGTGCAAACCATATCTAGACAAATTCGTGATCGTATTCATCGACGATATCTTGATCTACTCGCGTAATGAACAAGAACACGAACAACACCTGAAAACCATCCTCGAGCTACTCAAACACGAGGAGTTGTATGCCAAATTCTCCAAATGCGAATTTTGGATCCGAACCGTACAATTCCTAGGCCACGTCATCGACAGTCAAGGAATAAATGTCGATCCATCCAAGATTGAGGCTATCAAGTGCTGGCAAGCACCTACAACCCCAACTGAAGTACGTCAATTCTTAGGACTTGCTGGATACTATCGGCGATTCATTGAAAATTTCTAAAAAATAGCTCAACCTTTAACTACCCTGACTCAGAAGGAAAAGAAGTTTGATTGGACTGACAAACAAGAATCAGCATTTCAACTACTGAAACAAAAACTTTGCAGTGCACCAATCTTGTCCCTACCCGAAGGCAACGATGACTTCGTAGTTTACTGCGACGCCTCACACCAAGGACTTGGTTGTGTGTTAATGCAACGAGAAAAAGTCATTGCTTACGCCTCTCGACAATTAAAAATTCACGAAAAGAATTACACGACTCACGATTTGGAATTAGGAGCTGTAGTCTTCGCGCTTAAGATCTGGAGACACTACCTATACGGTACCAAGTGTACAATCTTCACCGATCACAAAAGTCTCCAACACATCTTCGATCAAAAGGATCTGAACATGAGACATCGTCGATGGGTCGAACTACTTACCGATTACGACTGCGAAATCCGCTATCACCCAGGCAAGGCGAACGTTGTTGCCGACGCCTTGAGTCGAAAAGAACGAACGAAACCACTTCGAGTTCGAGCCTTCAGTATGACTATACATAACAACCTCACCACTCACATCCACACCGCGCAACTTGAGGCACTCAGGGAAGAGAACGTGAAAAACGAAGCGTTAAGGGGCATGGATAAACAATTCGAAATCAAACCCGATGGAGTCCGATACTTCTCTAACAGAATTTGGTTACCGAACTTTGGGAACCTACGAGAATTGGTGATGGATGAAAATCACAAATCTCGATACTCTATACATCCTGGACCTGACAAGATGTATCATGGCATCAAAGAGTCGTATTGGTGGCCCAACATGAAAGCTGACATAGCTACGTACGTCAGTAAATGCCTCACCTGTTCAAAGGTTAAGCCGAATACCAGAAACCATCCGGATTGCTACAACAGCCTGAAATACCTGAATGGAAATGGGAACAGATTTCCATGGATTTCATCACTAAACTCCCAAAAACACGAAGCGGTTGTGATACCATTTGGGTGATCGTCGACCGGCTTACCAAATCCGCTCACTTTCTGGCCATCAAGGAAACTGACAAGATGGAACGTTTGACACGACTCTATCTAAAAGAGGTTGTGTCAAGACACGGCGTGCCCATCTCAATCATCTCTGATAGAGATAGTCGATTCACTTCTCGCTTTTGGCAAACATTACAAAAATCTCTAGGCACTCGTTTAGATATGAGTACAGCCTATCACCCGCAAACTGACGGCCAAAGCGAACGAACTATTCAAACACTGGAGGATATGCTACGAGCCTGTGTAGTTGACTTCGGTAACTCTTGGGAAAATCACTTGCCTCTGTGCGAATTTTCGTACAACAACAGTTATCACACCAGCAGAAAGGCTGCACCTTTTGAGGCACTCTACGGACGAAAATGCCGTTCACCCATCTGTTGGACTGAGGTGGGAGATAGCCAACTCACCGGTCCTGAGATCATTCACGAAACAACTGAGAAAATCGTAAGCATCCAAAACCGGTTGAAAGCCGCACGTGATCGTCAGAAGAGTTATGCTGACGTGAGACGCAAACACCTCGAATTTCAAGTCGGGGACCACGTTCTTTTGAAAGTGTCACCTTGGAAAGGTGTCATTCGTTTTGGTAAACGCGGAAAGTTAAATCCTAGATACATCGGACCGTTTGAAATTCTTGAGAGAATTGGTCCGGTGGCATATCGATTGCAGCTACCCCAAGAACTTAGTGGCGTGCACAACACTTTTCACATTTCTAACTTGAAGAAATGCCTGTCTGATGAGACACTTATCATTCCTCTTGACGAAATTCAAATCGATGACAAACTTCATTTCGTCGAAGAACCTGTGGAAATCATGGACCGAGAGGTCAAACGCTTAAAACAGAGTCGTATTCCCATCGTTAAAGTCCGGTGGAATTCCAGGCGTGGTCCTGAATTCACTTGGGAACGGGAAGACCAAATGCGATAGAAATACCCACATCTATTCTTATATGCCACACAACCCACGGCAACAAGCTAATTTCGGGACGAAAGTCTTCTAACAAGGGGAGAATGTGACACCCGGCGAATTAGGCCGTCATTAGTAATTAATCGTTGGTTATTACTACTTGTAATTAGTGTGAAATAGGACTAATTACGGAACATTTTGTATATTGTATTATACACTCATACGTAATTAAAATTTAATTACGCAATTTCAATCGGATGGAGTCCGACTCGATTTATATGGACGTTGGTGAAAACCCTTTTTCATAAATAACATAAACCTATTTTATAATTAAATAGTAGTTATTTACATTATATTATTATTATATAATAACATACGAACACTTTACGTTTTATGCAAAACGTACGATACGTAACGCAAACCCACTCGAAAACACAAAGGAAACACAAATTAAAATGTAACAATTTTAATTAAACTAACAATCAATTAAATTAATAGTCAAGTGAGAAATAAGGTGGGAGCCCACACAAGATAAAAGTCTGCAAAGTCTAGGACCCCTAGACCGGCTCCATACACTCCCCCAGAGAATATCATCATTTTAGTTACTTACACACACAATCCAACTTTTCATTGATCAAAATCTTAGAAGACTTTACCCAAAACTTTCCCTCATTTCCCTCCCCACAGCAAACACAAACAGAAAGCATTTTCTTTCACTTTTACTCTCACATCTCACCAAAAATCACAAGAAGATTAACGGGGAACTAGGAGTCAATCTTCACGATTTTTCATTCACAACTTGTTCGTCACACATTTTTCGGGTAAGAACACACTTTTCTCAACTTATTTTGTTATTCGTAAGATTTTCTGGGTTTAACATGCTAGTAAGTTTACTCACGAAGTATAAACTGAAAACCCACTTGAAAGAATCTTAAAACAAACTTCTTAAAGAAACTTACCAGAAAACCATTTATAATTTCTTACCGAAAACCGGCCTACTTTTACGTGTGTAAAAATAGTAAGATTTAACGTGTAAAAGCCTCGGGTCCAAGGCGAAATTTCTAAAATCGAAACCCGTGAACGAAAATGATTTCCCAGAAACAAACAGTAGAAATACACTAGCAGTGGTGAGTAAAATGAACTAACAGTAGTAATAAAGGAAAATGCACTAACAGTGGAAACTAGGTAAAATGCACTAACAGTGGAAACTAGGTAAAATGCACTAACAGTGGAAACTAAGTAAAATACACTAACAGTAGTAACCGAGTAAACGAACTAGTAGTGGAAACTAGTAAATACACTAGCAGTAGTAATAAAGTAAAATAACTAACAGTGGAAATTAGGGATATACACTAAAAGTGGAAACTAGGGAAATACACTAACAGTGGTAACCGGGTAAAAATGAGCTAGCAGTGGAAACTAAGGAAGTGCACTAGCAGTATTAATAATGTAATTGCACTAGCAGTATTAATAATGTAAACGATCAGCAACACTAATAATGTAAACAACCTAGCAGTACTAATAATGTAAATGAACTAGCAGTACTAATGAAGAAAAAAGAACCCACAGTAGAAACTAAGCGAGCAGTAGAAATTCTGTAAACCTTCAGTCTGTAAAAGAGTTAAATCTGTGTTGCATAGACTGAACTCTCGCGAACTTAGCGACATTAACATTTGTGTCGCAACCCTTGACCTCAGTCTATATTAAGTCTTCAGTCTGTGAATATGGCGACACAAAACCTTCTGTCGCAAAGACCTTTCGAACTTCAGTCTGTGTCACACAGACTGAACCTTCTCGAGCTTGGCGACACAAACCTTGTGTCGCTACTGGTGACAACCAACAGTATTAACTATTGACTTAATGACCAACAGTATTAACCAACAGTATTAACCTGCAACATAAACAACTCGATTCGCAGAACCACTCGGTTCGCAGAACCAGTCGGTTCGCAGAACCACTCGGTTCGCAGGACAACTCACTTCGCAGCACCTGAACCCTGAGTCTGTGATGCACAGACTGATAACCTTCACTCTCACCAAATTTCGCACACTGCGACACTAACATAGTGTCGCATCCCTGTGAGCTTTCACATTAATTACTGTACAACTCAGGTGGATCAACATCATGTTTTCACGAAATGTTTAACTCACATACTAATACGGTAACTATGATAATTATTTGGATACACACAACCGGTACTCTTACAAATATACATCGAAACCGAACCTAATAATAATACATACAAGAATTATTATTACAAAAACTCCTCACCAACGGGCCGTACATGTTTTCTAAACGTAATCATGGAACAAACAACATCGAACATAACTAGTTGAGTGGACAACTAGCATGAATGATCTTTTGAGACATTCACTCATATATAACCTTGTGCGTTTAGGGCGCCAGAAGGTTACATCTTTGGATATACGTTTATTGATTTAAACGCACGCTTTCAAGACTCAGGTGAGTCTCATAGCCCCACTTTTACTGTTTTAACTATTGGGGTGAGAATACATGCACTATTTTCATGAACACGAGTACAGATTTACACATATACGGATTGCATGAGTTTCACTTTCATAATCCACTCAAAAGTCCTCTACACATCATAGTTTCGTTAGTATGGATCTTAGCGCGAGTATTAAAGAATAGTACTATTTGGGATTGACCATCCCCGTCTGGGTTAGTAGCTCTAACTGGTCAAACGGGCGCTTTATTATTTGTTCATACGGATGTTCTGGATTAGGTATCTGCAAGAGGCAAACTCATATTGGTTAAGCTTCGGACTATGAGCTCATGGCAATAGTATACATTATTTTGCATGCGTGCAACTCATATGAAATCTCGTGGTTCACATTTACATTTGGATATCTAAACCTATGAACTCACCAACATTATTATTGACCATTTTAGTATGTATTCTCAGGTTCACAACAGGAGTAGGATTACTCCAGGATCACCATAGCTCGAGTCGCATGATTTACAAACATTGGAGATTTCCTTGCATTACTATTTTGTATTATTAGTTATGTATTAAAAATCTCTACATTTATTCGCGAACTCGGAAATTGCTGTAAACAATTTGATTATTAATGTACTATTTTGGTACTGATTTCAAAACGACGCATATAGTGGTCATTCGATGTAAATTTGTGTAATGATTCATGATTAGTCGCGCCCCGACCCGACTTCCGCTGCATCATAATTTGGGGGTGTGACACAAAGATACAACCACACCATACCTCCCCCCCTCACCTCTTCCTTGGGATGGTTTTCCTTACCCCCTCCCATACCCTCACTTTTCATTTCCAACACTAAACCATTCACTCACACTCCACTTCTCTCTAAGCCTTCTTCATCATCTACCATCATCTTCATCATCTACATCAAAGAGCAAAAGCTAGGAAACCAAGAGTGAAGCAAGTTCCATCATCTTTTCTTCATTGTTCCAACCTATTGATACATGTTTTGTATGTCTGTCAGTTGGTCTAGGTCTGAGTAGTTTGTAATAATGTGTTTAGTGATATAAAACGTTATTTGTTTAAATATATATATAATTGAGGTCACTGTTTAGGCGACACAGAGCTTGTGTCGCAATAGCGACACAAGACTTGTGTCGCATAGGTTGGTTTGGCGACACAGAGCTTGTGTCGCAGGGTGTTTATTGTTTGGCTATAAATAGAGACTTACGGGTTCAGTTTTAGGGTTGACGAACCTAGAGAGTTTTCAAGCTATTTGTGAGGTATTGATTGTATTTGGTTAATTCGTTGTGATTGATATATATAAAAGCTAATCGACTAGTTTCGTGTGATTGTTGACGTGCATTGTTCAATTGATTGTATTCCGCGCTTTCAATTGTTTGATCGGTTCGATTTAGGTCCAGATATAAGGGTCCAACAAGTGGTATCAGAGCCAAAATCGTTTGATTTTGTGGTATTGAATCGATTTTGTGCGTTTTTCGGGTTAAATCACATACTTTTTAACAATTACTCTTGATTAGAAGTGGTAAAAGCTTGAAATCTGGTTTTTCTGAAAGATCATTGAAGGTTCTTCGATTGCAGGTCGTTAATCTTCGTGGGGCTTACGAAAATTTTCGAATTTTGGGGTTTAAGTGCGGCTGAGTTCGCAACATAGCGACACAACCTCTGTGTCGCCGTTAGGGTTTTAAGCGACATAAGCTATTTGTGCGACACAAACACTCTGTGTCGCGTTAGGGTTATCTGCGACATTACCATTGCGACATTGGATTGCGACATCACCTTTGTGTTGCATTTGGACTTTCATTTATTCACTGTTAAGCGACACAACACTTGTGTCGCCTGTTGCTTTTATTGCGACACAACTCCTTGTGTCGCCATTTCCTCTGCTTGGGATATTACCTTTGTGTCGCATTTGTTCTAACTTGTTCTTGCAGGTTAGCGACACTAATCTTAGTGTCGCCATTTGTCTGCGACATAATCTTAGTGTCGCTATTTGATTTTTGAAAAACAAATTTTTGTGTTTTGTAAGTGTGCAGGAAATACAATGTCTCTTCAAAGCTTTACTCAGCTATTAAAGCACAGTAATGAAGTTGGAAGCACAAACAAACCTCCACTATTTACTGCAAACACTGATTATGTGGAATGGAGGCAACGCTTTGAAGCTTTCATTTCATATAATGATCCTGATATGTTAATTCCTCTGCTGGAGCGTTATGAACATCCACCATCTGATGGCCAATTCAATTCTATCAACCCTCCGCCAAAACCTATTAGATCCCTGACTCCAGATGAGAAAAAGGCTTGGGATTTAGAAAGAAAAGTACATTCAGCAATCACAATGAGCATGTCTGCCGATGTTCTGAAAATGTTTAAACACTACACCATTGCTTATGATTTGTGGAAGGCTATTGAACAACGGTTTGGGGGTAATGAGAGATACAAAAATAGTAAACTTGCACTCATTAAGAAGCAATATGAACTGTTTGACATCTTACCAAATGAGTCTATTAATGCACTGTTTATTCGCTACTCACATCTGGTAAGTGAGCTGAATGAAGGAGGGGTGACTTTAACTACTGAGGATGTGAACAAGAAACTCTTAGGCGCTTTTCCTAAGAAATGGAATCATCGTGTATTGATGATGGAGGAAGACGAAAGAGTGATGAGTTTTTGTTAGATGATCTTGTTGGAAGATTACAAGCTTATGCATTAGATATGCAGCGAAAAGAAACGAAGTCGAGTGCACAGGTTCAAAATCCCAGCTTGTATAGTAGTTCGTCTCCCACTACCGGTGTTGCATTATTATCTGGTGGATCTGGTGTGGCTTCTGCATCATCTACACCTTCAGTTGGAATGCTGCTGTTTTTCAAGCATTTCTCAGTGCTTATGACAGTTTTCTTTCGAAGAAGACAAGCACCATTGATCTTACTGAGAGGGACTTTGAACAGATAGATCCTGATGATCTGGAAAGAATGGATCTGCGTTGGAACTTTGCTATGCTAACCAGGAGAGCAAAGAAATATTTAAAGAAAACTGGGAGAAAGAATCTGGATGATGATAGTGATTCCGGTCTGGGTTTTGATAAAAGTAAGGTGAAGTGCTACAACTGCCAAAATCTTAGGCACTTTGCTAGGGAATGTGAGAAGGCAAAGCATCCTGCTTCTGGATTCTCAAAACCATCTGCCTACACAAGACCATCTCCGAGGACTCCAGAGAAAACGTCTGCCTCAAATGCTCTTTTTATTCAAAATGAAGAGGCGTATGATTGGAGTGAAGAAGCAAATGATGATCAAAACAGTGCTCTTATGGCTGAAATCTCCAGTGTGCATGAGGTACCCATCGAAGAACCATTCTCTTGTATATCATGCATTAAATTAACTGGTAAAATTAACAGATACTCTGAGGATAACCAACGCCTGAATAATGAATTAGAAAAACTTGCTAAGGCTAACAAGATCTTAAAAGATAATGAAAAAGCTTTTGATAAGAAACTAGATGCTGCATTTTCTGACAGAAAGGAACTAAAAGCTAAAAATTTTAGTCAACAAGATGCAATTGATAGTTATCTTAAATTACTAGTTGATCTTAGAAAGGAACTTGCTGACTCACAGTCTGAAATAATTAGAGAAAACTTTCTAATTTCTCAACGTCCTCACTTGTCTTTGATGAAATTCTTCAAGGGCAAAGGTATGATACCAAAAGTAAGGCTGGCCTTGGTTATCACCAAGTACCACCTCCTATAAACTATCTACCTACGCCTTCAAAGGATGAAGCCAAAGACTTTATGCCTTCCTTTTTAAAGGAAGTCATGAAATCTGTTAATGACCCAGTTAAGGATTCTAAGCAAAATGTTGAGTCTAAATCTGAACAATCTACTGCTAATGAATCTGTAAAACCTGATGAAACTAAGCCTGTGCCTGTTACAAAACCTGAATTTGTTAAGATCAAGATTACAACCCCAGTTAGTGAACAGGAAGTAGTTGAAGTTGAGGATTTGACTGAGGAAGTTAATGTGAAGATTAAAAAGGAAAATGTTAAGCCTGAAAATCATATAATAACCACTGAATTAAGTGACATGGCTTTTAAAGGAAAAGGCAAAGCTACGGCTCAGCCTCAAAAGAAGATTTTAAAAATTGATAAAAAGAACAAATCACCTAAAAAATCTTCTAAACCTGTTGATGTCTCGGATAAACCATCAACATCTTCACCGGCATCTAACTCATCGCGTACACACAAATGTGCATGTTCTGTTAATGCTTCATTTAAACAACCTCTAGAGCTTCATCCTCAACCTCAACCATTCGTTGAAAGACGATCTTGTTTCTATTGTAGGAAACAAGGTCATCTCATTAATGTTTGTCCGTTGCTTTCTAGACAACGATTTGGGAGATCCACGCCACAAAATTCGTTATATAGAAATTCATTTAATAAATCTCAATCGAGGCGTAGCTCATCATCTCCCTTACCTGTCAAGAAAGTCAATAAGATTGTGCCCAGTAAACCTAGTGTCAAACAGCACAATCCTATAGATAAGCAACCACCCAAACCTAAACAGGTTTGGCAGATTAAAAGATCAACCAATGACCTGTCATCCTACAATAACACATCAGGAAACACCACTGATTTGTTAAAAGATAAAATTTTAACTAATGTTGTTATTGTAGATGACCTTGGAAGACCCAAGTCTGTGAAGGCTTGGGTCTCCACTACTAACTAATCCATTCTTGCATTTTGTGTCTGCAGCAGTCCGAGGAAGTGAAAAATAGTAAATGGTATATCGATAGCGGCTGCTCACGGCACATGACTGGCAACTTAGCCCTACTTTCTGATTTGAAGCCGTATAACGGGGGTTATGTTGCATTTGCGGGTGATAAGGGTGGAGAGATTACTGGTCAAGGAACACTCACAAATGAGCAAGTGATCTTTGAAAAAGTGAATTTTGTTGAACAGTTGAATCACAACTTGCTCAGTGTTTCTCAAATGTGTGACAAGAAGTACATTACAATATTTACTAATGTAGAATGCTTGATTCTGAAGCCGGGATTTGTGATTCCCGAGGAATGGGTGCTAATGAGAGCACCAGGGACAAAGGACACGTATGTACTTGATATGCGTACCGTTACATCCACAGAGCATACCTGTCTATTGTCTAAAGCTGATGAAAAGGATTCATTAATATGGCACAGACGAATGGGACATCTTCATTTCCGCAAGATGAACTATCTTTTGGATTAAATGATAACTGTGTTTCATGTCTCAAAGGAAAACAACACAAGAAATTCCATAAGTCTAAGTTAGTGAATTTCAATGAAACACCTCTTGAGTTATTGCATATGGATCTTTTCGGACCAGTGAGCAAACGGAGTATAGGTGGAAGTTATTACTGCTTGGTAGTGACTGACGACTATTCGCGATTTTCTTGGGTGTACTTCATTTCTTCTAAAGATGAGGTGCCTGATATTCTGATTTATCTGTTTGACAAACTGGAGAACTTATGCAATCTGAAGATAAAGAAACTGCGGAGTGACAATGGAACTGAATTCAAGAACAAAACATTAGAGATGTACTGTTTGAAGAAAGGAATATATCATCAATTCAGTGCCGCAAGAACTCCACAACAAAATGGAGTCGCTGAAAGAAAGAATAGGACTCTCATAGAGGCTGCACGAACCATGCTCTCAGACTCAAAATTTCCTATCACTTTTTGGGCAGAGGCGGTTAATACAGCCTGTTATGTTCTCAACAGGGTTTTGACGGTGAAGAAACAAAATAAGACATGTTATGAGCTATTTATTAACCGTAAACCCAATTTGTTGTTTCTTGAACCTTTTGGGTGTCCCTGCATCATCATGAACACACGCGAACGAGTTGCCAAGTTCAGTGAAAAGTCAAGTGATGGTTTCTTCTTGGGTTATTCTGTTAATTCTCCTAATAAGAGAGTTTATAATAAATCAACGAAGAGGATCGAGGAGCACTATGAAGTTAAATGTTTAAGATATACTGAATCTCCTCAAAGCACGGGACCCGACTCATTATTTAAATATGATGAATTGTTTGACTCATTTCATCTATCTATGGATGATAATGTTGATCAGGTGGTGACCCTACCGCATGGAATTGATATATTTCAGGATGTATCTATTCCTCCTAAGGCCACATCACCCTCAAACAATGATACCCCTTCTACTTCTAGAACCGCTCCTAGTGTATCTATTCCACAACCTAATCCTGAGATGCCAAGTTTATCCGATGATGAAACTGAGGATAAATCTGATGAAGTTGTCCAATCGCCTTAAATTAATGTAGTTGAGGGAGATTTAAACAACTTGGATTCTGAGGTTGTGCCACCACAGATTCCACAGCAACGAGTACACACATCTCATCCGACTGATAATATTATTGGTGAGTTGTCTAAAGGTGTACAAACAAGACATCAAGTTAAGGCCACTACATCCGACTCTTCTTCTTGCCTTGTAGCTGAGATGGAATCATGTTTTCTATCTCAGATTGAACCGAAAAATGTGAAGGAAGCATTAATCGACTCTCATTGGGTCGAGGCTATGCAGGATGAACTTCATCAATTTCAAAAGCTACAAGATTGGAGTTTGGTTCCGCTCCCGAAGGGACAACACCCTATTGGTACGCGTTGGGTGTTTCGTGCAAAGAAAGATGATCGTGGTATTGTGATACGGAACAAGGCTAGACTAGTGGTACAAGGTTTTTCTCAAATAGAAGGTCTCGATTATGATGAGGTGTTTGCTCCGGTTGCGAGGTTAGAATCGATCAGAATATTTCTTGCCTACGCCTCATACAAGAAATTTAGAGTGTACCAGCTAGACGTAAAAAGCGCGTTTCTTTATGGAAAGGTCAGTGAAGAAGTGTATGTCAAGCAACCTCCCGAATTTGAAGACTCAGTGCATCCGGATTATGTTTACAAATTAGACAAAGCACTGTATGGACTTCATCAAGCTCCAAGGGCGTGGTACGAGACGTTGTCAGAACATCTGCTGGCTAATGGATTCACACGAGGACATATTGACAGCACACTTTTTATTAGAAAAGTTGGAAATGATTTGTTACTTGTGCAGGTATATGTAGATGACATTATCTTTGGATCTACCAACGAGAAGCTGTGTAAGGACTTCGAGAAAATCATGAAGGACAAGTTTGAGATGAGTGCAATGGGAGAACTTACATTCTTCTTAGGTGTACAGGTTGAGCAATCTGATAAAGGTATTTACATTCATCAAACTAAGTATGTCAATGACATCTTAACCAAATATCAGTTGCTCGACTGTAAGATCTTTGGAACTCCCATTGACATAAATCACAAACTTGGTTTGGCTGAAGACGAAGAAGACGTAAATTAGCGAGACTATCGGTCAATGATAGGATCCCTGATGTATCTCACAGCATCAAGACCCGACATAATGTTTGCTGTGGCTATCTGCTCAAAATTTCAAGCAAATCCGAAGGTTTCTCATATGAAGGCGGTTAAGCGAATCTTTAGTTACCTCAAATTTAGACCATTTATGGGTCTCTGGTATTCTAATGAGGATAACTTTGCTTTAACTGCCTACACCGATTCAGACTTCGGTGGTTGTAATGTGAACAAAAAGTCTACGACTGGAGGATGTCAGTTCTTTGGTATTCGCTTAGTCTCGTGGCAGTGTAAATAGCAAACCACAGTCTCTACTTCATCTGCTGAGGCTGAATACATTGCTGCTGCAAGTTGCTGTTCTCAGGTTCTCTGGATTCAGCATCAAATGCGCGATTACGGGTTACTCTTAACTTTAACTCCTATCCATATTGATAATACTGCTGCTATCTCTACCATACGCAATCTCGTACAACACTCAAAAACTAAACATATTGAACTTCAGTTTCATTTCATAGGGGATTGCTATGAGAAACACCTGATAGACCTTTTCCAAATCGATACATCTAAGCAAAACGCTGATCTTTTTACAAAGGCCTTTTCACAATCTCGATTTGATGAACTTGTCTCTATGATAGGGATGAGGTTCTTTGTTAAAAATTAATTTATGACTTGGAGCGTATAAAAAAAAAAAAAAAGCAACTGCCACTCTTTATACTTATTATTATTCAAGAAACGCAATAGTTGCAACATTATTAAAAATAGACGTTGAATTGTGTCTGTAAACAATTGGGAAATGATAGTACATCATGAGACATGCATAAAATGGAATATTAAGGTTTATGTTTGATGTGTCAGTAGATTTATCTAGCATACTTGAAATATCTTTTATAAATATTAGATTCATCAAATGATGTATTGGTAGGCATTTGTTCTAAAGTTACTAAGAAGCTTAACTTTCAAATACGCATATTATTTTATATAAAGACATATTAATATGTATGATATTAAGTTGAAATAAGGGCCAAAATGTCCGAAATATTTTGACGCTTCGTCTTAATATTTGGATGATAAACATGTTATGATCTAAAATATAGGGTATTTGTATGGTGTTATCTGGGGGAATATATTAGTTGTCTCCTCTGTTGTATGTCAATACAGACCTGGTTTCATCTAATATATTCTTGAAAAAAACTAAGGTGCGTAGTCTATGTTAAGCTATAGACAACTATTACGTACCCGTGGCATTCCTACAATTCCCAAATAAAATGTACAAATGTACATAAAAGTTATAAAAAGATTGCCTCGTATTGGTCTGTGTTAAACTATGGTACTCTGTTGTACGAAAGTACAGACCTGTACCCTCTAGTTTAATTGTTCAGA
Organism: Gnaphalium uliginosum; assembly: GCA_963930675.1. Classification (NCBI taxonomy): domain Eukaryota; kingdom Viridiplantae; phylum Streptophyta; class Magnoliopsida; order Asterales; family Asteraceae; genus Gnaphalium; species Gnaphalium uliginosum. The sequence continues at coordinate 37,423,573 of OZ005682.1, forward strand.
CTGGTGTTTGTTCAACCCGAACTATTGTTTATGTGACTCTGTTATACGAAAGTACAGACCTGTCACCGCTAACATGGTTCTAAAGATACGTTCATACCTTTACCTTATATATAGAAAATATTAACATGTTTTGATTTCAAATGTATATCTTAATGTGAATTATATAATATAATATGCATGCTAATAATAACACAAGTGGTTCATCTCATTATGAGTTGAAATCATATATTTTAAGTACAAATGTTTAGATGGATAAAATATCAATAATCGTCTTGAACTAATCTTTATAACAGATGATTTAAATATGCTAAGTAAATTTAAAGTGGACAAACATACTGATAATCGAAATAACACTTACTATTCCTAATAATGGCATGTTATCCTGATATGATCCCTAACAAGACTTAAACATTTCCGTCACCAAAAATATGTTACGAACTTTTCGTTGATTAAAAAAATTGAATCAACGATTTTTCCGTTTATATCATTTCTTAATTTATCTGTAGCTTAATTAGTTTCTCCAACTCTATAAATTAATATCGAATCGAGTATCGAACTCTGAAAATCGAAATCATACTGAAATATCACCAAGTGTCTTTCTGCGACACAAGCTTGTGTCGCTCCCTCTGTCGCTGCCTGTGTCGCAGGCTATGTCGCTATGTAGGGTACGAGTACAAAAGCCAAACCCCTGCGACCTTAACGTTTTTACTATTCTTAATTACCTGCGATATCACTATTAAGCTCTGCGACACAAGCACCCGATATAGCGACACAAGCAAACACGTGTGATTTTCTCGATTGACTTTGATTTCCTGAGCTTTCTGTTCCAATCAATCCATACAAGTTCATTCTCCTGTTGGGCGATTTCCGGCGAGGGTTGGGCGATTTTCGGCGAGCTTGGGCGATTTCCGGCGGGTCACGGTGGTCAAGCTCTTTCGGACATGCATTGAAGTTTCTTGTCCGTTTAGCGTGTTCTTCAGGACCGGTTTTGTTAATCCTCCCCTTCCCGTGGCTACAGGTCTCTGGTTGCCCGTGAGATCTCGGGCTGCTTGCGAATTTTCCTTTCGCAATGACTGATTCAGGCAACAGGAAAAAGAAAAAAAAAGGTGCTAATGGTTCAGTTTTGATAAGTAAAAGTGAGATAGAGGGTTCGGTTTCGTTTGAATTTGCTCCGGATTCCGAAGTTGCAGGTTCTCCGGAGGCGCCGTTGCAAGAGGTTGAAGATGGGTGTCCGGCTTACTGCGACACAAAGGGCGACACTAGGCGTAACCCTAACCCTAATTTTCATAGCGACACGAGTGACTGCGACACTAGCCTGGTTAGCGACACAAGATCTCAGTGTCGCACTCACCTAATTTCGGGTTGCAAGGTCTGCGACACTATGGTTTGCGACAGTGTAGCTAGCGACACACTTAGCGACACTTCAAAGTGTCATATGAACAAAATCCATGTTTCTCAGGATGAAAATCCTGAAATTTTTCGTACGGGGCACGCTGTCCCCGTACCCCTAGCGAACTTACCGCGAAGTTCGATCCGCGCAATCCACTGTGACGGAATTGGAGCGTGGAGAGAAAATATGTACTCTAATGTGTTTGCGAATCAGGTTGGGGTGCAAGACCTTGGTAAATTCCCTGATTCGCGTTCTGTTAGCCATGAAAATTCGGGTGCAGGTGATGCCAGCCAATTTGGAAATGTGGTTAATCAGGTTGGTATTAAATACCCCTCTGAAATCCCTGATTTCTACGATGTTACTGGCAAAGAGGTGACATAGGGTCGTGATGCTAGCTTACCAAGTCCTAAGGGTGAAATAGGTGCTGATGCGACCATCAACCAGGTGGGGGCTACTCAACAGGCCCCCGTCTCTAATGCTTTTCTTGACGGAACTAGCGGCAGCTCTTTTGCTACCCGTGGGTTGGACAGACTCAAAGCGGCCACGGTTGTTATTCGACAATCGGGTCAAAAACAACCCACCCTTGGGGTGAAATCTTATGCTCAGGCTGCTGATCGTGTTGTTAAAAAGAAGGTTAACTTTCGTGCCTTGAATCTGGAGACTCCTGCTGGTAGTGATGTGGGTGTGGATGTGGAAATCCCTTTGGCCACGATGGTTGAAGCTAGTAAAAAGTACTCGAACACTCTGTACGGGTACTTCATTGGCAAGAGATTAGCTTTTCCTGTGGTCCAAAACTATGTTATGAATGCTTGGAGGAAGTTTGGTATCGAGAAGGTTATGATGCACTCCAATGGCTTCTTCTTTTTCAAATTCACTTCGGAGCATGGTATGAATGAGGTTCTTGAAGGGGGCCCTTGGATGATTAGACTGGTCCCTATTATGTTAAGAAAATGGAATTCTGATGCTGATTTAACTAAAGAGGATCTTACAAGAGTGCCGGTATGGATTAAGCTCTATGATGTTCCGCTTTTGGCCTTTAACGAGGTGGGTTTGAGTGGTATTGCTACCAAGGTGGGGACACCTCTCATGCTTGACTCCTATACTAGCACCATGTGCACGGAGTTTTGGGGTCGCCCTAATTTCGCACGTGCCATGGTTGAGGTCATGTCTGGGACTGAGCTGAAGGAAACCGTTACGGTTGCTATCCCCAAGCTTGAGGGTGGTGGTAAAACCATTTATTCGGTCAGGGTGGAATATGAATGGCGACCGTCCAGGTGTAGTACGTGCAAAATCTTTGGACATAAACATACAGAATGTCCAAGGAATGTGGTTGTTGTTGAAGCCCCAAAGGCAAGCAGTCCTGTTTTTGTTGCCCCTAAGACAACTGCTCGTGGCCCTATTAAGCAGATTGGGAAACCTGTTGATGGGTTCTCTGTGCAGATACAGAAACCAAAGGTGGAGTATAGGGTGAAAGACTCGAGAATTGCTTCCAAACAGGCTCCTAATGGGCCTTATCCAAAACCGTCTGCCAAGACGACTTCGGGTATCCCTAAACCCTTATCCTTGGGCAACCGCTTCGGGGCTCTAAGCAGTGATGAGAAAAAGGAGGTTCCGAGGAGTAGGAAGACCAAACAGGGGGATGGTAACGGAGAGGGCCCCAGTCAGCCCCGTAAGCTTAAAGGGGCGGTTAATGGTGGCAGTTCTGATGCTGATGATTCTGAATCTGACATTGAGGAAGTTTATGATGAGACGGAAGACTATATAAAACTTCCCAAGGGTGGATGTTTTTCGGAGGGGGCAAGCACTCCCAAGACCCCTACTTTCCATGGTTATTCTTGCATCATGGAATATCAAGGGTTTGAACCGTGCCCCCAAGCAAAATGAGGTTCAGCATGTGGTCAGTGAAAATAAGTTGTGCCTTTGTGCCATCTTGGAGTCCCATGTTCATGTTTCTAATCTCACTCGTATCTGTTCTAAGGTTTTTAGGAGGTGGAGTTGGACGTCTAACTCCTCTAGGAGTGTTAGTGGCTCTCGCATTATTATTGGCTGGGATCATGACCGGGTCGACCTTATGATCATTTCCTTCACGGATCAGGTTATGCACTGTCAGGTTCGGGTTCGGGTGCGGGATAGGGATCAGTCTTTCTACTGTTCCGTCATTTATGCGGGTAATTCTTACTCCCATAGAAGGGAGCTGTGGGATAATCTTCATCTGCATAGCAGATTTGTCGGCGCTAATCCCTGGACGTTATTGGGCGACTTTAATGCCATTCTTAATCTGGAAGATTCTTCCTCTGGTTCTTCCAGGCGTTCTACCTCTATGCGCGAGTTCAGGGAATGTGTGGAGGACATTAGGATTGTTGATGTGCAGGCCTCGAGGCTCCAGTTCACTTGGAATCAACGACCTCAGCCTCGGGTATCTTGAGGAAGATTGATCGTATCATGTGTAATGGAGAGTTCTTGGGTGCCTTCCCTGGGGCCCGTGCTTTATTCCAGCCATACAGAATTTCTGATCACTCTCCTCCTGTTCTTTCTCTTCCCGTGATTCAAAAGCCTCGTGTTAAGCCCTTTAAATTCTATAATCTGCTTGCTCATAAACCTGAATTTAAAGATATTGTAATTGATGCGTGGAAGGAGGAGATTGTGGGACATGCTATGTTTCGGATTACCAGGAGGTTGAAGAGACTTAAAAAGCCTCTTGCCGCGTTAATGAGGGACCAGGGTGACCTCCACAAGAAGGTTGTTAAACTTCGTGCTGAATTGGACGAAGTTCAGAAAGCTCTTGACTCTAATCCCGACTCTGCTGCGCTGAGAGAGGAGGAGTGTCTCTTCCTTCGTGCTTTCAATGCGGCGGGCATTGATGAGGAACGATTCCTGAAGCAGAAAGCAAAGATTGAATGGCTTCGGATGGGGGATTGCAACTCTAAATTTTTCCATAATGTGGTTAAGGAAAAAGCGAACAGGGGACGGATTGAACGAGTGCATGACTTGAATGATGTTGTCCATGAGGGAGACTCGGTGCCTTTGATCTTTGTTGACCACTACCAGAAGTTCTTGGGTTATGCTGGTGATGCTTTGCCGCTGGATAGCTCGGGGCTTTTCTCCCGCAAGCTCTCGAGATCCAAGGTTGACTTGATGATTAGTCATGTTACTAAGGATGAAGTTCGGGTGGCCTTGTTTTCTATTGGTGACTATAAGTCCCCGGGGCCAGATGGTTACTCGGCTTCTTTCTTCAAACGGTCGTGGGACACTATTAGTGATGACTTGTTCTTCGCGGTTCGGGATTTCTTTGTTAATGGCCAGATATTAAAGGAAATCAACCATATTGTAATTGCCCTCATCCCGAAAGTTTCCTCCCCTAGCCAGATTAATGATTTTCGGCCTATTTCCTTGTGTAATGTCTTGTATAAGTGCATCAGCAAGTTGATCACTAGTCGAATCAAGGATGGGCTGGAGGATATTGTGAGCGACAATCAATCTGCTTTCATTCCTGGCAGGAGCATTTTTGATAACATCCTCTTAACGCAGGAGCTTATGAGGTGTTACCACCTTAATCATGGAGCTGCTCGTTGTGCCTTCAAGGTTGACATTCAGAAAGCGTATGATACGGTGGATTGGGGCTTTCTTCGGACTATCTTAAATGGCTTTGGCTTCCACCCTGTTATGGTCATTCTAATCATGACTTGTGTGTCTAGCACGTCCTTCTCCCTGAGTATTAATGGGGGTGTTCATGGTTTCTTTAAAGGCAAAAGGGGCCTGAGGCAAGGGGATCCAATGTCTCCTTATATCTTTACCCTTGTGATGGAGGTGTTGACCTTGCTTATTCGGAGGAAGGTAGATGGATCTAATTCCTTTAAATACCATGCGAAATGTGAAAACCTTGGTCTTGTAAACCTGTGTTTTGCAGATGACTTGTTTCTTTTTGCGCATGGGGATCTGGGTCTGCCACGGTGATCCAGTCTGCCCTTAAGGAATTTAAGGAAGTTTCGGGCTTTCGAGGAGGGCACTCTTCCGGTCCGGTATCTCGGGGTTCCCATTATCTCTTCGAGGCCTGTCAAGTGTGACTGTAAAGCTCTGGTGGAGAAGGTCCAGAATAGGATTGGGGATTGGAAGAATAAGACTCTTTCCTTTGCTGGTCGTGTTCAACTAATTTCCTCTATTCTTGTTTCTCTTCATGGGTATTGGACGTCTATGTTTATTCTCCCTGCCTCCACAAATGGGGATATTGAGAAGCTTATGAGGGGTTTCTTGTGGTGCCAAGGTCCGATGAAGGCCGGTAAAGCAAAGGTGGCTTGGGAGGATGTCTGTCATCCGAAGCTTGAAGGTGGCTTGGGGATCCGCCGCTTGAGTGAGTGGAATATCTCTCTTATGGCCACCCACATTTGGAGCATCCTTTCTAGAAAGGACTCCATCTGGGTCAGATGGGTGTATGCTTATAAATTGCGTGATCGCAGTTTTTGGGATGTCCCTGCTCAGCGCAGTATGAGCTGGGGTTGGCGGAGTCTGTTACGTATTAGGGATGTCGTGCGGCCGTTTTGTTGGTATAAGATCGGAAATGGGAGGACTGTTTCGGTTTCGTATGACACTTGGTGTAACCAATGCCCTATTGCCCGTGTCTTTTCGGGTCAGCGGGACATTATGCGCCCCGGTTTCTCGACTTCTGATTCTGTCGCTGATCTCATTGAGGATAACTCTTGGAGATGGCCGGTGGAATGGTTGCAAAGGTACCCTTCTCTTTCTCAGATTGAGGTTCCCACTCTCATATCTCAGCCTGACAAGTTATTATGGCGCGATTCGGACGAAAAATTTTTCGATTTTCGGGTTGGTCAAGTTTGGGATTCCATTCGGCCAAGAGGAAGCGTGGTGGATTGGGCTCCTGTGGTGTGGTTCTCTTGTTACATTCCTAGGCATGCCTTTCATTTGTGGCTCGTTCTACGAGGTAGATTGAAGACCCAAGACCGTCTGAGGCAGTGGGATGTCGGTCCTTCCGTTGATTTAGCCCTGTTGGGTTGCCTGTTGTGTGGCTCGTGCCAGGACTCTCATGCCCACCTCTTCTTTGAATGCTCCTTCTCCTCACAGGTTTGGTTCAGGGTTATTAGTCATGCGCAGCTGCATATTGGGTCGGACAGACTTGAAGTACTTATGCCTTCTCTTTTATCTTCTACGGGTCCGAAAAATATTGACCATGTTGTGTCGCGCCTGGTGCTAGCTGCTTCGGCATTCTTCATTTGGCAAGAACGTAACTTTCGGCTTTTTGACAAAGGCAAGAGATCATGCAGGGAGGTGGCTGATGCTATCATTACTACGATAAGGCTGAAGTTGGTCTCTTTTCCCTTCAGACCTTCGCCTCGTGCCGTCCGTGCCATGGAGAGATGGAAGATCCCGAAAGGGGTGTGTTCTTCGTCCAGTTAATTTTCGTCATGCGGGCGTATTGGCTCATTGCTTGGCTGGAGTTTGTTTGTAGGTGCCTAATGGTTGTGCTTAGTGTTGGTTGTCATATGCAAGGCATGTCTTGTGTATGCACTTAGTCTTTCATATCTGTTAGATTAAGTCTTGTGGTGCTACCACATTTTTTGTACTTGTAACGCTTATCATTTGTTTTAATAATATTTGCCGGGGTAATTTTTCCCCTTTAACAAGTTCATTCTCCTTACTTTACTCGATCTAGTGGTATAAATCTTTCCCTTTTTCACCGTGTATTCTGCGTTTAATAGTGAATTAAAGTCACGGGTTTTTTAGGGGTTTCGGTTTGGGATTAAATTGAGGTGTTTGGGTGTGCTTAACTAGATAACTAGGATACTTTCGAGTTCCTAATGTTCCTACGCACCTTCGGGTTGCTTTAGTTTCAAAAACCCCCAATTTTTGACCATCGGGATCTTGGCACCGTGTTGGTGTTCATCATTGCGACACTACCTGCGACACAAGTCGTTGTGTCGCAGGTATGTTCAAATCAATTTCTGTCAGATTTTGGTTGCAACACTAACGTTTGTGTCGCTACCTCTTTGCGACACAAGTCCTTCTGTCGCTTAAGTTAATTAATTCAAATAAATTGCCAAATACGACCTAACCCTTTTGTGTCGCACTTTTAAGTTGCGATACAAAAGCTTGTGTCGCTTACCTAATTTCAATTAATTAACTGCGACACTAAGGCCTTTGTCGCCACCTCTGTGCGTCACAAGCCTTGTGTCGCCTCTACAGATTGTTTAAATTAACTAATTATTGCTAACGCTTCTGCAGTACTTTTCTTTGTGCTTTCTTTTAGAAATGGCAGGACAAGACGCTTTTCTGAGGTTGCTCGAACCTCGTCACAACACCGTCGCCTTTCTCAAAGACGACAGGGATTCAGCAATCCCTTTTCGCCCAATGATCCACTTCCTGAGGCGTTCCAGGATTTTTCATGCTATCTCCTGCCCCAACCATTTACAGAGACCGTGTTGGCCCTTTTTGGAGAAATGCGGTTGTAAACACCGAATTGGAGGAGACCAGGATTATCTCTACTGTTTTTGATCATGAAGTTATTATAACGGAGCAGTTGATTCGCGAAGTTCTCCGATTTAATGATACTTCGGACATGCCCACTCAATTCTCAAACGTCTTCATTGCTGGTGGCATGACAAGAATGGGTTATCCAGGTATTCCCTTTGATCAGTACCGCAAGGGGCACCTCACTCGGGTTTGGAGATTTTTGATGCACGTGTTGATCGTGTGTTTGTCTGCCCAGAAGGCAGGGTTTGACGGGGCTAGCCACCGAACCGTCTCTGCTATGCTGGCCCTAGTCTATAATAAGCCATACAACTTCTCTGGCTATCTGTTTCGCGAGATGGTAGATAACGCCAAAGCCGAGAAAGATAAATGGGTTATGTACCCAAGGTTTATTCAGCTGCTGCTGAATCATTTATTACCGGATCTTCCGGTCAATCCTGATGCAACCTTCCGCCAATCGCCAATGAACTTGCGGATTTTTGCCATCTGCAGCTCCTACGGCAAAGGAGTTGCCACTCCACCAGATGTGCCGCTATTCGGCCATGTTATAAATGAGGGTTATGTCCCTCCGGCTGCCGACGGCTTTTTGGATGATCCTGCTACCTCCCCTCCCTCCGAAGAAGCTTTTGTGAACATACCGGTCCAAACCGAGGGTGAGACTATTACTGATTCTCTGAAAAATATTTTGCAGGACATTGAAAATTCCAAAACAGTTGACGAGACTGCTGCTAATGCGGACTCGGATGATACTGTCTTCGTGGATCCCAACGACACCCCAACGGATTCGGATGGTGATGTCCCCTCACCGAAAACCATTGAACGCCTCCGAGTCCATAATACTCTTCGATACGAGCGTGTTCATCGCCGAATTAGGGCAGAACGGGTGCATGTGCCGTCTAACCGGGGGAAACGGCCCCGGGACGTACAGGACTCAGACGATGATATCTACGCACCCCGTCCTCGTCCTCGAACTCAAGTTCATCCGGTCTCTACTTCTGCTGATCCCCAACTACAACCAGCTGTTCTCCAAAAGATCTTGGATGATCTAGCAAAGATGCAAGCGCTGATTGCTGATCAAGCGGCTTTGATTCAAGTTCAAGCTTCGAGGATTACGGATTTAGAAGCGACAGCGGCTCGGGTTCCTCAGCTGGAGAGTCGACTGTTAGAACTAGAGGCCATCGCTGTTGCTCCGGGGGAGGTAGGCTTAGATGAAACAACATCAATGGCCCCTGGTTCAACTGAAATTGTAAATACTAATAATGTAACCGAAGAAGCTATGAATGAAAATATTAATTTAGATTATTTTGCGTCTTCTGCTCCAATCCCAGGACAACCAATTGCCCTAAATGTAGATTACTCCGAAGCCAATCTTGAGTATCTACAAAGTCTAATAAATGAAGAAGATATAAAAAATGATAATGAGGAGTTTGTGTTTGATAATGAAGAAGTGGATGTTGAAGAAGAAAATGTTCAAGAAGATTTTGTGAATGTTCATGAAATGAATTTCGGAGAGGAGATGGAGGTCTCTGATACAGAGGAGATTATTGAGGAAGAACAACCTGCAAATTCCACTCCTGCTTCGGCTACAACCGAACCATCTACTTCCACTGCTGCTAAGCCAAATCTGTCAAAGACCTGCAAGTTCTACAAGATCAGCAGCAAACGCTATAAGGGTCAAATTATCAGTTGGAAGTTTGATGAATTGAACAAAGTGATTGTTATTAAGAGGAAAGATGGGATGCAGTATTTCACTGTGAACTTCAAAGTATTAAGCACACTACCTTACTGTGAGATACTGCACTTAGCACAATTGAATATCATAAATCCCACGAACAACGAATTAGCCAACCAATTTCAGAGAATTTTGAGGAAAGAGGTCAACACTAAAGTGTTTTATCTTTTGAGACCAAATCTGGGGACAAGGTACACTTACCGAAACAAAATGCATCCGTTTACCAACAAGCCCTGGGTTAAGATTGTATATAAATCTCCAAAGACTTTAAAGTTTATTCCTCTGGAGAAGCTCCCAGTTGACTTTTTGCGCAGACTACAACTGTGGACATATGACGGTTATACAGGCGAAGCAGAGATTGTTTATATTTCCGATACAGAGCCTGAAGACCTATGAAAAGCCAAACTATCGAGGATTAGAGTGTATGATCTTTTGAGCTTGATCAACCTTACAAAGAAAGACCTTGAAGCTCTTCATGTCAAGAAGATTGATTATCACCAAGGGTTCATGACGGAAGCTATGAGATTTCAAAAGGTTGTCAATGTTTGCATAGCTCAAGGAGTACACGCTGGAGGAAATTTTCCTGCCAGTTGGAAGTGTTAGAAGACCGAGGTTGAATGAAGAAATTTTGAAGACCAAGCTGAAGACACGGGGGAGTTTGTTGATACATGTTTTGTATGTCTGTCAGTTGGTCTAGGTCTGAGTAGTTTGTAATAATGTGTTCAGTGATATAAAACGTTATTTGTTTAAATATATATATAATTGAGGTCACTGTTTAGGCGACACAGAGCTTGTGTCGCAATAACGACACAAGGCTTGTGTCGCATAGGTTGGTTTGGCGACACAGAGCTTGTGTCGCAGGGTGTTTAGTGTTTGGCTATAAATAGAGACTTACGGGTTCAGTTCTAGGGTTGACGAACCTGGAGAGTTTTCAAACTATTTGTGAGGTATTGATTGTATTTGGTTAATTCGTTGTGATTGATATATATAAAAGCTAATCGACTAGTTTCGTGTGATTGTTGACGTGCATTGTTCAATTGATTGTATTCCGCGCTTTCAATTGTTTGATCAGTTCGATTTAGGTCCAGATATAAGGGTCCAACACAACCCCATCACTGTAAGAACCACGCTTTGATTTCATAAGATTCATATATTTTTATGCTAGATGTTCACTCATGTAAAATCTTAACTCAAAATGTGTTAAAAATCATGATCTTTTAAGTTTTAAACCCTTACATAAACTTTTGAAGTTAAAACAGAAAACTGACAGAAACTAAAGACGAAATCACGAAGTCACAACTTGAGTTTTACACGACCAAATTCTTAAGCCAAAAGTTACTTTAAGATGTCGTTCCCAGTTTAATGAATCTTCCACTTATTTGATGGGCTGGTTAAGAGATTATTTATGGTTTAACTCTTGATGTTGATATAGGGTACTAGAGAAATCTTGATTTGAATCGTCATGGCATATGCCTGCTTTGACCGAGATCTTTGGAGATGATTCAGTACTACAGTTTGGTGGCGGAACTTTAGGTCAACCTTGATTCATTATTCACTCGCTTTTCGGTTTTTGGGTCATAATCATTATGTAGGAGATGTCTTAACCACTTCTATCAATCTCTAATTCTAACCCGAGTGGTCTCAATGATTTTGGACAAGTTTTGATACCCCAAATCAATTTTACGAGAACGAGTGTCAAATTTGTCTTCTGGAGACAGATTTGGACCTCACTTTGTGTGATTATAACTTTTATTCTACATGTCCAAAATTCATGAATAATTTTTCCTAAAGATCACATTTTCTATTAGCTTTAAAAACTCTTTTTGTCATCCCTGCTGCTTTCCTTTCCAGATTTTTTTTTCTCGTTTCGTGAAGATAAGTATAACTTGGTAAACGAACGACTTTTCCGACGACTGTCCGGAAAAGTAGCTGCTAGACCTTTGTGTCTTTATATATTATTTTGAACACCTTATACTTGGTAATAATTTATGAAACTATATATATATGACGAATAAACTATATATATATGACAAATAAACTATATATATGACGAGTAAATTATATATGTATGATGAGTAAACTATATATATATATATATATACATATACATATATATATATATATGACGAATAAACTATATATATAACGAAATAGAATTCCTGAAGAAACATAAGCACAGGGTATGAAACGAAACGAGAATAATAATATTATCGAGAAATATTACTAACATCACCAACGGGTCGTACACTTTTTGAAAACGATAAACACATGATTTTCCCTAGTTGAGTGAACAACTTGCATAGATGGGCAGTTAGCCGTCTACTCATACAAACGACCTCTTGCGTTTAGGGCGCTAGGAGGCTATTCTTGGGCAAACACTCTCACGGGTAAACGCTAGCACTCACACGACATACGAGGTGAGTTCACAGCCCCTATTTTACTGCTTTTAAAACTGGGGTGAAAAACATATGAATAACTTTCATATTATACTTGGAAACATGACAACGAATCTTTGTGCAAACCTACGTTTACAGTTGTAGTGCATAGAAGTCCTTTTACTTGCAAACTATAACCATTAACTAGGTGACTCTAGCCACTGAATATACGGATAGTACTATCGGGATGACATTTCTCCCACATTTGTTAGTCATGCTAACCACCACATTATGTCACAACGAAGAGCGTATATTTAACCGGTCCCATGCAAAAAGATACACAATAGGTTGTGGTTTGGTTATAGGACTAGGTGTCGGCACTTTAACTCGTAAGGCCTAGCTAGCCTTTGGGGGATCACCGTCTATGTATTTCCACCAAATTTACACGAAACTCATGGTTTGATAATTACTTGATTTATACAATATTGCAACGATTTATTTACGAATTGGTTTAATGATAGAGTCTTAAACATGTGAATTCACATCAACAATTTTTTTGACGTTTTAACTATGTTTTTCAGGGAATTAACATTGAAGTAAGAATTGCATGCATTTTGGGGACCATGTCTACCTACGAAGTTAGGATGCCACTTTTCTTATTAAATTCGGGTTTTCCTTTGTATATCTATAAATCTTTTTAGTCATATTTATGAAATCCCCGTATAATATTATATTCGCAAAGACGATCGTTATTTTGATAACACTACTACTTTTACGAATTGATAAGTCGTAACCTTTGTAATAACAACAACTTATGGCATCTTAATATTTATGTTCTGCGATAATCATATGCTCTGTGTTTTATCGATCCAACCGGCTCACGCCCCGCACGTGCTTCCGCTCACCACTCGTTGACTTTTGGCGGGGTGTGACATTGTTGAACCAAGATTTATCAATAGAAAATTTTCAACATTACAAGTGATTAAACTAATATGGAATTAATTTCCCATACCTTTTCATTTACAACCATATGAATATATAATACATGAGATTACAATAAGGTTGGGCCTAAGGCCTTGAACTAATAACAAATATAATTGGGCCCTACTAATGTTGACTAATGTTCATTAATATACCCCTGTAGTTGGAGTGGGAGGTCGACGGATGCTCAAACTAGATTTGAATTCTTCAAACAAAGCCGAGGGAAAACCCTTGGTGAAGATATCTGCACAAAGGAAAGTGAAGAACTCGAATCTGCCCGGTGGCAACTTTGTCACGGACAAAGCGAATGTCGATCTCAATATGTTTCGTGTGTTGGTGTTGTACGGGGTTAGATGAGATGTAAACAACACTCACATTATCACAGTAAACCAAACCAAGGTGGCAGTAGAAAGAGGTACATGTAGCTCACAAAGAAGATTCTGCCGCACTAGAGCGAGAGAGAGTTGGCTGCCGTTTTGAGAACCACGACAACAGGTTATTATCAAAGAAAACACAATAGCCGGTAGTAGAGTGACTGGTGTTGGGGCAGCCTCCACAGTCAGCATCAAAGTAAGTTGTAAGAGTAGAAATGGGGAAGCATACAACTGTAAACCGTGATCAAGTGTTCCTTGAAGATATCTTAGAATGCGCTTAAGAGCCGTGTAGTGTGGCTCTTGAGGATCATGCATGTGCAAGCATAGATGTCGGACGTGTATGTAAGATTCCGTCTCGTGAATGTAAGATACTGAAGAGCGTCAACTAGACTGTGATATAATGTTGGGTCAGAGATCGAAGGTCCCGCATTACCAAATTTCAAATCTGTATCAACAGGAGTCTTGCAAGGGTTGCAATTGAGCATGTGAGCCCACTCGAGAATTTCAGTAGTACGGGAAACTGCAATACCCAAAAAATAATTAAGGGGGCAAGATCAGTCATAGAGAATTATGTATGAAAAGAGGAGATGACTTCCGAAAAAAGACTAAAGAAGAAGCCATCAAAATAATTTCATCTACATAAAGTAGTAGATATGCAATATCGGACCCGTATCGCAGAACAAATATAGAAGAATCACATCGACTGTGTTGGAAACCAACCCGGGTGGAATAAACAACAAACCTATGAAACCAGGCACGAAGGGCCAGTTTAAGACCATATAAGGATTATGTCGCAGGAAGACATGATTAGGTAGTCAAGGGTCCACGAATCCAGGTGGTTGGTACATATACATTGTCTCTGACAAGTGACCGTTCAAAAAGCATTCTTAACGTCGAGCTGGTGAACAGACCAATATCTGGAAACTGCAAGACTAAGAGGGGTGTGGATGGTCGTGGGTTTGACAACCGGGCTAAAAGTTTCATCACAATCGATGCCAGGTTGTTGGCTACGACCATTAGCAACCAAACGAGCTTGTACCTGCTCAAAGTCCCATCTGCAATGTTAACATTAGTTGGTCGTGGAACAAGAACCCAAGTATTAGTTTTAATTAATGCATTATATTCATCTAGCATAGTATTTCAGCTGGTCGGGTCTTTAAGAGCAAGAGAGAGAGATTTTGGGATAGGTGAGATGGTTTCGACATGTAGATTTAGATGTTGTGTGGGTTTGTGAGTACCTACTTTAGAACGAGTGATCATGGGGTGGGTGTAGGATGAGATGGTAGAAGGTGGATTTGGTGCTGAGTTTTCCGAAGAGGATTCGAAAGAAGCTGGGTTGCTTGAGATGAATGCAGCTAAAATGTTTGTTGCTGAAGAAGATTGGGATGAGGTGAGAGGCGGGTTGGTGGTGGTAGAGGAGTGGACTTCATGATGAGTATGTGTAGGATGTAGGGCTGGATGTGTTGGTGAGGAGGTCACAAGATATATGGTTGGGCTCGGAGTCACTGTCAAGAACGGAGTCGCTGTCAAGAAAACTATATGAAGGTGAATGGTATTGTGTCATAGAGCCAAATGGGAAGACAATTTCATCAAAGGTTACATGCCGGGAAATGAGAATTTTATTTGTGGCGAGGTTAAGACAACGGTAACCACGATAGTAGTCGGGGTACCCGAGGAAGATACACAGAGCGGAGCGAGGAGCAAGTTTGTTAGTGGTTTTAAAAAGCGAAGAAGCCGACTGAAAGTATGAAGAAAGGAAGGTAAGAAGAGAAGAAGTCGACTGAAAAGCCAAAGGTTGAGAAAGATAACAAATGCTGCAACTGTGGAGGCATTGGGCACTTTGCAAGGGATTGTAAGAAGCCAAAGGTTCGTAATACTGAGTACTACAAGACCAAGATGTGGTTGTCAAAGCAAAAGGATGTTGGAAAGACTCTGATGGCAGAGGATGACGCTTGGCTGCAACTTACTGAATCTGATGAAGAGGAAGACTTAGAGGTCAACATGGCTTTCTTGGCAAAGATGACTTCCGTTAACTTAGATGGAGAGGAGGAATCCGACACTCAGGTACCTGAAATGAACTCCATGAATATTACACTGCAAACCATAAATGAAAATTTGCTTTAAAAGTTAAAAGATGAAAAGGAAAAAGATTCTAAAATGAAACGGGAGTTGGCAACTAGTGTTGAAACTTTATCAAATGTGATTCAAGAGCGTGGTATTTTCAAAGAACAGATGAGTTATTATAAAAAAGAAACAGAGAAAGTAGGAACTGAAAAGACAAGTTTAGAAAACCAACTTTCTGATATGGGAAAGCTTTCTAAGACACGGGTTGATGCTCTCTTAACTGAAAATGCGAAAGTTTTTAAAAGACTTAAGGAATTAGAAGATAAACTGTTTATGAGAGGTCAAACTGATTAAACAATTTTTTTAAATCAACTAAAAGAAATCAAGGTTACAATCCAAAAGAAGTAATTGGTTTTGACAACCCATGTTACCTACAGAAAGCTATTTCTAAAGCGGGAGTTATTTACTATCATAATTACATGAGTTGAGTTGGGGATTGAAAATGCGTTTTCAACAAATTACGAATGAAGATGAAGAAATTGAGAAATTCAATAGGGCTAGAGAGGATAATCCTCAATTTTCATTTGATTACACTAAGTTAAATAAAAGCTATGGTTCTCGGAAAATATCTCTATCAGAGGGTTATTTTCAAGATACAGCAAGCCGTAATTTCAACCTGGTGTAATAGGTGAGAGAAATGACATTCTTGAACAAGTGGTTACAACTAAACTATATGTACCAAACCTAATTTTGGAACGCAAAATTTTTTATTTGGAAAAACAAATAACAATGTTTTGAAACCCGGGTCAACCCGCCCGGTCGACCCGGTTAACCCATGACCCGGTGGAAGAAGCGGGCCGTAATGAAGTGGGCTGACCCCCAAAATCGACACAGTTCGACCCGTTGGGTTTTTGACGGACCGGCGACCCGGAACTCGTTCAAAACCTCGTTTTCATATTTGTTCCTCTTTTTTTTATCCGATGAAATTGACTTGAAAAAGTTAAAGTAAAAAAACCCTTTTGTGACTTTATAAATTCTAACAAACTAAACACATTTTCAAAAGAAAAACAAGCGACTTATTTATGCTTCTATAAAGAAGATATCACTGTTCGCTCGCCGAAAATGGTTGATCGGAGTTCGTTTGCTACTGGTCGGAAGTTGCAGATGAAAGAGATATAAGAGTACATATGTGGTCACAAGAGAGAGAGAGAAAAGGATGGATATATAATAATAATTATTATTATATATATGGATATATAATAATAATTATTATTATATATATGGATATATATATATATATATATATATATATATATATGTATCTATAAATAAATGTATGATTTTCTAAAGTGTAGGTGTGTGTAATGTGTAGTGTATGTGTGAGATATGTGGTGTCTGTAAAGAATGTGCACGTAAAGTCAAAAGTGAACAGTACACATATATTCAATTTAATTTAATACTATAGAAAGTTGTGTCCGTAAGTAAAATATTATTATAAAGGTATTGACCCGGGTTAATCCGGTTTGACCCGGGTTGACCCGGACCCGACTATCAAGACGGGTCATTTTAAAACCCGATTTTTAAAACATTGAAAAATAACCACTCAACGACAGAATTTTAAAAAAGAAAAATCTATCCTCTCGAAGACTATTGAACAAATCAAGAGTAACCTATCTTCAATTAAGTCAATCCCTAAATAAAAATCACCTCTTGAACTTGAATTTGATAATTCCATGAATTCAGAAGAAGATTTAAGTGAAGAACTGTCTAGAAACTTTGCCGAAAAACGATAAAATAAATAAGAAATCTCAATTAACTAATTATTCCTTACAAAAGGATAAGAAGTTTACTAAGAATTCTTATTTAACTCCTATTTCTCAAAGTACTAATGGTAATCATTATTGTATTACAGATTTAAATCATTCACCACCAGCAACGTCTCAAAGCAAAACACCTAGTTTTCATATTCGAAATGTTTTATCTAGTTCAAATAAATACGAGTCTCGAGCTGTAAGCAACGTACTAAAACTATGAATTCTCGTGCAAACTTAATGCAATTGTATGGTTTTGGTAATAATTTGTATGAACCTGGACAATCTGCTTCGCATATGCATGATACTCTTGTTGCCAAGGGTTGGATACCCAAGGGTCGGGTAAAATATGATAAAAGGAAAGACTATTCTCTAAATTACAAATTAAAATGAATAATCAGAGGAGAAACCAAAAATGGAATTCAACTTTTAAAGAAAAACCAACACCAATTTGAAAATGGGTTCCTAAGAAAATGGGTATCCCCAAGATTAACTTGATTTCCACTAAACTTGAAGGACTCATTGCAAAATGGGTTCCTAAGGCAGTCTTATATGTTTGATTTTACAGGAAATCTCGGTATGTGTTGTATCTTGATTCGGGTTGTTCCAAACACGTAACGGGAAACACATCTCTACTTATCAACTTTATAGAGAAATTCTTAGGTACATTAAGATTTGGAAATAATGAGTTTTCCACTATTATGGGGTATGGGAATTTGATCCCTGGGAAGATCACTATCAAACAGGTTGCATAAGGTTGCATATGTTGAGGGTTTGGGGTATAATTTTTTTAGCGTCGGTCAATTTTGTGACAAAGTTTTAGTTCTTTTCCGTAAACGGAGTTGCTGTGTATGAACCGAGAACGGAGAAGAATTATTGACTGGAACTCGTCGCTCCAACCTCTATTACATCGACCTAGATAGCGCCAAACCAATGACCGATGTTTGCTTACTGTCAAAAGTATCATTGAAACAATCTTGGTTACGGCATCGCCACCTTTCCCACCTCCTTTTTAAGACCATAAACATCCTTGCAAAAACTGATGTAGTGATTGGGTTGCATGAGTTAATCTTCAATAAGGACCATCTGTGCGGCGCATGTGAAATGGGTAAGACGAAACGTGCTTCAAACAATTCGAAACCGGAACCATCTTCTGATTCCGTTCTTCAACTTCTTCATATGGACCTATGCGGAGCTATAAGGGTTCAACCAATTAATGTAAGGAAGTATATCCTTGTGATAGTAGACGATTATTCTCAATGTACATGTGTTTTCTTCCTCAGATAGAAATCTAACACAGCTGAAACCCTCATCTCATTTCTCAAAAAGACTCAGGTTAATCTTCAACTCCCAGTTCATTCCATTCGATCTAATAATGGAACTGAATTCAAGAACCAAAACGTTCAATCATATTTGGACTTTGTCTGCATCAAACATGAATTTTCCGAAGCATGTAAACCTCAACAAAATGGTGTTGTCGAAAGAAGAAATCGTACATTGGTTGAGGTTGCTCGAACAATGCTGGCATATTCCAAGTTATCGTTGTTTCTTTGGGCTGAAGCGGTTAACACAACCTGTTTCACGTAGAATAGGTCTATAATTCACAATGATTCAGTAAAACTTTGGATCAATAACCGCGCCCTAAAATCAAATTTCGCGCCCTACAATCAAATTCTTGAGAATCTTTGGATGTCCCTACTATATTTTGAATGATCGCGACAATTTGGGGAGATCTCATCAAAAGTGATGAAGTTGTGTTTATTGGATATGCCAAAGATTATGTTGGTTATCATTTATATAACAAGCGAACACGGCTTGTAAATGAGAGCATCAATGTAACATTTAATGAACTGTCAGAAATGGCTTTTGAACAGCACAGTTCAAAAACCGGTTTAACTAGGAAAGATTCGATTGACCCTACATTGTCAAAGTCCAATGTTGATGATTTGAATGATTTTTTTTTCTTGATTTCTATTATGAGTATTATGGGACAACGAAATCCGTGTTCGAACCATCACCTGTTGATGTTCCAATCGAACCACTCGCTACTTCTGAAACATCACCAATTCCCACACCGTTGAATCTTCAGGAACCGAAACCCCCATTCCTGAACAAGTTGTTGATTCTCCAGAACCTTCAGAAATTAAAACTACGGTTTCTAAACCACAAGTGACTCACCATAATCACAACCATCACCTGCTGTTATCCCAACTATATCTGAACCAACCTCATCAACACCAGTTCATGCTCAATCGACTTCCCCAACATATGTTGATCACTCTAAAGAAAATGTTGAGTATGATCATCTCCCTCATGAAACAAAGTGGACAAGATCTCATCCTGTTGAACAAATAATTGGTGATCCAAATGCAAAGGTTCGAACAAGAAGTGCAACTACCAATGAGTGTCTGTATTAAGCTTTTTGAGCTCCATCGAACCTGGAAATGTCAAAGAAACTTTAACTGATCACGACTGGATTCTAGCTATGCAAGATGAGCTAAATCAGTTTGAAGGTCTTAAAGTTTGGAGACTTGTGCCGAGACCGTCTGGAAAATCAATTGTCGGTACAAAGTGGATCTTCAAGAATACGAAGGATGAGAACGGGGTAGTAATTCGAAACAAAGCTCGTCTGGTTGCTAGGGGTACAGTCAACAGAAGGGATTGACTACGACGAGACGTTTGCTCATGTGGCACCGATAGAAGCCATCGAGATCTTTCTGGCATATGGGCACACAAGAACTTCACTGTGTATCAAATGGATGTCAAGATCGGGGTTTCTAAATGGGGTTCTAAAGGAAGAGGTCTATGTTGGGCAACTAGAAGGATTAGTGGATCCAAAGTAACCAAATGACGTGTATCGGTTAGACAAGGCACTTTATGGACTCAAACAAGCCCCTCGGGCGTGGTATGACGTATTGTCTAACTTCTTGGTACAATCTGGTTTTTCAAAAGGCAAAATCGATACAACTCTTTTTATCAAAAAGCATAATAAAGATATCATTTTGATCCAAATATATATAGATGATATAATATTCGGTTCAACAAATTCTAAGTACGTAAGAACTTCTCAACTCTTATGGTATCTAGATTTGAAATGAGCATGATGGATGAAATGAATTTCTTTCTAGGATTACAAGTTCGAAAATTATCAAACATTGTTTTTATAAATCAATCCAAATATATCCTAGACTTCTTACAGAAATTCAATATGGCCTCGTGTCAACCAATTTCCACATCCATAGAAAGTCTTCTCAAATACATGTTGATCCAATGGGTAAACCAATAGATCAGACTTTGTATCGGAGCAATTCCAATGTGACAAACTTGTCAGTTGGACGTCAAAGAAGCAAAATTGTGTTTCCACGTCCACGACCGAAGCAGAATACGTTGCAGCTGCTGTCTGTTGCTCACAGGTCCTTTGGATGAAAATCAACTAATGGACTTCGAGTTTCACATTTTAAGGATTCCTATCTACTGTGATTCCCGAAGTGCAATAGCTATCTCGTGTGATCCCGTTCAGCACACGAAAACATAGCACATTGATGTCCGGTATTATTTTATTAAGGATCATATTGAAAAAG
Organism: Gnaphalium uliginosum; assembly: GCA_963930675.1. Taxonomy (NCBI): domain Eukaryota; kingdom Viridiplantae; phylum Streptophyta; class Magnoliopsida; order Asterales; family Asteraceae; genus Gnaphalium; species Gnaphalium uliginosum. The sequence continues at coordinate 37,444,364 of OZ005682.1, forward strand.
GTAATATTGAACCGTTCTTTGTTGGCACGGATTACCAACTTGCAGACTTATTTACCAAACCATTGGATAAAAACGGTTCACCTTTTTGGTGTCTAAGTTAGGCATGTTATTTTTCAAACTGTAAAACTCTGTATTGTACAAACTCTTCAGTTCAGTTTTATTCTGTTTTTTCAACAAAATATAAATACCATGATATTTTGAGGGGGAGAATAATATGTCAAGGGGGAGTGAGTAATCTTGTAATTTTGTGTAAATTATCAATTTTTATTTTTAAGAAAAATACAAGATTTTCATTTTTAAATTTATAAAAAAATACAAAAAGATTTACATTTTTAAATTTAAGAAAAAGACAAAAAGATTTTAAGTTTTTAAATAAAAATTTTGTGAAAAGTCAAAATTTTAAAAGTCAACATTTCTGACTCTGACCTCGTTTGACTTTGTTTGACTGAGTTTTGGACTTGGTGAAAAAGTATTATTTCAGACTTGCGATACATGCCACTTTGCGATATATGTATGTCTTGAGGTTTGCGATATGTGTACTTTGCGGCATGTAACACTTTGCGGCTTGCGCTACTTTGTGATATATGTGGTATTTTGCTACAAGTCCTACTTTGCGATATGCACAACTTTGCGGTATATGTGTCTTGCGGTATGTGTGTGTTTGACTGTATATATATTTGTGCGATAGAAGATTTTCTTTTTACCAGACATATAAACTTTGCGAACTCTCTCTCTCTCTGTAAGCTGTTCATCTTCAAAAATCTGAAAGTGTGTGTTAGTTGATCATTTTGCTTGATTTCAGAATCAAAAGTTGCGCATAATCTCCTTTTAATTTGAGATTTTGCTAATTAACTATTGATTGATGAATTGTTTGACCTATGTTGGTTTTTATCGCATTTGTATCCGGATGAGAAATTATCATCTAAATGATTTGTGTTTAGAATTGATGCTTGATATAAGTTAAAAGTGATTCGTAATATATGGTTACATGATTAGAAGTCTATATCATTGAGAAATTTGCATCAAACTTGTGTTTCATTATTTATGGAAAATGGGTTAAGTTTATATTGCTTTCTTGGTTGCAGCATGTGTTATTTGAATCATACTCACTCCTTTGATTGTAATTGATATATATTATGGCATGTAGATGAGTAGTTGTGTACTTACGATTAATTAGAAGTCACTTTTGATTGCTAAAATGCTTCGGATAAGAACTACTTGACTATCTGGAAAAATAGTCACTATCGCATTCTTGATAATAGTGAGTATCGAATTAGGGTTTATCGCATTTCATGTTGCTTTGCGATACCAACTACGTGTGCTTAGAAAATTCTTAGAAAATTTTGTGTTTTCATGTTTCATGTATCGAATTCGGTATACTCTTCATGTATATACCGAAATGGGATACCTACTTAGCTTAACTAATTGCTTCTATGATATTTTGACCAAGTGGTACATTCATGTTAGTCTTAAATTTTTTCTAAGTTTTTATACCGAATGCGGTACACAAATCTTCAAAGCATATATCGAATTCGGTATTCAAAGCTAAGTTGAATCAATCAAAATATTTCTAAGCGTTGAATCTAAAATAGGGTATCCAAATTTTATTGTTTGTACCGAATTCGGTACCCATAGGTTTCATGCCAATAACGAATTCAGTATCTAAAGGAACACTCTTTTGAACATTTTTTTTTACTAAGTGTTAAGTTTAAATGTTATCGAATTCGGTATCCATGGCACTCATGCCTATATCGAATTCGGATAAGACATACTTGACTATCTAGAAAAATAGTCACTATCGCATTCTTGATAATAGTGAGTATGGAATTAGGGTTTATCGCATTTCATGTTGCTTTGCGATACCAACTATGTTTGCTTTTAAAGTTCTTCATGTATCGAATTCGGTATACTCTTCAAGTATATACTGAAATGCTATACCTAATTTAGCTTAATTGATTGCTTCTATGATATTTTGACTAAGTGGACATTAATGTTAGTCTTAAATTTTTTCTAAGTTTTTATACCGAATGCAGTACACAGATCTTCAAAGCCTATATCAAATTCGGTATTCAAAGCTAAGTTGAATCAATCAAAATATTTCTAAGTGTTGAATCTAAAATAGGGTAGCCAAATTTTACTGGTCGTACCGAATTTGGTACCCATAGGTTTCATGCCTATAACGAATTTGGTATCTAAAGGAACACTCTTTTGAACATTTTTTTTTACTAAGTGTTATGTTTAAATGCTATCGAATTCGGTATCCATGGCACTCATGCCTATATCAAATTCGATACTCAAAGGGTCAAAAATTTTCAAAGGTCTCTAAGTGTTGAAATGGTGTATCAAAGTTCAACCAAATCTGTGTATCAAAGTCCAAAGTTCTTTTTTTGTTCCCATTCTGTTCAAAGAAAAGAAAAGTAAATGTCGAAAAACAGAAATAACGGCAACAAAAAGAAAAGAAAAAGAAAAAGAAAAGCCGAAAAACAGTATTAACGGCATCAAAAAGAAAAGAAAAGAATCGAAAAGCCGAACAAAAGAAATAACGGCTCTAGAATAGGGATATGCATGAGTTAGTCATTCTGAATCATACATGACTGTGTTTATGTTTTCGTATGTATTCTTAATTATCATTTGTAATAATAGAACAGATCAAATGGTTGCTAATGGTTGCTCTTGCTCATGAGGATCTTGTGCCGGAAGCTCAAACATAAATGTTGGAACAGAACAATTTTGTCTTCAATATTTCTAAATTCAAGACAACTCTTCCGGTTGTGGTTGAAGTTCTGAAAGGTCATCCTCAATTCCACGTTCTCTCAAGAAAGAAATCTGTGTCGGAGATATACCTTCAACAGTTTTGGCACACAATTGCGTATGACAAATTTGGATGAGTCCCGCACTTTACTGCAACAATCGAAAGGACTCCAATTCACTTCAACCTGCAGAAGTTCAGAACCATTATGCGATTACATGCTCCTGATGACTGTGAACGAGGAGATGAAAATATCGCTAAGTATGATGAATTCACTTCAGAGGCTATTTGCCTTCAAGATATCAGACGTTCGGGGTACGACGGAGAACTTCAAAAGGTTTCTCAATTTGAGAGAAACAAACTTTCTCAGTCGTGGTTCCATTTCTTCTCAATCATAAACTGAAGTCTCACTTCCAAGACTTCTGGTCAAGACTCGGCTAGTCTGTCAAGACTCGGCTAGTCTGTCACTGCTGAGATTATTTCAAGGGCTGGCATACAACAAACACTATGACTTTGGTCAGCTACTCTGGCTGGACTTAGTATCATTGGTGAGGGATAAGTCTATGAAACGCAGCAGACAATTCGTTCCGTTTATGAGATTCTTGTCAATAATCATCCAGCACTTCATGGTTATATTTCTAGATATTCCGAGGCGTAAAAATGAAAAGAAGACATCATTCAATGATGTTCAGTACTGTCGGTAAAAGTGTGGAAGTGATATTGCTGCAATGCCTATCCATGAGGAACTGTTGGAGTATGCAGATCCAGAAGCTAAGGGTGTGAGAGCATATAGATCCTTGTAGAGGTCATTAAGAACCGACTGCCTCAACCCAACGAGGAAGACTAGGATTAGCCGGTGAAGGTCCGAGGGAAAAAGAGTCTAAGGGAGATAGTAGCGAAGAAGTAGAAAATGAAGAAGAGTTTGATGATGAAGCTACTGAATTTGATGAACATTTAGCTGATACTGAAAAGGTTAAGGGGGAGCCGGACTTAAGTGCTGACACAGGGCCAGATTCAGAATCAACTAAGTCTGATGAAAATCCTGCAGGCTCGGATGATAAAAATGATAGTAAGAGTGATGGAGGTGATGCTGATAATGCTGGTATCTACGAGACTGACGCTGTTGAGATTGCTGAGTTAGCTTCAAGCTATCCAATCCAGAGCAACAATTGAACCAGTTGAGTCTGACTCATTTGAAAAAATAACACAAGCAGAAGTTGTTAAGGAGAGGATCGAGTAGAAATCCTACCAATGCTAACACTGAGCGTAGGTCACTTTGAGCCTTCCTCTGTGGAAGTGCCCTTAGAGGAAACGGGTAACCTAGGTGGTCCCAAAGTTAGCTCACTCGTTCTTGATCAAAATCTAGAGTTTGAGGAGGAAGCGGGTGGAGTATCTAGGTTAGAATATGCAGAACAAAGTGATAAGGGGAAAAGGGTTGCAGAAGAGGATCCGTCGATTGATGAACTAAAATCTTTGTTGCACGACTCCTTGCTGATTCTCAAAACCCCTACAATGCCGATCTCCTAACTATCCTCAACGAACAAAACAACCAAACTCCCATTCATCAACTCACATCACAAATCACAAATCACAAATCTCGCTAACCAACAGCACCAACTCACAAACACCGTAACAAGCCTCGTAACCTAAGTCTCTGACCTTACTAAACAAAACAAAGATCTCACAAAAACTATTCTCAAACTTAATCGCAAAATCAGACGTCTTGAAGGTTGCAAACCTCAATCTCTCATGAAGAGGCGAAAGCAGGATGATCAAGATGATGATAATCCTGAGGGGAGAGACAATCTAAGAGACCAAAACAATCAAGTCTGATTATCCGAGAGACAGTTCCACAAGAACCTGTGAGATCTCAGCAAGTAGACTCGCGTAAAGGGAAAGACGTGGTGGAGTCATAGGTGATTGAGCGAGAGGAAACAAATGCAGATAAAATGATTGAGAAAGTGTTCATCGATCTGATTGTAGATTTGGCTGCGGATAAAGTTGATGTTGAGTCATATGTGGGAGATTTAAGGGTTGTAAATCCTAAAAATCCTCCTACAGTTGACTGGTAGAAGTTGAAAATGATATGTGCCAATGAAGGAGAAAGAGGAGTAAATGTGGGAGATCCGATTGTAAGTGATCAAGCAGATGAACATGAAGAGGAGTTGGATCTACATGGTATAGTAAACATTATGATCCGAGCTCCTACTGATGGAAATGAAGAGTTGTATGAAAGTTTTTGAACGACAACTTTGGTGATGAATCAGAATAAGAACTAGAACCTCATCCTAACCTTGATCAAACTCAAACAGAACAACCACAACCCACTCAAATACACTCAAACTAACCTAGTCAAGTTGAACCATCAAAAGCCAACCAACCTGCACTGTTGAGTAGTAGTGAAGTTATAAGGGGGAGATTCGTCAGTGGGAATACTAAGAATCTCAGGAGAATTGGTACAGCTTTTCTGCAAGAACAAATGTACAAGATCTGGTCGAGAAAAGTGTATACTCTGGACAAAAGGGCTGTTCTGGGGATTCAGAAATGGGACGGTGCAAGACAAGCTCGATATCTTGTGATGATGAGTAATATTGGAGGATTTTCACCACCAACTGGCACGAGAAAAAGAATTATCCAAATCAGCAACATAGGGTTCAATTTGACTTCACCAGAGATTTTCGATACTCCTACTTCAAAGTGCCAAGAGATGACATGTAAGATTATTGGATTACCGAAGCCAGCATGTCTGAACTCACTATTGAAGACCTAGAGTTTCTATATGAAGAATTGAGAACGATGCAAGTAAGATTCAAACCATAATTAATTTCCATGGCTGTACCGAAGAGATTTCTAAGATCCAGAGTGATTTTAGCTCATGTGGAGGATCCGCGGATGGGGTTATAGTCAAATCAGAGAAAAGTAAATATGACTAAACCTAACCTTGCTTTAGAAGGCATCGAACGATATGCTAAGCAAACCTCGTTTTATATAACCTTGCTTTTAGCCAAGCTGGGGCAAGCAAACCTCGTTTTATATAATTCTTAAACATGGATTAGACCTTCCCAACCCTCTTCATATTAATCTTTTATGATTACTATGAGTTAGCTATTGATTATAATTCTTAATATATATTCACATTTCGTTCTTTAATTACTTTATCATTCTTAAATCAAGGCGATTAAAAGCATTTCAGCTTTGCATCTCTTCAATGATAAGTGAATTCAATCCGTTAAACTCGACCGGATAAAAAAAATACTTTGCAAGTCTTTTAACAACATCTTTATGTTGCTTATTTCATAAATTCATAGCATTTAGAGTGAACTCTATTTTATATAAATTTTATAATTATTTGTTACAGGTTTAACACTAATGCCTTCATTTACCCATTTTGAGTCCTAATTGGAAAAACATTTAACCCTACATAGTCTGCATCTTCTCCTCCTCCTCATGATCGGGGAAGATTATGATTTAATGTATTTTCTATGTAATTTTCAAGTTTACTCTTAGTTACCACTTTAGCCCCTCAACTTTTATATCATTTGCATATCAATCCCAATTTGGATATTTTCTTACAAAGTTGGTGTAAGTTGATGATTGACAAATCCAAAGACTAATTAACTCTTATTGCAATTTTATTTATTCTTATTTCATCATTGTTATTCTTTGAATAATAATAATTTATAGTCTTTATCAGTAAGTTCGTAAAGTTCGGGTTCTTACTTTTGTAAAAGAATTCGTTCTTGAAATTTAAACCATCAACATTAAAATTGACTATTCACTGTCTGATTTTTTTAAAGCATTAAGAAATGAAACACCAATTAACTACTAATGTAATATGTAAATATAATATAGTAAATACCACATTTGTGATGTCATAAATTTATAAATTTTTAATTATTCAATTGAGTCTCTTAATTTCACCTAATTTTAAAAATAAAACTCTAAAAAATTATTAATTTTTAATATAAGAATTTAAGGTTTAAAAATATATAAAGTATAATAACATATGTCGACACTATATACATTTGATTTTAAATATAAAATAAACTAATGATATAATAGATTTTCATGTCAACATCTTAACTTGGTAAAATGGAAAATAAGTAATTTTAACATTAAACCAAATACACCTATATGGTTTGATCAAAAGTTTTTATTATATAGTTGAGATTATTCACTTTATTAAACACCTTAATAAGACTTGTCACGAACACACACAAAAAAACCAACTGATCGACTCTTTACTAAAAAATTTACTTGATAAATTGTATTTTTTCATTACTCTATTATAGAACTAAACTCGATATAATCTTAATTCTTTTTTGAAAAATGTTAATTATTTGACAGCTTAATCAAATAACACCATATCGTTTCACGTTCATAACATATACAAGGAATTTTTTCTTTTTCAAAGAAGGTTCCTTCCTTAGAGTGAAAATTGAAACAATAATTTCAAACGCAGTAAATAATTTCTCTGTGACAAGGATAGTCACCAAACAAATAAGATGACAAATGTGATGTATAAAGAGGTCTTACAAATGATATAATTTATGATTCGTATTCAACGTAATCGTTTATAATTGCAACATACCATTATTTCTTCAAACTATTCATTTAATTATGTATAACTAGATACCTTTACAAATAAATATATTTTGACTTATATAAAATGTTTACTGCCATTGAAAATTTACGATTTACACTCTCAATTTCAATATAGACTACCTAAACATATTTTAATTCCAAATAATATTGAATATTTCTTAACTAATAAAAACGTTCTAATATATCACATAACATATAAGAATTTTTTTCAATATTTTGAAAAATAATTATAAATTCATCATATCTTGTATATATACGGGTTTTAGAACTAGTTAATTATATACCGTTATAGTCATTTAAAATTCCCAACTTTCGAGTATAAATTAGTCATATCGGTGAATTGGTGATAGTAAAAGCATTTTCGTCTTCAATGAGTGAAAATTAGTAAATACATTTTAATGTAATAGTAAAAGTAAAATATGTTTCAAAATATACATTATGGGAAATGCGAACCATACCCTTAGAGCTATGGTTAGGCCTTATATACTTAGATTAATTCCAATTTTAGAACTCATAACTTCCATGAATAAACACAACTAACATATTTATAAAAGGAAAGGTGAGATTAAAAAGGATGTCAACATTTCATGACTAGTTCTAGTTAGTTTGCAAATTTATTATACTTTTTTATCAAGCAAATTTGAATATAAAAAGCTTAATTATAGCCCTAAGGGCATGTCCATTTTAAAAGTGTTATAAGTTTCAAATATATTTTCTTTCTAAAATTTATAATATCTCTTTATAATATATCTTCATCTATTTACTCATTAGTGTCTCTAAGATTAACATATGTAATCCACTATAAAAAATTTAAAATAATTTCTAAACTATTTGTTAACTAACAAGGTCACTAGAATATGATACTAAAATGGGTTAAGTACTCTAAAATGTACTTATTTATGGTCTGACATTCATAATATGCAACAAAGTATTCGGAATAAACTTGTTATTCATTGCTGCAGTTTGAAACTTTTGGTACTTTTACTTACATGTCAGTTGTATGAGGTAACACGTGGCATTATTACAAGTTGTCACATCACTAAAATACATACAATTGAAACAAATTGAAAACTTATTACACAAAATGAAAGTCCGAGTATTTTCTTGCATACTATGAATCTCAGACCATAAATAAGTCCATTTCAAAGTACTTAACCCTAAAATATATATACATTTATTTTATAAGTTACTAGATTTTAAACCCGTGTTTACATATGGACCGTCAAATGTGTATTAGAAATTTCATATTTTGTATGTTGTTTCTAATTAAGTATGAAAGTTAATAACTATTTAGTTAGTTTCATGCTAATGTATTTATTATATAAGAATTAACATATGCAGAGATTAAATAAGTAACTGCAACACTTAACATATATAAGTATAAATGAAATGTCATTATACATAATCATATCATACGTATAAAGAGATTAAATAAGTCATCATTCTTATTTGTCTCGCGACCATCGTGTCACAAAGAAGAAATTCCGGTCCCTCTTTGCAATGCAACTGTTTATTAGTGAAAACCGATGTAAATACAATAGGTCGAAACATAAGGCAAATTAACTTTTAAAGGGGTCGAAATTGCCACCTCTAAATTAAAAAAAAAAGAAAGAGAGAGAGAGACAGACAGACAGAGTATATTAACGGGTCAAACAAAATTGTGCTAAATCGTCCATATTTCGTGTATATAATGACTATATTAAATAACTGATAAATAAATATTTAATTTTATATTGTGTATTGAATAAAGTTATGAATGATTATAAATTATCAATTTAACCATGTTATCTAATAAATGATGAAATATAAATTGATTGGTTATCATATAAATAATTTGAATAAAAATACAATGAAAATATAATATGTCACTTTATAAAGAGTTTTGTAGAAGGGTATATGAGAGTACGTTAACCAATTTAAAGTTATCTTATTTTAAAAATAATAAAAATTGAATAGATAATTATATTAGCTCAAAATTCAAAGTCATCCTTGTCGATTTATATTTTGATAATAAATCTTAAATGAAGAATATAAACGTAACTTATAGTCGGAAACATATATAGTATAACTCAACTGCATATATTAGTATGACATGATAATTTATTACTTCAAGATAGTGAGTTTCAAACGACTATAATAACTTTCGTGAGAATAAATGAACTAATAAGAACGTGTCACGTGTCACAAAATTCACTTTCCACCACATTTTTAAAAATTAAATATCTTCCAAACGGTAAGTCGAAAAATCATAAAAATTGCAGCAAAAAAATCAGCATTTTTTTCTATTCGATTAGAGATCTCACAAGATATACTTTCGACAACTTTTTTTTCCATTTTTGTAACACCCCAAAATTTGAGATATTATTATACGAGTATAAAATAGTTATATTATAAAACGATTTTATAAATCGTATGAAATGTTAGGAGTTTTGAATATCTAAATGTGATGTGATTAAAAGTTGTTACGTTAAAAGTGTAAGACGGTAATTGTGAATGGTTGTAAATATTATTGACCGCATAATTAGTTGAGTATGATATGTGGAGTTGTTGACTGTTAAATTTTGATGTGTGATATAAATGAGTGGTAAATAAGTGGAAGAATAAAATTGCATATGAAATTAGCGGGATGTTATTACCGTTAATTGTATGCAATCTATTTATATGAGGATAAAAGTGGTAAGTGGTAATAAGGTGACTATATGTTATCCTTATTATATGTTGAGTTGTTATGTGCAAGAAGGATGTGGTATTGTTCAAGTTTGAATTACATGATTATTCATTCTTGAATTGTTGAACTTATGCGAGTTGGTAGTTGTAACTGAAAAGTTGCATGATAAAATGAAAGTTGAGAAGTTAAGAGAGGTAGTAATTATTAAATGATGAGAATGAAAGATTAGTTGTTGAAACGAAAGTCGAATGGCTATTAAGCAAATATTAATTGCTTAAGTTGAAATTGCGTGATTATACAAAATTGATATATGATGATATTATAATTGTATAATTACGTGAAGCTGATGATTGCAAGTTGATAGTGGTAGCTTATCTGTTTTATGTTGATGTAAATTTATTGTTGATATGTGGTAGAGTAAGATGAATTACATTAAAGATTGATAATACATCGTAATATAATGACGTCTGGCCAACATGATTATACTATTGTGTTTCACGTGAAATTGTTAAACCATTAAGTATCCGAAAGATTTAATGTGATTGATTATAAGTGGAAAAGTAGTATAAACTTGTTACTTGAGTAAAGATGAAAGTTAATAATAAACATATGCATGTATATGTATATAAGTATGAGATGTGGAGATATTAAAATGTGGAAGAAAATGAATATGAATGTAGAAAAGTAATTTCTTCTAATGAGAAACCGAAAGCAGAAGAATGATGTTAAGAGTTGATAAAGTTTGAAAGATGGCAGATAATAAAAGAAAAGATGGGACGTAAATCTCATCTAATATAAAGTTGATAATAGTCGTAATAGAGTTTTTGGAGAGTTGAAGCAATTTATGAAGTGATGCCTTGCCAAAATTGGCATAGTTGACCAAATTGTGTGTGAAATACGTAAATATAAGTCGAGTTAGAAAGCAGAAATGTGAACATGTTTAAAAGATGATAATTATTGTAATGACGCGTTTTAAGATGAATGAATATTACTCAACTAACAAATAGCTATGAAGTTAATGTAACAAATGTAATAAAGTTACAAGGTAAATCAATATTTAAAGAATGAGAGATGGTGTATAAGTTGTGAAAAAGAGGGGGAAAACAGTTATAATTCAATAGAATGTTATAGTTTAACAAAAAAGTAAGTGGTTATAGTACCATGATTGTGGATAAATGTTTATAAATTAGTTGCGGGGAGGATTAAATAAGGGTTATAAAGGCCCAGATGGCTTATTATGAGCGATAGTAGCGTTGTTTAAATAACGAAAAGAGATAGTAGAGAGTTAATTTAAAACTCTAATGTAATCAAAGAGGTAGAATATTAGTAGTGGTTGTAGTCGATAATGCGAAATTTATAATGATATTGTTAAGAGTGATGTATACTATATAGCTATGTAGATTGTTGTATAGACAATGATGATCGAACGCAGTTAAATTACAATTATCGAAAATTCTTGTTAGAATAAGCAGGAAACGTGGGTTGTAATCCCCAAAGGACGAAATAAGTCTTGATTTAGCCTACAACAGCGTGAAATGGAAACCATTTAAATGGCTAGTGAAGCAGAAAAATGTAAGAATGATGACTAAAATGTAGCTTGAAACTAATGTTAACAAATTTTGTGTTAAGTAGTTGACAGTAAGTTACTTCACTACAACAGTGAAACCCATATTGTGGCTTAAATTGTGAGTTGAAAGTGGTTATTCATTCCGAATCCACATGAGTTGATTTGAATAGTAGTGAGAATACAATGGTTTAGTATGATTGACCTTATTGAATATGCTTAAGTTAAGGTGTTATATGATACATATCCTAAAAAAAAGGGTGATATAAAGAAATGATTATGTAGTTAAATTGATAATTTACTTATGATTGAATGATTATTTCAGTAGAATGAAAGCTAAATTTTGATGGATGTTAAGGTGATTAGAGTTTAATTAAGATCTTAAATAGTAATATTGTTAATAATGTTGATGTTATATGATGTGTAGAAAGCTGAAAAACTATTAAGATTAATGAAAAATGTCGATTTGATGACAAGATAGATGTTGTCATCCAAAGGTTGAAATAGAACGTGTGAACTTAAAGTGGATATTGGAAGTATTATATCTAAACTTTACTAAAATTAAATAGAGGATGTACTTGTGTCTTCAAATGTATATAAACTAAGTTGTTTAATGTAGTTGAATTACTTTGACGATGATTAATGTTGTGATGGTCATAATATTACAGCGGGAAGGTCAATGGTGGGATGTATGTCTATGGTAGTAGCGAATATAAGATGTTTAACATAATTTGATAAAGAATGGACGAGGAGTTACATATGAGACTAAGAAACGAATAGTAGAAGTTTAAGCGATATAGATAGACATAAATGATTTACAGTCATTGCGTGAGCTAGTTGATAATCGAGTGGTTGAATGCGAGTAGACGCTTCCGCATAAATAAAGGAACGAAAAGCTAGTGCTATTTAATTAACAATAAGATGAACGTACGTGAGATATATTGGTGGACAAGCTAATGTATGTGAGTGATGGATTGGTAAGAAAATGTTGAGATTGAACAGGCACGAGGGAAATTTGTGAGGACACGAATGAAATAAGTGGAGGAGAGTTGTAACACCTCAAAATTTGAGATATTATTATACGAGTATAAAATAGTTATATTATAAAACGATTTTATAAATCGTATGAAATGTTAGGAGTTTTGAATATTTAAATGTGGTGTGTGTTAAGTTGCTAGATAATAAGTGAACGAGTTAGTAGTGTAAATACCAATATAACTAATAAAAATAAAATTATTATATACAAACACACACAAGCCGACCTAAAAACTTCTAAATATTTCTAGAGAGAGATCGAGAGAGAGAACGGTCGAAGAAGGAAGAAGGAGAAACCAAAATTCAGTTCACCAACATCAAATTAACTTGATTTCAAGTCTTCATAATCATCCTTACACTAGGTAATCATTGTTCTTCATTCTTTTAACCTAAAAAAATTGGGGTTTGTGGGAGTTTTGGGTTTAAGCAAAGTGTAAAACGAATTTAGGGCTGGAATACATCTAATATATGATAACAAAGTTCATAATGATTGTGATTATCATGATTCTAAACTAGAAGTGAAGAATCTTGAATTAGTGTTCATAGTGGTTTAAGGGGTTTGGTTAAATTCTTGTAAAATTGTGATAACTAACCCAATTTGTAGTTTGGAAGTGTTATTATAAGGTTATTATGATAGTTTAATCATAATTAAAGTAGTATTAGAAATAATCAAGGGCTAAAGGTTTTGTAGTGATAGTGATGAAAGGTTGATTAGTTGACTTTAAAAGTCAAACTAGTCAACCCAAAAGAATGATGGGTTGATGATGATGATTAGTTGATTATGATGGTTGTTAAATGCTAAATATGTTGCTATATTATTGCGTTATGTGATAGATGATTAAAAGACGTGGCATCTATTATTGATCGTTGGATGGCTCAATTGTCTAAAATGCCAAGGTGAGTGATATGGGGGTTAAATGGGTAATGGTTGTGTGATTCCGGATTACATACGTGCAAGAGGTTCACACAACCAAGGGAAGTTAATTGTTGTATTCCATATTTCTTGATTAATTATGATTGATGCAAGACGTGATTATTTGTTGAAAGAAGTTGTTGATATACGTGAAATTATATGAAATGAGCATTGTAGAGATTCGTTGTTGACAGATTAGCTAACTTTGTTAGAATGGTGTTGATATTGCACATTGTGCTTGTTGTTGCACTTGTGCTAGTTGTGCCAGTTGTTGTACTCCGTGCTTGTTGTTGCACCTTGTGCTAGTTGTTGCAGTTGTGGCACGTTGTGCCTACTGCCTATTGCCAGTTGACAGCGGATCCGCATAGTGAAAGAATAATCTTTACAATTGCTCAGTAGATATTTGTTTAAGCAAATTTGTGTTGTTGATATTTGCCGTGTGTCGCTTAAATTGATGGATTATTCATTTAATTGCCCGTATGCTCACTAAGCATTTTGCTTACCCGTTCAATTGTTTACTGTTGTAGGTGTGAGTGGTTCGGTTGAACCAAGTGGACAGAGGGCGAGTAAAGAGGTTGCAATGGGATAGCGTGGATTGAAGCTTGCTATGTACGGTTTGACAAGTTTTCCTTTCTTTTAAATTTTCGCCTTGATTACCATGTTGTGTAAACCGCCCGGTTGTAACTCGATAAAATATGTAACTAAATATTGCGGTGTCAAAACGAGTAGTGGTCATATTGAAAAATGAAGGTGTACGGTTTTGGTCATGATTTTGGTGGGAAGGTGATCAAAATGCCAAATGTTGAATTTTGGTTGATTTGGTAATTGGCACTTGCGAGTTTTTATGATTTTGGACATGGTATAGTGGATATGTTTTTGGTTTAAAAGCCTAATAGTTCAATTCGTCGTTGATTTTCTAAACGGGTCAAAATGGGTCTCCCAACGGTTCATTTAGTTAAAACTAGTCGAAATGATGGTTTGGACGTTTTGGCGTGTATCGTTGTGTTGAATTATGCAAATAGAGTTGCTAGAAAGTGGTAAGAATAGTTGAATCAAAATGGTTGCAAAAATTGGTTTTAAAAAAATGTCAAAATGGCCACTTTTCGGATTTAAGTCCAAAACCGTCATTAGTGTGAATTTTAGAAAAGTGTCAATTAGGAAACCTCCGTTATGTCTTATGAAATGTGCTTGCAAAATTTAGTGGATTGATTGTTAACGAGTCAAAAGTTATGCGCGTTTGAATTTGGGTAAAAAACTTGAGTTTTGCTGAGTTCAGGGTCCAAGCACAAGTACGCGATCCCGGAAGGGTGCTAGGATCGCGTAACATTAAAGGAAAACTTTCTGATATGATGTCATGTACAAGTACGCGATCCCAGGAGGGTGCTAGGATCGCGTAACATTGAAGGGAATTTTTTTTTTTTTGGGCGTTTCAGTTTTCGTTGGGTTTTGTAAACGAGTAACACATGTGTTACCAACGCGTAATACATGTATTACCAGCGGGTAACACATGTGTTACCAACGCGTAACACATATATTACCAGCAGGTCACACATGTGATACCAGCGGGTGACACATGTGATACCAGCGAGTACCACATGTGTTACTAATATTGTATAATCATTAAAAAAAAAGTCGTCGAAAGTATATCATGTGAGATGTCTAATCGAAGAGAAAAAAATGTTGATTTTTATTGTGCAATTTTTATAATTTTTCAATGAGCCATTATTGAGATATTTAATTTTTAAAAACGTGGGAGGAAATGAATTTTGTGACACGTGGCGCATTCCTATTGGTTCCTTCATTCTCACAAAAATTTTCATTTTCATTTGAACTCCCTATTTTTAGAATGTCAAACCAATAAATTCATTTATTTTAGCATGTCAATATATGTTTTCTTTATGACATCTCATTAGTATGAATAACTTTTATATATTAGTATATCATTAAACCATTAGTAATTCATTCATTTCCTCCCTATCGTCGATTTACTATTGTATCGCAAAGGTATGTATATACACATCATCATCTCAGCTTATTAATTTTGGATTTAATCTTTATTTTATGTTGATGATGATTTTTAGTTTTTTGTTTTGTATAACCCGCGCATTACAGCGGTAATTTTCTAAAAAAATAGACTTTGATATGAAATAAAAACTTTAAGAGTTAAAATATATAATAAATTATGAATCATAACTTACCTTAATTTGTAATATGTTTATTTTTCATTGTCAAGTAATATTTTTTCGTTACGTAAAGTTTATGACATAAACAAAAATGGATATAATACTTAAAGTGAGATTTGATTATATATTATCAATATCGCACTTAATAACAACACATCTTTAATTTGTAAATAATTGATAAAATAATAACGACACTTATAATCTTAAGAAAAACCTACCGATATTATGTTTATTATTCTCGTTTACACCGAATGAAGTATTTAAAATGATAAAACAACACATGTATTAGTGTTTAAAACTTTAAATAAGATAATGTATATGAATTTTCAAGAATATATAATTCTATAACAATAAGTAAAATATATCAACATACAATACCTAAATTTGAATACATATTTAATCAATATGCAGTTAATAACAACACATCTTTAATTTATAAAAAAATGATAAAATAATAACGACACTTATAATCTTAAGAAAAACCTATCGATATTATTTTTATGTTTCTCTTTTACACCGAATGAAGTATTTAAAATCCCAAAATAACACATGTAATAATAAAGTGTTTAAAACTTTATATAAGATAAATGTATATAATTTTCAAAAATATATAATTCTATAACAATAACTAAAATATATCAACTTACAATACAAAATTTAAATACATATTTAATTGAAATGGTCTTTTTTAATGTATATGAATTTTATTAAAATTAAACACACTTAAAAAAAAAAAACTACTATTCATGGCACTATTGCACAAATAGTATTTATCTTTGCTAAATGTAGGAATTGAGAATGAGAATATCATTGACCAATTCATACTTTAGAAATATGAGTATTATCAACGTTATGGCTAGAGTAAGATGTTAACAACTTTAAGATATCATAGTCTCTTTTCCTTTAGACATTAATTTTTCTTCAAACCCTTATATGTATTTTTTTTATAATAAATTAAAAATAATAAAGACTACACTAACTTATAATTTTAATTATATGTGTACCATCAATATGCTTCTTAATTTATAAAAGTGAAAGAATTGAAGAAATTAAAATCATCGTGTAGTTTTTTAAAATCATAAGGTAATTTATTTATTATTGACTAACATGTGTACTAATAATATTGCTTTCAAGAAATTGAAGGGATAAACTAGTAGAGGATGTTGACATGTACTGTATGCCCACAGGGCCTCCAAAATTTACGAGCTTTAGTTGTAGTTAGTATAGGTTCGATGTGAAGAAAGAAAATCTATCATTTACTTGTAGAATAAAAATAAAAAGGACCCTTTTTATTGTTATATATAAGCTTCTAACTCTCTAGCCCAAATCATATACCCCAGGGCCGTCTCGTTGTTTTTATAGGTCATGTTCGAAAAATATAAATAGGCCCACTAAACTTAAAATTTAATGTATAACTAAAAACAATATTATGATAAATGTTATAATTATAAAAAATCAACCACAAATACGATAACAAAGTGTTTTTATCTCACACATTATAAGTATTGTAATTTATTACTTGAATATTGCAATTCTCCTAGCATTCTTAGAAGCAAAGTCGTCAATCAACTCTTTATAATCAACATTCTCCAATAGATCGTTCTCAATAGCTATCAATGACAATCCATTAAGTCTCTCTTGTGACATTGTGGACCGCAAGTATGACTTCAACAACTTCAGTTTTAAAAAACTTCTTTCTGCAGATGTCACAGTTACTGGAACAGTCAACAATACTCTATATGCGATTATTGCATTAGGAAAACAATCGACTTGTTTAAGAAAATTTAAAACATCAGCAGGTCCCATCTTTTCATGCGACAACAAATTGTTAAGCAACATTAACTCCAAATAAAGTTCATTCGCATCAATGTCCGATTTTCCATTATTCTTGAGTGCGCTTTCAAGATCACTACAGCACAACTTAAGATCGTTGTCATCAAGGTACTTCAAATTATCAGAAGTAAACAAGAAACCAAAAATTTTCTCGTAAGCTTTGTATTGTTTGAATCTGTCTCTAAGAGAAGCAAGTGCCTGATCAACAATGTATAAGAAATAATTAACTTTAAATGACTCTTCGGCAGAAAAGTAAGCATCTTGATCGCTAGGATTCTCATTAAATTGTCTTTTTCTATGAACTTCACGTCTTTGAGGGAACATTGGATCAATATCCATTTTAATGGCAATTTCTTTAGCATCATCTATTGCTTTAGACAAGCCGATGTCTCTATACGACTCAAAGTAAGTAATCAATTCATTCACTTCTTTTATAGCAATATTCAAACGCATATCCTTGGTTTGTAATTTTTTGCTTACCAAATTTACTGTGAATAAAATTTCAAACCAAATGACTATTCCAACCAAAAACTCAAACTCACCAAGCTCATATTTTGCTAGAGATCTAGCTTCACTTTGAATCTTAGCATCTTTATCATTTTTTGCAACTTGAACCAAAGCTTTTCTTATGTCTTTAATCTGAAATCTAATAGCTTTGACACTATCAACACGACTTTCCCAACAAGTCTTGGACAATGATTTAAGAGTCAACCCCGTAACATTATCTTTCAAAATCTGCCATCTCTTAATAGAATTGGCAAATATTGTGTAAATTCGTTGTATAACTCCAAAAAACTCTCTAGCTTTGCCGCAAGTGTTAGCCATGTCACATAATGCGAGATTAAGACTATGACAACCACATGGAGTATAAAACGCTCTACGAATGATATCTAGAAATTTCTTTTGAACTCCCTTGTACGGACCTTTCATATTTGCCCCGTTATCATAACCCTGACCACGCACATCATCAATGTCAAGATCAAGAGACTTCAGTTCCTCATGCGTAATATCAAAAATTCCCTGGCCAGTGGTATCATCTACATTCAAAAATCCTAAAAACGATTCTTCAACACTAACACTTTGGGAGGAGAAATTTACATATCTTAATATCAAAGACATTTGTTCTTGGTGACTTGTATCAGGGGTACAATCAAGTATCATAGAGTAATATTTTGCTTCTTATATTTTCTTGATGATTTGTGCTTTGATATCACGGGAAATTAAAAGTATTAACTCATTTTGGATGGCATGACCAAGATAATGAACATGGATTTCATCACCCGTGATACGTCGCACATGCTCTTTGATAACTGGATCAAACTCTTCCAACATTTCAATCAAACCCAAGAAGTTACCATTGCTATTTCGGTATAACTTCTCATTTGTACCACGGAATGCTAAGTTATATTTAGCAAGAAATTTGACAACCGAAATAATTCTAAGAAGAACGTTTATCCAATGATTTCTCTCCTTTTCAAATTGTTCTTGCACCACTTTATTAATTATGTCATTATTTTGTAGTCTTCGACGCAAGTCAAACCAAGTAGCCATATTTGTGAGATATTCAAAGCTAGCTTCATGCTCTTTAAGTCTTATGCTAAGATGTGACCAATCCTCGAAACCCTCATTCACTAATTGACCTTTCACAGCCCCTTTTCTAAATATCTTACAACAAAAACAAAAAATTTTGTCAAGCTCTTTTGAATATACTAGCCATTCTCTATCACGTTTCTCACGATTTGGTAGGATTCTAGTGTACGACGTTGCCGTAAACCTTCTTTTAAATTTATCTTTTGGACCCTTTTGAATAGTAGTATCTCTTTTAGGACCATTAACTACTAAAACATTAATCATATCAGAACTATGGCTCTGCCATGATCGTGGATCATATATATCCACATGAGGAACATTAACATTTGCATCATCAACATGAGGAACATCAACATTTGCATCATCAATGTGATCATCATCAACAATCACATCCTCATCATTAATATCATCAATATCATCGTCGTTAACATTAACACCATCCCCGTCTATATCAACATCCTCAACACCCGTATTGTCAAGATTAGCATCAGCAAGTCCATCATCATTAAGATTTACATCATCCTCATTATCATGTCCACCATTATTACCATCAACATTTTCATTAGAAGATGAAACTTTTGATTGTCTTTGAACAAACTTATCCATAGCTCCACTTTGAGATTTAATGAGTTCTTCAATTTTTTGTCTCTTTTTACGCTTTTTATGTCCAGATTCGTGTTTAGGAGCCATAGTTTCTAAAGATGAAATAGTAACGACAAATTTATAAATAAATACTTAACAAATTAAAGACATGAATAGTAGAATCTAAGAATCATAATGGTGTTATTTAGAATTATTATATCAAATTTGAATACTAAATCCTAACAATATCATATAATTAGTATCCCAAATTATAATGCCAATTAATTATATTATAAATTGTGAGGTTATAATTCCTAAAAGTTTTATAACATTGATAAAAAAAAGTTTGAAATAAAAATTAGGGATCGAATGAATAATTATATTAATATACTATTTAGAATAATAGAATTGAAAAACTAAAACTCAAAAATTGAAGAATACATACCTTTCTAGTCGCCTGACTCAATTCAAAACCGTAGACTTCTTGTTTGTTGATGTGTTGCAACTTGTTAGATAATTATTTATATTTATTTTGTATTATATTATAAAAAGAATTCAAAATTAAAATATTAAAATAAATGCCGATTCCGTCGTTCCATCAAAACTCAAAAGCATTGGAAAAAATTGTTAGTATCTTAGGCTGGCTGAGACTTGTTGGGCCAAAGCTTTTAAACTGGGCTGATATTGTTTACCAATATATATATATATATATATATATATATATATATGATACAACAAGAAAATAGGGCCTTTGTGGATTTTGGGCCCTGTGCATTGGGTCACGTTCCACAGGTCCAAATCCGGCCATGTATACCCCTCTATCTCTAGTAAAAACAAACGGCAACCTCATTTCTTTTTACCTAGTAAAAAAATACAAAAGAAAAAATTAACGGCGATCTAACTTTAGAAAGGAAAAAAACAAGTGGTCGCTTTGTCTCTGTCTGACCATAAACTCGACCGCATATGTCCTTTAAACTGATAATAAGAATATATCTTCTATTTTTTAATTAATTTAATTTATTTATTAATTAATTTATGTTTACATAAATGTTTTAGTCCGATCTTATTGATACATAGGTCTTTTGTTAGTTCGTATGTTCTATGTTTACATATATAACTTTTTTAAACATTTACAAGAGATTAGTAAGTATATTTTAAACTATATTTTAAACTATGGTTAATAGGAAGAGAACACACAAATATGGATACGAAAAACGTATAAAGAAAAAGAGTCGAAAAGTTGGTCTCTACAAGGGGTCTATATTTTGATATCGCACACTCCTAAATTCATTTGCCGGCTCTGGAATAAACGAAACCAAGTCTGAAGAAAAATAAGTACCGTACATTCTAATTTTTTTTATGAACATTTTCATATTTGTTTAAGTATAGATAAGAAAATCCAATAATAATGATAAAAAAACATAACTTGAGGTACTAAAAATGTAACTGTTTTAAAAACAGTAGCAAAGTTACATTTACACAAAGTGTTGTTATTATCAACTGTAACTCCCACCAGCAAATATTTGACTGACCCTCGAATCACGGGTCGAAGTTAAGACTCCCCCTTCAACACCAGCAACTCAACAATTGCAGCTATTACCTAATCCATTATTATTCCTAACACACAAACACACGCTCTCCAACTTTGTATCTTGTTATTATTTGTGTTGGCTTTTTGTTTTTTCATCATTGTCGATCTTGCATAATAATTTCGATCTGGGTATTTCACATTTTGTTGATAATTACAATTCCCATCTCTAATATTTGAATCTTTTTTCGTCAATGTGTTCTAAATATGTCTTCTTCATTGACAACTTTCACTCGCCCCAGAATCGGAGTTACAAACACGGTACTTAATTTTTATATTTTTTTCTTCAAATTAAGTTCTTAATTTACGTATTGGTTATAAAGATCAAAACCCATATCAAATTTTTGATAAAAATGATATCTTTTTACAATTTAGAATGGAGGAAGTAAGAATTAAGTAAAGTATATGCGTGAGGTTTAATTAAAAGTTTTCAATGACTTGCTTTTGTTCCAAGTTTTGAGTTTGATTATTACTTTTTTATGGATAATGATTTTGGGAATATAATATTTGTTACAAAAATGAAAAACCCCACTTGTAATTCGATGTTTTGCTTTTGTTTTTGTTTATTATCTTTGGTCTATCATGAATTAGAAGATTGGTTTTGTGTAATCTTGTTACAATTATGGAAAATTTACAGGTTTTTAAGAGTGGTCCACTGTTCATATCTTCGAAAGGTGAGTAAAGTTCTGTTTACTTTGAGCATTTAATTATGGACATAAAGAAAAAGAACATGTAGTGGTGTAGATAGTTGATGGAATTGTGGCTTATGTATTACCTGCAAGTTTATGCCCCTAAGATCCAAACAATATAGCATACGTGTGTAGTATGTGTATTACTGTTTTACCTCTGAAACTTATAATAGGTTGCTTTAGTGGAGATTCTTTGAGTATCTACATTTTTGGCATAAGAAATTTCTAAAACTGTCTGAAGTATCTATAATCATGGATAATAATCAAGTCTTTCAAGTATATCAAAGAAAAAAGTTTACTATAATACTAATAACCGAGCTTAAGGAGAAATGAGAAAGAACTCTGTATCTATTTAAACAAACTAAATCATGTGTTCACACACATTTTGCCAACAATCATGAATGACAGTTATTGCCTTAATCCCTTAAGTGGTGCCATGACTCCAATAGAATGTTTATTTCACATCACATGTTCTTCTGGTTCTTAGCCCACCTAAACAAGACAATCTCTAGTTTTTAATTTTAGCATTGCTATGAGAAATATCAGAGCGTCATTCATGAATTAGGAGAAGTTGCTTTCAAATCATGGTATCTGGCATGTTTGAACAGACTTGAGTCATTGACCACATCTTAGTAGCGATTCAAAGCTCATAGCTAATAGTTGCATGTGATCTTACATTAGTCACATCTTTTATAGGATTGAGATTAATCATAATGCAAATTGCTAGACATAAAAGACCAACATATATGGATTAAGCAAACTCTATGGTGAATTCCTACAAAATACCGGTGACACCTCATTAATACATGAAATGTGATATAGAGTGGATAACACTTATAATGAATCTTTCAACTTATTAAGGTGCATATAATGAAGTTTGTTTTCGACTGTGCATGAAAATTTGTATATCATACACAATTTCACATCTATGACTTCCTCACAGTCCCACATATGTGCTATGTTTTTGGGTAGCATATAGACAGATATCTAAGAACTCTTCTAATGAATGCCAAATTTATTATGCTCTCTTGTACAAAACTTAGCCTAATTTTGCAAATCTCACTGATCCAATCTTGCAAGAATACACATACATGGTTAGTGGAAGCCATCACTTCTTGATTCCAAAACTTGGGAGATATGAGGCTGCTCTTTTGTATCTATGCATATTTGGATGTTAAACGGAAAAGTAAAATGGAAGAAATGATATCTGCTTTGTATATATTTGAAATATAAAAGGATCTGTAAGTTTATGGTGAAGATAATATAATTAAGTCCTCAGTTTGCAATAATTTATCAATTTAAAATTAATAAATTGAATTTGTAGTTCATGAATATTTATATTTATCTATATATGAATTATACCAAAGTTTCCTCTCCCCTGTCCCCATCCTTTATCTGTAGTCTAACAATTTTATGATATGGTCAACCCACACCTGATCTCTAGGTATGCATGCCACATCTTATGGTTCTTGATCAACACAGCCAAAGTGCACTTCATGAAACTTTGTTTCATTCACATCTTTTCTAATTTTCTTTTTATTCCTCAATGTCCATCCGAATTTCCAAAAAAACTTTGCCTTATTGCATCAATTTTCCAAGTTTGAAGGGCAAAGTATCCTCCTTTTTACCACAGGACGTTTTGCCTAACCTTGTAATGCAATAATTATTAGAAAAATGTCATATTTTCGGTCATATATCTTTAAAGATCCATCCCCTTTTACCCATTTTTATGGTTCATAATAATATTATAGAAAGGTTTAAAAAACTTCCATGATGTGTGTAAGAGTTTTTACATCAAGGATTTTATCCAAAAACAGCTGTTGCATTAGTTAAGGGCGAAAGGCTAATGTAATTACTAACTCTTGGATTTGTTTGGGCGAAAGGCTTTTTTAATGTTACCCATACTTTGTTGCTTCGTATACACTAATTTTTGTTGTTTCAGGCTTGGGTTGGAAGTCATGGAAGAAGCGCTGGTTTATACTCACACGCACTTCTCTGGTTTTCTTCAAAAATGATCCAGTTAGTCATTTCTCTCGATTACTTTGTTTTTGTCTCTCTATATATCCTATCTTTGGTAAAGCTTTAGTCGTGTTCTTTACCCTAAAAAAATCTTTAGTCGTGTTTAGTTGCAGGAACCTTCTGTTTCCCGGAGAATTTTTCTAAGAAAATTGGAAAAATAGAAAACATGTTCAAGTTTGTTGTTTCTGGAAAAGTTTTCTAAGATAACAAAAATCCCTGTTTTCCCCTTTATAACCACAAACCCAAATACTATGATTTATGGTTCTACATTTTTTATTATAGGCATTTGAAAAATGGCATGATTCACATATGAACTTGTTTTAGTTTTGTAGAGAGGCAAAGCACTTCCCTTTCTCTAGAAAAATAGTAATGGAAAAATGAAGAAAAAATTATGTAATTAAATGTACCCTTAACGTCATTAACAATTTGGGGTCTTACCTTTTTATTAATATGTAAGGAATATCATATCTAATTCACTTCTGAATTAGAGTGTCTTGATGCGGCAGCCCTTTGGTTCAATCACTGAACTTTTAATCTATTTTTCTGTGTAGAGTGCACTTCCTCAGAGAGGTAGTGAAGTAAATCTGACTCTTGGAGGGATTGACTTAAACAATTCAGGAAGGTAATGTTGGGGCTTCTAGGGTGTGTTTGTGTGTGATCGATTAAGGAAGCTTTTAGCCTAACATATAGTTTATGGGAATTGCAATTTTCAGTGTTGTTGTTAGAGAGGACAAAAAGCTGCTGACTGTTCTGTTTCCTGATGGACGCGATGGCCGAGCATTTACCCTCAAGGTCAAAGTTTTACATGACACATTAGTCATACACTTTTAGGCTTTTGTTTCTTATGTGTTCGGTGAGTCTACTGATGGGGGAGATGGAACATAAAAGTGTAAATCATGGGTTCAAATCCCATCTCCATGCCCCTTTAACCATGTGTTACACGATTTACTTCTTTCATGTTGGTCGTTAGATCAGTTAGTAGGGGCCGCCAGATGGTCGGTCACCCTTGGTTGAATCTTGTTATATATGGTTTTCAACCTTAGTATATTAAGTCAAATATTCAACTATATGTGCGTTGAATCTTGATTAAAATAACAATTTTAACGGGTCAGAAGTCCCCAAAGTGTATATTTAATGCATAAAGCCTTCTAGGTCGTCTTATTCAAAATATTCGATTATTACTCTAATAAGTTAACATGTGACACGATCATTGTTTATATAAAAACTTAAAAAATAAGTAATTGGACAAAAGGTGCGTCGGATCAGCCTAAGCTGTCCATTTGAACTAGCACCATAATGTTCCCCGTGTTTTGATTTGTTACCCAACCTGCTCATTTGGCCACCTTTAATCGTGATATGAACCTAGTTTTAGGCTATGACCTCATGCTAACATTTTTATTTGATTTCAGGCAGAGACATCGGAGGATTTGTATGAGTGGAAGACAGCCCTTGAACATGCTCTTGCACAAGCCCCAAATGCAGCTCTTGTTATGGGACAAAATGGAATCTTCCGGAATGACGCTACAGATTGCACTGATGGGTCCTTTCCTCAATGTTTGTGATTTTTAATTTTTCAAACTTTGCTCTTTTAGCTGAATGGGGTCTCACTTTATGACCTTTGTGTTGAAATTCTTAAAAAAACCCGTGTGCGTATATCTAATTTGAACCACACGATAAAATAGTCTTTGAAACTTAACTAGTCTTGTTTAAGGATCAGAGTGTGAGGCTTTATGGATCATAAACAAGATAGCTACTTCGCAAAATCAGTCATTTTTTACAGATTTGCAAGTTGTAAATGAACATATATTCGTAATACAGCATGAAAAGTCTTAGTATTTTTTATATTTTTTGCAGGGAGGGATAAACGTCCTATTAAGTCTTTAGTTGTTGGAAGACCAATACTCTTAGCACTGGAGGACATAGATGGAGGCCCATCGTTCCTTGAGAAAGCTCTTAGATTTCTTGAGAAACATGGTAAGGTTTCTTTCAGATTATAGTAATGAATAGGAATAGTGTAAAAATAGTTTACGGGTTAACAAGTTCAGAAATTTTGGTTGCACTTTGTATGATCTAACCTGTAATTTCTCCATCTAAAATGCTATGTAACAGGATGCAAAATAGAAGGAATCTTGAGACAAGCTGCAGATGTAGAGGAGGTAGATCGCAGAGTACAAGAATATGAAACAGGTTTCGTTTCTGTCATCTATATGGCCTTAATAATATAATGGATTATATCTTGTTAGTTGTTAGGTTGTGAATACTTTTTTTGACCCTTCAAATTATTTAGCAGTTAAGCTTCACAAATACTAAAGCTCACTATGCCTTACTGTAGGCAAGACTGAATTCACTTCTGATGAGGATGCACATGTTGTTGGTGATTGTGTTAAGGTATGTGTGTGATGCTAAGTTATTCCACTTTTAGATCATGTGATACAAAAACAAAGGGTCAAAATGCGTTCAGGCTGAACCGGGTCAAACTTAGTATGGGTTGAAACAGACCGTGCGAGGTTGGTTGATTTTTGTTGTTCTTGATACAGTTAATAAATAAATAATGATCACCAAAACAGTATTATTACAAGAATACTATTAATCGTTGAGAAAAACAATTTTGGAAGTTGTATACATTAAAATAGACGTCAGGCAATTTTCAACGCGTTTTCCTTTTATCTAGATTTATTTTATTCAACACATTTGATCTGTTTGAGATAATATACAATCAAACTCGACCCATTCAAAAGTAAATGGTCGACTTTATCACCTCTACCAGTACCAAGTAGTGAAGAAGGGAAAAAAGCCTTTGAAAAAGGATAAAAGCCAAAGGAAACTTCAATTATGCTTATTTTGCATCCTGTCTTAATAATTAATTGGAAAGTTCTTTCATCTGCAGCATGTTCTTCGAGAGCTTCCCTCGTCACCGGTTCCTGCATCTTGTTGTACTGCTTTATTGGAAGCTTATAGTGAGTTCACTTCCCATTCTTCTTGACAGCAATTGAACTTAGCTTTCTTATATTTGTCGATAAAAATCACTAAGAGTTAGTACAAGACTTTAGTAGAAGTATATGAGCTTGAACTTTATAGTGGGATTTCATTTTTATCATCGTTTTTTCTTTATTATGTTCCATTTTTTGCATCAAATGCTAGAATCACAGCTCTATTTTGTTTTGAACTGAAGGGAAGTTCTGTTTTTATGACCCAGTATCACACTTCTATTCATAGTATGTATACTGATAAACAATATTGTATACCTGTTGTTGTTTGGTTAAGAACTTGATCGGAAGGAAGCTCGAGTAAATGCTATGCGTGCTGCAATAATGGAAACCTTTCCCGAACCCAACAAACGCTTGTTACAGAGGTGATATTGATGTCTTTGTTTCTTTGTATTGGTAGTATGGGTGGAAATGAGTGAGTTGGGTTGCTGGTCAAAGTAGATAATTTTTTGGTATGGGTCAGGTTGTGTTGACCCTGATACGAACCTATCTGATAATAGGCCCATTGATACAAACCTAGCTCATACTAAGCCCATATCAAGCCATAAGCTCAAGTGTAGAAATCACTCCCAAAAGCTAGCTTGTACAAGGAGGACGTTGGCTCTTCAAAGCGTGAGGTATTGTTACGATCCCACATTTGCCAAGTATGGGATTGGTTGATGGCTACCTCCTGTTGAATACAGGCTCTGATACCAATTGATAGAACCTATTCCATAATAGGCCCATTGATACAAACCTAGCTCATACTAAGCCCATATCAAGCCATAAGCCCAAGTGTAGAACTCACTCCCAAAAGCTAGCTTGTAGGAGGAAAGCTAGCTTGTAGGAGGAGGGGACACCTAGACTTATAAGCCATCAACCAATCCCATACTTGGCCGATGTGGGATCGTAACAGACCCAAAGCACTTTTTGTCCAAATTTATTAAGCCTTTTTACGTATTATTAGTGTGGCATATATATTACAAATATTATGTAATTTCAACAATGTATTAAGCTTTTTGTTTAAAATGAAGTAGGGGGGCTATATTCATTATATAGTCTTTAGTCAATTTTTTTGAGCCATTTGACTCGTTTTGGGTTTCCTTTTTAAGCTACGTTTTTACTGTTTCACCCACCATTGATCAAGCATGACTCGGATTGACCCTTTCATAAGTAAATGAGTCCTTGAGGAAGGCAGACAGAAATAGATTACATGGAACTAAAAGTGTAAGAGTGAAAAGCTATTCGGATTGCATATTTTATAAGCTAGAATGGTAGAATCTGGTTTAATATCTACATACCATAATATCTTACACTGCTGTGTTAATTTTAAACATTTTGTGTTTCTTTGGTTACAAACCTAAATGTATGAAAGTAACAGACTTCACTTGCAGAATCCTGAAAATGATGCACAATGTTTCCTTGCATACTTCTGAAAATCGGATGACTGCATCGGCAGTTTCTGCTTGTATGGCTCCGTTGCTCTTACGCCCACTTTTAGCTGGTGAGTGTGAGTTGGAAGATGATTTTGATGATAATCGTGACAATTCTGCACAGCTGCTTGCTGCTGCAAATGCCGCTAATAATGCTCAAGCTATTGTTGCAACTCTCCTGGAGGAGTACGATAATATCTTTGACGTAAGTTTCTTTAATATCGTAAAATGCAGCTACGTCGCCGGTTAGATAACGGGTTCAAAACGGTTAGTCTTTTGGTACAGGCGATATCGGTTTTGTTGGCTTGACCTGAAACACTTTTTGTCCATTATGAATTAATAAATAATTAGTGTATCAAATATGATTACAAATTACAAATATCATATTAATTTAAAATGAATATTTTTCCATACAACATGGTTTAGAAATTAGGAGGTTCCATGCGTTAAAAACACATTGGCGAATTTTTACGCATGACCCAATTGACCTGTTTCCTGTTAAACTAATGTTTCTGGATTTTACTCGTTTGGCCTTTTCGAGATACAACATAACCTGAATCAATCAAATATATAAGTAAATGGGCTGTAGTTGCTATCTTTAAATTCAGCTATAGATCTTTAATTGGTAGCATACTTTGTTGCTAATTGTGATTTATCTTTGTTTCAGGATGAGGCTATGCTCAGATGTTCTATATCAGCAGATTCGCGAGACAACAGTGAAAGTGAAGATTCAACTGATGATGAAAGTGTGGAAATCAAAGACAATGTTTACCATGATGCAGAAAATGAAGCTGACCAAGAAACTGATGAGGATCCTGAACGTATATTTAGTGGAAAGTTGAGCGAAAGCAGTGGTTATGCCGGTAGTGATCTTTATGACTTTAAGGTACTGTCGTACTGGATGTGTAAATCCCGACCCATATACATAGGAACGGGTCAATTTAATTACTTTTTATTTCTAATGGGTCAGTTGGGAAAGAAAATAATATCGATAAAAGAAGCGTGTCCGCCGCGTGGGCAGTCCCCAAATTGTGTTTATAATGCATACAACCTAGTAAATTGCTTTTATTACAAAATCAGTTTATTGTTCTAATAATATCTATTTTGTAATCATACTTAACACACCTTTTTTTTAAAGGTAAAAAATAATTTAAAATAATATATATATATATATATATATATATATATAGAGAGAGAGAGAGAGTTCCAATTAGAACACCTTAAAAATAAGAACGGCTAAGAACGCTTCATAATCACACAACTAATAATATATATATATATATATATATATATATATATATATATATATATATATTATAAATTTGAATCATAGTAATAAAATAATGAATCAGATTGCTTCTCCCTCTTCTCTCCCTAAATTTCCTTCTCTTCTGATCCCCCGAATATATATATATGGATTGGTTCCGGTGAAAACAAGGAGTTAAAACAATAACGGTGAAAACGATCTCAATATGTATTCCCCGTTTTAGTTGTGAACTTTTATTTTTTTCGCTTCACATATGTTTTTTATTAATAAACCCTTATATTTTTTTTTTGTTTTCCAAAAAGTTTTCATTGTGAACCTTCGGTTTTTTTTTTGCTTCAAATAATTTAGAATTTTTTTAACTGTGAAGCTTAATTTTTTTGCCTTCACATAAATTTATGAATGTGTGAAGCTTAATTTTTAACCTTCACAATTCATAAATTTTATGTGAAGCCAAAAAAAATAAGCGTCACATTTAAAAATTATGTTGAGATCTGTTTTCACCGTTTTTATTTTATCCCATTGTTTTCATAGGATCTCATTCCTATATATATATATATATATTCGAAAAAAGCGTTTTCAGTCAACTTGACCCAGTCCATTTTGACTTGTACTAAAAACTTACCACTTTTGACACTTTTCCCAACCCACCTATTTTGCCACCTCTAATGCCTCTAATGCTCACTATTGGGTCATCAGAATGGCACCATATATTGTAGTATTTTTTTTTTTCTGAGTGTTGATTTCATATTTTCATTAGCTCCTACAATTTTCTTGTCCCAAACTAGTAACTTCTTGATGGTTGGCACTTACTGTTATAGGCAATTGGAGCTGATGAATCAGATGCTGTATCCCCGAAACACAATCCCGATTCAGCAGCAAAATCAAGTTCATTGGCAGACTCTCAACATCATGTAGATTCAAATGTTGAGAATCGGATGCAGCAAAACACAGCTTGTGAAAAGCAGATGCTTTCGTCAACGGATCAAGGGCTGCCTCAGAAGTCTTTCCCTGGACCTGAATCATGTACAGAAACTCCTACAAGCAAATCAACAGGATCCAACAATAATTCTAGGCGTTCAACAATTTGGGGGAGGAACAATGTAAGATCTGATCTGATCGAAAAACATCTTAATTATAATAAGATGGGAAAGTTTGTGATCTATAACAAGTTCTCGGTATGCTGATTTTATAATTGTTCTCTCATCCCCAGGGTAGAAAGACTCCATCAATGGAATCTGTTGATTCTTCGGGAGAAGAAGAGTAAGATCATGATGATGTAGTTTAATTTAATTCAATAAGCACATTAATGGTTGTTGATAGTTACTGTTATTTTGATGTCCAATCAGTTCCTTTCTGAATTTGATTACATTGAAGGAATTCTTTGTGTTATTGTAGACTTGCTATTCAGAGGCTTGAGCTTACGAAAAATGAATTGAGGCAAAGAATTGCAAAGGAGGTATTTTATTAGTCATGGTTTATGTTGTGCTTATTCTACTGCAAGCGAGAGATAATGGTAAAGTTAATGATTAATTTATGTTTAGGCAAGGGGAAACGCAATACTTCAAGCTAGCTTGGAAAGAAGGAAGCAAGCATTACATGAGCGTCGGTTGGCTCTTGAACAAGATGTACACCCTCTTTTATTTATTCTTTTCGTTATTTGATGATGATGTATCATTCTTTACAACATGTTACGTATAGTAGAGGTCGCAGTTTCAGTTCATTTATATGGAAAGTGGGCCAATTTGGGTTGTAATTTATGGATTACAGTTCAAATGTAGATTCTTATCTGAAGTCAAAGGAGGAATGGGTTAAACTTCATTTAACATGTATTCAAGTGCTTTCAGTGCTCCAATTCAATTTATTTAGAAGACATTCATTTACTATTTAGTAACATGTATTTGTAATCATATTTTATTCACCAAGTACAAAAAGATGGACAAAGCGTTTCTTGGCAAGCTGGCTCAACCCGCTTTTAGTCTTTGACCAAAACCCATTTTGACCAGTTACCCAACCCACTCGGTTGGCCCACTTGGCCTATTGTATGGAATGGTGTCGTGCCTCTAAAGTTTGAAATTTGGGTCATTTCAGGCTTGTATTTACTCATGTTGTAACAGGTTTCAAGATTGCAAGAGCAGTTACAAGCTGAGAGAGATTTAAGAGCCGCATTAGAAGTTGGGTTAAGTATGTCTTCTGGACAGGTTTCTGGATCCCGGAATATGGATTCAAAGGTTTCTTCTCTTCCATCTATACATTTGACTTGTTGACTTGTTTTGTTTTGTTTTCTTAACGATTTGGTTTTTTTCTCTCTTCATAATCGTTCAAATGAAGACAAGGGCAGAGCTGGAGGAGATTGCTCTTGCTGAAGCAGATGTTGCACGATTGAAGCAAAAAGTTGCAGAATTGCATCAACAACTACATCAACAACGTCAGCATCACTATGGCTCTCTCTCTGATGCTTCTTTTGACCGATTCCAACATGTTCATAACCATAATTCTCAACAGTGAGTCCGTCAATTCCTTCATTTTAATTGAAACTTCAGTTTTAGGGTTGAAAATAACCTTCTTTTAGCTTGGCATAATATCAGTTTACATATACTGTTTGAAACTAAAGCTCCCATTTCTTTCATTTCCAGGAAATCATTCCTCAGACCCCTAATTAAAGTAAACACGTTTGGAATTGTATAGTGTCTTATTCATATACTTATATTGGTGGGTAATGTTTTTTTTTTGGCAGGAGAGTATTTCAGCAAGATTTTGATTCTACTATTGCTTTTATCAACCATGAACGAAAACAAAGATCAGTGGTAACTCTATTTTAAACCATCTTTTGAGTCGTTTCACTTGGTTTAAATTCAAATACGTTCGAATTTTGACTGAAGATGATCATTGCCAATTGTTATGATCTTGATTGTTCATCTTCAATGATGTGGATTGAGTAGAGGTGGCAAGATAGGTGTGTTGGGTAGTGAGTCAAAATGGGTATTTCTATGGATGGGTTTACTCAAAAGACTTTCCAATTTCTTCATTTTTCAATAAATTATTACTAGGTTAAATAATCTATTAATTTGTTGAGTAACACAATTTGGAAATTGTATGCATTATGAATAATACGCTTTGGGCGGCTTGGGACTTGTACGACCAGTATGTCTTGTTTCATTTACTGACTTTTTTATTTGGCCTCCTTTATCTAATAGAGGTAAAGCCTAAATCGACCCATTTAACAGTAAGATCAGTCGAAATTGCCACCTTTAGGAGAAGACGTTCGCTCATGTGAACAAGTTGCACATCTTTTCTTGATATTTGCAGGAAACTTCATTGGGAGCTGAATTGAGAAATATCAAAGGGCAAACCTTAATTAATGGTAACACGAGTAGGCAACCTTCTCATAAAAAATTTTTAGACACGACAAGCCCGAGTGATTCTAAAAGTACAGAGGCATCCACAAGTGTATATATGGATGATTTTGAGACTGTTGATTCTGCCGCTATACCATCCACATCGAGACCAGCTGAGGTTAGACTTGATTTAACTTGATTAAGATCAATTTTTATTTCTTTCATATTTACATTTCTTTAATTTACCTTAGTTGTTTGCTTTCAAGAGGATGTTTGATGTGCATTTTTAAAGTGATTATAAGAAGCATACAATAGCTGTAGTAAAACTGGCTGTAACTATAGTGTGTGGATGTGCTTCTACAGTTCTACTGTTTTAAGTTTTGATGATCAGATCTGATTTTATCATAACTTAACTAAATAACCAAAGAGGACAAAAAGAAAAAGAAAAAGAAAGTGGAGAAGGTTTCTGCGATGAAACTAAAAGTTTCTCAAATTAGGTTGTACCGAATGGGTCTAAAAAATTTTACAGTATATT
This sequence comes from Gnaphalium uliginosum, assembly GCA_963930675.1. Taxonomy (NCBI): domain Eukaryota; kingdom Viridiplantae; phylum Streptophyta; class Magnoliopsida; order Asterales; family Asteraceae; genus Gnaphalium; species Gnaphalium uliginosum. The sequence goes on from OZ005682.1 coordinate 37,477,918, forward strand.
TTACCCTTGATAATCGGTTTTTGATTTTGACCTTAAATAATCAGTTCTAAAAGGAAATTCCAAGTGCACCGTAAAACAAAATGCGTGTTTTGCATTTTTGAGTCCGATGGTCAGAAAGTTCAAAAGTTCACTACACTAAACGTGTGAATTGTGTAGGTGATTGATCATCCAAAAAACCCATTGGCAGCATCTTCCACGTTGGTAGAATTGACAACTCGTCTTGATTTCTTCAAGGAACGGCGTTCTCAACTTATGGAACAACTTCACAACCTTGACTTAGGCTATGGAACCTCCTCACAAGATCCTACATATAAACAACCGTCAAATGGTTGGAACATACTTAAAAGAAACTGATCCATTTGTACATTCTGTGTTTCTTCTCTTCTCATTAATCTTTGTCATTTGGTGGTGGTACACAAAAACCTGATCTGTTCTTAGGTGAAGTCGGTTCAAAGAATCTTTAATTGGTTGTGTATTATTTGGTTTGGTGTGATGACCGTGAATTGATTGTCTATTCTTACGTATAATATTAGTTGAGCGAAAGGAAACGTTGCTGGGGAACCTTTTGGCATAAATGCAGAAAGGTATTTTGAGTATGTAACAAATGATTTCATCTATATTTGTTCAGTGTTACCATTTTGTATGTTTCAACTAGAAACATTCTGTCTAATTTAAGTATTTAATTTTTTATGGACACTGAATAGCTATTTGCTAAAATGCTATTGTTTAATAGCGCTCAAGCACACATTCTCGCCATTGGGTCAAACAAAAAGAAAGTTGAGGTTACTTGTTATATACATCGATCAAGAATGTCAATCGGTACTTAAAAGATTTATCAGCAGATGCTAACTTCGTTTTGGGTTTGGACTAGCATTTCAATCATTTTCAAATGTGCCCTTGGACTAATTTTATTTAAAATTATTATTAATGGGGTATCTGTTATCTATACCCTGTGCTTTGCCTAAATGACATAATATACCCTTTGAAGTTGCACGAAGTTTTTGATGGAAGAAAATGCCAATAACATAAACCAAGGTTTTGACATTTCATGGATAGTTCCCATCAAGATTCTTTGTGATTATATAATAGAGTAACGTTAGAGAAATTATTCCATCGGATTAATGAGCAAACCTTGTCCTGAAGCTAATAACCCTTATGGCTGATATCAAACTCAAACGTTAAATCGATTTTCCCATCAAGTAAGTCTTACCTTTATGTTCTTGATTTGATGAGATTATGTGATGTGATGATCATTGTAATGCAAAGAAAACAGATGTGCAGGGGCCACATGTCTCAACAAGAGGACGGTTATAATGTATATATGAGGTTAGGTCGATTTTGTAACAACTTAATTTCAGTGAAATGAAAGTTGATTTCATTTTCAAATTCTCTCTCAGTTGATTGTCATTGTTGTGCTTCTCATGGTATCAGAGCTACAATGGTGATTACGTGATTGATTGAGATCTGATCGTGTGAGTTTGATTCGTGATTTTGCAATTGAGTGTGTTGACTTCGTAATTAGCAAATTCAATCAAATTTCGGTCGATTTGTTCTTCGTAATTAGCTGAATCATTTCTGTAGTTTGTGATTCTTGTTCTACTCTGAAATTTTGCTTCCGCAATTGAAAATGGATCCTAATTTTGTGTTTGCAACTCTGTTGTTTCTTCATCCGCCCGAAGGTCTAGGTTCACTTCCGATTCAAGAAAAGGTGACGGGAGCTCATAATTATCGATCATGGCGGAGATCTGTGGAAATTGCAATTTCAACAAAACAGGTTTCATCAAATGTACTATTCCAAAACCTGTTGATCCCGTTCAATCTAAAGAGTGGGATACATGTAATAACATAGCGATTAGTTGGCTTATGAGCTCAGTATCTAATCAAATCAGCAAGTCTATAATTTTCGTTGGTACTGCTAGGGAAATCTGGAATATAATATAAAAACATAAAACTGATGACACATCCATCCATTATCTAATTGTTTGACTCGTGAGCCAACACGAATCAAAGGGTCCTTTCCTTTGAAACAATTCAACACACAATTTTGGATTTGATGAAGTCCGGTTACGCTCCCACTTGATCTCTTCGTCCAATTAAGCTCCTAGCTCCAAATCTTTGATCTCCACTTGATCGTTGTCGATTAAGTTACATTTATATAAATAAACTAATGTAGCCTATATCTATATACATAGTAAATCGAGGTTGAAAATATGACACGCAGGCCCCTCATTACAATGATGAATAATTCAATAATAGATCATCACAAACCAATAAATCACATCTACACAAAATATGCAATCAATTGGTCGTTGGCTCGAGTATGTATCACAACCATGTCATGTATGTAAGATCCTAACTTTTTGGCATTTATAGGAATCGGGTTGCATGTAACATGCAAAAACATTCATATCTTCACTATTTAAAACAACAAGTGCGCCAAAAGGTTTAATCTTTGTATTTTACTTTTAAAACGTTAAAATTTCAAGTCTAGACGATTTCTTTGTTTGATCCATCTAATTACTAAATTTGCAACTAGGGTCTAGGTTTAAGAGAAAGTCAACACCTTTAAACCTTAACACCAAAATTGACCAAGTTAGGATTTCACAAATCCCTACTTGTCGATTTGGTGTGCTTGTCACACAAGCATTACCAATTTTAATACTTTGTTAATTTCAAACGTTTAAATTAAATAAAGTTTTTATCCAAGTAACTAAACCTAATAGTTTGTAATTAAGGTTTGAGATTATACTCCAAAAACCATTTAACGAATCACAAACCAAAATCCCAATAGGGGTTGGGTTGGATTCGGCGAAGGGGAGTAACACCAAAACCCTAAAACCTAATCGACCTAACTAGGGTTTCATAAACCCTAAAAATCAAGACTAGATTGCTTGTCACACAAGCAATTATAATAATTCTAGTAACAAGTAAAAATTAACTTATATACATACATAAAATCGATTTTAACACAAAAAGATTCGATCTTTATAATTTTCTATGGATCAAAATAACTATATCTTGTAATTTTGATGATTTAAACAAATATAAGCAGCTCTGATACTGAAGGGTTTAAACGGTTACCTTTTAATTAAATTTTAACATTAATATGTGAAAAAATAATTAAAAAAATAAACCCTTACCTGGATCCATATACTTGTGTTAACTTTACTAACAATTAGAAACTACACACGCGAAACAAATCACAAATAAACACACACTTGTGTGTGTGTGTCTAGAAACCCAAAACCGAAAGTCGGTTTTGGGGTTTTGGGGTTTTGTGGTTTTTGGCCAAAAACAAGGGAGGGGAGAGAGACAGATTTGTGGGGTTTTCGACTTTGTGAATTAAGACTAAGTATTGTATATATAGGTTAGTCACGTCCACTTTTTCACCAAGTTTATACGACACTTACACTTAGACTCATCTACTTATATTTAGTAAATTACAAATTATAACTAATTTACAAATTGACACTGAACTTTAATCAAATTAAATTTAGTCGCTAAATCTAATTATTTCTTTAATTAATTCATAATTAATTAACTTTTAATTTATTATCGCTATAATAAATAACGTATCTATTGATGATGCATTAATTAGTACAAAATAGGTCTAATGCAACACTTTAGAAGCAACACTTTGAAATATTGTTGCCTTTTAATCATTTTTAGTTACTAGCATTTTATCCGCGCTATACAGCGATATCAAAAAAATTTACTTGCGGTGTTTTTTGTTCAATTATATATTGAAAATTGAAAAAACATGGAGATATATCATTTTCTTACTTTATTGTATACATTCTTATGTGTTAAAGTTGCATTTTCAACTCATCAGTCTACTAACTTAAACCGGTCAACCATTTTTGTTTTTTGGGTCGTATTTGAGTTAAGGTTTGTGTCAACATGCATCAACGAGAAAAATTATTGTTTTTAAATAAAATGATCCAACACATCAACTTGTTTGCCGCGTTGTCACACCCCCTGATTTGTATAGTGGAAGCGGTTCGGGTCGGGGCGTGACTAATCAAGTAATCACAACACAAAGGAAAAAGCGAACGACTCTATATGAGACGTTTATAAAGTAGTACAAAAGTAGTTACATTGAAATACTTTAAAAGTTTACATTAGCCTCGAGTTCGCGAAATAATATCCTGAAGATTCTAGTACATAACGAAATATTTCAAAAATAATATATGAACATCTTCATATACGTATAATGCATGCGACTCGATGTAGCTAGCCATCCTGTGGGAAATCCTACTGTTGCTGAGTACCTGAGAATACAAAGCTAAAAGGGTCAACCAAACGGTTGGTGAATCTCACAGGTTTCACAGTTAAAAACATAGTTATGAAACACAAGATTTATCCGTGATTTGCAATCAAGCAAATAAAGTAAACAAAATTAATGTTTCCGAAATTGCCATGAGCCCACGGTTCGAAGCCTAACCCGTATTGTGCCTCCCGGAGGTGTCTAATCCGAAACACCTTTATGACAAATACTAAAGTGCCCGTTTTTAACTTGGTTATAGCTAGTAACCCGGACGGGGGTGTCATTCCCATAATAGATCTATTCTCTAGCACTCGCGCCTTCGCAGTTAACGAACCATGTGTGTTGAGGACTTTTAATGGATTAAAAACAACTCATACAATCTTGTAAAAATAATCGAGTACTTGTGTTCATGAAAAACAGTTAAGCATTTGTATCTCACCCCAAAGTATATAAAATAGTAAAAGTAAAAGTGGGGCTGTAAGACTCACCTGAGTTTAGCAAATAGCAAACAATAATCAAATAGCAAGCAATGTGTTCCAAGTTGCAACCTTCTAACGTCCTAAACGTATAAGGTTGTGTAAGTAGATCTCAAAAGATCATCTATGTAAGTGGAGGGTTAATGTCCACTTAAGTAAATCGTGTAGGTGGAGGGTTAATGTCCACCTAAGCTAGTTCACTCAATTAGAAACGTCCAATTGTTTGGTTATCGCTTGTGTTTAGAAAACATGTACGGCTCGTTGGTAACATTTTGGGAAAACATAAATTTGATTAATTTTGTTAAGCGACACAGAGGTTAGTGTCGCAGGTTACTGCGACACTCGAGGTGGTAGCGACATTGTCTTAGTGTCGCTGGTTTATACTGTTTGGTTTTAGAGGTAGCGACACAAGGGTTGGTGTCGCTAGTTTCCACTGTTTTATAGATAGCGACACAAGGGTTGGTGTCGCTAGTTAATACTGTTTGTAGCGACACAGGAGTTAGTGTCGCAGGTTACCACTGTTTGTTTAAAAAAATAGCGACACAGAGGTTAGTGTCGCACCCAATTTGGGCCAGGTGCGACACTAAGGTTCTGCTATGCTTTACAAGTTCGGGAAAGTGGTCAAATGTGCTCGGTTTGACCCGAAACTTTTACATGACTCTTAAATATGTCTAAGGGTTGTAAAAATTTAGTTCTTCCATTTTTAGTAGGTTTACAAGTGTCGGTTTTTATTTTTGTGCAAAATCAGTCCACCTTTTATATTTCCAGAAAATGTACATTTTTGTTGGCTCGATTTCGAAAATCATAAGTCCGAAATAGAATACAAGAAAAATCACAGAGGTTCCCCTATATCTTGACTACTTTCAGTAATTTTTATAGAATTTTTAAGCAAGTCTAAGTATTTTTAAAAATTACATTTATCTACTGAGGTCAAAAAGTGACCAATCAGGACACATGCAAGAAGATTAATTTTCTGGGCAAAATATACACATTTTTCGAAAAAGTTATCTAAACGACATTTGTACCTAACAAAATTTTTGAACTTTTGGCAGTGGTTTCACGTCATTTGGAGGTGTATATCTCGAGTTATGATTAAAACAAGAAGGGTGAATTTTCTGAGTTTTTGGACAGCCTGTACACATGTTTTTGTAAAAATCATTTCGGGTATCAAACGAACTCCAAAAATTATGAAACCAGTTGGAAATGAAAGCTAACTTCTTGAACTTAAGTTTTCTCTTTTGAATCATCCGTTTTCATTAGATTTTGAGTGAGAAACACTCAGATGAATTTCGGAGTATTTTCTGGACTGATGATGATGAAAAACGTTTTTAACATGGTTTTTGAACATGAATCTTTTGAGTGAACATTTTAACATGTTATTCAAGCATTTTAGAGGTAGAATAAGTTTTCTTACAATGAGAAAAGGAGAAGGAAAGGAGGAGGTGTTGTAGGGCTTGAATCCTTGCTTTTTCTTACAAACCGAAAGAGAGGATGCTATGGTGGTGTATGGTGGTTCAATGGTGGGTTATGGTGGTGATTTTGAGTGTTCTTGGGGCAGGAAAATCTGGAGAAAAAGAGAGAGAAAAGAGAGAGTGAAGAGAGGAGAGAAAGAGTGTAGAAGTTGGAAATGGGTTGAGTGTGGGAATGAGAAAGAGGGTGAGGGGGTATGATGGTATGGGGAAAGGGAGGGGGCATCTTGGTGGCAGATTTTTTTTGGGCCCCACATGGTGTGGGTTGTTTAAATTTGTTCCCCAATGTTTACGTTACGTGCGGTGCTCGTTTACCCGTTCGTTTCGTTGTTCGTTTAAACGTTAAACGTTTATTATTCAAGTTTTTTGTTAATGATTTATTCGCGTACATTTTGATTGAAGTTTTATTTAAAATATTTCATTTTAAGTTATTAAAATAATAATCGAGTTTCGTTCGGTTGTCGGGCGCGCTTCGCGCGTTTTCGTCGCGTACGGTACGTTTTGCATAAAACGTAAAGTGTTCGTATATTATTGTACTATAATAATATAATGTAAATAACTACTATTTAATTATAAAATAGATTTACGTTATTTATGAAAAAGTTTTCACCAACGTCCGTATTATCGTGTCGGATCCCATCCGATCGAATTTGCAAAATTAAAATTTAATTACGTACGCGTATATATATTTACATACATACGAACTGTTACTGCACTTGGTCCTATTTCATACTAAATACAAGTAATAATGATCTATGATTAGTCACTAATGACGGCCTAATTCGCCGGGAGTCACACGCGTTTACCTAAATGAGTTATGCAAATCGTTTTCGAGTTGAATACTTTTGATTCATCACCCCTTTATAAAATCAGTTCGAGTTTAGGTTTTGAACTTTGTACGTTAAAATTTCAAACTTGCTTACTTGATTCAACTCGTATTGTAAACCAGAATTATAAATATTTAAAATTTAAAAAATTGAATTACGAACTTTTAATCCGGCTATTAACTTTTATAGTTAAATAAATTAACTTTACAAAAAGATAAAAAAATTATTGCTTCAAATGTTTGTACTATTTGCATTAAATGGTGTACTAAATAAGACGGTAGAATAGTAACTTATATTTTTAAGACTACCAAATAGCCAAACTATTTTATAGCAGTAATATATAACTTTCATGATTATTTAAAGGGCAAATTATCTAAAATAGAAATGAAGTATTGGCTAATTTTAGATTATAGAAATAAACTATCAAAAGTATCATTATGAAACGTTCCAGTTTTTTTTTTTATACAATTCTCAAAAACATTTTATACATCCATTAATATAAATATTATTAACATTATCTGACATTACTTGTATCGTTTTCACAAAATATCATATGTTTACACAGAGCATGATTTTCAAGATCGACTCCTTACTATCTTGCCATAGTAAGTCCATCACTAGTAGCTCTCGGGTCGTTTGCCCGGATCCCCGCCCTTCATCCCTTTAGGCGTACCTATCAACACAACATTCAACAATACATAAGTACATCGCTTAGTAAGTACAGGAAAATGCATTCACAGTAATATAATAAACCAGACATCTCATGTCTTTATCATTCACTCATACATTTACTACATTCAACATATACTCAATCGGCACAATTGATCACTCACAATTGGCCACTCAATTCATACAACTAGACACAATTGATTACTCAGTAATTGGTCACTTAACTCACATATACATGGGCACAATTGATCACTCAGCAATTGGCCATTCGGCTTAATCTCATGGGCACAATTGATCACTCACCAATTGGCCACTTAACTCAATCTCATAGGCACAATTGATCACTCAGTAATTGGCCACTCAGCTCAGATATACGATACTTAACCACACACGTGATCTAATTATCGTTATTTGGTGCAACCTTGTAACACAATTAGTATTAATAAAATCAGACAATTGAATTCTTTCCTTTCCTACTACTTACCTTGAGGACGACGTTCAAATATTTATGACTTGCTACCCGAAATACCTGTTGAGACGTTCGTATTTATTAACTCTGATTATAATTAATATTATTTAAAAATATCAATTAACCCTGCGACACTACCCCCTAGTGTCGTTACACCTCTAGCGACACTAAATTAGTGTCGCACAACACACTATTGCGACACAACCTGCGACACTAGCTCTTAGTGTCGCTATGGCAACAGTTGTAACTAACAGTAGAAACTAGCGACAGAAGCTGCGACACTAACTCTTTGTGTCGCTAAAGCAACAGTTTTAATTTGCGACACCATCACTGCGACACAAGCCTTGTGTCGCAATGACGAACAGGGCAGCAGAAACCTTCTGAGATTAACAAGTTTCTGGGTGATTTCAATACCCCAAATTCGAACCAGTTTCAATAAATGATTATCACACACACACAATCCATTCAAAACACATTCAAACTCATTTTAACCCACATAAACACTTTACCCCCAAATTTCTCATTTTAAGCTCAATTAAAACTCAATCTTTCATCCTTTATTAATCGAATTAATCTCAATTTCAACAGAGGGTTTAGGTTCCTTACCTGAAATTGCAAAGAAACACTTTCAACAATCACTTTCCAAGCTTAATTCTTGATCTCCTCTAGTTTTTTTTTACTTTCCCTCTCTAAAACACCCAAACACACACACATAAAAGAACCTGGAGATATATTTTGGTTTCTGGAATATTTTGGAACATAATTTTATTTTAATTTCACTCTTAATTACACAATTAGCCCTTAAAAACCGACTTTCTGCCCGACATTGCGACACAAGCCCTGTGTCGCATTGAGCTCTGTGTCGCTACCTGCAACACTAGCCCTTGTGTCGCATAACAGTACACAACTTTTAAATTTAACAAATTTTCGGGGTGTTACACATTAATAGAAAATAACTATCAATTTTATCATAATTCTACCAGTACGTTACACGACACATCATCATTTTTCTAAATTTTGAGGTAACATATTACCAAAAATATGATGAAAATGATAGTTGGTTTCTATTATTGAAAATTTTGATTGTTATTTTCTATAATTTTAAATATGTCAATAGTTCGTTCTATTTGATTGTAAATGACTAGAAGTGTTCAAATATTAAATAAAATACTTAAACGAGTAGTAAAATAATTATAGTATCTCTTTATTAAAAGTTCAATATAAGTTTATAAATTCTTATATATTAGTATAAAGATGGTTATGATATGTAAGAAAATATTATATTTTTGTAGCAATGTTACTAGCAAAACAATTGTAGTGACATTTTTATATTCGTTAATATGTTATGTTAGTTACCTTAGTTATAATTTTAGGTTACATATATTTTAAACTGAAATTAATTATAATATATTAAAATTTATAGTTAATTGCGTTGATTTAAGTATATAATTGTACATTGAGAGTAGACATATTAATGAAGTGAAGGGTAAAATAGTAAATTATCATTTCTCCTTTAAGACTTTGTCTCATATGTTTTATATAGTAGTATAGGTAAAAAAATGTTATATTTTTGCAGTAATGTTATTATCAAAACAATTGTAACCGGCATTTTAATATTCATTAATATGTTATGTTAGTTACATTAATTATAATTTTAAATTACATATATTTTAAACTGAAATTAATTCTAATATATTAAAATTTATATTTAATTGCATTGATTTAAGTATATAATTGTACATTGATTGTGGACATATTAATGAAGTGAAGGGTGAAATAATAAATTACTATTTCTCTTTTAAGACTTTGTCTCGTATGTTTTATATAGTAGTATATATATACATAAGACGATATTAGAAAAATAAGTGTCGCATATACATGTCTAATGCAACATTTTTAGTAAAATGTTACAAATTTCATCAAGAAAATGTAACATTCTAAATAAGTGTTGCATTTGATAAAGTTTAAAGGCAACACTTCGCAAAAGTGTTACAATTTTAATAAAAAATATGCAACATTTCTAAAAAATGAAATTTAGTAAAATCCATGGTAATACTTTAAAAAAGTGTTAAAACCTCTAATGAAACATAATTAAAAAGTGTTACTTCATGCTAAATATGACGTATAGTCCTTTTTTTTCTTTTTTTAGAGTCTTAAAAGTATAATCACGTGTGATTTATAATCAAATAGTTAAAATTGGTACACAATTATTTATTGATACTATATGTTAATTAATACGTGATTGTAGCTTAATATTCATTCACATTAATAATTATGAATAAAATTTTAAAAATTGTATGTGTTTTCATCAAAAATCACATGTGATTTCAAGTTTGATATTTAATCACATGTGATTTGGTATATGATCATGTGATTTGGTATATAATCACATGTGATTTACAGTTAAAAGTTGATATTTGATGAGTAATTTATCGATATAAGATAATTCATATATGATTTCACATTTATTTAACTGTATAATTATAGTTACTGATTTGAAATTCGTGTTTGATTACTTGTTAATCATATGTAATTGATATTTTGATGTCAATCGCATTTGATAACAACTTAGTTTTTTACGTTTAAATTCATTAAATCATCGTTAATTTGAAGTTAAATTTGATTGGAGATTTAATCGCGTGTGATTAACGTTAATCACATGTGATTTAACATTACAGATTTTTAAAATCCAGTTGTGAAGACGCACTTCCATCATAAACCTTCAATGTGATCCTTTTGTTCATGGACATTGGTGATTGTTTTCCCCATCACTCTCAAAACTAAGGTCCTTAACTTTTTTTTGATTATTTTTCTTGCTCAGATAATTTGTTCATGTAATGTTTTTACATTCAATTTGATTTGGCCTTGTCCTTGGTTTTGTGAAGCATCAAATTAGTCATGTTGTTGTGGACACAATTAGTAGGCGTCCCACGTCAGATATGAATTGAAAAATATGTATAAAACGGACGATATCACATTTTCATGTATTAAATTTTATTAAAAATATCATTAGTAAATATTAAAGTAATATAAACATATAATATTCAATTATAATTAATTAAAAATTTTCTATATCTATACTAATATATACTTCCTCCCTCCTAAAATAAATGTCCACATTACTATTTATATATGTCCAAAACAATTGTCTACTTGTAAAAAAACTAATAAAAATTATTAAATTCTATATTTTACTCTCATTTATTACTCTAAGATATTTTATGCTTAAATAAATTCAGTCAAACTTGTCTTGAATATAATGGGCAAAATTGATATTTACACAATCTATCTTAATTCAAAAAAAAAATGTTAGGGGGACATTTTTGTGAGACGGAAGGAGTAATTGTAGGATTATGCGCAAGGTACAACACATAACTATACGGCAAACCTCACGTGAGCCTATCGGGTCACACACAAAGAGTATTGAGACACCAATTAATAATATGCATGTATCATATATATATCTTATCTTATAATAAATAATAATAATAATAATAATAAATATTAAACCAGAATTCTATGGAGAAATTTGGACTCTTCATTGAAATTTTTTAATTTGATCCGACAATCTAAATTTGATTAAAATAATTACACTTTTCACCCTCTAAATATTTGTTGTATTTATTTATTAAAAATCGGCCACATCATAAAAAATAGCCCACACTAGTTTATCTATTTATAAAAATTAAATTTATAATTTGATTCTCAGTTGAATTCTAATTTCCAGCGAAGTCAATTCCTAAATGGAAGGGATTAATTGAAGGGATATTGATAATTATATATGGTACATTCGTATTCGTATTCATCTTATTTATTGTTTTTCTTCTCCACGGCTACCAATTCAACCTCAATTTTCTTTCTTTGTTTCAATTCAAATTAAATAGCGTGTCTTTATTTTCTTAAGATTTTAATGAACATTTTTTTTGTTGTACATGCAGATGGGATTTTTTAAAGCCTGTACGACTTGCTAATACTGGTTTATTTATTTGCGAGTCTGTAAGTTCCGTGCTGGATCTTTTGCTTCGTATTCAACGACTAACACGTGCGGAAACCGAGTTAATCGTTTAGTACGTGAATGAATCAATATCGAATGCGAAAATGTAAATAAAAGCTGTAAACTTTTATTTATTTGTCAATGAAGTATCAATATTAGCTTGCTCTCTCTCTCTCACTTAAACCTCACAGATTTGTACAATGAAGAACTTGCTCATTAATGAACACAACACTCTTTTATATATATATATATATATATATATATATAGACCTGCGAAACTTGAACTAAGTTTCTCACTAATACTAAGTTTCGAACTAAACAGAGTGTCGCAGTTCACAATCAATCGAAGCTAGGTAATCTATTCAAGCTGTTGTCACAAAATGTTGATTTTGCATCAACAGAGTCACTTAAACTTTGGTTTCTACCAAATCAATCTTTATGTTGTAAAATCTTATAAAAAAAGTATACACTAATATAACATAATACATAACGAATGATAATTTATTTCAATAAAGAAATTTAAAAATTGTTCTCAGTACAACATTAAAAACTAGTTAACATTATACAATGAAAACAAATTACATATACAAATTAAAACAAATTACATATACAAATTAAAACAAATCTACATGATCATATAAATCTATAAACTACATTAACATATAAATCATATACTTAATTAATTTATAAAAATATTAAAACGCAAACTTCAAAACTATTAAAAAACTTATTGAGTCGCCGATTATTATTTAATTTTGGGCCAAATGAGTTTATATAACTTATTAAAAGATTTTGGGCTAATTACCAATTAAATGGCTTAATGTGTAATTAGGTCAATAATTTTAATATTCTTTCTAGACGTGATCAGCCGAAAATAAATCAAAACCATGACACCTTTTTATTGAGGCTTGCATCAAAACCGAGAGAAAAGGAAAATTCCTATTTTTTTCTCGGCGACATTCAACAAAACAATAAACTATGAGTTTTGTGTGATTGAAAAAATTAGTTAAAATAATCATGGTGATTATTTATCAGTTTTGATTTTTACTTGAGTTTGGATTAGCAGATTGATGATTTTTGAAGTGTTCGCGTGTGAATTAACTATAGAGGTGTTCTACTTTGGATACTTGTTTCTACCATTCAAATAACTTGCGTATGAAAGGTATATCTAACTCCACTTATTATTGATTCAACTTTACATATATCATATGATACATATGGATCCGTTTTGGTAATCAATTATATTACATGCTTCCGCTTCTTTGATGTTATATTATATGCATGTTTCATATTATATTTCATGTTTAAAATCGTTTTAATAAATCCAAGATTACCAACAGTGCTATCAAAACCTCTTTATGTTATCATATGATTATCGTGTAACATGCAAAAGTGATTTTTTCATGTTGTTTGTGGTGTTTTAATATTGTTCAAAACAAAACAACCCCTAGGAGTTGTGTTTTCATTTTTGGAAGAGGGGTTTGAGGGACCAAAACCACACACAAATCGATTCTTTTTCTGTTTATTACATTGTGTTTATTATTGATATATATTATGTTGCGATCAAGTAAAGCTTGTGATTTCACCAAACCTTTATGAGTTTTAGTGATAATTATAAAACTTTAGTTTTATTCTCATTAGAAATCCATCATAAAAGATCATATATGTATATGTTGATAAGTATACCATTTCATTTTTTATCGTTATTATATATATATATATATATATATATATATATATATATATATATAACAATATATTGATCATGTTAGATGTTGTATATATATTTATATATTTATATATTGATCATATTAGATGTTGTTTTCGTTAAACAAATTATTGTATAGATGACTTACACCCTTGGGTATTTTTCATTTGAAACACATCTTCATAGATCATTAAACACTTTTATATATATTGATGGTGATGATTTAGAAGTTTAAATCTTATTTATTTAGACTTGTTATTGGCTTGTATTTAATTTACTTATTTTATTTTATTATCCATGGCAAAGATATGCATCTTGTCATGGAGCAAGCCATTGCTATTATAATCATGATTAGCCGATGAAAGCCTTCACTATATAGCCTTTACTATGTTATTGTTGTTGTTGTGAATACGGCAATTTATGGTGCCATTGTTCATGTATCTATTTATGTCTTTAGTTTTGGAGGCCGTTTTTGAACCATGTTGTAATTTAAAATTCCTAGCATAGTTGTATTTAATTTATAAATATGTAACCGTTACTTGGACGCTGAAGATGTGGATAATAAAGACGTGAAGGCCAAACTTCGGACAGACTGACATGCTTGTGATCAAACGGAGTTTCCCAATTCGTTCTGTTTCGTTTTCGACGAAAGTTTTTGTGCAGGTTCTCAACACATGGGCTACAAGTTCACGGAAGCGAGTTTCTGTTTTTGAGGGCTTCTTGACCGAGTTTTGATCCGTGAAGTTACAGCAGTTTTCTGGTTACCAACAATGTGGACATTTGGCTATTGGAGTGGGAGCTCCACTTGATTTCTATTTTGATTGTCTCTTAGTTTGACCACTTGGTTCTAGAACCATGGTGGCTCATGAGATCGGTTGAGGCTATGCATGCACGTATTTTATTTTTATTGCACTTTATATATCATTATGATCATATATAATACGTTGAAATGATTTTCACTTACATAAAATAAAATGCAAATGATCTTTAACTAAAATGATTTTTTTATGTTAAACTCACAGTTTAAATTGTGATTTGAAACTCAAAACTAAACATTGATTCTAGAATAACACTTTAAATGGTTTGAAATATTGTATGTTTGTGTATTATCTATTAATACGCTTAATAAACTCATGTAGGACATATTAGTTTTTAAAATGGACAACTTAACACACAACCTAATCTAAAACAATGCTTAGACATTAGATTAAAAATTGTTGAGGTGAATGTTGTATGCATGCTTCATTTGTTACACAACTTTTTACTAAACATGCTTTATAAAAAATTTCAATATACCAGTCACAATTTTAAGTCGTGCCGTCCGATCGCATGGCAACACTTGCCGTTATTTTTTGGCTATGCGCGAGAACTAGTTTGAATTATAACCCCGAGGTATTTATTATCTATTCGTGAGACCTAGACCTATTTTCACAAGTTTTCAAATTTGATGACTTAATCGAATCGAGAGGTGAGACCACGACCCCAGGCGAGGATGGGACTAAACATGCCTACATGACACTAGTTGTTGGACACTATATGCCATGTGTCCCATAAGGATCTAAGAATTGTACTTATAATACAATTGGTGCCATATGCCTACCGATTGTGTCTATCATTGCTAGCAGATCAATTGATGTGAAGGTAGAGTTAAATGCGGATCTTAGACTTTTCTTAAATTAATTGTTTTAATATTACAAATATGTGTAATTTATAATAGAAATATCGAGAGTACTAAAATGAACTTTGTGAATTCTATTAATGGAATTAATGCAACACAAACCGTAAATAGAAGTTTGTCATTTTCTTTGTTGGAGAATGACAAACTAAATCTTCTTTCTAATAGACTAACTCATATTCTTTTTCTTTGTTAGATAAAGCTAGAATAGGAACACTTGAATTTGTCCAAATCTAATCAAACTATATGCACCATTACTCATGAATCGTAATGTCTTGCAAAAGTCAAACGGTTAAGTACGGTTGCACATCTTATGCTTTCAAGTTTGTTTCTTAACCCTAGTTCTGGTTTTCAAACATTTTGAAGCATATAAGATATTTGGATAAATGAAGAACACATTTTTTCTACTCCTAACCAAATGATAAACGTCTTGAATATGTCAAGGCATTGTAAGAGCTTTAATGATTAGAAAATGGAAATATCAAGAGACTGCAAAAGTGGTGAGTGTTGAGGACAAAAATTAGTGTGTTGATCTAGTGATTTTTCCTCAATCCAATAACTTCACTAAGGTGCTACGGACCCTTGTGGTAAAGTTGACCAATGTAGGAGGAATTGCATGGCCCATTTTCAAGCCAGAGAATGGCAAAGATGTATGGTCCATCATCTATATGGTAGAACTTAATACACTTCATTGAATACCTAAGTGCATGGCTACTAGTCTATAAGACTCACATTAGTAATAATGTGTAGGCATTCAAAGGAAGTTGGAAACTAAATAAACTGCCACTTGTTTCACCACTGGTGACAAAACAGATGCAATGTTTTCTGATTTAGTGGAAGCTATGAGCTTATATTATCAAGTAACCCTATTTTATTCTAGCTAGTCTTGAAATAATATATTTGTTTCCACGTTTGAAAAAAAATGGTTTTGTAAGGATTATTGCATTTATTTTATAAGATAAATAGACGATTTTCTATGCCGCTTCTTTACATGTTATTTAAAAGATAGTTATGCATAGTTTCTTATTAACAATAGTTCTATATATACTAGTAACGCTAATATGTTTTGAGTTCGACTTAAATCATATTATATACCTGAGATTGTCATGTTAGTCACATAAACAAAAGGCGCATAGCAAAAATCCATACGGGCGGAATTTTGAAATCATCGACCTTGTGTCCTTGATATATGCGACTTTGGTTTAAGTGAGTACATGACTAAGGTTGTTCTTTACTGCAAGGTAAGTAAGCTAATATTCTACTATGACTTATACACACTGTTGTATGTTGCCATATTTAGAACCATGTAAAGGAATATTGAAAAGCTACTTCATAACATTCACTAATATTTTAGTTGATATGATTATGTCTTCTTGTCAAGATATACACATGAAGTCTTGCAACCATTCAAAGCCTTTTAACATGAAGTATGAAATTATGCTTGAAACTACTATTGGAGCAATTCATTTTGATCGAGTTGGTAAGTATATGAGCCAAAGAGTCTTAGATCATTTTGGGAATTGTGGGATTGTCTCACGATCCTAATTTTTTGGTGAATGCCACGACTTTGTGGTATGTCTGATAGGAGAGATCAAACTCTATTGATATTGTTTGATAATTGATGAGTCTGACTACTCTATCTCCAACCTATCGAAGTTATGAAATTTAGTGCGCCACGTGTACACACAATATGGTTCCAACTATGAAGGTAAATAAGACACCATCATGTCATGGAATGGGAAGGCTCCCAGAAGTCTTTGTTAGAGGTCTGGATTTGTTAACATCACAGGTCGCGTGTTACTAACAAACTTGAGTTCAAAACTGTCAATGTATTTTGTGAGATACACATAACTAATAATGAATTATCATTTCTACATCACAACTGAGAACAAGTTATTGTTACTCAAAAAATGTTGAGTATTTGGAGAGTTGTCTCCTTTTACAAGAAGCAAGTAGGAGTATCACTGATCTTGAATAAATTCAAGAACAAAATACAATACCTTCTAAAGGCACTAGCAAGGTACGCACTAAGTTCGAACACATTAGTGTTGAGTTGTAGAGCAGACACTTGCATTCAAAAATCCGACGGTTTTCTTGACACCTCGAGAATAATTGTTTTCTCATTGGATGACAAATAATCACTAGGTGTTAATGATAAACCCGCCATTTACAGAGATGTTATATTAGTTTCCTAATCTGATCAATGGCAATAAGTCTTGAATGCAGAGATGCAGTCCATGAATGATAATCAATTTTGGAACTTGATTGATCTTCCACCGAACACTCAGAGTATTGGCTGAAAATGAGTCTTCAAGAAGATTGATGTGGATGGAAATGTATATACCTTAAAAGCCCGCATTGTGACGTGACTTCTCCATCATACTAAAGCAATTAATTATGATTATAATTTCTCTTCAATTGCGAGCATTAAAGCAATCGAAATATAGTTGTCATATTTGATTTCATGATTATGAAATATGACAATTAGATATCAAAATGCCTTCTTGAATGATCACCTTAGTGAGGACGTGGTGCGACCAAAAGGATTTATGAATCTAAATATTCCTTAGAGTGTGTACAAGTTGCATCTAGGAGTTGGAATTCTTAGTTAATTAAATCAATGTTTTGATTTTGATTAGAACAAAGATAACTCCTATATCCACATTACGGGAGCATTTTGTTTTTCCTTAAATCGCATATGTTGCTAACATATTGGAAATGACATTCCATCTAGGCGTGACTGTAAACCTTAGCACGGAATGAACTTCTTTGTGAAAGATTTAGGAAATACAAGCGGTTAACTGATCTAAGCTAAAGTACATCATGACATGCCATTGAGCAAGCCTCCTAGTTCTATCGCACCTGATGAGATTGAACACGTGCATGGAAGCCTTAGGTTTTGGCTAAAGGATTTCATTATGTCATATTATGTACTAGACTAGATATATCATTGGCATGAATGCAAGATCAGCTAACAACAATAGTATCTAAGTGAAAGTCACTGGACCAATATTGAAAGAACATTCTGAAGTGCCCACAAAGTACTAAAGATATGTTCTTCATTTACGGATTTTGGATAAGGAGATTAGTGTTAATTTTATACATTAATGCTAGCTTTGAAGCCTAATTGAGATGATGCTCAATCTTAGTGACACTATGACTTCATCATGAATGATGACACGGGTGACTGGAAGTGCTCGACTAAAAGCATAGTTGAACTATCTATTGTAAGAATTGGAATACTTTGCTACTTGAGAAGCTGCTCGGGAGACTGTCTGAAATAGGAATTCTTGCTAGACTCCCTAGTTTCAAACATCCTATAGGAATGTATTGTGGCGATGCTTGTATTGTTGTACTTGCACAAGAACGCACATGTACAAAAGGACAGTCGTCATATTATTCACAAACTTCACTGTTCGTGAATTTTGAAATTAGTTTTCTCAAAGTTCTAACAGATCACGACCTAATTGACTTGTTCAACCCATGTCCCACAATAAGCGTGATCTTCGTGCTTAATGACATAGGACTTCAACTAACGAGTTAGTAATTGATCTATGGATAATGGAACGTTAAGCAGTTGTATTAATTAATGAATTGATATACATCATATGATCGTCTTCATTTATACCACTGTGTTATAAATTTGCATGTTTAATCCATGGATAATTTATTTATTCTAAATTATCCATTGTCGGTTGATGATACATGAGTATCATCGAATTAAGACAAATGTGGGAGTGTTGATTATATTCATTATTGGTGAATATTTAATAATGTTGCTATCTGACTCACATGTGCTCATTGACGATGAGCATTGGAATGACCCAAACTTCGAGTTATCATTGCATGGATCAGTGTCAATAGTGAAACTCGCGAGTGGTTATGTCACTATATCCTTAGATTTGAGATACAAATAGGTTTTGCATTGTGGAACATTATACTTTGATATGGTTAAACAATGTCCTCAATAAGTTGGTTATAAAAACCATTATTGGGTATGATGAAAAGCACATGACTAACACGTGTATGCAAGATAGGATTTGTTGCTCCACCTGACTGGAGTAAGATACTGCTCGGCCCATCGATGAAATGAACAGATGTTTGTATGGCCATTCCCAAATGTAATTGAGATTATACTCATTTAGTTTGGTAATCTAGTTTAAGTTCAAGATCGAGAAACGGAATAGTTGAAGAATGAGAATGACTGATGATCCATGTCTCATGCTCAACTATGTATCAGTAATAAAGGGACAATTGACAATAAACCATTTATAAATTATTACTCTTAATATATGTTTTGAGAAACTACACTCAGGTGGTTTTAAGGGCATTGGCGTCTTGCTAGACGCTAACATTTACTTGTACAGTTACTTGGTGTTGTGTCGTGCACAAGTGGGAGTACGTCCGATTATGCGCAAGGTACGACATATAACTATATGGTTAACCTCACATGAGCCTATGGAGTCACAAACAAAGAGCATTTAGACACCAATTAAAAATACATATGTATCATATATATTATTCAGGTAATAAAATAAATAAAATTATTATTATTTAATTTTGGGCCAAATGAGTTTAAATGGACTTATTAAAAGGTTTGGGGCTAATTACAAATTAAATGGCTTAATGTGTAATTAGGTCAATCTATATTATATATTAGACGGGGGATTACGTTGGCGTCATTCGTCTGCTATCCCCCAATCATTCACTAGAACCAAGCAGACGTGGGAGCATGTAGTTAAAGAAATTTTCCGCGTTTTTTGAATTTTCGTGGATGTTGAGATGTTTGAAAACCTCAGTGTGTATACTGGTTCTCAAGATATGCATGAGTGCGTTAACGCAATCATTGGAATTGAATGTAGTGTTTGTCCTTCATGCCATTCACATGCATAGGTCAGATTTCTTTTGATTAGTTTTTTAAAGTATGTATACCTGCTTTAGTGTAATTATTTTCATTGCATGAAGTGTGTGTTGTTCAAGTAATCTACATACATAGGTTAAAAAGGAAGAGTGTGATGATATCCATGTTTAGTGTAATTATTTTCATTGCATGAAGTGTATGTGGTTCAAGTAATTTACATGCATAGGTTAAAAATGTTGAGTGTAATGTTATCCATGCTTAGTGTAATTATTTCCATTACATGAAGTGTGTGTGGTTCAAGTACAATCATTGCATGCATAGATTCAAAATGGTTGCGTGTAATGATATCCAAATGCATGTATACTCGGTAATCAATTTTCTCCTTACAAACATATTGTCTATAAAAGCCATTCATATGCCTGGTTCATCACAAACTCATACATGTAGCCAATTCTTCTCAACTTAGTAAATGGAGGATCAAAATTTGAATTTCATCTCTGATCTTGACACTTTCAAGGATTCATGGAGACTAAAGGTGAACATCATTCGATTGTGAAAGTCTACATTTCAGATTGACATGGTATTGATGGATGAAAGGATAAGTAATTGTATTTAAATATTATTTTTGTTTCATTAAAAATGCATAGTTAAATGATCTACCATGTTAATTTAGGCTGATAAGATATAGCCCATGCAACTGCTTTGAATAATGGCAGAAAGATCAATGCCAAGTAGTTCATGATCTCATATGGAAGTCTCACTCTGATTTTACCTTTTTAAAGACAATCATAGGTCTTAATTGTATTGCAATTTTCAGGTCAGGTTCATTCCTTTTGTGTGTTTTGGGTGTTGAGGGTGTACCTGGTAGGGTCATCTTTGTTCCTTGGGTTTTAATCAATTTTAATCAACAATTATTGGTCCTTTCAGATAGAAAAAAGCTTCTCTTTAAGAGATATTTTGGTTCAATTCTGACCAGGTTCCATACATGTTCAACTTTGGTCACCTTGATATGGTTCTTTCTTTTGCTAGAGAGGCAGAAAGAACTCAACTAGTCTTTATGGTTCCATACTTCAAGAATCAAAAAGAGTTCAAGCCTTGAAGGACTTTCAACAGCCATTTTCATTGACTATATGACTTTCTTTATGTGACAACCCTAAAATTTCGGTAATTTTCGTACATCGTATCACGTGCATATTAGGCTAATTCCCTATGTAATTAATATGAATTCGTTTTCATCGAAATAAAGTTTAGCACAAAGTCAACGTTTGCATTAGAGATGCACGCTATTTTAATGCGGAATGCATTCGAAATCTTTGAGAATTACACAAACAATCGGTAGAGACCGACACCCACGGACGTTAGTGATCAATTTTCATAAATAACATAAATCTATTTGAATATAAATAGTAGTTATTTATAATATAATAATTATGCTAATATATAAGCATAACAACCTTAATAAACGATAAACGATCACGAGAACTAAAAGACGTACAACGACAAAGTAGATGATGTAATTAATCGAACGAGCTAACGATAAATATTCAAATACTATCAAAACCAACTATCAATATTCTAACACCATTAATTTACCCTAATTATCACTAGATCACCTTAATTACATAATTAGCACTTAATTAATCAAGATTAGTGCCTAATGACGTACATATCTACATTTAAACTAACTAGTGATAATCAAAAGCCCCCCCTGACTTCCAAAAATCAGCCATCTCTATGGCCCCCCCTTTCCATTGACTTTTGTTGGACATGCACACCATACTTGTCTCCATACCATCACCCTTTTTCTTGATTACTTGAACACTTAGCTTTTCATTCAACTTACACTTCCCTACAAGCAAAAACACATACACTTTCTCTCCTTCTTCTCTCTAGTTCACGGCCCAAACACCCCTCTCACACCTCTCTCACTTTATTTTCAAGAACACCACCCTAAACCACCATAAACCACCACTTTCAAAACACAAATTAAAGCTCTTTTAACATATAAACACCTACAAATCAAAACACCACTACATTCCTATAGGTAAACCAAATTAAATACAAAGATTGGAGCTAGGAAACATACACCAAGAAATCAAGTTCTCATATTGCTCAAAGCTCACTTTAAAAGCTTTGTAAGGGAAATTTTCTCTAGTCTTTAACTTTATATATATGTTTATGCTAAAAATGTTCACTCATACTAAAATATACTTTTAAACTAGTTACTTTGTCTTTTAAAAACAATAACTAGTAAGTGTAACAAATAAAAAGTCTATAAACAAGTTTAGAGACTTTAAAAATGCAAAACATATGATCTACACTTTAAACTCTTCATTTATAAGTAATACACTCTTATTTATGTTAAAATAGTTATTTTAAACTAAATAACACAATAAACTTGTAATGACATGAACTTTGTGGTTTAAAAGCTAACTAAACACACTTTTGAGTGAAAAATATCAAAAAGAAGACTTAAGGGACTAAATATGTAAAATCCAAAATTTTAAGGACTATAATGCTAAAAACAGTTTATTCATAGTTTATTATGTTAATCTATGGATTAAAGTGTTAAAGACCAAACCCTTGTGATTAAAAACCAAGAAAACTAAACTATGGGGTTAAAAGTGGAAAAATGAGAACTAGAGGGACTATACTTGTAAAAACAGAAATTCTTGGACCTTGGCTGTGAAAATAAGTAACTTATGTGTATTAAAGTATAAACCATGATTTAAGACAATATCCATGTGGTTAAACACTAACAAACTAAAGTAATGTGCAAGAAATGGAATAAATGAAACTAGAGGAACTAAAAATGTAAAAACAGAAAGTTATGGAATGAAATGGTAAAATCAGTAAATGAAATGATATTAAAGTCTAATCTATAGTTTAGAGTGTTAAAATCAAGACTTGTGTGGTTAAAAATTGATAAACCGAAAGTTTGAGCTAAAAAATGAGATAATTGGAAACTTTAAGGGCCAATAGTGAAAAATCAGAAACTTCAGGGACTTAAGGCTAAAAACAGTAACTTAAGTGCCTACAAATGAAAACCCAAAGAAAAGATGTCGAGAATCTAACTTATACGGTAAAAATCGAAGAAACTGGACGATTCAACCTAAAATGACAAAATAGAAACTACAAGGACTAAAACCGTCAGTTAGAAACTTTGAGGGCTGTTAAGGACCCTCGGTAAATCAGGGGACTTTATTATAAAAATATACATTAAGTCATGATTAGCGTATAGACCGAGAAATCGTGAAAACCAAATTATAACGAGTTAAAACGTACGTTAACGATAAATGTTACAAAAATGAATTATAAAACTTATAACGTTACTAAAAATGTAGGTTATATCTAAGCGACATGTTTATATTATAATAACATACGGCACACAATTATATGTCGATTAAACGAAAATATGAACCTCGAATCAAATACGGTCGAAACGATATATATATAACGAATTAATAATCAATGCTATGAATATATTATGAATAATAATATATTTAAAAGGATGACATAAACGATTGTAGTATTTTGAAAACTATAAATGATCACAACATGTCGCACACGCCTATAAGGCACATAAAACCCTAGTTGAGTGATCAACTAGCATAGACGGACTATTAAGTCGTCTACATTTATTAACTCGACCTCATGCGTTTAGGGCGCTAAGAGGCTTATTTGGGCTCGTTTACTTAAACTCTTTTTGCTCGTACGCTCGGACTCAGGTGAGTTCACAACCCCTATTTTACTGTTTTACTGCTTTTAAAACTGGGGTGAAAAACATATGAATGACTTTCATACTATACATGGAAACATGACAACGAATCTTTGTACGAATCTATGTTTACAATTGTAGTGCATAGAAGTCCACTTGCTTACAAACTATAACCATTAGCTAGGTGACTCTACCCATTGAATATACGGATAGTACTATCGAGATGACATCCCTCCCACTATTTGTTGGTCATGCCAACCCTCAACTTTATGTCACACAACGAAGAGCGTATATTTAACCGGTCCGAGGCAAACAACACAACAGGTCGTGGTTTGTTTATAGGACTAGAGATCGTACTTTAACTCATTAGGCCTAACTAGCCTTTGGGGATCATCGTCTTTGTTTCAAACTTTAAATAATCGTACCTTAGGCCTTCGATGCCATACTTTGATTTACTGATGAACTTTACTAAATAATGGTTTATGATTGAGTCTTAAACCTGTGAATTCACTCAACAATTATGTTGACATTTAAATATGTTTTTCAGGGAATTAGCCATGCCGCAGGAACTCATGCATTATTGGGACCGTACTTCCCATTATAATTAGGATGCCATCTTTTGAAAAATGTATCATTTATAAAACAATGTATTTGATAACATTACCATTTTGACGGCTTGATAAGCCGTAACTTTGTAAAACTTTATTTGGCATCTTAATATATTAGATGTTCTGCGATAATGATATGCTCTCGATTTAATGTCGATTGATCGAGTCACACCCCGAGCTTCCGCCTTAATTATTATTATTCTAAATTTTGGGGGTGTGACACATTAATAAGTGTGTCATTTGCTTTTAGAGTTTGAAGTAATTTCTAAAGTTATAATTTTGAGAATATCGGGTCTTTTTTGGACTGGGAAATGCCTAAGAAGGAGAGAGCAGGCAGCAGTGGTGAAGTCGGTGCTTGAAGAGTTGTCATGGGAGCATATTGTGCATAAACTAGTTTTTCAGGGGAGTACATCATGCAATCAAAATTTTTGATCTTATTGATAACGACATGTCATCAAATGTAGGAAATACATAATAAGGCATTGATGCAGGTAAGGGATGAAGAATTTGATTGAAACTTGAAAAGAGAAAGGAAATATGTGCTTATAAAACTTGACATCCCTTTCTACAAATGAGGAATGAGTCAACATGTTGTACAATTATAACCCTTTTGATGTTGTGAATAGCCGAAAAATACACAAGGTACACCTTTAGGAGAGAATTTATCAACATCTCCAGAAGGATTTGTAACTATAGCTAGACACCCCAAATTCCCTTAAGTGAGTATATGGTGGAATATGTTTAAGAAGAACTTCATATGGTGTTTTGTTTTGCAGTACAAAAGAAGGTATGCTATTGATTAGATAGGTTGCAGTGATTACACAGTCACCCCAAAATTTCAGTGGTAATTAAGCATGCAACCTCAAGGCTCTAGCCACTTCAAGAACATGTATGTGCTTTCGTTGAACCCTTCAATTCTGTTGTGGTCTATCAACACAAGTTGTTTCATGCACTATGACCAGCTTACTTAAATATTTACCACATGAACCTTTTACAAATTCAAGGACATTGTCCGATCTTACAATTTTCACTTTTGTCTCTAACTGTGTTTCAACAAGCTTCAAAAATGATTTGAGTACAAGAAATGAATCAAATTTGTGCACTAATAGGTATGTCTATGTTACTCTACTACAATCATCAACTATAGTAAAAAAAATATCTACACCTTCCATTTGCTGATACCTTGTATGGACGCAACACATCAATGTGAATGAAATGAAAAACTTGAGCAGAGTATGACTCACTAGTAGAAAAAGGAAGTTTGGTCATTTTGGCAATTGGACAAGATAGACAAGAAGTACTTTTATTCACAGTAGTAACATCAGTACAGAGTACATGTTTCAGTTTTGAATCAGAAATATGATCGGTCTATGATGCCACAAACTGTATGAATATACACAAGAATTAACTACTACATTTCTAAAGGAATTTTCAGAAAATGAAGCTAAACAAGGACCACCTAGACCTATACTTGAAGACATAGCAGATTTCAAAGCAACATCCAGTTTGTGCAGAGGAACATTGACCAAGTAATAAAGTCCAACTCTTTTCTTACCCAGTCCAAATACTGGTGATCAAGTCCTGAATCATACAAAATTCAGGAAAGAAAATGACAGGACATTTCTCCTTGGTCAATTTAGGAACATATAACAAACTGAAATGAAAAGAAGGAACACACAAGACATTCTGCCAAATCATCATTTTGCAGTGAAACAGTACCAATGTGAGAAATTTTAGAAGTTTGTCCATTTGGAAGAGAAATTTTAAGAAGATTCATAAGTGATTGTCATGTGGTGAGTTGCTCCAGTATACAAAATCTAACCCTCATACATATTAGCAAAAGCAGAAAGACAAATGATACCTACAGCAAAATGATGATCTATTTCGTCATCTAAATCGCCATCATTTGCTTTCTGGACAGTCAAAGTCTTCAAGATTTGTTCAAATTGGTCAGCAGTGAACATTAAATTTCCATTTTCAACAGTAGTATTGGCAAACCTCCTTACACCACCAATCTCTTTTCCTTGATTTTCTTCCCTTTAGGCTTATATTTTACACCTTGATTCTGCATGTATTTATAATGCCATGTAGAATACCCTACTTTCTCCCAACATTTCTCTGGTGGATGCCATGGCATCCACAAATGTTACACTTCTATTCTGGATTCATCTTACTCAACAACACAGTAGTTTCATATGTTAATATTAAGAGCATCTCTCTGAGATTCTTCTTGTTGAATTAAAGCACAAGCACTCTCAACATTGGGCAATGGTGTTGTAAGGAGAATTTGACTTCTTTGTGAATTTAGGAATTGAAAAAGCCTTTGTTCTTCTTTTTGATTGTCAATAGCAGTCAAGAAAAGTGAAATCTCTGGTGTAACAATAGACAACCTAGGCAATTCATTCATTGAATCTAACTCTTCCCACACACATTTCATCATTGTATAATACTCACTTATAGGTTTTCCTTATACAAAGACACAAACATTAAACCATTATTTTAAAATTGTTAAAACATAAATTTTAAATAATTATTTCATAATAGTTAAAAGGGATTATATTTAAATAAAGATGTATTATATAATACGATGGTTTATATATAAAGCGTATCAAGTTTAAAAGATAATACTTGATTAAAGTTTAAAATTTTATTATTTAAAACTAGAATAATATTGGATACAAGATTTAATGTAAACGACCCTATAAAAATTAAGATCTAAAGCCTCCTCTGTAAAGAGAAACTCATACCGACCCCGACCCCGACCCCGACCCCTTAGTCATTCATGCCCTCGCACGGGGCTAAGGGAAGCATCGGCTAGAGTGAGGTGAAAGGGCCGCGATATCCACTTGAGAAGATGGCCGGCTTCCCACCGTTTTGATATGGTATGGTCTATTGGTGTTTACACTTGAGAAGATGTCCCAAGACACGTGACAAGGTTAATATGCCCGACTTAGTCATAACCTCATAAAGACTAGGAGTTGTAAGGGTACAATTGATGAATGGTCAACTACCTAAAAGCTATTATTATGTCATTCATACCCTCGCACGAGACATACAATAGTGTAATGTTGGCTCCTAATCTAATATGTCAAATTGTTGGATTGTTTGATTTATTAGAACTAATCAATATTAAAATTATGAATTTATTTTATTATATGTAGATGGCATTTAACAACGCACAATTAACACCCCCGCTCCCTAGTACTCACACTAAGCGTTTCAAAATGCTATTTGTGACCTCAACGCGCTTAAGATGGAGAAAGGGCGGTATGTGAATTATCATTGGACGAACCTAATGGTTGCGGTGAATCGTTTAATCAAGCTTCGCTATGAGATCCCTATGGATTATCTTTTGCTAGAAATGCTTGTAACATTGAGTGAGGACTTTAGGCCCTTCTGTTTGATGTATGACGTTACTGGCTAAGCATCGATCTCAAAGCTATACAAGGATCCGCTTATTTTTGAGACGCAATTGGAACACGACATCGAATTCAAAGGCTTCAACTTTGGATTGGATGATAACCTTGATGACTTGCCCGGCATTTCCTGCACTATTTGTGGGAATGAAGATTCTTGCGACTGCCCACTAAACTTGGATGATATTGTTATGAATACGATCTTTGATTCTGGTACATGTACGATTGATCGTCTTTTGACTTCTTTTGACTATTGGGTATTAGATACTGCATGTTGTAATCATATTCGCAATAACCTGCAGGGGTTCGAGAGAAGTAGAAAGCTTGGACATGGCGAGCTAAGTTTGCGTGTCGGTGCCGGAGCCGTGGGAACTTATAAGTTTGATCTTCCAACGGGATTAAGTTATTACATTCCACGGATTGTTAAGAATGTAATTTCATATGACTTGTTGGTAGATAATGATTTTGATATTAATTCTAAAGGAAAGACTTTTATGGTTTATCGTAATAATATTTTCTTATTATAGTGATAATAAATAAGAAGTTAATTAATTAAAGAGAGATAATTATATTTAGTGAGTAAATTTAATTTGATTAAAGTTTAGTGTTAAATTGTAAATTTGATATAATTTATAATTAACTAAATATAACTAGATGGGTCTAAGTGTAAGTATTGTATAAACTTGGTGAACAAGTTTGACTAACCTATATATACAATACTTAGGCTTAATTGTTAGGCTAATCAACACTTGTACACAAAGTCAAAAACCCCACAAATCTCTCTCTCCCTCTCCTTTCTTGTTTTCGGCCGAAAACCACAAAACCGACTTTTGATTTTTAGTTTGTCGACACACACAAGTGTGTGTTTGTTGGTGATTTATTTTGCGCATGTAGTTGCTAATTGTTAGTAAAATTAAAAGCATACAAGAGATTAACGACTAACAGTTAGATCCAAAGGATGACTAGTATTGATGTGAACAGGTTGGCACCTTGATGAAGTTAGATTGTGTCGAACAAGTCGATATAAGTTGTTCTTTTGTCATGTTTATTTTGTTTCATTGATTTAATACAAGTATATGGAAATCCGCTTTAAGTATTTATTGTTTTAATTATTTTCCGCATATTATTGTTAATATTATACATATATTAATTGACAATATCAATTTTACTGTTCACTAGAACATTATTGGTAGGTCAGGGCGGTGTTAATCTTTGACTGGATTAAATCAGCGACGATTTTTGCTTTGTTTGTCATTTTAGTTATTTGACTATTGTATATATACATTAATTGTTATAGTTTAAACAAACTATCAACTTGATTAAACTAACTGGCAACCCACTGAGCTATGTACCTAAATGACATGGGTTCTAACCAAAAGATTTTTTAGTGTTTATTTTAACTTATATATGGATATATGGATGGATGGACTATAATTTTAGGTAGTATAATATTTTATTAGAAAGTTATCAATTCATCACTTTTGTTTTACTTTTCAAATTAATTCATTCTATTTGCGTTGTACAATTGAATTTACTTTTGTTCTATACTTTTATATCTTTCATGGCAAAATGTTATGATCTTATCGATGGCCTCTTTTGCATTTCCACAAAGCTTTTCATTCTAATGAATCTTTGTTATATTTGATCCACGAATCAAGTTCCCTGGGTTATTGAGTATCACAAATTTGTGTGTTATGTTTGTCGTTGAGATTAGAAAAAATTTATTTACGTTTTGTCTCCGTGGTATTATTTGTTCATAATTTAAGTTGATTTATTTATGCATTAATACTCTATATAAATTTACATAATCTTCTTTTGAAATTAAAATCAAATACTTTGACATTTATAATCATTTCTTCTTGACCATCTCGATCCTTTATTTCTTTCTAATTACCTATGTATTTGATACGATTGATTATTAATTACTTAATTCCCACTATTTGACCTTCCTCGTCAACTATTCTATTCGACCTTCCTCATCAATTATTCAATTCGTCATCGTCTTCGCATTAACCAAACACCACTCTTCATCTGCTCTTCTCTTTTGATTTAGTGTGTTTATTACATGTTAGATGAAAGAATGTATTTTTCTTTAATTGTTATATTCTAGTATCACTTATTTAGTCTTATGATCTTTAATGTAAAAGATATCTTAACGTTTGAATATAAGCTAAATTGTTTGGAGTAGAACTCAATACAGATTGTTGATCAATTTTTTACATCTATTTGGTATTGAATCTCTATAATCGTCGATCTTCAAAAGTTGTAGGTTATGTTTACAAGATGATATTTGAATCCATCAGAAGCATGTTATAACATATATTAGCAAAATGATCAAATTTTATGCGTTCAAGTTTATCAAAAAGATATGATGAAACTAATCATAGGCGTTGTAGATGCATCAGAAAAGAATCTTCATTATAATCATCATAATCATAATCATAATAGCTATAAATAACTTATTTTCGCCACGAAGCACGAAACCTAATCTTTATTTAATTAAGATGTAACCGTTTAAATCCTCAGTTTATTATAATAAATAAATAAAAAGGTATATATAAAAAAAGTAAATAAATGGGGGTGTGCCAGGGTAAAAGCGTAGTCTAAACCTAGCCTAGGCAGCCCAGCCCCAAAAAGACCACCGATTGAATTCGTTATCACGATTCACACACACATCCATTCCCATTCCCATTCCATTCGTCAAATAAAATGTATAATCCAATTCTAATTGACTCAAACCCAAACCCTAGATTTATTCCCCCTTTTTCTCTGATTCTGTCCCTCAATTCCTGACCTGCAATATCCCATCTTACTTTGATTCTCTCATCTTCCATCAGATCTTTCTTTTCATTCTATCGGTATAATTACTTTATCTTTTATCTCGTAATTTTGTAGTTTAACTTGATATATATATCTATATATATCAACTTCAGTTATGTCCGATATATGGTTAATCGTATCTGTTTTTTATGATTTTGCTAACAATTACCCTAGTTAGGGCTATGGTTGACAACTATAAGGCAAACAAAATCACCAACTTAATTTAGTTGTTAACTGTAGCCCTTAGGGCTATTGTTAGCTTAGCTTTTTTCATGTTGGATTTGCGATATAATAAAGTATAATACATGTTTTGCAGGCTCAAAACAATCTTTCTTTTTTGTTTTTGTTTTTTTAGTTGAAGTATGCTTTATAGGTGATGGTTGTGAGGAAAGATGGATAAAGCAGTTGTTGCTTCTTCATCCCATAATCGTGCCCAACGTCTCTATGACAAAGTAAGTATATATCTACGTTGACATTTATGTATATATGTTTGTTGATGTAATGTGTGTATGTATGAAACTTTGCATTTTAGAATATTGAGTTGGAGAATAGGCGTCGTAAGGCGGCACAAGCAAGAGTGCCTTCCGATCCAAATGCGTGGCAACAAATGCGTGAAAATTTCGAAACAATAATACTTGAAGACCATAGTTTTTCTGAAAAGCACATTATTGAATTTGCTCTATGGCAGTTACATTACCGAAGGATTGAGGAGTTTAGGGCTCATTATAATGCTGCATCTGCTGCTACTGATTCAACATCCTCTAGGGGAGGAGGGGGGCCTGCTCGAGCTTTAAAAATACGCTCACAGTTCAAAACTTTTCTCTCAGAAGCTACTGGTTTTTACCATGATTTGATATTGAAAATTAGAGCCAAATATGGACTACCTATAGGCCAGTTTTATCCTGAACCCGAGAACCATAAGGAGAAAGATGGAAAGATTAAAAAGGGTTTGATATCTTGTCATCGATGTTTTATATATTTGGGTGATCTTGCACGTTATAAAGGATTGTATGGTGAAGGTGAATCAAAAAGTCGTGATTATGCAGCAGCTTCAAGTTACTACTTGCAAGCAGCTTCTATGTGGCCATCAAGTGGGAATCCTCATCATCAGGTTACTCTTAAATATCAATAAACGTTTCATTAAAAAGTTAATTAATACTTTCTTTTTTTTTAAGTTTCTGTTCTCATTGGATATCGTTTTATGTTTTGAAGCTTGCTATATTGGCTACCTATTCAGGAGATGAATTGATGGCGGTATACCGTTACTTTCGAAGTCTGGCAGCAGAAAATCCCTTCTCGACTGCAAGAGATAACTTGATCGTAGCCTTTGAGAAGGTACTGTACCGTCTGTAATGGGGTCTTGAATAATTTAATTTGGGAAGGTTTGACACATACGTGGTCTTATGATACAAAATTAAATCTAAATTACTCATTTCTGTTCAATTGTTTGTTTTTGTGCTAAAATGGCTTTGGGGAAAGAAACTTTGTATCTTTATAATAAAAACATTTCAACAACAAAGTTGTTTAATTCAGATATGTAAACTTAAAGTATTTTTGGTAGTGGTATATGTCAAAGGAGTTGGCTTTTGAGAGGATTAGAAATGTGCAATCCATGTCCATCAAATGGGAGGAGGGTTCATGTAATCTTAATGTTTGCACTATTTTATAAGTTTTGTACTTTTCTTGGATAAATAGCTTGTTGTGGTTATCATTCAATCGCAAATGTTTATTTTATTTTATTTTTGTTTTTTGTGATTGACGTGGATGTTGGTGATGATATTGTGGAGGTAATGTGTTATCTGTCATGCTATTTACGTGTGCTGTTTTACATGGCAGAATCGGCAAAGCTATACTCAGTCGCATCTTGATTCAAAGGTCCCTTCTGTCAAGGAATCATCTGTCCGGACAAGGGGTAAAGGAAGAGGGAAAACAGAGCCGGTGGTTCGATCAAAGGAGCCAGCTACTGATGCTAGCTCCGATGTGGATAAAGCAACTGAAGTTCGCCAAATGTTTAAAGCATTCCGTGTTCGTTTTGTTCGCTTGAATGGTATTCTTTTCACGCGCACAAGGTATGTGGAATATGGTATTTTTAGACAGTAGGGATGTGTTTGATTGATTGACTATTCTGTCATTTGATAGATGTCTATTACATGTGATCTCGTTTCAGCTTGGAGACTTTTGAAGAAATCCTTTCTCTAGTTACCAGTGCTCTGCAGGAGCTTCTTTCGTCTGGGCCAGAAGAGGAGATGAATTTTGGTACAGATGCAGTTGAAAATGGACTTTTCATAGTAATACTTGTCTCCATACTTATATTTACAGTGAATAACGTGAAAGGAGGGACTGAAGGTCAGAGTTATGCAGATATTGTACAAAACACGGTGCTTTTAAAAAATGCACTTGTTACTTTTTATGAACTAATGGGCATACTACTGAAGAGATGCCTACAACTGACTGATCTGTTTTCAAGCTTCTTATTGCCTGGTATTCTTGTTTGTGTCGAATGGATTGCTTGTCATCCTGATGTTGTACGTAATGAGATTGATGAAAAACGATCAACGGCTCAGATTGAATTTTGGGAGTGCTGTATATCTTTATTCAATAAGCTGTTGTCTGCTGGTTTGGTCACCTATGATGATGATGATCACGAAACCAGCTGCTTCACTGATATGACAAGGTATGAAGAAGGGGAAAGTGATCACCAGCCAGCTGCATTATGGGAGGATTTTGAGTTACGAGGTTTTTTGCCCCTTCAGCCTGCACAAACTTTTCTGGATTTTTCAAGATTGCATTCTGATAGCAAGAAAGATAAAGTAGCACGTGTGAAGAGGATTCTGACCGCTGGAAAAGTCGTTGCAGATAAGATTACAATTGACCAAAAGAAGGTGAGGTTTGACTCAAAATTGAAAAAGTTTGTTATAGGTGTTGAGCCTAAGATAGATAAAGGCAGTCCCAAGTCAAATGGGGGGATTAACGAAACGCTCAGTGATACAAGTGCAACCTTTATAGTCAAACAGTCAAAGGTTGAATCAGACATGGAAGGGGAAGAGGAGGATGAAGTGATTCTTTTTAGAGCAAATATGAATGATAATCGAACTGAAGTGCTTGCTTCAGAAGGGAGTAAAAAAGAAGGATCTGAGCAAATGCAGAATAAAGATGTTGGTACTTCTCAGTTTGCTGCTCCCGTTTCAGTGCCAATTGCTGATTTAAATGCAGTGCACACTAACTCCCAGTCCCTTTTGCCAGTTGAAAATTTTACTCGGAGCATTGGGCAGCCAGTTAACAGTTATCCTCAAAGCACAGTGCAGCCAGTTAACAGTTATCCTCAAGGCACAGTGCAGCCAGTTAACAGTTATCCTCAAGGCACAGTGCAGCCAGTTAACAGTTATCCTCAAAGCAAAGGGCAGCCAGTAAATGATTATCCTCAAAGCACTGGTCAGCCAGTTAACAGTTATCCTCAAAGCATTGGGCAGCCAGTTAACAATTATCCTCAAAGCACAGGGCAGCCAGTAAACAATTATCCTCAAAGCATAGGGCAGCCAGTTAACAGTTATGTTCAAAGCATGGGGCAGCAAGGAAATAATTATACTCAAAGCAGCATTGGGCAGTCATATCAGTTCCAGTCTCCAATGTGGTCTGGCAACATGCAAGTGCCAGTTTCAGTTAGTGGTGGATTGCAAGGTTTGAGCTTGCAGGAAAATGGGCATTTAGGTCATACTGCAATGCACAGAGATTTTCAGATTTCAAATGTGACTGGTCTAAGGGAAGGTGGTATGATGTATACTGGAACATCTCAAAGCATGATGGGACCCTCTGTGATTGATAGGGAAGCTATTACTCATATAAATATAGTTCCGCCATCTGGACCCGATCCTTACGTTGTGGGTCGAAATATATACTCAAGCATGCCAACCAGCTCTTTGAAAGTTCCTACCAACAGACCTGTAAGACACCTTGGACCGCCACCTGGTTTTGGCTCTGTTCGTTCTAAGCAAGTCAATGAACACGGTTCTGCTTCGGGTCAGAATCCTCAAAATGATGATTACAGCTGGTTAGATGGATATCAGTTCCAATCATCACTGAAGGCTGGTTTTCCGATTAATCTGCCACCGAATCTAAGCTCTCAGTATGCTAATGATTCTGTAGCTACATCTACCTTCCCGTTTCCTGGAAAACAAGTTCCAATGGGCCAGTTTGAGGGAGAAAAGCTGAAAAATTTGGAAAGTTTGGACTCTCAATCACTGCAACAACAATATGTTCCTCGAGTGGACCAACAAGGGCAGTCCATGTGGAAAGGCAATCAGTTCGTGTGATATCTGTGTACACTTCACGGTATTTTTATTGCTTTTAGATCTTCTTTTTATGTTAACTTCGTTTTTCAATACGGATTTGTTCGTTTTCTTCTGTTAATTTTAACATGACTATACTGTATGAAGGTCATTCGAGATTATTGATGGCCTTTGATCCTCTTATCATGAAGTACACACTCCAGCTTCCCATTCAATTTTGTTAAAATTTATGTTGGAGCATGATGGTGCTGACAATCTCGGCATGTTTGTAGGCATTACGGTGAGTATCAACTTTGCTATCTGTTATTAGTATGTGCGTAAGCATCATCTAGGCTGAGATGGTGTTGCACTTCCCTATATTTAAATCCACCTTATAGGTGAAAAAGACTAAATATTTACTAGGTATCTAGTTATCATCTGTATGAATCAAATAGGGTTTATGTCACCAAATAATAATCAAGTTTCACAACTGTTCAGTTAAAGTCGCTCATACTTTATTTTGTCTTATTTAATCACTCAAGTTATAATCAAGTTTCACAACTGTTTAATTAAAGTCACTCATACTTTTTTTTGTCATGATTTAACCACTCAAGTTGTAATCAAGTTTCACAACAATATTCAATTAAAGTCCCTCATATTTTGGTTATTGTAGTCAAATTGGGTTAACTTTGCAAATGACCAAAATATATAGTTGATAAAAATTTATTAAAAAAAAAATGCTTACATGGATACTATATACGATCAACTGATTGCATTTTTATGCCACCAATTGTTGCATTGAATTTTAATACTGTGAACTTCTTTTTCAGGATCATTTGATTAATTAATTAAAAAACACGAACAAATAGTTACAGATTGAATAAACTACCAAATAAATTACTTTCATGCGATGCATATTTTATATATGATAAGACTAATATAAATATAATATTGTATCTATATATTTAAGGCATAAAGTTTTGAGTTAACCAAATTTTGACTTCAACGTTTTTATATAAATAAATTTACATGTAACTATGAAAATTGGTAATTGGTAAAATTTCTCTAATTGGATTACAATTTGAACACTTTATAAAACTTGAGTCGTTAAATCAACACTATGAAGTATGAGTGGTTATACAACACTATAGAAGTATGAGTGACTTTAGTTGAACACTTGTGAAACTTGGTTGTTATTTGGTGATTTTAACCCCAAATAGGCAAGTACTTTGGTAGAACATGAAAGCTTTCAGCCTCAAAAGTATGGATGATAAGTTGTAGTTCTAGGATGTACAGATGGCTGAATAAAAGATGGATAACTTGCGAAAGAAACATTATCAAAAATAATATATAGAACTTCGCCATATCCTGCGGCCACATAAATACCCAGCATAGAGATTTTGAGACAAATTCAAGGAACATGCTAAAGGGGCTACAAAAAAGAAACTAGCAACAGTAATGATTTCACCTTACTATGTAGTCATATTTAAAAAAAAAAAAATTCTTGTTTCTTTTATTATTTGATACTGTATCCATATATTCTACTATGACATATTTCCTATTAATCTGTGTTTCCCCTATGGATGAGATACAACATTTTAACTCTATATTCGGATTCATTAAGTACTTTGGAATGCTAGTTTGTTTTCATGCCAGAATTAGTATTAGTATTAGTATTCTACATTATATAAAAGATGTTTCGGCCGCATTATGTTTATCTGTTCTTCATAGCTTATTTTCATGATGCTCATCGTCAATTTTTAATTGCTTTTTGCATGCAAACCTTATTTATGGTATGGGTGAATTTTTATTTTTTTTACATTGTTTTATCTTATTATGTCATTACTGTTACAGAGACTGTGATTGGCTTTCCCATTAGAGTCCAAAAGAACCACGTAATGGTCTTCATATCTGGTTATGGGTTGGGGATGGATATCGACCAACTCAACATCCAATGGGTATAAATCTTGTCTTTATAATTTTCTGCTGGTCTTGTGGCTTATCTTCGGAGACTAAAGTGTTGGAACGTGAATGGAAGCATGCTTAATCATGATTGCAGTATAATTGTCCGGTCTTAATGTCTTTTTATATTGATACTTTGGGTTACTGTTACCATCTTTGGTCATATGAGGTATGTAACAGTAACAATGGGTAATACTGTTTGTTAATGGTGGATTGTTTAAGAAATTGATACAATAGTTGTGTTTGTTGAAACTTCTATGGACGGTTTTAAGAAATAATGTCATGTTTGAGTTTGAACAATGATGAATGTAATTGAATAAATTACTCTCGTGTTACATTTGCGTTAGTATTTTTTGTTGATGGTGGTCGCCTTATTCTCATGTTTTGGGCGTAAGCATAATGGATTGCAAAATCCAGTGTTTCTGAATTAGAGTTTATCATCAATGAGTGTTGCATTGTGACTCCTTGATGCTGTTTGTTGATGATAAAGGTTATTTATGATATTTGTTTGATGGTTATGCATTTGAACATATGTTCCATGTAGTCTGTAATCTGTAGCATGACAGATTGCAATTTTTGAAATACAACATGCTGGAGGGAGATTTCTACTTATGGGTTTGTTGTTTCTGAACTGCTGAGATAATAAACTTTGCATCGTCTCACAATAACCTTGCCTCACCGCTTCCACTCTAACTGACCATCTAAACAATGAACAAACGGTTCGAGCTCGTTGTCATACACCAATTTCTAATGTTCGGTAATCCTAATTTAACACACCTGGTTCGAGGTCGTTGTCACAAATTCGAAACCAAGTTCCACAACAATTCGGATTGTTTTAAAACCTATATTACCCTCAACAACCTCTCGATTACAACCAACAATTCCTTTTTCCCTAAGATAAGTGTAAAAAAGAAATTAAAAAAAAAATCTTAAAGGCAAAGCCCAAGGCGCCAAAATCACATGCAACAAAAAACTTTGGACTGCCAAAAAAGAAGCTTGTTGACACAATGTTGGGTGGACTCGCCAAAAGCCGGAAAGAAAGCCAACTTTAAAAAACGTACTAGTTTTCGTGAGACAGTTGTATGAAAATCAACGATAATCAACATGGTTATGTTCGCAGTGCCGACCAAATTTTCAATTGGTGAAACGTCAACCATTTGCAGCGCTTTCCACACGATCTACAACGATGCCTATCGGCATGGGGTAGTGGTCGAGACGATCGAGCTCTTATCAACTACGTTAACACGTACTAGTAGAGTTTTAATATGAGGGAGGCTTGGGATGCATTGAAAGACAAACCAAAGTGGTATCCCCGTCGGCAGTAGGTTGAGGTTGATCCAGAAGTAAATATGATGACTACGTATTCGATGAAAAAAATTAATCTTGACGACGATACCCTAAACGAGATTTTTGTAGAAGACCCAATCCGAAGACCCCCTCGGACGTGCCCAAGCAAGAAGTTCTGGCTCTTCTTACGCGGCCACTTCATCGCGTGCTAGCGGTTCGTCTACAAAATCTCGATTCGATGATGCTTTGGAATGTGTAGCGGGCTATAAAGACAAGATGTTAGATTCTCGTCAATGCGTTGTGGAGACGTTTAACAAGGAAGAAAAACTTTGTTCTGATATGAAAGCGATGAAGTTTCTTACTCTTCCCACCGCCGGAGCAATGCAAGAAAGACTAAGAGGGCATCAACAACATGAAAGCATATATTCGAGACAAATATCAAGAGTTCATGATATACAGCCGCAACAACAATGACGACAACAATGACAAGTAGTTTTATTTATTCAGCTTACTTATTTTAAGATTGAACTTTCACCTATTGTAACCTTTTGAATTGTGATCTTTCCTTTTCTTAGTATTGTAATCTTTTTTATTTTATTAATGAAGTATATTTTATTTTAAAAAATGTGTTTAATTTAATTATTGTAATGTATTTACTTAATTAAATGTATTTATTTTTAGAAAAAATGAAAATTAAATAAATTTGTGGGGCCTATCCTTCCATAACACAGTGTCGTAGAAGTCACCACTACTGTTACGATTGTGTCGTGCTGATGTGGCATTCACGATACCCCACGACATTTTTCACCAGTGCGAATGGTTTTATAACTGGATATTAGGATTATATTTGTTTACTTCCCTACACATTTAATAAAATATGATATATCATAGCCTCAAACAAGATTTTTTACCCGCGCATTGCGATGGAGTGTAAAAAAATTACTATGTTCAATAAAACTAATTGTAATTTATATCTTTAGAGCTTTAGTTTTAGGCGAATATGAACATTACAAATATAAAAGATCACGTTTGAAAAAGAATAATAATCTCGTTTGACAATCGTATCTAATATTTTTAATAATAATTGAGTTATATGTGAAAACCATTACATATTTTCCTCAAGTCTTGATTTAAGTCTATTCTCGACTTATGCATGTACTTCTTTATTAATGAGACATATATACTTTA
Source organism: Gnaphalium uliginosum (assembly GCA_963930675.1). Classification (NCBI taxonomy): domain Eukaryota; kingdom Viridiplantae; phylum Streptophyta; class Magnoliopsida; order Asterales; family Asteraceae; genus Gnaphalium; species Gnaphalium uliginosum. The sequence continues at coordinate 37,517,597 of OZ005682.1, forward strand.
TTAATGAGATATATACCGTTATAATCCTTTCGGCATATATTCAGACTACGCACTTATTATGGTTCTATATTTCCTTATCTATTATAATGCATGTTTTTGTTACGATTATGCTAGGTTTAAGATTTATTACCATGATTAGTGAGTAGCTAGATTTTGTGTTTGTTGTGATATAGTTAGCCGTTATAATGTGGGACGATGATATTTTAAATCTATAATTGAAAACTCGGCGTTCTGTTTAATTTCCATCTATGATTTTAAACCTCATACTATCGTCATTCCTCCAATAAACGTGGTTAAAAATCTTAAGATAAGGAGTCGCGAACCTTGATCTAAGAGTAACTAATTATCTATGCGTCAAGCATGATCTGATTTTGAATATGTGGAAATAATGTGTAAATTTAATGTATAGCACACCGTGAATCAATTAAGAATTTATTAGAGTATATAAAGTGATTGCTGGTTTATTCATAGATGGATAAACTTTATTACAAACTTAGATAATAAGTCCAGAGTAACATCTAATTTTGTGTAGCAACGAAAATACCGTAAAATGACCCATTACTTAGTATAGCGCAGGAAATATCACTGTGTGTTTTCCATAAGCGTAGAAGCTACGAAAAGGTCGTAGGTACTGTACTTTGTGAAACACTAGTTGCTCATCAGCTTTGGACTTTACCAAAGTCATCGATGAAAAGCTTTCAGACACCATAATATGTCCAGACCTTAAATGCTTAGCTTAAATTAGATATCATCGTGGTGTTAATGGTAGGAACTATAGTGGGTTTGCTACTCTATTCATGCGCCTAGGAATCTTATTATTCCAGAAAAGGGTTGTTGTTCCGTTAAAGGACAATGCTGAGAGTTGTGCAGCCTCCTCCGATCAGACTCACGATAACTTAGTACTCAATGACATACTTTTTGAACAACCAAATAGTAGGGCACTAGTGTTTACACCACGCATATATGAGACAGGTAACATAAAAACAATTATAAAATACGTTTTCATACTTAAATAATTAAACATCATCCAACCAAAAAAGACTAATGAAATCACAACAAACACTCTCCTCCGATTATTATCCACTTCTTTTTATTATTTATTATTTACCTTGGTTAAATCAGGACCTAAGAACAAAATCTCACTCAAACTTTAAAACTTCCCTTTGCTAAACAGAATCCATCGTCTTGATACCTCCGTTTCACAATACGATTGACTTGAAGAATGACCCTAGGTCATATTTGCTGCTATATTCCCTTAGCCGTAGTAAAACTTAGGTCCCCTTCACTATAAATATAAAACTTCCCCACTGCCGCGTGTCTGACCGTTGCGGTACCCCACGACAGGATCGGCAACTGAACGCCGGATATTATTCTAGCAAATCCTGAGACGTCCTGACGAACCCTTATTTTTAGCAAATCCTTAGCATAGTTTCCCTTCTTATACCACCTGCAATTCTCTCTGTATGACCTGATCATCGAGATTGGAGCCATTCATTTTCTTTTCCGATCCTGAGTAACTCATCTGAATTGTTCAAAAAGAAAAACGCTCCCGCTCTCGACAACCGATGGCTAGTCGTGTTACGCTCGCTGACAACTCCAATCCCTCCTTTGAAGGACGAGGTGACCCCATTAGCTATTCGGTGATCGACGGAGCGTTTTTCGAACTTAAACACCACATCATTCAACTCATTAAAGATAACTCACAATTCCATGGTTTACCCCGTGATGAACCTAATGCCTATATCGATAAATTAATTTAGATATCCAACTCCTACAAGCAGAACGGGTTTGAACTAGCTATACCCATTCCCTTATTCTCTTTCTCTCTTCATGCTTTGACATGGTTTGAGGGACTTGAGACTGACTTAGTCACATCTTGGACGGATATGACGACAAAGTTCTTGACTAAGTACTTCCCTTCGTTCAAACAAACCAATCTCAAAAAAGATATCACGAACTTTCACCATGCTCATGATGAGTCGATCTACACGACATGGGAGCTATTTAAGATCCTTCTGAAGAAATGCCCAAATCATCAACATGAAAAAACTGCCCAGTTATGCACGTTTTATAACGATTTTACTCCAAACCACTGCATTACTCTTGACGTCGTTGCTTAACGTAATTTCATGCAATGCACCGCAGAAGAGGCCTGGAGCTTGACTGAAAACATGACGATGCATCACCATGACTGGAAGACCGATGAACATTCCTCATCAATACCTCTCTCCGCTTACAACCTGATTCAGAGCAAGGCAATCAAATCCTTAATTGAGCAGATGGAGAAGTTCACGAAACATATAGGAGAGCTGAAAATGAAGCCACAACAAATCCACCAAGTTCAAGCTTGTCAGAACTGTACTAACCTTCTTGTAGAGGAATATCAGGTTGAGTATGAGGATCCAGCCGACGGTACAATCTATTACACACAATTCCCAGATCAACCTCAAAATCCGCTTGACTTCTCTTGAACTTCTCCGCCTAGGAATCGAGGCACTCAATACCCTCCACAGAACAACCAACCAACCTTTTAGCCCAAATATCCACCTAGATACCTAATCTACCCACAACAAGACCAAATTACCTAAAAAAACCCTTATCATCGATCGCACCGGATATTATTCTAGCTAGTGATCCCACAAAGACCATTGTGCCAATTACTATCAAAGATGATAATCTCACTAGAAGATAATCTCACTAACTTCATGTGTAACATTCTGAATTTACATGAGTCATATGAGCTGACCTATTAAGTAGAAACTATATTTATAAACTTGTTTATCTATATATTTAGATACACAAACTATTTGACAACATGAATAGCTAGCTATTGTTATTAATCTCATGAAAGGAATTATGAATATTGTTCATTAAAGAAAAAGCCAGTTAATTTGTTCAAGGTTCAATATTGTCAGCTATAAAGACTATAGGGAGTTGTTTTATAAATTCATAAATGAATACGTGTATTATAGTTTTGGAGTTTGATTTAGTTTCCAATCCTTAACGATAATCATTCGGCAAACCCCCTAACAAACTAGGTGAATATATATCCGTGATGATTATCTCGTTAGTAATTCTTTCATGAAACTAAACAAAAAAAAACTACACATCTCTGAGTTGATGGAGGCCCTATGCAAAACTTCGAGATTAGATCCTATACAATATAAGACAATAATACTTTTAAACTTCTATCAATTTGTGTAATTGAAAGTACGATGTTTTTTTTAACTAATACAATGATAATGTGCCTTCACTCTTTTCCCTTGATTCCTTCCTAAAAAATAGATCTAACGATAATTAAAATATAAGAAAAATAATTTCGCACCCGTTAATAAGTAGGCTCAATGGCTTTTAGGTGAGACCAAAACTATTATATAATTTTTTAAACTTTCAAAAGATAAAAATATACAATGACAGCTTAAAACAGTGTCTTTATTATAGCTTTTTTAATGCAAAATCTTCAATAACTTCTTTGTTGTCGATTTCTACAAAGTATCATTATAATTGGCTATCATTGTTAATCCGTTAAGTATTCTTTAATATTATACGGAATAGAACATAATTAAGTGATATTTTAATAACTTTTTTAAATAAACTTAATGTACTGATCAAACACTTACATGAATAGTAAGTTCTTTAAAATTGTCTTTCTATTATTGACACTTCGTGTTGCAAATATATAAATTCAATATGTGTTTTGACTTTGAGTTTCTTTGTCAATTGTTAGTTATTGGTTTTCTATACACTTTAGACTCAATGTTTTCGTTATATATGAAATAACTTTATTTGAGGCCTCAAAACATATATTTATACCTACATACATATAGATACATATATATTATATATACAACATATTTTGAGACCCCTAAAATTTGGAGGCCATGTACGCTCGCACCACTTGCACACCCTCGAAGACGAAAATGTAGAAGAGTAGGAGAAGAATCGAGTGAGGTTTAGCTTATAAGGATAAATCATCTAGTACATTTCTGATTTCGAACTCGAAGTCGAGCTCAAACTCGGTAACGATCTTGGGTAATTTTTATTCAACTTTTGAATTATTTATCGTTTCTGTACCGCTTATATGATAAATAGAAATCAAATTGGTTTTGAAAAATAAGCAGTATAGAAACGATCAGTATATGGTAACCTGGTTACCAGACTACACCCTACATGCTTACGATAACGATAACGATAAAGATAACAATAACAATAACGATAACGATAACGGTAACGATAACAAATACGATAAATGAATACGATAAGATAACGATTACGACTAGGCACGATTATAGGATTTCTTTACTTGATATCTTGAGTATTGTTAGCCGGTTTAATTGTCATGGACGATATTTAATTGTTATTTACGATTCACGATATTATGATTCTTTTAATTGGACTTGTCTTCAGATAAACCCGTTATTCTTAGATTTTTAAGCTAACACTTGATTTTCTACTTGCCGATCATGTATTCCGTGCAGGTTAGAAAGTTATACGATTACAGATATGAGTGAGATGAGTAGCTTGCCTACAGATTTAAGAAACTATGCCTTAGCTCATATACGAACTATTTATGTAATTGCATAGTTATATTTCCTTAAGATTTCTTATACTATTGTAATGATACGAGGTATGTAACACCATTTGGAAAATACGACTATTTATTAAAAAGTTTTTGAAAATTCACATTTGAAAAATTAGGGTGTTACATCATCCAAGGTTAGAACCAATTCAACCAAAAGTCCACTGCTAGGAAAGACCAGACCGACCTATTCATCATAAACCAACTCTTGGTTCCTAAAAACCTTGAGAGCTAGATTGGTCAATTGGCCAACGTCTTGACACTGACCCAGAGATACCCTTCCTATTAACATTGCCCACAACCCTTACATAGAGGAGGCTAAACAAGTAAGCACCAAGGACCCACAGATGGCACCAGGCCATTCTGATTTTTCTTCTTCGGTGGAGGAATGTTCTCCTGTCTCGTCGACGGTCCAGACCAAATCCATACCCACTCCGAAAAAAGAGGTGCAAATTCCTTTCCGTAACCGCCTAGGTCAAAACAATAAGATCAAATCCTTCTAACTTCATGGAAAATTCTTAGGCTCCGTGTCTAGAATCCTTTCCAGCTCAAAGTATCTCCAACGATTGTTGTCCACCAAAGAGAAGGTACTCGACGTATTGATCCCTCTGAATGCAGTATGCTTAGATGTCCTACCGAATGTCTTGCCCGAAAACTAGGAGATGCTAGTCGTTTTACCCTTCCATGTTCCACGTATCACTGAGGCATGATACGCTCATTGGCCGATCTAAGAGCAAGTACCAACCTAATGCCTTACTCACTATACACCAGATTAAAATTAGAAACCCTAAAACCGCCTAAAATGAGTGTATAACTAGCTGACCAATCAATCCGATATCCCAAAGGAATATTTGGAAATGTAACGGTTAAAGTCGATAAGTTTCAGTTTCCTACTAACTTTGTAGTGATGGATATCCAGGAAGATATCAACATACCAATTATCCTAGGTAGGCCTTCTATGAACACCTCTCGTGCTATTATTGATGTATTCTCGTAGACCATCAGCCTCCAAGCTCACGGAGAAAGTGTCACCTTCAAGGTTGACCATACTGACTTGACCGAGCATGGAACGATATACACAATATCCATGGACATAGTCACTTCCGACAATGAGACTTCCGAGTGAGATAGATCGGATTCAGATATGCCCGACATCCATGCTACTTTTTAACATCCGATACCGAAGAGGAAGAATTAGAAGAAAGTGAAGAGGAGATGGAAGAAGAGGAAGATGAGAAAGAAGAGGATAAGTACCGGTCCACACCACCCTATCAGTACCTTCCTGATTCCCGCTTGCTGACAGCAGAGATTATGCAAATTGAGAACACTGAAGACTTCATCCCTCGACCAGATAACGATTCAGATGAAGAGCCACCAACTGACTACTCCCTCGATGTTGAATATAGTACTAACATGGAGAGACTCATAACATCTGTGATAGATCCCACTAAACCTCTCGTTTCCACTTGACTTAATGCTCTACTAAATATCAAGAAAACCATTGCTTTATCTAAGAAACATCCTAAGCTATGAGAGAAAATCTCGAGGAAGATCACAACTTATAAAGCATCCATACTACTAGACACTAAGCCAAACATACTTCCTTAAGAGACTGAGTCCTTCGATTCATCTAAACCTCGAACTCAGTTCGAGATAAGAGGTACCTCTGGATCCAACCACGATTCTGACTCTTAGAAGAGATGGATATTGAGATGAATTCTTCTCAGCCGATATCTCACATTACCGACGAGGCCCAGCCACCATCCGACGCTGTAGAGTTCCCTGATTCTCAGGATGTTGATACCCTCAGTAACAAAGAGTGACGAGGATGATGTTGTATACACCGACATTCCGATAAATATCCGCTCCATTCATATTCTTATACATCATGCCATTCCTATCCTCGATTTTTCTCTCTGACTTATCCAAGTTCTGATCGTCTCTAATCACGAAGAAATGATTGATGCTATTGAGAGATTTAATGATGACTTTCGTATCATGATGTCTATTATCAGAGATTCCACCAATGAGTATATGCCACATCAGAGGTACTTGATAGAAGAAATTGAAGTTGAATACACAGTCTATCAAAGCCAACAATAGTATCCAAGATCCTCATTTTTTTTTTAAAAACCGCCTTCATGCCTTCGCCAAGGATCTTGCAGCCAGCTTATGCAGGAACATCATGATAATGACGAACATACCGCAGATGATCAAGTTTGACTTCTTTCAGAAACAGAAAAATCATATACGACAAGGTATATGAGATATTGATCAGGTCCGCATTCCCATGTTCAGCCAAACAGATCAGCTTTCTACACTCATACCAGATTCATTTTGATAACGCTATTGGGACCCGATGTGTAGATAAACATACAAATGATAAAACATCTTCGGGGACTGATGAAATCTATGGCTAATAACGCCATATTGACGTCCTGCACCCCACAGATTTTACACCGATTACAACCTCGAGTATCATGCTCAAAAGAGCATTGAGGATCTTGAGTACGCGACCTTCGGCGAAAGGACGCATGACCTTCCCTCATATACAGTTGAAGGATCGATGGTCAACATCGCAACCTTCATCACATAACAGGTCGACTAGATCTTCAGTGGAGTTCATCCGGACGAGCATAGGCATTTATTCCACGTTGAATTACGTGAGGTTTATAACAGAATGATCAACATCTTTCGTAACTCCGACCTCACGTATTCCGAGCACCAGAACCAGCTCATCCGTGACATTCACAAAATCATTAGTGATTTTGGAAGAAACCCTAGCATCGCAGACCACAAAAATTTACATACGCGCTTCCTTGCATTCATGGATCCATTAAGGCAAGAACACCCGGTGCGTGAAAGACCATATGGTACGTCCGTAATAGATTCCGATGAAATCATCTCCAGAGCAGTCGTTCATACCATATGGTACCTATTTTACCTACGAAAAATCACTTACGACCATCTCAAGAGTTTTCCTATCATTGCAAAAAGAATTCCAGATATCACCCAAGTCATTGTCAGGCACTTTTTGAGATATTATCCACCAAACTCCTGGGCACCCAATCCCAACACCACTCACCCTGGAGGTCCCACCATTTTTTGATCTAGAAAGAATCAAAGTTAGAGCTCTCGACACTAACAACAGTGCTTTTTGGGAGGCAACCCGTGAAATAAAAGTAGTATTGAGAGTCGGGTGTTAATAAGTGAATAAAATCTATGACTATCCTTCACACTTGGATATGCACAAAAATATTCTCCAAATATTATCAAAAATCATAACTCATTTTGCAAAATCACTAGTCTCGGAAAAATAGGAAATATTTTCAGAAACGTTAGTTCACGTGTTTCGAGCATTTGAGGTACTTGCATACTACTTTTGTGCATGATGCTCGAACTCGTTTAAAAATGCATGTTCTACAAATAATTTGAAGTAGGAAACATCTTTTCACATTGTAAGACATTGAATCCTCTCAATTGCAAAAATAAGGAGCTGCTGAAAAAGGTATATTCAATGTATTCACACCTATGAGATTGTTTCACAAATGTGTTGTTGTAATGAAAGGCGATATCCAAGTCTGAAAGCAAACCACGTGAAGCCGCATAATCCTCATGGAGCTGCCGCAGAACGAAGATTTTGACTACAGACTTCTTCTCGCGCCGTATATTCAGACCTTCAGCTTCCAAGCATTCGCTATCTAGGGAATCTCTTCATCCTTTCTCTATTTTTTATGACTATCTTTTGCTTTGTGAAGTATTTGTAAATAATAAAAGTAGCCTATACCTTATCCTAATCTTATTACTAAGTGTGGGACAGCACAAAACAAACACTCGAGAAACATTTTTCTTACTTGTCCAACTCTAAGTCTAGAATTTTACTTTCAGTAAAACCTTCGTAGATAAGAAGATTAGGGACAATGTTCCTCTAAAGTGTGGAATAGCGGTATAGAATATCATAGATAGATTTTCATGTACAAATAGCAAACTCGGAAAATTTTCCTCACTTTTTACTGAAAAGAATATAAGTCCAGCTTCGACGGTGGGTGCTTCAGCTGATCTTCATCAGCGAGTATGACCATCCATTCAGTTGGCCTTATTTTTCAAAAAAATTCAAATTATTTCATATATAGAAAAAGTATGAGTTTAACTTTGACGGTAGATACGCTACTCATTCAGTTAAGCTCTGCTCTTTTGAATTTCAATGTTTTTATGAGGAATCTTTTTAAAATATGAGTAAATTATTTTAGAAAATAGGGGTAGATAAGGTAGAAATTTCTTAAAAAGAAATAATAATCTAAGAGGGGCATCACATGGTAAGGCACATACAACTCATACTTATTAATGTGAGGTATATTGAGGTTATTGAAAACATTCATTTTTAATGTTTCACTATTCATTTGTTGTATGTGCTGGTGCATGCATTTCTGAATTAGAACTTGCTCCTGATATGCATTTCGAGACCATATTGGTAAGTATCGTAACCGGTATAGGTGCAATTAGAGGACTTTGACATTCCCTAGGATTAAGCCCCCATTTCTAGCCTACATTCTAAGCCTAAAATCAACCGATACTTATTATTGATGATCCAACTAGTAAACCCTTTTAAACTAGTAAACCCTTTTAAGCTTTAGCCGAATTTTTTTTTTTGATAAAATTCACATCTTTATAAACCACTCTCTTCCCAAAATTCCCAAAAACTTATCTCAAAATTTTTTAAGGTTATGAAAAATTCTAGTTATAAATCCGTTTTACTTATATACCATACCCTACTCTCCCGTGTTTTCTAATCTCTCGTGTGAGTTCATATGTTCAAAAATATAAAGAAGTCGACAGATCTCAAGGTGCGAAAAATTGGCACTAGTAAAAGAAAACTTGGAATTGTAACTCTGATTAAAGAATGTAAGCTAAAGAGGATATCTTGTTTCTGGAACGACTATCTTATTCATCTTTATTTTCTGAAATCAGATAATTTTATGAAGAAGTGGTTACTCTTGAAAATGTTTTAATTGGCAAAAATCGAACTTAAAATGTTTTCAAAGTGAACTTTTTTTAGTTTTGCTTGAGGACAAACAACGTCTAAGTGTGAGATACATGATGTGACGAGTATTCACTAAAAATAATCACAGATGCTGTGACGCGCAACCAACGGTCGGTCAGGAATTTTTCTATCGTTGGACCGGCTACTGGCAACATGTCGGTGTGTTTTAATATTTATAAATGTTGGAGACCTAAAATCTACTAGTGCTATGTGACCTAAAGGTCGTATAGCAGCAAGTATGACCTAGGATCATTCTTCAAAATCAACAATTGTGAAACAGAGTAATCGAAATATCCAAATCTAGCTAACAAAGGGGTTTTGAAAATAGTTGAGAGTTGGTTTTGGTTTGTTTTCTAAGTTTTACTACTAACTAATACTAGACATTAAAATAAAATAGAGGGATAGCAGTCAGGATAGAGGGGGTGTTTGTTGTGACTTCATTAGTATTGTTTTGGGATGATGTTTTAGTTTAAGTTATGAAAACGTCTTTCTAAAGATTTGTATTTTATTTGTTTTAAATATTTATGGTGTAAACACTAGTACCCTACTGATTGATTGGTCAATCAGTATGTCACTAAGTAACTAGTCTATCATGATTCTGATCGGAGGAGGCTGCTCAACTCTCAACATTGCCCTGTTACGGAACAGTGACCCTTTTCTAGAAGACGAAGATTCCTAGGTGCATGAATAGAGTAACAGACCCACTAATAGTCCGACCGTTCTTAACACCACAATGATACTTAATTGAATAAAACATTTAAGTGTAAGACTTGGTTGATGTCTGATTAAGTTCCATCAATAGTTTTGTAGAATCCAGGGGTGATAGACAAATTTGAAATACTCGATGATTCCCCGTCTTCTTTTCTGGATTAATAAACTAAGTTTGTATTTTAGATCAGTCCTCACTTGTATTTAACCAATTAATCGCTAGTTTATTCACAGTGTACAATACTTTTTTAAAACAACATTTCCACGACTTCGAAACCAGACCATGTTATTTAAAAACAAATATTTAATCCAAAGTTTATTCACGGTATACAATACTTGGTTCGTATTTCCACAGCTTCAAAACCAAAACACATATAATTAATTACCCCTGATATGACGTCTTATCAAAAAGGTTTTAACCACGTTTATTGGTGGAAAAACATTAATTGAAACTGTTGTTTAAAATCATAGATGGAACGTGTAATCAAAGCACCGAGTTTTCATTTATAATTAGAATAGTTTGGAACATTATTCCACAACGGATTGTGCCCACGACTTTTCATAGCTTCCACATTTTGCACTACACACATTGGTGTTTCAAGCGCTATACCAATGAATAAGCCGTTTTACGTTACTTCCGTTGGTTCATAATGACTTCATCCCAATTAATATGACTAACTACATCACAACAAACACACAATATAACTACTCACTAATCATAGCAAGTAATCCTAAATCCAGTATAATAACAATAATAACATGCATTATAATAGATAAGGAAAGATATAACCGTAAATAGCACGTAGCTTGAATATATGCTGAAAGATTACAACGAGAGGAACCTCTGAATATCTTTGACGATATTATAATAATAGCCCTCCAATTATCTTCAACAATATTACAATAAAGCCCCTCCGTTAGTCTTGGTTAAATATTAACCAAGAGCTAACTCTAACTAGCTAATTTAAAGAGAGAAGCTAGAGAGAGAGACTAGAGAGAGAAAGAGTGTGTGAGAGAGAGTGTGAAGAATGAAATGAGGTGAAGAGATGTGTGAAAGGAGGAAAGGGAGGTTGGTATTTATAGACAAAGCCTCAAATCCCTTGTACAAGTCCCAAAGCACAAAATACAAGCACAAACAAGCACCAAACCACCCGAAAACTGATAAATGGCATCAACGGAGCAAGAAGGGGCTGTATACGGCACCTTTAAGGGCCGTATACGGAGTCTAAAGGCCGTATACGGCATCCCAGGGGGCCGTTTGGTTTTTGCCTGTTGTTCGGTACTTCGTTCGTTACTTGTTTTGGTCGTATCTTCTTTGTTACTTGTCCGTTTGACTTGATTCTTTCGCCTGCAATCTCGTAATTCCGTTTCGCTTCTAATGATACCAATTTCAGGTATTTTAGATGTCTATAGCTCATACGTGCTCGGAATACGTTCGGTTGATCTTCGGATGTCGTATCTTCTCCGTTATTTATCTATTTTGCTTGATTCTTGATTCTCCGAATTCGTAATTACCTTTGGATCATATAAGATCAGTTAGGAAGTTTATATCATATGGTAAATAAAAGTGGAGGAATCAGATGAAGTTTATTTGCTTTGTTTTGCATGTTATTTGTAAGTTTTTAGTGATTTTTGTTGCAACGTCTATATTTGAACCACTTTAATGATTTTTATTAAATAAACATTTATTTAAGATGTTTTTAATAATTAATAGCTCAAATAGCGAGAAATAATGTAAGTAAAAACATGATTTTTTACGTTACATCATGTTGAAATGAAGACGTTGCTTTGACTAAATAACATACAAAGCAAAGCAAAATGATCTAACACGATTCACTCGCTCGTTTAATTACCTTATAGAGAAATTATTTCTTAATTATTCTTATGTTAATCCTCAAGTAATTACGAGAACGTGGTTCAAGAATCGTGTGAAACGGAGAAGAGATTAAGGAGTTAGGGCTAATAGAATTACGACCAAGCGACCAAGACTTACGATCCCTGATGTAACGTAAAAAGTCATTTTTACGCACATTATTCCTTGCTATTTGAGCCAATACTTAGTGAAAACATCTTAAAACAATAGTTATTTACTAAAATTCACTAAAGTAGTTCAAATATAGACGTTGTAACAAAAATCATTAAAAACGTTCAATTAACAGGCAAAACGAAGCGAATAAACTTCACCTGATTCCTCCACTAAAATTTACCATGTGATATCAACATCCTAACTTATCTTATATGATCCATAGGTAGTTACGAATTCGGAGAATCAAGAATCAAGCAAAACAGATAAATAACGGAGAAGATACGGCATCCGAAGATCAACCGAACGTATTCCGAGCACGTATAAGCTACACACATCCAAAATTTATGATTTTGGTATCATTAGAAGCGTAACGGAATTACAAGATCATAGGCGAAAGAATCAAGCCAAACGGACAAGAAACGAAGAAGATACGCGCGAAACAAGCAACAAACGAAGTACCGAACAATGAGCAAAACACCAAACGGCATCACAGATGCCGTATATGGCCCTTAAGGTACCGTATACGGCCCTTAGGGTGCCGTATACGGCCTCCTTTTCCCTCCGTTGATGCCGTTTTTCAGTTATTTTGAGGTTTCATGCTGTTCCGGGCTTGTATTTTGTGCTTTGGAGCTTGTACGGGGGACTTGGACCTTTGCCTACAAATACCAAGCATATCCTCCTCATTTCAAATCATCATTCATTCTCCCACTCTCAAAAAAATCACTCACAATTCACATCTCTCTTTAGTTTCTCTCTCTAGAGAACTAAAGAGATTTAGTTAGACGGTTAGAGTCTATAGGAAGTTTTAGCTTGGTAATTACGTTGTAACGGCTTGTCAAGTTTAGACTATTGTGATCCTCACAACTACGCTGCTTAATTCCCCGTGATATCTATTTCTTTATTTACTATTATAATGTTTGCTTTAATGTTAGTATTAGCCTTGATAAAATCAATTAGACGTAAGTGCTAAGAAAGATTAGAAGATAAATTACGATATGTAATTATCCTTAGAGGGTCACTTGGTCTCTTAAAGACACTGAGGGGGGTTACAAAACAGCCTGGTCTGATCAGGGTCACGATAACCTAGGATTCAGTGACATACGCTTTTAGAGACTAGACTAAAAACGTAGGGTCCTAGTGTTCACACCGAATTCCTGTTTGATACTTATCAAGGTAAATCTCTAATCAACTTTATAATGAACATCATTCCGAAACCCTGATTATTGAAGTTTCAGCAATCACTCTCTACCTGTCTGCTTAAAGATCTATCTTACTTTCAGTTATTTATTTTATGCATTTAGATAATTTAGAACACCAACCAAAAACAAACCTACCTATCTATTAAATCCATCCTATCAAGCGAACTTATCTTAAGTAGTCAAATTCAATTCAATTCGTTCCGATTTTAAGAACGACACTCGAGTTATACTTGATGTTTACTCAAAAGGTAGGTAGTACTTATACATTGAGCCCCATCTCATATAAATATTAAAACACCGGTGATGCCGCCAGTGGACGGTCCAATGATAGGGTCATTCCTAAATAGACTGCCGGTGGCCTATCAAGTTTTTGGCGCCGCTGCCGGGGATCGCAGAACGTCATGAATTGAATTTGCCCTCGATAAATAAGCCTTTAGGAGAACCTTTCGTTGAGGATATCCCTTCTCGAAAGTTTACTGCTTTCTTAGTTAGAATAATTCTTAGAAAAATACAAAAATATGAAAAATCTTAGTCCACCTGACACTCCTTCTAGCCCCATCTCTCCCTTAGACAATATGACTATGGAAGAAATGTGCTATGGATGATGCCGAATTCTTCGATTGTTTGGAAAGAGAATTAGAGGACCTCTATTATTCCTCATCATCCGACACCAAAGAAATCCCGGTTATCGAAGAAGTAGAGATTAGGAAACTATCTGACTTAGATCTTGAAGTAGATAAATCTCAACAGAAGATTCCACCTTCTGTTACTCTCGAATTGAGTGTTCAACCCACACTTGACCCTGAGATTCTATCACTTCTAGCTAAGTATCCTCATTATGTCCGACCACCAGATTTAACCGAAAACATACCATTTGGCATTGAAGTATTCTTTTATCCACCTGTCCTATGGTTGGATTTAAATGAACGCTTGCATTGCCTGGATGAGTACTTTGAGTATGACTTTCCCGATATTCTGCTAGCCTACCCCACTACTCTTGTTTCAAGTGTTGCTGAGGATGAGAGTCTCCAATATCCAGGTGAAAGTCACTCAAATATACCTACCCCTAATATCATCGAAGTTGCGAATATTCCAATGGAAACAAAAACGGAATATCACATAGGAAATTCTTTTAAACCTGATAGGAGAATAGATATATGTGCAGACTTTTTACGAAATCTTAAAATATCTGACTTCCCCTTTTCAATAGATCAAAGAAAGACCTTCATAGAAATAGATAAAAAGACAAGAGGACTCCGTACCAAGTATAGCAACAAGGATGAGTTATCGTTAAAATCAGAAATAGATCAACTGATGGATCTATTGGCCAATACCGATTATTTACCTGTCACATCGACATTAATTAATCTTTAAATTGCAACTCTAGTAAACGAACTCGAATTCTGGATAGAAAGAGATCCTATTATACCGATTCTGATTCCTGGAAAAATTCCATTGTTCGTTGATCCTGCTGTCTATCTAATAAATAAATTAACTAAAGTTTTTCCTGGATCAATTGACAAGGCTATTGAAGCAGCTTTCTTTGCAAAAAGAAAGGAGACTCACATAAAGCTAACTCAGTTATTCCAACAAACAAAATTTCCTTTTACTTCTTAGCAAAAATTATATATAACGGAGATTTCGGAAGTGGTTCACACTACTTACGGAAACCCCGATTCAGAAGAAGAAAAATAATTTTTAAACGTTTTAGGAAAATTACTCTACGATCTTACTTGCATAGACACTGGACCCAGGGATGGTATCTCTAACCCTAAGAAAGTAAAATGGGAACTAAATCGATTAACTGATGCGTTATCAGATTTCGGAAGTGGTTCACACTACTTACGGAAATTCCGATTCTGAGGAGGAAAAAGAATTTTTAAACGTTTTGGGAAAATTAATCTACGATCTTACTTTCATAGACACTAGATCAAGGGATGGTATCTCTAACCCTAAGAAGGTAAAACGGGAAATTAATCGATTAACTGGTGCGTTATCAGATTTAGGTAAGGAAGAAAGAAAAATCTTAAGTGAGTTCGAAAGATTTTACTTAAATTCTTCAGACCTAGTTTTCAACATTAATCAAACGCTTCAAAACTCATTTATTCCCCGTTACACCTTTCCTTAACCTAGGGCATCAGATCCATCTGAGAACATCATCTCAGGACGCTCACGCGTAAAGTTCTCTAAAAGTCGAGCTCTCGTCTTTAACTGAGCACTTTTGGGAGGCAGCCCAAGTTTAACTAGGTTTATTTAGGTGAATTACTTAGGATAATTAGTTAATTTAAGTAGTTAAATTCTAGTTTTAATATTATATAAAAATAAAAGAAAACGTTCTTTAAAACTTAATTCACGCAAGTTAATAATGAATTTCGCGTTTCTCCGAACCTTTTCAGAAAATTTAAAATTTTAATTTTAAACTTTTGATAAGTTTTAAGTTCGGATTTGTGTTAAATTTTAATGAACACAAAAAGATTGTTTGTTTTCAATAAAACGTGTCTTAACTTCCCAGTTTTCGCGCGCAAAAGCACAGTACAGTTTTAATTAAAATATTGAAGATACATACATACTTTTGGTTAATTTATTAAAAATAAAAAACGTTTCAAAAACCAATCATACGTATCGTATCTTTCGCGTTTTAAATGAAATTGTATTTAAGCTAGGAAAAAGGGACCCACTATTAAACAAATAAACACAAAATCAAAATTCAAAAATTTTCTCTCCTCCCTTCTTCTCCAAAACCGTGGCTTCCATACACCCCCATCACCATCTCCTTAATTTTCCACCATTTTTGATAATTCCAAGCTCCAAATTTATCAAATACTCATCTCTTTTGCATTCATTATATCATTACATCAAGATTAAGGTAATTTTCAACCTATTTTGCATAATTTTGATGGGTTTCTTTAAAGTTAGGGTTTACACTTTAATTCTTGAAATCCATGGTTAAAATTTGTGTATTATAGTTTAAACTCATGCTTATCTTGATGCTTAACATGATTATGAACATAATTGAGTGATTTAATGGATGAATTTCAACTTTGAAATTTCAAGTGTTGACTTTTTCACTAGTTGGACTTTATGTTGACTTTTTGGTGACTAATTGCTTATGCTGACTTTTGATGATTGAATTATGCTTAGAATTGCTAGTTTAGCATGAGTAGATTAGTTGCTAATGTTCAAGGAAGGTATAAGATAGTTTATAATAATTAAAGTAAGCAAATTTTGATTAAGCTTTGATATTCACCTCATATGAAAATCTTACAATTAATAGGATGATTACGCTTAGTTTGAATTTAATAAACTTATGAAGATTATCGAAACAAGCTTTGGTTGAGTTTATGGATTATATTCTTTTAAAGGTGGCATCACTTTAATAAATAAAGTGTATGAAACTTCAAAAGCGATTCCATTCTTCCAAGCAACTATCCTTTCTTAAATAATAGTTTTCAAATTCTTTACGCCACCATGAAATTCAACACATGTATTAAAAAACTTATGAGAAATAAGATTACTTCATGTTTCTTTGTTTGTATGCTTAATTAATTTGAGGTAATTACATGATTTGAACTTTTCAAATCATATGCTCATTAATATAAAGTATGCACTTTGCTAGTTATTTAGGGCATTTGATCACAATTGGGTGATATTAACTACCTTAAGTAATCTTTAGCAACTTTGAAACCTTGTTCTTCAATTTTCTTAAAAAGTTTATACATATGTAGAAAAATTGCAGATTGGTTGAGAATTAGTAAAAATAATTTGCGATAACCTCATTTCTATAACTTACATTTCCAATTTTCTAAAAAAAAAAAAAATACTTTGCCAAATTTTTATGATTTAACTCTCTTACCTTGTGTTTCAGATGGAACAGTTACATCATTCACTTATCAGCTTGGCTACTACTTCACGAAAGAAATCAGAAGTAAACCGATGGATGAGTCAATTCTTAGGGAGTAACTGGGTGGTAATTCGGCAGGATATGAGACGGTTGGGAATAAAGGAAGAGTTAGAGGATTTAATTAGATATGAGACAGAGGGTCAAGAACACTTCGCATTCTTTCATCTTTTCAGTATAGACGAGGGTGTATACCGGGAGCCCATCACTGAGTTCATGATGACATATGAGTTCAACGAGGAGATGGGCGTTACTGATAAAAAGAAGATCTCGTTCAAGTTCCGAGGGAAGACTCATAGGATATCCGTAGGTGATCTCGGGGTATATCTTGGTTTGTATACTTGGTCTCAGGTGCAGTCCGAGTGGTTCACAAACAGCGTCCAAGCCATTTCTAGTCTCCCACATAGAGATCATAAGGAGATTTGGATGGAGCTAGCCGGGACGAGCTTTAGGAGTAGTGTGAAGTCTACTACATTGACTAGACCTATCCATCAGATTCTTCACAAGCTCCTATGCTGCTCGATTCTTGATAAAAGGGAAAATGGACCAGTGACCGCGGAGGAGCTCAAGCTTATGGAGGCGATCATAGGGAAGAAGAACCTGAATGTCGTCTACATTATCGCAGAGAGATTGGGGAAAGAGAAGAAGATGAAGAAGCACATGTTCATGGGATCAGTTATGACACGTTTGTTATTGGGGATCTTCAAAGAGGTGCACAAGGAGGAATATTTGTATCACTCTAGTTCTTTGTCGGTTGACCTAGAGTACTGCAAGCTCATCAGGCTCATTGATGAGAACGAGAAGAAGCAGTGCCTCTGGCACAACACGCGGCAACTCATTCCGGGATGCTTTATGACACGAAAACGTGTCAGCGTGATTGGGGCATTACAGAGCACATAGGGTTGAGAGAGATAGATCTGATGCACCGACATCAGAGACTGAGATCCCACAGAAAGGAGCTGGGACATCCGAGCCGCCTACTCAGGCTGTTGTCTACTACACATACCCAGTTACCCCACTGACTCAGGATTATCTCTTACATGCTTTGCAGGTTAGCCAGGCTCACCAGACTTTGATCGCAAGGAGATTCGGTATTCCAAACCCTGAGCCACTTCTATACCGTTGTGGTCCACCACCACCATCCATGACACGCCCACATACCAGGACTCATCCACCATCACCTATCATCCCGACCTCAGCAGATATAGAGAGGGTTTTCTCAGTGGAGAATCCGACTCAAGCAGATCAGCAAGCAGCAGCTACCACTGTACCCTCATCTCAGCCCATCCAGCAGCCAGTGGCTAGTACATCCTACCGCCCTGACATGCTTTATGTGGGCACTGATGCGACTTCGTTCGATAGCATTGGGAGGATGCTGAACTTGGGACCGATCTCTTCGTCTGATATTCCATCTGAGAGCCTATTACGGCAGGCTTATCTGTATTTTTGCATTACAAGCTAATGTATTTTTGTAGAGACAAACATTCATATATAATTAGGGGTAGTGGCGTGTTGCTAGACGCTAACCACTATCTGTATAATTACTTGACGTTGTGCCATGCACAAGTGGGAGTTTGTTGGAATTATGTGCATATTACAACGTTTATAACTATGCTACTAATTATGTATGAACATATGGGGTCACACACAAAGAGCATTGAGACACTAATAAATAACTATGTTATTAGTAGTGGTGTTAATCGGGTCAACCCAATAAATTAACATATTCAACTTATATATATTATATGTATAATTAGTATATGTTTATCTAAGTTAATTATAAAAATTAGGTACTTGGTTAGATCTGGTTAATCGGTTCAACTCGCGTCCGATTAAGTTTCTCTATTTTAACCCGTAACCCGACCCTAATAAGTATTCGACTTAATCGGATCAACCCGCATAACTCGATTATAACTTTTAACCCTACTAAACTCGACCCTAATAGTCTTAATAGGGTTCGGATCGGTCGAATTTTTTGACACCCTAATTGTGAGGCACGAGAATATCATGAACTTTTTACTTAGAATAGATGGGCCATCTGCCACACTTGGAAGGTCATAAACTGATAAAAGAATAAGGAATAATATCACATTCATATCATCAATTCAATTCAATAAATAAATAATAGTAATGATGTATAGACCTACTTAGATGGATTTAAAAATAGACCCAACTCTTTTATCGGTTAATACAATTTCTCTCCTAATCTTATAGGTTGAACATGACACATATCATTGCCATATTTTTCGGTCTACTTTAGATCTCCCTGAGTAGATCTATCAATCATCTCTCTCTCTCTCTCTCTATATATATATATATATATATATATATATATATATATATATATATATATATATATTTATATTTATATTTATTTATTTATATATGTTATATTAAAAGAAAGTAAGATGTAAGTAGTCATTTTTTTTAAATGAATTAATATTTTTAATCCCCACCATTAAATGAATTCGTACTTTTAATTCCAGACCATTGACTTTAGCTTGATAAAATGACTACCTAATAATAAAGAGAAGGTGACCAAATGTCTAAATTATTTCTGAACGTATTCTTATTTCAACAATTAATTAAATTAAATTTTTGGTTATTTAAGGTAAATATAAATCAAGGTTTAATGCTACCTAAACAATTTAGGATCTAATACTACTTATATACAATCCACAAAGCAAATCAGCATATTATCACGGTAATTTAAGCAAGTTCTCTACATTTAATCATTTAATACTAGAAAATTAAATTCTCCTGAGATCTTCTAAGGCTAAATTGTCCTTTTAATCCTCATTTAAAATCATCATCATAAATATATAAACTCATTTTGTGTTTCTTAAATCATTTTTGCACTTACTTTGTATCTCTAATTTCAATTCTCTTTTCTAAGCTTTCTTTTATCACTAAACCAAAAACACGACACACTAATTTATACAAACTCAAACAAAAAAAATCATAACGTATACCATAGCTTATAGCAAAAATGGTATTAAAAATGTAATTGCAAAATACGAAGAATTAATGATCAAAATTAATGTATTTTCATATGAAATACGAGTTAAATTCATAGATTGATAATGTACGTTCACTTTTGTTCAAATGTAGGCAACGAAGTAATTTTATTACCAATGTAGGTAATGTACTTTACAAAAATTGTCAATGTATGTAATGTAATTATTGATTAATAAGTACATTACCTGACTTGAAAAAATTATGTAAAATACATTGCTAATTGGTAGCAGTATTTACCGGTACATTTTTTACATTGGTAATTATATTGATTTGTTACCTACATTGATACAAAAGTAAAAGTACGTTATCTACAGTGATCATCATCGTATATATAAAGCATTCTAGATAACCAAAACAAAGTATGATATTGTTTATAAGTGCCTTTTTACCTTAACAAAAGTTATTCGATGACATTGCAATAGATAGTAGATGTTCATAACAAAATGTCAAACGTAGAGTCATGAGTCATCAAATACGCTTCCTTTTTCAAAAAAAGTAAGAATCAGATACGTTTGAAAAAGTTAGCCATGAAAGATTATAAGTATTCTAACATTTTCAAAACTCGATTAAAATTTAAAACATAAACTTGACCCGAGCAACTGCACGGGCAATCAAGTACTCGTTATTGTCAATTGACAATGTTAGCATTTTTAAAACCGAAAAATATAGAAAGTTTAGGTAATTATTAACCAAATTCAATCTTCCTAAAATATTGGTTTGTGAACGGAATTAGATTAGTTGTACATTTGCATCTTATTTAATAAAGAATCAAATAATTATCAAACAAAATAAATAAAGAATCAAGTACATTCAATCATAATAATCATTGCCATCATATTTCAATTTGTTGAAAAAATTCAAATCATTCTCTAACTCTGTATAAATAAACTTGTAATCTTTTTTCTCTTTTTTATTATTAAAAGAGAATCAAAATTAGGTAATCAATCCACAATTAGATCCCCATAAGTTAATCTCAATCCTTAGATATTTATACAAATTAAAATAAGACCATTGAACTTCATGTTAATAAATGACTACCTAAATCGTAAATTAGAGGTGATGGAAAGACTAAAATGCACATACATCGACTTTTTAGGAACTTATTTTTATCATTAATTGCGTGTATTTATTTGAATCATTAAATGCATTTAACTAATTAAATTGTTAAACATAATTTTCATTTATTAGACAATTGTTAAAAAATTATTCAAATATTTGTCAATATTCAAAATTTAAACTCAATTGCTTCCTAACGAAGAACTAATCAGCATTTAAATTCGTCCGCGGAAGTTCGACATTCTTAAAATCATTTTAAATATTTAGAGTTATCAAAACCATATTCGATCATGATCAATGATTTAAGCTTCTTTCATTTGTATTTGTGATGTATTTTAGATGATACAATGATATCAAATAAGTTTAATTGGATTTGAAAACCAAGCTTTTGTTTCCACTTAATTGGTTATGTTTAATTTTTATTCGCATTATGTATTACATATACGCACTATGTATTGTTGAATTGCTAATATTAGTTTTCATTTTTCATTTTTCATTTTCAGTTTATTTTTGCTCTAATCACCAAATGTAATTTCATCAATTAATTATAAATTTTTAAGGCACGTGAGATGTTCGATTAAATGCCTCTGAGGATTTTAGCGGTTTTATCCCAAATGTAAGATTTATTATTTCAATTTGATTAGTTGTTCATATTTGTGTATATTATTTCAATTTATTATTTCATTAGTTTAAGATTTTTCTTAGAAAAACATTATGCAATTGGAGTCGATGAACTTCCGATTATATATATATATATATATATATATATATATATATATATATATATATATATATATATATATATATATATTTAGTTATATTAACTTTTGTTTTGTTACTTGCCTAGATACCTTACAAGGGTCCTATTGTAGAAACTCAATTTTTCCTAAGATACCGTCTCAATTACTCACCCTTGGTGAAATCACACTCTTTTGTTCGCCACTAACCCCATAAAGCTTGTCCAACATCCTATCCAAAATAAAACTATAAATTAAAAAAATCAGATTTTATTTTTACCCACCCTTGGTGAAATCACACTCTTTTGTTCGCCACTAATCGTTTTTATATTAAAAAAAAAGTTACAAAAATCATTTTCTTATAAAAAATTTAGTATAAATCATTTTAAAAAAAGTTATAAAAAGGAATATTTACTACGTTTTATTATTTACGAAATCTTTTACAAATATCCATATGAATTATTTGACGTGACTAAAGCAGAATTATAAATTATTTGACGTGACTAAAACATGTATTATTTGAAAATACATATTCGTATATTTTGCTATATAAAGACGTCAAATATTCATTTGAAATCACAAATCTTTAGATTATCTCTTTCACTACATCAAAAACACCTTTCAGTTTGAGAAAAACAAATGTCGAGTGTTAATGAAAACGCTATATCAACATTTTCTACCAATCATGTATAACATATATATTCTTTATGTAGTTTAAATCATGCTAAGCCTTCAAAATCCGTCCCTCAAACCCAACAACCACAACCAAAAAGGTATATGTATTCCAACTATTACAATTTCGACTTAAGGGGTTTCTTAGCAATAATAAGGGTGTCTAAAGATTATGTCATTACAATAATGTGATATCAAAGTGTAGTCTCTAGATTTAACCCCATTGAAAGAGTTTTTTTGTTTATTTATTTTTATCTTTTTTGTTAAGAAAAAGTGGAATATTAGTTTAATTTTGCACAAAAATATGAGTTGTGAAGAAAATCATAATATTGTCGTGACGGATCCTTTTTTGTTGTTCTAACCAAATATAATATGCAACCCATTTACTATTCAAAATTATATTATATTACTTTTATCGACTTTTTAGTGTTTCATATTTTCCTTTATCACATACTCAACATGACTAGTGGTGTTGATCAACTCCTCTAAACTTTTTATTTTTATATATAGGTTTTTGATTAAAAAAAATTAAAAGAATATTTCTTATAAGCTTTAAAATATTAGGTTTTCGAGGTTTTTTTTCTTTTTTTGTTATGTTAGAAAGGATTTGATTTGGTGTCATGCATCAATGTATCTTTTTTTATACTCTTACAACATCGAACATCTTTTTTATATTAGCTTCAAATGATTTTAATAAAAATATCATTTTTGTGGTAAGAAAAACCTAAATTACCTTACATTAATAAAATAAAAGATAAAAATGTCGAGTACCCAAAATTACCAAAAAGTTTGATGTCTTTTCATGTAATTTATTGAAATACTTTAATTAGTTAGAAAGACCTTAAGAGTATATTTTATTACAATGTAAATAAGTAATTATAGGTAAATTATATTACATGCGAGCCACAAAAATTACGTAATTCAGTTGTTTATAAGGTAAATTGTTTTACGCAATTATCACCAATTTTCATATAATATTTCGCGGTTGAAATCAGGGAAGGTAACATGTTTCACATTTAGTTAATGAGATCCGATATGGTTTATGTGTCTTTCATAAGAAGCTACTGTGATTTTTTTATCCATGTTTGATAATCAACTTATACCTCTTTGGTTGATTTATTATAATGTAAATAAACATTTATTTTAATGTAATTATCAAACATTTTTCTGATAAATAGTAAAAATACGTAACACCTATTGACATCTACAATATGGAGAGGTCGATTACTAACTAAAAAATATATGTTTTGGTTACCCTAAATTCATCGTACTTAGATAAATTTAAAAAATATACATATCTCATGTTATTCATTTTATTCAAAATAATTATACAATGTTTGAAATTATATGGTAACTCGGGAATTGACAGTTTATAATCTAGTTTTCCGATAAATAAAACTAAAAAAAAAAAAAAATCGTTTAACCCTAAAAAGTGAATATACTGCGTAACACAGACACAATCAGAAAGACGGTGTGAGTGAAGAATGGGGGCGGAAGCGAACACAACAGAACAAAACGTGGACTCTGAATACGTCGACTCCTTGCTTGAGGTACTACCTTTTTATTCCCAATTAACTTTTTTTGTTCGTTTCTAATTGTTGGGTTTTTTATGCATAATTTAGAACTAATATGCTTATATTAGTATGACTATTAAAATTGTAAATGGTTTTTGAGTTTGGAGTCGCACAATGAATGATGAAAATTAGGGATTTCGGTTGATCATCTAAAAATGAATGATAAAGGTTGGAGTGGGAATTTGTGGTCAAGTTAAAAGTAAGGGTAAATTGCACAAAATAGAAACGAACTATTGTTTGATTATCGATTCCAGAAATCAACTACCAACATTATCATTAACAAATTTGTGAAAGTAACATTTGTGAAAGAGACTTAAGATGACAAATTTGTTAGAATACTCTCCTTGCTATGTGAAAGTATTTCTGTTGTATTTTACTTGAGCTTCATCTAATCATTACCTTTTGTTTTAAAAGTAAGGTAATTGCTTTTCTTACTTATTAAAAATGTATAGTGAATCATTCACTGTGATGGGTAGATGGAGAGGGATCCTTGTTCAGGCTACCTGGGAAAGTCGAGCCTTTTTGCCAAGATAAATGTCTTGGGATATTCTCCGTTTCGGGGATTTTTCCTTGGCAATCCCAAGACGTTTATCTTGCGAGGTGTGAACATGGGTCTCTTCTGGACCTTCAGGATACCTTGCCACTAGGACATCTTTTAGATGATCTCAAACGAAAAAAATATTACATATGATGCTTTTGGGAAAAGTAGAGGATTGCTATACCTTGGATGAGTTGTTTATGCTCGATATGGTGTGTGAAAGACTTTTTATGACCAAGTAAAGGGGTATATATAGGATTCTTTCAAGTGTTCGTTTTCTTCGTTTTGAGCTAATTTCTTAGTAAAGCGGTATATATAGAGTACTTTTGTCTATATAAGGATGTAGTTAATAATTGTTCCAGTTTAAATTAGGAGTGGGAGTGCTATTAATACAAATAAGAAGCCATTGGCTGTTAAAAATGTGCAGAATATGTAGATCAGTAACCACCAAGTTGTTTTGCTGTTGCAAATCGGGTGAAAAATATAAAGTGCTTCTGGTTGTTTTAGTTTCATTCTTGATATAAGTTATTTTTGTTTACGTGACACTAATTTTCATTTCACTATGTTGACTGCTAAATAAACATGAATATTGCCAACCTGATGTGTTGCTTTATGTTAAGTAGGCGGCTAGATATAATGATATTGATGATCTGCAAAACTTAGCTGCTATTGGGGTATCTCTTAATTCCAAGGATGCAGAAGGGCGAACAGGTAAATTATACTGACACTCTCGTAAACACTTGGTGTTTTTGTTTTTATACTATCTATAAAGCATCTTAGTTTTATCTTAATCCCTTAATCTTAAAGACCTAAAATTACCTAGATAACCTGTTATTAAATAAAATGGAAAGTATTTTCATAAAGTTGGATTTGGAAATCCTGATCACTTTTAACATCGACCAAACCAACTAACAAGTAGAAATTTTGATTGTAAATGATTCATCAATCTTAGACTTCGTGTTGGAAGGAACCTTCAGTTTTTAATATTACTAATAGCCACATTTTTTTTCCTTACACCACTCCCATCAGAAACAGTCAAAAAATTGAAAACATACTGAAAGCTATATGTCTGCCGTCCTGCCGCTGCTTTATGTGGGGTAGCATGCTAGTTATGAATAATTGGTGTGTGGTATCTTACACAAGTTGAATACTGAATGTGATTCATTTACATGTATATATAACTGCATGTTTTGTTAATGGATTACTCTTTTGACTATGGTTTATGGTTTTAAATATCCGTAGCACTTCATATGGCCGCAGCAAATGGACATGTTGATATAGTGAACTATCTTATCAGTAATAAAGTGGTAAGTGAATCATCTTGTGAGACAATACATGGTCCTTTCTTTTGCATGTTACCCTTAATTGGCATAAACAATAATGATACCAATTATTTTTTTATTTTTTGTTCACCTATGTTTATGAGGTTCATTGTTTTCTGAGAAATTTGGTTTATTTGAACTGATTCAGATATTAAAACTGCAAAACTAACAATTACATATAAATTTATGAAGTAAATATATTCTTAAAATGGCTTTAAGATAAAATACGATAGAATTATCAAGCTAGGATCACTTATACAGTAACAACCATCTCTAGTTCTAAACTCTAAATATAAAGGAAAAGGAGTATATTCCTGAAATAGTTCACGTAACCTAATGAATATGATGGTAACTAAGCCAACCATTTCAAATCCCACTATGTTTTTCCAAAATATCTGAAAAATTCATCGATATGCTTTTACTGGCACAGAAATTACTTGAGGATGATTTATGTCATGTAAGTCATATAGCTTACGTTCATCTCTATCTAGAGATGGAAAACCGATGTAGGATCCCTGATCTTGGACCTAACCGAATCAACACAAACAATCGAGAGACGGAATTCAAACGATTGTATATAGTACGTAAAACACAAACGAATCAAACGCAGATCACTTGTATATTAATATGATAATCAATTAGCTTGAATACAATGAAATGCCTTATAATCACTCTCTGAAACCCTGGATTCGTCAACCCTAGAACTGAACTCGAGAGCCTCTATTTATAGGCAAACAAAACTGATCATGCGTCACAAGGGTTGTGTCGCCTGACCGACTTGTGCGACACAAGCCTTGTGTCGCATACGCAACAAAACTTGTAATTACATAACCAAAAACTATTACAAACCGAGACCAACTGACAGACACTAAATATGCACCAACAACCGATTTATGTAAAATGGGTTAACTCGGGTTGTATTTTGTTGATAGCGCATCAATTGCATTGAACGGCTGAATAGTCACCAAACCTGTATTCAAATGCTTACAATTGTTTCTTAATTCTTCCAATTCTCATAATAATTTAGTTTTGTAGTCATATGTAAACTGTTACCAACTCAAAACGATAAAGAAAGTCTTGGCAGGTTGGCCCAACCCAATGCTATGCTCTATAATGTGCACTCAAAGCCATTTGACCTATTACCCAACCTGCCACTTTTCCGTACTCTATCCTTGACCGTCGATTCTTAAGAAACAATATTAAGACTGCAGATATGCAGATCTGAATCTTTGAAATCCTTTTGTCAATGACAACAACATGAATCTTCTATATATTTTGACCTTGCAATTCGTGATGTAGATTAGAGCAAAAACCATGAACTGTTCTTTTTTCGATGCAGGATGTTAACGCTTCTAATGTGGAGAACAACACACCTCTTCATTGGGCCTGCGTCAATGGGCACATTGAGGTAAGTATCATTTGTTTATTTCTTGTTATAATCTGCAATTAACTGAAACTGAGTGACAAGTTCTGTCACACGTAACCCCTTTTAGGTTCTTAAGATATTGATTCTAGCTGGAGCCGAGGTATCAAATTTAAACCGGTATGTTACTTTTAAATTTGTTATTAGCATTGCCGTTTTTCCATGTATACATTTGAAATTTGACCTTTTGGCTATTTTGTTACTTAGACATGAACGGACTCCCATGGATGAAGCTGCCATTAGTGGAAAAATGGAAGTCATTGATGCCATCAACGCAGCAGTGGCACAAGCTGACCTCTCAGGAACAAGCATTTGAAATTTTCTAGCTTTTTAAGCAAAAACTTAAGTTTCATTTTTATGAATGCGAAGGTTATATACGTGAAATACGTAAATATAGTGACGTCTCAAAACTAACGTGAAAGGTAGTTAATTTGCGGATTTTTTTTTTGTTGGTTGGTGTATTGGTGCAGGCATTTATGGGTTTATCTTGTTTTTAGATATTCGTCTCGATATGGTGTTTGTTTACTTTGATCTGTTTAAGCTAATATAACACTAAGGTTATGAAAATATTTTGGTTGAGCGGGTTCGATTGACCCCATTTGATACACATTAACCCGTCCTTGCTTCCATTTGATACACATTAGCCCGTCCTTGCTTTCGCTGATGGGCCATAGGCTCATATTGATCTATTTCCTCGTACCTAACAATAATTATTCATTAACAATTACCCATATCAGGGTATTCACGAGGACAAAAGACAAAATCAGGAAGTAAGTTGATCCCCAAACTGACGTTTACATAGTGAAAATCCTATCAAGCCCACAGTTCATAGAGTGTTTCTAATTGGCCCATATTATATTATATGAATAATTAAAAGAGACTACCAACAATTCATTGGAATATTTCACGCGCCCATTCTCAATTTCCTTCATTGATCTGTGAGCGTATCGAATAAGAATTATAACTTTGTGTTGTGAAATGAAGAACAAGAATGAAAGATGGAAAGGAAGAGAAAAGTATTATTCCATAAGATACCCTGATGTCAAATTACATAAGACAAGTATATATAGGGTAAAGGGGTAGCAATAAACCCTAACAAACTAGGAGGATAAATGGTGATTATTCACTATTATTTTAATTTATCAATACTTCTCCTTAGATAGTCACCGTTTATAATACACTATAGACTATAGACTGTCGTTAAATCCAATAGGATAATAACTTGATGAAGGAAAAAAGAGTATGGTGCGTATAATGCGCCCCTCACTTTAATATATTTCCTTCAAGTGTCGAATGCCGATTTTCCGTAGTTAATTAAAAACTTATGTTGGCAACGATATAATAAGTCGGCCAAATTTTCTCTTGATGGTACTTGACAACCATCAATAACTCTATCCTTTTGCGGATCATATAGTGAGAAGAACTTGGGTAAAATATGTTGTCTCATTTGACATACACTTTCTTGATTTGAGCTATACACGCGGCATTGTTTTAATTTAAAATGTTGAATTTCCTTTTGATTGTGTTGAGACCGCATTCTTCTTGGAGGTTGTGAATTGTCGATCTTGAGTATACACATTCTCAATCGAATTCATAAAGCGTGATAAGTTTAGCATAGTTTGACGACCTCTAAGAAATTGTGGTGTCTCCACAGGTGAAAACATATCATGTTTGTGACCTTATGTGGATCAGATAAATACGCGACATCGGCGTATTTAACTTTCACTTTGAATTCTTTGGGTAAAAATACCCATATCACCGATAACACAACGATAACAGAATGTGTGTTTGATTCCATCGCAATGTATAGACGTGTATTGTTAGCTATGTATATTAAAGCCCCAGATAGATTTAGATATAATATGATTTGTTTATCATTTTCTTTGGGGTGGAAGGGATCCAAAAACATATCTAGATAATATTCTGAAGATATGGACGATCATTTCACATTTATGCATATTACTCCTCCTTAGATGTCTGTTGTTTAAAGGATTATTTCTCGTTAAAACCTTACTAGATAAAACCTAATGAGACAAAAATCTAGTAAAGAAAAAATAATACATAATTCACTTGATATGTTTGGAGATATTGTCTCGTTAAAAACCTTGACAGGAAAACCCACTGGGACAAAACCATGGTCAAGGGGAAAAAAGTGCAACGTGTATTTTTCCTCCATTATGATCACATATTTGATATCATCACTTAAGAATTTATTTACAGATTATATCATCGGTCGTTAGATTTCCAAAGTAATGTGCAAAGACTAATTTTGGTGAGATAAGTCATGGATCCATCATCGTTGATGTATCGATCCATAAGTTGAACAATTTTTTTATGTTTTTGCAACAGAATGAGTGTCTTCTCATAGATAATAAGTTTAAAGATGATGATTTCAAATCTTTTATGAGTAGTCAAAAATATCAACGCCTAATGATATTTTAATATGATGATTCTTGACCAAGAATGTCATTGTCGCCCTTCAGGGTCGGAAGGATCGTAACATCAACTAATCTTACAATAAATGCATCATGAAGATGTATGATTCTTTATCCATGATAAAACTTTATTTTTAGAAGACATTTCATTTCATATTCATTTATGAGTATTCAATCCCCTTTGAAAGCTCCCAAAAGTTTCAAGCATATATGAATTCTGTTGATTTATTATTTGAGATCGTAAAATAGCTTATTTAAGTATTCTTTAAATGTAAATATTCATAATAGCATAGGAGCTTAGGATTTCTATAAATACATATGGCCAGTGATAATCATATAACTAAGTTGTAAGGGAACTTGCTAGAGCTTTCAATTAATATATTCATAGTTAAAGGTGTAATTTGTGTTTTGCTCACAAGATTTATACACATTCAAACACAAACATATACATACATTCGATTCGATTCGGTATTCGATATTCATACAAAGATAACCGGTCCTTCAATTGGTATCAGAGCAAGGTATTACGTTATCGAATTTATCCAAATCAAAATTTCTGGTTCGTTAACTCTTTCTGGTCAAAATCAACAAAAATTGGGGGAAATCGAAGATCATAGATTTAGTGTTTGGATTGTGAAATTGAGATTACAAATTCAAGGATTGATCATCAACAAAAAAATTTAACGGATCAATTTGAAGGATTACAGGAAAAATATCATCGAATCATAAAAATTTTCATCATCTCCGCGGCCACTGTTCTTCGTGTATTCAACAATCAAATTCAATGATTTTGTTGTTTTTATGAGAAATTGAAGATTATGATACATTCTGATGATCACGAAACATTTTGATCGGATTAATTGATCAAATCAAATATTTTCATAATCAAATCATCAAAATTCTCAAAACTGCGAACACTTGATTTTAAAATTCGATTTGATCAATTCGCGTTGTTTTTTTATCCAATTCTGATTACAGAAACATTTATGAACAATTATTACATGTTTTCATCGGATTAATTTCATCTTTAATCAGGATTAAATGTGTTTTTGATTTCAAGTTCTTAAACCGAGACATTTTTCTGGAAAATTCATTAATCCGTTTGAGTTTTATGTTGTATAAATCCATGTTTTCGTTCGATTAATTTCCTTTCATCATTAGGAGGCATAATTAATCATTCAATCGTTTCAATTTGGATCGGAATTACTTGATCGAATAATTCGTGAAGAACATAGTTAACTGTTTTGTGTGAACTTGATCATGCGAACTAATTGATCTTGCGTACTTGTTTAACAAGTTCGCATGGTTTGATCAAATTGATTTGCGAACTTAATTGATTTCCGTACTAGTTTAAACTGTACATGTTCGAAAATTGAATTAAAGTCGCATGTTCTACAGAATTGTGTCGCATGATTTCATGGTGTCGCATGATTTCACAGTGTCGCATATATATTTGAATTCGATAATGTCGCATGTACTGTTCACAGTGTGTTGCAAGATTTTTTATTATGTTCAAGATTGTGTCGCATGTACTGTTCATAATGTCGACAGATTCATGAATTCATTAGTGTCGCATAATTGAAAATTGAAACACATAATTTCAAACGCAGTAAATAATTTTATTTGTAACAAGAATAACCATCAAACAAATAAGACAAAAAATGTGGTGTATAAAGAGGTTTTACAAAGAATATAATTTATGATCCGTATTCAACGTAATAGTTTATAATTGTAACATACCATTATTACTTCAAACTATTCATTTGCTTGTGTATAATTAGATACCTTTACAATTTCAATATAGACTACCTAAAGATATTTTAATTTCAAACAATATAGAATATCTCTTAACTCATAAAAACGTTCTAATATATAACATAGCATATAAGGATTCTTTCAATATTTTTGAAAATAATTACAAACTCATCAAGTTGTGTATATACACAGGTTGGGTTTTAGGGCTAAAAATATATAAAAGAGATGTAATATGATCTGATTAGAAATTTGATAAAAACTCAATCTTCTTGATTTCTAGGGAGATTTGATAATTCATGAAACCTTATGAAAACTTACCCCCAATTTATATTTAGAGTACTCGTAAGGTCCGTTGCAAAATCATAAGTTTCGACGCTCTCTCTATATTTAAATTTAAACACACATAAAATAACAAATATTTACAGTGTAAGAGAATTATCTCCAATAATTTACTCTTACAACTCACATCTATAAGACCACTAACGGACCAATCCGTTAGTGTGTCAGTTTTGTATCAGTTATACAATACCAGCGTCACTTCAACACTTCACAAGCTGACACAAAACTGACACACTAGTGTCAATAGTAAATATTTCACTTCTATTTCTGGGCCTCACACCTTATTTTATTTTTCTTTCCTATAACTAACACATATACATTTATATTTTTAAAACATAAATTTAAATAAACAAACATTAATTAAAAATAAAAACAAATTAAACACAGCATAAAGTTAAACAAAATGCAGTTTTTTCTAATTGTTTTTGGGCCAAAATACTAACTACAAACAATACACAAGCCCAATTAATAAACCAAACTATTAAACCCGTTAACTACCCAAACCCTAAATTATCGTCATCTTCTTCAATGCTCCTGTAACTGGAAAAAAAAAACACGCTTCTTATATTTTCATCTCTGCAATTGAAATAAAAAACAAAACAAAACAAAACAAAAAAAAAAATTTACACTCTCCGACTTCACCTCCGTGTCCCTCATCTCGTCGTTTCCCCAACGGAGACAAACTGACGCACCCCACCGGCGCATCGATGCCATGGGTGTCGTCAAACTAACGTAGTCGATGGAGTGGTCTAACTGAACTTTCTGTAAAAGAATATCTTTAAATATAAAGAAAAATCATTGGAGTAAAATAACTTTATTTCTGTTTAAAAAACAAGATAAGGTCTATTATGTGAATTTGACGGAGTATCCCACCAACGTTAAAATCTGCGTGATTGTAAGACACACAATGCAAAAACATTTAAAACAATATTATGAAGGGACTAAACTTAGAAAAATGAAAAGTTGAAGGGCTGGTATTATAACAATTGAAGAAAAGTAAAAGAAGAAAAGAAAAAAGAGTACGGCGGAGGACATGAAACACAGGGCTCGATGCACCTCGATAGACTCCCTTCTCTTCCCCCTTCCCTCCTCATTGCTTCCTTCTTCTATTGTTTTGTCGTTTTTGAAATTAATTATACAGAAAAGCAGATACCACGTACTCTTTTCATATCAACATTCTTTACATAATACATTCGTATTACTCTCTTCGTCCCGATCAAAGTTTACAATTCTTTATTAACTACAATTTTCACCAATCATATATCATATCTACTAATTATAACCTATTTTGATAGGTTGAAATATAAAATGAGAGGGAGTACAAATTAGAAATTTTGTTTGATAAAATACAAAGTATAAAGGATATTTATCATCGAACGATGAGTCGAGACTCGTGTTTGATACGGTCCTCTTAAAACAGATTTGCCATCTATTTCTCAAACTACAGCAGTCACACATGAACATTGCTTAAAATGTTGTCGGATATATTTGTCCGTGAACTTTTAAAGAATCAACATAAAACAATCATAACGTTGTTATAGTAGGCTCACCAGAACAAACTGAATGTCACGTAATTAAGTATATGTATCTTTGGTAGTTTTGATAAAGTTGTCAAATTAGGGCTTTTTATATTAAATTTACGGTTCGGTAGATAAATATTAATAATTTTACAAAATGATTACAGTATTAGTTAACTATAGTTTTAATATTCGTTCACTTAAAAATCTTCAATTAAATATAAACAATTATTTTAACATCGGCCAAATAAAAATATGGATAATGTAATTGTGACAAGTTAAAATACTATTAATATAGATTTATATTAATCTTACCTCGATATCGTTAAATTAATAATCATTTAGTATTGTACTCCAATATTAGTAGCACTTGTAAGGTCTCTCCCAACGCCCCCGTCAGTTTCTCGTCGATTCCAAATGACGGAATCGACACCGATGGCACCGGCCCATCGGTTCGGTCCATCGGTTTTTCCGTCAAATAACCGACGTTCGATCGGTTTGGTGTGGGTCCCAGGCGAGCGAGCTTTTGTATTAAAAAAAATTGAAATATAGTCGTTTGTATTTTTTTTAAACTCTAATTTTACTCTATAAATACACACTCCCATTTCCAAAAAATTCACACTTCTTCACTATCACATCTATATTCATACAATTTTTCCACTATGTCTTCCGATTCCGATCTTGAAGATTTGCAATCTATCACGGCGGTTTTCGATCCGACGGCTGCTATCGATATAATTAATTCGATAGACTCCGATTCGTCCGACGGAGAGGGTATTCCGATCCCGATACCACGAGCACCCCGGCGATACTTTCCTAAAGATAGTGAAGCAATGGGCGAACGTTTGTATCTAGACTACTTTGCCGAGTATCCAACATTTTCGGCGGATATCTTCTGAAGACGTTATCGTATGAGCAAGTCATTATTTCTCTGTGTATGCCAATTGGCGTACGTTGTGCCGCCAATGCGTTTGATGAGTACTTACATACGGGTGTACAAACATCATACGATTGTTTGGATAACTTTTGTAAATGCGTTTTTCATCTATACTCTACCGAGTATTTAAGATAACCAACACTACAATGTGTAACGTTTACATCAGTGTCATGCCGAGTTGCATGGTTTTCCGGGTATGCTCGGAAGCATCGATTGTATGCATTGGCCTTGGAGAAATTGCCCAGTAGCATGGCAAGGTCAATACCCTAGAGGTGATCAAGGTTGTCCAACGATCATGCTCGAAGCGGTTGCTTCTTACGATTTGTGGATTTGGCACGCTTTCTTTGGTCCAGCGGGTTCGAGGAACGACATCAACGTATTAAATCAATCGAATTTGTTCAACGATTTACTACAAGATAAAGCTCTCCAAGTAAATTTCACGATTGCCGGCAAGGAATTCACCAAAGGCTATTATCTAGGCGATGATATTTATCCGGAATGGTCTATTGTTGTACAGTCGTTTAAGCATCCACTAACACAACAAGATATGCGTTTCAAGAGATATCAAGAAGCTGCAAGAAAAGATGTGGAACGAGCATTCGGTGTGCTTCAGAGCCGTTTGCAAATTATCAAGAACCCGGCAAGACTGTATAGCACCAACAAAATATCAAGAATCGTATATGTTTGTGTGATTCTACATAACTTGATAACCGAGGACAACGGACAAAATATGTGTCAAAACGAAAAATACCAAAAAGTTCGAATTCACATAGAAGAGGAATATGCGGAAATCCCACCAAGACGTTCGTGGCAAGAAATGGTTGTAACTCAATTGCATATGGACAATGAATTACGCGATCGGGAGGTTCATCATCAACTTCACAATGCTCTAATCGATCGCATTTCGCAACTCCCACCAAATTTACGTAATTGTTAATTAGTGTAATCGTTTTTTTTCTATTAAAGTAATGTTTTTTTAAAAAAAATTATTGTAATTTTTTTTATTTAATTGTAATGTTTTTTATTTTAATGAAATGTGTTTTATTTTAATTATTGTATTTTAAATATTTAATTTATTAGTTGTGGGTCCCTGAAAAAAAAACTGACGGAACATTGATGACAGGGTCTGTCAGTTTCTGTCAGTTTTGTGAAAAAGCTGACGTGGCCCGTAGGTTTCTGTCAGTTTCAATCTACGGTTAGGAAGAGTCTACTACTACTACTACTAATAATAATAATAATAATAATAATAATAAATGTGTAGCATATATGTGACAATTAAATTTGTTAAACGAGTCTATTGACATTTTAACTCCAAATTAACTTAATGTCTTTCACTTTTCACACTAGAGAAACTTTAACACAATAACAATTACAAGTTGACACCGATTTTTTATAGTTATTTGGTTAAATTCGTTTTTTTTTTCGTTTTAACCGAACCGAATTCAAATTCGGTTTTCAGTTCGGTGTACAACTTTGAATTCAAATTTCGATTTTGCTCTTAAAAATTTCAAAACCGAACAAACTAAATCGAATACATCGAAAAAATCGTAAACTGAACCGATGAACACCCTTGTCTGGAACCTAAAACCATTTTGCGAAACCAACTATTTTATTTTACCGTCAATTAGATTAATTTAAAACAATGAATTATGTATTAGTCATAATAACTCATTTATCCTTTTGACTAATATTATCAAATAACATAATAATATTAAATATTCCTAACACATTAGATAATAAATTTAAAGTTAGGAAATTACCCGTATATTACTAGACCCTTAGGGTGGATGTTACAAATCTACCCCCCTTAAGAAGATTTCGTCCCTGAAATCTCATCTCGGATAAATAATCTAGGGTATCGAGATCTCATGCTTTCTTCAGTCTCCCACGTAAGGTTCGGACCTAGACTATGTTTCCATTTAACTAACACCATGTGTATCTGTTTCTTACGTAATTTGGTCACTTTTCTATCTAAGATCTCAACAGGTTCTTCAACTAATTTTTTATTCTGATCAACACGCAATTCTTGCAAAGGAAGAACTTGAAACTGATCTTCAACATTGCATTTTCTCAAATAACAAACATTGAAAGTATCATAAATTCCAGCAAGTTCCGGTGGAAGATCAAGAGTAACTGTCTGATTATTAACAATGCGTCGAATTTTAAAAGGACCAATATATCTAGGAGCCAATTTTCCTTGTTTTTCAAATCGAATTACACCTTTCCATGGGGAAACTTTCAAATATACCAATTCACCTTCGACAAAGGAAACGGGTCGCCTACGCGGATCAACATATTGTTTCTGTCTATCTCGAGCTGCTTTTAATTTCTCGCGAGCAATAGCTACTTTATCGGCTGTAATCTGAACAATATCTGGACCTGCAAAATGTTTCTCCCCGACCTCTAACCAACAAGTTGGTGTTCTGCAACGTCGCCCATATAACATCTCATAGGGAGGCATGCCAATACTCGAATGATAAGAATTATTATAGGAAAATTCAATTAATGGTAGGTGCGAATCCCAAGATCCACCATATTCTAATACACAAGCACGTAGCATGTCTTCAAGAGTTTGAATGGTACGCTCTGTCTGGCCGTCTGTCTGGGGGTGATAAGTTGTACTTAAATTTACTCGGGTGCCCAACTCATGCTGTAGGCTTTGCCAAAATCGAGATACAAATCGTGAATCTCTATCAGAAACAATAGATAACGGAATAACATGCCTCAAAACAATCTCATTAATATACAACTGGGCTAATTTGCTTAAAGATGTTGTCTCACTGGTAGCAAGAAAATGAGCACTTTTCGTTAATCTGTCCACAATCACCCAAATCACATCATTACCTCGTGGTGTCCGTGGAAGTTTAGTTACAAAATCCATAGTTAGATGTTCCCACTTCCATTCTGGAATCTCAAGCTATTTCAACGACCCATACGGTTTCTGTTGTTCAGCTTTAACTTGAGAGCAAATATGACAAGAATTTACAAACCGTGCCACATCTGTCTTCATCGTAGGCCACCAATATAAAGATTTCAAATCATGATACATTTTATTACTTCCTGGATGAACCGATAATCGAGATTTATGAGTTTCAGTCAAAATTACATCTCGAAGACCCCCTATCAATGGAATCCAAACACGAGACTGAAAAGTTTTTAATCCTCTCGAATCATCAAATAACAAATCTTTTCTTTTCAACATGATTTCAGATTTCAAGTTATGATCCATCAAAGCCTCTAATTGGGCAGCTTTTATTTGATTAATTAAATCAGAAGAAATTTCCAAACGCATAAAATAAACTTTGTCAGA
Organism: Gnaphalium uliginosum; assembly: GCA_963930675.1. NCBI lineage: Eukaryota > Viridiplantae > Streptophyta > Magnoliopsida > Asterales > Asteraceae > Gnaphalium > Gnaphalium uliginosum. The sequence continues at coordinate 37,555,681 of OZ005682.1, forward strand.
AGATACCTTTCGGCTCAAAGCGTCTGCAACCACATTAGCTTTTCCCGGATGATATCGGATTTCGCAATCATAATCTTTTATCAATTCCAACCATCGTCTCTGACGCATATTCAGCTCTTTTTGTGAAAACATATACTGAAGGCTTTTATGATCTGTACAGATAACACACTTGGTACCATATAGATAATGTCTCCAGATTTTCAAAACAAATACAACAACTGCAAGCTCTAAGTCATGGGTTGGATAATTTCTTTCATGAGGTTTAAGCTGACGAGAAGCGTATGCAATAACCCGATCTCGCTGCATCAAAACACAACCTAAACCAGCAAAAGATGCATCACAATATACAACAAAATCATCAGACCCATCAGGTAATGCTAACACAGGAGCCTGACACAACAACTGTTTCAAAGTCTGAAAAGCGGATTCCTGTTGTTCATTCCACTGAAACTTTACATCCTTACGAGTCAATTTAGTCAACGGGCCAGCAATCTTAGAAAATCTTTAATAAACTTCCGATAATAACCCGCTAACCCAAGAAAACTCTTAATCTCAGAAGATGTTTTAGGTGCATTCCACTTTATTACAGCTTCAACTTTAGATGGATCCACTTTAATCCCATCTTTACAGATAACATAACCCAGAAATTGTACTTCCCGAAGCCAAAATTCACACTTTTAGAATTTAGCATAAAGATGTTCTCTTTTTAAAGTTTCAAGAACCATTCTCAAATGTAGTTCATGCTCAGATTCAGATTTCGAATAAACCAAAATATCATCAATAAAAACAATGACAAATTTATCAAGAAAAGGTCGACATACTCGGTTCATCAAATCCATAAAAACTGCAGGAGCATTTGTTAACCCAAATGGCATAACCAAAAACTCATAATGACCATACCTAGTACGAAAAGCAGTTTTTGGAATATCTTCCTCACGAACACGAACCTGGTGATACCCTGACCTCAAATCAATTTTAGAATAGAAAGAAGATCCTTGCAACTGATCAAACAACTCATCTATTCTGGGTAAAGGATATTTATTCTTTACTGTTCTTTTATTCAATTCTCGATAATCAATGCACATTCTAAAAGTACCATCTTTCTTCTTCACAAATAAAACTGGTGCACCCCATGGGGAAGAACTCGGTCTGATAAACCCCTTATCTAACAATTCTTGAATCTGATTCATCATTTCACGAATTTCTGCAGGAGCTAATCTATATGGAGCTTTAGCTACAGGTGTTGAGCCTGGAACAAGATCAATATGATATTCTACCTCTCTAACAGGAGGCAACCCAGGTAATTCATCAGGAAATACCTCCGGATATTCAGAAACCACTCGAACATCAGAAACAGATTTCTTTTCTAATTTGGCATCAATAACATAAGCCAGGTAAGACTCACACCTCTTTGCTATGATTTCCGAGCTTTCATTACAGAAATTAAAGGAATATGCCCATTCTCCCGTTCTCCTCGAGCCACGACATATGACTCATCAGAAACAGGGATTTTTATTAATTTCTTATAGCATTCTATATTTGCTTTATTATGACTTAACCAATCCATACCAATAACTACATCAAAACTACAAATTGGCATTAACATAAATGAAACTGGAAAAGTCTAACCCTCTATCGATATACTAGCTCCAGTCACCGAGGTGGTAACAAGAACCAATTTGCCACTAGCTATTTCTACTTCAACAGGATTGGTAATCTTAGTAGGGGTCACATTCAGTTTATCACAGAAACACACAGATATAAAGGAACAATTTGCTCCAGAATCAAAAAGAACACGTGCTGGCACAGAATTAATAAGAAAAGTACCAGTGATAACGTCATCTGCTCTGACAGATTCATCAACTGTCATTTGGAAAGCTCTGCTTGCTGCTGGTGGCGGATTCTTCCGCTTTTGACCAGAAGATGACGACCCACCGACCATACCAGAACCTCGTCTCCCCGCCTCAGGACACTGACCAGCTCTATGACCCTCTTTCTTGCAATTCCAACAAACATTATTAGGATATTTACAATCACTAAAATGATGTCCAAATTCACCACATTTGATACACTGGGCTGTTTGAGCAGTACATGGTCCAGTATGCTTAGCTTTACACTTACTAGACCAAGTGGATCGATCAATTATATTACCGCGGTTACTTTGTTTCTTGTTGTTGGGTCACAAGGTTCCCAAAACTTAGATACAGATTAAATAACAGTTATCTTAACGTGTTAGTTTATATCCAAGTTTTATATCAAACAAGTTTAAATTAATCTAGGCGGAAAACAAGATTAATTTTGACACAGAGTTTATTATGAATCAAAGTATTATTCACAATAAAGTATTTGTCTCACACAGATGACAAAGTATTCAAACCCACACAGATGGTTTGAATACGATCCAAGTATTAGTATGTTAAGATACAATATTCACTACAAACTTTAACAGTTAGTGTGGTAATGCTTTGAGCCTAAGCTTAAAGGTCTTGTATACTATTTTGCTTTGAGAGCTTGGATATCTTGGATACTTGGATGTTTTGAAGAGTGCTATTGAGCTGCTATTTATAGAGTTGAGTATCAACTTCTATTACCCAGCTCAGTCAGTTGTCCAAGGGATAACACATTCATCTTGGGCAACTTTGCACTCTTCCCTTTTTGCTTTTCTTGGAAATAGAAAAAGCAAAAAGTAAAAGGTTTCTTTGCTGAAAAAGTAAACCCTTTTCCAATGTTTGACTTTACTCAAACATCTCTTCAGTTGTACCATAGCCTTGGGAAAGAAGAACTTCTTTTGTACGATTGTACTTTCATTCTTCAATCTGTGCTCTTCAGTCTGTGCTCTCAGTCTGTGATCTTCAATCTGTGATCATCAGTCTGTGATCTTCAGTCCGTGAAGTCTTTTGTCTTCAATCTTCATTCTTCAGATGATGAATCCATAAGTCTTCAAGTAGAGCACGGCTTTCAGTCTGTGGGATTTCTTCAGTCTGTGCAGCACAGACTCAGAAACAATTCTTCAGTCTGTGTAGCACAGACTCAGAAACACAGACTCAGGAATTTCACTAAGTTTCCTGAATACAACTAAGTTAGATTTTGACTCTTCAGATTTATAACTTAGGTTTGATTATTGTTTTTTCCAACAATCTCCCCCTATCTGATGATGTCAAAATCTATTTACAAAAGATAATGGAGAAATAATAAATACTAAAGTACAACATAACTTATGAATCTTAGACTTATATATATATAAAGTCAAAGTCATAGTTAGTATACAAAAATATTACAATTGTTACATAAGATTGTAAATAATATAACAATCTTCAGTCCTTTCTCCGAGCCTGGATATCTTTCATCTTTTCCACTTTCCTCTTCAACAGTGTTTCCATTTCCTTATCAGATTTGTTTTCAAATTCTTGATACTCTAGGATGATCTTCTTGCAGATATCTTCAAGTCCAATCATCATCCTGATTTGGGAAAGGTTGTTTAATAACCAGCTAATCAGTCTTCTTCTGAATGGTCTGGCTTGAGAATGTTTGCATTCCTTCAGCAGGGCAATGCAGTGTAGCAGAGACTCTCCATATAACCTATTCTGATCCTGGAAGCATTCTATCCCGTTGATATCTCTATAGCACAGACCTTCAATGTTGTCAGTCTGTACATAAGATCTATCTATGAAAACAATACCTTTGGGTAGAGGATGCTCCCTTCTCTGCTCATTCTCTGTGGATAACCCAGCTGACTTCTTCTTGATTACAAAATTGTTTGCTATGCAAAACAACTTGTACTCTTCTTCTGAGATGAGCCCCAGACTGAGAACTAGCTCAATCAGGTAAGATAGCTCATCCAGAACTTCTTTCTTCAGATCCTTGTCAGCTTCACTCTTCAAAAGATTGGCAATGGATTGCCATTCCTTAAGCCCTAGAGTGTACAATTCATCCACCCATACCATCTTCTTGCTCTTGGTCAAAGTCAGCTCCAACTTCAATTTCTGTCCAATCTTGTTCAGATGACATTCTCTAATCTTCTGCTTGAGCTTTGACTTTTGGAAAGTGGCTTGTAGCTTTGGTTTCAGGATCTCTATCTTCTGTAACCTTGTTGACAGCTCCTCATCTTTTTTGATTTGTTGCTCAATTTGACTCCTTCTGATTTGGGTCAGTGAACGACTTTCTTCTTGTAGTTCTTGAGTGAGCATGTCAACAAATCTTGCTTCCTTCAGCTTCTGCTCTTCTTCAGTTAGTACATTTAAGTACTCAGTTAAAGACATACCTTGAGCAGTAGCTTCTTGTTGCAAGAGTTCATCCTGTAGATTTGTCAGTTCAGGATTTCTTGTGCCAGCGGCAAGATCATCCACCATCTTCTTGATCTTGCTTAACCTTTCCTGCTTGGATAAGGCAATCTCCTTGCCCTTACCCTTATCCATAACTTCTTCCATGGTAGAGCTTGATCCAGGATAAGTGCTAATCAGGTGAGCACTTCTCCATTGCATTCTATCTTCAAGTTCACTTCTACCTGGAGGCAGTATTCTGGTTGTTGTGGTTGATCTAGCAGGATTAGCTTCAGCTTAGATGGCTTCAGTACTGATAATTAGAGCATCAGTGCTTGCTGCTGGTTGCTCTGAGCTCTGAGTCTGTGATTGATGCCGTGTCTCAGTCTGTGCAGGTTCAGAAGGCACAGACTGAGACTCTCCAGTCTTGACTTTTGAGGCTCCTTCATCTACACCTCCAAAAGTAGCATCATCTTCATCATCATCTAATCTTCTAAATACCTCAGGCTCATAACTGCAATCAGGATTGATTGCATCATCATCTTCATCATCAGTGTCCTGTTCTTTAGCCAGCTTTACAAACTGATCCCAGGTCTTGATCCCCTTCATCTTTGGTTGGGAATCAAATATATCCCTTTCAGGAATCCTTCTGGCCATTCTTTTCATCTTCCTGACTCTCTTGATTTGCAGAGGTTGAACATCTTCATCTTCTTCCCTTGGTCTCTTCAACTCCATCTGACCTTGGGCTGAGATAGTTGCAATTGGGTCTATGTGTAAGACAATGGATGACTCCCCCTGAGTCTGTGCAACCATCTCAGTATGTTCACCTGCCTGCATTCCTTCTTGCTCCCCCTCAGTCTGTGCACTCATATTTTCAGTCTGTGGCACAGACTGAGCTTCAGTCTGAGACTTCACCCTAGAACTTTCAGGTCCATCATCTCCATCATCTCCCTCACTGCTATCTCCCCCTAAATCTAAGGATTTATTATTTAAATCTTTATCTTTTGAGGTTTTAGCTTCTGCAGACCCATACTTCATTTTCTCCCCCTTTTTGACATCATCTACTAAGTTTGAGAGGGTGGCCTGCATTTCATCTAACCTATTGGATACCTTCTCCTCCAGCATATCCACTTTATCCACCATAGTTGAGACTAGATGCTTCATCTTCTCTAGCTCTGTCTTATTATTATGGAACTCAGTCTGTACCCATTCAGACAACTTGTTGATGGCAGAAAGCATATCATTAAGTGTACTAGAAGGCACAAAATGGGTCTTGTTGGAAGGGTTAGAATTGGGTGATGGTATGTGTTCCTCACTTGACTCATGTTGAGACTGAGCAAGAAAACTGGAATCTTTTGGGGTTGCACTCTTTGCCTCACTCTGTGTCCTGTGCATGGAAAAGCGATCATAGGCATTGAATGGTGTAGTTGTTCCCTCAGATCTAATCCGGTGATAGGATAGGATATCACTGGGAAATGATTGTGTTGCACCTGTTGCCTCAAACAGTCCCTGGTGTAATGGAACAGTATCACTGGCAACTGATTTGGAAGTTGGTATGCCTTTACTAACCATCTGGTGATAAGATGGTAGTTCATTAGGCAAAGAAGAAGAGATCTGTACCTCAGTCTGTGACATGACTGGGGCATTGGCGATCTGTGCAGAGGGGTGTAAGAAAGGACTCACTGGAAGGTGAACTAGTACAGGACTAGTGGTCATTATGGGCTCAGCCATTGTGAGTGGGGTAAAGAGGGGGGTGGTAGTGCTCAGGATTGGAGCATCTTCTTCAATGCATACCACAGGGGTCAGTGTAGTAGCAGTAATGTGGGTATCCAAGCTGACTAAACTAGGTGTAGGTTGGGTCAGTTGGGTAGTGGAATGGACTACAGCACTGGAAGGTGTTCTATTGACATCCAATTCCATGGATGATGATTCCACTTGTGCTATACTTTTTGGGTTTGAGTCTGGTGATTCCTCCAGAGTGAGTGGTGACTCATCTGGGTTGTTTTGTTTGTGACTCTCTTTTGTGGGTGAGGATGGGCTAGGATAAGTAGGTTGATCTATATCCATGTCCTCAGATGAAGAAGAAGTACTACCTGCATCTTCTGTTGAAGATGGAACAGACTCAGGAATGTTTGAGTCTGACTCCAAGTGCACAGACTGAGTTGAGTCTGTATCCCCGGAGTCTGTATGCTCTGCTTCAGCCACACGATCTTCAACAGCCTGGGTCTCAGTACCCTCACTATCACCTGAACTATCACCCTCCATTGATGCAGAAGCAACATATGGGTGATCAATCCATTGCTGCATAGCAGCAGTGATAGGTGCTCCAGAAAGTGGAACCGGATGGTTGAACACTTTATATGTGAGCACAGGTACTGGTATATCTGCAAGTTTTGTTATTAAAAGACATATACACAGATCCAGTTAATCTGGATTGGATGCACAGGGAGAGTAACCTTATAAAAGGTACATTAAAAATTCTCTGTGACTCATTCACTAGTTTTAAAATTTCTTTAAAATACAACTCTGCAAAGTTGATGTTTAAACCTGTGATGAATGAGCTCAACAGTTGAGTTTCAAACTCATTTAACTCCCCTGTGCTACCAGATTTTCCTCCTAGACTTCTAATGATGCCAGAGATTAAAAATTTCCATCTGGGGATGAATCCTGACATCAAGATGGTGCCTTTTTCTTTGGTATATCCAACCAAAGTAAGAGAAGCCCTTGCTGCTTCTTTGGTTGGAATGGGTTCAAAATTATTTTCCAAAGGCAAGTCTAAGACATTCCTAATTAGCTCCTGATCAATGATAACTGCCCGTTTACCATGATCAATAGTACCAGTAATTGCAGTATTGGTACTGTTTGAGGAGCAAGTATACCACCATTCCATTAAAAAATGTGGGTATATTTGAGGGACTGAGTTAAAGAATGCTCCCCTTAATGGATGAGCAGACATAAAAGCAGTTAGTTCCTCAAACCCTTTATTCTTTTTAGAGTCAGGAATGGAAATGGTAGCTACTTGATTATTTATACAGAGTTTTACCTGTTTACCATGTTTGAAGGGTTTAGCCGCAGCAATGTTGGCAGGTGCCGTGTAAGCCCATTGATCAGCCATTTTAAATGAAGAATTTGTGAGATTGGTTTCGAAAATGGTTGAGCGATTTAGGTTAGGGCTTACAAACTCTGTGTAATTTTGGATGTGCAAGTACAGGTGAAGAAGAAAAGGGGAAAACAGAAGTGGGTATTTGAAGAAATTAAATTTCCGTTAAATGGGACCCACTTGACGGTTTATCCCTTTCTCTGCAACAGTAACGCTGAAGCACGTGCACTTTTTGTATTGAGCAGATAAATAGACAACAAGCGCCAAAACTTTTACTGATTATTACCACAAAAATGGTTTTAGCATTAAATGCAGAGATATTGTTGTTTATTTTTTTTTATTAAAGAAAATAAAAATAAAAAAATAAAAGAAGGTTGTGCCAGCAGTGGTAACAGATTGATATAGCTAACAGTACTAACTTGTGAAAGCAGTACTAAAATTAACTAACTGTAGTAACTTGCGAAGGAAGCACTAACATCAACTAACAGTGGTAACTTGCGAAAGCAGTACTAAAGTTAACTAACAGTGGTAACTTGCCAAAGCAGTACTAAAATCAACTAATAGTGGTAACTGCGAAAGCAGTACTAAAGTTAACTAACAGTGGTAACTGCGAAAGCAGTACTAAAGTTAACTAACAGTGGTAATTGTACCAATCTTTACCAGCAGCAAAAAAAAAACATCTGTATTAACCCAGCAGTACTAAAAGTAACTAACAGTATTAATACTAACAGTGCTAGAATACGAATTCATGGGGGCAGTATTAAAAAGTCTTATCAGTATTAACCAGTAGTATTAATACTAACAGTACTAAAATACTAACCTTATGAATTAATAAAGCACAAAAATAGAGGGTCCAGTCTGAATGAATATGGTTAGTCTGTGTAGCTAATCTGGAAGAAGTCACACAGACTGAAACATATAATCAGTCAGAATGAGAGAAAATAACATAAGTTATAAAATCTTTTTGGTATTTTCTTAGAAAGTATGTACAAAAACATCTCTTTGTCTGTGCTTTTTGATTGTATGTAGCTGAGAATACAGTTATACAGATTGAAAAGCAGACACAGACTAAGAATTGAATCATACAGATTCAAGGTTTTACTAGGGGTTGAGCATTCCTAGTTGACCAAGCAGATACACAAATCTATCTTCATTTAAAGGTTTAGTAAAGATATCTGCTAATTGGTCATTTGTGGGCACATATTTGAGAATCACTTTACCTTTCTCAACACAATCTCTGATAAAGTGATGTCTGATCTCAATATGCTTTGTCCTGGAGTGAAACACAGGATTCTCAGTGATGGCAATGGCACTTTGGTTATCACACATGATTGGAGTTTTTGTAAACACCAAATCATAGTCTGCTAGTTGATGTTGCATCCATAGCAATTGAGCATAGCAACTACCAGCAACCACATATTCTGCTTCTGCAGTGGATGTAGCAACAGAATTCTGTTTCTTGCTTGACCAACTGACTAGTTTGCCACCTAGCAGTTGACATCCACCAGAAGTGCTTTTCCTGTCTAATTTACAACCTGCATAATCTGCATCTGTATATCCAATTAGATCAAAACCAGAGTCTTTGGGATACCAAAGACCCAGGTTAGGAGTACCTTTTAGGTACCTAAAAATCCTTTTTACAGCTTTTAGATGCGATTCTTTAGGTTCAGATTGATATCTAGCACACAAACATGTTGAGAACATGATATCTGGTCTACTTGCAGTGAGGTATAGTAGAGATCCTATCATACCTCTATAAGTGGTTTGACAGACTGACTTGCCAGACTGATCCTTATCCAACTTATCTGCAGTGCTCATTGGTGTTTTCATAATTGAACAGTCCTTTAAAGAATATTTAGTAAGTAGGTCATTGACATATTTACCTTGGTTGATGAAAATATCATCAGGTTTCTGATGTACTTGTAGACCAAGAAAGTATGTTAATTCACCCATCATACTCATTTGATACTGTTTTGACATTAAGTTTGAAAACCATTTACACAATTTTTCATCAGTAGACCCAAATATAATATCATCAACATAGATTTGGACTAGTATGACATCTGCCTTGTTCCTTTTGAAGAACAAAGTTTTATCAATTGATCCTCTAGTAAAGTCATTACTAAGAAGATAGGATGATAAAGTATCATACCAAGCTCTTGGAGCTTATTTTAGTCCATATAGTGCTTTCTGCAATTTATAGACATGATTTGGAAAATTGGAACTTACAAAACCTGGAGGTTGTTTCACATAGACTTCCTCCTGTAAGTTGCCATTCAGAAATGCACTCTTGACATCCATTTGATAGACTTTGAAGTCCTTGAATGCAGCATATGCCAAGAATAACCGTATTGCTTCAATTCTGGCTACAGGGGCAAAGGTTTCATCATAATCAATGCCTTCTTCCTGCTTGTAGCCTTGAGCAACTAGCCTTGCTTTGTTCCTTATTATCACTCCATCCTTGTCCATCTTGATTCTGTAAACCCATTTAGTTCCAATAATGGTTTTCCCTTTTGGAGCAGGAACTAGGGTCCAAACATTGTTTCTGTCAAATTCTGTTAACTCTTCCTGCATTGCTTCAACCCAATCATCATCTTTCAAGGCTTCTTCAGCTTTCTTTGGTTCAATGATTGACAGGAAGTTTGTGAAGTAACAGAAATTTGCAGTAGGTGAGCTTGATACTTGAGCTCTTGTTTGTACACCAGAAACATAATCTCCAATTATTTCTGTAATTGGATGATATTTGTGTTCTTTGACTCCTAGAAGTGATTCATCATTTGATGGTAAATCATTCTCATTTGGTGGAAGAATAGCAGGACTGAGTTCAGCATCATCTTCTACACAGGGCAAGTCTGAGTCTGTAGAGTTCACAGACTGAAAACTACCAGACTGAACACATGTATCAGAAGAATTTGAATCTCTGGACACAGATTCATCTTCTGTTGATGAAGGTACTGTCATTGAATGAGCAGGTTGAGCATCTTCATTATCACTTTCAGAGTCCTGTTGTTGGTTAACAACAACTGGGATTTGAGATTCAGATCCCACAACAGATAAATCTTCCAACAAATGAACATCAGACTGAGAAACATGTTCATCATTAGCAGAGGAAGCATCAAAGATGACATTGATGGTTTCTTCAATTTTATTCCTTCTGTTGTTGTAGACTCTGTAGGCCTTTGAGATAGATGAATAGCCAACAAACATTCCTTCATCAGACTTAGGTTCCATCTTTGCTAATTGATCTCTTTGATTGAGAATGTAGCATTTACTTCCAAAGGTTTGGAAGTAATGGATGGTTGGAACCTTCTTGTGATACAGCTCATATGCAGTTTTGCCATGCCTTTTGACCAAAATAGATCTATTTTGAGTATAACAGGCAGTGTTAACTGCTTCTGCCCAAAAATAAACCTTCATTTGACCATGGCATAACATGGTTCTTGCAGCTTCTATGAGTGTACGATTTCTTCTCTCAGCAACACCATTTTGTTGAGGAGTTCTGACAGAGGCAAAGTTTTGAATAATGCCTTTGTCAGTACAGAATTCAATGAGAGTAGAATTCTTAAATTCTGTACCATGGTCACTCTTGAGTTGCTTGACAGGTGCATCTTTCTGCAATTCATCCCTCTTGATTAGATTGATAATCTCTTCAGGAGCATCATTTTTAGCTTTAAGAAAGATGACCCAAGTGTACCTTGTGTATTCATCCACAACCACAAGTGTATACTTCTTTCCACCCAAACTGCTAATGCTCATGGGTCCAAACAGATCCATATGGAGCATATGCAGTGGTTGATCAATTGTAGCTAACAATTTGGATGGAAAATGGTTCTTGTTCTGTTTCCCTAGTGTACATGCAGGACAAAGTTTGTCTTTTGCAAATGTAACATCAGGCAGACCTCTAACCAGTTTCTTCTTTGACAGGAGGTTAATATTTTTGAAGTTCAGGTGGGATAACCTCCTATGCCATAGCCAGCTTAGTTCTGGTACAGACTGAGTATAGAGACAGGTCTCTACATTGTTGTCTGCAGAAGAAAGATCCAAGAGATAGATATCACTTTCTCGTTTGGCAACTAATATAGGTTTGCCTTTGAAATTATAAATAATAGCAGCCTTCTTTCTGATTCTGATTTCACCATCATCATCACAAATCTGGCTAGCACTAAGCAGGTTATGCTTTAATCCCTCAACATAGGCCACCTTTGTTATTCTGATGTTGCCAGCCTTCACCACACCATAACCTTTTATCTTGGCAACAGAGTTGTCACCATATTTGACAGAAGGTCCTTCTTCTTCTACAAACTCTGACAGATTCTTCAAGGAACCTGTCATGTGTCTTGAGCATCCACTGTCTAGGTACCATTTGCTGTTACCCTGCACAGGATAAACAAAATCAATTAGTTACTTTTGGGAACCCATCTTTTGATGGGTTCTTTAGAGTTGGTTGAAGTCAATTCTTTAGCAGTTTTGGTGCTAAGTCTGTGAAGTTGACTTTTAACCTCTCTATTTTTGATTTTGTTGTTTGTAGACGACATTTGTTTGATCAAAGCAGCCTTTGGCTGTTTAAAAATGGACTTTGTGCATTTAATACCTTCATGTCCCGGATTTCCACAGTTGTAACATTTTCTGTTCAACATGATGGTCCTTTTGGATTTTGGGTTATTATTTACACTAGATCCTCTGTTAAACTCTTGTTTTGACTCAACAAATGTTTTAAAATCTGTGGTTAACTTCATTAAGTTTTCACTAAGCAACTTAATGGTCTCAGTCTGGTTGTTAAGATTTGACTTTTGAGAGTCAGACTGAGTGTTAACACAAACAGATTTGGAGTTAAGTTTGCCAGACTGAAAATTTATTTTTCCAGACTGACAGTTAGATCTCACAGACTGAGATCTTTTTAACTCCTTTGTTACTGGTTTTATGCCTTTAGATTTATCATTTGGCATATTATTGTCTGGACCAGTTACAGACTGAGATGTGGAAGGTTCAAACACATTGTAACCTTTCTGTTTATTTTTGATTCCTTTTACCTCTTTTTGTCTTTTTAAAGATGGTACTGTGGGAATATTAACTTTGCCTTTTATAAATCTTTTCTTTTCAAGTTCTATAGTTCTTAAAGATTCATTAGTGATTATAAGTTCAGGCTGTTCAGATTGAGAAGTTTCACAGACTGAGATTTCTGAGTCTGTGTCTTCAGAGTCTGGCTCTGTCTCATATACTAGTTCTTTAGCAACTATTTTTGGTCTAACAAAAGCATTTGTCAATATAACTTTGTCTCTCACAGTATGACTAAAAGTATGAGGTAAAATCTCAGGTACAAATATAGTGGGTTTTGAGTTTATTTCTGAATTTATGTGACTTTTAAGATCAAACTCATCACCTATGACCGCTTGTATCTGAGCTGGAATCTGTTTGGATAAACAGTCCACATTTTTAAGTGATGAAATACACCAAGATTTACAGATCCTTTCATAATGATCAGCTTTGTTTTTATAAGCTTCTTTTTCCAGCTTGATCTTTTTGAGAAGGTCATATTGAGCATCAAGCTCAAGTTTGTACTGTTTATTTTGGTTTATTTCATTCACTTTTGATTGTAGATCTTTTTGAACTTGACTGAATTTGTTTTTTAAATCTTGTATTTCCTCCAGTCTTTTCAAAAATCTACATAGATGTGTTCAAACATTTTCTGTTTTTCTGCATCACTATAGTAAAGTTTAAAATGATTTACATTGTAAGCAGATCCTCTGTCCCAGTCTGGATGAACACATGCCTTTTCTGCAAATTTGACATCTTTGTCAAACTGGCTCTCTGTGATAGCCATTAAGCACATATCTTCATCATCCTCAGATGATGAAGATTCTTCATCTATCCATTGTTCAACAACCAAAGCTTTCTCTAGTTTCTTTAGTTGTTGTTTCTCTCCAATTTTCTTGGAGTTGAAGTACTTTTTCTTGTACTTCTTGGCCTTTTCTTCCCACTTATCAGAACTTGAAGATTCTGCAATCTTCACTCTGCAGTCAGAAGAAATATGACCAACTTGCCCACATTTATAGCAAGTAGCTTTCTTAGGATCAAAAGTTGGCCTTCCTTTTGAACCTTTGAATCTTGCTTTTTCTAACCTTTGGGCTAGCAATGCCATTTCAGCTTCTAGAGACTCAGTTTCATCATCTGATTCTGAGTCTGTAAGAGTAAGATGGTAATCTGCTCTATAGAAAAGTTCTCTATTTTTCCTTGTTGTTGCAACAAGGGCAGCAGATGGATCTTTTGCAATCCTTTTGGCATTTAGATCCTTTCTGGCTTTGGTTTCTTCAAAATTTAGTAGAAGTCCAAACAAGCCAGAGAGATCATATGTCTCCAATTTTTCACTTACAATTAATGAAGTGATAACTTCAGAAAAAGTGTTTGGAATGACATCAACAAATTTTGCACAGATTTCAAACTGTCCCTTGATGATATTATACCTTTCAAGATCATTGATTAAGATCTAAAATCTGGTATGAATATCAGTTAATGACTCATTTTGGCCAGCAGAGAAGTTCTCATAATTTGTTATAAGATTCTTCTTCTTTTGGGATTGTACCAAACTTACACCATCATATTGGTCAGTTAGCATATCCCATATGGCTTTAGCAGTTTTGCAGCCAGATATCTTAGCAAAGATAGGCTCAGTAACTGCATTGCCCAGTATGGATTTGGCCTTAAAGTCTAAAGCATATAGTTGCCTGTCTAGATCAGTCCAGGTATTTTTGGCAGCCTCAACAAATTTTTCAGGTGTCAAAATAATACCATTTGCATCTAAAGTTGCAGGAACTATTCTGCCAGGAATAATGGGTCCTTCCTGAATGACTCTAAGCATTTCATCATGAATGCTAGCAAGAAACCATTCAGCTTTCAATTTCCAGTGGGTAAAATTTACACCATTGAAGATTGGAATTCCCTTCCCAGCCATAGCAATAGAAGAAGTCATTTTTCAAGGAAGAAAATGTAGAGAAAAATGGATTTAGATGATTGTTTGATAAACTGGGTTCCTTTGATCGTTAAAGATTAAATCTTTATTTGCTTTGATACCAGTTGTTGGGTCACAAGGTTCCCAAAACTTAGATACAGATTAAATAACAGTTATCTTAACGTGTTAGTTTATATCCAAGTTTTATATCAAACAAGTTTAAATTAATCTAGGCGGAAAACAAGATTAATTTTGACACGGAGTTTATTATGAATCAAAGTATTATTCACAATAAAGTATTTGTCTCACACAGATGACAAAGTATTCAAACCCACACAGATGGTTTGAATACGATCCAAGTATTAGTATGTTAAGATACAATTATCACTACAAACTTTAACAGTTAGTGTGGTAATGCTTTGAGCCTAAGCTTAAAGGTCTTGTATACTATTTTGCTTTGAGAGCTTGGATATCTTGGATACTTGGATGTTTTGAAGAGTGCTATTGAGCTGCTATTTATAGAGTTGAGTATCAACTTCTATTACACAGCTCAGTCAGTTGTCCAAGGGATAACACATTCATCTTGGGCAACTTTGCACTCTTCCCTTTTTGCTTTCAGTCTGTGGGATTTCTTCAGTCTGTGCAGCACAGACTCAGAAACAATTCTTCAGTCTCTGTAGCACAGACTCAGAAACACAGACTCAGGAATTTCACTAAGTTTCCTGAATACAACTAAGTTAGATTTTGACTCTTCAGATTTATAACTTAGGTTTGATCATTGTTTTTCCTAACACTTGTTCTGTTAGTTACTCTGCCATTTCTGTTTACCTTTACCAAAAGAATCACTTTTAGATCTGTGAAATGACTTATCTTTATTCTGTTCATCTCGAGCTCTCAAATCACTATCTACTGAACGAGCAAGAGTGAAAGCCTGAGAAAGAGAACCTGCTAATCTCACAGTAGTACGATAATTAGGTGGTAAGGTTCCAACAAAGTGCTCTACCTTTGTTCGGTCATCCGGTACCCATTGCTGAACAAATCTCAATTTCTCAGAGAACTGAGTGATAAGCTCATCAATCGTCATCCGCTCAGTCATATGTAATTCCATAAATTCCCGCCTGACGCGAGCCATCTCAAAATCAGAACAATACTGTCGACAAACTTCATTATAAAAATCCGGCCATTTAATCAATTCTTTTTGCTGCTGAGTCAGAGTAGCTGTAATAGAATCCCACCATGACATAGCCTGACCCTTCAAAAGTTGAACTGCATATGGAACTTTAACCTCTTCCTCACACCTGCAAACCTCAAATTTCCTTTCCATATCGCGTAACCAATCTAATGTGACTGAAGGATTTGAACTCCCATGATACTCAAAAGGTTTACTAGACATAAAAGTTTTAAATGAACAGACCTTCTGTTGATGTTGATAGTAAAATGGCAATGAGGTTGATATCTGCGAGGTTGACACAAGGGGAGGTGGAACAGTGCTGATAGTAGGCTGTTGCAACGGCACAGGTTGTTGAGAAGATCCAGCTTGTTGATCTTGTAAAACTCGTTGTCTAAAACCTCTGAGTTCCTGTAACTCATCCTCTAACTGTAGAATATACTCATCTCTGTCTATTTCTTCACCAGCTGAAAATGTAGTACCAGTATGTCCAAGTCTATCATCATGATTACCAGGAGGAGGAACATCAGTCCTAGAGGCATTGTTAGGGGTAATGGTCGGGTGCTCGTTATCTGCCATATCTGTACTCAAAACAACATCTCATAATTCATTAATCGTTAGTACCTAACATACTACCCGATTCACATATAATACTAAATCCCACCCTAGAATGTTTGACTAAGCACAAAATCAGATTTGGGATTGAACACTTTACCAATGTCCAATTCACCCAAACCTAAGCTTTGATACCAAACTTGTAACACCCTCCTCTTCGTATGGTATAAAATATTCTTTTATTTCGGAAGCGTAGGTCAAAACATATATTGCATTAATAACATTTTATAAAATGAACATATATATTGTTCAAACAAAGTATAACAACTAGGTGTTACATAATTTCAACTTTCATTTAAGTTATCAAAAAAAAAAACATATCAGAGTTGCCAGCTGGCCAAACATTCTTTTGAACATAATCTTCCTGCCCGCCCATATCAATCATGACCTGCAGGGATTAAGGTGGGGGAATTAGTACAAAGCTAAGTGAATAAATGTGAAACTAACAATTCAATTTAGCATAACAATCTGTTTACATCAATTAATCATAAACACATAACGTCAAAGAGGATCGGTGGTTTTTGAGGAACCCTACTGCCGCGGTGGCCCTCAAAGAACGCTTATCACAATCTGTATTGGCCTATACAGAATATACCGATAACTTGATACTACCATTACACAACACAGGTTTTAATACAACACATGTACAAGGCCCTGTATCTGTAATCATGTAATAATCAAGTCCAACAATACGTTGACCTCTTTAATAACAACTGATGCCCGAAGGCCACATTGCACGTAAATTCATAATCAGCAAATCAGACTAACAATCTATCAATTATATCTACGTTTACTTGTTGCAACCAAACCGTTACAACCAAATCAAACTTGTGAGTTCCAGATCCACTCACCTGTCAGTCTTAGTCCAACGACTCAGAAGTCTAATGTTACTGAGTCTTCTGCTGATCTGAGAATACAACAAATAATGAGTTAGTAACTCATTCCATAATCATATAACATATTTCAATACATAGTATCGAAATGACAAACAATTACCAAGTTATAAATATCAGTTATAACCACTTTACAATTATCAATTTTAATCAAATTATAACAATGTACTTATATAATTATTTACTCAATTATCTTATTCTAAATCATCATCATAGCATATTTATCCAAGCAGGTAATCTCTGAAGTCTAAGAAAACAAACGTTCAATCCGAAGTGAAATCAGAAAGTCCCGAAACGATGTTTAAAACTGAAAAATGTCATTTTCGACCCCAAGATGACCCCAAGAAAAAAATGTCGATTCTCATGGTGCAATTTTTATAATTTTTCATTGAGTCATTCTTAAGATATTTAATTTTTAAAAATGTGAGGGTAAGTGGGTTTTGTGACACGTGGCGCATTCCTATTGGTTCCCCTATTCTCAACACTTTTGTCATTCTCATTTGAACCTCACCCTTGCATTCCTATTGGGTCCCCTATTCTCAACACTTTTGTCATTCTCATTTGAACCTCACCCTTGCATTCCTATTGGGTCCCCTATTCTCAACACTTTTGTCATTCTCATTTGAACATCACCCTATAAAGGTGAGGTTCAAATGAAAACCGCATAGGGTGAGGTTCAAATGAGAATGACAAAAGTGTTGAGAATAAGGGAACCAATAGGAATGCGCCACGTGTCACAAAACCCACTTACCCCACGTTTTTAAAAATTAAATATCTCAAGAATGGCTCAATGAAAAATTATAAAAATTGCACCATGAGAATCATCATTTTTTTCTCTTCGATTAGACATCTCACATGATATACTTTCAACGACTTTTGTTATGTGTTACATACTGGTATCACATGTGTTACCTGCTGGTAACATATGTGTTACATGCTGGTAACACATGTGTTACTCGTTTACAAAACCCAACGAAAACGAAAATAAAATTTTTTTTGTCGAAAGTATAACTTGTGAGATCTCTAATCGAATAGAAAATAACGCTGATTTTTATAGTGCAATTTTTATAATTTTTCGACTTACCATTTTAGAGATATTTAATTTTTAAAAACGTGGGAGAAAATAGGTTTTGTGACACATGACGCATTCTTATTGGTTCCTCCATTCTCAACTTAGAGTCTTGTACTCATTTGAACTCTACTCTATATTTCATTATTTTTCTCTCGTTAAGTATTTATCAACTACAATCCATATCAACCGCGTCAACACTTTGACTCTTGTAGATATTTTGGCAAAGATAGATTTGTCCAACGGGTTAGTTAATTTCGGTATTATTAAGATAATATATGTTTCTTAGTTAGTTTATAATTATATGAGTTTCTTATTAGTATTAATTAATATTAATATTCTATTAGGTTTCTTATTCATCTAGTTTAATATATTTTTATAAATATAGGTCTTTTGTAATATTTTTAGAGAACTCGTTCAATCAATAAAATTATCGTTTATATTATTTAACATGGTATCAGAACTAGTATTATAGCGAAAACCTGATCGAAAGTAATCATCCTCCGGCCGTCGATACCGATGGTTCGGAGAGATCCTCGTTTCTTTCACTCTCTTTCAATTGAGTTTTAGTTAAATTTTGTCATATTTTCGTTTATCCAAAGCTCTCGACATCGAACGTCGACCGGTTATTGTCTTAAAGAATCCCGGTCATAGAGCCGATGAACCAAAACAAAGCCAATGTAGCCAACACAAGCAAAACAAGCCAACAAAGCAAAGCAAGTCAATGCAGCTAACGCAAGCCAATGCTAACTAAGCAAGTCAATGCATTCAAAGCAAACAAAAGAAGCAATGTAGTCAATGTTAACGTACACAAAGCAACCGCTACCACAACACTTTCTTCAATAAATTTCCTTTCAGTTTGACCGTTCATCTTTCTCCCGGTCAAACTGCGAGGGCGTATTATAATATATTATTAAGATAATATATGTTTCCTAGTTAGTTTATGATTAGTATTAGTTTCCTATTAGTATTAGTATTCTATTAGGTTTCTTATGCGTCAAGTTTAATATATTTCTATAAATATAGATCTTTTGAAATATTTTTGAGAACTCGTTCAATCAATAAAGTTATCGCTTCTATTATTTAACAAATTTCAGTTATTAATCCTTCACCCTCAAGTTCAATCTCAACTAGTCGAAGGAAAGGACTTCCAGCTCTCAAAAACTTGTTACCGAACCCGACCATATATACCGAGTCGAGTCATACAGATATCAGCATACTATCAATATCTCTTACACAACTTGAGTCTACACGTGCTCAAAATAAGCAAGTACAGTCACCACTAGTCTTACGGGCACCAATTTATGTTTCCAAAGAAAACACAGTTAATACACAAGCTGTCTGCAAGGAACACAAAAACACTTGTTGAATCAATGCAAATAATTGATTTTTATGCAAGTATACTTAACACCTATCTTGTTCCACTGGGGTAATTGACAAGGCAACAGAGACAATGATTGCTACTCTAAGCTATTGGCAACCAATTGATTTGTTAGCGTCAGTCGCTAGCTCTGTTAAAAGAAAAATTCGACTCGGTTAAGAAGTTAAAGGAACAACTTGAAGCTTCTCATGCCAAAGTTGCCTCAGTCTTTGTACAAGAAAATCTTTACGGCAGCTAGAAGCTATCCAGATCGAAAGAGAGTTTTTAAGAAGCGAAATGAATTTCCCAAAGCTCCCTCCATCACTCTAGGTGTCAACAAAAAAACCGAACCAAAAAACCGAAACCGAATCAAAAAACCGAAACCGAAAAAAACCCCGAAATCGAAACCGGTCAAAACCGGTTCGGTTTTTACAAAAACCAGTGGTTTGGAACCGGTTTTTTATATAGCCATTAGAAAACCGTTTTTACCCGAACCGGTTTGGAAAACCGGTTAGAAAAACCGGTTTTTGGAGCTGCACGAAAACTAGCCGTTTTTTGACCGTTTATGACCATTTGGGAGCGGATTTTAAGTGTTTTTTTTTATCATTTTACCATCCTAAAATTAATATAAATAGATACCTTGAGTATGGTTTAGTCACAACACTCAAATTTGCTCATTCTACTCTTAAAACACTCAAAACGCTTACGATTCGCGTATAAAACTCTCAAAACGCTCTCAAAACTCTCAAAATGGCAACTCAATCTTATTCAACTTCCGCGGGTGTTGGTTCTTCAAATGCACCAACTTTTGTTTTAAGTTATGGTTAAGTTATGTTTTTATTCCTAATGTACTAATATGCTATTGAAAAAAATTTGAAGATTACGTTGTTTTTCCGTAAAGCGCTCGACGCTCGAAAAAAAACATACTTATATAGAAAAACCGGTTTGGAATTGGTTTTTGTAACCGAACCGGTTCCAAACCGGTTCAAACCGGGTAGGGTCGGTTTGAGTTTTTACCCCCCAAAACCGGACCGGTTCCAAACCCGTTTTGTGCTAAACTGGTTCTTGACGGTTGATCAAAAACCGGTCCAGTTTTTCAACCCAAACCGGTTTGCCAAAAAAACCGGTTTTTCTACATCACTCTAATAGAAAAGTTAAAGATGTTCTCATTCATTTCAAAATTCCAAGAGATTAGTCGCACTTTTACTTTTGACAAAGAGACGTCTAAATTCAACTTGGATATTTTTCAATTATCCAAGTGATGTTGATCAAAAATGTTTTGGACTATTGAGACATTTGTCAGATGTCATTGGTCGATTGTTTCCGGTTGTTGCAGATTGTTCTTTAATTGTATCTTGGTCGTTGTTCAGCCCCGCGATGACGAGATTTATCTTCAAGGTTTTCTTCGACGTACTTGATGTGTTAATCAAACTAGGTCGAGTGACAACAAATATTAGTCTTTGTTTATGATATTTCTCAAATACCGGAGACTAGTATTTAGAGAAATAGAATATTATCATCTTTTTTACTCGCTGCTATACTAATAAGCGAGTACTATAACATATAGATAAATTTTACAAATTATACTTAAAGATTATTCTTAAGATTATTGAGCCCAACGACAACTCGTTAGAAACAAACCGATTGTATTCACCACAATTTGGTGTTGTTAATTAGGTAGGGAGGGACACCAATATGACGTGTCTAAAAGAGTAAAGAGAGCCACATGATTTAAAGATACATATTTTTATGGTTACTGATTAAAAATAGCTTGGCTAGTTTAAATTATAAAAAGAAAAAGAAAATGAAAAGACAGAGAGTACACCTTTCTTAAATTTAAAGATTCTAAATTTTTTCG
Source organism: Gnaphalium uliginosum (assembly GCA_963930675.1). NCBI lineage: Eukaryota > Viridiplantae > Streptophyta > Magnoliopsida > Asterales > Asteraceae > Gnaphalium > Gnaphalium uliginosum. The sequence continues at coordinate 37,576,949 of OZ005682.1, forward strand.
AAACTATGTCTGTGAATAATAGGGGTGTCCCGAATAATCCATCCGATTTAAATTAGAGTTGAGTTAAATGGATTGGATTATTCAGATTATAAATTACTTAAACCGAATATACTCGAATTCTCCGAATAAGGTTTTGAGTAAAATTAAATCATATATACTTAGTAGTATATATATGTTTATCATGTAGAAATTAACTAAAAATAAATTCATGTATAGTAATAGATGGTAAATATCTTCTTCAAATAGTCTTTTTGTAGTTTGCACACAGGTAATATGCAAACTTGCAAAGTGCATTGTCTAGACCAGAGTCTCCAATATTCTTTTTGAACATTAAAACCAGCGATCACTTATGCACTCTTATAATATAAGGAAGTATGCTTTAGAAATTTGTACTAAAAGGTGAGTATGGTATTTTCATAAAACTTTAAACATGAACGTTTATTAAATTTAGTTTCAACTGATATCACACGTCCAACTTGAACTAATTCGGATGAAATCATTTAATCCGAAACCATTTAACCTATATCTTATTAATCCGTTTCTTATTCGGTTTGAATTACGGGTTAATTTGTGATTGTCCAATATCCGAATAATCTGAACTGAATAATCCAAATCGAATAATCCATCTGAATAACACCCCTATTCGTGAAGATGTGAGATCAGAGGAGCAGCTCCTATATGAGAGGCATGAGGGCATAATTAATCTCAACTATTGATTTTTTTTATCAACTGTTCAAATTCACTGCATTTTACGTCAGATTCACTACATTTTATTTTACATTTAAAATGCAGTGACTCTGAACCGTTGATCAAAAAATCAAGAGCTGAGATGGAGAGTTGACTGCCCCTCATATACGATTGTCCCTCTAAAACTTACCCTCTAAACCTTTACCCATTTGTGAAGTATACAAAGTTCAAACAAGCACAACAATATAGTAACTATTAGTCTGTTAGAGTGAATGGAGTGGGGTGAAGTGACACAAAATGATTAAGCACCATATTGAAGTGACCACTCCACCCCTCAAAATTGTTGACAATATGGTTGGATCAAGATAGTGGCTACTATTTTGAATGATAGCTTTTTATTTTTATTTTGTGTGTATAATTATTTATAAAGTTAAATTTGAATCTAATTTTCAGTTTGATGATTACGAGTGAAAGTCAATTTCAGTATAATTTCAATATGGAAATGATGTGACATTGATGTATCTAACTTTTTCGAAACGGTCAAATGACCACTCCCTTTGTTCTTACTACCAGCCGTTACATTATCATTATTTATTGCTAGTGATAAACGAAAATAAATGACACATAATTTAACATTAATGAACTTGAAAAAAACATATAATAACTAACATTTATAACTAAAAATGCTATTAGAAAGCTTAATATAATTAAATGCTATTTAGAAAATAAAGAAAGAAAAATAAATGAGCTTTATACAGTCATTCTATCAAATTATTAGAAAAGAAAACACAATTCTACGAAGTTATAATTTTAAACTCAAACCCAATCAAACATTGAAATTAACCGAATTAATAAATGAATTTTGAATATATTTTTTTCAGATATCCGCATATACTAAGCTAGTTTAGTACAATAACAGAAGGACATTTGGTTAAGTGTAGAACCTTTCAACTAAGAGTTACAGGTTCAAGTCTCGTAGTAGACAATTATATTTATGTGATGCATATATTATGCGGGTTAAGTTAGTGTAAAGGTTGTCGTTTTTATTTATAAGGTGGTTCTCGTTTGATCCAAACTATATATATATATCAACATGACGTAAACAAATATCTTTACACCATAAAACTCGATAATCGACAAATAATAAACAACGATTAACATAAAAATTAACCCAACATACTTATTAACATAAAAATTATTCATTTTCAATCAAAAGTGAGTATCAATCACATGAAAGAATAGTTAAAGAAGTACAAACTGGAATTAGGGCAACTTTTGGAAGAACCAAAAGATAAACCCTACCACCAAATTTTGATTGGACAACCCAATGCCACTGCACGCACGCAGCCAATCAGAGTTTGAGTTTTTAATCAGACACAATATTTTGCAAGAATACCAGTTTCAGTTAATTAATTAATTGGGTTACCGTAGGTTGATCCTGTAAGCAATCCAGCACCAGATGATGATGCTGCATAAACATGAGCAGATGGATCAACCACATTTCTTCTTTCTCCGCCTAAATGCAATTCCGAGAAATTAGGAAAGTCTCTTGTTTCGACTCCTTGATCGTAAAGGAAGCCCTTGAATAAATGTCCACCGATTGTCGCACTCGCTTGGTACGCGTATTCGTCGTCTCCATCTTCGACTGCAGTCACTCTCACGCATTTGAACACCGCCGGAGCTCTAACTTGTCCCGGCAATGATTCCTTAAAACTTGCATCTAATAGTTCGATACCAAAATAGCTAATGTCACTTAAATCTCCTTCATATTCAAAATCACCAAAATAAACATGCGAGTTTAACGAAAGGGAAGTGATAAATACATCAAACTTACTGATAACTACACCGTGAAATTACGCATTAAGGTGTTGTACCATATACATCAAAAAATATTGAAAAATTGGAGTATACATTTAACTTTTATTTATTGTATTTATCCAATTCTTGTCACATTCTTCATCATACGTATAAACAACAAAATATAATTACATTATATTTTGTCTATTAAAAAAAATTACAAGTTTGCAATTCTAGTAAAACAATTTAAAAATTTTGTGCACATATTTATTATACTGTTTTCAAAACAAGATATAATAAACCACAATTATAATAATAATTATTATTATTATTATAATTATGTATGTATTATTGTATGAAGTTACAATTGAATTGAAGTATGTGAGTAAATGTATATACCTTGATGCTGACTAGAAGTACTAGTGTCGAAACTACGAGGTGGTGTGGTGTTTGAGGTTGAAGTATGTGAATTTGTAGCCGTATGAGAAGTAAGGCGCGGTTTCTTCGGACCGGAAGTTGAGGCGGAAGAAACAGCCGCTGTGCCGGTGGGTGTCAAGAGCTGACGTTCACGGCGGCGAGCGGCGGGTACCCATGTGCTTTTCACGTGAGTAACACAATTAAACCCTCTACTTTTACAACAAGTTCTACACCTTCTATGGCTGCAATCTTTCTTTGCTTGATTACCACAATCTTGACAAGTTAATGTTGATCCAGACGTTGATGTCGACCCACCACTCGTTTGAACAAACCCCTGATCCACCACGGGTTTGTTCAAATAATTGTGTGGCGATTGATGTTGCCAAAACTGAATGCTGTAATTATTTGTATTACTTGTTCGACTGGTTCGACCGGTTAACATATTAGTCTCTTCAAAGTTGAGACTAGGCGTTGCGGTTAGCAACGGGATGACACCGACACCGACACCGACACCAACACCAAAGGTGGTGACATCCCGAATACCTACATCGGGTAGTCCGTAGTTGATTTGTCGGGGCGTGGTCGATGATGACGACCACATCCCGACTGAGGCCCCAGCCGCGTTAGTGTTAGGGCCAGAATTGAAACCTAGTGAAAGATCTTGATGAGAAGACCTTATTGCAGAAGATGAGGAACTAGTATTAGCAACCCAGTCTGCAAAAGCACCTGATTCTGAAGGCACCCTACTACTCCTGCTAGTAGCCACAACTGCTAATATATTTTTTTTCAGAAATTTTCTTTTAAAAAAAATAATAAAACAAAACCCCAATTGGAATATAGGGTTGAAGAAGATCTATAAATCTGTCTATGGATCTTATGGATAGATTGATGGTGGGGTCACTGAAATTCTCTACAACTATACAAAGAAATTTGCAGACAGCAAGAAGTAAGAGAGAGACTATACAAAGATTTGCATCAACTGCTCTGATTTGCAGCAATATCAGAGAAAACAACACACTGCTAGCTGCTGCTTGGCAATAAATACACAAAACTACAAAAATTAAAATAACAATGGAACTTGGATTCTGAGACAGAAAAAGAAGATTAAAAGTAGAAGGTTATGTATATATGTTTACATCAATAGCAGCAATAGCAGCAGCAGCAGCACTAAGAACTTGTTATGATTTTGGTATAAAAATTTTGTTGGTTTTGGTTTTGGTTTTGGTTTTGGTTTTAAGTTCTTGGAAACTGGAAAGTGAAAGGTGAGTTGTTTTGGGTTCTTCTTTTTTCTTATGTCTCTCTCCAATAATCACACCAAGAAAAGGGTATAAAGACTTTTGTTCTCTGGTTTTTTGTAATTATTTAGGCTACTACTACTAGTCTACTACTACTTCTGTGCCCTCCTCTGTTTACAAAACCCACCTTCTTATTTTATGCGCGTGACAGTTTATCAACACTAATTTCAAAAATAGACCTTTGTGTTATGGATATAGACATTATAGATCCTTCATGTTTTGATGAATTTGTAAGCAATTAGTTTTAACATTCTATGTTACCTTCGTTACCTCAATTCTACTTCTTTTTCGTAATATCTAATGGGGTTGAAGTTAACATGTTAAGACACACTCTTTTAACATGTTTATTTTAAATTATGTACATATACTTGAACTCAACGACTTTTTTAGGTGTAAACATATTCAACGAACATGAACAGAGATTTTTCTTTTTCACTCGTTAAGGTAATTTCAAATAAATAATGAAGATTGACGAATATATTTTCTTGTTCATGTTTATTATTAAGAAAATATGTTTATTCGTGAGCATAAATAGATGCAAACAAACAAATATGCATCCTCTTTGATAATTGTATATGCCACATTAGTGTCACATTATCACAACTTACCCACCACTACGGTAAAATACCATCACTTAACAATCAGAATCCATATTAATTTTTAATAATTGTTGTTTTGAACATAGAAAAGCCTACATAACGAAGAACGTCCGGGTTCCACCATGACTTGCTCACATCGTGTCCGTGCCTATTGTAACACGCGTTGTGGGTTTTGAGAACAAACCACAACAAATTCATACGTTAGTCCCGATTAGGCATTAGAAAAGTTGTTATTCAAACTCTTCTTTCAGTTTCTTTATCTACTCTATCCTTTTTCATGAGCAAAATAAACATATACATCAAACAACTGCAAATTAGTATTGAAATCTATGGCTCAACCACGATCGTAATTCAGAATCAATTGCATTTTGAAAATAGATTTTGCGTTTACGAAACTACATTGTGAAAAATCATATATGTTTTTATAAAAGTGCGTTTTCTTCGTAGCAAAATGACAATCAATTTTTTGCCAAACACTTTATTCTGGCTATTTGCTTACGAAGACACGGTTATCAAAAGATCTCTTAAAAACTCAACTTAATCATCCCTATCACCGCTATATATTTGACATGCTTTGCCGTAATGCCTTGTCAATGGAAAGGCCTTTGAAACTATGAATCTTTCAATATTCATCGTACCTTTAATTATACCAAATGTCTTCGTCATTAGTAAAACTTTTTCGTTATGATAATATTAACGAATACTGAATGATAACAAAAAGGATTTTGCTAAACATAGCTCATAGAGCTATGAATAACAACCAACTCTTTATGGGTGGTTGGTAAATTATGATTAACAAACTAACTAATATTGTTAATGTTTGCTATTTAACTACATGTGATTGACGATTTTATGACGGTTGAAGAGAATTGATGGTTATTTTAACTGTAGGTAATTGTTAAATAGCATTTTTCTAATAAAAATACAATAGAATGAAGGCCATCTTATTCGTTACAATATCTTCACATTTAAAATGTGTAGTTTTAGGTGATTCGTTCATACTTAGAGGCGCGAGCAAATTGTCCACAAATTTATAGGGTAGACATTTAGGAAAATATAAGTGGGCACATGCATATTTCATTATTGCTCCGTGTACTGAAAGAGTAATAATAGATTCAATAACTCAATTAAATTTATTAAATCACCAGACAATAAAAACAAATAAAATAACTCAAATATTTAAGATTTGAGATTAGAAGGAGGGCAGCTGAGTTAGAAAAGGAAAAAGGAACATGCAATGTTAGCTCTTAATTTTTTAATATATGTCACAGATTTACTGCATCATAATAACACATTGTAATTTACCCTTAAAATTTTAACTGCATCATAGATTTTGATTGTATTATGCCTCTCTGAACTGAACTATTTAATACCCCATAACTTACTATCATCAATGTTTTACGACTATTCAATTTGGGTTTTATGAGGCATTAAACAAGTTAGTGACATCGGGACCAATAAATGACCTTTAAGGTGGCCAACAATTAAACATTTACCGAAAAGAATATGTAGGGGCCGGAGTAGTGGGCCGAAGTAGTGGGCCGGGTATGTTTATACCTGGTTTTGTGAAATTAGTAGGAGAGAAAAATAATTTTTTTGGTCTTGTAATAAAGTATATTTAAAATTAAATTAAACTTGTTAGAACTTGATTTGAGAAATAAGTGTATGTTTGACATAAGTAGTTGTTAGTTTTAGCCAGAAGCTGTAAGTTGTTAGTCGTAGCTTTATGTGTTTGATATAATTTTAACTTTAACTGAATAATGAATAATGTAAAATGATATGAAAGGACGTAAACGATACTCGGATCAAAATGCATATGTTAAGTTACATGAGTAACTATTAAAATATTTAGAAATGTATTTTGGTTTAATGTATTATTATAAATTGAAATTATTAATTTTTATTATTTTTAATTTGTTCTTATTGTAAATACATAATAATGCCTATATTATTATCAATTATATATTTTGGTCAAAAATATCTCAAAATTTCTTGAAAATAGTGTAAAATTATCAAAAATGAAAAAAGGTAACAGCTTACAAAAGGATTCTGGGTAAATTCGAATGAGTGGACTTGCTTATGTGATAATATTTTAAGCTGTGGATTCATGGGATTAGTTTGCCATAAGAGGTTGATGGTAAGCCTTCAAAAGTCGGAATAATACCCAAAGCCAGTTGAATGAATGGTAGAATACATAAAACCAGCAATTATCCTCTCTGTTCTATAGATTGCAAGCTCAAAACACATCAACTTGGCCTACTTATCATATTGCGAGCATAATTTCTAAATCAGAATCGTACCATATTGAATTCATCCGCATCATCTTAAAGGATAATTCGTTTTTACTATTTCTGCTAACTGACTATGAGTAAATCGTATATAATGATATTTGTTCATCGTATGGATTATTCGTCTTCATATCTCATATAATAGATTCCTTCTATTTGTTGTGCTATTTTTCGTTCCATTCGTGCTTTTATTCGGACTTGAGAGACAAATGTCTCTTTTGCCTTATTCTCTTCCTCTGATTTATTGTTATAGTGGTGCGGTTACAGTTTAACCTGCAGGTTGCCACAACAACTAGAAACAATATTTAAAAGGTTAAATAAATGGAAAAAAAAAATGAATTATGAAGCAAAGATTGTCAACTTTATGATATCAAACTCGAAAATTAGAGTAAATCAAAACCCTGGTTAATTAGACCAACTATGTCGTACGAGTCAGAATGTTGGGCGATGACAAAGGCTCAAACAAAGAGGATGGAAGTGGCGGAAATGAGGATGCTAAGGTGGACATGCAGTAAAACCATGTTAGATATTGTTTTGTTTGTACCGTACGAAGCCTCCAAATCGAAGCTTCGGAGAGCCTTCTCCCATGCGATGAGATGAATTCTGTCGGCGTACCTGCATGTGTCTGCTCGAACCCTGTCACACCAGTGAAGAAATTTGTATTTACTTCATAAGGGGGTTGTCCAGAAAAGGTAGGTACATGGACAACTCCGACTATAAATGGACTCTTGTAGATACCGAATGAAAAGTCCTGCCGTGCTGAGGATGAGATCTACCGTCCGAATCTGACTGTGTCTGCTTGAACCCTATCACAGCGGTGAAGAAATCTGTGTTGACTTCAGAAGGGGGCTGTCCAGAAAAGGTAGGTGCAGCCGTGCAGGGGCGACTGCAGCTAGAAATGCACTGAAAGTCGAGGCTGGTGTACCAAGGACATCGTCTAGTGCTGTTGTGTCTCTTGGCAGTGTGATGGCCTGAGCTAATGTGAGTGTGCCTATGGGTAGTGGTATATTGGATGTGGTGGTTGTTGTGGTATACTGGTATGTGTGAGGAGTGGCTGTATGGAAGTGTATGGTGATAGTATGGTGGAACATGGTGGAGATGGGTGATATGCGGATGATCTAGTGTGAGTCGATGGTGGCGGTTGTGCGGGACAGGTAGACGACTATCTCTAGAACTCCATCTCTGATGATATCTGTCAAAGACTCGCGGAGGATCTCAATACCCTGCAAAATACCAGCATTGACTGTAGCATCCACGTGCATCATCTGGCTGGCCAACTAGTGACAGCGATCCTTTTTTAGGATCTACAACACCAGTAGAACTATGTCTCACCACAATGGTGGTTGGTCTGAATGCAACTCTGGCTGTCCTCTTCTTCTTCTTGCTCTTCTGCTCGACTGTCAATCCCGGATTTGTCTCCTGCAAACCATCGTATGGCCCAAACGGCAGTGCTAGAATACCTGCTAATCCTCGTCAATAACTATCACTTTTATACGTGATAGAAACGTGAAATCCAACGACGTGCTGCACTGATCAGGAATATGCTCTAGGGATGCAATAGTCTCCTCTTCAGCAATCTAACGATCATTGGTCTCCAAAGTTGGCATGTGAATCAGAGGCCATCTGAGATTCCTCCTGTAATCTGGAAGCTAAAAGACATGCGACCTGAATATTCTTCAAAGTATGGAACATGTCAGCAACTTATGGTGCTGCTTCTCCAAAGTAAAAATCTGAGTGCAGCAAACACCCATTGGTGCTGCTTCTCCAAAGTATGGAACATGTCAGCAACTTATGGACTATCTGGTGCATAGGCTTGACGAGGGATACAGCCTTGCTGTTGCAGTTAAAAATACCAAATCTGTAACGATGCCACATCTCCTTATCCGAAGGAGGGTGGCAATAACGTGGAGAATTGTTTTACCCAACTGTATAGATCCCTATAGATCTTCTTGTTTCAAAAACAGTTTCCTCCACGATGAAAGAACTGTTTCCCCGAACTTGTAGTCGAGCAACTCCATCTGTTTCTCTATCTCGAACCCTGTGTGAACTGGGCTCAGGAGCTAGGGAAGGAGAGCGCATGGGAGATTTATAACGCCCAATGTTTTTAGGAATGTTATCTCTACATTTAGATGCGATAAATAGACAAAATTAAGTGTTTATACTTAATTAATTATATTGTCATCAGGGTTGATAGTGCAAAATCACAAAGAAACGGGCATAACGAGACAAGAAATAAAGAAACGGGCTAACTGTAAACCAATTGGTCAAACCGAGAGCTAAACCCCAAGACTTTGGCGGTTTGGCCCAATAATTCCATGTCCCTAGTGAAGCCCAAGTCTTAGCTTTCTATAGACTAATGTATATACATACACATATGCAAATACTGTGAATTGTGGTGCATCCCAAAATTAAAACTTGCATGTCATTACTCAAAAAAGAAATATTTATACATACCTCTTTTTTCGACAGATCAAATCTCCTTAATGTACTCCATTTTGCTTCTTAATCAAGCTGCAAAGTGCGTCCAGCGAGATGCATTTTTTGTTTCTTGCAGCATTAATCGTTCCTGTTCAGCAAAGGCAAAATATGTAGTAAGAAATACTATGTGTCTCATTTTCAAATATAATTACAGAATGAAATCATGATAAAAGATGCCAACTCTAGCAATAGAGCTTTTTCAACTTCACAGTTCAAACGTTAGATGTCAATTAAATAATCTTCTTTACCTTCTAACGAACGAGATTCACATGCGCAAATGAGGCCAATCTTATTGCTTTTAAGCATTGGAGTTCATGCAAATCTGTTTATAATATAGCACATGCTTTTCTATATTTGCAGAACTTCATCCGCGGAAAATTAAAGTTCACTTTTAACGCTTGAAGTTCAAAATTACAGTCAAACTGCATATCCCGGAACCAAAAAAATTCCATAAATAATCTATTTATCATGAGTTCGGTTTCACGAAATTTTGTGGAGATGATCGGGACCACGCAGGTTGGGTAGAACGTTAAAATGGGTTCAGGATGATACCAGTCACTAGATATGAAGGTCAAAAGAAGTCGGGGTTTGACAAGAAAACTAGTTTCTGTTCGTGTAAAAAAATTAAAAATACTAATTTATTACATCCAAACCTTTAAATAAATGATTCAAGAGATATAATGAATTAAGAATAAACTTTGGTCGTCCTTCAAACCTTTTGGCATGTTCGATCGGTCTGTTCTCCAGTGACCTTATATTTTTTATCTTCACCTTTCAGCTAAAAAACTTTTGTTCGGCCCCATTGAGATTAAGCACATCCCTAAAGGACCCACTCATTTACTTCAAACTTATCATATATGCACTACAACCTTTAGCCTAGCATTATCCTAGTGGCCCATCAACCCAAAAGGTTGTGAGTTCAAAACAAAATAGCACCGGTTCAAAACAAAAAACCAACTTTAGTAGCACCAAGTGGCCTACCAAAACATTGAGATATAGAGGGTGTTTGGGGTTGCGTTGTGATGGTGATTTTCTGATTATTACGATTTGAAAATGCAAATAATCCATTAATAATGTTTGGCAAAAAAATATTAGAAATTGATTATTCACGTTTTTAGATGGTCTAAAACGTGGGTTTTGAAAAGCATCCCCCATGCTGCATCAAAACGCAATTATACCAAAACAACAAAATTACAAAATTACCCTCAAATAGCATTTCAGGTCCTTATTCCTCAATTGTGTTACCATCTATTTTTCCATTTTATAATTTGTTCTCTATATTTTGTTGTCAAAATACATTGTCAACGGCTTCATTTGCTTTACAAATTTTCAGTAGTGAGCATCTGGATCCTAGCTGCCATTCTTAGAGAAATTACTCTATACTTGTTGACTTAAAATATTATTGCAAGTTAAACATATGATTGTTGCGTGTTAAATTTTTATATTTTAGATAATTACTTAGCTAGCTTACAACAATGTCCTTTTCAGTCATTTTACTTGTTAAGTCACTATATAATCTAATTTGTCAATCACTCATAAATCCGATTATCTAATTATTGAGATATCAAACAACAAAATCAAATCCAAACACTATCATTTTATAACACGTGTTCTTATCGCTAACTATTTGATTTTAATTATTCAAAACGCATAATCTATTTTTAAAACGCAATTCCAAACATCCCTATAGATGTACTGAAAGGTGTATCATGGGTGTGTAAGTTTTTGCCATTCAAAACAAAATATGTACTACAAAAGTAACCTTTGTTATAAAGCTTACTTTAGTTATCTGAGATTTTCTTGAAAATTTAAAACCGATTCATGTCAACTTGAAGTTAAGTATTAGTTTCTTTAGTCTCAAATTCGGAAGCTACCTTTGTTAGGAACCGAAGGAGTGTATGTTTGCTTGCTACACCTTTAACTGCCATGCAACAACGAGAAAAAGAAGAATTCCTCATCGCGGATTAATTTATATCAAAATTTGTCATCAGGCACGAATCCTCTCTGCAGCATTTGATCATGGTACCGAAACGCTTCCTTCATGTTCTCCTGTGAAACATGCCCATTTATCAAAGATACGTATGTAGATCTATCAGGGTCTAAACCCTTCTCAATCATCTTCCTATAAATCAAATCAGCTTCTTGCATTCTCCCCTGTCTACAAAACCCATCAAGAATCACATTGTATGTAACAAGATTTGGTAACAGCCCTTGACTTTCCATTTTGTTGACCAACTCAAAAGCCTTATCCATATCATCTTCCATCAAATACCCATGTATAAGCGTATTATATGTAATGCTATCAGGAGTAACACCAATAGAAGCCATTTTTATTAAAAAATTAGCTGCATCTAAGGGTAATCCTGACCTACAATAGCCTTTAATAATAGTATTACAAGTCACAATCGTCGGGTCAATGCGTTTATAGACCATCTCATCCCATATCCTCAACGCCTCTACTACACGACCTTTGCTACAAAACCCATTTATTAAAATGCTGTACGTAATATGATTAGGAAAAATACTTTTTGATATCATATCATTCCATAAGTCAGTAGCTTTTTCCATCTCACCTTCTCTACAAAACCCATCAATCAAAGTATTATATGTTACAACATCCGGCTTTAAATTCCTCTGAAGCATCGTGTCAAACAAAGTCAACGCTTTGTTCATGTTGTGTTCCTTTGTATACCCATTAATAAGTGTTGTGAAGGTGTAAAAATCTGGATAAATGCCCCTCTCTACCATCTCATAGAAAAGTTTATCCGCTTCATAAAGCATCTTATTTTTGCATAATCCGTTCAGAAGAGTATTATATGTAACCACGTCCAAAACGCACCCCTGATCTACCATTTCATCCCGCATCTTCATTGCCTCTGATATCACACCATTCCTACAAAACACATTGATTAAAATTGTATATATAACATTATCCGGTACCAATCCGATACTTTTCATATCTCTAAAGTAAGCTAAAGCCCGGTCAAGATTCGCGTTTCTTGAAAACAACCCAATAAGAGAACTATAAGTAACAAAATCAGGAACAACATTTTTCCGTAACATTTCTCCAAACACACGTTCAGCTTCCACGACATTACTTTTTCTACAACACTCAACTAACAAAGTATTGTAAGTAGCAACATCAGGACTCAACCCATTTAGCACCATCTCATTTACAATCTCTTTAGCTCTCTCAAAACTCCCATTTCTACACACACCGTTTATAATAGCATTATAAGTATATAAGCCCGGTTCCAACCCCTTTTCTCGCATAGTTTTCATAAGTTCAAAAGCCTCATTAACAAGTCCTACACGAGAATAACCATTAATCAATGTATTATATGTCACGATATCCGGGAAAACACCCTTCACCTCATAATCCACCAAAAAAGCCTTAACATTATCAAACTTTCCCTCCTTACAAATCGCATTAACCATGATATTCATCGTAAAGACATTCACTTGCACACCACTAGAAACAACCTCATTGTAAACCTCCCAAGCTAAATCAACCCACCCGATTTTCACTAGCCCTCCAAGAAGACTATTACATCCGTTAAGCGGAACACAAAACCCCCTACTTCTAACTAATCGAAACGCCTCTACACCTTCTCGTAACTTGTTAGCTTGTACATAAGTTCGAATCAACAAATCGAAAACAAGAGGACTAGACCCACATTTATGAAAACTTGAAATCAAAGAATCCACAATCTCAGTTCTTGAAACCCCACTTTTCCTAATTAATCTAAGCAATAAAGCCTGTGCTTCGGATAACTTACGGTTTCTTACAAGTATATGAACTGATGCACTTAAAGAGAGTGATGAATGTTTAAATCTAGGGTGATGGGTGGTGAGTGTGTTAATAAATTGGTGACATATTTGGGGGTTATTACATGAACAGTGATAAATAATGTCTAAAAATGAAGATGGGGTCAACTGACAAAGGTAATCTTTAATGGAATTGAGGTTACCTTGTTTCAAATGAATCAAAATCTTCTCAGTTAAGAAGAATGTATCTGCTGCTTGTTGTTGTTGTTGGGGTCGGTGTGAAGTTGTTGGTGTGTATGTGGAAAGGGGTTTTAGAAGTGAATAGGAAGATGCAAGTCTTCTTGTTGTTGTTCGGAGGGATGATTTTGTTGGGGCTGCCATTGGGGAGTTTTTGGTGGCACTTCTGGTTCATTTACACTTCCAAACGACAGCTAGGTTTGGCTTTAACTTTTTAGGGGTGTTAATTTTGCGTGTTTAAAGAACGTAGCATGTATTTTTGATGTTGGGGGGCATTTTAGCTGGAAAATTATGTACAGATGGCGGAAAGATTTTAGGTTCAATGAAGTTCATTACTAAGCTTTACAAAAATGTTATCCTCATACTTTTAAAATATGCAATTGAAATACTCTACATCTAAATAACTGATTAACTTATTGCTTAACCTTTTGACTTTTAGTTATTAATGTCCACATCACCATTTTGTCCACCTTACCTGTCTACGTCATACCACGCAAATCAAAAAGTACACGTATTAGTTACTGTACTTTACAAGAATGTTCAATTTCGTTATCGAACTTTTACGAATATGTTCAATTTCATTATCGAACTTTCATAATATATACGATTGAGGTGGACAAGCCGGTGATATGTGATTTCACATAAGCAATTTTATCGATTATAGTCGGGACATACCCGGTTAAGAAGTGCAGTATTTTAATTGCATATTTTAAAAGTATGGTAACTCAGATGAACATTTTCGTAAAGTATAGTAACTTATTTGTCTATTAATCCGAAGATTTTTTGGTTAACATGTGAAAATATCGATGAATATAAGGAGTAATAAATAGAATTTATGTGTCAAAAATTGCATGATTAGTTCAAGTCACTGCAACATTACTCTACCTGGGTTGGATAAAAATGAAATGCTAAGTTTTGTATATATTTGTCTATTAACACGTTTGAGTTTGCGTCATCTGAATCTATTCTGCGAAGGTGGCCGATTGGACAATAAATTTGCAATGAGATCCAATTGCAATGCATGACGTCATCATATTATATGTATGCAAATATTTATTGTGTGTCTTTATTTGTATACTTATTAGGTTTGTAACTAGGAATCATGACGGTCAAATAGTATCTTTCCCCGATGATTATGTATTTTTTTTATTTAATTTCTCTATCTTGTGTGTGCCTATTTAAGGATGAGTCATTGTCTGTCTTGTACATAATCTTCTCGAAAGATAAAGTGTGTCTTATATCAACGATCTAAATACAAATAAGGTTGTTGTTGGAGGATCAAGGTCCGTGTTCTTAGGTGGTGGAAGCAAATTTTTTAAATGGATATGATTAATGGAATAAGGTTAGAACAAACAAGCCAACTTACATACCAGCAGGACCAATTGAGGCCGAACAAATACTAAAGTGCACTTGGACCCGTGTACTCTATGATTACTTGAATAAATTGTTACATTTTGTTTTGAGATATCAAAAAAGGAAATCACTGCACATTCATTTTTGGATGGATAGACTAAAGAATGCTAATTTACTACTTTTTCGCCCAGTTTTAGCTTCAAATTTACTTTGACTTCACATTTTCTGTTTTTCACATTTGAAGGTTGTTGATGGCAGACATATACTAGCTTTATCTTAATACCCTTTAAAAGTGTGCACACTTGTATGATGCTAAAATGAAGGAATGATACAAAAGAGCGACATTAGGGGAGCTAGATCCTATTGTTTTTGCAATCGAAGAATGCGGCTTTGAGGTTATCTTGTGTTCTTCTTCGCATGGATATAGGTCAATATGCACTACATTAGTTACATGCCAAACAGGTATAATGTATATAATCAGTTAATACTGGAAATGAGTAAAATAGGTTGAATGATTCAAAGATCACTCAAAATTTATTAAAATGCCAACAATGTTCTCGATCATTTTATTAAGATTTTTTTTCTTACTTTAGCAACATAGTTTTATTTAGAAAATCAAAACGAGTCGAAAAATGTAGCCTGGCCATCCCTACCTGACCCGCACATAAATTTTATAATTTGTAACTGTTAAAAAATCTATTTGACCACCACCCCACTATGCCCGTATCTGATACATAATTTGTTATACAAAGAATTCTAGAAACGTTCTTATGAGTGGTGTATGAGGGCAATGGTTAATGAAGGAAAAAGTAACTCAATCTTAGCCAATGGTGAAAGTGGGCAGGTAAAACCGAGACCGCTATAATGCCAATGCGATGTCTGACCTATTTTGGGGGTCGTAAAGACACCGAAGGACGGATGGTTGAACAACAATTCTTGAAGTAAGATGTCAAAATAACTCTATACCTCTTAAATTGTCTGTTGAGAATATTTCTTAACTCATTAGTTTATAAAATAATTCTTAGAGGTTACTTTTGTAAATTTGAATATATCATCTTTTAGTTAAGTAATCTTCAAGAGTTACATTTAACTTGTATGAATTTTGACATATTAGCATATTAGCACTCGATTGTGCCAAATCTTGAGTTTGAGTTCAATGACAGGGATCTTCTCCAGGGCGGTCCTGAACTTTTGGAGGTCATGTGCGAAACCTCGAGATGAGGCCCTACAAAATCGAAACAACAATTTAAAGATCTATTAACTTGCATAACCAAAAGCTCGAATTACATATATTTTTTCTATTTTAAGTAATAGAAGACAATACAATGAGAATGTGTATTCATCCATTTCCCTTGATTCTTTTTTGAAAAAATTTATCTCACGGTAATAAAGTATAAGAAGATTAATTATGTACTCATTATTAAATAAGTGTTAAAAGAGTGAATAAGAACGAAAGTGTTATAGAATGAAAAAAAAATGGTGAAGTTTATATAATGAATGGATCCATAAGCATCTTCGGTCGACAATATATTTATAATTTAATTTTAGAAATATAAGTTGAGAATATATATATATATATATATATATATATATATATATATATATATACACTTTTAAACGATAAACTTTATTTATATCGAAAGGATATCATATGAAAACTATAAAAATTGACATTCTTATAAAACAACTTCAAATAAAATTATATGATGTTAATATTCAAAACATGAACTTAATTTTTACGACTTCAACCCTTGTAACAAAACAAACCTAATATTCAAGAGGGCCCTCATTATAGAAAAAAAACACTCAATAACTAAACAAGAATCACTATAGACTCTTAAAAACAAATTATTTTGCATTTATAATTTTTGATCATCCTGGTTAAAATTTAACTATGAAACATAATATCTTTGCTTACCAAAAATTTTACTTACTAATGAAAAATGAGAGGTTATTACAAACAATAATGTAACACGGATTAAGATCTAATAAACTTTTCTTAATCAATGTCAAAAATTTATCATTTATGTGTGATTTTCGCAACTAATTAATATGGTGGTAATTTGTTTGATGGTTTTATTAATTTGGAGGCCCCAAATATTTTTGATATCTCGTGCGGAACATTAACAATAAAATTACTAGTACTAAGCCTAATTTTGAGGCCCTAAATGTTTCGGGGCCCTTTGCGGCTGCACCACTTGCACACCCTCAAAGACGGCACTGATCTTCTTGTAGACTTATACAAACTTATAAAGTATTCATGCGAAGAAATTTTGCACAACTAAACAACATAACCAAGTATGTATTGAGGTCTCTTTAAAGTTTTTGAATTACATAAAAAACATTCAAAATGTAACAAAACGATGACAAACTTACCTACACATGTAATGTTATTATTTCATATATTGTATCATTTATGCACATTAACGATGTCACAACCCACATTCATAAAATAAATCATACTACCAATTTTTACAATACGAATGAGCACACTACTATAAAGGTTTATGTAACATCCTATATACCGTGAACACAATATTGTCTGCTTTGACTGTAAATATACACCTTTATTTTTGGTGGCATGACGAAGACTTTCCAGGAGGTCTCCAATCCTAATACTACCGTCGCATAAGCAGGCTTAACTAGGGGTGAGTAACAAACCTGATTAACCGACCCATAACCAATATAACTAAAATAACCCCGACACAAAATGACTGAACCATTCGATAATCGATGGTTTGGTTTTAAATTTGTTGGTTAACCGAAATAGTGAGTTCAGTTTTGGTTGTACAGTGATAACCAAACCATATAAACCACCCCGCCTCAATGTTCTTATTATTAAAAAAATTGATATAATTTAGTGCCATTAATTATTAATTATTAATATTATGTAATGGCTTAAAAATGACCCCTTATCCCATCTGTTTTTTTCTCTCTCTCACTTTTCAAGATGACTATTTTTCTATCCAAAATTACCATACTACGACGGTTTCTTTTCCGTTTCTTCTTCAACTTCACTTTTCTCTTGTTCTTCCTTCTTTTTCATTCTGAAAACCATAGCCACTATATGACAATGACAAATTTAAACCGGCAACAGGCTACAAAGTTACAAAATACTTAACAGTATTGGTGGACGTTGGTATTAACGATATATTTACGGTTATATTGGAGTAATCCACACGGTGATCGACTGTAAACAATTAACGAATCTACCATTTTTTGGTCCTTAAAAACTGATGGTTAATCGTTTAACTGACCCAAATCTTACTTAAAAACTGATTGACCGACCCGACCCATTTTAACCGAAACGGGTCAATTTTCCATACGCAATTAACCGAAATTTCGGTTTTGGGTCATACCCGACCCAAACCCACCCATACTCATCTAATGGGATACGCAGTGTTTGTGGACTAGAAACTTGTTATGTCTAGTATACTTAAAGATTTACTTATGAACTTAACATCTCTCGTGTTCACAGTCTATGTAAAATTTACCTAAGGTGTTACAGTTTACAAATCAAATACACAACAATATGAATATTTATACGAACATTAGATTATCTTAAATTATTTTTTTTCTTATTTTTTGTTATATGAATCACGTCACTAACAACAAATTTTATGTCTAATTTCACAAATTTGGGGGTTTTAAACTAATTTCCTTAAGTATTTGATTTAATAACTAATTGAAAACTATTAAGTTCACCGTTATATACATTTAAATATTTTCACCGTATATATTTTGAATAATCACAAATACTTAGATTTAGTAATCATGTTTTTTTTAGTTCTTAGCTAACCTTTTTGTTGGTTAATATTAACAATTTATAATTGATATATTATGAATACGACAATATTTAGTCACAAAGTTCATTTTACCTCATGTTTTTAAAAATTAAATATCTCACAAACGGTGCCATAAAAATTAGCATTTTTCTCTCTTCGGTTAGACATCCTACAAGGTTTACTTTCGACGATTTTTTTTTCGTTTTCGGTGGGTTTTGTAAACAACTATCACATGTGATACCAATGACTATCACATTTGATACCAACGAGTATTACATGTGATACTGTTGAACCCTTAGTACTGGATCTAAATCGAACCGATCAAACAATTGAAAGCGCGGAATACAATCAATTGAACAATGCAAGTTAGCAATCACACGAAACTAGTCGATTAGCTTTTATATATATCAATCACAACGAATCAACCAAATACAATCAATACCTCACAAATAGCTTGAAAACTCTCTAGGTTCGTCAACTATAGAACTGAACCCGTAAGTCTCTATTTATAGCCAAACTCTAAACAACCTGCGACACAAGCTCTGTGTCGCCTAAACAGTGACATCAATTATATATATTTAAACAAATAACGTTTTATATCACTGAACAAATTATTACAAACTACTCATACCTAGATCAACTGACAGACATACAAAACATGTATCAACAAACTCCCCCGTGTCTTCAGCTTGGTCTTCAAAATTTCTTCATTCAGCCTCGGTCTTCTAACACTTCCAACTGGCAGGAAAATTTCCTTTAGCGTGTACTCCTTGAGCTATGCAAACGTTGACAACCTTTTGATATCTCATAGCTTCAGTCTTGAACTCTTGACGATAATCAATCTTCTTGACATGAAGAGCTTCAAGGTCTTTCTTTGTAAGGTTGATCAAGCTCAAAGGATCATACACTCTAATCTTCGATAGTTTGGCTTTCCATAAGTCTTCAGGCTCTGTATCGGAAATATAAACAATCTCTGCTTCGCCTGTATAACCGTCATATGTCCACAGTTGTAGTCTGCTCAAAAAGTCAACTGGGAGCTTCTCCAAAGGAATAAACTTTAAAGTCTTTGGAGATTTATATACAATCTTAACCCAGGGCTTGTTGGTAAACGGATGCATCTTGTTTCGGTAAATGTACCTTGTCCCCACATTTGATCTCAAAAGATAAAACACTTTAGTGTTGACCTCTTTCCTCAAAATTCTCTGTAATTGATTGGCTAACTCGTTGTTCGTGGGATTAATAATGTTCAGTTGCGCCAAGTGCACTATCTCACAATAAGGTAGTGTGCTTAACACTTTAAAATTCACGGTGAAATACTGTATCCCATCTTTCCTCTTGATAACGATCACTTTATTCACTTCATCAAACTTCCAACTAATAATTTGACCCTTATAGCGTTTGTTGTTGATTTTGTAGAACTTGCAAGTCTTTGAAAGATTTGGCTCAGCAGCAGTGGAAGTAGATGTTTCAGTCGTAGCCGGAGCAGGAGTGGAAGTTGCAGCTTGTTCTTCCTCAATAACTTCCTCTGTATCAGAAATCTCCATCTCCTCTCCCAAATTTACTTCGTCAGCATTCACGAAATCTTCGTGAACATTCTCTTCTTCAACATCAACCTCTTCCTTATCATAAACAAACTCCTCATTATCATTTTCTATATCTTCTTCATTTATTAGACTTTGTAGATACTCAAGATTGGCTTCAGAGTAATCTACATTTAGGGCAATTGGTTGTCCTGGTATTGGTGCAGAAGACGCGAAATAATCTAAAGAGATATTTTCATTGATAGAATCATTGTTTACATTATCATTGGGAGTCCTAGGTGATGTTTCTAAGGCACTAGGGCCCGACTCCCTCGTAACATTAGCTAGGGCTTCCAATTCTAAAATTCTACTTTCCAACTCTTGAAACCTAGCAGCAGAATTCTCCAACTCTGAAATTCTTGCAGCTTGAACTTCAATAACAGCGGCTTGATCAGCCAACTGCTTGTTCATTCTGTCAAGAAGAGCCATTATATGATCTAGCGTTGGCGGTTGTGGCTGAGAAGTTGGTGGAGCGGTAGAGCGAGCGCGATCTGAAGATGGCTCGTTGATGACAACTTGAGCGCGTTTTCGTTTTGTGATCGGAGGCTCTGGCTCATAATCTGAATCCGGGTCCTCACGAGGACGCTTGCCAGTATTCTTTGGTATGTGGACCCGTCCCTGACGTATACGACGCTGAATACGCTCATAACGTTTGCAATCGAGGTTATGCAGGCGGTCACATGTTCTGGCATCAGGGACATCCCCTTCAGAATCGGTTGGGGTGTCGTTCGGATCCACAGAGACAGTATCATCCGAGTCCGCATCAGCAGCATTCTCGTCAACTGTACCAAAATTTTCAATATCCACTAACACATTGTGCAGTGGCTCGGTCTCTCCTTCCTCAAAAATGGGAATATTTACAAAAGCCTCAGCATCGGAAGTTGGCGGCGGAGGAGCAACCGGATCTTCAAAATCATCATTAGCTGGAGTGACATAACCCTCATTCACTATATGGCCGAACAATGGCACATCTGGCAGAGCTGCAACTCCTTTACCATAAGAGCTGCAGATAGCAAAAATCCGCAAATTCATAGGCGTTTGGCGGAAGGTTGCGTCAGGATTCACCGGAAGATCCGGTAATAAATGGTTGATCAGCAACTGGATAAACCTTGGGTACATGTCCCATTTGTCATTATCAGCTTTGGCATTTTCCACCATTTCACGGAACAGATATCCGGAAAAATTGTACGGTTTATTGTAGACCAGGGCCTGCATGCCGGAGACTGTACGGTGACTGGCCACGTCAAAGCCTACTTTCCTCGCCGATTAACAGACTTTTATAACATGCATCAAAAACCGCCAGACCCTTGTGAGATGCCCCTTTCTGTACTGGTCTAAGGGTACACCAAGGTAACCCATACGTGTCATGCCACCAACAATGAAAACATTGGAAAATTGGGTGGGCATGTCCGGAGAATCATTAAAATGAAGAACTTCATGAAGCAGCTGCTCGGTTATAATAATTTCCCGATCAAAAACTCTGGATATAATCCGGGTATGGTCCAACTCGGTATTAACAACCGCATTCCTCCAAAAAGGACCAACATGGTCTCGGTAAATGGTTGGGGCAGCAGAGATAGTATGAAAAATCTTGGAACGTCTCAGAAACTGGATCATTGGGCGAAAAGGGACTGCTGAATCCCTGTCGTTTTTAAGAAAGACGACGGTGTTGTGACGAGGTTCGAGCAACCTCAAGAAAGCATCTTGTCCTGCCATTTCTAAGAAAACACAAGGAAAAACACTACAGAAGCGTTAAAAATGATTATTAAACAAGTTGTAGAGGCGACACATGGCGTGTGTCGCACAGATGAAGCGACATAGACCTTAGTGTCGCAAACAAAGAAGTTAATTGATTGAAATCAGGTAAGCGACACAAGCTCTTGTGTCGCAAAGCAAAGGTGCGACAGAAAAGGGTTGTGTCGCATTTGGCAATTATTTTGAAATTAATTAACTAAAACGATAGAAGGTCTTGTGTCGCAGAGTCGTAGCGACACAGATCTTAGTGTCGCAACCAAACACTTGTACGAAACAGGATTTTGATAGACAAGCGACACAATAGTTTGTGTCGCATAAAATGGCGACACAAACCTTAGTGTCGCACCCAAAGTCTGACATTAAATTGATTTGACAAATTCTGCGACACAACGGCTTGTGTCGCAGGTTGTGTCGCAAAGATGAACATCAAACCGTGCCCAGATCCCGATGGTCGAAAATTTTGGGGTTTTTGCAAACCAAAGCGACCACAAGATGCGTAGCATCATTAGGAACAACAAAATATCCGTTTTATCAAGTTAAGCACACACAAACACCTCAATTTAATCCCAAACCGAAACCCCTAAAAACCCGTGACTTTAATTCACTATTAAACGCAAAATACACGGTGAAAAAGGGAAAGATTTATACCACTAGATCGAGTAAAGTAAGAAGAATGAGATTGTATGGATTGATTGGAACAGAAAGCTCAGGAAATGAAAGTCAATCGAGAAAATCACACGGGTTTGCTTGTGTCGCTATATCGGGTGCTTGTATGGACCTTGGTGATTTTTCATTATGATTTCGATTTTCAGAGTTCGATACTCGATCTGATATTAATTTATAGACTTGAAGAAACTAACTAAACTACAAATAAATTAAGAGATAATACAAAAAGAAAATCGTTGATTCAATTTTACAATCAACGGAAACTTCATAGCATATTTTTGGTGACGGAAATGTTTAAGTCTGGTTAGGGATCATATCAGGATAACATGCAATTATTAGGAATAGTAAGTGTTATTTCGATTATCAGTATGTTTGTCCACTTTAAATTTACTTAGCATATTTAAATCACCTGTTATAAAGATTAGTTCAAGACGATTATTGATATTTTATCCATCTAAACATTTGTACTTAAGTATATGATTTCAACTCATAATGAGATGAACCACTTGTGTTATTATTAGCATGCATATTATATTATATAACTCACATTAAAATATACATTTGAAATCAAAACATGTTAGTATTTTCTATATAGAGGGTGAAGGTATGGACGTATCTTTAGAACCAAGTTAGCGGTGACAGGTCTATACTTTCGTATAACAGAGTCACATAAACAATAGTTCGGGTTGAACAAACACCAGTCTGAACGATTAAACTAGAGGGTACAGGTCTGTACTTTCGTACAACAGAGTACCATAGTTTAACACAAACCAGTATGAGGCAATCTTTGTATAACTTTGGTTTATACAGTAGTACAATATATTTTAGAATTTTAGGAATGCCATGTGTACATGATAGTTGTCTATAGCTTAACATAGACTACGCACCTAAGTTCTTTTCAAGAATATATTAGATGAAACCAGGTCTGTATTGACATACAATAGAGGAGACAACTAATATATTCCCCCAGATAACACCATACAAAGACCCTATATTTTAGATCATAACATGTTTATCATCCAAAAATTAAGACGAAGAGTCAAACTATTTCGGACATTTTTGCCCTTATTTCAAGTTAATGTCATACATATTAATACGTCTTTATATAAAATAATATGCATAGTTGAAAGTTAAGCTTATTAGTA
This sequence comes from Gnaphalium uliginosum, assembly GCA_963930675.1. Lineage (NCBI taxonomy): Eukaryota > Viridiplantae > Streptophyta > Magnoliopsida > Asterales > Asteraceae > Gnaphalium > Gnaphalium uliginosum. Next base: position 37,600,799 of record OZ005682.1, read on the forward strand.
ACTTTAGAACAAATGCCTACCAATACATCATTTGATGAAGCTAATATTTATAAAAGGTATTTCAAGTATGCTAGATAAATCTACTGACACATCAAAAATAAACCTTAAAATTCCATTTTATGCATGTCTCCTGATGTACTATCATTTCCCAATTGTTTACAGACACAATTCAACGTCTATTTTAGAAATGTTGCAACTATTGCGTTTCTTTAATACTAACAAGTATAAAGAGTGGCAGTTGCGTTTTTTTTTTTTATATTTACAAACACTCCAAGTCATAAATTAATTTTTAACAAAGAACCTCATCCCTATCATAGAGACAAGTTCATCAAATCGAGATCGTGAAAAGGCCTATGTAAAAAGATAGCGTTTTGCTTAGATGTATCGATTTGGACAAGGTCTATCAGGTGTTTCTCATAGCAATCCCGTATGAAATGAAACCAAAGTTCAATATGTTTAGTTTTTGGTGTTGTACGGGATTGCGTATGATAGAGATAGCAGCAGTATTATCAATATGGATAGGAGTTAAAGTTAAGAGTAACCCGTAATCGCGCATTTGATGCTAAATCCAGAGAACCTGAGAACAGCAACTTGCAGCAGCAATGTATTCAGCCTCAGCCGATGAAGTAGAGACTGTGGTTTGCTTTTTACAATGCCACGAGACTAAGCGACTGCCAAAGAACTGACATCCTCCAGTCGTAGACTTTTTGTCCACATTGCAACCACCGAAGTCTGAATCGGAGTAGGCAGTTAAAGCGAAGTTATCCTCGTTAGAATACTAGAGACCCAGAAATGGTCTAAATTTGAGGTAACTGAAGATTCGCTTAACCGCCTTCATATGAGAAACCTTCGGATTTGTTTGAAATCTTGAGTAGATAGCCACAACAAACATTATGTCGGGTCTTGATGCTGTGAGATACATCAGTGATCCTATCATTGACCGATAGTCTCGCTGATTTACGCCTTCTTCGTCTTCAGCCAAACCAAGTTTGTGATTTATGTCACTGGGAGTTCCAAAGGTCTTACAGTCGAGCAACTGATATTTTGTTAAGATGTCATTGACATATTTAGATTGATGAATGTACCTTTATCAGATTGCTCAACCTGTACACCTAAGAAGAATGTAAGTTCTCCCATTGCACTAATCTCAAACTTGTCCTTCATGATTTTCTCGAAGTCCTTACACAGCTTCTCATTGGTAGATCCAAAGATAATGTCGTCCACATATACCTGCACAAGTAACAAATCGTTTCCAACTTTTCTAATAAAAAGTGTGTTGTCAATCTGTCCTCGTGTGAATCCGTTAGCCAGCAGATGTTTCGACAACGTCTCGTACCACGCCCTTGGAGCTTGATGAAGTCCATACAGTGCTTTGTCTAGTTTGTAAACATAATCCGGATGCACCGAGTCTTCAAATCCAGGAGGTTGCTTGACATACACTTCTTCACTGACCTTTCCATAAAGAAACACGCTTTTTACGTCTAGCTGGTACACTCTAAATTTCTTGTATGAGGCGTAGGCAAGAAATATTCTGATCGATTCTAACCTTGCAACCGGAGCAAACACCTCATCATAATCGAGACCTTCTATTTGAGAGAAACCTTGTACCACTAGTCTAGCCTTGTTCCGTGGCACAATACCACGATCATCTTTCTTTGCTCGAAACACCTAACGCGTACCAATAGGGTGTTGTCCCTTCGGGAGCGGAACCAAACTCCAAACTTGTAGCTTTTGAAATTGATGAAGTTCATCCTGCATAGCCTCGACCCAATGAGAGTCGATTAATGCTTCCTTCACATTTTTCGGTTCAATCTGAGATAGAAAACCTGATTCCATCTCAGCTACAAGGTAAGAAGAAGAGTCGGATGTAGTGGCCTTAACATGATGTCTTGTTTGTACACCTTTAGACAACTCACCAATAATATTATCAGTCGGATGAGATGTGTGTACTCGTTGCTGTGGAATCTGTGGTGGCACAACCTCAGAATCCAAGTTGTTTAAATCTCCCTCAACTACATTAATTTCAAGCGATTGGACAACTTCATCAGATTTATCCTCAGTTTCATCACGGATAAACCCGGCATCTCAGGATTAGATTGTTGAATAGATACACTAGTAGCTGTTCCAGATGTGGAAGGGGTATCATTGTCTGAGGGTGGTGTGTTAGTAGGAATAGATACATCCTGAAACATATCAATTCCATGCAGTAGAGTCACCACCTGATCAACATTATCATCCATAGATAGATGAAGTAAGTCAAACAATTCATCATATTTAAACAATGAGTAATGTCCCGTGCTTTGAGGAGATTCAGTATATCGTAAGCATTTAACTTCATAGTGCTCCTCAATCTTCTTCGTTGATTTATTATAAACTCTCTTATTAGGAGAATTAACAGAATAACCCAAGAAGAAACCATCACTTGATTTTTCACCGAACTTGGCAACTCGTTCGCGTGTGTTCATGATGATGCAGGGACACCCGAAAGGTTCAAGAAACTGCAAGTTTGGTTTACGATTATTAAATAGCTCATAACATGTCTTATTTCGTTTCTTCACCGTCAAAACCCTGTTGAGAACATAACAGGCTGTATTAACCGCCTCTGCCCAAAAAGTGATAGGCAATTTTGAGTCTGAGAGCATGGTTCGTGCAGCCTCTATGAGAGTCCTATTCTTTCTTTCAGCGACTCCATTTTGTTGTGGAGTTCTTGCGGCACTGAATTGATGATTTATTCCTTTCTTCAAACAGTACATCTCTAATGTTTTGTTCTTGAATTCAGTTCCATTATCACTCCGCAGTTTCTTTATCTTCAGATTGCATAAGTTCTCCAGTTTGTCAAACAGATAAATTAAAATGTCAGGCACCTCATCTTTAGAAGAAATGAAGTAAACCCAAGAAAATCGAGAATAGTCGTCAGTCACTACCAAGCAGTAATAACTTCCGCCTATACTCCGTTTGCTCACTGGTCCGAAAAGATCCATATGCAATAACTCAAGAGGTGTTTCATTGGAATTCACTAACTTAGACTTGTGGAATTTTTTTTGTTGTTTCCCTTTGAGACAGGAAACACAGTTATCATTTAATCCAAAAGATTGTTTAGGAACGCCTAACACGAGATCATGTTTCACAAGATAATTCATCTTGCGAAAATGAAGATGTCCCATTCGTCTGTGCCACATTAGTGAATCCTTTTCATCAGCTTTAGACAATAGACATGTATGCTCTCTGTGGATGTAACGGTACGCATATTAAGTACATACATGTCCTTTGTCCTTCGTGCTCTCATTAGCACCCATTCCTCGGGAATCACGAATCCCGGCTTCAGAATCAAGCATTCTACATCAGTAAATGCTGTAATATACTTCTTGTCACACATTTGACAAACACTGAGCAAGTTGTGATTCAGCTGTTCAACAAAATTCACTTTTTCAAAGCTCACTTGCCCATTTGTGAGTGTTCCTTGACCAGTAATCTCTCCACCCTTATCACCCGCAAATACAACATAACCCTCTTTATATGGCTTCAAATTAGAAAGTAGGGCTAAGTTGCCAGTCATGTGCCGTGAGCAGCCGCTATCGATATACCATTTACTATTTTTCACTTCCTCGGACTGCTGCAGACACAAAATGCAAGAATGGATTAGTTAGTAGTGGAGACCCAAGCCTTTACAGACTTGGGTCTTCCAAGGTCATCTACAATAACAACATCAGTTAAAACTTTATCTTTTAACAAATCAGTGGTGTTTCCTGATGTGTTATTGTAGGATGACAGGTCATTGGTTGACCTTTTAATCTGCCAAACCTGTCTAGGTTTGGGTGGTTGCTTATCTATAGGATTGTGCTGTTTGACACTAGGTTTACTGGGCACAATCTTATTGACTTTCTTGACATGTAAGGGAGATGATGAGCTACGCCTCGATTGAGATTTATTAAATGAATTTCTATATAAAGAATTTCGTGGCGTGGATCTCCCAAATCGTTGTCTAGAAAGCAACGGACAAACATTAATGATATGACCTTGTTTCCTACAATATAAACAAGATCGTCTTTCAACAAATGGTTGAGGTTGAGGATGAAGCACTGGAGGTTGTTTAAATGAAGCATTAACAGAACATGCAGATTTGTGTGTACACGATGAGTTAGATGCTGGTGAGGATGTTGATGGTTTATCCGAAACATCAACCGGTTTAGAAGATTTTTCAGGTGATTTGTTCTTTTTATCAATTTTTAAAATCTTCTTTTGAGGCTCAGTCGTAGCTTTGCCTTTTCCTTGAAAATCCATGTCACTTAATTCAGTGGTTATAATATGATTTTCAGGCTTAACATTTTCTTTTTTAATCTTCACATTAACTTCCTCAGTCAAATCCTCAACTTCAACTACTTCATGTTCACTAAATGGGGTTGTAATCTTGATCTTAACAAATTCAGATTTCGTAACAGGCACAGGCTTAGTTTCATCAGGTTTTACAGATTCATTAGCAGTAGTTTGTTCAGATTTAGACTCAACAATTTGCTTAGAATCCTTAACTGGCTCATTAACAAATTTCATGACTTCCTTTAAAAAGGAAGGCACAAAGTCTTTGGCTTCATCCTTTGAAGGCATAGGTGGATAGTTTATAGGAGGTGGTACTTGGTGATAACCAGGGCCAGCCTTGCTTTTGGTATCATACCTTTGCCCTTGAAGAATTTCATCAAAGACAAGTGAGGACGTTGAGAAATTAGAAAGTTTTCTCTTAAGGTTAATTATTTCTGACTGTGAGTCAGTAAGTTCCTTTCTAAGATCAGCTAGTAATTTAAGATAACTGTCAATTGCATCTTGTTGACTAAATTTTTTAGCTTTTAGTTCCTTTCGGTCAGAAAATGCAGCATCTAGTTTCTTATCAAAAGCTTTTTCATTATCTTTTAGGATCTTATTAGCCTTAGCAAGTTTTTCTAATTCAGTATTCAGGCGTTGGTTATCCTCAGAGTATCTGTTAATTTTACCATTTAATTTAATGCATGATATACAAGAGAATGGTTCTTCAATGGGTACCTCATGCACACTGGAGATTTCAGCCATAAGAGCACTGTTTTGATCATCATTTGCTTCTTCAGTCCAATCTGTCACACCCCGCTAAAGGGGAAACACGAGGTGTAACAGCTGAGGAATTCACAACACAAAAGATATAGTAACAATACCTTAAATTAAAAAGTCGCCCTAAGGCAATTAACAATACATTAGTTTGTTTGTGGTTACAAAAGTACTGTTACAACAAGATTATAAAAGTTTCCTTCAAAATGTCCATGATTTAAAGCTTGAATAACATGATCCCATGCATTTACCCACATATGATCCAATCTTACCGGCGTTCTCCTAAAAAGCATGACAAAACAAAAGGGTCAACTATGACCATAGTTGGTGAGTTCAAAGTTTGTAACTGTTAAACCAAAGATGTGTCCAATCGGGGACATAAGTGAGGGTATAGCCGTCCAATCGGGGACGCTATCAACCATGTGTTCGTCCAATCGGGCACGTAAGTATAATGAGCATTTGGTTGTTAGATGTTGATGTAAATAAACATGTGGTAATAAAGAGAGAGATGTTCAAGCCTTGAGACCACTACTAATCCGATTATCCGACCGAGGTTTGCCCCAAATGCGCCATGTTCTTCAACCAACATGGGTAATGGCGATATTATGCACCCACGTTGAAGTGTGAGTGAGAGACGGTCTACCCTAAATAGCATGCTACCCATAATATCTACGGCTCGTCGCTACGAGTTAGTTAGTAGTGAATGAGTTGCCGGGGACTTTATACAAGAATTCTCAACCTTAACATAATGACATACCACAGTTTGCGTAAAACAGTTCAAAAACAGTTGATAACATGTAAAAGTGCAACCAAAAGTTTAATGTAAATTCATGCTTTTCAGCCCCAAAACAGAAATCAGAAAAGGGGGACAGTGAACTCACCTGAGTATGATAAGCAACTAGCAAATAAACGAGCGAAGTGAGTATCCAAGTGCAACCTCCTAACGCCCTAAACGTATGAGGTTGTGTGTGTAAGTAGATGTCTCAAAAACCATCTATGTAAGTGGGAGGTTAACGTCCACTTATGTAATGTTCACTCAATTAGAGATGTTAATTTGTTCAGTTATCGTTTGTGCTTAGAAAATATGTACGGCACGTTGGTGATATTTTGTGAAAACATTGATTTGATAAATTATGTTACGCATTTTCTACTTTCCGGTTATGGTTAATTGATTAGTGCGACAAGGGGTGAAGCCCATTAATGACGGGGGTCCGGGGGCAGCGCCCCTGGTAGCGGGGTCCAAGGGGCAGAGCCCCTGGCTGGGGTCGAGCTTGGAAAATTTTTATTTATGCTTATATTGCTTTAATAAAATCGTATAGATTCTGTGTTTTTAGCGACACTGGGTTAGTGTCGCTATATGCGACACTAAGGTATTATGCGACACTAAGGCTTGTGTCACTAATGTGTCGATTCGGGTGTTATGGCGACACAAAGACTTGTGTCGCTAATGTGACGATTCGAGTGTTATGGCGACACAAAGGCTTGTTTCGCTAATGTGACGATTCGGGTGTTATGGCGACACAAAGGCTTGTGTCGCTAATGTGACGATTCGGGTGTTATGGCGACACAAAGGCTTGTGTCGCAGACTACTGACCTTCTGCGACACAGAGGCCTGAAACAGGTCAATTTTGTAAATTTTATTTCGTATTCCAAATGTTCAAATAAAAATTCAAAAAAAATCTATGTTGTTCCTTAGTATGTTAGCTCCTTAAAATAATTTTTACAGAATTATTGGGTATTCCTAAGTATTTTTAAAAATTCCGTTTGTTCCCTGTGGTAAGAAAGTGACCAATCCGGATACATGCAACAAGATCGGATTTCTGGGCAAAATCTGCACATTTACCGAAAAAGTTATCTAAACTACATTTGTACCTAACAAAATTTGTGAAATTTTAGCGGTAGTTTCATGTCAGTTGGAGGTGTATATCTCGAGTTATGATTAAAACAAGAAAGATGAATTTTCTGAGTTTTTGGACAGCCCGTATACATGTTTTTGTAAAAATCATTTCGGGTATCAAACGAACTCCAAAATTGTGAAACCACTTGGAAATGAAAGCTAACTTCTTAAACTTAATTTTTGTCTTTTGAATCGTCCATTTTGGTTAAGTTTTGAGGGAGAAACAACCTCTCAAAGTCAGATCATTTTTCCGATCAGCTTGCATGTGACGTTTTTGACACTTTTAACCATGAAAAACGAGTTTTATGTTATGATTTGGACATTTCCTTGTTAAGTGAACTTTATAACCTTTTTATAAGAGTATTACAAGTAAATTTTGAAGAGTTTGAAGTTCTTACAATGTTTGTGCAACCGAAAGAGGAGAAAGGAAGCTAGTTTTCCCGTTTCGTGCTATTTTCCGAATGGCGGCTTAGGGTGGTTGGATGGCGGCCTTGTGGTGGCTGGAGGGAGGTGTTAGGTGGCTGTGGTGGTGGTGATGAAGTCTGATTGCTGAGAAATTAGAGTGTGTGTGTGTGTGTGTGTTGAGTGAAAAATGAGAGAATGAAGGGAATTAGGCTTATATATACATGGGCTAACTCCATGGGCTTTGGGCTCCCCTCTCTTGGGCCGAGTTGGGCCTTTGGCCGTGGGTCTAGGCCTGACCCTTCCATGGGTTGGGCTCGTGACTCGCTTCTTGATTTCGTGTTACGTTTTTCGTTCGTTTACACGTAAATTTCGCGGTTTAAAAGTTAATAATTTACGTTATGTGTTCGTGCACAATTATATTTGTGAATGATATTCGGGATGACTAAATATTCTAAAATACTTAAGTTGAGTTACAAAAATATATTTTGGTTTCGCTCGGGCGTCGGGCTCGGTTTGCACGTTTTTGTCGCATTTGTTACGTTTTGAGCCAAACGTCTAGGTTTTTCGCGTACTATTATATTAAGATAATAATATAAGTGCAAATAACTACTATTTACTTATTAAAATAGATTTACGTTATTTAGAAAGAGTTATCACCAACGTCGTATGATTGTAGGACTTCGTCCAATTCGCAGTTGTATGATTTTAACCGATTGTTAACGTGTGCACGTAATCGCATGAAATGTCACATATATTTAGATTAACTAATGCTAAACACACGTATTACTTATGGTCTAGGCAATAATTACAGCCCTAGATTGGTAGGTGTCACACAATCATACGCCTCTTCATTTTGAATAAGAAGAGCATTTGAAACAAGCGTTTTTTCAGGAGTCCTCGGAGATGGTCTTGTGTAGGCAGATGGTTTTGAGAAGCCAGAAGCAGGATGCTTTGCCTTCTCACATTCCCTAGCGAAGTGCCCAAGATTTTGGCAGTTGTATCACTTCACCTTACTTTTATCAAAACCCAGACCGGAATCACTATCATCATCCAGATTCTTTCTCCCGGTTTTGTTTAAATATTTCTTTGCTCTCCTGGTTAGCATAGCAAAGTTCCAACGCAGATCCATCCTTTCAAGATCATCCGGATCTATCTGTTCAAAGTCCCTCTCAGTAAGATCAATTGTGCTTGTCTTCTTTGAAAGAAACTGTCATAAGCACTGAGAAATGCTTGAAAAACAGCAGCATTCTCTTCAGTATCGGGTGAAACTGGAGTATTTGAAAAGTAAAATGCTCTTCCAACTGAAGGTGTAGCTGATTTAGTAGATGATGCAGAAGCCACACCAGATCCACTAGATAATAATGCAACACCCGTAGTGGGAGACGAACTACCGTACAAGCTTGGATCTTGAACCTGTGCACTCAACATCGAAATCCGGATCTTTTCTGCCACATTCATAAACTGATTCTTGATCAAGATTGTTAGCAATGATGCAAAAGACAACACTAGGTTTAAAATTGGATCTTCGTGATAAAATATTGAAAAAGGTAAGAGCTTTTTGTGGTTTTAGATTAGGGTTAACGTTGAAAAAATAAGAGGGTGTTTGGGATTGAGTTTAGAAATAGATTTTTAGATTTTTACTTTCTCAAATCACAAATAATCTAATTTATAGTGTTTGGTAAAAAAAGGGTGAAAATTGCTTATATACGTTTTCAGGATGTCAAAACATGAAAATTGAGAAGTAAGTTTCCCTTACTGTTTCAGAACGCGGTTATCAAAAATTAAAATCCGCGCTTTATTTTTACCTAAATACCCCTATAAAAACCCTTTTCACTTAGAGCCTATGAACTCACCGCCCCTTTCTTCTCTCTATGCCTTCTCCGTATCCATTCTTCAACTCATCATTTGAGGTAAAGATTCTTATTTTTTATTTTTTTAATACTTTTCAATCAAGAGTGATTGTGATAAAATTTGCATGTAAGTTACTCATATGAAACTCAAGTCAACATTGTGATAGCATCTATGGCAATTCACAATTATATAAGGATGAAAGGTCAACTTGACGAAGCATTTGACAAGGCGCAACAAGAAACTTACCATCCAACTCGGAATATTGATAATGGATCGTCCACTTGTGCTAATGGAACACAAGATATGAGTACACGTCGAAGGAATGATGATCTATATATGAAATTGGTTAGAGATAGGATTGCGAGAGATCTTATTCAATCCAAATAAAAGCTATATAACGTATTGTTAGCAGTACTGGAATTTTATATCGTCATCATCAATTTAATTTACTTGTGGTCTTATTATGAATAAATATTAATTATTAATGTTAAAGTTAAAGTTTTTTATGTTATTCAAATATCTTGTGATAACAAGGGGTTGTAATTATAAATCAGTAATGTATGGGAGTGTCCTTTTTGGTAATTTCACTTGTTAAGTTACCCAATAATTTAATTTGCCAAACACTTAAAAAACTGTTTATTTGATTATTGTGATATTAAAAAGAATAATCAAATCCAAACACTATCTAAGTAATATGTGATGGGGATATTGATGAAACCAGGGTTTTGAAATTAGGGTTTTGAAATTAGGGTTTTGTCCCAATTGGGTAAAGAAAAAAGGTAAATGAGATGTGAAATCTTGTTCTTCTTGTTTAATGGGTGCAGAGGAATGATCGAAGACTGATGATAAAGATTTGAACTTGATGATAAAATGATTTGGGTTTTGTTACCAATCCATTTTTTTGTTAAAAACCAACAAAACGTGTCTGCAAATTCTTTGCAGCTGCAACGCTAAAAGAAAGGGGAAATCTTGGAAGTGAGTTTGTGGGCTTTAGTGAATCTGGATTTATCTCTGGGCCTATGATGATGGATTTTGAACTTTGGATGTGGGTATGTAGTTATACACTTGATTAGGCATGAACAAAATCCGGTTTCCCGGAAAACCGGTTCGGGTTGAAAAACCGGACCGGTTTTTTTTCGAAAGTCAAAAACCGGTTTTTACAAAAACCGGGTTGGAACCGAACTGGTTTGAGGGGGAGAAAAACCCTAATCGGTTGTAACCGGTTTGGACCGGGTTGAAACCGATTGGGGTTCAAAAACCGGTTTCAAACCGGTTTTCCTATATAATTCGGGTTTTTTTCGAGCGTTGAGCGTTTTAGGGAAAATAGACGTATTCTTCAAATTTTTTCCGATAGAATGCTAGTACATTATGAATGGTAACATAACCTAACAATAACTTAAAACAAAGTTTTCTAAATCTTAATAAAAATATTATTGAAACCAATAATTCTATATAATTCAATCTTATTCGAGCGTTAAGCGTTTTAGGGAAAACTAACGTATTCTTCAAAATTTTTCCGATAGAATGCTAGTACATTATGAATGGAAACATAATCTAACAATAACTTAAAACAAAGTCTTCTAAATCTTCATAAAAATATTATTGAAACCAATAATTCTATATAATTCAATCTTATTCGAGCGTTAAGCGTTTTAGGGAAACCAACGTATTCTTCAAATTTTTTCCGATAGAATGCTAGTACATTATGAATGGAAACATAACCTAACAATAACTTAAAAGTCTTCTAAATCTTCATAAAAATATTATTGAAACCAATAATTCTATATAATTCAATCTTATTCGAGCGTTAAGCGTTTTAGGGAAAACCAACGTATTATTCAAATTTTTTCCGATAGAATGCTAGTACATTATGAATGGAAACATAACCTAACAATAACTTAAAACAAAGTCTTCTAAATCATCATAAAAATATTATTGAAACCAATAATTCTTCATAATCTTCAAAAATCTTCAACTTTTATTAATCTTCTATTCTTCTAACATCTTCAATTTGGGTCGTCTTTAAAAGTCGAAATCTTCTTCGGAGGAAGCCTCTCGCGAAGCTTGATTGAGAGCAATTTCTTCATCGGAAAGTGATATTGCCATACCCGCTTCCACCTCGATATCGTGTATATCTCCTTCGTATTCCAATTCACCTTCAAGACTTGAAACGTTTTGTATACGTTCCGCAGCGTCTAAGTGATCCTTCAAGCATATACACATCTCTAATGAGGCCGGTGTGAGTCTTGTTCTTCGTATGGATAGTACCCTGCCACTAAGAGAAAAAGCGGATTCCGAAGCTACCGTAGAAGCTTGGACGGTTTGTGAATCTCGGGCCATGATAGTTAGAATGGGGAATTGACATTCCCTCCCTTTCCACCAAGCCAAAATATCAAAATGTGCGAATTCTTCGGATCCCATTGAGGCTAAAAATTCCGTTCCGGTATATCTCCCATATTCGCTAGTGGCCCTTTGGTCACCATCACCCCTTGCCCGTTTTTGGTTTTCTTGTCTTAAACTATTATATAAATTAATCATTGGATCTTTCGAAGAAGATGATGAAGCAAACATTGTGGAAGCCGAAGTTGAAGAAACCATTGTTGTTGAACTATATTTTTGAAAATAATGACCAAATAAATCTTTAAAAGATTTGTTAAAATAGTCTTTTGTATTTTGTGAAAAAAATGGATCCTCATCATTCAAATCCAAATCGTTACAAATGTTATCGATAAGTACTTCCACCCCGGAAATGTTCAAACATGGGTTTAACGCGGCGGCACAACTAATTACCGGTGGCATTTCTTTAAAATATTTTCTTAGTTTTGCTTTCATGGGAGCCACCATTATTGCATATACATTACCACAAAATTCGTATTTGCTTAGTTTTGAACTCATTAAAAATATTTGATTAAGTACCAAATGACTTGTGGGATAATAAACACCTGATAATAAAGTAGTTGCGGTCTTAAAAACTTTGAGCAATTCGGTTAGCTTTTGAATAACCTCCCAATAGTCGGAGGAAAATGATGTTGCAAGACCTTTTTGAACAAGTTGATCATGAAAAATGTATAAAATGTCGCGTTGCCGTAAACCACACATAAACATGTTGTAAGTCGAATTCCATCTTACGCGCATATCCCAATTAGGGGTTAAAAAGATGGAATCCGTTTCCTTACATAATCTCATATAATGTTTGTATCTAGCCTTACCCGAACAAAATATATCTTGTAACTTAATTTTATACGCGTTTTTTACTACGCTTATTTCTTGAACCGCTAGTCCGTCTTGCACAACCAAGTTAATGATGTGTGCAACACATCTATTATGGTAGAAAATGTCTTTCAAAGGTGGTTCGTATTTTAGTATTAACCTTTGAACGGCGTTTGTATTATTAGTCGCGTTATCAAACGAGATTGAAAAAACCTTTTGTTCTATTTTAAACATTTTCATTACGTCTCGTAACATGTAAAATAAGTTTTTACCCGTGTGAAGATAGTCAAAGTTTTCAAAAGCAATGGTACGTTTCATCATTTGTCAAGTTGCGGGATCAACCCAATGTGCGGTAACACAAAGGTACGAACCGGAAAAACCATGAGGAGCCGACCAAACATCGGTTGTTAAAGATACATTTGTATTTAAGTTTTCAAAATCGATTATTAGTTGACTTTTAGCATTTTTCCACAATTTAAGAGCATCACGTCTAAGAGTAAGACGACTTACAAAATTATATCGCGGTTGAAGAGTATTTTGAATGACCCTAGTAAGCCGAGGGTTGTCGAAGTGATTGAACGACAAAGCTTCTTGAATCACAAAGCCGGCAAATGCTTCTCCACACCGCTCCGCTTCGTATGTAAAAATACCCCCATCCCGTAAAATAGTTGCTTGACTCGACTCGGGATTACTTTTGACTCCATCACATTACTTTGTAGCATGTGATTTCAAAGTAGAGTTGGAGTCGGCTTTCAAAAATTTCCTGCAACGTTTACAAAATGCCTTAGTGGAACCATCCGACAATAACACTTTGTCGTAATTACACCAAATCTCGGGATTTCGTTTGGTTACCAAAACTTGAACAATAGTTGGTGCATTTGAAGAACCAACACCGACGGAAGTTGAAGAAGATTGAGTGGTCATTTTGATAGCGTTTCGAGAGCGTTTTGAGAGGAGTAGAGAATTTTTTGAGAGTTTCGTACGTAAATCGTAAGCGTTTTGAGTGTTTAAATACTAGAATTAGCAAGATTGAGTGTTGTGAATAAACCAAACCCAAGGTATCTATTTATACTAGTTTTAGGATGGCAAAATGGTAAAAAAAACAAAAAAAATAGTCAAAAACGCTTAGAGACGGCTAGTTTTTCGAACAGCTCAAAAACCGGTTCCAAACCGATTTTTATAACCGGTTTTCCAAACCGGTTCGGGTAAAACCGGTTACAAACCGGTTTGCTAACGGATTTATTCAAACCGGCGGTTTTTATAAAAACCGAACCGGTTTTTATAAAAACCGGTTTCAACCGGTTTCGGGTTCGGTTTTTTTCGGTTTCGGGTCGGGACCCGGTTTTTTTGGTCAACTTTACACTTGATAGATATTACATTTTACATATCTTAAATCTTTAATATGATATACGATTCATCTTTACAATGTCATCATTCAAAATTGATATCCAATTAAGTGATTAGGTCCCCCTATTTACTTATCTTTTTTGTTATTGAAGGTTTATAAAAATTGTGTTGTATTTATAACTAATACAAAAATATATAAGAATACAATAATAAAATATTTCGGACATTCTATAACTTCTATGTATTTGTAATACAATATGTATTATTAAATTTTTTTTATTTAGAATACATGGATATGTATTATTAGCTAATTAGAAATTGTATAAGCATGTTAATTGTTATAATGACATTGTAACATAAAATAATTATTTAAAACAAAAATATGTTGGCAGAACAATAATACTCATCTAGGAAGTTTTAAAAAATATCAAACATTTATTACAAAATTATTAATCTAAGAACTATCTAAAATCAACCGCATTAATACTTTTAAATAAAATTTTAAGGTAATAAATTTATTAACAATTATTATTCTACATTAAATATATATATATATATATATATATATATATATAAGGTATGAAAAAAAAAACATTTCTATTGGTGTTTAAAACTTACTAAAAATATTTCTATTTCTGTAGCAAAATATGCCTAAAATGCATTCAATATACGATTTTTAGAACTTAAATAAACACAATATAAAATTTTAAAGTTTGCCACAATTAACTGTAAAATGTGTAACACTTAATAAATTCTGAAATCAAAAATGTTTTTAAATTTGGTGAAAGTAATGAACCGATATTCAAGTCTTTAATATTTCATAATATAATATCTTTAATATATATACTTTTCATAATCAAAATGATAATTACTAATTAAATTTCTAATTTTTATTATATATAGTGAATTTATCCATCAAAAATAGGTATACAGATATCTCAACGACTATGGGTGTTTAACTGATCGTGTTTCGGGTTAATAGAGTTATTTGATTTAGTTTATTCAGCTTTTGGTCAACTCTTAATCCACTTGAGACGCAATTAAAATTATATGTCACCCAATCCAAACCAACCAAATAAGAGTTTGGGTTATTCGGTTGGATTTCGATTTAGCCAAATAAAATTCTTAAATTATGATTTAGATAATTAAGAAAATTGAATTGTCCAAATACTAAGTAAAAGCATTTTAATTATTTATATCGGGTCATTTGGATAAATTATCACTTTTCTTGATGATGTCAATTTCTCGTGATTTAGTTGCGGCCGTCCATCGGACGGGTATAAAAACTAGTGATTTATATAAAGTTATTAATGTTATATTGTTAAGTTTACAATTGTTAAGTTTACACTTTGTTCAACACGCGAAAATATAAGATTTTATCTTATTTAGGATATATGCATTGTTTGAATCGGTTTCAATCTGAACCGAACCGAATAATTCGAACTCAAATAATCCGAATCTAATTCAGTTTAATTTATTGAAAATAATAAATTAAAAAAATCTGAATAACCCAAAACCCACGATTACACTGAACAAGGGTTGTTAATCATTCAATTTTCATGGTTATGAAAGTTATTGACAGAATGCAAGTAACATGAATTTTATTTAAATATCATTAATATTCATTTATAGTCATAATAAATAAGAAATGTTTAAATTGATGTTCGATCATCCATTTAGAACATATTTGGATATACTAAAAATTTGGACTAAGACAACTTTAGTTGATTATATTTTTTGCGTTAATTCTTAGTTACTTGTATAAATAATAATAACTTAGACTATGATGACATAAATTGAATAAAATAATAATATAACAAATTCCTAATACCTAGTTAAAAAAGGAAAAATAAAAATAAAAAAGAAGATAGCCTCTTCGGTTAGTCGATGAAGGGGACGGAGTGGTTACGGGGTCCATTTGCATTTTTTTTCAAAACCCGCTGTTGGAAACCAGAATAAAAAAAATTAAAAATATATCCGTTTTATAACGGATATATACCCTTTTTTTTAAAAAAAAATAATTTTTTTACTCATTTTTTTCAATCCTAATTCCTATATAAATGCATACTACATTATTCCACACTACAAATCAATCTTCTTTCTCATACAAATCAACCTTCTTTCTCATCCAAATTATCATTCTTTCACTTTCAATTTACAAAAAATGTCTAAACCCAACAACAACGATTTCTATCAAAATTTACTCAACAATCTCATTTACCCCAATTCACCAGCTAACTCATCTTCGGCAACTACCTCCAACAATTCACCAACCGATTTCGCTTCATATCAATCCCAACCCCTACCATGGTATCCCCACAACCACAACCACAATACGGTTACCAACCATACCAACAACCACAATACGGCTACCAACCACCACCACAATACAGTTTCCAAGCATACTCTCAATCACAATTCGGCCAACACTCGCACTCACAACCCAAAACTCTTTTCCAAACACAACCCGAAACCCAAAATGACGTAGGATCCGAAGACGAACACGAGCACGAGGTTAATGTCAAGGGTAAAAAAAAGAGCACAAAAAAGATGGACGGACTATGAAGTCAAAACATTGGCCGAGCGATGGGTCGACAATTCCCAAAACCATGTCGAAGGAAATTCGAAAGCCGATTCACAATTTTGGAACAAAATAGTCCAAGATTACAATCAGTTTCTTGATGTGAAACGCACAAAAATTCAACAAACCGGTAAATGGAATAAAGTTAGATCCGACGTCAAGAAATTTATCGGCATCTACAAAAAGTACAACGAGTCTCGGCTAAGCGGGTACCAAGACGAGGACGTTATTAGGGTGGCGAAAGAACACTTCAAACAACAAGTGGAAAGAAGCTTTATTTACGAGCAAGCGTTCCACGTAGTCAAATATATCCCGAAGTTCTATGCCGATCAGGGTATTACATACAACAAACGCGCGTTCCAAGAAGACGACGTACCAAGTAATTTAGCCGAGGACGATACCACCGATAAACCGAACCCCGGACCTTGCGACCAACATGCAACGGTTATTCCAAAACGACCAGATTCGTCGTCCATCCGGTTGTGCCACAAGTCGGAAAAGTCAACGAAGTTCGAGTTCTTTGGATGCAACATCTTCAAGAAATTCGAGCGACGCGACCCGTGAGGCCATTTTGGAATCCGCAAGAATCCAACAACAAACTTTGAAAACTATTCAAGAAGCGACGCAACAAAAAATGGAGTTTGATTAGCAATAAATGGTACTGAAACAGTGAAAATTTATCCAACGGCCTATATCGTCTCACTGGGGACAATACGAAGTTGCAATGTTTGAAGAAACTAGGAAAAATATGATCAAGAAGTATCAAGAAGATTTCAAAATGATGTTCGGAAAGGATATACGACAAAGTGGGTTCTCCGACAGCGACTAGATTTGTATTTTAGAATTATCGTAATATTATTTTAATTATCGTAATGTTATTTTTTTAATGATCGTAAGTTTTTTTTTATATTTATTTATTGTAATGTTTTTATTTTAATTAATATAATGTTTTTTAATTTTAATGAAAGAGTTTTAATTTAATTTGTGTTTTAAAACTTAAAATTAGTCAGTGTGTCCCAGAAATTAAACTGATGAAAGCACTGTTGGCAGTGTCTAATCAGTCTTTCATCAGTTTTAAGTGTGCTGACGTGGCACTGAGCTGACAAAATTAAATAAAGAAGTGAAAATAGGATGGTTCGGAATGATCTAAGTATGTTTGCTTTAAAACTAAATACCACTTTAATAATAGGGAAATTAAACAAAATGCCTTTTTTAAAAAACTTAATAAAAATTTGCCCTATTTTTATCGAAAGATGTCTATTTATGAGGTACAAACCCATTTAAACTTCGATCGATCGTTATATTTGCCAAAATTATAGTTGACATTTTATCAAGCTGTTGGCGTGCATGTTTTTTTTTGTGTTTTATGATCTTTGCGTCTCGGTCATGACCGAGAAATGAATGGAGCGATCTTTGCGTTTCTCGGTCACGACCGAGACGCAACGATCGGACACAAAAATGGCCCTTGTACCAGCGAACTTATTATAAGTTCGCATGAATAATACCCTGCGAACTTAATTAAGTTCGCTCGAACAACACTAGCGACACTAATAGCGACACTTAGCGACAGTAGCTTAGTGTCGCTATAGCTTAGTGTCGCATGAATAATACCTTGTGAAACTTGATATACTGCAAAACTTTACTAATGCGAAACTCATTCTGAGTTTCGCAACATGCGAAACTTGAACTAAGTTTCGCACTAAAACTACGTTTCGCAATTTATAGAGTTTCGCAATTCGCAATCAATCGAAGCTAGGTAATCTATACTTGGATTATTTTTGTACTAATTGTGTAAGTGTTCGATTTGTAGGGTTTTTTCGACGCTTCATTAACAATGAAGAATCACATGTCGGTAATCAAGGAGATTAACATGTTGTTGACGGACGAGCAGAAGGTGATATTTAAACGCACATTTTTGGGCCTTGGTTAGACGTCGAGTGTCTAGACAACGACCCTGGATACATACATAATTTGCCCCAGAGACGATGTGAGCGTCCAAACCTATCTAAGCCTCGTGAGGAGCCCGAGGAGTTATGGTTTATACTGACGCCCCGTTATGCTATACGGTTTGGGCGAAGAGAGTTTTGTTTAGTAACCGGATTCCGCTTCGGTTCTAAGACAGATATGAAGGATTATATTCCCAAGGAAGTTAGGGGCACGAGACCTGCTTTACGCGATCGGGTCTTTCAGCCTCATGCTTTGTTGAAAGAAATCTCCATTTTGCACATTGAGATGTTATTCAATCAACCCTACTTGTTTAACGGGGTAAGCAAAGTGAGCGATGAGGATGTCGTCCGGGTATGTATTATCATGCTCGTTGAGAGGTGCTTCATGGGAAAGCAGCCCATGCAGATTGTGCATTTCGATTTCATGCACATGCTTGAGGACCTCAACAACATCAACAAGTACTTTTGGGGTTCTCAGATTTGGGACCATACTTTTCCGCAGTTGAAGAATGCGTTGATTGCTCGGAGCAGTCAACAGATGAGTCAGCAGAGCAGTCAGACCGGGCGTAAATACACTTTGGTCGGTTTCACGTGGGCCTTTAAGGTAACTTTGTATATAATTATAAACTGATTAAGTTAGTTACGGTTTGTATTAACGTATGTAATTATTTGACATTCTGCTTTGTTTTAAGATTTGGATTTGGGAGGCCTTTCACCTTCAGGTGTCGCATAATGCATGTAACACCAATAGAGACGGCGTCCCTCGGGCATTATACTGGCGTCGACTTAGGAGGGTTAGTGATTGGAAGGAATATGTCGATGTGCTGACTATTTCGGTTAGTGATGTGCATTCCATAATTATCATCATGCATGGTTTTTTCTTCAAATAAAAATCAAGTTTGAAATAAATGGCGAATTATCACTGCAGGATGATATTCACAAAGACGATCGGCCATTGAGGACGCTGAAGCCGACTGAGTTGGAGGTTTCATGCCAATGGTGGATTGACAGTTGCCGATTTTTTGACGGGCTCGAGGCTGAGGTGCAGCCCACTCCTCAACCCACCGCACATCGTGCTGAGGTGCAGCCCACTCGCTGTCACACATCTCAGCGTGCCTCATCCAAAGAGTTGGAATCCCTGCGAGAGCGCGTCGAGAGTCGAGATGCCATTATTGCTAGGCACGAGGTCTCGATTTCCACTTTACTTCAGCGGGTGGACGCTCAGGACGCGCTGATTGCTAGGTTACTAAATGTAATTGACCCTCATCAGGTATTACCATGTTGTTCACAAGATGTTTTGACACTCATTAGTGTTAGTGTTTAACTTAATATTTATGTTTTATTTTCAGGACGACGCTGATGAGGGTTATGTATCAGATACTTTACCAGCCATTGCCGCCAAGGTCTCAGCTCCAAGGGTATTGCGTCGTAGTATTCGAGAGCGGCGATTGGGCAGGGCTAGGCTGTCGCCATATTATACCCCGACCCAATTGAAACGGCTGGTGAAGAAACCTTCAGTGGTGAATGAGGCGGCGCCTGAAGAACCACCGGTTAGTTTGGGAGCTGATGATGAGCCGGTAGAGAAAGCCGCGGCTGAGCCGGTTGAGCCGATGGTTCTTGATGCAGCTGAGCCGGTGGAGAAAGCCGCAGCTGAGCCGGTGGTAATGAAAGTCGCAGCTGAGCCGGCAGCGGTGGAGGCAGCATCTACCGTTGCAAATGAGGATAAAGAACCCGTCAACCCGGTTGCTCCTGCTGCTCTAAAACAGTATGTGCCCGTGCCAGTTAAACATCAACGTAAGAAATCCGTTAAGAAGGCAGTTGGGCTGGAGACTACAGAGGATGGGATGGTGGAAATGGTGTCAACTTTAGTTAACCCGGAGACCGGTCTTCTCGCCAATCCTCACCTAGCGGCATCTGTTGAGACGGGAGTCATTGCCGGACCATCCACTGTTCGCGAGTTATATATGAGCGGCGGTGAGGTGCGTTGCATGTTCGTCCAACAGGGCGGGACTTTCATGTTTTTGACAAAGGAGTTTTGGGCGCGCTTGTATGGAGATTTCGAGAGCGGAGACCTAGAAAACACAGTGAGTTCTGAATTGGTGTTTATTTATAGAAAACATTTTTTCAAGCAGACGACCATACTGATCTTTAATTTTGTTATCCACAGCATATTGACGATTGGGCATGCCTACTGATGTGGTGGAGATATAGGACTTGGACTCGTCCCTCTCAGCTTAAACGTGGTTTGAGGTACACCATCATGCCAGTAGGTTTTATCGAGATTTTAAAGGCGTTTAAAACTTATAGGGATCCGAAAACGAAGAAGAAGCCGAAGAAGGGTGGCGAGGTGGTGTACACAGGTGAGGGGGCGCGGATTATAAGTATTTGATGGGATATGCCAATGGCACTCGTGCCCCATACCCAGCGTAGTGGGAGTGCGAAAAAGTAAGTAAACAATCCGTTTAGTGGATACCTAAAAATGCATATTTATACTCCTAAGTCTTATCAATAAATTGTCTATATTCGCAGGTAATGTTCCCCGTTGTTGAGCCGGTTCACAGTCACTGGATTCTGCTGGTGTTGGATCTTCGAACTTGGGATGTTGTGGGGTATGACAGCCTTACAAGACTTTGTAAGGATGTTGATCGACTCCGTTTAGTGGAAGAGCTGGGTGACCATTTATTGCCCTATTTGGATGCCATTGGCTTTTGGAAGCATTTTAAAGGTGGCAAAAGCTCTTTATGTTTGATACTGTAGAATTGCCATTTTTGTTGGCATCTGATATTCCTCAGCAGACCGGCTCACTAGGCGACTGCGGTGTGTGGGTGTGTCGCAACATGGAGCGGTTGACTATGAGATCAATATATACGACGGAGTTCGAAGTTGAAGACACCAAGAAGGTCGTGTGGGAGTATAGGAAGAAAATGATGGACACATTTTTTCGCGCACGTTTTGACTGGCAGCCGCCCCTAACACCGTTACCAAAGGCAACTACTTCGTAGAAATATTTTGTATAACATAAATTTGTAACTTTTTTTTCGAATGTAAATATTTTGTAATATATTTGTTCATTTAAACTTTGACCTGTGCAGTGTTGACAGTTTTAAATGGAAACAACCAAGATAATTCTCAAACTATTGGAATTTTCCAACTCTAATGGACTTCTTTTTTTTGAACAACAAAAGGATATTATTCACCAATGTAGATCCTTGAAATAAGAATTACAACATTACAAGTTATTAAACATTAAAGGGACCCTAACATTAAATAAAAATTACAACATTACAGAATATTACTAGAAGTTTAAAGTTCCAAATTTAAAACGTGTTCACTGATGGGAGAAAATGAAGGTGTGTATGACGGCGCAGTGTCTAGGGAGAAATGGCAAAACAATTTAGTGAGCAACATGCCATAAGGAAAGGGATTATTGGTGTAGGTAACGGCATGTTGCATGATATTTGCTACGATATAACCTACATCAAAGTGTATGTTGTTCTTGATCCAATAAACCATAAGGGCTTCAATGGCATAGACCATATGTAGCTCTGTAGAGCGACAAGAGATATTATAACGAACAATATCAAACATTGTTCACAACTCCGGTTCAAGATTAAAGACTTCAATTAGGCCACGTGACTTGCATCTACCTCGACTCCCTTCACTGCAAATATCATCAACAATCTGATGGGGATGAATAATTCGAAAACTTATGTTTCCTAGCTCTTTTTGTGAGGAATATAATTGAAATCCTCTACTGGGGAGTTCCAAAAACATACAGAAAGTGGAAAGACTCCACTGAATAGGACGACTGTTTAGCTTGAACTCAACGGTCTTGAAACACCTGTCAAAATGAAAGTTTGTATAGAAATCTTCAATGCGGAGTGGATTGATTCGATCAAGAAGGTTTATCAGAATACCCAAGGAGCTTTCCTCAAAGCTCCGTAAAACGGAAGTGGAAATGATGTTAGATTGATCAACTATTCTTCCTTCTTCAATAACTCTACAATACGAGTTGTGTGTATTGCTCATATTGTATTTTTGAAATATGTATGAAATGTGATGTTATAAGAATATGATTATGGAGATGGCTGAAAGTGCAGATGGCTGGATGATGTAGGAAAATCTAATTACCAACATGGTCATTTACGAGTTTTATTATATTATAAGAATATGATTATCGGGATTTGCGAGTCACCTTATCCAGTTACGGTTTGGTTTTCTAATTACCAACATGGTCATTTACATTGTCGGAAATGTGTAATCTATGTTTCGTTTGAAGTGATTTATTTTATTATGTTAAAAGTCTTAAATTACAACATTACAAAATACTCCAAGTTTGAAATGTTTGACATGAACATTGTTGACAGTTTTAAATGGAAACAACCGAAAGAAGAACATGTTGATAACTCGATTAATTTACAAAGACCAAAACTAGTGATTGATGATTTAAATAGCTATTCTGGACAAGCACGAAAATAGTATTGGCCATCATGGGATACACGAAAATAGTTGCGTTGTATTAATTCTCAAACTATTCTTCAGTGTTAGGTTCGAGAATTAATACAACTCAACTGTTTTCGTGTATCCCAGGATGGCCAATATTGTTTTCGTGTGGACGACCAGTATTGGCCATCACGGGATACACGAAAACAGTTGCGTTGTATTAATTTTCTCAAACTATTCTTCAGTGTTAGGTTCGAGATTTAATACAACTCAACTGTTTTCGTATATCCCTTGATGGCCAATACTGTTTTCGTGCTGGTCCAGAATAGCTATTTAAATCATCAATCTCTGGTTTTGGTCTTTGTAAACTAATCGAGTTATCAACATGTTCTTATTTCGGTTGTTTCCATTTAAAACTGTCAACAATGTTCATGTCAAACGTTTCAAACTTGTAGTATTTTGTAATGTTGTAATTTAAGACTATCAACATAATAAAATAAATCACTTCAAACGAAACATAGATTACACATTTTAGACAATGTAAATGACAATGCTGGTAATTAGAAAACCAAACAGAGTTAATGCCATTTACCATACATTACATAAGTTAAGGGTGGCCCAAATGAACACTTGAAAAATTTCACGACTCATACTTAGATTCTTCCACCTTCGCCTTGCCGTGTGACCTTGAAGTTGGTCTTGATTTGGCTCTTAATCCGCTTTGCTCATCTGTTTTATCGTAAGGAGCCGTACAACCAGATCGGCTATGACCGATTCCAATGCAACGACTACATCGTTGCTTGGGTTTGGTTTTCTCCTCTCCTTTCGAAGGAATACGAGCACGGCCAGGTGGATGACCACTTTATCTTTTCACAAGGACCGGTGGTAGGACAGTTTGCAGATTACCTAGATCGACCCATTCCGAAGGATGAGCCATTGGGTATATAGGCTCTGCGTAAGCTGCTCGATATGTGTCTGACGTGAAATACCTCTCCGCTTAGCAGCTTACATCGTCCTGGTTGAAGAAACGGGCTACCGTCATAACGTGTCCGCAAGGTAAACCTGACAACTGCCACTGGAAGCAAGTGCATGATCTGTTTTCCAAGTTCACTGTCCCATTCTTCTTCCCATCCACCACCTTACAAATCATATTTGTGGATGGGTTCACAATCTAACCTAGTGATCTCCCATTCCTTTTGCCGATCTTGTGCAAGGCGTATGGTGTAACAGGTGTTTTAACTTCGGCCGCAGTGTTACGATGTTTGTAATACCACTGTTGCACCGAGGATCGAAAAAATTCCACTAGTACCTCCTAGCATGCTTGCTCACGGTGTTAATGGACTCTGCACTGTTACTCGTCGTGTAAGCATATCGATTACGGGTAGCATGATGCCTTGACCATCTTTTTATCCCAACATCTGTAAGAACCTTGGCAGAGGCTTGTAAGCGGTACGCCTTACACATCTTCCAATAATGCCATTTGTAGTGGTTTACTTTGGAAGATCTTCTTTTCAGGTTCATCAACAAATGACGACAGCATATGGCGTGAAAGGCATCTGGAAAGACATTTGAGATGCCAGCTGCAATTGAAGAAGCCCTATCAGAAACGATGGTCAAGTTCTCGATCCCTCCCGCAGATTCGAGAGTGTCACGTAGGTTTCCCAAGAACCACGTCCAAACGTCGAGAGTCTCTGATGCGCCGATTCCGTATGCTAGTGGCAAGATGTCGTTATTGCCGTCCATCGCCACAGCAATTAAATTGGTTCCTAAGTAACCACCCTTCAAATGTGCCCCATCTATGATAATTAGTGGGCGCGTATGGTTGACAAATGTCCGTATTTGCAATCATTTATAGAGACATATCAATTTTAGTATAATATAATGTCTAAACATAGGTGGAAACAAATTATAGATACTTACAGCTGCACCAATGACATGTAACACATTAGATATCGATCATTTTCATCGGTGATCACATTAGTTTTGCTCCCCGGATTATGCAGCTTTAGGTTGTGTAGGTAGGCAGGAAGCATTTTAAAGGAATTTTCCGGACTACCTCTCAACAACTCTATAGCGTAACATTTGGCTCTCCATGCTTGGTTGTATGACAGATTGATTTTGAAGCGTTTTGTCATATCGAGTTGTATTTCTTTGCCTCGATACACACGTCCCTCCATAGTTATCAACTCTTTCAAGATGTGACCAAGCACCTTCTTGGTCGCATGTCGGTTATTCGACATGATTTAAGTCCGAGTGCATGTGTGAACGTCAACTAACTTTCTAACTTGAAAGTCGTTACTGTTGTTTATACGATGCGCACTTACCTTCCACTCACAATCATGCAAGACACATGATGATGTATACCTTGTCTTGTCCGACTTCTTCGGCTTGATCTGAAAACCCTCTTCAAGACACTTGGTATGAAGCTGAAGAAGCAACTCCTCCTTGTTTTCAAATGTTTGTCCAACTTGAACCCGGTTAGAGGGTTCATACATTGTAACTGGACGTTTTGTACTTTCTGGATTGTTATCACTTAATAGTGGCGGCATATTCCAGAATATATTCTTTGTGGTTGTGGTTGTGGTTGCTGTAGGAGATGTTGTGTTGTCATTTGAATCTCTTGGATCCAGCTCCTCCTCATCATCCCCAACAATATGATTATCAAATGGATAGTCAAAGTGTTTAGGGGGATTGACATTTTCTTCATCATAATAATAATCATCATGAGGATCGTCAAGAATATACTGAACATCCTCGTGATGATGTGGTTGTTCAAATACGTTAAATTGGGTGTCTTGGTTGTTTTGTTCTGGTAACGTGGTATATGTTGGTATTGTGGAGCAACACGAAAATGAAATTGATATTGTGGTGGATAAGGTGCCGAAAATTGTGGGGGTACTTGATATTGAGGTGGTTGGTTATAATCATGAGTAGTATGTTGCAGAAATTGTTGTTGAACATCACTACTACTACTGGTAGGTTGGTTGCTACCGGCACCAGAAACATTTGATACAATATCCACAATGTAAATTTCAATAGGAGCATTATTAATTGCATGAGTCAAAAAATCCCTAAAATCTTCAACATCATCAGTTATATCAACAACATACTGATCGACCTTATATTTCATTAAAATTGGTGAATCAAGTGGTAAACCTAATTTCCGTAAAACATTTTTCAACAAAATTTTGCAAGCCAATGGTTTTTCCGGTGCAACAGGAAGTTTTAAAGTCACTCTACGGCATTCTATTGGTAAATACATAGGGACGTTGTTAATATATTCAAAACAACCTCCAGCACAAATATCAGAGAATTGACTCATTTTGATTATGAAAACAATATAAGTAGCAACTTTACAATTTTTTGAATCGTACCTTTCAATGACAGATCAGATCAATTAAGGTTGAACTTTTGAGAGTGTTGTATGGATTTGTCGTCAAATAAACTGATAAATTTATGAAGTTGAGATTATTTTGTGAAGTTGTTGTGTATAAAATGATGAAATCGGGTTATTTTAAAGGGAAAAAAAAAATGTTATCTGGAAAATATCCAAAATATGCTTTTAGGATGATATATCTTATCCAGAAAAATCTAATCTGAAAATTGTACTGATAAAAATTCCGAAAATCTCGAAATATCTTATCCAACATTTTATCCAAAAATCCACCCGTCCAGCACACCCAGACGCAAATCCGAATACCCGGACGTATACCCGGACGCAAAATCGCATACCCAGACGCGTGACCGAGAAATGCAAGTCGGTGACCGGGAAATGCAAGTCGGTGACCGAGAAATGCAAGTCGGTGACCGAGAAATGCAAGTCGGTGACCGAGAAATGCAACCCGGTGACCGAGACGCAAACGGTACCCGGACGCAAATCCTCGTACCCGGACGTAACTCCCGGATGCAAATCCTCGTAACCGGACGCGTGACCGAGAAATGCAAGCCGGTGACCGAGAAATACAAGTCGGTCACCGGGACGCAAAAACCGAGACGCAATATGCGATCGCACTTTGCGTCCCGGGTTTTGCGTCCGGTGACCGACTTGCATTTCTCGGTCACGCGTCCGGGTACGTGAATTTGCGTCCGAAAATGTGATTTTGTGTCCCGGTTATGCATCCGAGTGGGGTAAAAACGCAATTTTTTTTTTAAAAAAAGACAAATTTTTATAGAACTTTATAAAAAATGACTTTTTGTTTAATTTCCCTTAATAATATTATTTTTGAGCCAGGTAAATAGGGTCCAATGGGCCGTAATATGTTTTCATTTAAATAAATAAATCAGTACAATGAACATGGTCAACATTCTCGGCTCTCAACTCAATCATAATTTGTTGGATGGAGCCGGGCTAAAAAACAAACGGATATACCCGATAAATACTACCCGTGAACAGTAAAAACCCGGCCGTCGATTAATATATATAGAATAACAGCCGTCTTCTATGTTGTTTGAAGAAAAGTCAAAAGTCGGATAAAATTAAGTAGTTTCTGTACACTGCTGCGACCTAAAGTTTCCCGTTTTTCCTATTCATTTTAGGGATTAATTAAATTAGGGTTTCGCTTTCCATATATACCCTCGACTGTTAGTTAATTACTAATTAGTTGGTTGGCTTACGAAGAATATGAGGAAGAAACTTGATTCTCGTTTCCCAGCTGTCAGTACTTCTTCTTCTACTCATTTTTAAAACTTCATTTTGTTACTTCTCATTTTCTATGATTAATGTTTGAGCATCTGAATGTAGTGTACCACTTCATTGAACTTATGAATTAGGGTTAAATGGATGCTCAACATTAAAAATAATAAAAAAAATAGAAGATTTTCATGTTATAGATTGACACACGTTTATGAACTACCACCATTATTAGTTTGTTACGATTTGCAAAACAAATTTGTAAAGTTTGTTGCCTGAACATATATCGTGTAGTGTTTTTCGTTCTGGGTTCTTTCAAGTTAGACACTTAATAAATTGGTAAGAGGATAATTACTTTCTTTTAGTACCCGGCAAGCTGTACTCATAATCAAACTGCCAATTTTGGTAAAATGATACAACGTAAAGTTTGAATTACATGATAGTATTATGATCCTCTTTTAGCATTTGTGCAATTATTTCACGGTATTACTTAGATGTCTTAACATGTATCATTATTCTGCTTCAAACAGGCCCGAATAAAAAAGATTATGCAGGCTGATGAGGATGTTGGGAAAATTGCTATGGCTGTCCCTCTTCTAATCTGTAAGTAACAACTCCATGTGTCCCGAGTTATACGCAAGTCTTTCCTGTTTTTCTTTTTTAAAAAATTCTTTTTCAGTACTATCATTGCAGTCTTTTTGCTTAAATAGTACTCCTATGCTCTATATTAATTTATTTTGGACAACTTTCCAAGTTCAATTTTGAACGAGTAATGCTAAATAGGCCTAAAAAGGCATGTTTGAAACCATGCTTACTCCATTCATCTTTTGAAACATAAGTTATGCATTTTGTCTCTGTTAATACACGTAGCGGAAATAATGAATTCGTATAGTACGTAATCGAGATAAAACGAGATTAAAACGAGTGCAATTGATAACAAGCGATGTAAATTAGTTCTGTTTTATTGATATTAATCAATTACAGAAACACAATTAAGCTCAACATACACAACTCTCTCAACTCGCCAACTTAATCTGTCTGCACGCATACTCTGTTATATACTGAACAGACCATGCGAAACTCACCTGCGAAACTAAGGAGTTTCGCATGCGAAACTCGACCTGCGAAACTAAGAAGTTTCGCAGCTTAAAGTTTTGCAATTTCAGGGAAGTTTCGCATCTCTAACTTTCGCAATACAAGACAGATTTGTACAAGCTTTTGTCTATGCGAACTAATCAAAATCAAGATAAAATTCTATACTAGATTTTGTCACACAAGTATGTTGATTATGCATCAACAGTCTCTTCATCATCACCTATTATTTACCCATGTGTACCAATGCCTATATGTAGGCAACCAAATTAGGCATGTATATCAATTTTCCATTTTGAAAGATTTTTCTTTACAATGACATCACAAACAGGCACACTCATATAGGAAAAGTCCTATTTGTAGATCATGATTCCTAAAGGATTCTGGAAATTATGCGTATGAATGTATGATCAATAAGATTTATTTTCGAGACCCATTGGGGCTTGTTTGTAAGAAAAAGCTTTTGAAGCACCATGCATTTGCATTCCATATAACTTTAAACCAAATGAAAAGCATGCAAAACCCTGAAGTAATATCCTAACGTGTACTCAAGAACACAAGAAAAGAGCTTTTAAATGGCCTTCTGTTTTTTGATCAAAAAGTAGTGTTTTCCCTTTCGAAAGTTTCGACTTTTCGATCTTTCTTCCCTTAGTGCGAAAGCACTAAGTAAGCAAACTACCTTAATGAAATATGAAAGCGGCTGAAAAGAAAGCCATTTTTCGATAGTTATTCAAGGTGAAGTAAATCCCCTATATGGAAAATGGATAAATTGCTAGATTTACCAGATCCAAGTGGTAGTTTCAGGGCCTTTAGCTAGTGTTCTTTCTGAAGAATTCGCCATGATATATCTGATCCATGCATAATATCATGTATGAACAAGGATTAATTTTACTTCCCCACGCCCATTTATTCTGGAATAATCTTTTTAGGAGAGACTGCCTGGAACTCCTGAATTCACTCTTTAACTAGAGGAAGCGCCTAAAAGGATGTAGGATACCTATCCAGAAGTTTTCGCAACTCAATCATAGATGATGGAAAAAAAGAAGTTATTAAATAGAGTTTAATTTACAGATCTCACATGATCAATGGTTCTTGTGGATGCTCAAACATCCCACATGGTATGTTGGGCCTACCAATCATCCATAAGGGGTTTTATTGTGGGAGAGCTTCCATTAGAATATCTATTGTTTTGTGTTCTGCAAATGCTATTCTCTCTATATATACATATACATGGTATAATTATGTGTTTGTGATGGACAAAATGTTATTGGTTGTCTGCCCATGTTAAAGTAAAGTTTTCTAGATTCACAGTAATACTTTTTTAGGAAATACTAGGTTACTAATTTGAAGTCAAATTGGACAACTGGACTGAGTGGGTATGTTATCTTTCAGCATGAAAGTCTAATAGTTTTACATGATGGCTGCAGCTAAAGCTTTAGAATTGTTTCTGCAAGATCTCTGTGACCGGACATATGAGATAACCCTTCAGAAGGGTGCAAAAACTTTGAATTCTATGCACTTGTAAGTATCCAACTGTTTAATCTCCATTTAATCATTTTGAATCTCACAATGAATGTTTTATGCTGATTCTATGTCTAATACATATTTTTGTGCCAATTCTGCAGAAAACAGTGTGTCCAGAGCTTTAATGTGTTTGATTTTCTGAGAGAGATTGTTGGTAAGGTACCACATCTAGGTAGCACTGATGTTGCAGGGGAAGACAGATCTGCAACTAAAAGAAGGTTAAAATATGTTTCACACTTTTTATGTTCTACAGAAAGAAATTTTAAGGTTCAGGCTATACTAATATCGCTTTGATACGTTGTTTTAAGCAGGAAAGTTGCTTATGATGACAACCGTGATAGTGATGATGAGGCAAAGAAGGGTAGGCTGGTAAGCATTTAAATTTATTTAGATTTAGATAGAAGATATCGATATATTGATGCCTTTATGTATTTAAATAAGTATATTAGAGTTGTGACATTGACATCAAGAAAGTACTTAGGTTCAGAGACAATGTGACTCCAGGGCTACTACTGGCTATATTACCTTTATGCATTGTAGTATAAATCTAGTCCAATAATGTCTTGCTTAACTATTTAGTGCATAGTGTGTGCTTCAGGATACCATGTAATTAGATTGCTTCCCAGTTTGTACAATGTTCTGTCTCTTTAGCTTATGACTTAAGTAATAGTTTCTGCTAGTTGTGGCAAAATGGGTGGGGTGAAAAGTGATTCCAATTGGGTTTCGGTCATAGTGAACAATGTCTTGTACCGATCGAAATACCTAAACCTTCTAATATATGTCTAATTGCAGCAACAGCAACAGACTATCCACACCAATGGGAGTAGTAGAGGAGGAAGAAGGGGTCGTGGCAGACCTCGTAAAGCAGATAAAGAAGCAGCATTTACATTTGAATGTGATCTCAAATTTCCTAAGGGTTATAATGATAATAATATGCTAAAAGTAAACCTAAAAGATGTTGATTCTAAAGAGAACCATATTGCAAACACCATTGACCAGACCCCAGTCAGGAACTTTGACCTCAATCTTGACTTGGATGAGAATGGGTATACCCCACCCATATTAGCGAATGGCTCATCGGCAAAGCCTACTTATGAATTGAAACCTGAAGAATATTCGGGTTGGTCAGTTGCGGATGTGGAGAAAATGACGATTTATCCAATTAAGCTTGCTAACTTAAATAGCACAGTAGATGAAGAGTATGAAGATTATGATGAAGACGAATGATTGTACAGGTTGGTTGGTAGGATCCTTATTTACTTGGTAACACTGAATAGGTGTCGTTAACTTATTGTAGTGCTAGCAGCAACATGGACATAATTAGAGGAAATTACTAAATTAGGAAAACTTAGAAGAATGGGAAGTTGTATTTAGTTCCCTTTTCATGTTCATGACGTATCGTAGTCTCGTAGAATATGCATGTTACCTTTCAGGTGTAAATACTAGCCGTGAAATTTCTCACTTTCTGGTGGTTCTTGATATTCTTCTCCTCTTTTAAATATATACATGTGCTTCTTTTTATCACATGATTCGATTATCTCACTGTTCACTTTCCGCATGTATTATGTAGAGGTGGTTTATTTATTTCATTTTTTCTACACCACTGTTCTACATTATCGAGTTATGTCATTTGCGTCTGGAAAACATATCATTTGCCATTCTAACATGTAGCTTATGGGTAATAGGAAGGTGAAATTACTGATGAATTTCGCATTTGGTACAAGTGCCAGCTATATTTCAAATTCTGAATGCTTGCATTTATACTGTATTTACTTGCATTTAGGAAAATTAAGTCCTTTTCATGTTCTTGTTTGAACCTTTCTCTATTTCTATTTAATTTCATATCAGATGCTCTTGGCATCATTGGTTACAGATTTTCCTAAATGTTGACAGGTTTCTACTCTCAAACCTTTTATTTTTATTTTGGTTTCTGTAGTTTGTACCATTTGTAACAAAAGGACCCTTCATCGTCTGAGAGTTCGATTTTTTTTCATGATCATGTTGGAATGCAACCCATATAATTTTGTGCCCGTGAATTTGGTTCATCATAGATCTGATACATAAAATTTGCATAATATTAAGTTTGAAATCGTGTCTTGAATTTAGTGTTGCTAGTCATACAAATTTGCACTTGAAAAACATGTTTCCTTTCATTATCTCGACGTATTCTTCATTTTCACATATGTATTTTTTGTCTTTTTATAACATTTATGTTTGTCTAATAAGCGAATTTTATAGCAAAAGTGAGAAAACTCTCATTCGGATTAAAGAGATACGAATCGTCTTTTGATCAACTTTTGGTAAGGTGACTTCTACAAACCATCGATTTTATATGTACATCATAATTTACATTGGTAATGCATAAATTACATCACATTAAACACATACGTGCCGTGTACACAATCCACTTGAAGTCTCACCGGCACACAATCCACTTGAAGTCTCACCAAACCATCGAAGCACGCACAATCCCTAGATTTATTTCCTATACATATATATTAACAAGAGGTCTCAGGTTCAAACCTTACTAACTGCCAGAGAAATGGCCAAATATGGTCACGAGATACTCCAATTAGGCCGCGTACATCTAACTAATAATACTTGCCCTCTGAACAGAGAAAAACCTCATCCGTTTTACATACATATTAATAATGAATTTGTTGTATTTGAATTTCGCTCCGTTAATCTGCTACTTATGTTATACAACATTATAGAAAGGAAAAAACAAATTGCAAAGAGATAACATGAACCAGCTAAAAAAATTGCACAAGACATACAACTGATTTAAACACATATAATAAGAGTAATATATTATATATTCTAGAAGAAAGATGGAACATTTAAGGCCTTGCCTCCATCTTAAGATACCATATTACCAAACAGAAACTTAAATAAAATCCATAGAAATATTTAGCGTTTACTCAGAAAACTGCACATAAGTTCAAGATTGACTCCCATCAGCACTCTCACCTGCAGTTGGAAAAACAAATTGTAACTCGAAACAATTTCAACAATTCTAATCTCAATTCACTCATCTGTTTCATCATACAAATAGATGTGGCACAATCTTCTTATTTTAGACATCTGACAAAAAGTCAACATTTTAATAAAAATGTGCAAACTCAAACATTGCTTTGCCTCGTAAACATAAAACGAGCATATGACCTTTTTTTAGGATATTAAGTGGTCCAAGGTTGGGTTCTAATGCCAGAAATGAAAAAAGCAGAGAAGCTAAGTTATAAAACAAAAAAAGAAAATGAAAAAAGAAAATGAAAAAAGAAAACCAAAAAAAAGGATTTTTAAGAACATGAATACATACCAGAGGAAAGTTAAGCTGAAGTTGCAACATCAACAACCTCAAAAGCCTGCAGTTCCTTGAAGTTCAACCAAGGCTTAACCCACACTTTAGCTTCATAAGTTTTCTTCTCGCTACCATCATGTGCTTCAAGTGTGATATGGTACATAGTCCCAGCCACCACCTGTTCCTTTGTACTTACTACCTTCTTAAACTCTAATAGTGAATTCTGCAAAACGCAACTTAAGGGAATGAAGAAACAAAACTAGTTTGGCATCCTTAAATAATCTTATCCACGTTAAAACTAATTCTAATTCTAGTTGGAGAATACTTGCATCAACAATCAATTCTATGAGTACATGTAATGCACCATAGTTTAAACAATGAGGATCATGCATACATACCTCTTCAATGAATAAAAAAACAATTCACATTCAAGTGCATCCCAACTAGTTCCCTTTGTCCGGAGTCTCATTGACTTTAGTTAGACAAGTTTCAATTGGAAGTAACGCATATGTAAAGCAAAGTTTCCCTTTTCAGTTCTCTAAGAATCACTCTAAAGCACATGGCTTTTGGGATTAATAACAAA
This sequence comes from Gnaphalium uliginosum, assembly GCA_963930675.1. NCBI lineage: Eukaryota > Viridiplantae > Streptophyta > Magnoliopsida > Asterales > Asteraceae > Gnaphalium > Gnaphalium uliginosum. The sequence goes on from OZ005682.1 coordinate 37,634,679, forward strand.
GGGCAGCATGCACCCCCTTGAGAAACTGATAACTCACATGGAAATTTCCATGTAGGACAGTAGGAGCCAAACGAATAAACGATGGAGGTTTTCCCTGTTCATGTTACACGGGGAGGGCGAATCTTTTTCTAACTTGGATATACACGGCCTAACCAGGATATCCCCACCGTTTCCGACCCTTTCCCAGACCACCACCAAGATGTTACCTAGGGAGGTCCGAGACCTCTTGTGAGGAATCATGACAGCTTGGCACTAAGCTACCTTGGATCTTGGTGATGGTTTTTCCATGTATGAGCCCCGTCTTTAATTCTTTGATCATATATATAAGTTTTTATATATAAATGCTTCACTCTTGCTCACTAAAATCCCCAAATAAACATGAAATTACGTCTAACTCAGCAAGCATTGAGCTTGTTGTTTTCAACCCAAAAAAGGAAAAGAAAAAACATAATAGCAAATAGCAATTGCCCCCAAAACCCAAAGAACCACATGGATCATAAACAAGAAGCTGCAAGCTCAGACCATTAAAACATTAAAACATTCATAAAATTTTATTTATTTATTTAGAATTGTCAAAACCTATAAAAACACTTTCAATTATTAAAATATTAGATTAGATATATATACACAAAATTCTAAATATAAACTGGCACAAAGGATCAAATTGATACAACACATATCTAAAGCCCATATTATTAAAATAATTAATAATTAATTTATTGTTAAAATAAAATATATTTGTGTGATCGTACATGACAGGTCCTATAAATTGTAGGTTTGCTGTTATCAGAAAAAAGAAAAGGAAAAAGAAAAGGAATACCTGCTTCTTGTTATGCTCATCGACAGCAAACTGAGCAAGACTGTGGATCTCAAGGCTGTTTTGGACTCCCTTTGATTCGCTAATTCCTCCAACAGTTGCCATTAATTAATTTCTCACTGATATTTTTCTTGTCGAAAATTTTGTAAAAGCAAAGCGTATATGAAAGCAGTAGCACTGGATATATTTATAGGGTCAATTAGTTTTATTTTTTTATTGAAAATGAAAATAAAGCAAAGAATCGAAAACGTACATATAATAAGAGGAATGACTTCTTGTGGTGGCAATAATAGCGAAGCACATTTTTTTATTTATTTTAAGGTTGTTTAACTTTTTTGATTAAAAAAATTATATTAAAAATTATTAGAATTTTATGTTGTTTAAGATTAGATAATTTTTTTAAAAAAAATGTGATATACATTATAAAAAATTTAATGTTAAGTTGTGTATTATATATATATTTTATATATAAATCAATTTCATATTTAAGAGAATAAATTTCTAATAATGTTAATACTAGAATATAACCCGAGAATTCGCAGGACTACCACTTAAAAACTGTCTACAATGTCTTATGAAATAATGATTGAATACACATATAATAGATAAATGATGTAAGTTATGTATTGTTTTGTGATAATAAATGATAGAAAATGATCATCATTGAAGAATATATTATGCCATGAACGATTGAGCAAAATAATTTATTATCTAGTCTCTTGGTCCAGGAACTCAAAGAGTGCTTAGTGCTTGTAACTTTGCGACGTAGTCATTTATTGCCAGTAACGCAAGCGATGATTGGACAATATAATTACCTTATTGGCCCGTTAAAAATAAAAATTTCACTCGAATTTGCCCATTCATAACTTGTTCGATCAAAACTACCGTTTTTACACTTCAATATGAACAACCCAAACATCATCTTCCATAAATTTTGTCTAAATATTCAACTAATGTTTTTATGATAAATATGTATATAACAAAGCTTGGTTAAAATGATACGTGTTAAAATATAGAAGAATATATAATAACAATACTAAATATGAAGAGACATACTTAAACGGAAAGAAAAATGACAACTACAAATGAACATATTTAGTATTTATTAGTATCTGTGTGTAAGGCGTAGTGTCCAAAATCACATTCAAATCTTCAAGCATGCCATATATCTTTACAATCCATCTACAATACAGAGTAATAATAATATAAACACAAACACAAACAAAAACTACTGGCATTTACCTCGACTGGCCTCTGTCTCTAACCTCCCTAAATAGATCAGGTCTCACAATAATTAGCCTCAATTTGTAGTCTTCAGTCTGGTGGGCCAATCCAACATCACCTGATGGCCCAGATCTGGCTGAAATAAAAACTGCATTAAACAGTTAAAATTTGCGTTACATTTCTTTAAAATGTGTCAATTGGAGTAAAACTATGAGCATTTCTAAAAGGAAAATGGGTCGAATGGCTTATCGTCTAATAAAGTAAACTCAAGTATTTACAACCACCTAAACTTTTACTTAAAATATTGAATTTTTATTTAATTAAAAAGGTCTCTCGATCGTATTAATGATTAACTATTCGACAAAATTTAAAGGAATAAGCAAAATTTAGTGTGAGCAAGTCAGCCCACACTAACCCTTTTGTTTTAATGCATACAAAAACTTTAACGTTACATACGATATCCTTTTGACTGAACTACCCAACCCGCCCGTTTTGTCACGTATAGCCTAGACCTTCGTTGATCATACACATAAAAGGATGTTATAACTCTGTCCTTAATCTAAAGCATGTTAGAAAGATAATTAAAATAAGTCTAATTAGAAAATGGGTCAAAAGGGTAAAAGTTAAAGTTGCTCAACCTCCTGAAGTGAGGTATGTTTTTAAAAGAAACATTTTGTGCTTACGATGAAGCAAGTAACCTGAGACAAATGTGTTCTGATCAAATGATCGCCCACCATACAATGAGTTCCAGTTGATTCCTATTACATACAAATGAAACATCTCGATTACGAATGTTAATAGTAATTAGCTACTGATCCTAAAAAAACAAACACAATTATATGACATTATGGTTGTTTAGACCACTGCTACATATCCATGAATCCTGATTAACATGTCAGACACTAAATCCTTCTATTATATGACAATAATAACTAAACTATATTTAAAAATGTAAAATATATATGATTAACAATCATATTTACATGTAAATTGACTTCCTGGTTCAGCAACAACCTGTGCAACATCAAATCTACTGATGAGAATTAAACCCCAAAATGTGAGATTAAATGTGACAATATCGACCCATTAATTTATGAATGGGTCAACTTGGGCTATGCTTTAACTCAAACAGGCAACAGGACACAACCCCTGCAGAATATATGTTAATAAATACATCAACAATAAGATATAAATTATCATCCTATTTTTGAATAGGCACAATCTGTAGGGTCGTTTGGCACTAATATGCAATTTTTTCTGCTGAAAACAACACAAGAAGTAGCAGTGTTTTTTGCTGTTCTGCTGCCTCGTTAGTGGTCAAAAAGTAGCAGAGTTTTTCGGTTAGAACAGCCAAAGAATAAGCAACATTTGAAACATAATTACTGAGAATTCACTGCAATTTAGCTTGGTAAAAATCGACCCAAAAATGCAGTATTTATTTCAAACATACTGTCCTCAAAATGTAGTATTTTTCTGATCAAACAGCACAAGCACAAGGAGCAGAATTAAGTGCACTTTACTGCACTGAATGTGAGTCTAAACATGCCGTAGTTACAACAATATGTTCGATATGAATAATGTTGTATTACTCACCCAAAGTCTTGTTCCATTTGATTATGAAGTTCTTCAGCCTGAAAATAATAGGTGCCTAATGGTTACATTTTAGCTAAAATACCTCAATAAACAATAGGCTACAGGTAAGGATGAATATAAAAATATTTTATGGACAAAAACCCCTATTTAACTTGCTCAAATGATTAACCCATTTCCCTGATTAAAATCACTTGCTTGAGGATGAAATATCAAAAAGATACAAAAGGAAGCAGAATAACTTAACTTACACGGTTGGCTAAGTAACATGCAAGGCTGATTTGCTTAGCAATGTTGGCAATTGATGCAATAAGTCAAAAGCATTGACAAAAAGCAGGAGTCGTCAGTTAAAGTTCTCCAATGGTGAAACTGTAAACCGTTCCTTCTTGTACATTGATTTGCATCCACATACTGAATTATAAACAAACACATATCGCGCAAATTGTTAAAACGAAATGGATTATTGCTAATACGAAATGGATTCATGCAAAATACAAAATGATATATGATGAAAAGCGTTTAGGTTAGAACATACCATGAACTCATCTAAGCATAACAAAATGGATTCACCATGAACCCATAACCGATATTTCAAGAATAAGATATACAATCGACAACTTTTTTAAAATAATATTATACATAACTTAATCATAGCTTGCAATATGTCAAATAATTGATGTGGCTCTTTCTGAAAAACGTAGGTCGCACATCAATAGAGCACTGCTAATTCAAATCACATAAATGGTTTATAAGCTATATGATTATAAGGATGGTGAATGTATTTCAACTCAATGTTACCTTTCTTTCACTGATTGAATGTTTTGCAGATCTATCATCAAGAGTTTTCTTTCATCTATATATGTATGTTAGAAGAAATCTCAACCATTTAACTATTAAATCACAAAAATATAATCAGTTTGTTTTTTATACTAAACACGAAGAATATGTTCATACTAACTAAATAGATACTAAATGCTTACTTTAAGCAGGTGGCATCAAAATGTAACCTTGATCAAACGGTATGCCTGTAGTCTATTCACTCATGTATTATTGATACAAAGAGACTTGAGTTAAAGTTTTGATTCAAAGGAAATAATTTTTTGCAAGAATAGGACTTTTTTCAAATTTGTTTGCAGTCCCGGTGAAAAAAAAAGGCAGTTGCAAAAATGGGTTACCCGCAATTCCTAATTGCGGACTTCAAATGTGAGGTCCGCGATTACCACTATGGAACTTGTAGTTTTTTTTTTTTTTTTTCAGATATCATGTTTTCTCTTCATTTAAATATAGAGGTCCGCAATTCACACATCCGTACTCCATACTTCGAGACCTTTTTGTCAAGTTGTCGGCTTTTTTAGATTTAAATATTGTGGTTCGCATTTGAGAATTACAAACTCCAAAATTCAATAAATCCGGTCGGTTCCATCACCTTTAGGGTTTTGACATAAATTAGGGTTTGGGATAAGTTTATTTTCCACTTTGTATGGTGTACACAGTTTGTATGGTGTACACAGAAGATGATAAAATATAGTGGTAGATGCAATAATAGTGTAGATAACATAATTGATATATAAAAAATGTAAATAAATTCGTCTCTTTCATCTATATATTCTGCCTACTTGTATCATTCATTCATCTTACTAAAAAAAGAAAGAAAAAAATCAATTTATTATCACGGCTGTCAGACACAAAACATAACAAAGGTATGTTTCTAACTTAGTTTTCTTATGAATCTATAAACGTAATGTTAACTATGATTTTGGTATTTTATTTTGCTTCTTAAACGTTCATATTTTTGCTGTGCAGTAACGAATTCATATATTCTTTGCCATGACTCTAGAAAGTTCGTTTATGATAAACTTATATTGGGGTGGTAATATCGAATATCAAAATGGCTTTATCAAGCCTGATAATCAAACAATGTCTACTTCAATTGTAATTAGGCATAAAATGGGATATGACGAATTCGTTGATTTAATTTATTCTTGTGTAAGGGTTACAAGAACCCGATTTAAGTTAAAAATATCGTTATGGTATGAATTTCAAGGGAAAAATAATGTTATAATTTTGTGTAGCGATGAAAGTTTAGATTCGATGTACTATTTAGCCGGGTTAAATGAAAATTATTGGGGTCAAATTTATGTGGAAATGGTGCCAGAATTAACACAACAAAATACACGTTCTAATCCTAACCCCTCAAGTGCACCATTTCCCTTGCCTAATAGTAATAGTGAGGGTGATAATGATAATGGCGGCTTTGATAACTCGGATGATGAATATAGTGAAGAAGATAGTGAGGCGGTCGAGGATGATGGGGATGAGTCGGATGATGCACCTGAAGATAACGCTACAAGATCTCAATCTTACTCACAAGGTGTGATGAACTTCTTTAGAGATGTTGGAGATATAGATAATCATGAACTCCATGATGATGTGCCCATGGATAAGTGGAGTGAGCATGAAAATCAAATTCGAATAGGTATGCTCTTTGATACCAGAGATCAAGTAGTTAAGGCTATAAGACTTTGGTCGCTTAGACAAAATAGGGAATTTATTGTAGTTGAATCAAAAAAGAATTATTGGGTTGCAAAATGCTTCACTCAAAGTGACAACTACAATGTTGTCCTGCATGCAACTCCTTGTGAATGGTATGTTCGTGCGACGAAGAAGAAAAACCATCATTTGTGGAAAATAACACGATGGGTGGGTTCACACAATTGCTTTGGTTCTGTCGTTAGCAACAACAACCGAAATTTAAACTCAAAAACCATTGCTTCCTACATAATTCACTCAATTCAACAAGATATTGCATATCCAACTAAACATGTCCAAGCAGATATAAAGAACGGTTTGAATGTTGATATATCTTACCATAAGGCATGGCGAGGTAGGAAAAAAGCCATTGAGAGTATTTACGGAACTTGGGAGAGTAACTTTGCGGAGTTACCTGCGTATATTGCAGCATTACAAAGTTCTAACCCTAATACTGTTGTGCAGTGGTACCATAATCCAACATGCTCATCGAATATAGCTACATTTAATTATATATTTTGGGCATTTGGACCATCCATTTTCGCATTCCATCTATGTCAACCTATTATATGTGTTGACGGTACTTTTTTAAAGGGTTCATATAAGAGTAAGCTACTAATTGTTGTGACAAAAGATGCTAATAATCACATATTGCATGTTGCTTATGCCATAGTCGATGAGGAGACGGTTGATAGTTGGTATTGGTTTTTTCAGCAATTAAAAGAGTTCGTTGCATTTGATAGGCGATTGTGCGTTATTTCAGATAGACATAAAGGAATCATCCATGCAATGAAGAATCTAGCAGGATGGAAAGAGCCATTTGCATACCATCGATTTTGTCTCCGACACATTAGGAGTAATTTAATGCATAAATTCGAGAACTCGAATCTTAAGGAGCTTTGCTGGGCAGTTGGGAGCACCACACAACGTAGAAAATATGTAAATTGTGTAAGCGAGATAAAGTCCATTAATCCAGCAGCTTGGGAGTATCTAAAAGCAATCGGTAAAAGCAAGTGGTGTCTCTTATTTGATGACAATCATCGATGGGGTTGTCTGACAACAAATATAGCCGAAAGTTTCAACAATGTGCTACGAGGAGCTAGACATCTTTCGATTAAGGCATGTATCGACCTTACATTCAACAGACTAGTGCAACTCTTTCGAAAGCATAGTGAAGATGCAATGAACTGCAACACACCTTTACCTTCACGTATGTGGAACCTCTACACGCTTCGTGAGCGATATGCACAGGAACACAATTTAAGTGAGTTTAATTACATCAATGGTGACTACAGAGTAATCTCAAGGCTGCACATAAATGACACTCGTGGAAATGATTATCATGTTCAATATTTTAATCGCACGTGAACATGTGGTAAGTGGCAGAGATTTCCATGCTCACATGCCATTGCTGTTTGTCGTCATAGGGGAGAGAACCCTCATACGATTGTGAATAATGTGTTTACCACTACTACGTATAGGCAACAATATAATTGTGATTTTACACCACTTCCTCATCATGATTATTTGAGAGACCCAGGTTGGAAGATTCAAGCAGATATGACAAAACTTTCCTCAGCTCGTGGTAGAAGGCGTGCAAGACGGATACGTAATGAGATGGACGTCCCAGATCCCAACCGCCCACATGTGTGTGGTATATGCAGACAACCAGGTCACAACAGGTCAAGGTGTAATAATTCGCAATCAAGATTTAACGAAATGTGAAGTGTATGATATCAAGAATAATCTTTAATGTACTACTTTTAATGTTGTAATTTTGTTGTTGTTATTGTACGAAAGTTGTCATATTTGTAATATTGTAATTGTCTTGTTATCGTACTCTATGAAAGTTATTGTATTTATTATTGTGTTTGTATTGCATGGAAGTTATTGTGGTATAAAAATAAAATTACAATGCTAATGACCTAGTCGTCCATGTGTTCCACAAGAAGGCGGTCGAATATTTATTTTTGGTCTAGCATTAGGCACTTCCTCATCTTCATCAATAAGCGGATCATTTTGTTGCAAAGGTGGATCAAAAATGGAAACTCATTAATATCAAAAGTTACAGGAGTCAGATTTGATTGGTTGATTTCAGATGGATAAAAATTTTAAAAATTTTGGGGAATTTCTGGTTTTCTCATTTGTGGTGTATAACAATCTTCTTGATTGTTAGACATTTGTTGATAATGTTGTGCATTACTAGGACCCACATCTTCGGATAGTTGTATGAAACTAAAAGGACCCACATCTGGGAAAACACTGTTGATTACCGAAGGACCCACATTATCATAATCTTGAGTATTCACGGTGGTACCCACATTATCAAATAATAAATCCGAAACTCGCCGCCTACCACCTTGCCTGCCACCTCGTCTAGGTATTGTTTGGACTTCTTGTCTAGATTCATTATTATTGTATTGTATTGTAGTAACATGCGACGGTCCCATTTGCATTCGTTGACCTGCATGTATTTGTTGCATATAGTAATTTGAAAGTTGTGGAATATCCCCAAATTGTTGTACATATCCCGAATCACTCCCTATCATGTTTCTCGATCTGCTGTGTATTTGACTTAAACCGTCCATCTTTCATTTACAAAAATAATAGAATTTATTAAAATGTAATAAGTACTAAAAGAAATAGTAACAAAATATCATACTAGATATGTAGCAGTGTGACCAATGCCTTGAAATCCTTCAACATTTTCTTGACAACCGACATGATTGATATTATATATAACCGTGCGAGGCCAATACCATTGCATGTATTCCAAAGTAGGAGACGGATTGGAAAACACTCCATTTTCAACATATTGTGACCGATTACGTCAGTGAGTAACATATTCCCGGTGTGTTGAAATCCAGTCATAATCTGGGTGACCAACGCGTGTCAGTTTATGTAGAAACTGATGGTTATCTAACAAACAATTTTCAGGGATTGGTTGATGCATCCCAAATTGCCTCAATACTCTATTCGTTAAATGAGCTTCAACTATTTCGCAACATATTAAATATGTGACACATCTCGAGTTTGCTTGATTTTCTGTACAATATGAAGGAAGTGCATGAAGCACTTCGGAATACGGTGTCCAAATAAACTGTATCAGTATAAAATATAAAATAGCCTTAGTAATTATATCACAAAAAGTTCTTAAACTTCTAATTTATTTTGGTTTAATTTTTATGATTACCTCGTTGTCTTTTAAAGAAGCAAGTTGGTCACGAAATCCTCGTAGAACATGTGAAGTCACTAAACGATGACTAGGTTTAAAGTTCCACCTTCATTATCAATAAACTAGTGAGTAAGTTATATATGCAAATGCAAATATAATAAATTAAATTTAACTAACCGTGCACCATAAGGAATTGTCAAATCAATTACTTCACTACGCCGAATTGGACGAATAGTTGGCAATCTTTCCTAAGCCCATATCTTCATGCATAAAGTTAATACAAAAACACAAATTCAAAATACAAGTTTAATAATCAATAAATAAATTCATACCTGTAGTAACACAAGTGGTCCGCTAATCTCTTTTGCTTTATAGTGTGATGCCTTGCATAATCTTCTATAAAGACAAGCTAAAATTGCACTTCCCCAACTAAGTTGTCCACACCTCGAAAAGTCGTGTAGATTAAACAAATGATACAAGTAATCACTATTACTTGATGAGTCGGATAATAAAAAACCACCAATTAGGTGCATAATGTAAACTCTAGCCCTTTGTTTGTAATCTTCTTCCGAAGCATCATTAGGTAATAGCACACACAAGTTATCATATAAACAACTTAGAAGAATCTGACCTTTCCTGAGAGAATCATCCTCTGGTGTAAAACCCAACAACGAGTTGCAAATATTTTTTAAATCTTGTCATGATCGTCTAGAATCAGTGCCAGAAACTTCTTTACCTTCAACATTCATACCCCATAAAACTTGTACGTCTTGGAGAGTAACTGTAGCTTCTCCTATTGGAAAATGAAAAGTATGGGTCTCTGGCCACCATCCCTCGACAAGAGCAGTGATTAGAGCATGATCAAGCTTCATGTTGCCACAACGTATGACACCACCGAATCCAACCTCTCTTATATAGAACATCACGGGCTCTGGAATATACGGAACGAGCTTCCAAAAATAACTATCACAACGTCTAACCATTAGTTGACAATCTTTTATTCTTCTATTGAATAGATTGAATGATCTGTGATCTTCATGCAAAAATAGCAAATCCGAAATAAGATTGAGGGTGGCTTGAGGATTCATATTTTTGGTGTTTAGAGAAATAATAAATGTTGAAAATGTTGATTTAAAGAAGAGCACGAAAATTGTAAATTTGCAAGTGTTTTAGCTTCTGTGGTATGAACTCAACAATGTAAGACATATATAAATATAACATGCATGTTTCATCGGATTCTTTATTATTTGACACTTGATTCCATATATACATGCAATGACTTGACAACACAATGTAAATTGACAAAAAACCTTAGTTTTTGGGGTTTGAAAGTGGAAATTGCGGACCTCATATAATAATTCCAAACAAACTGACATACTGACAAATCGTGTACAGAACTCTGCAAACCTCAAGTCCAAACCTCAAGTCCAAACCTCAAGTCCAATACTGTGAATTGCGGACCTCTCAAATGAAGTCCGCAATTGAGAATTGCGGGTAACCCATTTTTGCAACAAGTTTTTTTTCGCACCATAACTGAAAATAAATGTGAAAAAAACACTATTTTTGCAAAATATTCCAAAGGAAAGAAAGCATAAAACATCAGTAGATTATTAAGATCCTTACCCAACACAAGTTTTTCAAGAAACTCAATAAAAGACTGTGTAAAAGTATATTAGTTGAATAAAAGCCATACATAATTACAAAAGGTACCCAAAAAGCTAAAAAAAATGTCATTGACATTACATCGAATACCTTGTGTGCATTCAAGAAACTATAAAAATTGGCATAAATTTGTAACACCCCGAAAGTTGAGGTATTATATTAATAAGTATAAAATACTTATTATAAATTGTTGTATAAAATATTAGTAGTTATAAAGTATTTAAATTTGTCTAAATAATTATAAGTTGGGAGTAGTTAGTTAAGTGTTAAATTATAAGATAATGAGATTTGAGGGGCTGAAAATGTAAATGCCTATTAAATTATGCGTTTAATTGAAATTAAATTAAAAACAACACACACATATACATATGTATATGTATGTACGCTATATACATACATATACTTTTCCAAAATTTGTTCCTGGAGGTTCTATAGAGAGGGAGAAGCGACCGGAGAGAAAGAGAAGAGAAGAATTCAAGCTTAATTCATCAAATTAATCTTAGAAAAGTTGAATTCAATCAATACTAAACATCCCTAATCAAAGGTAAGTAATTATTCTTGCTGTTTAACCTAGAAATTTGGGGAGATGATGGATTGAGGGTGTAGTGATGAGTTGAACGAAATTAAGGGTGGGTTATGTTTGATTAAGGTTAGTTAAGCTTAGAAATTGTTATTGCTAACCTTAATTCAAACTAAAGATTTGAATTGGTGATAGGCTTTCATTATAAATATAGTGAGTTATTGATGCACGCCCGACGGTCGGGTCGGGAATCGACTTCCCAGTCGTTGTACCGTCCGCTGGCGGCGACACCAGATCGTTTTAATATTTATATGAGTCGGGGCTCAAACTATAAGTACTACCTACCTTTTGAGTAAGCAGTAAGTATAACTCGAGTGTCGTTCTTAAAATCAGAACGAATTGAATTGAATTGGACTACCTAAGATAAGTTCGCTTTAATAGGATGGATTTGAAAGATAGGTAGGTTTGTTTTCTAAATTATCTAATTGCATAAAATAAATAGCCGAAAGTAAAGATAGATTTTTAGTAGACATGTGGAGAGTGAATGCTGAAACTTTGATAATTAGGGTTTTGGGATGATGCTCATTATAAAGTTGATTGGAGATTTTCTTTGGTGATAATCAAACAGGCATTCGGTGTAAACACTAGGACCCTATGTTTCTAGTCTAATTCTAAAAGCATATGTCACTGAGTCCTAGGTTATCGTAATTCTGATCAGACCAGGCTGTTTTGTAACCCCCTTCACTGTCTTTAAGAGACCAAGTAACCCTCTGAGGATCATTACATCCGGGGTGTAGGAATGAGGCAACAGACCGTAATTTGTCTCCTGACCTTCCTCAACACATATGTCTAATTGATTTTACCAAAGCTAATACTAATTGTATTTTATGTATGTTAAACTATTGGTTATGTGGAGTTAAGCTGTTTAAGCATCTGAGACTACAGTCGAGTCTTTGCTTTCATTTCAAAACTCCGTATTCAATTATTGTAAGCACAAATACTTCCGTCATGAATTAAACCCTCCTTTGCCATCAGTCGTTCATCCCTAGGTCTACTGACGGTGTAGAATGCTATAAGCATTTCCACAGCTTTATGTTCCCTAGGCCATGTTTAAGAAGGGTAACTTCTAGGTAATTCACGATGAGATGGACCTACGACATTTCCTTAGCTTCCACGTATTTGTACTCTACCAGAGGTATTTCCAACGCTATACTAAGTACATGGCCGTTTTATGGAGATCTCATAGCTTCATACTGTAATAGAGATAACTTATGTATTCGTAACTAGGACGTGAAAAACTGAAAAGGGTGAATGAGAAATTAGGTTTAAGTTCAGGATAAGTTTAACCGAATACATAGAATAACAATTTCCAATCGTACATGATTAAAATATTAATTTAACATCATCCCTACTCCTAATATCTACATTTCAACAATCACATTACTAAGCTAAGTAATTACCATAGCAATAATCAAAAAATATACTGAAATAACATGCAAAGCAGACATTATAACAGTAGAGAGAAATAGATATCACCGGGAATTAAGCAGCGTAATACTGAGGATTACAATAGTCTGAACTTGAAAAGCCGTTACAACGAGATTACCAAGCTAAAACTTTCCTCTAGACTCTAACCGGCTAACTAACTCTCTCTAGTTTTCTAGAGAGAAACTAGAGAGAGAAACAAGTGTGTCTGAATTGTGGTGAGAGTGGATGATGGATTGGTTGATTGAGGGATGATGAAAATGAGGGATAAGAGGTACCTATTTATAGGCAAATCACCAAGGAACCCCGTACAAGTCTCGAAGCACGAAATACAAGCCAAGAACAGCACAGAAAGCACAAAACACTGAAAAACGGCATCACCGGAAGGCTAAGGGGGCCGTATACGGCACCCTAGAGGCCGTATACGGCATGCTAGGGGTCGTATACGGTATGGGGGAGGCCATATACGGTATCCTCTAGGCCGTTTGGCCTTTTCCCATTGTTCGGTGCTTCGTTCGTTGCTTGTTTCGCGCGTATCTTCTTCGTTTCTTGTCCGTTTTGCTTGATTCTTTCGCCTATGTTCTCGAAATCCCGTTACGCTTCTAATGACACCAAACTCATGAATTTTTGATGTGTGTAGCTTGTAGATGCTCGGAATGCATTCGGTTGTTTTTCGGGTGTTGTACATGATTCTTGATTTCCCGCTCTTGTAATTACCTATGAGTCATATGAGATAAGTTAGGATGTGTATATCATAAGGTAAATATTTAGTGGAGGAATCGGGTGAAGTTTATTTGCTTTGGTTTGCTTGTTAATTGATCGTTTTCAATGATTTTTGCTACAACGTCTGTATTTGAACCACTTTAGTGAATTTTAGTAAATAAGTATTGTTTTAAGATATTTTCACTAAATAATAGCTCAAATAGCGAGGAATAATGTACGTAAAAATATGACTTTTTACGTTACATCAGTTATCTTGAATCTTTGCAAATAGGTGATAACTCATTCAATTGTTAGTTTAAAAAGAGTTATTATGATGCTTTTGTTAATGATTCAAGTGGTATTAGATATAATTAAACTATATAATTAGCTATAGGTTGTATGGGTGAAATTGCGATTAGTTTGACTTAAAAGTCAAAGTGGTCAAAATAGAGGAAGAGGTGAGTTGGTGGTGAAATGAGTTGAATATGATCTTGTTAAGTGTTAAATGTGTTATTAAATTGCTATGTAATTTTTGATAGGTGCTAAGAAAATTGGAGGTTCTTGTGATCATTATTTGCTTGAATAGCAAAGGCGAGTGATTTGGGGGTTATTTGGGTAATGGGTCGTGTGAATTCCGGATTGCATACGTGCAAGAGGTTTCATACGACCAAGTGGAATTTCTTGTTTTATATTCATATTTGATTGTTATTGTTGTTGATGCATGGTAGAGATTTGCTAACTTTATGTTAGCCTAAGTTGTTGCACATTGTGCAAGTTGTTGAGAGTTGTAAGTTGATTGGGAATTCGCCTAAGTGGTTTAAAATCTATACATTGCCCAAGTTGTTAGTTGTTGATTATTTGTTGTTTGATTCCCTTTTAATTGCCTATATGCTCACTAAGCTTATTGCTTATTCTTTAAGTGGTTTGACATTGTAGGTGCAAGTGGATCGAAAGACCAAGGTGGGCAAAGGGAGGGCAAGGCAATTGCAAAGAGCTAGCGTGGATGGTAACTTGCTAAGTGTAGGTTTGGCAAGCTTACCCTTCTTTTGAATTATCGTTATGATTGTCAGTTGTGTAAATCGCTCTCTTTGTCTTTTGATAAAACATGGTGCAAATTGTGGTGTCAAAATGGTCAAGGTTGTGTCATGTAAGGAACTTCTCAAAGTTGTAGTTTTAGGTAAAAGGTATTTAGCACATGGATGTTGGACAAAATTAGTAAGGTATAAAGTTGTTTAGAAATGTCAAGTTTATGGGGATGAACAAGTTGTTTTGATGTTGTTGTAAATGGTTAAAATTGTCGTTTTGGTCTTAAGTCTAAAACTATTATTTGTTGTAAGTTTGGCAAATGTGTCAAATGAGTTGTATTTATAATGTTAGTTGAATGATGTTTACAGAATTTGGTGAATTGAATGTTAATGAGTTAAGAGTTTTGCAAGTGTTTGTTTGGTTCAAAAACCGAGTTGCTGCACATTTCAGGGTTCAGGGCATAGTACGCGATCGCGTACTATGTTCTAAAATTTGATCAGAAATTTTTCACGTTGTAAGTACGCGATCGCGTACATTTTTGGTAGGATTGCTTACCCCATTTTTGTGTCAAGTACGCAATCGCGTACCTTCACTGGGATCACGTACGTTGTACTAAATTTTGAACAGAGAATTCTCATGTAGTGAGTACGCGATTGCGTACCCTTTGGTAGGATCACGTACTCCTTTCTTGTGTCTACTACGCGATCGCGTACCACCCTGCCAGGATCTCGTACTATATAAAAATAATTGGGGCGTTTCAAAATTGATGAAAATACATCACCTGATTGGACATAAAATAAAGAGTTGATGATGATACTCAACTCAAAAAAACATAAGCAGATACAATCATGATAAAGACACGTATTCATAGCCGATTGATGACGGTGGATACAGAGCATCGACTTTTGCATTGTGTTTAGGAATCCAAATAGAAATTGAATTGAAATGCCCAATTTTTTTTTTATATTAGTATGCGATCCTGGCAGATAAGTACGCGATCGCGTAGTAGACACAAGAAGGGAGTACACGATCTTACCAAAGGGTACGCGATCGCGTACTCAGTACATGAAACGCGATCCCGGTAAGGGTACCGGGTACGCGATCGCGTACCTACAACATAGAAAGTTTCTGTGACGATTTCTTCATTAGGTACGCGATCGCGTGACCCCTACGTGTACTGAGCCCTGTGTGGTGAAAAATCTGTACAACTCAAGTTTTGATCCCAATTTCAAACGAGTCTAACTTTTGACTCGCTAATAAATAATCCACCAATTTTCGCAGGCGTATTTTATTTGACATGACAAACATTTTCCAATTTATACTTTTCCAATTTTCACGATAACAACGGTTTTGGACTTTAAATCAAAATATGACCATTTGGGCACTTGTTGCAAACATTTCTTGCAACAAGTCCCATTCACTATATTGAACACTTTCTAGAACTTATACCAACACATTTTAACACAAATACATACAATAGAGTTTTACAAACCATCATTTTGATTAGTTTAACAAAACGACCTGTTTAGATGATCCAATTGACCCATTTGAGGATCAACTACATAAAAATAACCAAATTTCTAAATCATCATCCATTTCAACATTTAACTTACCAAAGTTATTTACAAACTCACAACCAACTAAGGAATTGACCTTTTTGACATCAAACGACCTTTGTACATTTCACCATCATTCATATGCATAACCTATTAAAAGTTTGACTTCTTGCCATTTAAACACAACAAACCTGACACCATGACCATAACTATATGTTTTCATCAAAAGACACCAAATTGGGCAATTTACACAACAAGATATTCATAACGATAATTCAAAAGAAAATGAACTTGCCAAACCCGTATTTAGCAAGTCCCTATCCATGCTACTTCCTTGCAATAGCTTTGCTCTCCCTTTGCCCACTTGGTTCAACCGAACCATTCGCACCTACAACATCAAACAATTTAAAGAGTAAGCTTTTTGCTTAATGAGCATATAGGCAATTAAATGAGTAATGCACAACAAACAACTAGGAATTAACAACCGAGCAATTGTAGAGATTATAACCACTTAGGCGGATCCGCTATCAACTCACAATTTGCACAAAGTGCAATAATTGGCAACAACATAGCTAACATAAGTTAGCAAATCTCTACAATGCATAATCAACCACAATCATCAAACATGAACATACAATTAACAACTCCACTCGGTCATGTGAACCTCTTGCACGTATGCAATCCGGAATCACACAACCATTACCCAAATAACCCCCATATCACTCACCTTGGTGTTTTAAGCAAATTCAAATCAACGATCAACAAGTAACATCACGTCTTTAGCACATAACAATATAACAACACATTTAGCATCAAGCAATCATCATAATCAATTAATCGTCATCATCAACCTATCATCCCCTTGGGTTGACCATGTTTGAGTTTTGATCAAATTAAGCATAACTTCTCTAATATTTTGATTTGATCTGAAATTAGGTTCATAGGATTAATTCTGGTAATGATTTTGACTCTGCATACGAAATCCATACAAAATCGCATAATTACTTACTTAATTCCTACTTCTATGCATTTCAAATTTGAAAGTTTGTTCAGACTTTATTCTTCAATCGAACCATGACTTAAATTCCATATATACGCATTTTGAATTCAGTGAATGATTCTGCAACTTACGATTTATTTCAACCATCCATCATGTAATTGAAGTTTTACTTTAACTGTTATAAGTTGATTCTAATTGCAATCGGTTTTAATTTTTTGGTTTTATATTTGCAAATTAATTTAAACATTTAATATCGATTTGGATAAGCCATTACGTGAATGAAGTTCTACTTCAGTTGTTGTAAGATAAATTGTGGTAAGTTGATTTCTTATTTCAATATATTTTAATTTTAGGGTTTTAATGTTGTGTTATTTTCTTTTGTATTCGTGATGAATTTCAAATGACACAATAAGAGGAACTCAGTTTATTTAGATGTGGAAATTAAGCTTTGGTTTACATAATGGTTGTCAAAGCATAAGTCAATTTTTATCATCAAGTAGCAATCTTAAGGTCAGTATCCGTGTGTGTGTGGTAACTTGACCATCACAAGGACTCATATCTCTAATTATGCCTTGTGAATATTATTTTTGGACTATTTAACTTACATCTAACACTTGATGATGACTCTTATTTCATATACATGGTTATCAAGGGGGAGTAGCAATACAAAATTGGTTTCACTCTACAGGTGGCATTTTCGACCCATTATCTTATGAATGGTTTAAATTGTATTCCGTTTCAAATCAAACGGGTCACATGGGACAAACGGGTTAAACAGGTGAAAGCCATTGGAACTTGAAAGTTATATTACCTATTTTATCGTTATATTAAAAAAGTTAAATAATTATTCTAATGTAAACCATTTGCAGGTCTACTTTATATCCATCATGGTCCTAATCGAATGGCTCCCTTATTTTCATGGATGTTAGATTAGTTGTTTTGTCATGCGGGCTGCCAAGGAATTATGTTGATACATGTAGAACAAATGTATGCACCATTCACCAACTTAGCATTCACATATTTGACGCCTTTAATGAGGTCAATTGTACTTACTTTAATACTATGGAAATAGTAACAAAAAAATCTCATGTATTGTCCCATCCATTTTCTTGTGGTTAATCAAATTGAAAAATAGTTGACGCATGATCTACGGTCGGCCATAAGGTCAAAACTCACTATTTGATGATTTTGTTTCCGATCAAGTCTCTGTAGCTTCCTTCTCATCCTCCCAAAATTAGTATATTTCTGATGTGTCACATATTTATCATGTTATTCACACTCTTGATGAGTATTCGTTTTGTATTTATTTTTGATAAAGTTTTTTACTTCTACGGTCCTTAATTTTTAATTTTAATTTTGTTAAAACCATGGCACGGATTCTAGCATAACAGTTGGAAACTCAATATCTT
Organism: Gnaphalium uliginosum; assembly: GCA_963930675.1. Lineage (NCBI taxonomy): Eukaryota > Viridiplantae > Streptophyta > Magnoliopsida > Asterales > Asteraceae > Gnaphalium > Gnaphalium uliginosum. The sequence continues at coordinate 37,653,374 of OZ005682.1, forward strand.
GTGGTTGAAAGTTGTGGAGTACAAACGCTATAGGAATTATAGGCATTTCATAAATTTGCATCCTCCATTCATAAAACATAAAATAAAATGTAATGCAGTAACTCACCATCAATTGAAATTATAATATAAACTTTTATATTAAATTCATGAAGTAGCCCGCAAAATTTACGAATTATAATCTAGTAAAGTAGAATAAAAGGTCATCTAAATTAATTAAGGGCGATGATAAAGTAAAGCATATACTTATGAGAGTGAATTACACGAATCTTTGTGGTTTGCAAGAAATGACACCGATAGTCCTTTTACTTTCGAAATCACACGAATCATCCTTGTGGTTTGCATGATCGCACGCTCACAGTCCTTTTGCACATGTTAAGGGTTAGCTAACTTATTAAGTGGTCATTAGCTGAAAGGACTATGAGTGTGGATTTTTACAAAACACAAGTATGATCCGTGTAATTTCGAAAGTAAAAGGACTATGAGTTGCCCCTTTCTAGATTCGCCTCTGGATATAGGTACTTGCATGTTCAGTGAAGGTTTAACATTAGTAATAGAGAAACCGTGATCTTCGTTAATCATGTTATGTAATATGACGTTAACATACAAGATTCTTTATATAGTGTTTACACTATAAGCTCTTGCTGGTTGTTATATTATTTACCAAGTTGCTCTCGTAAACTTTAATCTCTTTACATCTAACTACACTTGAAAAGGATTTGACAAACGTAATCCAAGTCGGGTAAATCCCATCAGCTAGATAATACGTTGATTCATAGTCGACATCATCCATCTTAAATGGTGTTTAAATGGTGCAATGAGAGCGGTGTCATTTAGCATGTCGTTGAACAATGTAGATGAATTATAACTAAGACCGTTTAGGCGGTTGTAATATGATATGACAGGTCAAATATTACTAGAAATATCAATACATTGAAATTTGGTTTATATTATTAATAATAACTTTGTTAGTTTGATTTCTATAATCTATAATCTATAATCTATAATAGTAAATAATACAATAGTTCATTTTTATATTAGGCAATTTACTCAAAAATTGAGAGTTGATTTCTATTAATGATAAATTTAGTATTTGATTTCTAAAATCGATAATCGACTTTTTTGAGTAATTCTTTCTAACAATAATTGCACTTTGTAAATTAGGTAGTAAGAACGTAAATGTATATATTCGTGAAAAGAATATGTGTATATTTGTGGTGAGTTTTTTGCTTTTTAATTTTTTTTTGGAATAGTTGCTTAACAATTAACCCAATCCTAAAACCTTTGGCTAAAAAAAGTCAAAGTAAGAAAAGACTCTAAATAAGCCCAACGTTGGATGGTGTAACAACGGCAACGATAATGATGGATGATTCTGATTCAAATCAACAGCTTACAACCTTCAGTGCTGATTCATCACAACCACAAGCACAATTAGGCTGTAACCGAGTCGAGCCGAGCTCGAGCTCGACAGGGCTCGAGCTCGGCTCAAATCATTTAAGATAGGTTCGAGCTCGGCTCGATAGCTCGACGAGCTTTTACGATGCATGCTCGAGCTTGACTCGAAAATATTTTAGGATGGCTTGAGCTCGGCTCGAAAAGCTAGAAGTTTAATACAAAAATAAATTTTAATATCCAAACTAATTATATAAATAAAAAATTATTACCAAAAATCATTTCAGGTATTTATAAAATAGAAGTATAGCATGAAAACTAGTTAAAAGATATATAAAGTAGTATAACAATACTCCAATATAATAGAAATATCATTATAGATTCAAAATACTTATATATTTTTATATAAAATAAAAATATTAATTAAAGCTCGAAAAGCTTGATAACAGCTCGAGCCGAGCTCTTTGAAACTTGAGCTCGACTCGAACTCGATAAAAACTCGATTCGACCGACTCAAAATCGAATCGGGTTCAAGTTGCTCGATAAAAGTTCGACTTGTTTGCAACATTAAGCACAACCACAATCATCCATTTTCACTTTATACGCCAACATATTTTGAGTTTACTCCCTTCTTCATTATCAACCGATTTAAACCTTCCTGAAAAAATCACATTCCATCATTATCAACCGATTTAAACCTTCCTGAAAAAATCACATTCCTTGAATAGATTACAAGTAATACAAACCAAAAATCGTCCCTTCAACATCACGTATAAGGCATCACACGTGTCTCCCTCTCCCATTTCCTTCATCGTCTCTTGAATCTTTCGAGTATGACTCTAGTATTATGATATATGCTTTCAAATATATATATATATATATATATATATATATATATATATATATATATATATATTCATATTTACAGTCTACTTTGTTTCATTTGTATAATGTTTGGGATTGACCGCCGTGATTATTGATTTTTTTCTTTTTGTTTTTTGTTAAACCCTAAACTTAAGAGAGGGTGTTTGGGAGTGCATATTTTTAGGTTAATTTTATTGGTCAATGTATTAAAGTTTACGCTTTTACTTATACTGTGTGTATAAAGTTTTTGAAAATGTCTGATGTGTGTATCGCCAACCGACATAACTACAATGTGTGTATCGCAAACCAACATAAATACATAATTTAGATATTACTAAAAAGTTTCATACACACATTAAAACGTATAAAAGATTGATAAAAAAAATAAACTTTAATACTTCCGAGACCATTATCCCTATTTCTAAGCATACATGGGTGTTTCAGATTGCTTCTTTCAAAGCGATTAACCACTTAAATAGTAAGTAGGTGCCAAAATGCTTATTTTTAAGTGATTATTCGTAAGAAAATAAGTAGGTAAGCATTTTTCATAATAGTGTTTGGGTTTGTTGCATGCGGTAAAAGTAAGCATTAGCAATTAAGAACTTAAATAGAAGCAACTTCAACTTGGTATGTGTTCCAAAGCATGCACTTTTAACTTTTAAGTCGAAAGAAAGTTAAATATTTGACTAATTTAAGGATGGAAGTTTGGTTTTTGATAAATACAGGTTCAATTTTTGACAAAATATATGGATCCAAAGATTGTTCAAAGAAAGACAAAATTTTCCTAATATATTTTTTTATACACTAAATATTCATATCATGCATTGTCAAATTTGGGATATGCGGTTAATCTTTTTTTGGCAGTTTACGAATAACGTTAGGTTCATTAGAATTTTTAGTTTTATTATACTTGTAACAAAAGGTTCTTGAGATTTAGTGGTTGTACATTGTGTAAATATTCGTGTTTGTATATATAAAAAACAAATTAAAGTTTTGTTATATTTGTAATGAAATCGTTGCATGATAAATTTGTGACTGGGGTATGAATTTTGATTTAGTTTCATTTCGTTTACTTCAAATTGAGTCTACTTTCAGTTAGTAGTATAATCTTTGATTTATGAGAATTAGTAATTTAAATTACATCAGAAATGGAATCATTTTTTGTTTATATATTTGATATAAAAATACATAAATTTGAGAAAAATAATATTTATTTTTTGATTTGGACATTTGAATAACTCGATATCTATATTCAAAATCGGGAAAAATAATTACTATGAATCCCGCTCGAGTAATCGACCTAAAAAGAGGTACTAGTTTGTAATGTTATATTAAAGTGAAGGGACCATTTTGTAATTTCCTAATTCTGTTACTGATCTAGTTTCATAACCAGTGATACAACATTACTACTTCTATCTGCACAATAAGTTTCTAGGGTTTCAAACTTTGTCTTCCATTTCTGCATCTACAATGTCTGCTGCTGCTGAAGAACTCATTGAACTTCCCATCGATTCCATCAACCCACAAAGCCCTCAATATGACAATCACAACGATGAAGCTAACAACAACAATGATAGCAACATCATCAACGAAAAATTAGTTGAAGACAATGAAAACCCAGATGCATCTTCACCACCACCGCCACGACCACCACCGTCACATCGTCGTGACCGTGATTTCAGAGAAAGAAGAAACGAAGACATGGACCAACGACGTCGTTCTGATTACTACGATAATCGAAATAATAGGTCTCCACCAATGTCTCATAAGAGGCGTGCATTTAGCCCTAGCTCTCCTCCTCCTCATCCGTATCGTGACCGTCGTGGTAGGCCTCATTCTCCTCCTGGTCCTCCTTACCGGAGATCACCTCCGTTTCCGCCGTTTAAACGGTCTCGTAGAGACGACGCTGGTGGTGGTGGTTATGAGGGTGGCCGTTATGACGGTGGTCGTTATGATGGTGGTCGTCGTGGCGGTTTCGGCCGCGGTGACAGAAGGTTAGTACTTATGCTTATTGTAAAGTTGTTACATTGAGCTTCAGACATATTTGTTACTTTGTTTAAGTTAGTTTTCGTAGAACGACAAACCTACATCCTACCGCACATAATATGTACAATCACACATAAATACAACATATATTGTCTTCTAACTAGACTTGAACCTACATACCGCTAGCCCTAGACCGGAGGCCCTTTGGTTGTTTTAAGTTATTTTTTAGTTTAACATATTTTGTTGAATACATTTTATGATAACGTTTTAAGTGGAAATTAAATAGATTTACTGAATGGTAGACTTTGAGTATTGATTTGAATGTTTTCATCGAAAAGTGCAACAGTTGACAAATGATGTTTTGACAAACTAACTCATAGATATAAGAGAGCAAGTGATGTGCATTGAAAATGATATGTTTGAATTAGTGTTGGGTTGATGCATATGCGTATGAAGTTTTCATTTGGGGTAAAAAGGGAGAGGGGATGGGGGAACAATAAGGTGAGTTTGGAGCTTAAATCATATCTAATTTTAATATAAACACATTTAGGGGGTGCATGGTTTGTAAAGGAATGTGAATGGGAATGGGAAAGATTAAGGGAATGCAATGGAATGATAATGGGTATTATGATTGCATTGATGTTACTTGGTAAGTATTAAGGAATCATTACACTATTTTACAGAAAATGTTTAGAGTAAATTACATTGCCAGTCCTTGTGGTTGTGCCTATATCACATACCCAGTCCCCGGGTCGGGTATTGTGCGGATCTCGTCCCTCGACCCGGAATTTCGTTTCATTGCATGTCCCTTGTCCATATAACTCCATGTAAATTGTCTAAATTACCCTTAATTCCTTAAATTATTGATTTATTCAATTTTCCATATAATAACAAAATAAACCTCCACCTTCCTTGCTCAACCTCTTCCTTGCTACTCCTTCACTTTCATAATCATTTAAGTTTTTTTTTTAAAAAACTCATCCACCCCTTTGTAACACCATAGATTAAATCCCTAAACTGAAATCGAAACTAAAAAGTAGCTTTTTGTCCAGATTCACTTTAATATTTTGGTCATCTTCCTCACCAACACCAATCACATGCTTTACCACCATCATCTCTGTGGTCGGAACCGCTACTGACGGAGACACGATCGGAGAAGACGAATCGAAGTCAGATCTGTGTACATACGGCTTCCTCCTTCGCCTCTCGTCTACTACAATTTCAGATCGTTACTCCGGCAAAGAATCCGATCAAAAGATCGGAACAATGGCATTTTTCATGGTGCTTGGAAAATATGTTGATGGCCGGACAGTTGTTGGTGGTTGCAAAAGATGTTGGTGGCCGGAGATGATGTTGGTGGTCGGAGAGGATGTTAACAATGGCATTCTTCATGGTCGTTTTAGTTATACATGTCTACAAAATTTATGCTCAAATGAAATTTGAATGCGAAAATTAAATGGATCAACCTGCTGTTGTAACAATATAACTCATGGTCAATTCAAAAGAGAAGGAGATGAATTTATGTATTTAATGTACTATGCAGTAGCTTTTGTGGTAAATTTGGTTTTTTTTTTCTTTTATAATTTTATTTTATTTTCACATAGTTTAAGTTTATTGTAAATAAAATCTGAAATATAATAAAAATAAAGAAAAGACTATTTTACCCTTTTCGTATTTAGAGGAGGGACCGGCAATAAAACGAAATTCCGGGTCAAGGGACGAGATCCGCACAATACCCGATCCGGGGACCGGGTATGTGATATAGGCACAACCACAGGGACTGGCAATGTAATTTACTCAAATGTTTATAAAACGCTACTCTACTAAAAGAACTTCTCCGTATTACCGACAATGGTTAGTGACACAATATATTTCAAAAGTCATATTAGAAAAATCGTGTGTCCAGTCATATAAATTATTTAGTGGAGTTCGTGATCAGACTAAAGCATTTTAATTTCTTCTATATATTTATGATGTTCATGAAAAACGAAATAATATAAAAATATGTAATCCCAAGAGATAAATAATTGATTAGAAATTAATTAAAAATCAAGCAACAATTCGATTTGATATATATGATAAAATAAGAAATGGAACACAAATAAATAAATCAATTCATTACAGTATAATGATTATTTATTTAATACAAGTGGTAATTTGGCAATACAGAGATGCTTAAGAAGAAAAAAAAAAGTTAATGGAGAAAAATAAGATGATGGATGGTGTTTTGTGCAGTAAAAATAGGGAAGGTGGGTAATGGTTTATCATTACCCCCAACCTTGTGGTAATGGAGGATAGGCCACTAATGGGGAATGATTGATTATATTATAGGCAACCAACCATAACTTTACAATCCCTTTCCCATTCCTTATAGTGCAAAGCTCATAACCAAGCACCCCCTTAATTAATTTTGTATATGCCAAATTATCGTTTTGATGAGTTAGTTTTCCAAATTCGGTTTGTACACTAATCAATCTATTATTCTTCACAACATACCATATTGTGAGTTAACTGTAAATCATGTAATTTTATTTTTTGCTAAAGGAAATGGAATCCGTTTTCAAGTTGTATCCTTTTCTTTTATTAAAAAAAAAGATATTTCTTTGGTGCACAAGTAGTGTCACTTGTGCAAAAAGGGTGGGGAAACAATGAAACTGCCAGTTACTAGGAGGTGGTTATGATAATTTGTTCTTTTCAAAACCCATTTTTTTTGATGGGGTAATGATTCAGAAATAGCAAGTCCTCGGAATTCTATGGCAGCTTCTTGTTTGTTTGCTCAAACATATATGTGAAACAGATCTATATAAACACGGCATCTGACTTGCATCTTGTTAGTTGTTACGACTGTTCAGGTAATAACAGTATGCAAAAGTTAGTTTCGCAAATTTATCTCTGTGGTTTTTATTTATTTATTTATTTTAAATCTGACTAGCTAAACCAGCATAGACAAATAAGGAATATTGTGACTCAATAACATTACAATTAAACCTGTACTTTTAGCTGTTAATTAAGGATTTCTACGAGTGAAAAGCTAGCTATTAAGTAAGATTTCTGTCAAGTTTAAATGATTAGGGTTTTGGATTGATGGAGCATGTGTAGGTGTTGCTAATTTGATGACTGTCTCTAGAAAATTTAATAATTCCACTTGTTAGGGCTATATTCTGCTTGCCAGAACATTTTAATTATCATTGTTACAATTTTGGCATCCGAGTGGCTGACTCTTCTATTTTACTAAAATTTTGTCACAGATTTGGATACGATCACCCTGGAAACTATGACCATCGTGGTGGCAGGGGCGGTTTTCCCGAAGACAGGCCTCGTGGCCGGTATGGTGGCCGAGGGTACCAAGGTGGTCCACCTGGTAAGCATCAAATTTGCAATTCGCATTCTGTATTTTCACTATTGCAGTTACTTGTTTTGTTTGCTGTTTCACTATGATGTATTAAATAATTTGTAACTGGTTTGAAGGGAGAATAACACATGTTGGGTGCACAAAAGGACTCTAAATCATATCCCTTTGATAGTTGTTTATATCTCGTTCCTCCTTGTTGTTGTTGTCAGCCTTAATCTGATGGACACAAAAATTATCTGTTCTTCTTTCTTAAATGTTCCTAAACGCTGCTCTATCCGACCTCAGTCAGTTTTTGGTGGAGATGTAGCTCTTGTAGGGTTTGTTCATTTGGAATTTGGGGCGTCAAAAGTTTTTTTTGGTTTCATCCACTGCTAGATGTTCCACATGTATTAGTTGGTCTTCACTTTTGTTATGTTGAGAACTTCAATACTATGTGGAAGCATCCAATTTACATTTTTGGAGCTTTTGGTTCCTGAGGCAGCAGGGTTAATGGATGTTCTTATATTATATTGATTTTCAACACAATTTGGTTTTTTCAAGTCTGAAAGGTTGTGCAAGTGGTTAGCGATGTACTACTAGGTTAGTAATTACATCCTTTCTTTTATAATTTGATATTATTTTTATATACCCAAATAATCTATCCGTATTTTGCCAAATAGTAGAAATAAGTATGCTAATTGCTTTAACCGTGCTTTATTCCGTTTTTCAAGTTTTGAAAAAATGTTATCTCAGAAGATTGAACATCGGGAAATTCAAAAAGGGCTTTTAGTAGATATACAGTTCTGATGTCCCTTGCGCATACAAAAATTAGATACTTTTTAGGGGGTATTTCGTTTATTTGTATGTGTATGACATCATCAAAAGTTAGAGTTATAATGAACAAGAAGCGGTATAATGGTCAATCTCCAATTTATTGATAGTCATCAAGTATTTTAAATTTATTAATCATTAACATAATTATTTGGGTATATATGATATTTTTCATGTTTAGCAATGGCATGTATGATATTTTCCATGTACATCAACCCCTTTGACGTAGCCTTTACGCCAGCTCTACCATTCTAGAAACAATCAGTCTCCCCAACTTAAAATGAAGAGTAGGGTTAGATTGTGATGTCTAATCAACGCTGTTGATGGTGTGTATCTAATATTATTTCAAGTGTCATTTACTCCATATGTAAACATACTAATGTGCTGGAAACTAGAAAGAAGCTAGCTATTTACCTGCAAAAAATGAAAACAGTGGTGTCATATAGAGATGTATTTCTGTTTGTACAGTTCATTTCCTTTCTGCCACATTTCACGTGGTTTCATGTCAGCACATTAGACAAACAAGCATTATATATTTCTATGATGTATATATATAAAATTTGGTGATGTTTTGTTTTGTTTTGTTTAAGTTGTACTCATTCTATGTATGGCTGGTATTTTGCAGACTGGGATTTAGCTCGTGGAGGTGGAGGTTACAATGATGCTGCCCCCCCACGTAGGTGAGGAACCTCAAACTAGTTTGCAACTGCATGATGTTTTTTCATGTATTTTGTGATAGTGATTTATAAATACTTTATAGTTCTGTGATAGTGACTTATAAAGCCTATTCTTGAGTACATAGACAATTCTAGATGTAAGTTTGCTAAGTTGCTTTTCAGGGAAGGAGGTTTGATGTCTTATAAGCAGTTCATTCAGGAGCTCGAGGATGATGTTCTGCCATCTGAAGCTGAACACAGGTAAAGTGAGGGTTCCCTCATGTGGAATTTGGATATTACTTCCTTCATGGTTTTAAATTTTTAACTTTTTAAGTTTAACTGTTTCACAGATATCAAGAATACAAGTCGGAATATATAACAACTCAAAAGCGAGCTTATTTTGATGCTCATAAAGCCCAAGATTGGTACTTTGTGCACACATACACTGGCTTATATATATATATATATACATACATACATATATATACATATATCATTCCTGTCACGTTGTACATCCATTTTTTCTCCCTGTAATATTTTCTTTATGATGTAGGTTGAAAGATAAATACCATCCCACAAATTTGCTTACTATTATTGAAAGGTGTGTTTTTTTTTTGTTCATTGTACTGTTAAATATCTTATGATATAATATTTTAATCTTCTGGCTTGTGAGATACTAATTTTGAAGTTCCTGTAAATTTAATATTTTCCAGGAGAAATGAACTCGCTCGCAAGTTGGCTAAGGAGTTTTTGCTTGATTTGCAGAGTGGATCATTCGATTTGTAAGATATGCTTTCATTAATTTCTTCTGAAGGTGTAATAATCTTATTCTTCTCTAAATTATTACACCTGAAACATCTGTTTACATGAACCAGAGGTCCAGGAGTCACTGCTTCATCATCAAACAAGTTAGATCCCAATTCTGAAGATGAAGTAGATCCAGGTGGAAAAAGAAAATGGCATGGCCGGGTCCAATTAAAAGAATCTGATCCATTCCCAGCAGCTCCAAAGGCTCACCCTATTAGTTCTGAACCCAGACGAATCCAAATCGACATAGAACAAGCGCAGGCACTTGTGAAGAAACTTGACCTAGAAAAAGGAATAGAGGATAATGTATTAGCTCGTGCTGATAACGAGAGAACAAAAAGAGACAAGTCTCATAGTGGTTCAAGCAACCCTGTTGTGATTATACGTGGTTCGACTTCAGTCAAAGGCCTCGAGGGTGTTGAGTTGCTGGATACACTTATTACTTATCTATGGCGGATTCATGGTCTAGATTATTATGGATTGGCTGAAAGAAGTGAAGCTAAGGGTCTTCGGCATGTGAGGGTGGATGGCAAGCTAACTTCAGATATGAACAATAATTCAGCCGAGTGGGAAAAGAAATTAGATTCAAGATGGCAGGAAAGATTGAATGGTCAAGATCCTTTGGAAATAATGACTGCAAAAGAAAAGATAGATGCTACTGCATCCGAGTCGTTGGATCCTTATGTTCGTAAAATACGGGATGAAAAGTATGGATGGAAATATGGGTGTGGAGCAAAGGGCTGCACAAAGCTATTTCATGCCTCTGAGTTTGTTCAAAAACATTTGAAGCTAAAACACCCCGAGCTTGTGATGGAGTTGACTTCTAAACTTCGTGAAGATTTGTATTTCCAAAATTATATGAAGTAAGTGTTCCGTTTTTTTGCATCCTTTTTGCCCCTTCAGATATTGTGTTAATTAAGCTCATTGGAATTTTTAGCGATGAAGATGCGCCTGGTGGGAAACCTATCATGCAGCCTTCTTTTCCGGTATGCTTCTGCCATCAATCACATTGGTTGTGTACTTTGTACATGTTTCTTCTAATGGTGCTATTGTTGACATGATCTATTTTCTGATTTAAGATACCCTAAACATTATCCAAATGGTTATTTCAAATAAATAGCGTACACCGTGATATTTTTTAAACATTTGCTACCAATGGGACACAAGTATAGTGCTTGATATGATTTTGTATGTGACGTGACTAAGATGATATGGACATCTTTTTCAGAAGGACAGACCTCAGAGGCATAGGCCTGGTAGTGATAACCGCATGAAAGATGAACGTGATAATCGCAGAGAATATGATAACCGAGCCAATGGCGGTGAAAGGTTTGATAGAGATGAGAATGATCAGTCAATGGAATTGAAAGATGGTGATGGGGGGAACCCTGATGACCCAATGTTTGATAACTATGGTGGACAAGGTCTACATGTGGCACAATTCCCTTCAGAAATACCTCCTCCTCCAGTATTAATGCCTGTACCTGGTGCTGGGTGAGCCCAATTGACCAATATTTATGACACTTTTATCTGCAGGTTGGCAGCCTGACGAGAGTTTGGGTCAAAACTTGTACTTATTGTATGCAGTCGGGTTGGACAGATAATATTATTTTTCCAAAAATTGTCAATACACAGTATGTCAACTATGATGTACAAAACAGTAGTATATTTCAATTATAACCTAGGTTTACAAAACCATCACCAAGGTGGCCTAGTGGTTGGCGTCCCGATATCCTCGCAAGAGGTCTCAGGTTCAAACCTCACTAGCTGCACATCTTGCGGTGGACAGGAAAGGGTCGGAAACGGCCGCAGATACCCCGGTTAGGCCGCGTACATCTGAGTAAAGAAACCCGCCCTCCACGGGTACCCGAACAGGGAAAACCTCACCTGTTTTCCCGTTTAATCTAGTTTTACGAATAAAATGATTTCAGGATGTTATATGCATCAAAATTACAATTTTGTTTACTTTCGGACTATCTGACCTGTTTGACCCTTTTAAACACTTCTCTCTTTTAAAATTTAATTTTCTTATTTACTCGTTTGGGCTTGTGAGCCATTAGAGATGATAGTTCACCTGAAAATAACAATGTGCCACCTCTACTTTAGTTGGTTGACTTCTAACAGTGTGCATGCTGTCCTTATTTGCAGTCCACTGGGTCCCTTCGTCCCCGCTCCTCCTGAAGTTGCTTTGCGCATGCTGCGAGATCAGGGTGGGCCTTCCCCATTTGATGGTAGCGGCAGAAATGGGCGGTCTGGGCCCCAATTGGGTGGCCCTGCTCCAATAATTGCCTTACCTCCAACATTTAGACAGGATCCTCGACGTTTACGAAGGCAAGTTGTTTTATTTTGAAATTGTTATTTATCTGCATATGCAATCTGAAGTACAAACACATCAAAATCAATGTCTTACTTATGTCTGGTAAATGCTATTTGGTGAAGCTATCTAAGGTGCGTAACAGGCAGATTGGGGGGGTTGGATAATGGGTGAAAATTTTGGGTATGGGCTGGATTGGCTGACCTGAAACACTTCTTGTACAAGATGAGTATAGCTGTCATCATAGATAATTAGCGAGTTAAATATGACTACAAAAACTATGTTGTTTCAATAATAATGGTCTGAGGTTTTAAAATTTTAAATACAATGATTTAAGATGTATGCATTAAAAATATGTTTGGGGTACATTTGACCTGTTCACTTGACATGCCACATACTAAGTTCATGGTTTTGTAGCTATGACAAGGTTTTCTGAACTTTATATGGTCATGATTTTCACCTCTCAAATTCCGTTAACTAGCTACCAATCTTTTGTTGGAAGAGTTGTAAAATTAATTAAAGGGAATATTCTGAACTACTTTTCTGGCTATGTGCAGCTACCAAGATCTTGATGCTCCCGAGGATGAAGTGACAGTCATTGATTACAGGAGTTTATAGTGTGATGTAACAAGGGAATGCATACAACCATAACTGTCTCATGTTTAAACAAAGACAGTACGCTACATAATGTCAACAGCGCACGGTTTCTGTAGAAGTTTATTCTTTTCCTTAGGTTCCAAATCTTTAGATCCTGGGATTTGCAAAATCAGTGTGAATCATATGTGAGTTGGCTGTGTATATATAGCCCATGTCTGTGACAAACGACAGATTCGAGAATGATAGTTATTTGGCATTGTGGGGAACGCTATATTGTAGCATTGTAAGAACTGATTTTCTCAGGACTAATTTTAAATAGGTAGTCGGGATCTTCTTATTGCGTTTGTAGGCTTGTAGCATTGTAAGAACTGATTTTCTTGGGAGTTTTTAAATAGGTAGTCCAAATCTTCTGTATTGAGTTTGTGTTCATTCACCACTGTACAAAAATGTGGTTATTTCATGTCGCTTTTGGAAGTAGTTTTCCCCCCCGCCTTGTGTAATAAACTGAACCATCAAATACAGGAGGAATTGCGAAGTCTTGAGTTACCAATAAACAGTAACTGGAGTCTGGAGATCAATATTTTTCTACAAATAACTGAATAAGTAAAAGGATCTTGCAGTAGAAGATAATCACAAAAGCGAAAAGGTATTTGATACGCAGCAGGATATCCTACCTGTGAAACCAAATATAGGCCAGCTAATCAACACCAGACTAGCCACTAACTTATATGCAAAGTCAACGTTTGGACGGTGTGGAGTTTCGATTTTGGTACATTAGTGGGGACCATATGCAATGCTGCAATGGCAAATAGTATATATCAGCATTGATGTTTATGGTAGTTACTTCCATGTTTGTGCTAACATTTCCATCTGTAAGCTAGGACTTTGGAAGCTTTTTTGTTAGTTTGACCTTACAACAGTTTGGTCTTACAACAGTTTGGCCTTCCATGTTTTGTCTGTTGGAAGACTAACTCTTCGTTGGAGCACCTTCTAGTTTCTTTTACTAAAGACCGATGATATTGAAAGACCATCATCCGAGTCTTTAGCAGTGACTATCATGTATACTCATGTATATTCTTCCCCTTTAGTCTAAGCCTCTCCCCCTTCAGCGACGGACTTGGCAACAACTTCCTTTTCAGTTGCCAACTCCCCTTTACTTAGTGTCTCTTCCTCCTCAACACCAAGTGCTCTATGTTTTGTTCAAGTGTTGAACCACTTCTAGTGGCGGATCTAGAAACTCTAGTTACGGGTAGCAAAATAAGTCATGGGTTGATCACTCTGTTTTGCGGCTCACGAAGACAAAGTTTGATCTAAACTTTAAGTTAATTTATACCCTAAAAATCATAACCCTCTCTATTACGCTTCATATAATTGAAGATGCAAAATCGAAAAAAATACCTAAAATAAACAAAATCGAATATTGTTCATATAAAATCGTTGTGAAATGGACGTTTAGTGTAATCAGTCAAGGTTAATCTAAAGTTATAAGTTTGTTGAATAAATTAAACTTATAAGATTGTTGGGTTAAAAATAAGTTCTTATTACAACAAACATAGAAGTTTGAATACTGTTTAATTTAATATACGGATCAAAATAAAGGCATAAAGATGATTTAGGAGTTACCAAAATGTAATATGAAAACTATATAAAATGTTACAAAAACAGTATCAAAATAATTCAAACCACTTTGGCAATGAAAAAATTCAAGATGCATTTGAAAAGGAACACTCTTATCGGAGAACACATCAACCTTTTTATATATATAAAATAAAATAATTTCACAAGTGGTGTGTAGCATTACCCTTTTGCATCCATGTACCTCAGTGACTGGCCACTTGTATCATCACTTGCACTTTCTGGCATTATCATTAGGAGGATAGGATTGGAGTTTAATAATAACTAGAACAATGGACGGTGCAATTACTACATATATACATTTATGGAGGTCCTTGATGTGGTTTTGAAGGCCCTGAACGTCGGTTTTTCCGATGGGGTGTTGTGTAATTTCACTAGAAAGTTGTTTTACCGGTGGCGTTCAACTTTTCCGATGGGGTGCACCACCTCACGAATTATTTGGATGTGCATGCATGCTGAAAAAGACGAACAAGGATATGGATAAGAGGCAAAAGGAGAAGATAATGGAAGGGTTTGTTTTCGTAATCTTACAAAAGCATTCAGGATAAAAAAAAGTGAGATATTGGTAGAGATCGAATCGGAATTTTAGATTACCTAAAAGACATTTAATCAGAAGGTGTTCCATAGCTTTTTTTCAACTAACTTTGTGGTGTCGGGACGCCGGGCCTTTGTTTGGGAATTTGATTAGATAGTGTTTGATGGTCATTTCTTCAATAAATTGGTTCGCAGTTTATCACTAGATTCTTCAAGAACTTCAAATACTACAATATTTCATTGAATCGTATGTGATATCTAACGATCATACTCTAACTAACACATTTGATTAAACCCGTAATACAACTGAAAATAACTCATCCACTTAATCACTAGTTATATATGAATTATTTGAGAAAATAACTCATCCACTTAATCACTAGTTGCAATCAAACTTTTTCAGGTATTCAAATGGGTTGAACGGTTCAATTCTTAAAACACCTTGATTCTTGAATATTTAGAATGTGTAATGTACTAAGATGAAAATTCAATCTGCGTGACATTTTCATTTATACATATGTTTGTTAGTGTTTGATTATTTTTGCAAAATTGCACTAAAATGGGGGAGGAATGCTGTATATTTTAGTGCATTGCCGAATTAGTGGACACGTTATATTTGATGCGGAGTGCATACCCGATTAAATTACTAAATACCAGACTAACCAAAATTGTAGGGGTAAGGGGGCCGCGCCCCCTTGTGGGGTCCAAGGGGCAACTCCTTTGACAGGGTCCAAGGGGCAGCCTCTGGCTGCGCTCCCGTGGCAGAGCCCCTGACCACATGCAATGTATAGAAAAACATCTAGGTTCAATGAATCTAGAAAAATAGTTAACTGTTTTGGAAACCGCCATTTTGGTTCTATAATTTTCATGCAATTCCATCATACACGGAAGATACACACAAACTAACCGCCATTTTGGTTCTATAATTTTCATGCAATTCCATCATACACGGAAGATACACACAAACTCACGGATTCATGCCTTCAGGAATCACCACGAATCGATCATAATGTTATGAACTTAATATAGATTCATAACTCTTTTCTATGAATGTTAATCGTCAAATTGTATATTTAGTCAATCAAAAGGAAATCACAATTTAGTATTTAATTTCATTATTTGTCTTTAATTTATTTATATTTAATAAAACAACGACAATGATTAATGATTTATGAGCATCTTACTAGCCAACGAACAATTAATAAAACATGGAGTACCCTAAAACAACAAAAATATGCAAGTCAATAAAATTTTTTGCATATAAAATCATCTTATAATATAAATATACGTAAGTAAGATATCAACAACCTTCACATAACAAAACTTTAACAAATCGAATTACTATAACAATATGTCATTCATCAATACCGGAACCGTCATACGCTGATAATAGATCCCGAAAAACACCAAATAATGCCATGCATTGTACTCCCATTGAAAAATAATTACAAATTTATCAGACCGTGTATATACACGGATTTTAGGGCTAATTATATTATAATATAGGGTTTGTAGTTTGGTGATCTAACAAACTAACTTTATGTTTTTTTACTATTGTATGCATTCAGCTTCGAAAATTCTAATTCAAACGTTTCTAAGTTTAAAATTGTCTATGGTTTTTTTTCATGTTTTGACTACATAAATTGAAGTGCTTATCGAATGTTATTTACATACACTAGTAATTAAAATGCATACAAAAGATATTTTTAAAATTTGAATACATATAATAAAATGTTTTGCATGAATGAAATAATACTAGCAGAATGCCCGCGCGATGCAGCGGCTAAAAAAAGTTAAGATTAATGTTACCGTCCGAGAAAGAATGTCCCCAACAACAAAAAGTTTGATTTACAATAGTATGATAACATGTCAAGTTTAGACATAGATTCAAGACAAGTTTGATTGAAAAATATTTCAGAAATGAGTTATTGAGAGTAATAAATGAGGGTAAATTTGAAAGTTTTGTTGGTAATCTCGGATTTGTAAAACGATTTTAAACATGAAATATGATATGAAACATGCATATAATAAAACATCAAAGAAGAGGAAGCCTGTAATAAAATTGATCACCAAAACAGATCCATATGTATCATATGATAAATCAAAAGATAAATTAACAAAGAGATAGTAAATATGTATACCTTTGTTGGTGATTTCACATGGAGAAGAAAACTAAACAATCAAGATAAATTGTCTATTTGATAGTCCACACTACACCTCAATCAACACCACTGAATGCTAGTCCGATTAACTGAATTAGATTACCTTCTTTCCTTTTGCTTGCACCAAAATGCAGCCCAACTTTTTGTTTTGTTCCTCACCAAAGGGAAGAAAAAGGGTTGTTCCTAACAGTGGGATATAATTAGGTTTTATATATTCTAATTATCTTTTATTTATTTATTGATAACTTTTATTATTAATTAAATACTTAACCCACAAGTAATTAAATTTGACAAATAAATCCTTAATTACTTTCACTTTTGACACTTTAATTTAATAACTTTTATTGAATGATCACATATTAGTTAAATAACTCAACAAGGTATTATAACTAATTTAACTTGGTTATACGAGTGGTATCTAAGTGTATATGTGTGCGACCTCGAAGGCTCATGTGAGTTTAGCCATATAGTTACGTGTTGTAACTTGCGCATAATCCTACGGACTCCCATTTGTGCACGTCACAACACCAAGTAACTATATAAGCAATTGTTAGCGTCTAGCAACACGCCAATGCCCCTAAAATCACGTGAGGGTAGTTTCTTAAAACATATCATTACGAATAATTATCAATTGTCCCTTTGTTACCGATACTTAGTTGAGCACGAGACATGGATCATCAGTCATTCTCATTGTTCAATGATTCTGTTTCTCGATCTTGAATTTAAACTAGATTACCAAACTAATTGAGTATCATCTCAATTACGTTTGGGTATGGCCATACAAACATCTGTTCATTTCATCGAGGGGCCCAGTGCTATCTTACTCCAGTCAAGTAGAGGAACAAATCCTATCTTACTACACGTGTATGTCATATGTTTTACATCATACCCAATAATGATTTTTATAACCGTCTTATTCAGGACAACGTTTAACCATATCAAAGCATAATGTTCCACACACGGAAAAACTGTGTGCATCTCAAGTCTAAGGACACAGTGACGTAACCACTCGCGAGTTTCACTATTGACGCCGATCCATGCAATGAAAACTTGAAGGTTGTGTCATTCCAATGCTCGTCATCAATGAACACATGTGAGTTAGATAGAAACAATATCAACACTCTCACATTTGTCTTAATTCAATGATACTCTCGTATTATCAAACGACAATGGATAATTTTAGAATAAATAATTATTCATGGATTAAATAAGCGAATATAGAATACAATTGTATGAATGAAAAACAATCGCATTACCAAGTACATCAATTTCATTATTTAATACAATTGTTCACATTCCTATCATCCAAATACTAAAAATACAACTGTTCACATTCCTATCATCCAAATACTAAAAATACAGATTGTATAAGACTACTAGGTCGAAGCCTAATGTTCCTTGAATGCTCAGTATGTAGGACAAGTCATTGGCTTTGTGAACGGGTCAGCTAGGTTGTCATATGTGGGAACTTTGAGAACGCGTATGTCACCTCTTTCAACAACTTCACGTATGTAGTGAAATTTGCGAAGGATTGTTTGGCTCCTCATAGAACTCCTGGTTCGTTTGCTATAACAATAGCACCAGTATTGTCACAATACATATCAATGGGATTTTCATTACTGGGAACAATGCTAAGCCCATAAATGAATATTCTGATCCAAACAACTTCATGCAGCGATGTATTCTGATTATGTGGTAGACATAGCGATTGTGCTCTGCTTTGAGCTTCTCTAGTCAACTCACCTCGGTTCATGATGAAAACATAGTCTGTTTGTGATCGACTATCGTCTCATCTGTTACGAAACTTGCATCAAAGTAACACTTGACATTGAGCTCTTTATCCAAACCTCCATAAACAAGAAACGTATCATTGATATTCTGAAGATACTTCAATATGTTTTTTACAGTCGTCCAGTGACTTTCACATGGATTTTATTGGTATCTACTCGTCATATTAAGAGAGAACGTGACGTCATGTCTAGTGCGCTTCATAGCGTACATGATAGATCCTATAGCCGAGGCATATGGGATACCTTTCTTTCGCGCCACCTGTTCAGGTGTTGAAAGTGCTTGAGTCTTACTCAACACTACATTTTGTTGCATTGGGAGGCTTCCACGTTTGAAACCATCCATCCTAAATCGATTTAAGATTTTGTCAATATATGCACTTTGACTAGACCAAATAACCACTTAGATCTTTCTCTGTAGATCTTGATTCCTAGGATATATGCTGCCTCACCTAGATCTTTCATGGAAAAACAATTTCCAAGCCAGGGTTTAACATCTTGTAGCGTTGGAATATCATTTCTCATGAGTAATATGTCATCGACATATAAGATCATCAGGGGTTTTGAGTAAAACCAAACTCTTTAATTTCTTATCAAACCTCTTATTCCAGCTCCTTGATGCTTCTTTAATCCATAAATGGATCTTTAAAGCTTGCATACTCTTTTAGGATGCTTAGGACTCACAAACCCCTCAGTTGTACCATATATACGTCCTCGCTTATGTGACCATTTAAGAATTCGGTTTTGACATCCATTTGCCATATCTCATAGTCATAAAAAGCAGCTATGGCAATAAGTATCCTAATAGCTTTTATGGCCACAACTGGTGAAAATATTTCATCATAATCAATCCCATTGGTTTGAGTATAACCTTTCACCACGAGGCGAGCTGTAAAGGTGTGTACATTTCCGTCCATGTCGGTCTTCTTCTTGAAGATCCACTTGCACCCAACAGTTTTACTATTTTGTGGAAGGTCAATCAAACTCCAAACTTGATTATCTTTCAGGGACTGCATCTCTGCATTCATTGATTCTAGCCATTTATCGGATTCTGGGTCGAATAGTGCATCTCTGTAGTTAGCGGGTTCACCGTGATCCCCTAACTCAAAGTCGTCGGCATCAACGAGAAAACCAAATCTCTCGGGTGGATGAGGGATCCTGTTGTATCTACGAATGAGAGGTGCGTCGCCCTGGAGCCCAACACTATCGTGCTCTAGCTCAGTGCGTTGTTCGCTAGTGCCTTCAGAAGGTTGTGTATTTTGTTCGTAAATTTCTTCGTGATCTACCGTGCTCCCACTTGTTTCTTGTAAGAGGAGAGTCTTCTCCAAAAACTCAGCATACCGAGCCACAAAAATTTTGTTCTCGAATGGGTAGTAGAAGTAATAGCCCATTGTTTCCTTTGGGTATCCTACAAAAATACACTTGATAGTTTTGGACTCTATTTTGTTTGGTGTATCACGTTTTACGTGAGCCTCACAACCCCAGACTTTTAAGTAAGACATGTTAGGGACTTTCCCATGCCATAATTCATATGGTGTCTTGCTTAACTTCTTAGTTGGAACCATATTGACTATGCGTGCAGCAGACTCTAAAGGATATCCCCAAAAGGACGATGGCAGAGTGGTTAGACTTATCATGGATCAAACCATGTCAAACAAAGTTCGATTTCTCCTTTCCGATATGCCATTATGTTAAGGCGTATAAGGGGGAGTGAATTGTGAGACAATCCCATGATCCGTCAGATGATCTAAAAACTCTTGACTCATGTATTCACCTCCAAGATCAGATCGAAGGGCTTTAATAGTCTTACCGAATTGATTTTCTACTTCATTTTGAAAAGCTTTGAACATTTCGGAAACTTCATGTTTATATTGAATCAAGTAAACATAACCATATCTACTGAGATCATCAGTAAATGTAACGAAGTAGCTAACACCATCTCTAGACATTGTTTTAAAAGGGCCACATACATCTGTGTGTATGAGTCCAAGCAGATCTTTGGCCCTCTCATTGGCCCTCTCACCTTGATGGGTGAAGTGTTTCTTTGTCATCTTTCCAAACAAATAAGATTCGCATATATCAAACGACTCA
Source organism: Gnaphalium uliginosum (assembly GCA_963930675.1). Taxonomy (NCBI): domain Eukaryota; kingdom Viridiplantae; phylum Streptophyta; class Magnoliopsida; order Asterales; family Asteraceae; genus Gnaphalium; species Gnaphalium uliginosum. The sequence continues at coordinate 37,674,358 of OZ005682.1, forward strand.
ACGTCGGCTGATTCTAGAAGCCCATTGTGTTGCAGCTTTGCTATGTGTTTCTTGTTAATATGGCCAAGACGACAATGCCATAGATATGTTGAATTCAAATCACTTTTGAATCTCTTTGCGCTACAATTATATATAGAACTTTCGTTTGGTATGAGGTTATGCATATCAATTTCAAAAAAACCATCTCCAGGAATAGCATTAAAATAAAAAATATTATCCTTAGAAGCAGAAATGTCATAATCCGTAAAACATGTATAAAACTGTGACATCCGGGACATTTGGCCGTATTTTTGTACCTAAATTAAGTCATCATTTCTTGTATTTAGTTTGAAATAGGACTAAGTGCAATAACATTTGGTATATCGTATATAAGCGCGTACGTGATTAGTTTTAATTACGCAATCTCAATCGGATGGAATCCGACACGATAAATACGGACGTTGGTGAAAAACATTTTCTTTAAATAACGTAATTGTATTAATTAGTTGCTATTTAACTTATATTATGACAATAATATATTGAACGTATAGCACGCAACGAAAACGCACGGGTCGCGCCCAACAACTAAAAGAAAGCACAAATTATAATACAATAGCTTGAAAACAAACAAATTAATTGAATAGTTTGGGCAAGTGGAGTATTCGGGTGGGACCCATAAGAGAGATGAAAGATCTGCAAAGCCTAAGGCTATTAGGCCGGCTCTACACACTTCCCATAGGAATATCATCATTTTGATTACTCCCACACACAACTCAACCATTCATTGGTCAAATCCTCAAACTTCACCCAAAACTTTCCCCCATTTTCTCTCCTCACGGCAGCCACAAACAGGAACACTTCCATTTTCATTTCACTTTCATCTCCCACAAAAATCACAAGAAATCTAGCTTGGAACAGGAAGTTAAGCTTCACCATTTTTCATCATTTCGTGCTAGCCATCTACCTTCTGGTAAGGAACATTTTTCTCGACTCGCTTTATTTTCGTAAGATGTGCTAGAAAGTTCACTCGCAAGGCCTAAACTGAAAACCCACTTGAAAGTACCTTAAAAAAACATTTTAAAGTGATCTACCAGAGAACCATTTGTAATTCCGTGCCAAAATCGATTTATTTTTACGAGTGCAAAAATATTAAGATTTAACGTGTAAAGGTTTCAGGTCCAAAGCGAAATCGTTAAATCGAAACCCTCGAACAAAAATGAATTTTCAGAAACGAATAGTAGAAACTAGTAACGGGCAGTAGTAACCGGGTAAATGAACTAACATTGGTAACCAAGGAAATGTACTAGCAGTAGTAACCGGGTAAATGAACTAACAGTGGTAACCAAGGAAATGTACTAGCAGTAGTAACCGGGTAAATGAACTAACAGTGGTAACCAAGGAAATGCAATAGCAGGGTAAATGAACTAACAGTGGTAACTAAGGAAATGCACTAGCAGTAGTAACCGGGTAAATGAACTAACAGTGGTAACCAAGGAAATGCACTAGCAGTAGTAACCGGGTAAATGAACTAGCAGTGGTAACCAAGGAAATGTACTAGCAATAGTAACCGGGTAAATGAACTAACAGTGGTAACCAAGGAAATGTACTAGCAGTAGTAACCGGGTAAATGAACTAACAGTGGTAACCAAGGAAATGCAATAGCAGGGTAAATGAACTAACAGTGGTAACTAAGGAAATGCACTAGCAGTAGTAACCGGGTAAATGAACTAACAGTGGTAACCAAGGAAATGCACTAGCAGTAGTAACCGGGTAAATGAACTAGCAGTGGTAACCAAGGAAATGTACTAGCAATAGTAACCGGGTAAATGAACTAGCAGGGGTAACCAAGGAAATGTACTAGCAGTAGTAATAAAGGAAATGAACTAGCAGTAGAAACTATGTAAAACGTACTAGCAGTGGAAACAGTAGTAGCAGAGTTAAACACGTTAGCAGTATTAACAGTGGAAACAATGATGAATTGTACAAACAGTTGTAGCAAGACTAACAGTAGAAACTAAGTGAGCAGTAGAAACTCGATGCGACACTACCGAAGTGTCGCAACTCGTGTAGCTAAAAGGAAAGAACAAACAGTTAGCGACACTAACCCTCAGTGTTAACAAGTTCGCCACCCATTTTAAATCTCTGTCACTAGCGAACTTATCATAAGTTCGCTACTATTCAAAAGCTCGTGTCAACTATGCGAACTTGGCACAAGTTCGCTACCCATTTTCATTATCCGTGCCAACTAGCGAACTTGTCACAAGTTCGCTACTCCATGATGAGTTCGTATACCATGTCCACTAATCATTTAATTGGCATCGAATTATATACACACAAGAACGACATGGAAATACAATAACGTATATACATTAATAAGGTATAAAAATGAAACGCACACAATAATATTAATTTTGAGAACCATTATTAATTCAAACTTTTCACCCACGGGCCGTACACGTTTTTCAAACGCAAACGAAAAACAAGTGTGGAACATAACTAGTTGAGTGGACAACTAGCATGGATGACTTTTGAGACTTTCACTTACATACAATCTTACGTGCTTAGGGCACTAGAAGATTGCAGGTTCGGAGAACCTACGGATTGATTTACTTGCTTTCAGATACTCGTTTATTTTATAAATGTAGCTTGCCAAGACTCAGGTGAGTCTCATAGCCCCACTTTTACTGTTTTATACTTACGGGGTGAGATACATTACTTTCTTTACATATGAACACAAGTACTGATAAACTTTTATATACGGGCGTGCATGAGTTTACTTATTAATCCACTAAAGTCCCTCCATCATAGTTTCGTTAGTTATGGACTTAAGCGCGAATATTAGTAAATGGATCCATTTGGGACTGACAATCCCCGTCCGAGGTAGTAGCGCTACCACTTACCGTTCCTGTAGAAACGGACGACTTATATTTGTTTCGTACGAGTGTTCTGGATTAGACACTCGCGGGGGCACATTACGTACTTGATTGTACTGTACTACTTTCTGTTAAGCTTCGACTATGAGCTCATTGCAATAGTATATACTTACTTACTTTTGCTTGATGGCAAAACACTGATGAAAATCTTGTGGTTCATACTTTTTGATTTACTGATAAACCCGTGAGCTCACCAACATTCGTGTTGACCCATTTTAGCATGTATTCTCAAGTTCACTACAGGACTAGGATTACTCCAGGCTACCTTAGCTAGAGTCGCATGATTTCAACACTGCATTTAAAGGAGATTCTTAGCATTACTTTTTGTTACGTTGGTCATGTAATAGAATCTCCCGCTTTATGCGCGGATTCTAGGGAACGATAATTCTTATGGGCTGTAAGCAATACATTTCAATGCTGAACGTACGGAATGTAATATTTATAAAACGTCTTATTTAGAGGTCGTTTGTTGTAACTTTGTGTAATGATTTCTGATTAGTCGTGCCCCGGTTCGATTTCCGCTGCATTGTATTTTGGGGGTGCGACAAAAACCATTATCCTTCAAACGAGAAAGCGAAATAACACCCCTAGTAATAGTAGGTGCATAGTGACAATTATCTAAAATGATAACAAGTCCACTGGGGAGGATAAGCTCATAGTTCCCTATAGCTTCGACAACTGCACGATCTCCATTGCCAACGTACAGATCCAAGGCTCCTTTATTCAGCTTTCGTCTTCTCCTAAGTCCCCGCACATTATTACAAATGTGAGTAACACAACCTGTTTCATAAACCCAGGATTTATTTGGAAAAGAATAGAGTTCTATAACGAAGATACATGAAGTACAGGTCGAGCCAGCCTTTTCCTTCTTCAACTCTGCCAGGTAGGCCGGACAGTTCCACCTCCAATGACCTATCACTCCACAATGATGACAGGGCATGTCCTTTGTCGGATGCTCTTTCTTTGCTGGTGGGGGGATTTTCTTCTTGGGGGTGTAAGTCTTCTTACCCTTGCCTCTTCCCTTGCCATGAGCAGTTTGCGGTTTCGATTTCTAGATTTTTCCCTCCTGAATTGTCAGTACAGACGGAGCTTTCTTTGGTAGGTCTTTCTCAGCAAGTTTGATCATAGCATGCAATTCTGAGATAGTTTTCTCCATGCTATGCATGTTGTAATTCATTACAAAATTGCATAGTCCTTGGAAAGTGAAGTAAGTATCAAGTTCACTCCAAGAACCTGTGACAAGGGAAATCCAAGGCGCTCAAATTGGTCAATATAGCCCTTCATCTTTAAGACGTAGGTACTAACCGACTGGCCCACTTCTTGCTTACAAGCGTGGAATGCTTTCACTGTGTCGAACAGTTCCTGATTAGCCTGTTGTAGGAACATAGTCTTAAGCTCTTAAAGCATGTCATATGCATTGTAGTCCTCTAAGTTCTTTTGTAGCTCAGGGGTCATGCTAGCAAGCATAAGACAGGCTACCTCCATCTGTTCGTTAAACTGCTTAGTATAAGCATTACGAACAACAACAATGGTAGAGGGGGGGCCATGCAAGGATTCTTCCAGATGGTGTAACTTCCTTTCAGCCTTTAGGACAATTCTAACGGTTTGATTTGTGTTTGTTGTCATCTACAAAATAAACAAAGTTGATCCGCTAGTAATGGTAGACACAATCGGTAGGCGGCGAGCACCAATTGCGTTACAAGTACAATTCTTAGATGCTTATGGGACACATGGCATGTAGTGTTAAACTACTAGTGTCATGCTGGCATGTTTAGTCCTATCCTTGCCTCGGGTCGCTGTCTTACCTCTCGACTCGATTAAGTCATTCAATTTTAGAAACCTGTGAAAATAAGTCTATGTCTCACGCATAGATAATAATCACCTTGGAGTTATAATTCAAACTAGGTCTCACACATAGCCAAAAAATAACGACAAGTGTTTCCAAAAGGATTAGACGGCATGACTTAAAATTGTGGCGGGTATAATAATATTTTGATAAAGCACATTTAGCAAAAAGTTTGTGTTACGAATGTAGCATGCATACAACATTCGCCTCACAAGTTAAAAATAATTTTAAACTTAATGTCTAAGCATTGTTTTAAATTAGTTTGTGTCGAGTTGTCCATTTTAAAAACTAATATGTCCTACATGAGTTTGTTAAGCATAGACAATACACAAACATATAACATTCCAAACCATTTAAAATGTTATTCTAAAACCTTTGTTAAGTGTTAAGTTTCAAATCACAATTTAAACATAATGATGAGTTTAAACCAATCAATTTATTTAAAACTCATTTGTATTTTATTTTATGTTTGTGAAAATCATTTCAGCATATTATATACGATCAAAATGATATATAAAGTGCAATAAAATAAAACACGCGCATACATAGCCTCAACCGATGAATAACCTATGCTTGGTCACACGAGCCATCATGAGAACCAAGTGGTCAAACTAAGGGACAATCACAATAGCAACCAAGTGGAACTCTCACTTGCGTCAAGATCCAATGGTTATCAACAGGGGAGAAGCTACATAATCATAGGGTGGGTCATTGGACCACCCTTCAAATTGGATATGGACCCACCTTAACTTAACAAATAAGTCCATCAATATACAAAGCCCATTCTTTTAATGTGAATTTCAGTTCCTTCCATTACGGTAAAGACATTCTTTCAATGTGAACTAAGCATGTTTCCTTTGGGTAAGGACATACGAATACGATCCCAAGTTCCTAATTGTTGTTTGCGATGCGGATCGATGGCATCCCTCGTAGTCACCGGCAGCAAGGTATTGATTACTATTTTGTGAAATTGTGAACTATGATAAATTTTAGGGTTATTATTTTATTTGTTATATATATATATATATATATATATATATATATATGTGTGTGTGTGTGTGTGTGTGTGTAAAGAGACAACTAAAATTTTGAATTGGTATGTTTTATTTGTGAGAATTTAGTGAATCCTAAATGTCAATACAATTATAGAAGTATTGAATTATAGAAGTATCCTAATGCCCAATACATATAATCTTGTAGTCTAGGGTTAGGGTATTTTCAGGGAGTTTTAAAGTGTGATAAAAGTGTGATGATTTAATAATAGAATATTATAATTATAGTATTGTACACTTGTATAGTTCATTTAGAATATCTAATTTATCATGAGTTATTTTTGGATGACTAATTTATATATGCTTTTGGTTAAAAAAGATTGAGTTATTGATTATAAAAAATTAACAATTATGTTTGTTTTAGGTATAAATGAAGCATTCTTTTCTAATACAACAAATGTAGTAAATGAACAACCACATGTTCAAGAAAGAATATTGAGAGACAGGACCAACCAACTAATTCCTCCAAGTATGTGAGAAATGATTTGAATGCACTTAGTGCTGATCCCGGACAATGACCAAGTATGGATCTTTATCATCCAAGTCAACATGATGAAATTAGAAGAGCATATTTGCAAAAAGGGCCTTGTCAACCTCGAAATCATTCTTTCCAACAAAGAGAAATAGGAGGTAAACTTCGTAGATTCAATCCTCTTTGGTTTGACATGTACAGATATTGGTTGGAGTATAGCATCCACAAAGAAGCTGTATTCTGTCTATGTTGTTATTTATTCAAAAATGACATCAAAAAAGATAGTTTTGTAAAAGATGGTTTTAAAGCTTGGAATAAGAAAGATAGCTTAGATGATCACTATCTAGGACTTCCACACAAGACGCGCGTTCAGAGATGTCTGAATTTGATGAACCACAAACAATCCATCACAAATGCTTTTGAAAAGCAAACTACTACTCAAATGCAGGAGTATCGTATCCGATTGAATGCTTCCATTGATGTTGTCAGATTCTTTGCGACAAGGATTACCCTTTGTGGCCATGATGAAAGTGATGACTCATTTAACAAAGGTAACTTTTTTGAACTCCTGAACTAGTTAGCTGATCGATGTGATGTTGTAACTCGTGCTGCTTTGAAGAAGGCCCCTAAAAACTGGCAATTGAAATCTAGTTCTATTCAAAAGGACATTGTGCATTCATGTGTAACTGTAACTATCAATGTTATCATGGAAGAGATTGGTGATGAATTCTTTGCAGTTTTAGTGGACGAGTCACGTGATGTGTCTTGTAAAGAGCAAATGGCATTAGTTTTGCGATTTGTGAACAACAAAGGGGCTGTTGTGGAAAGGTTTATCGGTATTGCACATGTTGATGACACTTCAGCTTTGTCTTTACAGAAGACTGTTTACAAGATGTTGTCAGATTGTAAATTAAGTTATACTAGGATTCGAGGACAAGGTTATAATGGAGCTAGTAACATGAGTGGTGCATTTAACGGTTTGAAGACATTGATTATGAGAGATACAGAATCTGCATACTATGTTCATTGTTTTGCTCACCAGTTACAGTTACAGTTGGCACTCGTGTTTGTTGTGAAGACCCAAATCGAAATTAACAATTTTTTTGATGCAGTTTCTCGTTTGTTAAACATGATTGGATCTTCTTATAAGCGATGAGATAATCTAAGAGTCAAACAAGCAACTAAAGTTATGTTGGCGTCAGCAGCAGGTTAGTTTCATTCTATTTTTGTTTGTTTTAACTTTAATGTAGTTGTATTGTGCTTGCATTGACAGTCTAAAAATGCAAAAGTTATTGCACACTTAGTCTCTCTTCTACCTAAAATGACTAAAAGACCCTTAGTGATACGCGCTTTTTTGCTCAGCGACAGGAGGGTATTTTAGTTATTTTTAGGTAGAAGACGGACTAAGCGTACAACAACTTTTGAATTTTTGAACTATCCATACAACAAACAAAGTACAAGGACTAACGGTGAGAATACGAGTAAACCACATAGACCGTTCATGCAATTTACTCTAGCTTCAATTAGGATATCTTTATATTTTGAGTAAATTATATTGTCAGTCCCTATGGAAAATTCTTTTTTGCCCATGTTTGCCACACACGTGAGCTGATTTAACGAGTAAAGTTAATGTTCGTTAAGGTTAGGGACCGGGAGTGAAATATAAACCCGGGTAGAGAGACTGGGACTGCAAAATAAATGACCCAGAGACCGGAAGTGAAATAATGTGTATATCACAGAGACTGAGAATTTAATTTACTCTTATATGCTGAAAGATATTTATGTTTTCCTTCAAGTAATCATCTAGGTTAGAAATCTTATATAAAGAATTTAGTTACAAGGGTTTTAGGGAGTTGATGAATATGAATTATTGAATAGAGTGTTTTCTCTTGAAGTCTCGGTTGGAACACTCTTTAAAGGTATGAAATTCCATTGTTGTTTATTTGTGTGGCTTTTTTTAGTAACAAACACTTCGTCATCCATTTTAATGTGCTATAACCATATGTATAGTTGATTTGGTACATGGTTGATTAAAAACCGTATCTGAGTTGAGATGTTTCCCTCACAAAAAAAACGTGCAATAAAAATTAAAGTTGAGGTTTTAATTTCGACATGATGGATATATTAATAGATGAAAACGTCCCTTGCTTCTTTACATTTAAAATTAGATGTGGGATCAGAAGAGCAGCCTCTATATGAGGGCAGAATTAATTTCAACTATTAATTTCTTCGATCAACAGTCCAGATTTAATGCATTTTACGTCAGATTCACTGCATTTTATTTTACATTTATAATGATGCAGTGAATCCGAACCGTTGATCGAAGAAATCAATGGCTAAGATGTGGAATTGGCTGTCCCTCTAAACCTTACCCAAATTAGAAACTAAAATTATTAACGTTTAAACAATTTTGAACCAAAAATGGTGAATAAAAATAAAAATAAATCGTTAATAGCGTGTATTAACGAATAGTCCATGAACGAACTAACAAATAATACAAACTTTAAATTATGTCCGTGACTCATCATCATTATATATGTTGCTTTAGGTGCATTGACTTTTTTGATTGGCTGGTCCAAATTTTTCATTTGTTAACATTTTAAGTTCTTTAACTAAAATCCTCATCCTTAACATTTACTTGATCTATCAAATCAAATATAGTATTAGTTTAAGGAATTAAAACTTATAATTCAGTAACAATATAAATTATCAAATAGGAGGCACAAAAAAATCCATCAACTTGGTTAAAAAAAACCGTTTATACTAAGTTTACTGTTTCAAGCGTATTATATTTTTTGTATGTACATTTTTTTTTTTTTGGCCTAAACAGGAAAAGGAAACTTTTCTTTTTTATCAAAGTCAAAAAATGAAAAGTATACATATAATACAAAAAAAGAAAGTATACATACAACAGACAAGATTTTCAAATTCAATACACACAATAATAATTCTGAAAGTACGCTCGATACAATATTAAAATAAATAAATAAACCCTATTATATTTACTATATACTTTTTCAATGCTTGGTGAGTATGCAATGCATCAAGATCCCACATAAAAACTATAGAGATGTATATTGCTTATTAAAATTTGCCCAATTTGTTCTCTAGTAAAATACAAACTCAGATATTAAAGAAAAAGATATAAAAAGTAAGTTCAATTTGCTCATAAAATAAAAATGGTAATATATATTTTAACGTGCATTTTTGTAACTCGTATTACGTGTTTTTAGAATTAGAAAAATAAATAAATAAATTAGCCTCTAATTCAATCCGTAATAAGAAAAATTTGTATAGATTTCCTTGTTAGTCGGCACAAAAGCAAGAACTTCAGTTAGACGACATCTTAGATTCCTAGTATGTGTTTACATTTAAAAAAGTGTATGAGCCGAATATAACTTTAAATAGATGTTTTATTTTTTTTTTTATTTTTTTTTTTAATTTCAGAAAGGCAAACCAACACATACCTACCTACCTAAAATATGTACATTGTATTCCGCGAATATATACATATATTCATCACCGGACTTGAACTCACAACCTTAAAGTTGGAGGGTCCTCACGATATCGCTAAACCAATGACCATTTGGTTAGATGTATATGTTTTTTTTCCTTCTAGAAAGGCAAACTAACACACCTACCTACTACAAATATGTACAATATATTTCGCGACTATTTATATATGTTCACCACCGGACTTGAACTCACAACTTTAATGTTGGAGGTCCTCACGATACCGCTAAGCCAATGACCCTTTACTTAGATGCGTATGTTTTTATAAAAACAAAATCAGATTAAACTAAGTTTGCAAATCATTATCGTTATCATTAGTCATTATACAAAATCAATACTTTCATTCTTATTAAGCCACATAAGCTGTTCATAAGATGACAACATGTATCATCTATTTTTTATTTCTTATTTTCTCAAAAGATCAAGAATTTTAATCTTTTTATTTACAATCTTATATCTTAATATATATTATAAAAAAATCTTAGCATCTTAATACACAAAAAGTACTTAAGATATTAATTAATACATGTACTAATATACAGAAAAATACATTGTAATAACTTCATAAAAGTAATGGCATCTCATCACATCTTTGTTTACTACATCAACTTCTCTCTCTCAAATAAAGATTGGAACATATATCTTTTTAAAATAAGAGTTGTCAAATATTTAATTTTAAAAAAATATATGAAGTTCCCATAATTTATCCAACTATGTCTTTTTAGCATATACTCTTACTTTATCAATACAATACTTTTACTTCTTTCTTCTTATAATTCCTCATATATATATATATATATATATATATATATATATATATATATATATATATATATATATATGTTACAAAGTTTTCATCACTTCTTAAAATTGATTATGATCTCTCCATGTAATCTATGACTCAAGGTGGATCACACGCATTAATCAAAGCGTTTGTGCTTGCCAACAGTGGAGGAGGACATAAAAATTTAATTTTTTGTTTCGATCATTATTTCATTTTAAAGATTAATATAAAGTAAACATTAATCTTTTTAGACGTTGATCGTGCATCGCACGGCCCTAAATGTTTACTAGTAAGAACTATAAACTACAGATCTGATTTGTTATTTACAAAATTTCTAATGAAATAAGTGCTTTGATTTCAATGATTTTGAGATCTAATTGCAGAAAAAAGAAATCCAGAGACAAGTCAAAACAGTCAATTTATTAAGAACGTATGGGTCATGATTCTCATGAATCCAATGTCAACAAAAATCAGTATCAAAGATGAAAGTCAACCAAAAGTGAAGACTTAAATCCATAAATGATATATGGTCAAAACTACATGGAGTATATGACATGAAATTGAAACATTCAAAAGAAAATAATTCTAAATAAATTCATCTAATTTAGGGCACTTAACATATATACAGGCCATTGGAAAAGTCAATGACCAATAACTCTCTTTGTAATTGATATGTAAGAGTTAGCAAATAAATGCGGTATTTACAGTGAATTAGTAAGATTTGACTCAAACTCATGTATAGTTCCAACTTCGAAACAAAATTTGTTGACTTTGACCAATATTCTAAGGATTGATTATAAAGATCCTCAGAAGTCTAAATGAACCAACGGATTTAAAGGGGTCAATTAATTAAGAAGTAACATTGCTGAAGCCAAAATAGATGGTCTTTTGTTGATAGGCATTGAGAGCATAGTCCACCTGAAAGTGACCCATTGGGAACTTGACCCGAACTCCATATCCAACACCTACTCCAGCTCCTGGTTTGCCATGTCTTAAGCCCGGGTTTCCTACAATAATAGCTCATATCACCGTCACGTGAGTTTTTGCATTATTGATTCTGATTAAGAAAAAAAATTACCCTAAAAGGTGAGAACTACAAATAAGTTACGAATGAAACGTAATTTGTTGCATTCCAAGTATAACCCGTAGGGCCCATTGAAACAACTAGTCTCTATGTTAACACAAAAAGGTAACATTTGACTTGTATTTTAGAAGTAGAAAATAAAATAAACTTGCGTATTAGAAGTAGGTTACTGATCTCAAGTAATGGTTAGTAATATGAAAAAATAAAAATAAGAACAAATGAAGGATATGGGAAACTAACCGGGTACAAAGCGACCAGAGCCCAAATCAGTTCCACAATCACAGAAGAGGGCTCCATCAAGCATGTCATTCTGGTGACACGAGTCAATGATTAAATGATTAAATACCAACTCTTTGACGATTATTTTAATAAATATGTTTGACTATTGATCACATATCTAAAGTTTCCCTTTACAAGGACAGAATAAATAAGACTTGTGGGCTTAATCTAAGTTGCTGATTCCATGAAATGATTAGCGATTACTAATAGGCAATAAAGTAGATTAGTACATACCATTGGGAATGTTAACTCGGTGTTAGCAACCAGACACGACCTACCAGATCCAACTGCACCTTCACCATATCCTCGCACACTACCAAGCCCACCAATTGCAAATGCTTGGTAAGGAGCTATATCACCTACAATAGAACCACCTGTAAGGCTGTCACATTTAAATGGTGTCAGAGAGATAAAAACTCGATTTATAAAGTTCTGCAAATTATATCAGAAAAGAAAGAAAAACCTTGCAAAATATCCTTCCCTTGAGGATTTGTTAACCTAGCTAAGCATTTTACACATTTTATGAACGTAGCATCTCTAAGACAGATTGAGTATCGAATTATTGCTACTTTAAGTCGCAACAATTAGTTTCTAGGGTTTGGATCAAGTGATTCTAGTTACGATTCATATTGAATTAATCAGTTTCGAAAAATTGGTTTCATACGACATGCAATAGAAATGAATTACACAAAGTTGAACTAATATTATTTATTCTGATAAAAAAAAAAACTAAAATTAGTTATCACTCCCTTGAACTCAAATTCAGATATTTTGAACAATTTTCTCAATTTTACTAACTCTATTAAAAAGTAAAATAAAGAATCATTCTTATAACTATAAACGTATATATTTTTGGGATTTATATAAAGCTGATTGAAAATAAGTTGTCATATTTAACATCAAACACTTTGAAATATATAAGGATACCCTGTTTTGGTAATATTATTGGTTATTTATTTAATAATCAGACTTCGCCAAACACTTAAACAAGTGATGAACTCATTGTTACTATTTAAAACAACAGAAGGACATCCGAACACCATTTTATGCAGCACATTTAACGAATTAACAATACCTGATTATCAGTTTGACGGATTCTAATATCACATAACCAGTTTCAAAACACAAGCTGAAACACCCCTATTTATAGTATCAGGCTTGCATAGTGGTATATTTGTTATACAGTTGGAGAAAACATTAAATAAATAAATAAAAACTCACCTTGCCAAGAGAAATCCAGGGCCAACTTTAATTCCTTTTGATGCAGCAAACTTGACGCGATTAAAAATCAACCACTTTGACATAAGAGGAATCCCTTGTTCTATTTGCAGACTAAACTGAATATAAACACTTTTATTATTATCATGTGTTGAATTCACATAGAAGAAAACCTAGTATTGATTGAACAAGGAAAGAACACTAACCCGAGTAAAACTATGGTCATTTGCCTTTGCGAATCTGGACTCCTGTTTCAGTACTACCATACTATCATGACAACTACCACTGCATAAAAAACCACTATGAGGTATCTGTAGGGGTGCAAACGTGTCCAATCACATTCAAAAAAGCCAAAAATACCTGGAAGTCACTGGAAATCCATGCAGATCTCTACTTATTGAGCGGCCATCATCATTGATTGGACGCACATGCTGCATACCAACATGCCCAAGTTGTAAAACTCTTTTGTGTTAAAAATGGAATAGGAAACTTTCAACGGTCACATAAATTACTTGTCAATTACAAAATCAAGATCTACTATGGAACAAGTTGATTTGTAGTATTCTAGGTCACACGAGTCAGGGATAGATGGGGTTGACATGAGCCCCCTAGATTTTATGGTTTCAGTTTTTATTTCACATCAACCAAAATCTGATCCTAAATTTAGTACGTACAGTAATTTGTAGCCTCAGAAGTATAATTTTACTTAAAACAGAAGTGTAATAGCTCGAACTATTAAATGCTCACAACGTATCCTAAATCATTATATTCCAAGAAATAAGATTATTAAACTAAAAGTAAAGTTCTGTAATCATACTTAATACTTAAAGTATTTAAACCATTCAAAGAAAAAAAGACGAAGAACGTATCAACAGGTCAACTCAGATCGATCCGACCCATGAATTCTTAAGGGTTTATTGATTTAAACCCATTCAGCCCGGTTTGGAATTTGGATATGTTGTTTTGCCTAAACAAACCCAAGATATTAAAAAAAAAAAAAAAACTCAAATTGACCCATTTTGATCATTTGGGTCATAATATTCCCTTCTAATTTGTTGTATTTTCTAACAATTTTAGGTAATAATTAATAATTGAATTGTTAAAGATTAGTCAATCTGTTTGACCTTTTTATGAAACTTGATATGATGTTAGTTAAACTAGAAAACAAAAGCTACGGGCAGAGCATACTCAAAATGCTCATGTTACCTCAAACTTTAGACTAGTCTTGCTGCTCCAATTGGAACTTCCAGGCTCATCTAAGTCTAGGCCTGCAGAGAAGCGACATAGATTCACACCTCCACTCCCTGTTTTTGAGAAGTTGTCAACAGGCACACCATGTATCCCAACTTCAGGCGATACCGAGTGCTAATCATGAAAAAAAAATGAATTTTCATACTAGCTACAAGAGATTGGGTCTAAATCCCAATAAAGATAAGAAAAAAACAATGTAGGAAAGCAATTAGCAAATAGTAATACGTTACTCGCCATGCAATTAAACTTCCGGATTTATACTTGCTATAACCATCCATTATACGATTGAAAATGAAGAGGAGCTACACATTTTCCTTCAGATTTAACTTCTGACTTTTTATGTTCACAAAAAGGATTGGAATGTAACAATAATATGCAACTGTTCGGCTAACACATTGCATAATGTTCATAGGTGTTGGCTGACGAAAAAAAACTTATTTAAAAACAAACCTGGATGACAAAAGAATGTTGAGCAAGCCATTCTGGCCTAGGCTTCCTATAAGCAATCAGTATATTGGAATCTGAAAGTCCTTTATCCCACAATACATCAAGCTTCTCACTCTTTCCAAATAAATTGGGGTGTTTTATGCAAAGACTGCAGCCAAAAAGAAAATAAATAAATAATAAGCATCCCCTGTAAACTAAAAGTAGAAAATGAAAGTTGTAACTTGTAAGCATGTGTATACTTTCAACGTATGTTGCTTAAGACTCTCTAATCTTGGAAGAAGGAAAAATAGGACACTAATTGCAAAACTAATGTGATATTTTCAAAAGCATTGTATAGAGAAAGTTCATGACATTAAAGATTGTGGGATCAAGGAAAGTATTACAAAAAGTATGCAACTACTCATTCAAAAAATTGAAAATATTTTGTATTCCTAATTTTCATTCTTTTAGCAAATATGAAGTGCATTGTCATGATTTAATAATTCGATTACGAATATATACAACTGAAATGATAATTAAACATTATACCTGCCAATAATGAGTGAAAGCGGACTACCAGTGCTTGAATTTCTGTTTTACGACAATGGAAAAATAAACAGTGTAACTAATCAATTAATGATGAAAATGAAGGGCCACTTTATAGGAAAAAAAATAATGAAAGATCCAAAAAAGCTCAATAGGTAATGAAGGATCAAGTGGCACAATAATAAGACTCAACGTTCAAATTTCTTACTAAAGAGTAACCGTTACATGTTCTTTGAGAATATTGAACATCCAGTCCTATTATAAACTTGGTTAATTACATTGTACCGATTAGTGTCTTTGACTTAAACACACTCAATAGTCAATACACTACTAATAAATATCAAATATTGGATAATGTATGTGTAGGCACCAAAATGGCCTAGAGGTAAGGCGTCCTGATTTCCTAACAGAAGGTCTCGGGTTCCAACCACACTCGGTGAACATTTTGGGGTACCCCGATTAGGGGTATGACGAGACGGATACGTGCTTTGGCTTTGCATTTTATAATAATCCGAATTAATAAGATCTCACAAGTCACAAGTAATCATTCTTGAAAAAGAAAAAAAAGGAAAGTAGAAGAAAGAGACCTGAAAGAATGAAGCATCATAGCAGCACATAGTCTGTGTGTGAAATCAACATTGAAATCTATCTTGGCTGTATTTAATTAAAACAATAACCTCACTATTACTAAAACACACACATATACAAGAATTCAAATATTAACACATAAGAACAAGAACAACATTGAGTGATAATTATATGAAAAATGTACAGAAATTGAATTGAGAAAAAGAAAGAAAGAAAGAAAGAAAGGAACCTCTGCCAGCATGGACGCTCTTTTGAGCTCCCATCGTCGTCGTGTGATTACTTCCACCATTCAAATACACAAAATTCCCCCAATAATAATAATACCCTAATTTTTTTGCTTTCTTTTGTTTTGGTTAATCAAATGCAACGAGAATGTTAGAACAAAAAAAGGAAGGAAGGGTTAACACTCAAGCGAGCCTGCGTTTGATAGGCGAGCCCGAGAGAGACAGAGAGGGAGAGAGTCGTGGTGAGTGAAGGCAAAAGTTATCTGTTTGTGTATTTGATTGGTTTTAGTATATTTGCACGTGCCCATCACGCTTTGTTTTCTTTTCTCACAGCCTAAAGAGTGCGCAACTATATAAGGGTCATATTTGTTAATTTTTAAAGAAGGATTGGTGTTTATAAATGTACGAGTTAATTGCATCCTTGGTCCCTGTAGTTTACACAGGATAACACATCTTGTCTCTATATTTTACTTTTGCACCTGAATTATCAAAATGCAAAAAATGTTGTGCGGTTAATCTCTCACCCTTACTTCGTCTATTTTCTTCGTTAACTGATGTCACGTGCATCGCACACAAGGGTACGATCGTAATTTAAAACTCATCTTTTTATCATTTTTTCTCCCTCTCACTTCCCAAAACTCGTACCCTTTCACCTACCTAAACCTCTAGTTGAAATTCAAAATACCGAAACCCCTCTTCTAACCAAAAACCCAAATTAAACCTCAATTGCCATCGTTTTGCATCATTATTGAATAATAAACGTTGAAATGGTGGCCACAACTTGTAAGTGTGCGTTAGAGAGATACCCCATTCACAAGTCCCAATAACTGTAAATTTGGAACATTCTTAACTAAAATTTACTAGTTAACCAACTTTTATTTATGATATCCATAATGCCCCATTAGTGTAAAACTGTATTATTTTTCTGCATTTTCACAACGATTAGATGCAGTTTTATTAGTTTTGCAGCATCATTATCTTTGACTAATGACACGGAGGAATCGAATTCAGTTGTAGTTACTCTCCAAATGACAAATACCCAACTGATTTCTGCACTTTCGAATTCAGTTGTAGTTACTCTCCAAATGACAAATACCCAACTGATTTCTGCACTTTCGACCAGCTACCACCACACAAAAATTATATATATAGCCAATACCGAATACTTTCATTGCTTGATCACTTGAATTATCCACAAATCTTGTGAACAGATGTTAGTTGTATATTAGGTCATCGCATCACAATTTCTTGGTTCGTAAGAGCTATTGTACGCAATGTTATTAACTATTGCTAGGCAGTGAGGTAAAGGCAACGCTACACAATGTTAAGTTTACTGTTGTATTTGATTCCCTTAAGAGTACAAAAACCCTTACATATAGAACAAATTCAAAAAAATATGTTTATCAACTAAAAAGTATGTGTGAACAAAACTTATTCACCTTCCTTCAATCATCATTCATATATTTTTCTATTCATACAAGTTTATGATTAAGCCTCTAAAAACATACACAATCCATTAAATGCATCAATCTCATTATCATCCATAGACATTCTAAAAAGATCATACCAATCATGACTCACAGCATCATCCAATTTTTCCTAATTAAAAACTAAGCAAAACTTACCACGCAATTACAAGAGGGCTTGTATCATTAGATATCCACAAGAACCTGCAACCATTTGTGTTTTAATTAGCTGATACAGGTCCAGTGTTGACCGACTTCTGATACACTCTCGCTACCGGCATCCCATCACTTCCATCATCTTTGACCCTCCATGCTCGGTCTTTCTTCCTTTGAGGCTTTTTGTGTTGTTTGTATGATGCACCAGAAGCCACCTTTTTCCTTGCACCAGGAACCCCTTTACTTGGACCTAACCCATTAGCCATATCAAAAGATTTGAGGTCATCCATGGCATCATCTAGCCTCGTCCCACCTTGTTCTTGGGTCATTTCATCACCAGAACCCGAGTCATCACTTTCAATGGAATCGGCTGCATTTTGTAAACTATCTTCTATATCTGACATGCCAGGTGGCATTTCATAATGGGACAGCTTTCCATCTATATAATCCTTCAGAATTAAACGTGCAGCTTTTGTTTCATCGGGTAGTCCACTTGAGGCAACATAGCCACGAGAAGCACAATATGACCTTAAAAGCTCTGAGGCCAAAGGAGGCCGGTTTGCAGGCTCGTATGACTTCGGTTTCGGCAATTTGATATTGTAGACGTTCTCAATGACGTGTCGTGGGACACGATCTGCAACTACTTGCACTGCTTCCCTATGCTCGGTCATTCGGTGAATCGGCAAAACACCAGAAGCAATCATTTTGTATCTAGAGCTTGTAAACGATGGAAACACTAAACCAGGGCAATCGCAAAGAGTAAGCTTCTCGGTAATAATTAGCGTTTGAAAATGTTTGGTTTTGCCGGGAGTAGAAGTTACACCCGTCCTTTTTGCACCAACTAAAGCATTAATTGTCGAACTTTTACCAACATTAGGGTACCCCACAAACCCCACTGTTACATGATCGCTTATTGTATCAATAGATTTTTCTTGATATGCGTTTTGCTTTTGCACAGGATTGGATTGTGAGTTTGTCCTCCTTTGGACTATTTCTTCTGCTTCTGACTGTAAACGAGACAATAATTCTTCCCTTCCATGTATTTTCGTATCATCATTAACAGCAGGTTCTTCTACGGGTTTTTTTCCTTCCAACTCTGCTGTTGCAGCCTTAGCAGACCAAAACAAATAGAGAATACCATGAAGCTGGAAAAATTCAGCCCATTTCTGTCTGCAAATGAAGTCATGATTAATTGTTAAAATAGCAGAACATGAATCACATACTACTTTGGATGTGCATTTTGGAAGTGATAACATTATTTGTACTAATCAAAATTAAATAACCAGCTATACTAAAATGTGGTGTTTATGCTGTTTAAAGTTGTACTAAACTGCTGCAGATAAATAAATGCTTACATGACCAAATGGAATACTACTGTGAGAATGTCTTGTTGATGACTATAAATATATCAAATAGAATATACCCCTCGAGAATTTGGTAAGATACTGACTGCCCCAAATTACTTATTCGAAAAGAAAAGAAAAAAAGAAACTTGTATAGCACTAACCTTACAGAATATGGTAAAAGATCTGCCTTGTTAATCAGAAGTAATGTCCTTTTATGCTCATCTATTTCTCTTGCATATGCCTAGCATTTTGACACAGTTAATTGGTCAATAGCCACATTGATTAATAAAAACAAAAATACACAAACTAATATGATCACTGCATCCCAAGAGAACAATTTCACTTTGATATGTGCAATGAGAATCAAGAAAAATGGTAACGTAACCCGTCAGTTTCTGGAGTCAAACTATTAACAATTGCTGAAGATAGAAAAAATTAACTTCCGCTTTAGACATGCCATGACTTTCATCAAGAAGATCGTATTTCCAAAATACAATTAAAGAATCACTAACAAATACTTACTGTCAGAAGTAATATACGCTTTCAGAAGCAACCTATTTCATTATCTTTATTAAGATTATCATAAATTTCTTATAGGAGGGATGCGAACACATGACATATTTTTAAATGCTACATAAACCACAAGCTTTTATAAAGTACAACATTTGATTACCTCGAGGTCGGGACAGCGATAGAACAGTGGATCTCGTGCATCAACAACCATGACAAGCTGGTGGAGAAAGTTACACAAGTTAGGCAAGTGAAACAAAATAAACCATGACAAACTGGAAAGAGTCATTACTCCGTATTAGACTTCGGAAAATGTTCCATTTTCAACCATTATTAATTTATTGTAGAATGACCTATGTGGTAAATTTGAGAGGTTACATTACTATTTGATAACATTAAAAGTAGAACACCTTCACTAAGTTTAATGACCAAAATGATACAGATTAATGTGGGACAGCAAGCTATTGTTTTATAACATCACCCCTTTATTAAGTATAGGGATGTACTATTCTCCATTTTACATCTTAGATACAACTGTCATATTCAATAAAATGTACTTTACTCTCTTTGTCCTCAGTTAGACCTGGCTTAGCTTCAGGTTTATTACAAGTAGTAGCATATGTGTGAAGATGTAACACAGTGGCTTATTGTGGTGTTTATACTCCGTGTAATGTATACAGGATTACAAGATGAAGCATTAGTGACTTCAATTTGTTCACATACATATAAATATCATCTTACCCCCTATGTCTAACTTTTAGTACAAACTTATATGGTATTTTCAAAGAAGTCATTGGATTATTATCAGCTATACTCAATCCCTCTTGTCAACACTCTGTTCCACACCAGGCATCACCCACATTCGACTATTCCTAACTGCAGGCCCAATTCTTTACTTTGACTTGTACTTATTCCCTTAATCATCTGCCATTCACCATATTAGATATCAAGAACGTCTTTCTTAACAGTTTTTCTTGAGGATGAGAAGGAGGAGGATACATTTCTTGACTCTGGATCATAATTAGATTCTGTAGTTAAGGAGTTCTAAAGAGAAAACATCCTTCCAACAATCTCTCCTGTACACTCTTACATCGATCAGTTCACGCATTTCTCCTAATCCTTACAATTTAGAACGTCTATGGCTTACATCACTCATCGAAAGAAACACATCATTTTTCTAGTGTAACTAGACAGCCTTGTGTTGACATAAGATATATCTCAATGCACTAAAGATGTGAGATTCCCTCAGCAAACTACGCTTCCAACCTCGTATCCGAACAATTGGATGTTTTTCTTTGTATCTTTTGAGTATCACAGCTGGAGCATGAAATGGCACACTTGAGGAAAGTATAGCGATGCACATAAGGGGCATTTACATGCACGGAAAGGAGAATGCATACACCTAACATTTGTAGATTTCCTATTAATATGTCCATCATGGACAAGGAACAAGCTATCTACTTTCCAAAAGATCCCTAGATTATTAAAAAACAATTTCATCATTGGCCCGTTAGTTTATCTAGTTTATGCTATATCAGCTTCGCACCTAGGCGGTGCCTAGGAGCTAGGCGCCATGAGGCACTAGGCATAGCGCCTTGGTTCTACTCTAGGCGAGACTTGGTCATGAGGTGCTGCTAGGCGGTGCCTAGGCGCCAGGCAGTGTGAGGCGGTGCCTTGGGCGCCTTGTGTAACTAGTGGAAAAACTTATGGGTTTTTGACTTCTTGTTATCTGAAGTTGTATCAGCCCATTTTCATTATCTTCGTACATGAACTTGGAGTTTAGATGCCATTATTTCAACATAATTTCGATCTTCTTGTGAAAAACTAAGTATGATGAACAACAAACTGAGCTGAGAATTGAGTAGAATGAAAAATGACATAATTTTTTTTAGATTGCAAGATGAAGTGATTGAGAGAATTGAGAGCCTGTTGTGGCTATTTACGTGAGGCTCTCGCCTTAGCGCCTAGCGCCTCGCCTTTCGAGCCCTTAGCGCCTCGGAGCGCCTATCGCCTTTTAAACCAAGTATATCAGGGGAAGGAAAGTTATTTTCTTATGATGGGGTTGGTCTGATAGGGGATGGAATTCACATCAAGTAAGTAATATTCTTATACAAGGGGCTCTGAGGCATATTAGGTCAAATGGCAGCGAGTTCATTAAAAATACTATCATAAGGCATCAGTTCCTGTATCTTAGTGAAGCGATAAAGCATATTAATACCTTATGATTTAATATTCTTACAAGAATATGCACACAGCAAAGTATAAACACTCACCAGATCACTACGTTCCACAACCCTCCAAAGTTGTCTCCATATATCCAGATTCTTCTCAAATGGTGTAAGAACAAGATTATCATTCTCCTCAAGCCTGAAACACAAGACTTCTGGCATGAGAACTCGTGACCATGATATTTGTGACCCAAGATACACATATCAATGGCTCACGCACAAAATATTTTACGTTAGTGAGCTACAGTAATACCAAAGAGTAAAACAAGAACACTATTCACATTATATTAGTCCCGATAGTCCATTGTAGATGTGGAGAATTTCAATCCCGTTACTTATGGGTCAATCCAGCTGTCTTCATCTTCAGCAGGGTCATAACTTAAATTAAAAGGGAAAAAAAATTCTAAAAGGATAATGGATCAAAATGGGATAACAGATTAATAGTCGCCCAAAGTCTACTGTTACCACATACGACCTCCTAAAAACGTTGCATTCAAAGACTTATTTGATTATCGTGATAAAATTATAGCAATTAGAAGTAAAGATTTATATATATATATATATATATATATATATATATATTTATATATATATCAACCAAATTTCAAGAGTAAGCAAAAATAAAAAAATTTGTATGCTGGTCAACCTAGTCTGTTTCGGCCCGTTTCAACCCACCCACCTGCCCATCTTGCCACCTCTAGTCCATTGAAAAAGCAATTTAAGAATGATGCTTACTGAGAGAGACGTTTTAAATGATACAAAAGGTCACAGGACAATATGAGAAGTACCACTGGGAAAAGTTAATTCATTGGCAGAAAATAATACCTAGCAAGGTTACGCCGCCAAACTAAAAAGGCACGTCTTTCATTGGCATCAAGCTCTTCGACGGACATTTTAGCATTCCATGCTGGTCTGAGAAAAAAAGAAGCAAACAAAAAATAGATGAAGTTATATAGAATGCAAAATAAAAAGACAGATAATATTATTTACACCAAAAGAAGTAATAGCAATGAAAGAAACACACCTTCGTGGAACACTAAGGCTGCTAGCATGCAACGCCTCCTCTTTCTTTTGATTCTCTCTCCTTTCCTCCGGAGTCATCTCAGTGATGCTAGAACCCGACTCTCTATGCAGTCAAAGACAGCCATCAGTTGACCACCCACAACATAACATAGATATAAAAGGACATCATGACATGCAAATAAACAAAGATATATGACAAATCAGCATCATTGTTTATTCTATGGCATCAATAATCACGTTTGAATGCGTTAAACGTGACCATTTAATTTTTCTCTCCTCCCATCACACCTAAAATTAAAATCAATCATATAACCTCCAAGAAATGTAAATAAACAGAAAGGCATAGCTCAAATTTAACTTTTACTTTCACCCGGTTTTGTCTCTTTTTATCTAGAAATATGCCACACCACTAGCAAAGAATACAGTTGGTCTGACTGAATCATAAAGCCTGATATTCAATTATAAAGACAACTTCCAACCAATTTTAAGAACATTCTAATGACTAATACAATATACAAAACCCTTAATTCCATTAATAAAAATAAAAAATAAAAAAAAATCAAGAATTAGTAAAGCTGTAAAGGCAGCTAAAACAGAACACAAACAAACCTATAACTTAACATCAAACTAGTTGCATGTAGTATGTAACAGTAATTTTAACATTAATTATCTCATAATCAAAACTAATATTTCCTACCCACTTTCCAAAATATAATCTTTTTGACATTAGAGCAAAAAAAATCATAACCCTAATACACAAAATAAATAAAAAGATGTAAAAAGTGAGCTTACAAATCAATTAGAGTATTGACGGCGGTAGGGTTATCTGCGGAGAAAAGGCGGACGGCCTCATCGGCTTGTTGAATAACGGCGTCAATATCAGCAACATCAGTGATGGATTCAAGGACTTTTTTGTGTTGTTTGTAATAAAGCTGACCTTTTTCTTTAGATTCTTGAATCATATGGTTATGATGTTTCACTAGGGCTCTTCCCAATCCTGATTTATCGTTTTTTCCCATTACGTAGATTATTTTATTTTGATGGTAACTGAATTTATGAATTTATGAATTTATGTGCGTGTGTTTTCAGTACGCCTACAGGAAGAATATGGAGAAGAAAGAAAGCGTGAGAGGTGGAGAAGAGAAGAAGAAATTGGCAAAAGCAAAGAAACGAAGCCAAACCTAGTTTAACCGCCTCCTCTTTCCGTTTCTTGTTTTCACATAGCAAAATTGAAGGTCGTTAGGTCAACATGTAAAGAGGCAAATTTGAAGGTTTAAAAATGTAAACTGAAAAAATTTACTACTACTCATTTGATTCTTCAACCTTGTAGTTAAATGAGTACTCCTAAAAATACTTATCAGAGTTAATTACACCTTTCGTTCGTCCAGTTGGTTTGTTAAAAAATACTAACTTAATCCTTTAAATTTTAAGAGTTAATTGCACAGGTCCTGTGATTTACACACAGTACTACCGTTGATCCTTGTACTTTACATTTTACATTGGCAGTCCTTATGGTCGCGCAACCAATAGACGGGAGTTACGGGTGAGATGCTTCTTGGGGCTTCTTTGGTGACCGTGAAGTCACCGGATGAATTGCCGAGTAGATGCGCGCAACAAGTTTACAACCATAAGGACTGCCAATGTAAAATATAACGTACAGGGACCAACGGTAGTACTGTGTGTAAACCACATGGACCTTCTGTGCAATTAACTCAACTTTTAATTACACCAATCATCTTTATTTTTAAAGTTGTTGCGTGATTGGTCCTATACATTAACACTCGTTAGATTTGCCCAATAAGTGAAATCACATGTAAGTCACTTGAGGGTACTAATGTCTTTTAACATTTACATCTCTTCTTTGTCCCACGCTAATGATATAAATTTTCATTCTTTTTTTTTCCATCAACCTCTTTCTCATCACTTTGTTTTCGTCCCTCTTCCTTTCATCTCTTTCATCTACACACTTTAATCACACCTATACTAAATCATGCCCATCTCATTTCAAATTAGATCAACAACAAATCAAATATTATAAATCCTTAACCTCAAGAAGGAAGAAGAAACAAAAAAAAAAAATTTGAATATGGAACCCACTTATATGAAATCAAAATGGAAACCCAAACTAAAATCGATCTAATCGACCTATTGATTAATCGAATTAAAGCACGAGGACAAAAATTATCATACGACTGTTATTTTGATTTGTGTGCAAGTAATGATTAGGGTAAAAGCTTGTGATGGTTAGGGGTAAGTGATGTATTTATAACCTAACCATCAAACATGGTATTATTATTAAAATACACATAGTCACATGATTTCAAGCAATAAAGTTTAAAGTACAAATAACTTAATCTATGCAGATCCTATTACAAAATATTATTGCTAACGATCTCCCTTTAGGATTTAGCATAGACTTCAGTAGGTGATACACTGACGAGTACGGAGTCCAAGCACTTGTTCAATTCTTCGAATTCGATTTCGATAATTGAGATGTTCTTGAATTGACTTTATCATTCTCTTAATGTCCATTCCCCACTTTGACTTCTTTGTCTTTGATTCTCGAAGCACTCTTGAAGACTAATCCTTTCTTTGTCCTCAACGGCTTGAACGGATGTTGGAATAGTATTCTTTGAAGCTCATACTCTGAACACATACTATGAATGAACTTCATCTTTTAACTCTTTGTACTCAAGCTCCCCCCCTCCCCCAATCGGATATTCATCTTCCAAAAAGGTTGTTGCCGTTGAACATATCTTTTAACACTTTATACTGAAGCTCCCCCTCAAACTGATATTTCATCTTTTAGAGCTTGATCATATTTCAAATATGCTCCCCTCAAACTAATACTCTTCTTCTGGAGTATGATCAGTTTTTTTTTATCATCCTTTGAATCTGCTCCCCCTCAAACCAATAGCTCTTCTCAACTTTGTAGAAAGATAATGAATATTTCCATTGAAATACTTTAAAACTTTCAAACGCAATGACATCTTCATTGAACTTGTATCTTTTCTCACAACTATCTTCAAACACTATACCCTTTCTCCCCCTCATGATGATTATGATTTATCGTGAGCATCATAAATCTTGTGTAATCCAAGGTGTTTGAAGACTAGTCGATCCTAACAATCTTCCCCAAGTGAAATTCTATCATCCTCTTTTTAACAAACCAACCAACTTTCAATAATAGCCTTGGTGAATGTTGATTCTTCAATAAGCCCCATATTTCACAATCAAATCATTCTCTCGTGATAATGATGTGGAAAATGATTATGAAACTAAGTAACGGGGTAAGATAACAATTCACTTGAGTAAACAAGGAAAAGTTGTTTGTAATTTCTGAAAACACATTCCTGAAATTATCAACTCCCGGTCACATAGATTGTCGGTTAACACATCAACAGAATCATGTAAATGAATCAATTGAGTGACATACTTTCAATGTTGGCTTTGATGATAGCATTGGTAGGGTTTCCATTCAATCATCGTGGAATATCTATTTTAGATATCACTATGAATGTTCCGGCAAAGTCACAAAGATTTGCAAAATGTCACAAAGACATATAGTGTATAAGAACACTTGTGTCCAAAAGATGTGTTTTTAACACGTTAGGATCTAGACTCGATAAGTGCAAGAAAAGAAGTCGGGGACTGGCGCTGACTGTCCTCTTGTTTCAATATCAACATTCTCCAAATGTGAAGTCAATAGAGTATGTGCTAAGCCTCCGTGAGAATTGAAACAATGAACTTTTAAGAAATACTTGAGTGGCTTGGGGGTAATGTGCATTGCATCACTAGATCCATGATGTTTTCCTCAATACCAGAAATCAACAAATGAAATCAAATAAATTATATGGCAACCCGCCGAATTGGTAGTTTAGAAATGGTTTTCTTTTTCTTTTAACCTTGTCACACACTCTTCACTAAACCTCACATATTTTTCAACTCCTCCCTCATTTCATTTATTAGTGATCTTGTCATACAATGTTGGCATTTTGATTCACACAATGTTGGCATTTTGATGTTTATGCTGATCTACACCCCATTCTCCATCACCCATATTATAACTTTATCTCTTATCACTCCACGATCAAGATCCCGTGATACTTGATCCTTCTCACCTAGACCTATAAGACCCTTGCATCCTAAAGTTTTGTAGGTGGCTCTTGGGGTAGATCCAACTAGCTCTAGTGGATCGTAGAAGATGTTTGTATTCTAAAACAGTGTGCATAAATTCAACATTCACCAAACTTGGATCATCACATTTTGATGTTGTGATGGAATTTCTTCGGTTAAAAGATTTCTCCAAGATGATAACCAACATCTTTTGAAAAACATCCGAAGTGTTTGAGTAGATCAAAGATTTGAACACTTGAAAGTTATATTTTTGAATAACACTCCTTCTTAACATATGTATAAGTGTTTTGAAAAACCACATATGAAGGTGAGTTGACATTTCTTGTGAAAGTGTGTGAGCTCCCCCTAAAAAATATCATACTTGTATGATGGGAGCTCGATCTCAGACATTGAAGTATTTTTTTCAAAATATTGAAACTTTTTCCTTAAAAAGTTGAATCTTTTATTTGAGGACAGTCAATTAAAATGGGTTTGAACTGAAATATTCAAAAGCCATTGCTTTTAAGAACGCGATTTACTCTGAGGGGAGCAAATGCCAATACTTTTGAAACTTAGACCACAACTTTGGGAGCCCATTTAAGCACAGTGTCAATGGGTTTTGAAAACCTAGAAATTCATTTGTAAGTTGTGTCTATTTGTGTGACAACCGGCAAATTACGCCGTCATTAGTGACTAATCGTAGATCATTATTACTTGTAATTAGTGTGAAATAGGACTAATTACGATAACACTTTGTATATTACTTTATACGCACATACGTAATTAATTTTTAATTACGCAATTTCAATCGGATGGAATCCGACACAATAATACGGACGTTGGTGAAAAACCTTTTAATAAATAACGTAAATCTATTTTATAATTAAATAGTAGTTATTCACATTATATTATTATTATATCATAATATACGAACACTTTACGTTTTATGCAAAAAACATAATACGTAACGCAAAACCGCTTGAAAACATAAAGGAAACACAAATTAAAATGTAACAATTTTAATTAAACAAACAATTAAATTAAATGGCAAATGAAGAAATCAGGTGGAACCCACACATAGGATAAAAGTTCTGCATGCCCAAGACTTCCTAGGCCGGCCCCACATTTTCCAATGGAATATCATCATTTTGGCTACTTACACACACAATCTCATTTCACACTCCAACACACCTCATCTTTCTCTCAAACTTTCCCTTTTTCTCTCCCTCTATTTCCAGCAGAATCCAGCAGCTCCAAAACCACCAAAATCACCACCACAAACCACCATAACACCACCTCTTCGGTTTGCAAGAAAACGCAAGGAAACGAGCTTCCGACACCCATTTCTTCGTGTCTTTCACCATCTTCTTTGTAAGGAACTTCATCCCCCTTTTTATTTTACTTGAAACATATATATAAACATGTTATAATGTCCATATAACAAGGTTATGTCCAAAAACAAAGTCGAAAGTCGTTTTTGAAAACATAAAAACGCCAACAGTTTCTGGGCAGAAACTTGGCCCGACTTCAAGGGGAAGTTTCGTGCTCAAAACTTAACGAAAATGGATGAATCAAAAGACAAAAATTAAGTTTAAAGAGTTAGCTTTCATCTCCAAGTGGTTTCATAATTTTTCGACACCGTTTGATACTCGAAAATGATTTTACAAAAATGTGTCGCCAAACTGTTACGGGTGACAGATTTTTGACTCAACTTCTAGAGTCCATAACTCGAGCTACACGACTCCAAATGACTTGAAACCAGCGCCAAAATCTCACAAATTTTGTTAGGTACGAATGTCGTTTAGATAACTTTCTTTGAAAATGTGTAGATTTTGCTCAGTAATTCGATCATTGAAATGTGTCCAGATTGGTCGATTTTGGACCTTAGAGGATAGATGGAATTATTAAAAATACTTAGGCTTACCCAAAAATTCTGGAAAAATTATTTTATGTAGCTAACACATGTGGGAATATCATATAAAAATTTCGTAATTTTTCTTGAAGGTTTTACCATCTAAATCGAGCTCTCAAAACCGGGTATTTTAGAAAGAAATCTAACCGGGACTGTTAATGATTCCCGAGGTTAAAAGCGAGCACCTTCGGGTTTACCAAAAATTATAAAACTTACTTTTTTACGAGTGATAAAACATTTAGATTTAATGTGTAAAGGCTTCGGGTCAAAACAGGAACAAAAACCACAAAATAGATCGAGTTTTCAAAACCAACAGTAGAAACCATAGAGGTTGGACTAGCAGTAGAAACTAAATGTGCTAGCAGTAGAAACAAAGGAAAATAAGCTAGCAGTATAAACAAGGTGAAATGAACTAGCAGTATAAACAAGGGAAAATGAACCAACAGTAGAAACAAAGGAAAAATGAACTAGCAGTAGAAACCATGGAAATTACACTAGCAGTGGAAACTAGCGACACAAAGACCAACAGTACTAACTAGCGACACTAGCCTTAGTGTCGCATTAACCTTAGTGTCGCACTAGTCTAACAGCATTAACTTTGTACTAACAGCATTAACTTTGAACTAACAGCATTAACTTTGTACTAACAGCACTAACTTTGAACTAACAGCACTAACTTTGAACTAACAGCACTAACTTTGTACTAACAGCACTAACTTTGAACTAACAGCACTAACTTTGAACTAACAGCATTAACTTTGAACTAACAGCACTAACTTTGAACTAACAGCATTAACTTTGAACTAATAGCACTAACTTTGAACTAACAGCATTAACTTTGAACTAACAGCATTAACTTTGAACTAACAGCACTAACTTTGAACTAACAGCTTTATCATATACGACACTACTCGTACACGTAATACATATACTCTCATAAGCATACATCGAAACAAAACATAATAATAATATCTTTGAGAATTATTATTACAAAACGTCACCAACGGGCCGTACACGTTTTCTAAACACACATGATAAACAAACTTTGGACATAACTAGTTGAGTGGACAACTAGCATGGATGATCTTTTGAGACATCTACTTACTTATAACCTTATGCGTTTAGGGCGCTAGAAGGTTACTTTTGGGAACACTTGTTTACTATTTGTAAACACTCTGTACAAGACTCAGGTGAGTCTCATAGCCCCACTTTTACTTTTACTGTTTTACTTACATTGGGGTGAGAATACATTGCTCTGTTTTTATGAACACAAGTACTATGAAAACTTATACGGATTGCATGGGTAAACTAAACCAAACTACGATGGTCTCCAACAAATATCATAGCCCGTTAATACTAAGCGCGAACATTATGGATAGATCTATCGGGAACTGGCAGTCCGCCGTCCGGGGTTAGTCGCTCTAACTACTATACGGACGCATAATAATTCGTATTTCGAGTGTACTGGTTTATACACTTAACTGGAGACACCAACTACGGTTAAGCTTCGGAACTATGAGCCCATGGCAATAGTATACTATGATTTACTTTGGCATTCGTGCTACTACGATAACTCTGAAATCTTGTGGTTCATACTATGATTTTAACTACGTAAACCTATGAGCTCACCAACATTATTGTTGACCTTTTAGCGTGTATTTCTCAGGTACTCAACAACCGTAGGGTTGCCCACAGGACTGCCTGCTAGCTCGAGTCGCATGCATCATACGTTTATGAAGATTTGCTTGCATTATTTTGTAAAATCGCTATGTACTAGAATCTTCAGGATTTCATCTCGCGAACTCGAGACTGATGTAAACTTTAATTATATTAATGTAACTACTTTTGTACTATTTTTCAAAACGTCTCATATAGAGTCGTTTGCTCTTCCTTTCCGCAATGATTACTGGATTAGTCGCGCCCCGACCCGACTTCCGCTGCACAGTAAATCTGGGGGTGCGACAATTTGGAGTAATGACATTGAATTCTACTTTGAGTTGAAACCCGGTGTTTCACTTGGAAATAAGTTACATGGAGTCAACGGTGATTTAAGTCTTTTTGGAGTTGGGGTTATAAAATCATTTCGTCTTTGCACCGGATAAGAAATATTTTGTGGTACAAGTTCAAACATTTTCGATCTCGAATATTTGAAAGATTTTGTGTGACATGATTTCTCAGAAAAACTTTACTTCGGTTTTCGAACTTTTGTTTGTTTTTGAAATCGTGAAATTGATTTCTTTGAAACGTTTGAACCATATGCATCGGGAAGATCAAAATTCTTTTGAGGTGTGAATGTTCCATTTGATCATGATTTATTAGAATACCTCTTATTCTTTTGCAAAGAATAATTAATAAACTGAGAAACATTTTTCAAAAATGGTTTAGAAGATTTATCCGTGAAAATCGTCTTTGGAACATTCACATGTGGTTTTGATGTGGGTAAAACCTAAGGAACAAATTTTTTAGGAAGTGTTGCTTTGAAAGCTTCATTTGAAGCAAACAAAAAGTCATCAAATTCTTTTTGTAAATTAGAAGATGTTGTGTCAAGTACATTGATTGTATCCAACAACGTTTGTTTGTCATTTATAAAGAGTTGCTGGAACAACAATTCAGTTTCAAGTTCAGGAATCTTCTTGTTCAAAATGATTTGATCTGATTGAATTTTTTTGCATAAGTATGTCCTCAAGGTTTTTTTAATTGTTGCATATAATTCATTTCTTTCATCAAAAATTGAATTATATTTTACAATATGTTCAATATTTGCACATTCTAAAATGTGAAGTTGTGATTTTAGAGTTGCATTCTGAATTTGAACTTGAGAAAGTTGCTCTTGAAGATCTTGAACATTTTGAAATGCAAGATCATTATCAAATTTAAGCTTAGTTACCGATTTTCGTTGCTCTTGAATTCTGAAATTTCTTCTTCCAAGTGACAATTTGTTGAATTCAGCTTGTCTCTTTCCGTTGGAATGTCCTTGAGTTTGATCTTTAAGATTCGTGACTTCGAGTGACTTGAACTTGCATGTCTCATATTCCCAACGACGAAGCTCTTTACTTCAGTTTGCATCATTCGAATAAAGTCATGCAATCTGCATGTGGTCATTTGACATATATAATGACGACGGTAAGTAGTCTTGTAATATCTACTATCTGCAGATCCCATTTATTATCATCCTAGAGCACACCAAGAAACCAACTAAGCTCTTCCCTTAAATCTTTAAGATGTGCTTCATATACTTTCTCACTCTCCATCATTGTAAAAACCTTTTGCTTGAAAGGATCGAAACTTGATCAAACTCTCCATCAACTTGGCGCAATGCCAAACTTTCAGCTTAGAAAAGTGATGTAATGTGCTAAAATTTTAGCTCAGAAAAGTGGTGTAATATTCCAACGAAAAATAGCACAATACTCCACTGAACACTTAGTACCAATTTGGTGTAATACAATCTAGCACAATACTCCACTGAACACTAATTACCAAAATGGCGTAATACAATCTAGCACATGCTCCAGATATGTCGTAATAACCCAAAATTGGTAAAACCGGTGTAATACACACAATGATGGCGTATTACGCTGACTTTTATGGCGTAATAGATAAAACTTGGTGTAATACACTATGTCCAATGTGGTGTAATAGGTGGTGTAATAGGTGGCGTAATATGTGGTGTAATAGGGCAGATATGGTGTAATAGCTTCTTGGAGTCACTAATCTGGCATAGTACTCCAGACAAATAGCGTATTACTCCAATTTTCAAAAAATTCAAAACTCAAGTAAAATGGCGTATTATTCACTCAATCAAAATGGTGTATTACGCTTGTAAGACAACACAGTCAAAACTCTCAAACCTAGCGTATTACACAAACCTCAATGGCGTATTACACCAACTTTTTGGTGTATTATCCTAACTGTTCTGGTGTATTACACTAACTTCTTATGACGTCTTACACTAAAAGTTATAGCTTATTGTGCTATATATCTCAATAGACCACAATAACTCAACGGAAATCAATGATACTTATATATCTAGATTCACATTTTTGAGTAGATAACTTTGTACGATGAGCTTTCCAAACACTTCTTTGATTGAATTGAAATCAGTCAAATCGTCCCAAATTTTTCAAAACCTAATTTCGCACAAAAACACAAATTAATAATCAATCTGTGGTTGTTGTTTGAAATCATTTGATTGATTCACATTAATAGTTGATAACGAGGCTTTAATACCAATTGAAATCGATCTAACGACCTATTGATGAAACGAATTAAAGCATATGGACGAAAATTATCATATGGCCGTTATTTTGATTTGTGTGCAAGTAATTATTAGGGTAAAAGATCGTGATGGTTAGGGGTAAGTAATGTATTTATACGTTAACCATCAAACATGGTATTATTAATAAAATACTCATAGTCACATGATTACAAGCAATAAAGCGTAAAGTATAAATAACATAATCTATGCAAATCCTATTACAAAGTATTATTGCTAACACAAACCTTGTCGTCGTATCACCATCGTCCGCCGCGGCCGCATCGCTCTGCCGCTTGTTATTGCTTTCATCACTACCGCCGGTGCCATCCGGGTTAACCACAACCAGCGACAAATATCGACATAATCACCACCGCCGGCGTCTGACGATGTCTTCCTCACCACCATTGCCTCTGATTTCCTCACTACCTCCGACATATGCCACATAAGCAAATGAGAAGGATTTTGACCACAAATTTTACTTGGTCTTGATACGTTGGCATTGTTGATTATTTTGGATGCATACAAAAGTCGGGCTAAATTGGTTAAAATAATGTCTGGCACTCAGTGTTGGTGCATTTTGTGTGACAACAACATTCTAGATAGTTAGATAGTTAAATAGTCGTTAAAGTTCAATTGTAATCGTCATAGTAGCAAACATAGTTAGTTAGCAAACATGTCCAGCGAACATACTTGTTGAGCCAGCGAACTTAATCAAGTTCGTGGGTCAGCGAACTTAGTCAAGTTCGTGGGCCAACGAACTTTAGCAAGTTCGCTAGCCCAAGCCCGACAAACTTGAGCAAACATGTTATGTTATTTATATGTTTGTTCGGTTTAGGTTTAAAGGTTAATGATTTTAAATATTCAGAAGGTACGAGCGAACGTAAAGTCTATGATTGATTGTAACTTTGAGATGTAATCAATAAAAGAGTTGCGTTTAATATATTAATGTGCGTATTATTGTTAAGATTACTTGTTTTGTGTTGATTGACCGTTTATCTGCACTTGTGAAATGGGTAATAACCTCCTTATCGATCCAAGACTAAGGGACTTACACTTAGTTTCATCCATCTGATTTATTTTTGTCCTCCAAAATTGACGAGTCGATAAAGATTAATTTGAGTGGTACATGTAATTATGTAATGGCGGTTTTTGGTGAAGTTTTTTTAAAATCCGATTCTTCTTTTTAAAGAAATGAGGAAAGATAAAAAATTGTGCAGGTGTCTGTAGAGAGTGGATTTGAGAAAATGGGTAGGTGGAGAGAGACTTTTTTTTCAACCATCTTTTGACCGAACTACCCTCACATGCGTTGCATATGATTTGAGTTAACGGAACAATTAAAGGACCAATCAAGCAACAACTTTAAAAAGTAAGGATGATCGACGTAATTAAAAAGTTTAAAAGACTAAACCCGTATTTTTTGACAAATCATAAGGACCAACGGCGTAATTAACTCTATTTATCAAATAAGGAGTACTATTTTTTGTTTATCTATTACTATATTTATATAAGTGGTAAAAGTTCCAACACATGAATGTCGATTAAAATCCACTTACGCAACTAGAAATCATGGGTCCTCTCCTATGTCTATCTATCGTTGTCTTCTCGGTTATTAATTCAATAATTCTTGTCATTTGCCATTCGTCGATACTCACAAGGTCACCATTACCGACTCCCTTCACCGACACCGACACCTTCCATGTTGATATTTGTGGGTTGCTTGATAGTTTTTAAAGCTTCTTTTCATTATTTATTGGTGAGGATTAAACATCAACAATTTAAACTATAATGATTTTCATTATCAAACAAGTAATCATGTTTTCGGGTTCACTTGATGTCTCGGGAGAACACATGAAATCGTGTCGATGTTGTTATTTAAATCGGGTTATGGTGGAGAAACAAGAACGCATACACTTTCGATCACTAAAATGTAGAGACATGAAATGTTATTTGATGACTTTCAATTGTTTGTTTGTAGTTTTGGATGTCGAATTTGTCTAGGAGGATCAAGTTAAACTGATTAGGGTGGATAAATTTAGCCTGTTAGCCATCTCCTTGTTTCTTGCGGATTGCTTGAGTGAAATTTCTATAAAATTTGTCTAGCTGTTTATGAGTTTCATTATTAATTATTAATATGACTATATAAAAAATCATTTAAACCTGTTTATAATTTTAGTTAAT
This sequence comes from Gnaphalium uliginosum, assembly GCA_963930675.1. NCBI lineage: Eukaryota > Viridiplantae > Streptophyta > Magnoliopsida > Asterales > Asteraceae > Gnaphalium > Gnaphalium uliginosum. The sequence goes on from OZ005682.1 coordinate 37,709,743, forward strand.
TTGAAAGCTAACATGTCCTCAAAATTGGGGCTAGATTAGTCACGGTATATTTTCAAGGTTCAAAAAGTATTATCGTTTTTTGGACAGTTAGACCCCTTTATGAGGTCATTTTTTTAAATTAAATTTCAATTGAACAATTAGGTCTCTTTTTTTTTTATTTAATTTAGAAATAGAACCTCCATTATTTATTTATTCCTAATCTATATCTAAATTATGTAAAATAATATAAATTGAATTTCACGTTATTATTACTTGTATGTGTTCAAATGCAATATCTCTTTTATCATATAAAATAAAATCAAAATTAAGTAGTCTTACTAAAAATAGGAGATTTAAAACTAATATGTGCCTTCTAATGATTAAGATCAAAAAATTTAAACCATTGATCTAATAGGTTATTATTGTCTACCTAAATCCCAATTAGAACCCTACCCAAATTATTTTAATGCCCAACAATTTGTCCACTAATTACCCGTTATTAGTTTACCTATCACTTTTATATGACCTTATACTAGCTATTGTCTTTCTTTTAAGATTTCAAACGTTCTCTTCCAGTGGTACGGCTGCGATGATTGAAGCTGAATCGTCTGGTTACCTTGCAAGCTTTTCATAACCGGGCTTAATCAGTATTCCGCTAATTCGAGCAATAAGGTTCGTGTATTTTTCGCACTGTTCATCGGAGTTGTTATCTATTCGTCGTGTTTGATTGCGAATTTAGGGTTTTCGTCATTTTTAATTTAGGGCCGTCATCTCATGATTACTACCGGTTATATGGTGGTGTAATTTTTTAATTCTATTGTTTGTTGGAGTTGTTATCTATTCCGTTGATTCGAACAATATATTTACATGCTAAAGATGGCAAATGAGAAAATAATGAGACTAAGTTAGACTTGCTTGAGATACATAAGCTCAGGACCTGCGACCACATCAATAATGATATATTGACTAATCTTGTGCAATGATGACGTACCAAGTATCCGTCGGTTAAGACGACAGCTGAAGGAATAGTAATGCCAAAAGTTGGAAAGGAATAATGCCAAAAGTTAGAAAAGTATACTAATGCTAAAAGTTGGAAAGGAATAATGTCAAAAGTTAGAAAAGTATACTAATGCTAAAAGTTGAAAAGGAATAATGCAAAAAATTGGAAAAGTATATTAATGCCAGAAGTTGGAAAGGAATAATGCCAACACAAGGTACTATAAATACTTTTCAACCAACACAAAGGTAGGCATTCAATTCTCATTTAATACATTCTCACTACATTGGCTCTCCTCCCGAACCCCTTGTTGGATATAGTGTCCAAGTGCATAACTAATTGGTAAGTATATAATTAAAAGTAGAGTCCTTCTTGGGTCGCCCTCATTCGAACAGCTAAAGAGAAATAAATGAGAGATAATATTAATTGGAATTAATATTATAGTTAATTATTTAGTTTATTAATTATCAAAGTTGATGAATTAATTAGAAACTAAAAAAATTTCTGGAAACCACATTCAATCGCCGGCTGGAATGTTCAACCGGCGGCTGGAGTGAGGCGGTGGAGCACGCGGGTTGTGGCTCGGGTTCTCGGGCAGAAAGCAAGCCCAGCCGCCGGCTGAATAATCCAACCGGCGGTTGGAAGCCCGAATCAGGCTGTCCCACATCGGCCCATGAACAAACCCTAAGCTTCCCTCATCCCTTATAAATAGGGGGCATGCCATGGTTTCAAAAGTGTTCAATTCTCTCTTTCTCGTTGCTCTCCTTGTAAGAGTTTACACGATTTAATCGGGACCTTAGGAGTTGGAATTTTCTCTTTGGTTCGTGGGTGTGAACCATTAGAGGTGCTCTGGTTTGAGTACTCGCCTCCAAGCTAGGAAGCTTTACTAAGGTGGTCTGCGTGTGAAAAATCCGATTTTCTCAAAGGTTAGTATTTTCCTATTTATTTTGTTTTGTTGCGTATTATTATTAAGTTAAGATCCTTTAAGGTTTAGTTTTCTAATGCCCTAGATTAATTGTTATTTTCATATTGTATGTTAATCTAGTAAGGGAATATAAAACCAAACAGTGGTATCAGAGCCTTAGCTTAGTAATATAGGCACTTAACGATGGAGTTACTACTTAGTTAATAGTTAATTGTAAATAGTAATCCATAGATAAATTTGTATGATCATTAAATGTTAATATGGATCTAGAATAAATACTAATATTTAAATTGTTAAATGATACCCCTAAATTTTAAAATGTTTAAAATAGAACCCTGAACTTTAAAAGCTTAAAGAGACCTATATATATTATGATAAATATATATGTATCATTTAAAGTTTAAATACGTTGTCAGTCAATTGATAAATCGGCTCACCCATAGTGAACAAACTATAAGAGAGGTATAAGGCGGGACGCTATGCTTCCCTAAAGAAGTAGGTTTTTAATATACTTCGTGCTGACCTACTTCTCCGCTTCTTTGTGCGTTCAATGGAGCTACCGAGGACTTTTGATAGGATAATGTCAAGATCAAAAAGTATTGAATTAAAGTACTAAAACAAAATCCCGTTTAAGTATAACAAATGTGAATTGTATGCTATCCCATGAAAATCGCGGATCTCTCATATGGACTATTAATGGAGCGTGTGTGGTTCACCGGCACATTAATGAGAGGACATAAGTGAGAGGTTATGTGAGACTCGCAATTCTCGAGCGTACTCGGGCCGGGGACCACGCGGGTTTTGCATGGTTAAGTTCACTATCTTGTTCATGATCCTCGGCATCTCAGTCATGAATGGTAGATAAGCATATCCGAGATTAACATGCCATTGATTGAATCAATGAATCTCAAAAGAACTAGGAATTTCATAGAGAATGAAATTGACAAAAGCATTGTCTACCTAAAATAAATTCATGATATGATTACGGCAAACCTTTTCATAAAACGAATAGAAAATATGGATCCTACCCTTAATTTAAAATTGGGTAATTAAACAATTAAGGAATATTCATACTAACTAAAACTGTTTAAATTATAGATGTCTACTATCGAAAATGGTACAAATCCACCCGTTCCCAGTTCCACAAACAACTCGAACTTCTCACGACTCTCAGTTCTTGGGAGGGAAAGACTAACCGGTCCAAACTATATGGACTGGATGCGTAACCTTAGGTTTACCCTAAGGTACGAGAACAAGGAGTATGTTCACGATGAGCAGATTCCCACTATTGATCTTGATTCAACCCAAGAGAAGATTGAAACTCACCGAAAACATTATGAAGATGCAAACAAAGTGTCTTGTATCATGGCATCCTCCATGAGCCCTGAATTGCAAAAGACTTTTGAGAATACTTGGGCTTATGAAATGAACCAACAGCTAAAGGAAATGTTTCAGGCAAAGGCAAGCAAAGAACGCCTTGATGTGGTTAAATCCCTCATGGCTTGTAAACCCAAACCTGGAGCCTCTATTTGTGCTTTCGTCTTGGAGATGAAAGGGTACTTTGATAGGTTGGAATCTTTGAACATGATGTTTGATACTGAGCTATCGATAAATATAATTCTATCTCACCTACCAGCTGTCTACAATCAGTTTATAATCTCATATCAAATGAATTTGAATGAGAAAGAAACCTCGATAATGGAACTCCATAACCTGCTGCAAACCGCTGAGCAAGGGATCAAGAAGATTGATGTGCCCTCTGCCTCAGCAGCTCCTGTGTTGGCTATTGGTCAAAATGCAAAGAAAAGAAAAACTTGGAAAGGTAAGACTGGAAAGTCTAGTCCTGGTTCCAAAAGAAAGTTTGATTCTGAGATTGCATCTGCAAATGATCCAAAGGAAGCAGTGTGCTTTTACTGCAACACAAAGGGGCACTGGAAGCGAAGCTGCCCAAAATATCTGAATGACCTTAAAGACGGAAAGGTCGAAAAGAGTAGTCACTTAGGTATGTTTATGATCGAACTCCATAATACTACAACTTCTGATTCGTGGGTTCTGGATACAGGTTGTGGTACTCACATTTGCACTGTATTACAGGGTCTAAAGGAAAGTAGAAGTTTGAGGCATGGAGAGCTCAATTTAATCGTGGGAAACAGGAAATTCACGCCCGTGACCAAGATTGGAAAATTCGAGCTCATGCTGAAGTTTGGAGTTAGGATAGATTTAAATAATTGCTGTTATTCGTCAGAAATGACTAGAAACATAATTTCATTTTATGCATTGTTCAAGGATGGTTATCAATTTTCATTTGATAATGAGAATAGAGATATTTTGGTTTATTTAAATGGTAGTTTTATTTTTAAAGCTTCTCCTTACAAAGGCATATATGAAAATGTTAAATGTGTTATCAATGTGATTTTAAATGTTGATTCGTGTAATGAGCTTGATAAATCCAAATTGTGGCATTATCGTCTTGGGCACATAAACAGGAAACGCATCGCCCAACTCCAAAAGGATGGAGTGTTTGAATCATTCGACATCAAGTCGGATGATGTATGCGAATCTTGTTTATTGGGCAAGATGACTAAATCACCATTCACTAGATCATGTGAAAGAGGTGAAGGACTATTGGACTTGGTACACACAAATGTATGTGGACCATTCCGATGCGCCACAAAAGATGGAAATCGCTACTACGTTACGTTTACTGATGACTTCAGTAGATATGGATATGTTTATCTGATTAAACATAAGTCCGATACTTTTGAAATATTCAAAAGATATCAAAACGAAGTAGAGAATCAACTGGGCAAAAAGAAAAGATACTCCGATCCGATAGGGGAGGAGAATACCTTAGTATCGAGTTTCTTGATCATCTTAGAAACTGTGGAATAGATTCACAATTGACTCCTCCTAGAACACCACAACTTAATGGAGTTGCGAAGAGGAAAAATAGAACCCTGTTCGACATGGTTCGATCTATGATGAGTCGGGCAACACTTCCAATAAGCTTCTGGGGTTACGCGGTTACGCATTAGAGACAGCCGCACATATCTTAAATCAAATACCCACTAAGAAGGTTTCAAAGACACCATATGAGATGTGGAAGGGAAAACGTCCTTCTCTTGATCACATCAAGATCTCGGGTTGCGAGGTTTTCGTTAGACGAGAAACTCAGGACAAGATAGAGTCCAGATCTGAAAAGTGTCTTTTCGTCGGTTATCCACAAGAGTCGTTTGGATATCTATTTTACAGACCCACGGAAAATGTGGTGTTTGTAGCTCGAAGAGGAGTGTTCCTTGAGAGAGAAATGATATCTAAAGAGGACAGTGGGAGTAAAATAGATCTTGAAGAAATTCAAGAATCGACCGATGAAGAATCTATAGTAAACACTGACACTCAACTAGAGGTGGTGACACCTGTTGAACCTGAAGACATATCCTTACCCGTTCGCAGAACAAGTAGAGTTAGCAATCCTCCTCAGTTCTATTATGGTTTCCATATTAAAGAAGAGGACAAGGTTAGTGATAGTACACTAGTTGATTTGAATGAACCTGCTAACTACAAGGAAGCGATGGCAGGCCTTGAGGCTGCCAAGTGGAAGGAAGCTATGAAAAGCGAGATTCAGTCTATGTATGACAACCAAGTCTGGAATTTGATTGACACTACACCCGGTCTTAAGACGGTGGGTTGTAAGTGGATCTTCAAAAAGAAGACAGACATGGATGGGAAGGTACACACTTATAAAGCTAGGTTGGTAGCGAAGGGCTATACTCAAACCCTTGGGATTGATGATGAGGAAACCTTCTCACCAGTAGCTAAGATAAAGTCAATTAGGATAATGCTTGCGATAGTTGCATTTCATGATTATGAAATATGGCAGATGGATGTCAAAACCGCTTTCCTTAACGGAAAACTTACAGAGGATGTGTTTATGGCACAACCAGAGGGTTTTGAAAGTGCAAAGTATCCTAATAAAGTGTGCAAGCTTGAAAAGACCATTTATGGACTTAAGCAGACTTCTCGTAGCCGGAATCTCTACTTCCATGAGAAAGTCACGTAGTTTGAATTTTCTAGAAGCGAAGATGAGTCCTGTATATATGTCAAAGTCAGTGGGAGTGTTGTAGTCTTCCTAGTATTATATGTGGACGATATACTACTCATAGGAAATGATATCCCAACATTACAAAGTGTAAAAGATTGGTTGGGAAAATGTTTCGCTATGAAAGATTTGGGAGATGCAGCATATATTCTTGGTATAAAGATTTACAGAGATAGGTCGAAACGTCTCATAGGACTCAGCCAGGACACGTACTTAGATAAAATTTTGAAAAGGTTTAAAATGGAAAATTCTATGAAAGGGAATCTACCCTTACATCATGGCATAAAGATTAGTAAAGATCTATGTCCGAAATCTGAGGAAGAATCGAACAGAATGAGTCGAGTCCCATATGCTTCGGCTATAGGATCAATCATGTATGCCATGACGTGTACAAGCCATGATGTCTCATTTGCTTTGAGCATGGTGAGTTGACATCAGCAGAATCCTGGTTAAGGTCATTGGACAGCTGTAAAGAATATTCTCAAGTATTTAAGAAATACTAAAGACAGGTTCGTGGTTTATGGTGGAGAAGAAGAACTCAGAGTAACAGGTTATAGTGACGCAATTTTCCAAACAGATAGAGATGATAGTCGGTCACAGTCTGGTTGGGTATTCTTATTGAATGTGGGAGCGGTAACATGGACAAGTTCAAAGCAAGATACAGTAGCAGACTCCACATGCGAGTCTGAGTATATTGCAACTTGCGAAGCTTCGAAGGAAGCCATATGGATGAGGAATTTTATTGGAGAACTTGGAGTTGTTCCAACAGTTCAAGACCCCATTGATATATTCTGCGACAATGAAAGTGCAGTCGCTTTGACTAAAGAACCCAAGGATCATGGGAAGTCAAAACACATAGAAAGAAAATACCATTTTGTTCGAAGAAAGGCAGAAGAAGGACACGTGGTTGTGAAGCATGTATGATCAGAGGATAATCCAGCTGATCCGTTCACAAAGGCACTGGCAAGGTCTAAACATGATGAACATGCTAGGAGCATAGGTTTAAGAGATAATATAAAGTTTTAGTTGTTAGTTTGAATCTGAAACATTATAGCAATGATAGAAATGTAATAGATTTGGTGATTAAATAATGGAGATTTATTTATATGAAGGAGTTCTACCATTTACTATTGTTTGTCATTGTGTTTCATTTTTGCATGTTTAGAATTCACTTCCCGAGTAATTAGTTTTACTTAAAAACTCCTCAGTCGTTCATAATACAGGAAGTTAGTGTTGATTTAAGACTGTCATGGAGTGTTAGTAGATTGTCTATGGAGATTAGACATAGCATGGAGAATGCTGCAACACTCATGAGTACTTGATGGGGATTTAAGTATAGGAGAGACCCGTACTTAAAGATATCACTTCATGGATTAAATCACGAATGATTTTAAGATGATAATATCTTCTATTCTTAAAATGAAGATACATTGAGTTTCTAGTTTTTCAAAGCTGTTATACTTTAGTTTATTCAAACGCTGCGCGTAAATGCCAGTTATAAAGGGTATGCTAGGTGTATCATGATGAGTTGACTAGTACTATGTAGTCGAAATTTATTTGTTCCTTTTGCAAAATGTAAAAGCGATATCATGGGCCCTTTGCTGATTAAAAGTTGCCTCTAAAAGTGCTAGGCCTAGCCGAGACTAAGTTGATGTGCACAAATCAGTAGTCTTATATAGTCAAAATAATCGGAGATCAGAAAACATAATCTTGAATCTTGAGATTGATTAAAATCCATGTTTCAGTTTCATACGATATCAGTAGAACAAATGAATATTTGATCACTTATCTAAGAGCTGTCTCTAGATATGATTCAGAGTTCGGCAGTTGCGTTGGATGGCACTCTCTGCTTAGTTAATGGGATAGACTTGGACCAATAATAGTTGATGACTTGTCCATGTGGGAGACTGTTGTATATAGTGTCCAAATGCATAACTAATTGGTAAGTATATCATTAAAAGTAGAGTCCTTTTTGGGTCACCCTCCTTCGAACAGCTAAAGAGAAATAAATGAGAGATAGTATTAATTGGAATTAATATTATAGTTAATTATTTAGTTTATTAATTATCAAAGTTGATGAATTAATTAGAAACTAAAAGAAATTCTGGAAACCATATTCAACCGCCGGCTGGAATGTTCAATCGGCGACTGGAGTGAGGCGGTGGAGCACGCGGGTCGTGGCTCGGGTTCTCGGGCAGAAAGCAAGCCTAACCGCCGGCTGAATAATCCAACCGGCGGTTGGAAGCCCGAATCAGGCTGTCCCACATCAGCCCATGAACAAACCCTAAGCTTCCCTCTTCCCTTATAAATAGGGGGCATGCCATGGTTTCAAAAGTGTTCAATTCTCTCTTTCTCATTCCTCTCCTTGTAAGAGTTTACACGATTTAATCGGGACCTTAGGAGTTGGAATTTTCTCTTTGGTTCGTGGGTGTGAACCATTAGAGGTGCTCTGGTTTGAGTACTCGCCTCAAAGCTAGGAAGCTTTACTAAGGTGGTCTGCGTGTGAGAAATCCGATTTTCTCAAAGGTTAGTATTTTCCTATTTATTTTGTTTTGTTGCGTATTATTATTAAGTTAAGATCCTTTAGAGTTTAGTTTCCTTCATGCCCTAGATTAATTGTTATTTTCGCATTGTATGTTAATCTAGTTAGGGAATAGAAACCAAACACCCCTTTACCTATTCTCACGCCGGAGGTTGGTTAAGAGGGGAAATCCCCTTCTCCTTCTTGACGAGACTCATGGTGTATTCGTTTTGCAGGATTAGGTTCAATCCAAAGTTTACATCACTCTCATCCGAAAGTCGGAGGGTCATACACTTCGTCTTATTACAAAAATCACCTCGAAGCACTGCTGCAGATTTCTCTATAGCAACATTTGGCGCCATCCGTGGGACCGAAAGTTGAACCTAACCCATTTGAGCGAAACATTTTCCTATGGAGGAAACTATTCTTCCAAATCAATCTGAAGTGCCTGATGGCCAGAATCAGGAGAAGGAAGTTGTAGTCACAAAACCGAATGTGGTAATCACTCTGGTTTTCGTCCAACGTAATTGTGGTAAACTCAATGCGCTAATGTGTACCATAAAGAAGGGTGACAAACTAAAAGGTGTAGGAGAGCCTCTGGGTGAACTTCCGGTTTGACGATGTCACGAAGGGGCAACATGAGGATCACTTCTTCTTCAGAGCATTCTCCTCGCTCTAAAAAGCGGTCTAGTTATATGGGTTCTACCGGAAGGAAAAAAGGTGGCTCTGGTTTAAAGAAAAAACGAAAAGAAAAACCCTTCAGGAAGTCTGACAAAAAAGGCTACTCATTGGATTCCGATGAATCTGGAGGATCAAGTTCAAAAGATAGCGAAAGTAGTTCGGAAGATGATCTTAACTCTCCGTACAAACCTACGATAGCCAGGAGATTCACTTCCTAGAATAGCAAACTGCCAAAGGCCTCCGAAGATGAGAATGCCTTCCCATGTAAGAATTTACGATGGGATGACAGATCCAGATGATCACCTAAGTCTATTCTCAGGAGTGGCAGAAATGGAACAATGGTCCATGCCACTATGGTGCCATATGTTTGCACAAACATTTTCGGGTCCAGCAAGAGTTTGGTATGATAGTCTTCCAGAAGGAGGAATTGATAGTTTTGAAGAACTGAGTAAAAATTTTCAGCTCACTTCATTTCACAAAAAAGGTATACCCGCCATGCGGTGGAGTTAGCAGACATCAAGCAAAAGGATAATGAATCTTCACAAGACTTCATGGATCGTTTCAAAATTGAAAGCTTGGAGATCAAAGGCACATCTGAATTAATGCAAATCTCCAGCTTCATGCACGGAATCAAAAACCGCCAGCTGATTGAAAGGTTGAATAACCAAGTGCCAGAAACCACTGAAGAAATGTTTGAAGTTACAAAGGCGTTCATTAGAGGCAAGGGAGTAGCAGCCTCTCAAGTATCCGATGCCTCACACAAGAAACCGGCTACGCCTCATAAGAATATTCATCCTTGGAAAGGTAACAACTTTCCTCGACCTTTTGTAACTTATGGTGGTGAGACAAGGGTGGGGGGTTCCAGAACTCATCATTTGCCTTTGGTTTCTCCAATCCAAAATCGAAGGAGTGCGTCTTTCACTTCGCTAACCAAAACACCAGTTGAGATTCTTGCTACCGAGGGAGTAAAAAAAAAATTCGTACACCAGCCACCTTTGGCTGGAAACCGCGCACGTCGAAATCTGGATAGATTCTGTGACTTTCATGGTGAAAGAGGTCATAACACGAATGATTGCTTTCAATTAAAAAAGCAAATCGAAGAGGTTGTGTGATCTAGTCGATTGGCACACCTCGTTAAGGAAATAAAAGCTTCAGGAGGATGACAAAAGAATACGAAGTTACGAGGGAACCACAAAGATATTCTCATAAAGGGAAGGCAGTAATGATGACACATTTGGAAACTTATGGAGGAAAGCGGAAGGAACGACCAATCGAAAGTTGGTCAGATCAAATCATAACATTTCCTCCAGCTTGTGAACTATGGCCTACGGATTACCCCTTGATAATAAAGGTAGAAGTAGGCGATCAGATGGTTCATCGCATTTACGTTGATGGAGGTAGTGCCTCCGAAATCATGTATGGGTATTGTTTTCAAGCTTTGGATGACAGAGTTAAAAAGGAGGTTCGAGAAGCCACAAGCCCCTTGTTCGGCTTCTTTGGAGAAAAAGTGTGGCAGGTGGGCCAAATAAAAATTTCAGTAATCTTTGGTGATTATCCCCTATGGAGAACTATAATGATTAATTTCATCGTAGTAAACGCACCCTTGTCATATAACATACTTTTAGGGCCTCCCGGGATATCTACACTTAGAGCCGTGCCTTCTACAATGCACGCCATGATGAAGTTTCCATCGCTAGCTTGAATTGCAACACTCGGAGCCGAAAGGAAAGAGGTTCAAGAGTGTTTGAAGATAGAAAGAATGATAAATAGGAAAGACAAAGTACCGAAGGGGTTGGAGAGAGAAGGAGAACCAAGTACAAGATATTCTCCTGAACTAGAAGTCGAAGAAAAGATAATAATCAGCCCCAAATACCCAGAGCAACCGGTGGGGATCTGGAAAGCTCTACGTGTTCGGTTTAAAGAAGAGTTGATTGGTTTACCACGACAAAATTCTAATGTGTTTGCATGGACGGAAGCGAACATGACTGGTGTACCCCGAAGCATAATCGAACACCGATTGAATGTCAGTAGGGATGTAAAGCCAGTGGTTCAGTAGAAATGAAGCTTAGCTCCAGAAAGAAGTCAGGCGGCTTGTGAAACTGTAACAAACTTGTAGAAGTTGGTATTCTAAGAGAGGTACGCTATTGGACATGGATAGCTAACCCAGTGATGGTAAAAAAGATGGATGGTTCGTGGAGGATGTGTATAGACTTCAAAGATATCAACAATGCATGCCCAAAGATCCTTATCCTCTTCCAGAAGTGGATTGGAAGGTGGAGTCACTTTCTGGTTTTAAGTACAAATGTTTTTCAGACGCATATAAGGGCTACCATCAGATCCAAATGGCAAAAGAGGATGAAGACAAGACAGCATTCCACACAAACCAAGGGGTATATTGTTATAGGAAGATGCCATTCGGTTTAAAGAATGCGGGAGAAACGTACCAACATTTGGTAGACCGTGCTTTTAGAGAACAGATCGGTCGAAATCTGGAAGCTTATGTCGATGAAATAGTTGTCAAGAGCCCCTCAGCCCACACAATGTTGGTGGACAAAGAAACTTTTGATAACTTAAAGGAAGATAAACATGAAGTTGAACTCAAAAAAGTGTACTTTCGGGATGGAAAAAGGCAAGTTTCTAGGGCATGTGGTGATCGAAAGAGGGATGAAGGCTAATCCTGATAAAATAAGAGCTATAATTGACATGAAGTCCCCAAAGTCGATGAAAGAAGTACAAAATTTAAATGAAAGACTTGCAGCGCTAAATAGATATCTTTCCAAATCTGCCGAAAAATCTCTTCCTTTCTTCAGAATATTGAAGAAATGTCTTAACAAGAAAGATTTCATATGGACGGAAGATGCCGAAGAAGCATTCGGAGAAATGAAGAACATGATCGGCGCCCTTCCAATGTTGGTAGCTTCAAGAGTGGGAGAAGTGTTATATCTGTATTTAGCAGCAGCCCATGAGGCCGTAAGCGCGTTACTTATGGCCGAAAGGGAATCAAAGCAGTTACCAATCTACTTTGTAAGTAGAGCTTTGAAGGGACCAGAAGTTGGTTACCTACTTCTGGAGAAATTAGCACTCTCATTGGTTAATGCAGCAAGAAGACTTAAGAGGTATTTCCAAGCGCACAAGATCGTGGTCGTAGCTGACCAACCTATCAGACAAGTACTCCAAAAACCAGAAATATCAGGGCGTCTTGCCAAATGGGCAATTGAGCTAGGGGAACATGAAATTGAGTACCAACCAAGAAGTGCAATTAAAGGGTAGGTTTTGGCCTATTTTTTCTGCTGAAATGCCCTCAGAAAGCCGGAAGGCAGGAGGAGAATGCTCTCCAAAAATAGTCATAGCAAAGTTTATGAAAAAAGAAAAGTGCTCCCTACATACATACTGACGGGGCATCAAACCATCTTGGTTCGGGTGCAAGCTTGATTTAGTAGATCCCGAGGGAACGGAATACACATATGCCTTGCGTTTCAATTTTCCAGCATCCAACAATGAATCAGAATATGAGGCATTACTAGCGGGTCTTCGGCTGACCATAAAATTGGGTGTTCAATACCTAAAAATCCATGTTGATTCAAAACTCGTGGCTAGTCAGATTAATGGAGAATATGAAGCACGAGATGCTACTATGAAAGACATGGAAAGGACGAAGGACTTGATGAAGCAGTTTACAGAGGCAAAAATCGAATCAGTACCCAGAAGTCGAAATCATCAAGCTGATGAGTTAGCGTCGGTGGCTTTCGATCATTGACAAAGAAAGTACTTGTTGAGATTTTGTAAAACCGATCGATCAATGAAAGTGAGGTGACATTATCGTGGAAGAAGAAAGACCAACTTGGATGACTACAATAGTTAATTATCTGACAAATGGGATATTGCCGAGTGATGTAAACGAGGCCCAAAAGTTACAAACGAAGGCTCTTAGATAAGTTCTGAAGGATAAAGTCCCATACAAACGGTCATATTTGGGACCACTGCTGCGATGTGTAGGTCCACTACAATCTAATTATATAGTCCAAGAAGTCCATGAGGGATCATGTGGAATGCACGCAGGTCCGCGATCGGTGGTTGCCAAAATCATGAACATCGGCTATTTTTTGCCAACAATGCATCAAGATGCCGTAGAATAAATCCAGAGGTGCAACGCTTGTCAAGTTCATGCTCTGATACCCAAGCTTCCCAAACAAAACATGATTTATGTTACCGCAGCGTGGCCCTTCTAGAAGTGGGGAATGGACACAGTTGGACCTTTCCCCTAAGCGGCAGTAAAGGTAAAATTTCTATTAGTAGCGGTAGATTATTTCACTAAATGGGTTGCAGCAATTCCACTAGCAAAAATCACAGGGAGAAATGTTAAGCGATTTGTATAGGACAATATCGTCTGTCGGTTCGGGTTGCCAAAGGAGATAGTTACCGATAATGGGAAGCAGTTTTCGGATAACCCCTTCCGTGCTTGGTGTGATGAAATGTGCTTAAAAAAAGTGTTTACACCTGTAGCACATCCACAAGGAAATGGGCAGGTTGAACGAATCAACCGAAGCTTAGTAGAAGGTTTAAAAACACGTTTAGAAATTGACGGATCTAATTGGGTGGAACATCTCCCACATGTATTGTGGGCACATCGAACCATGATTAAGACGAGTCATGGTTAAACTCCTTTCAGTTTAACTTATGGGTCAGAAGCAGTAATTCCTATAGAAATCGGAATACCTACTTACCGCCGAAGTCGAACTGAAGAAGGCAATGAAGATGAACTGCTCCAAATCTCGATCTCCTAAAGGAACGACGTAAAATTACTTCCATTCGAGAAGCAAATTACAAGAAAAAGATTGAGCTGTATTATAACCAACGTGTACGATTATCCACTTTCAAGCCAGGAGACTATGTACTCAGGAAAAACGAAGCAAAGAGAGTAAAGGATCAAGGAAAGATGGGTCCAAAGTGGGAACGACCTTATAAGGTTGTGACAGCCTTCAGAAAAGCATCATACGAGTTGATAAATGCACAAGGAAAGAAACTCCCACGCACTTGGAACGGATCTAACATTCGCAAGTACTATCTTTAGTTTATTTCATTTTCATTTATTTAAATATTATGTACTGAGTTATGATCTCAGGAACTAGTTTTGCCGGTCAAGTTCCGTTTGTAACTTTTTTCTTATTTTAATGAATGGTGTATTTTGACACCGCCGAGGGCGGGTTTAATGTCAGATTCATTTCCCTTTATTATATAAAGACTAAATCACGACGGGACTAATGGCATTACACCGATTGAGGTGATCCCTCTAATCTGCTCCGATGCCTTTGCAACGGCTGGGACATCGTAGGGTTAAGCTTTCCCCACTAATTAGCTTCATAAGTTATAAGCAAAAGTTGTAACTATGAGGTACTAGCCGCCTAAAAAATTGCCACGTGTCTGCAAGGGACGCCTTGTTCAAATACAATCATTTACGCCAAAGTTGAACGACTTCGGGCATAACACATAAAGTATTAACAACAATAGATGTTAAAATATCGATAACATTTATCAGTGAACGTCTAACCAAAAGTTAACATGGTAAATGCATAGTCAAAAGTGGAAAACAAACTAAAAGCACGATCAAATTCTGATTGTTCACCAAGTACATTACAATAAGATGAAGTCCAAGTCCAAATACTACATCCAAAAGCTAAAAACCAAAAAACACTTCTTCATACCTCCGATCTCCCAAGCTTCTGATCCTTCAACATACTAAGGCGCAACAATATCACGATCGGTGGTAACAGAAGTATCGGTACCCGGGGCATCAGCTGGCTTAATAGCCAAAAACACCTGAACGGTAATATCACAATCTTCACTCAATTTCTCCATATATGGATACCGGATAAGTGCAAGGGCATCGGCTTTCGCATCCATCTTTCTTTCAGCATCTGAGTCGTAAAATAACGATCGCTCCATTGGCACACCTAACTCACGGTTATGATAACCCATCTTCAAACCCTCATGCTTTCCAACATCCAAACTACACATCTGAACAGCACCCAAGGACTCAAGATATTCGTGACTAACGCGAAGAGTCTCAAATGCGTATTTGGCGGCATTCGTGGCAAACCACCTACGATTTTCCCTCAATTGAGCATTATCATCAAAAAGGCCAGCAACCTGAGCTAACAAATCTGTAATTTTGTTTTCTAAAGTTACATTCTTCAGTCGAAACCCATAAATCTCTTCAGTTTTCTTTTTTTCCTCGGATTCTAACAAACCCTCTAATTCAGCAACGCGAGTAGTCAAGCTGGAAATCATGGAATCTTTCTCGGACACATGTTCCTTCAACACTTTAAGTTTTTCTTTAACTCTATCATATTTTTCTTACAATTTACCTAAATCCCTCAGAGGAACAGAAAAATCCTCCAACTCCTGCTTTAACTCAACTATTTGCTTATCACGATCACCAACATCAGCGAGTAAATTCTTTATTTCCTTTTTCTTTTTGCCCAATTCCAGATACGATGATTGCAATCTGCGAATAGCTTCACCAGCGTTAAGCAAAGCGGCAGCTTGACCTGTATAATAATCCGCTATAATCTGGTAATCTAAAGCTTTGGACAACTCATACTCTTGGGCTTTAGTAGGAAGATGATGGATAAGTTCCCTAGCAGCATTCTTGTTATCAATTAAGTCACCATTTTTAATATCATGATTCAGACCATTATCGTCTTAAAAAAAGTAATCGAATTCTCTTCGACTTCAAGATCTGCTCCACCTGCATACACATCAAACCGGTCTACCCCTTCTGACTGTTTAGTTTGCAAATGCAAATTAGAATCATTAACTTTCAGCTGTTTATCATTAACTTTAAGTTGCTCAGAGTATACGGATCGACTGACGTCATTTGCTTCATCATCTATCGGCTTTTCAATTACCGCATCTTCAACAATAACATTTTCATAAGGAGAAACATAAACAGGAGAGGGACTCCTATCATCAGATTGAGACTTATTACTCTCAGTCGAATTCTCATCGGTTAACTCAAAAGTAAGTTTCTCTTTCGGCTTTTTCACAACCTTCTTTACCCTAGGCTTCTTAGAAGAAGAGGTTTCCGGTTTATTAGAAGCAACATGAGCCTTCGGTTTATTTCCACCGGTAGTAGTCGCGGGACCAGGAAGTGGTGCCGACTGCACCAACCGAACAACCTGATCGGAGGGAGGAACAACAAAATCTGCATAACGGTCGAGATGTGGTAATTCACCTTCTTCACGAGGACGGGCAGCTGCATCAACACCTTTAATAGATTGCCGACGATATAAGAACTCAAACTCATCCCTACAAAACAAACAAAGTATACATAAAAAATTAAAGGAAATAAACAACAAACACATACAAAATCATTACATCGAAAGCATAAACACAATTCTCAATATCTAAAAGTTCTACCTTTCTTTCTCCAACTGAAACAAGCAATCTCATCTGGAATCTCAATATGGAATTTCTTACAAAACAAATTTACTTGGTATTGATCCAATATAGAAAAACAGCTATTCCAATTAATCTTAGCCATCTAAGTTAAGCCTATAATATTAACAAATTCGAAAAAGAGGAAGGGATATGTTTAACACACCTGAAAACCGAAGGGTTTCGATACCCGAAGCTGCAGAAAAACCGAAGCACAAACTGAGAAGTTTTTCCAGATACCACGAAGCCAAAAAAACCAGATCTGTCACCAACCGCGGAAATCGATGGGTTTTCAATCCCCAATTATGGTAGCAGCAGAAAACCAAAGGAGTGTTGCCCCCGTTCGACGGACGAAAACAAGAGGAACAATAAGCCAAATATGGGAAAAAGTAGAAGCGTGCTAGTGGCTGAAAACCGAAGAGATAGGAGGCTTCGGCTCTAGAGGGTTACGGGAAGTGAATTTGTGATTTGCGACCTACAAATAGAAAAGAAAGGTATATATAGGGCAAAAACCTTAGGGTTGAAAGCCCAATAGCCATGTCCCATCAAAACCCAAAATCTATTCGTCCCGCCCAATTTTTGGTCAAATAAAACATTTTCAAAATTCAAACGAAAACATTAATTTCATAATTATAAATATATTTTATAAAAAACATTAATTTCATATATTTTATAAAAAAAGAAAAATATTTAAGTTGCATTCTTTAAATATATATATATATATATATATATATATATATATATATATATATATATATATAAACGGAGGCATACAAACTGAAGGGACATCCCCTACGGTTACCAATACAGGAATTGCCAACGAAAATAATAAAAAATCTAGTTCGATGTGTTAATAAACATACCAAACTAGATTGGGGGCTGATGACGTACTAAATATCCTTCGGCTAAGACGATAGCTGAAGGAAAAGTAATGCCAAAAGTTGGAAAGGAATAATACCAAAAGTTGGAAAAGTATACTAATGCCGAAAGTTGAAAAAGAATAATGCCAAAAGTCAGAAAAGTATACTAATGCCAAAAGTTGGAAAGGAATAATACCCAAGTTGGAAAAATATACTAATGCCAAAAGTTGGAAAGGAATAATGCCAAAAGTTAGAAAAGTATACTAATGCCAAAAGTTGGAAAGGAATATTGCCAAAAGTTGGAAAAATATACTAATGCTAAAAGTTGGAAAGGAATAATGCCAAAAGTTGGAAGGAATACTAATGCCAACGGTTGGAAGAGAATCTACTCGTTTCACCCGATATTCACTTCACCCAATAAAGCCTACTTTAGCTTATATTCGGTAGCCATCAAATCCGTAGGCGGCACTGAAACTAAAGCAAGAAGCGTGAACATGGGAAATAGCCATTTCAGAGACATAGATCAAAATGGATACAACTGATTTTGGTAAGTCCATAAATGTCAAATCCATTTACCGAGAATAGATCAGGAGCATAACTCAAGGTACTATAAATACTTTTTAACCAACACAAAGGTAGGCATTCAATTCTCATTTAATACATTCTCACTACATTGGCTCTCCTCCCGAACCCTTTTACTCTCACGCCGAAGGTTGGTCAACAGGGGAAATCCCCTTCTCCTTCTTGACAAGACTCACAGTGTATTCGTTTTGCAGGATTAGGTTCAATCCAAGGTTTACATCACTCTCATCCGAAAGTCAGAGGGTCATACACTTCGTCTTATTTCGAAAATCACCTCGAAGCACTGTTGCAGATTTCTCTGTAGCAACATGCAACTTGTAATTTTTTTTATTTCTCTCTCTTTCTTCTAAGCTAAATTTCATTAAGTTACACATTCGGTAACGAAATATTAGAAGGCTTCATGTTCATTTGCATCTATTTCTTGGAGACCACAAAGATTTGAAACCCAAGGTATGCTCATATTAGATTCACATTATTGGTGTCTTTTGTTGCGCAACTGGAAACTATCATCTTTATGTTATTATTGCTACTAAATCATTATTTTCATGTTTGGCAATCTTTATGTTCCCTAAACTTTTTAAATATAGTTAATGCATGATGACTTCAAATCACAGTCCAACTTCTTGCAGATTGGTGTAATTTCGTATCTTTAGTGATCATCTAAATTTATTATTTAAGTTTTATTCAATTGTGACCACTTACATATTTTGTGCCCCTTTTTGCATCAAATGTGACTGTTTTTTGGTAAAATAAGTATGAATAATTTTATATCTATGTTAGTTTGCAGGTATTTGGCAGCTTACCGCATGTTCAATAAGTGAGAATGTGGTTCGATATAGGAAAGACAACATTACATTCCATGTGGTTGTGATTCCTTTAACTTAATGACATGAGCAAGAAACGGGCTGAAAATCACAATAGGCTAATCTCGTGAGGAAACGACAAATTTGACCAAGGATCACTTTGTGCCCCTTTTTGAATCAGATGTGACTGTTTTTGGTAAAATATGGATGAATAGTTTTGTATCTATGTTAGTTTGCAGGTAATTGGCAGCGTACCGCGTGTTCATTAAGTGAGAATGTGGTTCGATATAGGAAAGACAACCTTACATTCCATGTGGTTGTGATTCCATCAACTTAATGACATGAGTGAGAAACGGGCTGAAAATCACAAAAGGCTTATCTCGTGAGGAAATGAAAAATTTGACCAAGGATCACACTGATTTGGGATAAGGTAACTTTTGGTTGTCATCTTTGAGTGGAGGATCTTGTCCAGCTTCATTTCGCTCACTGTTGGTGTCTTCTGCAGCTCTCTTATTTTAGTGCATACATTTATGCCATTTTTGTGCAATGCAAAATTTCAATGTGTAGAACACCATCCATCTTCATCATCAAATCCCGTTGTACCTAATAAGAAAAGAGTCACTGGTCGGCACAGTGGTAAACCAACCAAATACAAATCACACCAGATGAGATAATGCATCTCAACTTGATGCCAACTTTAAACACTGACTCAGCCAGTAACCAGAACCCCCAAGACAGATTCCATGGAATCTCTCAAGGTATTAGTCTACATAAACGTCAATTTTCGTTTAGCTATTTCAAATATACCAATCTAATTTATGGTCAAACTAACTTTTAATTTCGCGTTGAGCGTATGTATTATAAATACTGGCATAATACAACAGAATATACATGTTTTCAGACTATATGGACATAGACGATTCATGATCATTCTAAATAATTCAAAAATCAAAGCAACATTAACGATGATAGAGACGACTATAAGGTCCGTGTTAAGGTATTTGTATGTTGGACCCAAAGCTACTTTAACAACCCAACACAAGTTACTTTTATGGAGATGATACTAATGGACCAGTAAGTATGAAGCATTCTTTTTTTTTTGTTTTTGTTTTTTTGCATGAAATCTAACTCAGTAAATATACATATTTATATATCATAGACTGATGTCGAAATCTAGGCTGTGGATATTGTTTACATTTTATAAGCAAATATACAATATGCATGGAGTTTTATTTGTGTATACTTATTATATTTTATTTTATAGATGAATAATTTCATTTTATCGGTATATACTGATTTGAAATACTACACCGAGCAACCATTGAAGACCGTTGAGCAAGTTCGTGCAATCTTTGAGGCAAGTGTTCATTATTTTTTAATTTTGTTCAACTATAAATTGACTGATGCAAGTATCCATTTAATGAATATTGTTTAAAAAAAAACAACCATGCATTTATAAAATTATAAGTGTCTGATTGTGTTGTCAAGACTACAATTACGAAATTCATCATCAATATCAGCCTTTTCAACAGTTTCTGATTCCTTTTCAGCCTTCTCAAAACTTATTGAGTAAAGCCTTGATATACAACCATCGCCAGTTCTCCAACTTCTTCAACTTCTTAAGTTTGAGACAAGTCTTGTTGTTCACTAGACTAATCGTCACCTTGATTTCCTGAGGGGTTATCATCACCTGGATTTTGATCATCACTATCATCATCTTCTTGATCATCATCATCATGATTTTCATTATCATTATCCGATAGTCCTCGTATCGACCTCGTAGATGAATCGAATCAATTGAATAGCGGAAATAAACAATTGATTTTGTATACGTGATTATGTAAAACACGAGAATGTAAATAATGTTTCTGTTTATTGATTCACAATGATTACAGAAAACAAATAATTAAGCTCCACACCAAACTCTCTCTCAAATTTTCTTTCACACTTTCAATTTTTCTGCACCCCTAAAACTGAAACCCTAGAACTATATATATAGGCTGAGTTGGGCTTCAGTTGTTGGGTTGGGCTTCTGTGACACTAACGACACTAGCCTAGTGTTGCTATTGCGACACTATTGAAGTGTCGCTAAAACACACACAAGCTAAATTATATTTTCTAAACAAGATGTTGTCACACCATAATGCATCAACAAACTTCCCCTTGACGACAACTTGTAGAAATATTATCATCAACGACAACTCTTTTGCATAAACGAACGCTGGAATAATCTTCCTTGTTGCTCCCTCTTTGAACTAAACCTTGAAAGTATATTCCAAAAATGTTGTTACCGTTCACTTGTAATCTTCTACCTTAGTTTGATGAGAAAGTTATCTTTCCAGCATGAATCCATTTCTTTACCAACCAATTGACACGAACCTATCCCATACTAGGTCATATCAACACCATATGCCCAAAGCTAACTTATGGTCATATAACAATATCATCTTCCCCTAATCAACAACTTCACAGAAACCTTCACGAATCTGCCTGTTCACAATTCTGATGCGAATATTCTCCCATAACCATAATCAGAATTTTAAAGTTACTTCCCCTGAACAGCAGATTCCCTCTTTAACTCTTGAAGGATCTTCAAATTCAAGCATTTTGTTGTTGTTGAATATCAATATTCATATCTACATAGAGATGATACTAAGAAATGGTGTTGGATTTCTCTTTTCTTCTTTCTTCCTCCTTTTCTCTCTTTGGTCCTCTTAATAAATTATCACTGGAACCGTGTTCAAAAAACAAAAATAAAATTTAATTTAATTTTTTTGTTTTTTGTTTTTTGTTTTTTGTTTTTTGTTTTTTGTTTTTCTTTTTGTTTTTTTTTTGTTGTTTTTTTGTTTTTGTATTTGATATTTACAAATAACGAAAAATAAACTAAACTACAACTTTCGGAACCCATTTGAGCACGAATCCAATTAGTCTTGAAAGCTTAGAGACCCAGTTATAAGTTGTGTCGATATAATCTAAAGATATTGAATTCCATCTGAAATTGAAACACGGTGTTTCATTTCTAAAGAGTTTCCGTGGAATCAATGGTGTTGGGATAAATTGATTTGGGTTTGGATTACCACTGTTAATTAAGTCTGAAGAGATCAAAAGGTTACCACTGAAGATTACCACTGATAGAGAAGAATTACCACTGAAGACTAACATGGTTACCACTGATTGTTGAAGATTAACACTGGTCGAAGATTACAACTGTTTGAAGTACTGAAGATTAACACTGCTACGAAGATTACAACTGTTAGTTGATTTTGTAAGTAGTTTCCACTGTTTATGTAATTAAGACTGTTAGTGTTTATAAGTGATTAACACTGTTAGTTGTTTATACTTAGACTTACACAAATGAAGCAGTTACCACTGTTGGAAGCTTGTTTCCAATGAATGTTCAAATGTGGTAGTTAACACTATTTATGATTTTGTGATAAGAATAAGTTGTTGATAAGAATAGGTTCGTGATAAGATTGAGTCTGTTATGGAAGTTATCTAACTCCATAATACTAGGAGCTTGAATGTACAGGACTCTATGTGTTATAAATGGAGATCCTTAGAACCTAGTTTGAGATACAGATACGCATATACATACACATATACATAGTATAGAATAGCTTCAAGGTGTAAACCCCAATACAACAAGTGTATTCGTCTTATTCATATTAATAAGATTGAAGCTTTTGGTTTTATATTTGTTCTTGTTTTCTGTTTTCAATATTTGTGTTGATCTTTCTAATATTATTGAGTGTGATTCCGCAACTTCTCAATAATAGTTCAAAGCTTGTTCAAGTTATATTTGAATTAAAAGTAAAACGGGACTGTCAAATGGTGAAGGAGGTCTCCTTGGGGAGAAATAAACAAAATCTTTCCGTCGTCTTTGCACCATATGATGAGATCGTGGTGGTGCAAGCGCAAACATTTGCGCGCGAGTATAAGCACAAGATTTTGTTTGTCTCGATTCTGGTCTATGTGTCGGTTTAAAAACTCTTGTTGGCTTTTGAAGTCTTGAAACCGAACTTTTAACGCGTTGAGAGTTACCAGAATCATCACAACAATCAATCTTTTGATGTTTACATTGGCTGGTTGATTGTAATTTCTCTGAATACTTCATATTCTTTTGTAAAGAATAATTTGTAAACTGAGAAATCTTTTTCGCGCTCGAATATTTACTTGCATAAATCTTTTTCACAACCTTTTCAGGTTGTTTTTTTGAGTGAGAGTCATGAGAGAGTTGTTTACGAAGATCTTGAATAGTCTTCAATGCAAGCTCATGATTTTGTTGTAGCCTGGTTAAAACTGTTTGTTGGCTCTCAAGTTCCGAAATTCGTTCTTCTATTCTGACAACCTTTAAACGTAATTCATCACGTTCATTCTCGATGTTGAGCACTTGAGATTGAAGAATGTTAATCTCTTCTTCCTTCTTCTCAAGTCCTAAAATTTTTAATCGCGTCTCTTCGCGTTCATTCTCCATGGTAAGTATCTGAGATTGAAGGACCTTGATTTCTTTTTCCTTCTTCATCAATTTTCTTTGATCCCATCATCCGGCCTTTTTAATCTCAATTTAGTATTTCTTCCGAAATCTTCTGCAAGAGCGTCCCACAAATCAAACGATGTTTCATGATTTTTGTAACAAGAAGCCACATCTTTTGGTAAGCACGCCATAATTGTCTCATACGTTTTCTTTTCCACATTAAAATTCTTGCGCTCTGCAGCTGACATTTGGTTTACCGTTTTAAAAAATACTTCCTTTCCAAAATTCACTTCAATTCTCAGTTTCTCATATGGCTCCATAATAAAAATCCACAAATCTAGATCATTCAACGTAATTAGATCTTCAAAAATAGTCTTCCATCGAGCATAGTCCTTAGAGAATAAGGTCTTTAACCTTTCTCTCATGTTGCCGGTCAAAAAATCTATATTCGAATTTCCACCAAAATTTCGTACAATTACTTCGAAAAATACGGGAGTACAACTAAACTTTTTCAAAACAAAAACTAAGTACTTTTAAGCTCAAAAACAAAATTTGGTAATGCGACAAATTTTCCCGCGTATTTTTTTTATGAGACACTAGGGAAGTGTCGCTGGTAAGTGTTGATCAGCTGAAGAGGAAGAAGGCTGAACAAGCTAGAATCAAGAAAGCAAATAAGCCAATGACCATTGCACAGAAAAGAAGGGAAATGTATAGTAAATTAAATTGCATGATTCCTGCTGCAAGATTGAAGAAAATGATTTATCAAGAGATGGCCAGGGCATATGAAAGAGATATATTCGTGCCTTTTCAAGAGAGTCAGAGAAAGGAACAAGAGTTGAAGAAAAAGAAAGAGAAAGAAAAGAAGAAATTAGTGGAAGAGATGGTTAA
Source organism: Gnaphalium uliginosum (assembly GCA_963930675.1). NCBI lineage: Eukaryota > Viridiplantae > Streptophyta > Magnoliopsida > Asterales > Asteraceae > Gnaphalium > Gnaphalium uliginosum. The sequence goes on from OZ005682.1 coordinate 37,733,989, forward strand.
TGATTTGGAGAGAGATGAAGGGCAATTGAATGATTTGATGATTATACATCCAGTTGCTGCAGAGCCAATAACATGGGATTTGCCAGAGATTGTTGATTGGTTGGTAATTAAACTGCTGATACCTAAGAAGGAGGAGAAAATTAAAATAGTTAGAGCTGATGGGAGTGAATCCTTCTGGAGGTCATTAAAAGATATTTTGAGAAGGGTGAGTAGAGCTGATATGGATAAAATGTATGAGATTGGGAAGAAGAAATTGGATGGATAAAGAATTGATAATATCATTGAGAAAGTCACATGGGACTGGATTCAAATGATGTATGAGCCAGAAAAGTTTCCCTTTCGATTTGGTACATTCAAGGTGGTAAAGATGTGGATATATTTTGAGGTGCCTGGAGTACATCAGGTTATCTTAGAAGACGGTGAGATCTTGTACATGCTCACAGACAGAGAGTATGACATGAATCAGAGTTTATTAAGGAGCCTGAAGTTAGCCAAATTACATTCTTCTGTAAGTAATGAGGTTGCTCAGAGATTAGTATACATGATTTTGAACCAGATTCACAGAAAAGAACAGTTGGGGAAGAAATCCAAGAATTGGTTTTGAAAGCATCTTCAAAGAAGCTAAAATGGAGAATTTGAAGAAACTTAATGTTGTAGATGACAGATTAAGTTTAGGGGGAGATTGTTGGGATAAACTGATTTGGGTTTGGATTACCACTGTTAATTAAGTCTGAAGAGATCAAAAGGTTACCACTGAAGATTACCACTGATAGAGAAGAATTACCACTGAAGACTAACATGGTTACCACTGATTGTTGAAGATTAACACTGGTCGAAGATTACAACTGTTTGAAGAACTGAAGGTTAATACTGCTACGAAGATTACAACTGTTAGTTGATTTTGTATGTAGTTTCCACTGTTTATGTAATTAAGACTGTTAGTGTATATAAGTGGTTAACACTGTTAGTTGTTTATACTTAGACTTACACAAATGAAGCAGTTACCACTGTTGGAAGCTTGTTTCCACTGAATGTTCTAATGTGGTAGTTAACACTGTTTATGATTTTGTGATAAGAATAAGTTGTTGATAAGAATAGGTTCGTGATAAGATTGAGTCTGTTATGGAAGTTATCTAACTCCATAATACTAGGAGCTTGAATGTACAGGACTCGATGTGTTATAAATAGAGATCCTTAGAACCTAGTTTGAGATACAGATACGCATATACATACACATATACATAGTATAGAATAGCTTCAAGGTGTAAACCCCAATACAACAAGTGTATTCGTCTTATTCATATTAATAAGATTGAAGCTTTTGGTTTTATATTTGTTCTTGTTTTCCGTTTTCAATATTTGTGTTGATCTTTCTAATATTATTGAGTGTGATTCCGCAACTTCTCAATAATAGTTCAAAGCTTGTTCAAGTTATATTTGAATTAAAAGTAAAACGGGACTGTCAAGTGGTATCAGAGCGTGGAAAGCTTTGAATACAGGAAGATCTGGGAATTTAATATTAAGCTGTAGTTTGTGATCAAGTATTAAATAAAATGATATCAGAAAGCAATGAAGGAATCCTAGTCACTAAAATCCCCATGCTCAGGCTTGATGAGTTTGATCTGTGGAAGATCAGAATTAAGCAATATATGCTTCTCACTGATTATCAGATGTGGGAGGTTGTTGTCAATGGTCCTCCAGTAACAGTAGATGGTGATGGTGTCAGGCAAAAGAGACCACCACCAACTATTGATGCAGAAAGAAAAATCAGATCAATAGAGTTCAGAGCCCTCAGCACATTGTTGTTGTCAATTCCTAATGAGTACCAGAGAAGATTTGAAGCATGTGATGATGCTAAAGTACTCATGGAGGCTATTCAGAAGAGATTTGGTGGTAATGATAGCACCAAGAAGAACAAAATATCTCTATTGAAGCAACAATATGAGAACTTCAATTCTGCAAAAACTGAAACTCTAACTCAAACCTTTGACAGGTTTTCAAAACTTGTTGGAGATCTGGAAAATCACAAGGTAAAAATTGATAAAGATGATCTGAACAGGAAGTTTCTGAGATCATTAGGTGAAGAATGGACAATCTACACTGTAGGTTTAAGACAAAGTGCAGATTTGGAGGTGAAGGAGCTTGAAGATATTTATAATGATTTGAGAAACTTTGAGCCAGAAGTTGAAAGCAAAAAGCAGGTTGTAGGAAACTATCATAATGCTGCTTTTATGTCAGTAGGTGGATCTCAAGTTGATTCAAATCAACAAGGGTCTGCTTATATTGTTGTAGGAGTTGGATCATCTCAAAACAACTCAAATGATCAAATATTAGAATCTTTCTTTGCTAGTAATGTGAACTCTTCACTTACTAATGAAGATTTGGAACAGATAAATTCTGATGATTTGGAGGAGATGGATATCAAGTGGCAAATTGCTTTGATTACTCAAAGAGCCAAAAGGTTTATGCAAAGGACATGAAGGAATAACTTTGCAAACCAAAGGAATGATGCTGCTTGGTTTGACAAAAGCAAGGTAGAGTGCTTCAATTGTCATAAAATGGGGCACTTTGCAAGAGAATGTAGAAGTCAGAGGCAAGAGCAGACTGGGCAGAGAGCATGAAGCAATGGGATTCAGAGAAGGAATGTACCAGTGCAGGAAAATACATCAAATGCTTTAATTTCACAAGATGGGCTTGAATTTGATTGGAGTGATCAAGCAGAACATGAAGTGAAGAATCAAGGCTTAATGGCCATTGCTGATGAGAACAAGCCATCAGAGGTTCCTTATGAAGTACAAATCAAATTATGTTCTCCTGTGTGCAAACAAACTGTTAAACATTATAGAGATTATAATATGAAATTTTGTGAGGAACTTAAGCAATGTGAGATTAAAAATAGACACACTACAGCTGCAATAGAAAACTTGGAAAATCAAATAAAGGCATATGAGAAGAATGTAACTCAATATGAATATGATCTTAACTATGCCAGATGGGAAAGAGATGTGTTAAAAGATAAGGTTGAAGCAATAAATCAGAAATTAGTAGAGGTCACTTGTGAAAGAGATAATATAAAATTAACAGTAAATCTTGAACATGCTTCTAAGAGTGTAAATCAAATTATCAAATCTCAAATTCATGACAAGATAAAAACTGGGTTAGGATATAATTCTGTTTCCCCACCTTATAATAACAACTATTTTCCTCCTAAAACTGATTTAAATTTTAATAAGTTAAAGGAAGGAATAACAGTTGATGTTACAAAGGTTGATCCAATTATTAACTTGGATAATAAAATTGACTTTGATAAGGTTGGAATTAGAGAATGGACTGAGGAAGATGAACTGGATTATTCATCTGAAAATAATAACAATTCTAATTCTGAAACAACTGATAGCCCAAATTCTAAAAAATCATGTGAGAATATCAAGAAATCAAATACTGGTCTAGTTTTAGAACTCAACAGTGATAAACTAGAAGAGGGTAAGAAAATGTTTCAGGAAAAGAAAAAGAATAATTTGGAAAACATGAAAACCACTGCTAATAAATCTAGAGCTGGTCTAGGGTACATTAGTAATTCAGTTAAAACAGTTAACAAACCTAATAATGTAAAATCTGTAAACATTAACTGTGCTGACTGTAAATGTAAAGCCAAAATCTCTCAATTACTACTTTCTCAAAAATTAAAACCTAGAGGAAATCAGAGAAATTGGAACCAAATGGTTTCACAAAAGTTGGGAAAGAATTTTACAGTGGTAAAGGAGAAATCTTGCTTTACATGTGGCAGAAACAATCATCTTCAACATGATTGTTATTATAATCCTAAGAATCTTCAAAGGATTAGAAAACAACCATGGACAGGAACTGATATGATCAATAAGCAAAATTTTAAATCAAAAATTGATCACATTACTACTGCCAAGAAGAAAATTGTTAAGGCTAATAAGTTAAAGACTGCTACAGCTATTTCTACTGCATCAGTATTAACTAGAAAATTAGCTAACAGTAACAAGGCAAAAACAGTGGTAAAAACTAAAACTGTCAGTGTTAATAATATTAACACTGTTAGTAAGATTGATAAAACAGTTAACACTGTTAGATCAATTTCCACTGTTAAGCCTAAAATAAGTTGGATTTGGACACCAATTAAATCTGATAAATCAAAAGGTCCAAATACCAACTGTGCATCACAATCAATAATCTTCAAGAAAGTTGACTTTGTGAATGCACATGGGAAACCCAAAGCCAAATTGGTTTGGGTTCCCAAGAGAAACTAATTATAGTTTCACTTTGATGTGCAGGGCAAGCCAGCAAACTTATGGCACGTGGATAGTGGCTGCTCTAGGCACATGACAGGGGATAGGAAAATGCTGCAGGACTTCAAATCAATTGATGGAGGATATCTAGCTTTTGGAAGCAATCCCAAAGGAGGAAAAATCACAGGCAAAGGAACAGTGCACAGCAATAAGATAAGTTTTGAGGATGTGTATTTTGTTGAACAACTGAGGTACAATTTGCTAAGTGTGAGTCAAATCACAGATAAAAAGAACCCAGTTCATTTTACTGACACTGAATGCCTTATACTTTCCAAGGAATTTAAAATACCTGAAAATATGATTTTAATGAGAATTCCTAGAAAGCATAATGTATAGAAGTGTGACTTAGCAAATATGGAACCTCAACCTGAACTAAACTATCTTATAAGCAAAGCAACTATAAATGAATCTGAACTATGGCATAGAAGGATGTGTCACATGAATTACAAGACCATTAATAAGCTTGTCAAAAGCAAACTTGTTAGAGGTTTACCTGAAAAGGTATATTCATGTGATGATCATTGTGTTGCCTGCCAAAAAGGCAAGCAACACAAGTCTTCTTTTAAGTCCAAAATTGTGAACACAAACTTTTCACCATTACACTTACTACATATGGACTTATTTGGACCAACACACATAAGCAGTATAGGGAAGAAATTATACTGTTTGGTAGTAATTGATGATTTTACTAGATTTAGCTGGGTATTCTTCCTTAGGACAAAAGATGAAACAGGTGAAACACTTAGATCATTTATAACTAAGATTGAAAACCAAATGAATCTCAAAGTAAAAATCATTAGGAGTGATAATGGCACAGAATTTAAAAATCATGAGATGGATAAATTTTGTGAAAAACAAAGGTATTAAGAGAGAATTTAGTGCACCTAGGACTCCACAACAAAATGGGGTAGCTGAGAGGAGAAATAGGACACTAATTGAGGCTGCAAGAACAATGTTAGCTGAGTCTAAATTACCTATGTCTTTTTGGGCAGAAGCAGTTAGCACTGCTTGTTTTGTCCAAAACAGGGTGTTAGTTGTCAAGCCTTACAACAAGACACCATATGAACTGTTTTTTAAGAGAAAACCATTGGTTAGTTTCTTAAAACCATTTGGGTGTCCTTGTACCATCTTAAATACCAAAAGTCACTTAGGAAAGTTTGAAAGTAAGGCTGATGAAGGTCTCTTTGTTGGTTACTCTATTCAAAGTAAAGCTTATAGAATTTTCAACCAAAAGACCAGAATCATAGAGGAGTCAATGGATATCACCTTTAATGAATATACTGAAAATACTGTAGGAAAAAGACCAGAATCTTTGTTTGATATTGATGCACTAACCCATGCTTTTAGATATACAAATGTGCAATCAAGTGCAGGTTTAAATGCAGGTACAAGTACTTCATCAACAGATATACCAACTGCACAGCCAAGCAAACCACAGGAATATGTAGTATTTCCTGTTTGGTCACCTGATCCACCAGCAGTATTTGACTCCACATCACAGCAGTCCACCCAGAGTTCAGAAACATCAACAGACTGGCCTGATGATCCTAATATGCCAGCTTTAGAAGAAGATGGTGAAGAATGTGAGAGTGAAAATGTGGATAAGACATCTGCAGATTCAACTGATCTATCAGCTGTAGAACAGAGAATCATGGATCACATTTTCACTCCCTCAAGGCAGATTAGAGAAACAATCACATCAGATACACAACAACAAGATCTGGATGTGAATATAACAAACTTGGAATCTGAGATGCCAGTATCACCAACATCACACTATCATGATCATAGAGACCATCCTCTAGAAAACGTGATTGGTGATATTGGCACACCTGTACAAACAAGGCATCAACTCAGAATATCAGAAGAAGGACTCCACACTTCTTTATATGCCTGTTTTATATCTCAGATGGAGCCAAAGAAGGTAACAGAGGCTCTAAAGGATCCAAGTTGGATTGAAGCTATGCAAGAGGAGCTGCTTCAATTCAAAGTACAGGAAGTTTGGACCTTGATGGATCTACCCAAAGGCAAAAGAGCAATTGGCACAAAATGGGTGTTCAGGAACAAGAAAGATGAAAGGGGAATAGTGATCAGGAACAAGGCTAGATTAGTAGCCCAGGGGTATTCACAGGAAGAAGGGATTGACTATGATGAGGTGTTTGCTCCTGTGGCTAGGATTGAAGCTATCAGACTGTTCCTGGCATATGCCTCTTTCAAAGGATTCAAGGTCTATCAAATGGATGTGAAGAGTGCCTTTCTGTATGGCACTATTCAAGAGGAAGTTTATGTTTGCCAGCCTCCAGGCTTTGAAGATTCAAAGTACCCTGATAAAGTGCTCAGACTGGATAAAGCTCTTCATGGCTTACATCAAGCACCAAGAGCCTAGTATGACACTTTATCAGAGTATCTACTGAAGAATGGCTTCACAAGGGGTGCAATAGACAAGACCTTGTTCACCAAAAGAATTAAGAATGATATCCTACTAGTACAAATCTATGTAGATGATATCATTTTTGGTTCCACAAGAGACAGTCTTTGCAAGAAATTTGAAGCTTTGATGCATCACAAGTTCAAGATGAGCTCAATGGGAGAATTAACCTTCTTTCTGGGATTACAAGTGAAACAGCAGAAGGATGGGATTTTCATTCATCAAAGCAAGTATGTGAATGACATTCTGGAGAGATTTGGCTACAAGGATGCCAAGGTGGCAAGCACACCAGTGGAAACACACAAAGCATTACATGCAGATCTTGAGGGGGAGGATGTTGATGTTAATCTTTATAGATCAATGATTGGCTCCCTCATGTATCTAACATCATCCAGACCAGACATCATGTTTGCTGTGTGTGTGTGTGTGCAAGATTTCAATCCAATCCGAAGATGTCACATCTGCATGCAGTGAAAAGAATCTTTAGGTATTTAAAAGGCCAACCAAAACTAGGCCTTTGGTACCCAACGAACAGTTCTTTTGATCTGCTTGCCTACACAGATAGTGACTATGGAGGTGCTAATTTGGATAGGAAATCTACTTCAGGGGGTTGTCAATTTTTAGGAGAAAGGTTGGTCTCCTGGCAATGCAAGAAGCAATCCACTGTGTCTACATCAACAGCAGAGGCTGAGTATGTTACTGCTGCTAGCTGTTGTGCTCAAGTGCTATGGATTCATAATCAGATGTTAGACTATGGTTTGACTTTTCTTAAAACTCCTATATTTATTGACAATAACTTCGCTATCAGTATCATAAACAATCCTGTTAAACATTCAAAAACTAAGCACATTGAAATACGATATCATTTTATTAGATATTGTAATGAGAAAAGGCTTATACAAATTTTTAAAGTTCATACTGATAATCAATATGCAGATCTGTTTATCAAAGCTTTTGATGTGGGCAGATTTACATTTTTGGTTACCAGCATTGGATTGATGAATCTGTCTTAACTTTTCTCACTATATTTGACCTAATAAATTTTTTTAAGTGCTTAAACTTGGGATTGATACTGATATCCTAATTACCACTGTTCGTGTTAACACTGCTGGCGTATTTTAACACTGCCAAGTATTATTAGTACTGTTAGTTACTTTTAACACTGCCAGTGTTAATACTGCCGTAAGTTACCACTGCCTTCGGTAATTAGTACTGTTTGTATACTTGTATTTTTTTATTTTGCTTGTTTTTTTAACACTGCGCAGGTATAATCTCCATTGTTTGGAGACTTAGTACTGTTTACAAGATGTTACCACTGCTTGCGTTAGAGTTGATACCGTAAGATCAAAAAAAAAAAAAAAAAAAAAAATCGTTAGTACTGCTTTCTTAATCAATACTGCTGGACTATTAGTACTGCTTATATTAAGTTGTCACTGCCTTAGTCGGTTAGTACTACTTATACAAGTTAGTACTGATAGCTTACTTAAGTATAAGATAAGCAAGCGTATGAAAACTAAGTGTTTGGACAGTTATCACTGTTAGTGCAAATCTCTCCATTACCACTGTTTTTGAGTTTTCACTCGTTAACACTGTTAGTGTTAAATATTGGGGGTTTTTCCACTGATCTAATTTGACCAGTATATAAACCCAAACACTGCCGTCTTTCAATACGCTTTCAACTCAAACTCAAACCCTTGCGCTTAAACAGTCAAAATCTTCAAACAACCTTCTAAGCCTTCAATCATTCTTAGAACATACAACAATGGCTTCAACTCCATCTTCCACCTCACTTGCAACAGGGCAAAATCATAACATGATTGCCTACCTCATGAAACCCAAAGAGGCACAGGATTTCATACAAATTATTGATTTCCTGTGTGCCTCCCACATCTACCATGCCCTCACTGTTGCACCCAGAGTCTCCAAAGACTACATCAATGACTTCTGGGTCAATGCAACTATCGAAGACGAACAGGGGACAAGGCGCATAGTCTCCATGGTGGCCAACACCAGGGTAGTTATTACTGAAGCCACTGTTCGTGCTTCTTTACAACTCGATGATGAGGCAGGTATTACTTCTTTATCTAGTCAAACATTGTATGAAAATTTTCGATTGATGGGTTATGAAGGTCCTTTAGATACTTTTACGTTTCAAAAGACTCTTTTCTCCCATCAATGGAGGTTTTTAATACATACTCTTTTACACTACCTCTCATTCAAAAGATCAGCCTTTGAACAGTTTGGCAGCAACATTGCATATGCAACTGTTTGTCTTGCCACTGGACAAAGGTTTAATTTTTCAAATCTGATATTTTCTGGTATGCTCAGAAACATTGAGCAACCAAAATTAAAATTTTTGATGTATCCTAGATTTGTGCAGTTAATTTTAAATGCACAAATCCAAAACCTGCCTGACCAGGATACTGTTATTGGTGTTCTCTCTCATAAACCTAAGGTTTTTTCAAATATGAAGAGAGACTCCAAATTTTCAGGGAGGGTTATAGCATTGTTTCCAACAATGCTTCCTGCACCCTCCACCACAACCGCAGTTCCACCCACTACAGCTGAACCATCTGCTGAGAGAGATGACACACCCATCATCTCTCAACCCACAGCAGTTGGGGGTACCAAAAGAAATCAAGGGACCCACAAACCAACCACAGCTAAAGCCAAAAGGGCTAAAACACAGACATCTGAGGCTCTTGCTGCTCAGATGTCTCAGTCAAATGATTCAACATAGCATGTGGTCTATAAGGAGTGGGATGACCATTCTAGGAGGGCGGCTTCTACTGCTTCTGGCCAAAGGGCAAAGCAGGATAGAAGTTACATCAATAAGACCCAAACTGAGGCAACACCAGAAGATGATCCTTCTCCAGAAGGTGATTTTGGTGGCCCCAGTACCAAGAAAAGAGGGCCATCTGATGCTCATGCTAGGCATGAATCAGATGGAAATTTTGTCAATGATTCACCAAAGGAGTCACATCCTAAAGGTGATGAGGCTAGCATGAACTATGAAAAATTGACGGATATGGTGGACTTTATGTGGGCTGAGGTGGTGAGGCAGAAAATGATCATCAAGAAGCAACAAGTTGAGATAGATGCCTTGAAAACAGTTGTGCTGAAGTGTTTGAAGCAGGGCAAGAAATACTACATCATCAATGATACCCACAAAAGATCTATCCCTGTGCAACAAGCTAGGGTTGTTCTAACTTCCCCTGAACCTTCCGAAGATGCATTCAAAAAGGGGGAGAATGAACAGGGTGGAGATGATAGGTCTGAGGAGGTAGATGAGGAGATAATAATGGAGAATGAAGCAGAGGTTGATGAGATAATAGAGGAGGCATCCAAGACTGCTAGTGCAAATTTAAGTGAACAACCTGCTGGGGTAAACTTGGATGATGAAACAGAAGAAATAAGGGTGGCAGAAGATGAAGAAGAAGAGGTGGAGACCCCTGAAATTGAAAAGACTGAAGAGGTTGCTGCAGACAGGTTTGCTCAGAAGTTTAGCAGGAAGAAAAGTGAACCATCTTTGCCTGGTTTCACAATCAGAGAATCTGCTGAAGCACCTACATTCCAAAGGGCAGACTTACCCAAGATTGATCCAAAAGACAAAGGGAAAGGCAAGTTAGTTGAAGAGCCTAAACAGAAGAAATCAAAGCAAGTGCCTGCTACTGCTATTGCAAATGATGAAGAATATGCACAGAGGCTACAGGCTGAATTAGATGCAGAGATTGGTGAGAATTTGATAAGAGTTGAGGTTGAACCTGGTAAATTCGTGATGATGACCAAGGAAGAGGTTAACCAATTCGATGAGTGGAAGCTTAGAAAAGAAAAAGAGGAATCTGTGGAATATTTGTTGATCAGCTGAAGAGGAAGAAGGCTGAACAAGCTAGAATCAAGAAAGCAAATAAGCCAATGACCATTGCACAGAAAAGAAGGGAAATGTATAGTAAATTAAATTGCATGATTCCTGCTGCAAGATTGAAGAAAATGATTTATCAAGAGATGGCCAGGGCATATGAAAGAGATATATTCGTGCCTTTTCAAGAGAGTCAGAGAAAGGAACAAGAGTTGAAGAAAAAGAAAGAGAAAGAAAAGAAGAAATCAGTGGAAGAGATGGTTAATGATTTGGAGAGAGATGAAGGGCAATTGAATGATTTGATGATTATACATCCAGTTGCTGCAGAGCCAATAACATGGGATTTGCCAGAGATTGTTGATTGGTTGGTAATTAAACTGCTGATACCTAAGAAGGAGGAGAAAATTAAAATAGTTAGAGCTGATGGGAGTGAATCCTTCTGGAGGTCATTAAAAGATATTTTGAGAAGGGTGAGTAGAGCTGATATGGATAAAATGTATGAGATTGGGAAGAAGAAATTGGATGGATAAAGAATTGATAATATCATTGAGAAAGTCACATGGGACTAGATTCAAATGATGTATGAGCCAGAAAAGTTTCCCTTTCGATTTGGTACATTCAAGGTGGTAAAGATGTGGATATATTTTGAGGTGCCTGGAGTACATCAGGTTATCTTAGAAGACGGTGAGATCTTGTACATGCTCACAGACAGAGAGTATGACATGAATCAGAGTTTATTAAGGAGCCTGAAGTTAGCCAAATTACATTCTTCTGTAAGTAATGAGGTTGCTCAGAGATTAGTATACATGATTTTGAACCAGATTCACAGAAAAGAACAGTTGGGGAAGAAATCCAAGAATTGGTTTTGAAAGCATCTTCAAAGAAGCTAAAATGGAGAATTTGAAGAAACTTAATGTTGTAGATGACAGATTAAGTTTAGGGGGAGATTGTTGGGATAAACTGATTTGGGTTTGGATTACCACTGTTAATTAAGTCTGAAGAGATCAAAAGGTTACCACTGAAGATTACCACTGATAGAGAAGAATTACCACTGAAGACTAACATGGTTACCACTGATTGTTGAAGATTAACACTGGTCGAAGATTACAACTGTTTGAAGAACTGAAGGTTAACACTGCTACGAAGATTACAACTGTTAGTTGATTTTGTATGTAGTTTCCACTGTTTATGTAATTAAGACTGTTAGTGTATATAAGTGGTTAACACTGTTAGTTGTTTATACTTAGACTTACACAAATGAAGCAGTTACCACTGTTGGAAGCTTGTTTCCACTGAATGTTCAAATGTGGTAGTTAACACTGTTTATGATTTTGTGATAAGAATAAGTTGTTGATAAGAATAGGTTCGTGATAAGATTGAGTCTGTTATGGAAGTTATCTAACTCCATAATACTAGGAGCTTGAATGTACAGGACTCTATGTGTTATAAATGGAGATCCTTAGAACCTAGTTTGAGATACAGATACGCATATACATACACATATACATAGTATAGAATAGCTTCAAGGTGTAAACCCCAATACAACAAGTGTATTCGTCTTATTCATATTAATAAGATTGAAGCTTTTGGTTTTATATTTGTTCTTGTTTTCTGTTTTCAATATTTGTGTTGATCTTTCTAATATTATTGAGTGTGATTCCGCAACTTCTCAATAATAGTTCAAAGCTTGTTCAAGTTATATTTGAATTAAAAGTAAAACGGGACTGTCAAATGGTGAAGGAGGTCTCCTTGGGGAGAAATAAACAAAATCTTTCCGTCGTCTTTGCACCATATGATGAGATCGTGGTGGTGCAAGCGCAAACATTTGCGCGCGAGTATAAGCACAAGATTTTGTTTGTCTCGATTCTGGTCTATGTGTCGGTTTAAAAACTCTTGTTGGCTTTTGAAGTCTTGAAACCGAACTTTTAACGCGTTGAGAGTTACCAGAATCATCACAACAATCAATCTTTTGATGTTTACATTGGCTGGTTGATTGTAATTTCTCTGAATACTTCATATTCTTTTGTAAAGAATAATTTGTAAACTGAGAAATCTTTTTCGCGCTCGAATATTTACTTGCATAAATCTTTTTCACAACCTTTTCAGGTTGTTTTTTTGAGTGAGAGTCATGAGAGAGTTGTTTACGAAGATCTTGAATAGTCTTCAATGCAAGCTCATGATTTTGTTGTAGCCTGGTTAAAACTGTTTGTTGGCTCTCAAGTTCCGAAATTCGTTCTTCTATTCTGACAACCTTTAAACGTAATTCATCACGTTCATTCTCGATGTTGAGCACTTGAGATTGAAGAATGTTAATCTCTTCTTCCTTCTTCTCAAGTCCTAAAATTTTTAATCGCGTCTCTTCGCGTTCATTCTCCATGGTAAGTATCTGAGATTGAAGGACCTTGATTTCTTTTTCCTTCTTCATCAATTTTCTTTGATCCCATCATCCGGCCTTTTTAATCTCAATTTAGTATTTCTTCCGAAATCTTCTGCAAGAGCGTCCCACAAATCAAACGATGTTTCATGATTTTTGTAACAAGAAGCCACATCTTTTGGTAAGCACGCCATAATTGTCTCATACGTTTTCTTTTCCACATTAAAATTCTTGCGCTCTGCAGCTGACATTTGGTTTACCGTTTTAAAAAATACTTCCTTTCCAAAATTCACTTCAATTCTCAGTTTCTCATATGGCTCCATAATAAAAATCCACAAATCTAGATCATTCAACGTAATTAGATCTTCAAAAATAGTCTTCCATCGAGCATAGTCCTTAGAGAATAAGGTCTTTAACCTTTCTCTCATGTTGCCGGTCAAAAAATCTATATTCGAATTTCCACCAAAATTTCGTACAATTACTTCGAAAAATACGGGAGTACAACTAAACTTTTTCAAAACAAAAACTAAGTACTTTTAAGCTCAAAAACAAAATTTGGTAATGCGACAAATTTTCCCGCGTATTTTTTTTATGAGACACTAGGGAAGTGTCGCTGGTAAGTGTTGATCAGCTGAAGAGGAAGAAGGCTGAACAAGCTAGAATCAAGAAAGCAAATAAGCCAATGACCATTGCACAGAAAAGAAGGGAAATGTATAGTAAATTAAATTGCATGATTCCTGCTGCAAGATTGAAGAAAATGATTTATCAAGAGATGGCCAGGGCATATGAAAGAGATATATTCGTGCCTTTTCAAGAGAGTCAGAGAAAGGAACAAGAGTTGAAGAAAAAGAAAGAGAAAGAAAAGAAGAAATCAGTGGAAGAGATGGTTAATGATTTGGAGAGAGATGAAGGGCAATTGAATGATTTGATGATTATACATCCAGTTGCTGCAGAGCCAATAACATGGGATTTGCCAGAGATTGTTGATTGGTTGGTAATTAAACTGCTGATACCTAAGAAGGAGGAGAAAATTAAAATAGTTAGAGCTGATGGGAGTGAATCCTTCTGGAGGTCATTAAAAGATATTTTGAGAAGGGTGAGTAGAGCTGATATGGATAAAATGTATGAGATTGGGAAGAAGAAATTGGATGGATAAAAGTAATTGGTAAGTATATCATTAAAAGTAGAGTCCAAGTGGGTCACCCTCCTTCGAACAGCTAAAGAGAAATAAATGAGAGATAGTATTAATTGGAATTAATATTATAGTTAATTATTTAGTTTATTAATTATCAAAGTTGATGAATTAATTAGAAACTAAAAGAAATTCTGGAAACCATATTCAACCGCCGGCTGGAATGTTCAATCGGCGACTGGAGTGAGGCGGTGGAGCACGCGGGTCGTGGCTCGGGTTCTCGGGCAGAAAGCAAGCCCAACCGCCGGCTGAATAATCCAACCGGCGGTTGGAAGCCCGAATCAGGCTGTCCCACATCAGCCCATGAACAAACCCTAAGCTTCCCTCTTCCCTTATAAATAGGGGGCATGCCATGGTTTCAAAAGTGTTCAATTCTCTCTTTCTCATTCCTCTCCTTGTAAGAGTTTACACGATTTAATCGGGACCTTAGGAGTTGGAATTTTCTCTTTGGTTCGTGGGTGTGAACCATTAGAGGTGCTCTGGTTTGAGTACTCGCCTCAAAGCTAGGAAGCTTTACTAAGGTGGTCTGCGTGTGAGAAATCCGATTTTCTCAAAGGTTAGTATTTTCCTATTTATTTTGTTTTGTTGCGTATTATTATTAAGTTAAGATCCTTTAGAGTTTAGTTTCCTTCATGCCCTAGATTAATTGTTATTTTCGCATTGTATGTTAATCTAGTTAGGGAATAGAAACCAAACACCCCTTTACCTATTCTCACGCCGGAGGTTGGTTAAGAGGGGAAATCCCCTTCTCCTTCTTGACGAGACTCATGGTGTATTCGTTTTGCAGGATTAGGTTCAATCCAAAGTTTACATCACTCTCATCCGAAAGTCGGAGGGTCATACACTTCGTCTTATTACAAAAATCACCTCGAAGCACTGCTGCAGATTTCTCTATAGCAACATTTGGCGCCATCCGTGGGACCGAAAGTTGAACCTAACCCATTTGAGCGAAACATTTTCCTATGGAGGAAACTATTCTTCCAAATCAATCTGAAGTGCCTGATGGCCAGAATCAGGAGAAGGAAGTTGTAGTCACAAAACCGAATGTGGTAATCACTCTGGTTTTCGTCCAACGTAATTGTGGTAAACTCAATGCGCTAATGTGTACCATAAAGAAGGGTGACAAACTAAAAGGTGTAGGAGAGCCTCTGGGTGAACTTCCGGTTTGACGATGTCACGAAGGGGCAACATGAGGATCACTTCTTCTTCAGAGCATTCTCCTCGCTCTAAAAAGCGGTCTAGTTATATGGGTTCTACCGGAAGGAAAAAAGGTGGCTCTGGTTTAAAGAAAAAACGAAAAGAAAAACCCTTCAGGAAGTCTGACAAAAAAGGCTACTCATTGGATTCCGATGAATCTGGAGGATCAAGTTCAAAAGATAGCGAAAGTAGTTCGGAAGATGATCTTAACTCTCCGTACAAACCTACGATAGCCAGGAGATTCACTTCCTAGAATAGCAAACTGCCAAAGGCCTCCGAAGATGAGAATGCCTTCCCATGTAAGAATTTACGATGGGATGACAGATCCAGATGATCACCTAAGTCTATTCTCAGGAGTGGCAGAAATGGAACAATGGTCCATGCCACTATGGTGCCATATGTTTGCACAAACATTTTCGGGTCCAGCAAGAGTTTGGTATGATAGTCTTCCAGAAGGAGGAATTGATAGTTTTGAAGAACTGAGTAAAAATTTTCAGCTCACTTCATTTCACAAAAAAGGTATACCCGCCATGCGGTGGAGTTAGCAGACATCAAGCAAAAGGATAATGAATCTTCACAAGACTTCATGGATCGTTTCAAAATTGAAAGCTTGGAGATCAAAGGCACATCTGAATTAATGCAAATCTCCAGCTTCATGCACGGAATCAAAAACCGCCAGCTGATTGAAAGGTTGAATAACCAAGTGCCAGAAACCACTGAAGAAATGTTTGAAGTTACAAAGGCGTTCATTAGAGGCAAGGGAGTAGCAGCCTCTCAAGTATCCGATGCCTCACACAAGAAACCGGCTACGCCTCATAAGAATATTCATCCTTGGAAAGGTAACAACTTTCCTCGACCTTTTGTAACTTATGGTGGTGAGACAAGGGTGGGGGGTTCCAGAACTCATCATTTGCCTTTGGTTTCTCCAATCCAAAATCGAAGGAGTGCGTCTTTCACTTCGCTAACCAAAACACCAGTTGAGATTCTTGCTACCGAGGGAGTAAAAAAAAAATTCGTACACCAGCCACCTTTGGCTGGAAACCGCGCACGTCGAAATCTGGATAGATTCTGTGACTTTCATGGTGAAAGAGGTCATAACACGAATGATTGCTTTCAATTAAAAAAGCAAATCGAAGAGGTTGTGTGATCTAGTCGATTGGCACACCTCGTTAAGGAAATAAAAGCTTCAGGAGGATGACAAAAGAATACGAAGTTACGAGGGAACCACAAAGATATTCTCATAAAGGGAAGGCAGTAATGATGACACATTTGGAAACTTATGGAGGAAAGCGGAAGGAACGACCAATCGAAAGTTGGTCAGATCAAATCATAACATTTCCTCCAGCTTGTGAACTATGGCCTACGGATTACCCCTTGATAATAAAGGTAGAAGTAGGCGATCAGATGGTTCATCGCATTTACGTTGATGGAGGTAGTGCCTCCGAAATCATGTATGGGTATTGTTTTCAAGCTTTGGATGACAGAGTTAAAAAGGAGGTTCGAGAAGCCACAAGCCCCTTGTTCGGCTTCTTTGGAGAAAAAGTGTGGCAGGTGGGCCAAATAAAAATTTCAGTAATCTTTGGTGATTATCCCCTATGGAGAACTATAATGATTAATTTCATCGTAGTAAACGCACCCTTGTCATATAACATACTTTTAGGGCCTCCCGGGATATCTACACTTAGAGCCGTGCCTTCTACAATGCACGCCATGATGAAGTTTCCATCGCTAGCTTGAATTGCAACACTCGGAGCCGAAAGGAAAGAGGTTCAAGAGTGTTTGAAGATAGAAAGAATGATAAATAGGAAAGACAAAGTACCGAAGGGGTTGGAGAGAGAAGGAGAACCAAGTACAAGATATTCTCCTGAACTAGAAGTCGAAGAAAAGATAATAATCAGCCCCAAATACCCAGAGCAACCGGTGGGGATCTGGAAAGCTCTACGTGTTCGGTTTAAAGAAGAGTTGATTGGTTTACCACGACAAAATTCTAATGTGTTTGCATGGACGGAAGCGAACATGACTGGTGTACCCCGAAGCATAATCGAACACCGATTGAATGTCAGTAGGGATGTAAAGCCAGTGGTTCAGTAGAAATGAAGCTTAGCTCCAGAAAGAAGTCAGGCGGCTTGTGAAACTGTAACAAACTTGTAGAAGTTGGTATTCTAAGAGAGGTACGCTATTGGACATGGATAGCTAACCCAGTGATGGTAAAAAAGATGGATGGTTCGTGGAGGATGTGTATAGACTTCAAAGATATCAACAATGCATGCCCAAAGATCCTTATCCTCTTCCAGAAGTGGATTGGAAGGTGGAGTCACTTTCTGGTTTTAAGTACAAATGTTTTTCAGACGCATATAAGGGCTACCATCAGATCCAAATGGCAAAAGAGGATGAAGACAAGACAGCATTCCACACAAACCAAGGGGTATATTGTTATAGGAAGATGCCATTCGGTTTAAAGAATGCGGGAGAAACGTACCAACATTTGGTAGACCGTGCTTTTAGAGAACAGATCGGTCGAAATCTGGAAGCTTATGTCGATGAAATAGTTGTCAAGAGCCCCTCAGCCCACACAATGTTGGTGGACAAAGAAACTTTTGATAACTTAAAGGAAGATAAACATGAAGTTGAACTCAAAAAAGTGTACTTTCGGGATGGAAAAAGGCAAGTTTCTAGGGCATGTGGTGATCGAAAGAGGGATGAAGGCTAATCCTGATAAAATAAGAGCTATAATTGACATGAAGTCCCCAAAGTCGATGAAAGAAGTACAAAATTTAAATGAAAGACTTGCAGCGCTAAATAGATATCTTTCCAAATCTGCCGAAAAATCTCTTCCTTTCTTCAGAATATTGAAGAAATGTCTTAACAAGAAAGATTTCATATGGACGGAAGATGCCGAAGAAGCATTCGGAGAAATGAAGAACATGATCGGCGCCCTTCCAATGTTGGTAGCTTCAAGAGTGGGAGAAGTGTTATATCTGTATTTAGCAGCAGCCCATGAGGCCGTAAGCGCGTTACTTATGGCCGAAAGGGAATCAAAGCAGTTACCAATCTACTTTGTAAGTAGAGCTTTGAAGGGACCAGAAGTTGGTTACCTACCTCTGGAGAAATTAGCACTCTCATTGGTTAATGCAGCAAGAAGACTTAAGAGGTATTTCCAAGCGCACAAGATCGTGGTCGTAGCTGACCAACCTATCAGACAAGTACTCCAAAAACCAGAAATATCAGGGCGTCTTGCCAAATGGGCAATTGAGCTAGGGGAACATGAAATTGAGTACCAACCAAGAAGTGCAATTAAAGGGTAGGTTTTGGCCTATTTTTTCTGCTGAAATGCCCTCAGAAAGCCGGAAGGCAGGAGGAGAATGCTCTCCAAAAATAGTCATAGCAAAGTTTATGAAAAAAGAAAAGTGCTCCCTACATACATACTGACGGGGCATCAAACCATCTTGGTTCGGGTGCAAGCTTGATTTAGTAGATCCCGAGGGAACGGAATACACATATGCCTTGCGTTTCAATTTTCCAGCATCCAACAATGAATCAGAATATGAGGCATTACTAGCGGGTCTTCGGCTGACCATAAAATTGGGTGTTCAATACCTAAAAATCCATGTTGATTCAAAACTCGTGGCTAGTCAGATTAATGGAGAATATGAAGCACGAGATGCTACTATGAAAGACATGGAAAGGACGAAGGACTTGATGAAGCAGTTTACAGAGGCAAAAATCGAATCAGTACCCAGAAGTCGAAATCATCAAGCTGATGAGTTAGCGTCGGTGGCTTTCGATCATTGACAAAGAAAGTACTTGTTGAGATTTTGTAAAACCGATCGATCAATGAAAGTGAGGTGACATTATCGTGGAAGAAGAAAGACCAACTTGGATGACTACAATAGTTAATTATCTGACAAATGGGATATTGCCGAGTGATGTAAACGAGGCCCAAAAGTTACAAACGAAGGCTCTTAGATAAGTTCTGAAGGATAAAGTCCCATACAAACGGTCATATTTGGGACCACTGCTGCGATGTGTAGGTCCACTACAATCTAATTATATAGTCCAAGAAGTCCATGAGGGATCATGTGGAATGCACGCAGGTCCGCGATCGGTGGTTGCCAAAATCATGAACATCGGCTATTTTTTGCCAACAATGCATCAAGATGCCGTAGAATAAATCCAGAGGTGCAACGCTTGTCAAGTTCATGCTCTGATACCCAAGCTTCCCAAACAAAACATGATTTATGTTACCGCAGCGTGGCCCTTCTAGAAGTGGGGAATGGACACAGTTGGACCTTTCCCCTAAGCGGCAGTAAAGGTAAAATTTCTATTAGTAGCGGTAGATTATTTCACTAAATGGGTTGCAGCAATTCCACTAGCAAAAATCACAGGGAGAAATGTTAAGCGATTTGTATAGGACAATATCGTCTGTCGGTTCGGGTTGCCAAAGGAGATAGTTACCGATAATGGGAAGCAGTTTTCGGATAACCCCTTCCGTGCTTGGTGTGATGAAATGTGCTTAAAAAAAGTGTTTACACCTGTAGCACATCCACAAGGAAATGGGCAGGTTGAACGAATCAACCGAAGCTTAGTAGAAGGTTTAAAAACACGTTTAGAAATTGACGGATCTAATTGGGTGGAACATCTCCCACATGTATTGTGGGCACATCGAACCATGATTAAGACGAGTCATGGTTAAACTCCTTTCAGTTTAACTTATGGGTCAGAAGCAGTAATTCCTATAGAAATCGGAATACCTACTTACCGCCGAAGTCGAACTGAAGAAGGCAATGAAGATGAACTGCTCCAAATCTCGATCTCCTAAAGGAACGACGTAAAATTACTTCCATTCGAGAAGCAAATTACAAGAAAAAGATTGAGCTGTATTATAACCAACGTGTACGATTATCCACTTTCAAGCCAGGAGACTATGTACTCAGGAAAAACGAAGCAAAGAGAGTAAAGGATCAAGGAAAGATGGGTCCAAAGTGGGAACGACCTTATAAGGTTGTGACAGCCTTCAGAAAAGCATCATACGAGTTGATAAATGCACAAGGAAAGAAACTCCCACGCACTTGGAACGGATCTAACATTCGCAAGTACTATCTTTAGTTTATTTCATTTTCATTTATTTAAATATTATGTACTGAGTTATGATCTCAGGAACTAGTTTTGCCGGTCAAGTTCCGTTTGTAACTTTTTTCTTATTTTAATGAATGGTGTATTTTGACACCGCCGAGGGCGGGTTTAATGTCAGATTCATTTCCCTTTATTATATAAAGACTAAATCACGACGGGACTAATGGCATTACACCGATTGAGGTGATCCCTCTAATCTGCTCCGATGCCTTTGCAACGGCTGGGACATCGTAGGGTTAAGCTTTCCCCACTAATTAGCTTCATAAGTTATAAGCAAAAGTTGTAACTATGAGGTACTAGCCGCCTAAAAAATTGCCACGTGTCTGCAAGGGACGCCTTGTTCAAATACAATCATTTACGCCAAAGTTGAACGACTTCGGGCATAACACATAAAGTATTAACAACAATAGATGTTAAAATATCGATAACATTTATCAGTGAACGTCTAACCAAAAGTTAACATGGTAAATGCATAGTCAAAAGTGGAAAACAAACTAAAAGCACGATCAAATTCTGATTGTTCACCAAGTACATTACAATAAGATGAAGTCCAAGTCCAAATACTACATCCAAAAGCTAAAAACCAAAAAACACTTCTTCATACCTCCGATCTCCCAAGCTTCTGATCCTTCAACATACTAAGGCGCAACAATATCACGATCGGTGGTAACAGAAGTATCGGTACCCGGGGCATCAGCTGGCTTAATAGCCAAAAACACCTGAACGGTAATATCACAATCTTCACTCAATTTCTCCATATATGGATACCGGATAAGTGCAAGGGCATCGGCTTTCGCATCCATCTTTCTTTCAGCATCTGAGTCGTAAAATAACGATCGCTCCATTGGCACACCTAACTCACGGTTATGATAACCCATCTTCAAACCCTCATGCTTTCCAACATCCAAACTACACATCTGAACAGCACCCAAGGACTCAAGATATTCGTGACTAACGCGAAGAGTCTCAAATGCGTATTTGGCGGCATTCGTGGCAAACCACCTACGATTTTCCCTCAATTGAGCATTATCATCAAAAAGGCCAGCAACCTGAGCTAACAAATCTGTAATTTTGTTTTCTAAAGTTACATTCTTCAGTCGAAACCCATAAATCTCTTCAGTTTTCTTTTTTTCCTCGGATTCTAACAAACCCTCTAATTCAGCAACGCGAGTAGTCAAGCTGGAAATCATGGAATCTTTCTCGGACACATGTTCCTTCAACACTTTAAGTTTTTCTTTAACTCTATCATATTTTTCTTACAATTTACCTAAATCCCTCAGAGGAACAGAAAAATCCTCCAACTCCTGCTTTAACTCAACTATTTGCTTATCACGATCACCAACATCAGCGAGTAAATTCTTTATTTCCTTTTTCTTTTTGCCCAATTCCAGATACGATGATTGCAATCTGCGAATAGCTTCACCAGCGTTAAGCAAAGCGGCAGCTTGACCTGTATAATAATCCGCTATAATCTGGTAATCTAAAGCTTTGGACAACTCATACTCTTGGGCTTTAGTAGGAAGATGATGGATAAGTTCCCTAGCAGCATTCTTGTTATCAATTAAGTCACCATTTTTAATATCATGATTCAGACCATTATCGTCTTAAAAAAAGTAATCGAATTCTCTTCGACTTCAAGATCTGCTCCACCTGCATACACATCAAACCGGTCTACCCCTTCTGACTGTTTAGTTTGCAAATGCAAATTAGAATCATTAACTTTCAGCTGTTTATCATTAACTTTAAGTTGCTCAGAGTATACGGATCGACTGACGTCATTTGCTTCATCATCTATCGGCTTTTCAATTACCGCATCTTCAACAATAACATTTTCATAAGGAGAAACATAAACAGGAGAGGGACTCCTATCATCAGATTGAGACTTATTACTCTCAGTCGAATTCTCATCGGTTAACTCAAAAGTAAGTTTCTCTTTCGGCTTTTTCACAACCTTCTTTACCCTAGGCTTCTTAGAAGAAGAGGTTTCCGGTTTATTAGAAGCAACATGAGCCTTCGGTTTATTTCCACCGGTAGTAGTCGCGGGACCAGGAAGTGGTGCCGACTGCACCAACCGAACAACCTGATCGGAGGGAGGAACAACAAAATCTGCATAACGGTCGAGATGTGGTAATTCACCTTCTTCACGAGGACGGGCAGCTGCATCAACACCTTTAATAGATTGCCGACGATATAAGAACTCAAACTCATCCCTACAAAACAAACAAAGTATACATAAAAAATTAAAGGAAATAAACAACAAACACATACAAAATCATTACATCGAAAGCATAAACACAATTCTCAATATCTAAAAGTTCTACCTTTCTTTCTCCAACTGAAACAAGCAATCTCATCTGGAATCTCAATATGGAATTTCTTACAAAACAAATTTACTTGGTATTGATCCAATATAGAAAAACAGCTATTCCAATTAATCTTAGCCATCTAAGTTAAGCCTATAATATTAACAAATTCGAAAAAGAGGAAGGGATATGTTTAACACACCTGAAAACCGAAGGGTTTCGATACCCGAAGCTGCAGAAAAACCGAAGCACAAACTGAGAAGTTTTTCCAGATACCACGAAGCCAAAAAAACCAGATCTGTCACCAACCGCGGAAATCGATGGGTTTTCAATCCCCAATTATGGTAGCAGCAGAAAACCAAAGGAGTGTTGCCCCCGTTCGACGGACGAAAACAAGAGGAACAATAAGCCAAATATGGGAAAAAGTAGAAGCGTGCTAGTGGCTGAAAACCGAAGAGATAGGAGGCTTCGGCTCTAGAGGGTTACGGGAAGTGAATTTGTGATTTGCGACCTACAAATAGAAAAGAAAGGTATATATAGGGCAAAAACCTTAGGGTTGAAAGCCCAATAGCCATGTCCCATCAAAACCCAAAATCTATTCGTCCCGCCCAATTTTTGGTCAAATAAAACATTTTCAAAATTCAAACGAAAACATTAATTTCATAATTATAAATATATTTTATAAAAAACATTAATTTCATATATTTTATAAAAAAAGAAAAATATTTAAGTTGCATTCTTTAAATATATATATATATATATATATATATATATATATATATATATATAAACGGAGGCATACAAACTGAAGGGACATCCCCTACGGTTACCAATACAGGAATTGCCAACGAAAATAATAAAAAATCTAGTTCGATGTGTTAATAAACATACCAAACTAGATTGGGGGCTGATGACGTACTAAATATCCTTCGGCTAAGACGATAGCTGAAGGAAAAGTAATGCCAAAAGTTGGAAAGGAATAATACCAAAAGTTGGAAAAGTATACTAATGCCGAAAGTTGAAAAAGAATAATGCCAAAAGTCAGAAAAGTATACTAATGCCAAAAGTTGGAAAGGAATAATACCCAAGTTGGAAAAATATACTAATGCCAAAAGTTGGAAAGGAATAATGCCAAAAGTTAGAAAAGTATACTAATGCCAAAAGTTGGAAAGGAATATTGCCAAAAGTTGGAAAAATATACTAATGCTAAAAGTTGGAAAGGAATAATGCCAAAAGTTGGAAGGAATACTAATGCCAACGGTTGGAAGAGAATCTACTCGTTTCACCCGATATTCACTTCACCCAATAAAGCCTACTTTAGCTTATATTCGGTAGCCATCAAATCCGTAGGCGGCACTGAAACTAAAGCAAGAAGCGTGAACATGGGAAATAGCCATTTCAGAGACATAGATCAAAATGGATACAACTGATTTTGGTAAGTCCATAAATGTCAAATCCATTTACCGAGAATAGATCAGGAGCATAACTCAAGGTACTATAAATACTTTTTAACCAACACAAAGGTAGGCATTCAATTCTCATTTAATACATTCTCACTACATTGGCTCTCCTCCCGAACCCTTTTACTCTCACGCCGAAGGTTGGTCAACAGGGGAAATCCCCTTCTCCTTCTTGACAAGACTCACAGTGTATTCGTTTTGCAGGATTAGGTTCAATCCAAGGTTTACATCACTCTCATCCGAAAGTCAGAGGGTCATACACTTCGTCTTATTTCGAAAATCACCTCGAAGCACTGTTGCAGATTTCTCTGTAGCAACATGCAACTTGTAATTTTTTTTATTTCTCTCTCTTTCTTCTAAGCTAAATTTCATTAAGTTACACATTCGGTAACGAAATATTAGAAGGCTTCATGTTCATTTGCATCTATTTCTTGGAGACCACAAAGATTTGAAACCCAAGGTATGCTCATATTAGATTCACATTATTGGTGTCTTTTGTTGCGCAACTGGAAACTATCATCTTTATGTTATTATTGCTACTAAATCATTATTTTCATGTTTGGCAATCTTTATGTTCCCTAAACTTTTTAAATATAGTTAATGCATGATGACTTCAAATCACAGTCCAACTTCTTGCAGATTGGTGTAATTTCGTATCTTTAGTGATCATCTAAATTTATTATTTAAGTTTTATTCAATTGTGACCACTTACATATTTTGTGCCCCTTTTTGCATCAAATGTGACTGTTTTTTGGTAAAATAAGTATGAATAATTTTATATCTATGTTAGTTTGCAGGTATTTGGCAGCTTACCGCATGTTCAATAAGTGAGAATGTGGTTCGATATAGGAAAGACAACATTACATTCCATGTGGTTGTGATTCCTTTAACTTAATGACATGAGCAAGAAACGGGCTGAAAATCACAATAGGCTAATCTCGTGAGGAAACGACAAATTTGACCAAGGATCACTTTGTGCCCCTTTTTGAATCAGATGTGACTGTTTTTGGTAAAATATGGATGAATAGTTTTGTATCTATGTTAGTTTGCAGGTAATTGGCAGCGTACCGCGTGTTCATTAAGTGAGAATGTGGTTCGATATAGGAAAGACAACCTTACATTCCATGTGGTTGTGATTCCATCAACTTAATGACATGAGTGAGAAACGGGCTGAAAATCACAAAAGGCTTATCTCGTGAGGAAATGAAAAATTTGACCAAGGATCACACTGATTTGGGATAAGGTAACTTTTGGTTGTCATCTTTGAGTGGAGGATCTTGTCCAGCTTCATTTCGCTCACTGTTGGTGTCTTCTGCAGCTCTCTTATTTTAGTGCATACATTTATGCCATTTTTGTGCAATGCAAAATTTCAATGTGTAGAACACCATCCATCTTCATCATCAAATCCCGTTGTACCTAATAAGAAAAGAGTCACTGGTCGGCACAGTGGTAAACCAACCAAATACAAATCACACCAGATGAGATAATGCATCTCAACTTGATGCCAACTTTAAACACTGACTCAGCCAGTAACCAGAACCCCCAAGACAGATTCCATGGAATCTCTCAAGGTATTAGTCTACATAAACGTCAATTTTCGTTTAGCTATTTCAAATATACCAATCTAATTTATGGTCAAACTAACTTTTAATTTCGCGTTGAGCGTATGTATTATAAATACTGGCATAATACAACAGAATATACATGTTTTCAGACTATATGGACATAGACGATTCATGATCATTCTAAATAATTCAAAAATCAAAGCAACATTAACGATGATAGAGACGACTATAAGGTCCGTGTTAAGGTATTTGTATGTTGGACCCAAAGCTACTTTAACAACCCAACACAAGTTACTTTTATGGAGATGATACTAATGGACCAGTAAGTATGAAGCATTCTTTTTTTTTTGTTTTTGTTTTTTTGCATGAAATCTAACTCAGTAAATATACATATTTATATATCATAGACTGATGTCGAAATCTAGGCTGTGGATATTGTTTACATTTTATAAGCAAATATACAATATGCATGTAGTTTTATTTGTGTATACTTATTATATTTTATTTTATAGATGAATAATTTCATTTTATCGGTATATACTGATTTGAAATACTACACCGAGCAACCATTGAAGACCGTTGAGCAAGTTCGTGCAATCTTTGAGGCAAGTGTTCATTATTTTTTAATTTTGTTCAACTATAAATTGACTGATGCAAGTATCCATTTAATGAATATTGTTTAAAAAAAAACAACCATGCATTTATAAAATTATAAGTGTCTGATTGTGTTGTCAAGACTACAATTACGAAATTCATCATCAATATCAGCCTTTTCAACAGTTTCTGATTCCTTTTCAGCCTTCTCAAAACTTATTGAGTAAAGCCTTGATATACAACCATCGCCAGTTCTCCAACTTCTTCAACTTCTTAAGTTTGAGACAAGTCTTGTTGTTCACTAGACTAATCGTCACCTTGATTTCCTGAGGGGTTATCATCACCTGGATTTTGATCATCACTATCATCATCTTCTTGATCATCATCATCATGATTTTCATTATCATTATCCGATAGTCCTCGTATCGACCTCGTAGATGAATCGAATCAATTGAATAGCGGAAATAAACAATTGATTTTGTATACGTGATTATGTAAAACACGAGAATGTAAATAATGTTTCTGTTTATTGATTCACAATGATTACAGAAAACAAATAATTAAGCTCCACACCAAACTCTCTCTCAAATTTTCTTTCACACTTTCAATTTTTCTGCACCCCTAAAACTGAAACCCTAGAACTATATATATAGGCTGAGTTGGGCTTCAGTTGTTGGGTTGGGCTTCTGTGACACTAACGACACTAGCCTAGTGTTGCTATTGCGACACTATTGAAGTGTCGCTAAAACACACACAAGCTAAATTATATTTTCTAAACAAGATGTTGTCACACCATAATGCATCAACAAACTTCCCCTTGACGACAACTTGTAGAAATATTATCATCAACGACAACTCTTTTGCATAAACGAACGCTGGAATAATCTTCCTTGTTGCTCCCTCTTTGAACTAAACCTTGAAAGTATATTCCAAAAATGTTGTTACCGTTCACTTGTAATCTTCTACCTTAGTTTGATGAGAAAGTTATCTTTCCAGCATGAATCCATTTCTTTACCAACCAATTGACACGAACCTATCCCATACTAGGTCATATCAACACCATATGCCCAAAGCTAACTTATGGTCATATAACAATATCATCTTCCCCTAATCAACAACTTCACAGAAACCTTCACGAATCTGCCTGTTCACAATTCTGATGCGAATATTCTCCCATAACCATAATCAGAATTTTAAAGTTACTTCCCCTGAACAGCAGATTCCCTCTTTAACTCTTGAAGGATCTTCAAATTCAAGCATTTTGTTGTTGTTGAATATCAATATTCATATCTACATAGAGATGATACTAAGAAATGGTGTTGGATTTCTCTTTTCTTCTTTCTTCCTCCTTTTCTCTCTTTGGTCCTCTTAATAAATTATCACTGGAACCGTGTTCAAAAAACAAAAATAAAATTTAATTTAATTTTTTTGTTTTTTGTTTTTTGTTTTTTGTTTTTTGTTTTTTGTTTTTCTTTTTGTTTTTTTTTTGTTGTTTTTTTGTTTTTGTATTTGATATTTACAAATAACGAAAAATAAACTAAACTACAACTTTCGGAACCCATTTGAGCACGAATCCAATTAGTCTTGAAAGCTTAGAGACCCAGTTATAAGTTGTGTCGATATAATCTAAAGATATTGAATTCCATCTGAAATTGAAACACGGTGTTTCATTTCTAAAGAGTTTCCGTGGAATCAATGGTGTTGGGATAAATTGATTTGGGTTTGGATTACCACTGTTAATTAAGTCTGAAGAGATCAAAAGGTTACCACTGAAGATTACCACTGATAGAGAAGAATTACCACTGAAGACTAACATGGTTACCACTGATTGTTGAAGATTAACACTGGTCGAAGATTACAACTGTTTGAAGTACTGAAGATTAACACTGCTACGAAGATTACAACTGTTAGTTGATTTTGTAAGTAGTTTCCACTGTTTATGTAATTAAGACTGTTAGTGTTTATAAGTGATTAACACTGTTAGTTGTTTATACTTAGACTTACACAAATGAAGCAGTTACCACTGTTGGAAGCTTGTTTCCAATGAATGTTCAAATGTGGTAGTTAACACTATTTATGATTTTGTGATAAGAATAAGTTGTTGATAAGAATAGGTTCGTGATAAGATTGAGTCTGTTATGGAAGTTATCTAACTCCATAATACTAGGAGCTTGAATGTACAGGACTCTATGTGTTATAAATGGAGATCCTTAGAACCTAGTTTGAGATACAGATACGCATATACATACACATATACATAGTATAGAATAGCTTCAAGGTGTAAACCCCAATACAACAAGTGTATTCGTCTTATTCATATTAATAAGATTGAAGCTTTTGGTTTTATATTTGTTCTTGTTTTCTGTTTTCAATATTTGTGTTGATCTTTCTAATATTATTGAGTGTGATTCCGCAACTTCTCAATAATAGTTCAAAGCTTGTTCAAGTTATATTTGAATTAAAAGTAAAACGGGACTGTCAAATGGTGAAGGAGGTCTCCTTGGGGAGAAATAAACAAAATCTTTCCGTCGTCTTTGCACCATATGATGAGATCGTGGTGGTGCAAGCGCAAACATTTGCGCGCGAGTATAAGCACAAGATTTTGTTTGTCTCGATTCTGGTCTATGTGTCGGTTTAAAAACTCTTGTTGGCTTTTGAAGTCTTGAAACCGAACTTTTAACGCGTTGAGAGTTACCAGAATCATCACAACAATCAATCTTTTGATGTTTACATTGGCTGGTTGATTGTAATTTCTCTGAATACTTCATATTCTTTTGTAAAGAATAATTTGTAAACTGAGAAATCTTTTTCGCGCTCGAATATTTACTTGCATAAATCTTTTTCACAACCTTTTCAGGTTGTTTTTTTGAGTGAGAGTCATGAGAGAGTTGTTTACGAAGATCTTGAATAGTCTTCAATGCAAGCTCATGATTTTGTTGTAGCCTGGTTAAAACTGTTTGTTGGCTCTCAAGTTCCGAAATTCGTTCTTCTATTCTGACAACCTTTAAACGTAATTCATCACGTTCATTCTCGATGTTGAGCACTTGAGATTGAAGAATGTTAATCTCTTCTTCCTTCTTCTCAAGTCCTAAAATTTTTAATCGCGTCTCTTCGCGTTCATTCTCCATGGTAAGTATCTGAGATTGAAGGACCTTGATTTCTTTTTCCTTCTTCATCAATTTTCTTTGATCCCATCATCCGGCCTTTTTAATCTCAATTTAGTATTTCTTCCGAAATCTTCTGCAAGAGCGTCCCACAAATCAAACGATGTTTCATGATTTTTGTAACAAGAAGCCACATCTTTTGGTAAGCACGCCATAATTGTCTCATACGTTTTCTTTTCCACATTAAAATTCTTGCGCTCTGCAGCTGACATTTGGTTTACCGTTTTAAAAAATACTTCCTTTCCAAAATTCACTTCAATTCTCAGTTTCTCATATGGCTCCATAATAAAAATCCACAAATCTAGATCATTCAACGTAATTAGATCTTCAAAAATAGTCTTCCATCGAGCATAGTCCTTAGAGAATAAGGTCTTTAACCTTTCTCTCATGTTGCCGGTCAAAAAATCTATATTCGAATTTCCACCAAAATTTCGTACAATTACTTCGAAAAATACGGGAGTACAACTAAACTTTTTCAAAACAAAAACTAAGTACTTTTAAGCTCAAAAACAAAATTTGGTAATGCGACAAATTTTCCCGCGTATTTTTTTTATGAGACACTAGGGAAGTGTCGCTGGTAAGTGTTGATCAGCTGAAGAGGAAGAAGGCTGAACAAGCTAGAATCAAGAAAGCAAATAAGCCAATGACCATTGCACAGAAAAGAAGGGAAATGTATAGTAAATTAAATTGCATGATTCCTGCTGCAAGATTGAAGAAAATGATTTATCAAGAGATGGCCAGGGCATATGAAAGAGATATATTCGTGCCTTTTCAAGAGAGTCAGAGAAAGGAACAAGAGTTGAAGAAAAAGAAAGAGAAAGAAAAGAAGAAATCAGTGGAAGAGATGGTTAATGATTTGGAGAGAGATGAAGGGCAATTGAATGATTTGATGATTATACATCCAGTTGCTGCAGAGCCAATAACATGGGATTTGCCAGAGATTGTTGATTGGTTGGTAATTAAACTGCTGATACCTAAGAAGGAGGAGAAAATTAAAATAGTTAGAGCTGATGGGAGTGAATCCTTCTGGAGGTCATTAAAAGATATTTTGAGAAGGGTGAGTAGAGCTGATATGGATAAAATGTATGAGATTGGGAAGAAGAAATTGGATGGATAAAGAATTGATAATATCATTGAGAAAGTCACATGGGACTGGATTCAAATGATGTATGAGCCAGAAAAGTTTCCCTTTCGATTTGGTACATTCAAGGTGGTAAAGATGTGGATATATTTTGAGGTGCATGGAGTACATCAGGTTATCTTAGAAGACGGTGAGATCTTGTACATGCTCACAGACAGAGAGTATGACATGAATCAGAGTTTATTAAGGAGCCTGAAGTTAGCCAAATTACATTCTTCTGTAAGTAATGAGGTTGCTCAGAGATTAGTATACATGATTTTGAACCAGATTCACAGAAAAGAACAGTTGGGGAAGAAATCCAAGAATTGGTTTTGAAAGCATCTTCAAAGAAGCTAAAATGGAGAATTTGAAGAAACTTAATGTTGTAGATGACAGATTAAGTTTAGGGGGAGATTGTTGGGATAAACTGATTTGGGTTTGGATTACCACTGTTAATTAAGTCTGAAGAGATCAAAAGGTTACCACTGAAGATTACCACTGATAGAGAAGAATTACCACTGAAGACTAACATGGTTACCACTGATTGTTGAAGATTAACACTGGTCGAAGATTACAACTGTTTGAAGAACTGAAGGTTAATACTGCTACGAAGATTACAACTGTTAGTTGATTTTGTATGTAGTTTCCACTGTTTATGTAATTAAGACTGTTAGTGTATATAAGTGGTTAACACTGTTAGTTGTTTATACTTAGACTTACACAAATGAAGCAGTTACCACTGTTGGAAGCTTGTTTCCACTGAATGTTCTAATGTGGTAGTTAACACTGTTTATGATTTTGTGATAAGAATAAGTTGTTGATAAGAATAGGTTCGTGATAAGATTGAGTCTGTTATGGAAGTTATCTAACTCCATAATACTAGGAGCTTGAATGTACAGGACTCGATGTGTTATAAATAGAGATCCTTAGAACCTAGTTTGAGATACAGATACGCATATACATACACATATACATAGTATAGAATAGCTTCAAGGTGTAAACCCCAATACAACAAGTGTATTCGTCTTATTCATATTAATAAGATTGAAGCTTTTGGTTTTATATTTGTTCTTGTTTTCCGTTTTCAATATTTGTGTTGATCTTTCTAATATTATTGAGTGTGATTCCGCAACTTCTCAATAATAGTTCAAAGCTTGTTCAAGTTATATTTGAATTAAAAGTAAAACGGGACTGTCAAGTGGTATCAGAGCGTGGAAAGCTTTGAATACAGGAAGATCTGGGAATTTAATATTAAGCTGTAGTTTGTGATCAAGTATTAAATAAAATGATATCAGAAAGCAATGAAGGAATCCTAGTCACTAAAATCCCCATGCTCAGGCTTGATGAGTTTGATCTGTGGAAGATCAGAATTAAGCAATATATGCTTCTCACTGATTATCAGATGTGGGAGGTTGTTGTCAATGGTCCTCCAGTAACAGTAGATGGTGATGGTGTCAGGCAAAAGAGACCACCACCAACTATTGATGCAGAAAGAAAAATCAGATCAATAGAGTTCAGAGCCCTCAGCACATTGTTGTTGTCAATTCCTAATGAGTACCAGAGAAGATTTGAAGCATGTGATGATGCTAAAGTACTCATGGAGGCTATTCAGAAGAGATTTGGTGGTAATGATAGCACCAAGAAGAACAAAATATCTCTATTGAAGCAACAATATGAGAACTTCAATTCTGCAAAAACTGAAACTCTAACTCAAACCTTTGACAGGTTTTCAAAACTTGTTGGAGATCTGGAAAATCACAAGGTAAAAATTGATAAAGATGATCTGAACAGGAAGTTTCTGAGATCATTAGGTGAAGAATGGACAATCTACACTGTAGGTTTAAGACAAAGTGCAGATTTGGAGGTGAAGGAGCTTGAAGATATTTATAATGATTTGAGAAACTTTGAGCCAGAAGTTGAAAGCAAAAAGCAGGTTGTAGGAAACTATCATAATGCTGCTTTTATGTCAGTAGGTGGATCTCAAGTTGATTCAAATCAACAAGGGTCTGCTTATATTGTTGTAGGAGTTGGATCATCTCAAAACAACTCAAATGATCAAATATTAGAATCTTTCTTTGCTAGTAATGTGAACTCTTCACTTACTAATGAAGATTTGGAACAGATAAATTCTGATGATTTGGAGGAGATGGATATCAAGTGGCAAATTGCTTTGATTACTCAAAGAGCCAAAAGGTTTATGCAAAGGACATGAAGGAATAACTTTGCAAACCAAAGGAATGATGCTGCTTGGTTTGACAAAAGCAAGGTAGAGTGCTTCAATTGTCATAAAATGGGGCACTTTGCAAGAGAATGTAGAAGTCAGAGGCAAGAGCAGACTGGGCAGAGAGCATGAAGCAATGGGATTCAGAGAAGGAATGTACCAGTGCAGGAAAATACATCAAATGCTTTAATTTCACAAGATGGGCTTGAATTTGATTGGAGTGATCAAGCAGAACATGAAGTGAAGAATCAAGGCTTAATGGCCATTGCTGATGAGAACAAGCCATCAGAGGTTCCTTATGAAGTACAAATCAAATTATGTTCTCCTGTGTGCAAACAAACTGTTAAACATTATAGAGATTATAATATGAAATTTTGTGAGGAACTTAAGCAATGTGAGATTAAAAATAGACACACTACAGCTGCAATAGAAAACTTGGAAAATCAAATAAAGGCATATGAGAAGAATGTAACTCAATATGAATATGATCTTAACTATGCCAGATGGGAAAGAGATGTGTTAAAAGATAAGGTTGAAGCAATAAATCAGAAATTAGTAGAGGTCACTTGTGAAAGAGATAATATAAAATTAACAGTAAATCTTGAACATGCTTCTAAGAGTGTAAATCAAATTATCAAATCTCAAATTCATGACAAGATAAAAACTGGGTTAGGATATAATTCTGTTTCCCCACCTTATAATAACAACTATTTTCCTCCTAAAACTGATTTAAATTTTAATAAGTTAAAGGAAGGAATAACAGTTGATGTTACAAAGGTTGATCCAATTATTAACTTGGATAATAAAATTGACTTTGATAAGGTTGGAATTAGAGAATGGACTGAGGAAGATGAACTGGATTATTCATCTGAAAATAATAACAATTCTAATTCTGAAACAACTGATAGCCCAAATTCTAAAAAATCATGTGAGAATATCAAGAAATCAAATACTGGTCTAGTTTTAGAACTCAACAGTGATAAACTAGAAGAGGGTAAGAAAATGTTTCAGGAAAAGAAAAAGAATAATTTGGAAAACATGAAAACCACTGCTAATAAATCTAGAGCTGGTCTAGGGTACATTAGTAATTCAGTTAAAACAGTTAACAAACCTAATAATGTAAAATCTGTAAACATTAACTGTGCTGACTGTAAATGTAAAGCCAAAATCTCTCAATTACTACTTTCTCAAAAATTAAAACCTAGAGGAAATCAGAGAAATTGGAACCAAATGGTTTCACAAAAGTTGGGAAAGAATTTTACAGTGGTAAAGGAGAAATCTTGCTTTACATGTGGCAGAAACAATCATCTTCAACATGATTGTTATTATAATCCTAAGAATCTTCAAAGGATTAGAAAACAACCATGGACAGGAACTGATATGATCAATAAGCAAAATTTTAAATCAAAAATTGATCACATTACTACTGCCAAGAAGAAAATTGTTAAGGCTAATAAGTTAAAGACTGCTACAGCTATTTCTACTGCATCAGTATTAACTAGAAAATTAGCTAACAGTAACAAGGCAAAAACAGTGGTAAAAACTAAAACTGTCAGTGTTAATAATATTAACACTGTTAGTAAGATTGATAAAACAGTTAACACTGTTAGATCAATTTCCACTGTTAAGCCTAAAATAAGTTGGATTTGGACACCAATTAAATCTGATAAATCAAAAGGTCCAAATACCAACTGTGCATCACAATCAATAATCTTCAAGAAAGTTGACTTTGTGAATGCACATGGGAAACCCAAAGCCAAATTGGTTTGGGTTCCCAAGAGAAACTAATTATAGTTTCACTTTGATGTGCAGGGCAAGCCAGCAAACTTATGGCACGTGGATAGTGGCTGCTCTAGGCACATGACAGGGGATAGGAAAATGCTGCAGGACTTCAAATCAATTGATGGAGGATATCTAGCTTTTGGAAGCAATCCCAAAGGAGGAAAAATCACAGGCAAAGGAACAGTGCACAGCAATAAGATAAGTTTTGAGGATGTGTATTTTGTTGAACAACTGAGGTACAATTTGCTAAGTGTGAGTCAAATCACAGATAAAAAGAACCCAGTTCATTTTACTGACACTGAATGCCTTATACTTTCCAAGGAATTTAAAATACCTGAAAATATGATTTTAATGAGAATTCCTAGAAAGCATAATGTATAGAAGTGTGACTTAGCAAATATGGAACCTCAACCTGAACTAAACTATCTTATAAGCAAAGCAACTATAAATGAATCTGAACTATGGCATAGAAGGATGTGTCACATGAATTACAAGACCATTAATAAGCTTGTCAAAAGCAAACTTGTTAGAGGTTTACCTGAAAAGGTATATTCATGTGATGATCATTGTGTTGCCTGCCAAAAAGGCAAGCAACACAAGTCTTCTTTTAAGTCCAAAATTGTGAACACAAACTTTTCACCATTACACTTACTACATATGGACTTATTTGGACCAACACACATAAGCAGTATAGGGAAGAAATTATACTGTTTGGTAGTAATTGATGATTTTACTAGATTTAGCTGGGTATTCTTCCTTAGGACAAAAGATGAAACAGGTGAAACACTTAGATCATTTATAACTAAGATTGAAAACCAAATGAATCTCAAAGTAAAAATCATTAGGAGTGATAATGGCACAGAATTTAAAAATCATGAGATGGATAAATTTTGTGAAAAACAAAGGTATTAAGAGAGAATTTAGTGCACCTAGGACTCCACAACAAAATGGGGTAGCTGAGAGGAGAAATAGGACACTAATTGAGGCTGCAAGAACAATGTTAGCTGAGTCTAAATTACCTATGTCTTTTTGGGCAGAAGCAGTTAGCACTGCTTGTTTTGTCCAAAACAGGGTGTTAGTTGTCAAGCCTTACAACAAGACACCATATGAACTGTTTTTTAAGAGAAAACCATTGGTTAGTTTCTTAAAACCATTTGGGTGTCCTTGTACCATCTTAAATACCAAAAGTCACTTAGGAAAGTTTGAAAGTAAGGCTGATGAAGGTCTCTTTGTTGGTTACTCTATTCAAAGTAAAGCTTATAGAATTTTCAACCAAAAGACCAGAATCATAGAGGAGTCAATGGATATCACCTTTAATGAATATACTGAAAATACTGTAGGAAAAAGACCAGAATCTTTGTTTGATATTGATGCACTAACCCATGCTTTTAGATATACAAATGTGCAATCAAGTGCAGGTTTAAATGCAGGTACAAGTACTTCATCAACAGATATACCAACTGCACAGCCAAGCAAACCACAGGAATATGTAGTATTTCCTGTTTGGTCACCTGATCCACCAGCAGTATTTGACTCCACATCACAGCAGTCCACCCAGAGTTCAGAAACATCAACAGACTGGCCTGATGATCCTAATATGCCAGCTTTAGAAGAAGATGGTGAAGAATGTGAGAGTGAAAATGTGGATAAGACATCTGCAGATTCAACTGATCTATCAGCTGTAGAACAGAGAATCATGGATCACATTTTCACTCCCTCAAGGCAGATTAGAGAAACAATCACATCAGATACACAACAACAAGATCTGGATGTGAATATAACAAACTTGGAATCTGAGATGCCAGTATCACCAACATCACACTATCATGATCATAGAGACCATCCTCTAGAAAACGTGATTGGTGATATTGGCACACCTGTACAAACAAGGCATCAACTCAGAATATCAGAAGAAGGACTCCACACTTCTTTATATGCCTGTTTTATATCTCAGATGGAGCCAAAGAAGGTAACAGAGGCTCTAAAGGATCCAAGTTGGATTGAAGCTATGCAAGAGGAGCTGCTTCAATTCAAAGTACAGGAAGTTTGGACCTTGATGGATCTACCCAAAGGCAAAAGAGCAATTGGCACAAAATGGGTGTTCAGGAACAAGAAAGATGAAAGGGGAATAGTGATCAGGAACAAGGCTAGATTAGTAGCCCAGGGGTATTCACAGGAAGAAGGGATTGACTATGATGAGGTGTTTGCTCCTGTGGCTAGGATTGAAGCTATCAGACTGTTCCTGGCATATGCCTCTTTCAAAGGATTCAAGGTCTATCAAATGGATGTGAAGAGTGCCTTTCTGTATGGCACTATTCAAGAGGAAGTTTATGTTTGCCAGCCTCCAGGCTTTGAAGATTCAAAGTACCCTGATAAAGTGCTCAGACTGGATAAAGCTCTTCATGGCTTACATCAAGCACCAAGAGCCTAGTATGACACTTTATCAGAGTATCTACTGAAGAATGGCTTCACAAGGGGTGCAATAGACAAGACCTTGTTCACCAAAAGAATTAAGAATGATATCCTACTAGTGCAAATCTATGTAGATGATATCATTTTTGGTTCCACAAGAGACAGTCTTTGCAAGAAATTTGAAGCTTTGATGCATCACAAGTTCAAGATGAGCTCAATGGGAGAATTAACCTTCTTTCTGGGATTACAAGTGAAACAGCAGAAGGATGGGATTTTCATTCATCAAAGCAAGTATGTGAATGACATTCTGGAGAGATTTGGCTACAAGGATGCCAAGGTGGCAAGCACACCAGTGGAAACACACAAAGCATTACATGCAGATCTTGAGGGGGAGGATGTTGATGTTAATCTTTATAGATCAATGATTGGCTCCCTCATGTATCTAACATCATCCAGACCAGACATCATGTTTGCTGTGTGTGTGTGTGTGCAAGATTTCAATCCAATCCGAAGATGTCACATCTGCATGCAGTGAAAAGAATCTTTAGGTATTTAAAAGGCCAACCAAAACTAGGCCTTTGGTACCCAACGAACAGTTCTTTTGATCTGCTTGCCTACACAGATAGTGACTATGGAGGTGCTAATTTGGATAGGAAATCTACTTCAGGGGGTTGTCAATTTTTAGGAGAAAGGTTGGTCTCCTGGCAATGCAAGAAGCAATCCACTGTGTCTACATCAACAGCAGAGGCTGAGTATGTTACTGCTGCTAGCTGTTGTGCTCAAGTGCTATGGATTCATAATCAGATGTTAGACTATGGTTTGACTTTTCTTAAAACTCCTATATTTATTGACAATAACTTCGCTATCAGTATCATAAACAATCCTGTTAAACATTCAAAAACTAAGCACATTGAAATACGATATCATTTTATTAGATATTGTAATGAGAAAAGGCTTATACAAATTTTTAAAGTTCATACTGATAATCAATATGCAGATCTGTTTATCAAAGCTTTTGATGTGGGCAGATTTACATTTTTGGTTACCAGCATTGGATTGATGAATCTGTCTTAACTTTTCTCACTATCTTTGACCTAATAAATTTTTTTAAGTGCTTAAACTTGGGATTGATACTGATATCCTAATTACCACTGTTCGTGTTAACACTGCTGGCGTATTTTAACACTGCCAAGTATTATTAGTACTGTTAGTTACTTTTAACACTGCCAGTGTTAATACTGCCGTAAGTTACCACTGCCTTCGGTAATTAGTACTGTTTGTATACTTGTATTTTTTTATTTTGCTTGTTTTTTTAACACTGCGCAGGTATAATCTCCATTGTTTGGAGACTTAGTACTGTTTACAAGATGTTACCACTGCTTGCGTTAGAGTTGATACCGTAAGATCAAAAAAAAAAAAAAAAAAAAATCGTTAGTACTGCTTTCTTAATCAATACTGCTGGACTATTAGTACTGCTTATATTAAGTTGTCACTGCCTTAGTCGGTTAGTACTACTTATACAAGTTAGTACTGATAGCTTACTTAAGTATAAGATAAGCAAGCGTATGAAAACTAAGTGTTTGGACAGTTATCACTGTTAGTGCAAATCTCTCCATTACCACTGTTTTTGAGTTTTCACTCGTTAACACTGTTAGTGTTAAATATTGGGGGTTTTTCCACTGATCTAATTTGACCAGTATATAAACCCAAACACTGCCGTCTTTCAATACGCTTTCAACTCAAACTCAAACCCTTGCGCTTAAACAGTCAAAATCTTCAAACAACCTTCTAAGCCTTCAATCATTCTTAGAACATACAACAATGGCTTCAACTCCATCTTCCACCTCACTTGCAACAGGGCAAAATCATAACATGATTGCCTACCTCATGAAACCCAAAGAGGCACAGGATTTCATACAAATTATTGATTTCCTGTGTGCCTCCCACATCTACCATGCCCTCACTGTTGCACCCAGAGTCTCCAAAGACTACATCAATGACTTCTGGGTCAATGCAACTATCGAAGACGAACAGGGGACAAGGCGCATAGTCTCCATGGTGGCCAACACCAGGGTAGTTATTACTGAAGCCACTGTTCGTGCTTCTTTACAACTCGATGATGAGGCAGGTATTACTTCTTTATCTAGTCAAACATTGTATGAAAATTTTCGATTGATGGGTTATGAAGGTCCTTTAGATACTTTTACGTTTCAAAAGACTCTTTTCTCCCATCAATGGAGGTTTTTAATACATACTCTTTTACACTACCTCTCATTCAAAAGATCAGCCTTTGAACAGTTTGGCAGCAACATTGCATATGCAACTGTTTGTCTTGCCACTGGACAAAGGTTTAATTTTTCAAATCTGATATTTTCTGGTATGCTCAGAAACATTGAGCAACCAAAATTAAAATTTTTGATGTATCCTAGATTTGTGCAGTTAATTTTAAATGCACAAATCCAAAACCTGCCTGACCAGGATACTGTTATTGGTGTTCTCTCTCATAAACCTAAGGTTTTTTCAAATATGAAGAGAGACTCCAAATTTTCAGGGAGGGTTATAGCATTGTTTCCAACAATGCTTCCTGCACCCTCCACCACAACCGCAGTTCCACCCACTACAGCTGAACCATCTGCTGAGAGAGATGACACACCCATCATCTCTCAACCCACAGCAGTTGGGGGTACCAAAAGAAATCAAGGGACCCACAAACCAACCACAGCTAAAGCCAAAAGGGCTAAAACACAGACATCTGAGGCTCTTGCTGCTCAGATGTCTCAGTCAAATGATTCAACATAGCATGTGGTCTATAAGGAGTGGGATGACCATTCTAGGAGGGCGGCTTCTACTGCTTCTGGCCAAAGGGCAAAGCAGGATAGAAGTTACATCAATAAGACCCAAACTGAGGCAACACCGGAAGATGATCCTTCTCCAGAAGGTGATTTTGGTGGCCCCAGTACCAAGAAAAGAGGGCCATCTGATGCTCATGCTAGGCATGAATCAGATGGAAATTTTGTCAATGATTCACCAAAGGAGTCACATCCTAAAGGTGATGAGGCTAGCATGAACTATGAAAAATTGACGGATATGGTGGACTTTATGTGGGCTGAGGTGGTGAGGCAGAAAATGATCATCAAGAAGCAACAAGTTGAGATAGATGCCTTGAAAACAGTTGTGCTGAAGTGTTTGAAGCAGGGCAAGAAATACTACATCATCAATGATACCCACAAAAGATCTATCCCTGTGCAACAAGCTAGGGTTGTTCTAACTTCCCCTGAACCTTCCGAAGATGCATTCAAAAAGGGGGAGAATGAACAGGGTGGAGATGATAGGTCTGAGGAGGTAGATGAGGAGATAATAATGGAGAATGAAGCAGAGGTTGATGAGATAATAGAGGAGGCATCCAAGACTGCTAGTGCAAATTTAAGTGAACAACCTGCTGGGGTAAACTTGGATGATGAAACAGAAGAAATAAGGGTGGCAGAAGATGAAGAAGAAGAGGTGGAGACCCCTGAAATTGAAAAGACTGAAGAGGTTGCTGCAGACAGGTTTGCTCAGAAGTTTAGCAGGAAGAAAAGTGAACCATCTTTGCCTGGTTTCACAATCAGAGAATCTGCTGAAGCACCTACATTCCAAAGGGCAGACTTACCCAAGATTGATCCAAAAGACAAAGGGAAAGGCAAGTTAGTTGAAGAGCCTAAACAGAAGAAATCAAAGCAAGTGCCTGCTACTGCTATTGCAAATGATGAAGAATATGCACAGAGGCTACAGGCTGAATTAGATGCAGAGATTGGTGAGAATTTGATAAGAGTTGAGGTTGAACCTGGTAAATTCGTGATGATGACCAAGGAAGAAGTTAACCAATTCGATGAGTGGAAGCTTAGAAAAGAAAAAGAGGAATCTGTGGAATATTTGTTGATCAGCTGAAGAGGAAGAAGGCTGAACAAGCTAGAATCAAGAAAGCAAATAAGCCAATGACCATTGCACAGAAAAGAAGGGAAATGTATAGTAAATTAAATTGCATGATTCCTGCTGCAAGATTGAAGAAAATGATTTATCAAGAGATGGCCAGGGCATATGAAAGAGATATATTCGTGCCTTTTCAAGAGAGTCAGAGAAAGGAACAAGAGTTGAAGAAAAAGAAAGAGAAAGAAAAGAAGAAATCAGTGGAAGAGATGGTTAATGATTTGGAGAGAGATGAAGGGCAATTGAATGATTTGATGATTATACATCCAGTTGCTGCAGAGCCAATAACATGGGATTTGCCAGAGATTGTTGATTGGTTGGTAATTAAACTGCTGATACCTAAGAAGGAGGAGAAAATTAAAATAGTTAGAGCTGATGGGAGTGAATCCTTCTGGAGGTCATTAAAAGATATTTTGAGAAGGGTGAGTAGAGCTGATATGGATAAAATGTATGAGATTGGGAAGAAGAAATTGGATGGATAAAGAATTGATAATATCATTGAGAAAGTCACATGGGACTGGATTCAAATGATGTATGAGCCAGAAAAGTTTCCCTTTCGATTTGGTACATTCAAGGTGGTAAAGATGTGGATATATTTTGAGGTGCCTGGAGTACATCAGGTTATCTTAGAAGACGGTGAGATCTTGTACATGCTCACAGACAGAGAGTATGACATGAATCAGAGTTTATTAAGGAGCCTGAAGTTAGCCAAATTACATTCTTCTGTAAGTAATGAGGTTGCTCAGAGATTAGTATACATGATTTTGAACCAGATTCACAGAAAAGAACAGTTGGGGAAGAAATCCAAGAATTGGTTTTGAAAGCATCTTCAAAGAAGCTAAAATGGAGAATTTGAAGAAACTTAATGTTGTAGATGACAGATTAAGTTTAGGGGGAGATTGTTGGGATAAACTGATTTGGGTTTGGATTACCACTGTTAATTAAGTCTGAAGAGATCAAAAGGTTACCACTGAAGATTACCACTGATAGAGAAGAATTACCACTGAAGACTAACATGGTTACCACTGATTGTTGAAGATTAACACTGGTCGAAGATTACAACTGTTTGAAGAACTGAAGGTTAACACTGCTACGAAGATTACAACTGTTAGTTGATTTTGTATGTAGTTTCCACTGTTTATGTAATTAAGACTGTTAGTGTATATAAGTGGTTAACACTGTTAGTTGTTTATACTTAGACTTACACAAATGAAGCAGTTACCACTGTTGGAAGCTTGTTTCCACTGAATGTTCAAATGTGGTAGTTAACACTGTTTATGATTTTGTGATAAGAATAAGTTGTTGATAAGAATAGGTTCGTGATAAGATTGAGTCTGTTATGGAAGTTATCTAACTCCATAATACTAGGAGCTTGAATGTACAGGACTCTATGTGTTATAAATGGAGATCCTTAGAACCTAGTTTGAGATACAGATACGCATATACATACACATATACATAGTATAGAATAGCTTCAAGGTGTAAACCCCAATACAACAAGTGTATTCGTCTTATTCATATTAATAAGATTGAAGCTTTTGGTTTTATATTTGTTCTTGTTTTCTGTTTTCAATATTTGTGTTGATCTTTCTAATATTATTGAGTGTGATTCCGCAACTTCTCAATAATAGTTCAAAGCTTGTTCAAGTTATATTTGAATTAAAAGTAAAACGGGACTGTCAAATGGTGAAGGAGGTCTCCTTGGGGAGAAATAAACAAAATCTTTCCGTCGTCTTTGCACCATATGATGAGATCGTGGTGGTGCAAGCGCAAACATTTGCGCGCGAGTATAAGCACAAGATTTTGTTTGTCTCGATTCTGGTCTATGTGTCGGTTTAAAAACTCTTGTTGGCTTTTGAAGTCTTGAAACCGAACTTTTAACGCGTTGAGAGTTACCAGAATCATCACAACAATCAATCTTTTGATGTTTACATTGGCTGGTTGATTGTAATTTCTCTGAATACTTCATATTCTTTTGTAAAGAATAATTTGTAAACTGAGAAATCTTTTTCGCGCTCGAATATTTACTTGCATAAATCTTTTTCACAACCTTTTCAGGTTGTTTTTTTGAGTGAGAGTCATGAGA
This sequence comes from Gnaphalium uliginosum, assembly GCA_963930675.1. Lineage (NCBI taxonomy): Eukaryota > Viridiplantae > Streptophyta > Magnoliopsida > Asterales > Asteraceae > Gnaphalium > Gnaphalium uliginosum. The sequence continues at coordinate 37,777,161 of OZ005682.1, forward strand.
GAGTTGTTTACGAAGATCTTGAATAGTCTTCAATGCAAGCTCATGATTTTGTTGTAGCCTGGTTAAAACTGTTTGTTGGCTCTCAAGTTCCGAAATTCGTTCTTCTATTCTGACAACCTTTAAACGTAATTCATCACGTTCATTCTCGATGTTGAGCACTTGAGATTGAAGAATGTTAATCTCTTCTTCCTTCTTCTCAAGTCCTAAAATTTTTAATCGCGTCTCTTCGCGTTCATTCTCCATGGTAAGTATCTGAGATTGAAGGACCTTGATTTCTTTTTCCTTCTTCATCAATTTTCTTTGATCCCATCATCCGGCCTTTTTAATCTCAATTTAGTATTTCTTCCGAAATCTTCTGCAAGAGCGTCCCACAAATCAAACGATGTTTCATGATTTTTGTAACAAGAAGCCACATCTTTTGGTAAGCACGCCATAATTGTCTCATACGTTTTCTTTTCCACATTAAAATTCTTGCGCTCTGCAGCTGACATTTGGTTTACCGTTTTAAAAAATACTTCCTTTCCAAAATTCACTTCAATTCTCAGTTTCTCATATGGCTCCATAATAAAAATCCACAAATCTAGATCATTCAACGTAATTAGATCTTCAAAAATAGTCTTCCATCGAGCATAGTCCTTAGAGAATAAGGTCTTTAACCTTTCTCTCATGTTGCCGGTCAAAAAATCTATATTCGAATTTCCACCAAAATTTCGTACAATTACTTCGAAAAATACGGGAGTACAACTAAACTTTTTCAAAACAAAAACTAAGTACTTTTAAGCTCAAAAACAAAATTTGGTAATGCGACAAATTTTCCCGCGTATTTTTTTTATGAGACACTAGGGAAGTGTCGCTGGTAAGTGTTGATCAGCTGAATAGGAAGAAGGCTGAACAAGCTAGAATCAAGAAAGCAAATAAGCCAATGACCATTGCACAGAAAAGAAGGGAAATGTATAGTAAATTAAATTGCATGATTCCTGCTGCAAGATTGAAGAAAATGATTTATCAAGAGATGGCCAGGGCATATGAAAGAGATATATTCGTGCCTTTTCAAGAGAGTCAGAGAAAGGAACAAGAGTTGAAGAAAAAGAAAGAGAAAGAAAAGAAGAAATCAGTGGAAGAGATGGTTAATGATTTGGAGAGAGATGAAGGGCAATTGAATGATTTGATGATTATACATCCAGTTGCTGCAGAGCCAATAACATGGGATTTGCCAGAGATTGTTGATTGGTTGGTAATTAAACTGCTGATACCTAAGAAGGAGGAGAAAATTAAAATAGTTAGAGCTGATGGGAGTGAATCCTTCTGGAGGTCATTAAAAGATATTTTGAGAAGGGTGAGTAGAGCTGATATGGATAAAATGTATGAGATTGGGAAGAAGAAATTGGATGGATAAAGAATTGATAATATCATTGAGAAAGTCACATGGGACTGGATTCAAATGATGTATGAGCCAGAAAAGTTTCCCTTTCGATTTGGTACATTCAAGGTGGTAAAGATGTGGATATATTTTGAGGTGCCTGGAGTACATCAGGTTATCTTAGAAGACGGTGAGATCTTGTACATGCTCACAGACAGAGAGTATGACATGAATCAGAGTTTATTAAGGAGCCTGAAGTTAGCCAAATTACATTCTTCTGTAAGTAATGAGGTTGCTCAGAGATTAGTATACATGATTTTGAACCAGATTCACAGAAAAGAACAGTTGGGGAAGAAATCCAAGAATTGGTTTTGAAAGCATCTTCAAAGAAGCTAAAATGGAGAATTTGAAGAAACTTAATGTTGTAGATGACAGATTAAGTTTAGGGGGAGATTGTTGGGATAAACTGATTTGGGTTTGGATTACCACTGTTAATTAAGTCTGAAGAGATCAAAAGGTTACCACTGAAGATTACCACTGATAGAGAAGAATTACCACTGAAGACTAACATGGTTACCACTGATTGTTGAAGATTAACACTGGTCGAAGATTACAACTGTTTGAAGAACTGAAGGTTAACACTGCTACGAAGATTACAACTGTTAGTTGATTTTGTATGTAGTTTCCACTGTTTATGTAATTAAGACTGTTAGTGTATATAAGTGGTTAACACTGTTAGTTGTTTATACTTAGACTTACACAAATGAAGCAGTTACCACTGTTGGAAGCTTGTTTCCACTGAATGTTCAAATGTGGTAGTTAACACTGTTTATGATTTTGTGATAAGAATAAGTTGTTGATAAGAATAGGTTCGTGATAAGATTGAGTCTGTTATGGAAGTTATCTAACTCCATAATACTAGGAGCTTGAATGTACAGGACTCTATGTGTTATAAATGGAGATCCTTAGAACCTAGTTTGAGATACAGATACGCATATACATACACATATACATAGTATAGAATAGCTTCAAGGTGTAAACCCCAATACAACAAGTGTATTCGTCTTATTCATATTAATAAGATTGAAGCTTTTGGTTTTATATTTGTTCTTGTTTTCTGTTTTCAATATTTGTGTTGATCTTTCTAATATTATTGAGTGTGATTCCGCAACTTCTCAATAATAGTTCAAAGCTTGTTCAAGTTATATTTGAATTAAAAGTAAAACGGGACTGTCAAATGGTGAAGGAGGTCTCCTTGGGGAGAAATAAACAAAATCTTTCCGTCGTCTTTGCACCATATGATGAGATCGTGGTGGTGCAAGCGCAAACATTTGCGCGCGAGTATAAGCACAAGATTTTGTTTGTCTCGATTCTGGTCTATGTGTCGGTTTAAAAACTCTTGTTGGCTTTTGAAGTCTTGAAACCGAACTTTTAACGCGTTGAGAGTTACCAGAATCATCACAACAATCAATCTTTTGATGTTTACATTGGCTGGTTGATTGTAATTTCTCTGAATACTTCATATTCTTTTGTAAAGAATAATTTGTAAACTGAGAAATCTTTTTCGCGCTCGAATATTTACTTGCATAAATCTTTTTCACAACCTTTTCAGGTTGTTTTTTTGAGTGAGAGTCATGAGAGAGTTGTTTACGAAGATCTTGAATAGTCTTCAATGCAAGCTCATGATTTTGTTGTAGCCTGGTTAAAACTGTTTGTTGGCTCTCAAGTTCCGAAATTCGTTCTTCTATTCTGACAACCTTTAAACGTAATTCATCACGTTCATTCTCGATGTTGAGCACTTGAGATTGAAGAATGTTAATCTCTTCTTCCTTCTTCTCAAGTCCTAAAATTTTTAATCGCGTCTCTTCGCGTTCATTCTCCATGGTAAGTATCTGAGATTGAAGGACCTTGATTTCTTTTTCCTTCTTCATCAATTTTCTTTGATCCCATCATCCGGCCTTTTTAATCTCAATTTAGTATTTCTTCCGAAATCTTCTGCAAGAGCGTCCCACAAATCAAACGATGTTTCATGATTTTTGTAACAAGAAGCCACATCTTTTGGTAAGCACGCCATAATTGTCTCATACGTTTTCTTTTCCACATTAAAATTCTTGCGCTCTGCAGCTGACATTTGGTTTACCGTTTTAAAAAATACTTCCTTTCCAAAATTCACTTCAATTCTCAGTTTCTCATATGGCTCCATAATAAAAATCCACAAATCTAGATCATTCAACGTAATTAGATCTTCAAAAATAGTCTTCCATCGAGCATAGTCCTTAGAGAATAAGGTCTTTAACCTTTCTCTCATGTTGCCGGTCAAAAAATCTATATTCGAATTTCCACCAAAATTTCGTACAATTACTTCGAAAAATACGGGAGTACAACTAAACTTTTTCAAAACAAAAACTAAGTACTTTTAAGCTCAAAAACAAAATTTGGTAATGCGACAAATTTTCCCGCGTATTTTTTTTATGAGACACTAGGGAAGTGTCGCTGGTAAGTGTTGATCAGCTGAAGAGGAAGAAGGCTGAACAAGCTAGAATCAAGAAAGCAAATAAGCCAATGACCATTGCACAGAAAAGAAGGGAAATGTATAGTAAATTAAATTGCATGATTCCTGCTGCAAGATTGAAGAAAATGATTTATCAAGAGATGGCCAGGGCATATGAAAGAGATATATTCGTGCCTTTTCAAGAGAGTCAGAGAAAGGAACAAGAGTTGAAGAAAAAGAAAGAGAAAGAAAAGAAGAAATCAGTGGAAGAGATGGTTAATGATTTGGAGAGAGATGAAGGGCAATTGAATGATTTGATGATTATACATCCAGTTGCTGCAGAGCCAATAACATGGGATTTGCCAGAGATTGTTGATTGGTTGGTAATTAAACTGCTGATACCTAAGAAGGAGGAGAAAATTAAAATAGTTAGAGCTGATGGGAGTGAATCCTTCTGGAGGTCATTAAAAGATATTTTGAGAAGGGTGAGTAGAGCTGATATGGATAAAATGTATGAGATTGGGAAGAAGAAATTGGATGGATAAAGAATTGATAATATCATTGAGAAAGTCACATGGGACTGGATTCAAATGATGTATGAGCCAGAAAAGTTTCCCTTTCGATTTGGTACATTCAAGGTGGTAAAGATGTGGATATATTTTGAGGTGCCTGGAGTACATCAGGTTATCTTAGAAGACGGTGAGATCTTGTACATGCTCACAGACAGAGAGTATGACATGAATCAGAGTTTATTAAGGAGCCTGAAGTTAGCCAAATTACATTCTTCTGTAAGTAATGAGGTTGCTCAGAGATTAGTATACATGATTTTGAACCAGATTCACAGAAAAGAACAGTTGGGGAAGAAATCCAAGAATTGGTTTTGAAAGCATCTTCAAAGAAGCTAAAATGGAGAATTTGAAGAAACTTAATGTTGTAGATGACAGATTAAGTTTAGGGGGAGATTGTTGGGATAAACTGATTTGGGTTTGGATTACCACTGTTAATTAAGTCTGAAGAGATCAAAAGGTTACCACTGAAGATTACCACTGATAGAGAAGAATTACCACTGAAGACTAACATGGTTACCACTGATTGTTGAAGATTAACACTGGTCGAAGATTACAACTGTTTGAAGAACTGAAGGTTAACACTGCTACGAAGATTACAACTGTTAGTTGATTTTGTATGTAGTTTCCACTGTTTATGTAATTAAGACTGTTAGTGTATATAAGTGGTTAACACTGTTAGTTGTTTATACTTAGACTTACACAAATGAAGCAGTTACCACTGTTGGAAGCTTGTTTCCACTGAATGTTCAAATGTGGTAGTTAACACTGTTTATGATTTTGTGATAAGAATAAGTTGTTGATAAGAATAGGTTCGTGATAAGATTGAGTCTGTTATGGAAGTTATCTAACTCCATAATACTAGGAGCTTGAATGTACAGGACTCTATGTGTTATAAATGGAGATCCTTAGAACCTAGTTTGAGATACAGATACGCATATACATACACATATACATAGTATAGAATAGCTTCAAGGTGTAAACCCCAATACAACAAGTGTATTCGTCTTATTCATATTAATAAGATTGAAGCTTTTGGTTTTATATTTGTTCTTGTTTTCTGTTTTCAATATTTGTGTTGATCTTTCTAATATTATTGAGTGTGATTCCGCAACTTCTCAATAATAGTTCAAAGCTTGTTCAAGTTATATTTGAATTAAAAGTAAAACGGGACTGTCAAATGGTGAAGGAGGTCTCCTTGGGGAGAAATAAACAAAATCTTTCCGTCGTCTTTGCACCATATGATGAGATCGTGGTGGTGCAAGCGCAAACATTTGCGCGCGAGTATAAGCACAAGATTTTGTTTGTCTCGATTCTGGTCTATGTGTCGGTTTAAAAACTCTTGTTGGCTTTTGAAGTCTTGAAACCGAACTTTTAACGCGTTGAGAGTTACCAGAATCATCACAACAATCAATCTTTTGATGTTTACATTGGCTGGTTGATTGTAATTTCTCTGAATACTTCATATTCTTTTGTAAAGAATAATTTGTAAACTGAGAAATCTTTTTCGCGCTCGAATATTTACTTGCATAAATCTTTTTCACAACCTTTTCAGGTTGTTTTTTTGAGTGAGAGTCATGAGAGAGTTGTTTACGAAGATCTTGAATAGTCTTCAATGCAAGCTCATGATTTTGTTGTAGCCTGGTTAAAACTGTTTGTTGGCTCTCAAGTTCCGAAATTCGTTCTTCTATTCTGACAACCTTTAAACGTAATTCATCACGTTCATTCTCGATGTTGAGCACTTGAGATTGAAGAATGTTAATCTCTTCTTCCTTCTTCTCAAGTCCTAAAATTTTTAATCGCGTCTCTTCGCGTTCATTCTCCATGGTAAGTATCTGAGATTGAAGGACCTTGATTTCTTTTTCCTTCTTCATCAATTTTCTTTGATCCCATCATCCGGCCTTTTTAATCTCAATTTAGTATTTCTTCCGAAATCTTCTGCAAGAGCGTCCCACAAATCAAACGATGTTTCATGATTTTTGTAACAAGAAGCCACATCTTTTGGTAAGCACGCCATAATTGTCTCATACGTTTTCTTTTCCACATTAAAATTCTTGCGCTCTGCAGCTGACATTTGGTTTACCGTTTTACAAAATACTTCCTTTCCAAAATTCACTTCAATTCTCAGTTTCTCATATGGCTCCATAATAAAAATCCACAAATCTAGATCATTCAACGTAATTAGATCTTCAAAAATAGTCTTCCATCGAGCATAGTCCTTAGAGAATAAGGTCTTTAACCTTTCTCTCATGTTGCCGGTCAAAAAATCTATATTCGAATTTCCACCAAAATTTCGTACAATTACTTCGAAAAATACGGGAGTACAACTAAACTTTTTCAAAACAAAAACTAAGTACTTTTAAGCTCAAAAACAAAATTTGGTAATGCGACAAATTTTCCCGCGTATTTTTTTTATGAGACACTAGGGAAGTGTCGCTGGTAAGTGTTGATCAGCTGAAGAGGAAGAAGGCTGAACAAGCTAGAATCAAGAAAGCAAATAAGCCAATGACCATTGCACAGAAAAGAAGGGAAATGTATAGTAAATTAAATTGCATGATTCCTGCTGCAAGATTGAAGAAAATGATTTATCAAGAGATGGCCAGGGCATATGAAAGAGATATATTCGTGCCTTTTCAAGAGAGTCAGAGAAAGGAACAAGAGTTGAAGAAAAAGAAAGAGAAAGAAAAGAAGAAATCAGTGGAAGAGATGGTTAATGATTTGGAGAGAGATGAAGGGCAATTGAATGATTTGATGATTATACATCCAGTTGCTGCAGAGCCAATAACATGGGATTTGCCAGAGATTGTTGATTGGTTGGTAATTAAACTGCTGATACCTAAGAAGGAGGAGAAAATTAAAATAGTTAGAGCTGATGGGAGTGAATCCTTCTGGAGGTCATTAAAAGATATTTTGAGAAGGGTGAGTAGAGCTGATATGGATAAAATGTATGAGATTGGGAAGAAGAAATTGGATGGATAAAGAATTGATAATATCATTGAGAAAGTCACATGGGACTGGATTCAAATGATGTATGAGCCAGAAAAGTTTCCCTTTCGATTTGGTACATTCAAGGTGGTAAAGATGTGGATATATTTTGAGGTGCCTGGAGTACATCAGGTTATCTTAGAAGACGGTGAGATCTTGTACATGCTCACAGACAGAGAGTATGACATGAATCAGAGTTTATTAAGGAGCCTGAAGTTAGCCAAATTACATTCTTCTGTAAGTAATGAGGTTGCTCAGAGATTAGTATACATGATTTTGAACCAGATTCACAGAAAAGAACAGTTGGGGAAGAAATCCAAGAATTGGTTTTGAAAGCATCTTCAAAGAAGCTAAAATGGAGAATTTGAAGAAACTTAATGTTGTAGATGACAGATTAAGTTTAGGGGGAGATTGTTGGGATAAACTGATTTGGGTTTGGATTACCACTGTTAATTAAGTCTGAAGAGATCAAAAGGTTACCACTGAAGATTACCACTGATAGAGAAGAATTACCACTGAAGACTAACATGGTTACCACTGATTGTTGAAGATTAACACTGGTCGAAGATTACAACTGTTTGAAGAACTGAAGGTTAATACTGCTACGAAGATTACAACTGTTAGTTGATTTTGTATGTAGTTTCCACTGTTTATGTAATTAAGACTGTTAGTGTATATAAGTGGTTAACACTGTTAGTTGTTTATACTTAGACTTACACAAATGAAGCAGTTACCACTGTTGGAAGCTTGTTTCCACTGAATGTTCAAATGTGGTAGTTAACACTGTTTATGATTTTGTGATAAGAATAAGTTGTTGATAAGAATAGGTTCGTGATAAGATTGAGTCTGTTATGGAAGTTATCTAACTCCATAATACTAGGAGCTTGAATGTACAGGACTCTATGTGTTATAAATGGAGATCCTTAGAACCTAGTTTGAGATACAGATACGCATATACATACACATATACATAGTATAGAATAGCTTCAAGGTGTAAACCCCAATACAACAAGTGTATTCGTCTTATTCATATTAATAAGATTGAAGCTTTTGGTTTTATATTTGTTCTTGTTTTCTGTTTTCAATATTTGTGTTGATCTTTCTAATATTATTGAGTGTGATTCCGCAACTTCTCAATAATAGTTCAAAGCTTGTTCAAGTTATATTTGAATTAAAAGTAAAACGGGACTGTCAAATGGTGAAGGAGGTCTCCTTGGGGAGAAATAAACAAAATCTTTCCGTCGTCTTTGCACCATATGATGAGATCGTGGTGGTGCAAGCGCAAACATTTGCGCGCGAGTATAAGCACAAGATTTTGTTTGTCTCGATTCTGGTCTATGTGTCGGTTTAAAAACTCTTGTTGGCTTTTGAAGTCTTGAAACCGAACTTTTAACGCGTTGAGAGTTACCAGAATCATCACAACAATCAATCTTTTGATGTTTACATTGGCTGGTTGATTGTAATTTCTCTGAATACTTCATATTCTTTTGTAAAGAATAATTTGTAAACTGAGAAATCTTTTTCGCGCTCGAATATTTACTTGCATAAATCTTTTTCACAACCTTTTCAGGTTGTTTTTTTGAGTGAGAGTCATGAGAGAGTTGTTTACGAAGATCTTGAATAGTCTTCAATGCAAGCTCATGATTTTGTTGTAGCCTGGTTAAAACTGTTTGTTGGCTCTCAAGTTCCGAAATTCGTTCTTCTATTCTGACAACCTTTAAACGTAATTCATCACGTTCATTCTCGATGTTGAGCACTTGAGATTGAAGAATGTTAATCTCTTCTTCCTTCTTCTCAAGTCCTAAAATTTTTAATCGCGTCTCTTCGCGTTCATTCTCCATGGTAAGTATCTGAGATTGAAGGACCTTGATTTCTTTTTCCTTCTTCATCAATTTTCTTTGATCCCATCATCCGGCCTTTTTAATCTCAATTTAGTATTTCTTCCGAAATCTTCTGCAAGAGCGTCCCACAAATCAAACGATGTTTCATGATTTTTGTAACAAGAAGCCACATCTTTTGGTAAGCACGCCATAATTGTCTCATACGTTTTCTTTTCCACATTAAAATTCTTGCGCTCTGCAGCTGACATTTGGTTTACCGTTTTAAAAAATACTTCCTTTCCAAAATTCACTTCAATTCTCAGTTTCTCATATGGCTCCATAATAAAAATCCACAAATCTAGATCATTCAACGTAATTAGATCTTCAAAAATAGTCTTCCATCGAGCATAGTCCTTAGAGAATAAGGTCTTTAACCTTTCTCTCATGTTGCCGGTCAAAAAATCTATATTCGAATTTCCACCAAAATTTCGTACAATTACTTCGAAAAATACGGGAGTACAACTAAACTTTTTCAAAACAAAAACTAAGTACTTTTAAGCTCAAAAACAAAATTTGGTAATGCGACAAATTTTCCCGCGTATTTTTTTTATGAGACACTAGGGAAGTGTCGCTGGTAAGTGTCGCTGGTAAGTGTCGGAGGGTAGTGTCGCAAGGTAGTGTCGCTATGAAGTATATGACACTAGTATGTGAGACACTAGGGAAGTGTCGCTAAAAATATCAGAGGTAGTGTCGCAGGAAGTGTCGCTATGACGGGCAGCAGCAGCAAAAAAAACCCTAAAAATCGAATTAAAACAAACCCTAACGAATTTTAACGAACCGACGACGAAAATAACCAAATAATCAACCCAAAATCGTTCTAAACAAACCCAAACACGCGCAAACTAGTAGATGATTGTTAAAACACTACGTACCTTCAATTTTAAACCAAATAACACTATCAATTTTGATTCAAATCACCCTGTACCTGTGTATAGAGGCTCTGATACCACATGATAGTCCTCGTAACGACCTCGTAGATGAATCGAATCAATTGAATAGAGGAAATAAACAATTGATTTTGTATACGTGAATATGTAAAACGCAATAATGTTTCTGTTTATTGATTCACAATGATTACAGATAACAAACAATTAAGCTCCACACCAAACTCTCTCTCAAACTTTCTTTCACACTCTCAATTTTTCTGCACCCCTCAAACTGAAACCCTAGAACTATAGATATAGGCTGGGCTGGGCTTCAGTTGCCAGGCTGGGCTTCTGTGACACTAGCTACACTAGCCTAGTGTCGATATTGCGACACTATTGAAGTGTCGCTAAAACACACACAAGCTAAATTATATTTTCTAAATAAGATGTTGTCAAACCATAATGCATCAACATCATCATTCTTCCCCGGAACAACAGACTTGCTCTTTAGCTCTTCTACTTCTTTCTCGAGAGAATCTTGATAATAGGTAAAAAGTCATATTTTTATGTATAGTTATCCTGCCTTTTTAACCCTATTATTAATGAAAACATTTGAAATGAATCATTATTTACTAAAATTCATTATATGGGCTAAAATATAGACGATGATTCAAGAATCAACTAAAACGAACTTAATGACCTGTGACCTATACTTTGAGTTAGCACCTCTAATTAGTGTCATTTTGTTCGTTAGGAAATTACGAGACCGTGGATGCAAGAATCGCTCAAAACAGATACACAACGAAGAAGTTACGCCCAAACGAAGAATCGAAGAGCCAAAATACGGTTGAGCTAGACCGTATATGGCCTAGCACAAACTGTATACGGCCTGTGTAGACCGTATACGACCTATGCCCAGCTGTATACGACTTGTCTCAACCGTATACGGTTGGTGCTCAACCGTATATGGCCCCTGCCTCCTGAAATACCGTTGGCTCTCCCGTATTTTAGTTCCCTACCGTATTTTTGGTGATTTTTATTCGCTTGAGAAATACGGTTGTGCATTTGAAGGCAAAAATACAGTTGGGCAACTAGTATAAATATATGCCTTCTTCCACCATTTTCAACACACTTCAACACCTCCACATTTTCACCTACACCTTTCTCTACACACACTTATTCTCTCTCTAGTTTCTCACTCTAGGTTAGTTAGTTAGTTCGTTAGTTCTCTGTTAATATTTAACGAGACTAATGAATGGGTAATATTGTAATATTTATTAAAGATACTTGGAGGGGTAATTTTGTAATTTTCAAAGTTCCGCTCGTTGTAATCTATCGGCATTTATTCTAGCTACTCTTTTATCACGGTTATATCTATCCTTTATCTTATTAATTATGATGCATGTTATTGCTTTGATTATGATAGATTTAAGATCTTTTACCATGATTAGTGAGTAGTAATATTGTGTGTTTGTTGTGATGTAGTTAGCCGTATCAATTGGAATGATATTATTATGAATGTTATAAATGAAAACTCGGTGCTTTGATTAACTTTATATCTAAGATTTTAAACCTCACTTAAACCTAACGCCTTTCGACCAATAAATGTGGTTAAAACCTTTTTATTAAGACATAGCTAACCTTAAATAAAGGTAATTAATTATCTGTGTTTAAACTAAACATGGTCTGATTTTGAAGCTGTGGAAATACTGTTTTCAATTTAATGTAGAGTACACTGTGAATAAATTAGAGATTTATCGGGGTTTTAAAGTAAGGGCTGGTTTATATCATAGATGGATAATTCTCAAACTAAAATACAAACTTAGCTTATAAGTCCAGAGGAACTATTGTGTAAAGAAGCTACGTAACTACCGTAAATCGGCTGAGTACTTGGTATAGCGATGGAAACACCGCTGTGTGTAGTACATCGTGGAAGCCACAAAAAGCCGTTGGTATAGTACTTTGTGGATTACTGGTTATCTATAACCTTTGGACTTTACAAACCCATCGATAAAAAGTAATCAAGCACCAAACCAAGTCTTATACCTAAATGCTTTATTCAATTGAGTATCCCTGTGGGGTTAAGAACGGTCGGACATCAAGTTAGTTTGCTGCCTTATTCATGCACCCAGGATATCAATCCAATAAGGAGTCACTACGCCGTAACATGTTAGTGTTCTTCTAGAAAGGGTCATTGTGCCGTAACAGGACAATGTTATGGGCTGGGCAACCTACTCCGATTAGAATCATGATAGCCTAGTCTCTCAGTGACATACTGTCCGAGAAATCGATTAGTAGGGAACTAGTGTTTATCCCACATATACTCGAAACAAATAAAATACAAATCTTTAGAGACGTTTCATAACTTAAACCAAACATCATCCTAATGCTCGGCCAACGAACTCACAACAAACACCCCCTCTATCCTGACTGCTACCGCTTTTATTTTATCTACTTATTATTGCTTACTAAGTATAAATTAGAAAACAAACCAAACCATTCCCAATTATTTTAAAACTCCCTCACTAGTTAGAAACGAACATCCTCGACTACTCTGTTTCACAATACAGTTGGTTTTGAAAAATGACCCTACGTCATACTTGTTGCTATACAACCCTTAGGCCACATAGCACTAGTAAAACTTAGGCCCCAGCAAATACAAATATAAAACAACCCACCGGTGTCGCCGCTAGCGGACTGTTTGACGACAGGACGAGTTCCTGATCGACCGCTGGTGGCACATCAAATCTATTCTTTGAACTTGAGCCTGAAGCAATTCTTGTTGAGCTTGAAGTTGTTGCTGAGATTGAAGTTGTTGTTGTTAGGATTGAACAGTAGCTTGAAGGGATAATCTGATGATGTTGGAGCTGTCGATTGAGAAGTTGAAGCTCGAGTTGCTTGATGAGAAGATGTAGCTTGATGTGTTTTTGTAGTTGGACAAACACGTCTACGTTGCACAAGAGGTTGATCCTTTGGAATATATTCTGGATCATCTTCTATGGGCCGTTTCCCTAGACGCGAAGTCCTTGACTCATCTAGAACCGATCGGATTCGAGCTCTTCGTTGAGCTTGTCTTTCTAATTGCTCCATCATGTGAGCAGAAATAGTTCTTCGCAACGTAGGTAATGCTGATGAATCAATATTTATATCATCTGATTCTGAATCTTAAGTTGAAGCATTCTTACTAACATTTTCATCTTGAACTATATCATTTTCACCATCAACTCCCTCCTGAATAGGTTCAGTCACTTCTATAGGTTCATTATGTATTTGTTGTTCATAATGTTCATGATTGATTGGTTGTTGTTCTTGAGGAGCTTGATCAATCCAGTTATCGTCTTCGGGCCATAATTCCTACAATCTACGAAGATCCTTTTGGTCATGGGAGTTAAATATAAAGGCATCCCCTCAAATTGTATGCCAGGAAGCTGTGCGTTGATAAAGAGCTGCATAAATCTTGAAAACATGTAAAACTTCTTCGAGTTGGAGATATTAGAAACCATGTTGCTAAATATGTAGATTGAGAAGTTGTATGGCTTATTAAGCACCAAAGCTACCAAAGCAGATCCAAGTTGGAATCTGATTCCATCTAGACCAGCCTTCCGACATGACAACTATACGATCAAAACATGCATCGAAAATCTCCAATTCCGACTTAGATTTGCCTTTCTATATTGTGTGTCATTTGGACGTCCACTATAGCCCATTCTACCAAAACATCCCGCAATCAAAAGTCTTGGGAATTCAATATGTGCTTCAGCATCATTCCCGAATTGCAAAACATTCCTTACAGAATCTTCAGAGATAACTACATCATGATTGGCCACCCTGGCAACAATTCATGGAGGATTGAGCTCACAGTGGTATACTGCCGCACTCCAAAATTCTGCAATTGGGCTGTAGTAAATCGGTGTATTCATAGTTATTGGATGGAAGATTCTTGAGCGTCTCAAAAAATTGATCATGTCGAAGAACGGTTGTGCTTCCGCAACATCGGTATTCAGAAACGCTACCGTGTTATGTCTAGGCTCAAACATCTAAGAATCTTCAGCAGCCATCGGTAATCTAAGAAAAATTTTCAAACATGTACGAATATTCATTAGGCACACGATTTTTTTTCAAGTGTTAACCTTGGCGACACTTAGTTTGTGAAGGCGACACTATATAGTGTCGCTTAGTATAGCTTGTATACTAAGAGTACAGTACCTAGTGTCACTAGGTTAAGTGTCGCTACACGTCATTCAGAAAATCCAAGTGTTCGTTCAAAGAGTCGCTCTACAGAAAGAGCGGCACTAACTGTGTGACACTCAAAGAGTGTCGCTTTTGGGAAATAGTGTCACCCGATGAACACAGTCAATTCTAAATAAAATTATCATTAAAGCGTAATCGAAATGGGAAATAGAGCATACCAAAGTATAGGATCTAGAGAAGAAGAACAAGATTTCACAAAGTATATGAAATTTCAATGGTTAATTTTTTCAGAACGTCAGAAAAATGAATTCCGATAGTGTCAAAAAAATGAGAGAAGGTCGCAGTAAGTGTCGCGAGATTTTTATTTTAAAAGTGTGAAAAATAACGTCGCACACGTGATATTTATACTCCCAAACAAAACTGCGACACTACCACACGACTCTTTCATGCGACACTTTTGAAGTGTCGCAGATCAATTATTTATGAAAAGTAATTTCAATTTTGTGACTGAGATGCATAAATGTAATAACATGGAATAAAAACAACAAAGAATTGTAAATCTTTTTGTAATTTTATTTTGAAAATTTAAACCTAAAAAAAAAAAAATTATAATTTTGGATTATGTTTTTCAAGATTAAACTAAAATAGAATAAAATAAAAAACAAAAAATCTTTTTGTGGAGAAAATTGAGTTTGTTTTGGGATCATATCAGTATGAATATGTGACGTGCCACCAGCGGTCAGTCAAGAATTACCCTGTCGTTGGACCGGCTGCTAACGACGTGTCAATGGGTTTTAATATTTATAAATGCTGGGAACTAAGTTTTACTAGGGCTATATGACCTAAAGGTTGTATAGCAGCAAGTATGACCTATGGTCGTTCTTCAAAATCAAATGTATTGTGAACCAGAGTAATCAGGATGTTCAAATCTATCTAGTGAAGGTGTTTTGAAAATATTTGGGAGTTGGTTTTGGTTTGTTTTCTAAGTTATAGTACTAATTACAACTAGGCAATAAAATAAAATATGGATAGAAGTCAAGATAGAGGGAGTGTTTGTTGTGACTTCGTTAGCGTTGCTTTGGGATGATGTTTTAGTTTAAGTTATGAAAATGTCTTATAAAGATTTGTATTTTATTTGTTTTGAGTATTTGTGGTGTAAACACTAGTACCCTACTGATTGATTGCTCAATCACTATGTCACTGTGTAACTAGGCTATCGTGATTCTGATCGGAGGAGGCTCATCAACTCTCAACACTGCCCTTTTACGGAACAGTAACCCTTTTCAGGAATACGAAGATTCCTGGGTGCATGAATAGAGTAACAGACCTACTAACAGTTCGACCGTTCTTAACACCACAGTGATACTTAATTGAATAAAACATTTAAGTTTAAGACTTGGTTGGTGTTTGATTACTTTCCATCAATGGTTTTGTAGAATCTAGGGGTGATAGACAAATTTGGAATACTCGATTATTCCTCGTCTTCCTTTCTGGATTTATAAACTAAGTTTGTATTTCAGTTACTCTGATTTCATCATACTTAACTTGAGACATGTACATATCTCCTTCCATTCAAAATATTTTTGAAATGTCAAACGCACAATTATGTTAACTTATACACTGTTTACGGCTTTGAATTATAAACAGTTAAACAATTATGAAAAGCTAAAATTAAACAAGCATTTGTATTCACCCACTCTACAAATCAAAGCTATACGTTTGGAACTAAGATCACTTAATCTATAAGTGAATATGGGACTAACATGTTATCTGCTTGAGTTCCTGTTTCACAGGTTCATGATTGAATGGAACACAATATTTCTTCTACTTTGGAACATATCTCCGAAAGAGTTATTGCACAAGAGAATGCGACCCCTAGTGCTTCTGATTCAGATGCTATGATGGATGATGTGTATGTCAACACGCCTAAGGCCATCGTATGTCAAGCATTTATCTGAACTTTATAGCTCTTTTGTAAAGGTTAGCTTCTATCATCTCTTTCAGATTAAGTAAATTTATAGTTAGGGGTGGTATACGATTATAATTTTTTTCTATCATTAATAATAAACAGTTAATTTAACGAAGAAAATGATTATAAACAATCATAACTAAAATATATACTTACCGTGACCGTTTACCAATATTATAACTTTATTTTTAAGTCATTTTTCATTTTTAACCATTAAAGATAACCCTTAACCAAAACCAACTAACTAATAAGTAAATGGGTCAAATTAGCACCTCTAATAACTTGGAATTGTGGATTAATTAAGTATATTGTAACAAAAAGTTGAACCCTTTTAAAGAATATTTATATTAATACTGATCATTTAGATGAGATGAGACGAAAGGGGACATGTTTCTTTTTAAAATTAAAACTGTTAAAAAGGAAATTTAATGTGTCAAATATGAATATAAAAATTGTATTATTTCAATAAAAAGTTATTTCTTGGAAAACATATTTAGGCAGTGCTATGCTCTAGATATATACTTAGGCCGACCATTGGCCCATTTAACATGTTTCCTTTGGTAACCGGCTAAAACTTGAATTTTAACCACCAATCAAATAGGTGCCAAAATATTTTGGGTCAATTATGATCACAAACCTTTTTATTTTATTGTAGTTTATTATTAAACTAATTTGTTGAATAGAATGATGTATGAGGTTTTTATGCACTTAATATACACTTGGGGTGACTTTTGATATGTTTCAGTTTGATCTAAATCGTGTGATTTAGCTTAAACGGATACACATGATCTGAATCGGCAAACTCATAAATATATGTTTTAAATTTTCTAACTGTAGTTACATGCTCATAACCTGATTTGGCATACTCATAAATAGGTGTATCTGGCCAAGTAGGAAGCCGATTGATGAAACGAAGAAAAAGGTTATACATCGATAAATAAGAGATTTGTAGAATAGTAGCTAATATTTCATTTTATCTTTTTGTTTCTTGACAACTTCGGACCCAAGCTTAACAACTTCGGACCCAAGCTTAACAACTTCGGAAACTCGTTTTTTCAGTAGCGTGTGATGATTGATGAAACTTTGAGTGTGTCAAGACATGAATTTTAAACTCTCTACCCTCTATTGTAATTCAATATGGATCTTGAAGTACATAATATCTGCCCACAATGCACATAGTGGTACAAGTTGTTCATTTTTATATATCATAAACCTTCCTTAATCCAAAAAGTTATAATTTTTTTAAAATATTTTGGTAGGGCAGGGCATAATGCAACCGTGTATCAGGTTAAAAATTTGTTGATATGTTCATAATCGGACAATTGGTAAATGCACTTGCCAATGAAGAGATGATGTTATGAAGAATTTTTGGAAAGATTATATGTTTGAAAGTAATGAAATTGAAGTTGCTTTAATTCGTTTGGTTACTTAGTATCTCACACATAATTGTTTGTGAGAAAAACTTTTTTATCCAAATGAATGAAATGTATGACGATTACTTTGGCCTTTAGTTGGTGCAAATTCTTATTCATGTGTTTTTATGACTTTAATTAATACATAAATTATTTTTCAAGTCTATTCGGCCTTGGGATTCTTTGGTGGATTGGGCTCCTATTGTAGAGTTTTCTCATTGTATTCGTAGGCATGCATTTCACGTGTGGCTTGTCTTGAAAGGCAAGTTGAAGACGCAAGATAGGCTGAGGCAATGGGATGTTGGTCCTTCGACTGACTTAAACCTGCTTCAGTGCTCTTTGTGTGGCTCCTATCAGAATTCTCATGCTCACTTGTTCTTTGAGTGTTCTTTTTCTTCTCAGGTTTGGCATCGAGTTTCTAATTATGCGGAGATGCGGATCGCTTGTAACAAGTTGGATGATATTATTCCTTATTTAATATCTGCTACTAATCCCACAATTGCACTTAAGTACAGTTCTTTGGCTACTCACCAAGGAAAAAAACACCCGGTCTAATAATATAATTAAAAAACATTCATGCGTCAATCGAATGAATGGATTCCAAATATTCATTTAGACCTTTTTCAAATAAGTAGAGAAGAGTACTTAACACGTATTGATTTTTTAATATCCTTGACATTTACAAAATGTAGAGTACTATTATTAACTAAAAAAAATACATATTTTAATTACTTTGATTTCATCATACTTGATGAACTTAAATAATAAAAATACATATTTTAATTACTTTGATTTCATCATACTTGATGAACTTAAAACATGTACGTATCTTCTTTCATTCAAAATATTTTTGAAATGTCAAACGCACAATTATTTTAACTTTAGAAATTATGTAATAAAATAGAAATATAATACAAAGTTTGTATTAAAAATTTGAAGTAACCCGCGAATCCGCCAATTACGATCTAGTCTATGTACAATCAACAGTATATTTGTTAAGCCCTTATATTATTGAAAAAAGAAAATCATTTTGAATGTATTAAACATTTAAAATTGTCAAAACTTAGTATTGATTGAAGAAAAAAAGTCATTTTGCATGTACTAAAATATTTAAATTTACCAAACATTGGTATTGATTGAACCATTGTAGTTTGTGAAGACACCAAAAAAGTAACTAGAAAGAAATTACAAATAAATCAAGTTACAGTGTTAGATTAAAAGAATGGAAGCCATGCATCAAATTGTCTGTGTCATCAAAGAAAGCTTCTTATCTTCATACAGATGTTACATATTCCAACCAAACCCACAAAACACCAACTTACACATACCTATTACCTCAGGTCCTCTCTATAATACAACATCACTTCACTTCATTTTCTAATTTTTCAGAAATATATGAATAACAAAACCAATATTACACGCACCCATTACACCATCAAAAATCATGTAAATACTAACAACGAAAACACCAAAACTACCCAAGCCAACCGATGGCAACCATCAGCTTAAATATCATTTGTCAATCACAATGTACAAGGGCTGGGTACCCCAAGAGCCGGCGTCTATTTGGTGTCAGAACGTTTCACTGATTATGTGGGCCGGAATGTGCCTGTGTATGAAGGGTAGCAAGGAGCAAGCAGTATGACCTTGAAGACGGTTTACATCCATGCAAGAGAGCCTCGATCATTGGTAACTTGTGGACGACCCCTAGTTGGTGTTGGTGGTCTGTTTGCATTAAGTTCCTACTCCCCCACAAGAACAATTGTGTAAGTTGAAAGATTGTGCAAGTGGAGGTGGCAATTTCAACACAGTTAGTTACGAATTGGTAGATGCATGTTATGTTTTCTCTAACGGATCCAATAGTCGAGAATTTAAGTTAGAAGAAAATTGATCAAACGGGGTCAAATAAGTCTAAAGTAGTTGAAAGTAAAACTTTAATACATAGAACCTCCTAAATTATTTTACGCAATTACAAAAGTTATAGTCGAAACAATAATATTTTTAGTATTATATTTGACACAGTAATGATTTAAATAAAATTGAATCTTTTTTTTAATAAAAGGTATTTCAAGCCAACCCAACCTGACCCATCGTGTCTTGGCCCAAGCCAAATTTACCCGTTTTGACTCATTACCAAACCTGATCGACTTACCCATTTTGCCATCTCTACAAACAACCATATTGATAATAAAAGTACCTGCATCCATGTATCTTCTATATGTCGTTCAGGGGAAGTTTCAGGTGAAGAAATTGCAGGTGGGAGTGGATGAATGAGTTTCGGGACCACTACAAGATCTCTACCCAGTACCAATATCGCGCCAGCATTATTTGCGGTCCCTACAGGAGAAACAACACCATCAATATAGCAAAATTCCTAGCACAGACATGGTCATTCTTTTCACAACCCGAATCAAGAACGAATAATTTACCACAATAATTGGTAGCCGAAAAAAGGGTAATCAAATGTCCCTGGGCAAAACGCTCAAAGCCATCCATTACACATTCATGTGCGCGTACAATCAGTTGCAAATCATTATTGTTGCAGAACTCCATGACACGATCAGGCTGCAAAAAGTGTCCATGTGTCAGCAACTCATTAATGCTGATTAAGTGGTCCAATAAATGACGGAGATAATAAACTTTCCCAGATACTAAAGTATATGGACAAACAAAAATACATCATGCTATGAAAAGAAAACTTAAGAAGTAGAAGAGAGGTGGCGGTTTCGACTGGGTTGTATTTAATCTAAAGTTCAATCAAAATACTAACTAACAAACGGACATAATATGGGTTGTATGAGTTAAACATGTCGAAGTTTCCCGAAGTGTATACTTAATGCATGCAATAGGATTATTCAAAGAAAAAATTATTGAAATGATTTAGTTTTTGTACGCAAATTTATCACAATATACTTTGATTATTCTTATAGAACTTCCAAAAAACACACAAAAGGAGATTGTGGGACAACCCAGCCTGCCTGATCCACCCATCTTGCAGCTTTAGGTGATATACAGAGGGGGAAAAAATGGCTTTAATTTTGTGATCCACAAAGCTGTAACATATAGCCAGTGTACCACTAAATTAGAACTATCTAAAGGAACCATACCCCAAACGTAACCAGCCCAGGACCTCTGGCATTTGGTCTTAGTCCTTCCACACTATCATTCTCAGTTGGGTCAGACCTGTTCAGAGAGATGATGATTAGAATTTGACACTAACAGAATGAAATTTCAACTGGATGTTAAACGGCTGATGGATTAGAAAAGAACCAACCAAAGCAAATCCATGAGAACTATTGAACCAGCTTCCATTGTAATTGGTCTTTGAAGATTTTCAATCTGCTCAATATGGTTGATAGACCTTCCAATACCACCATGCATACAGATGATTTTTTTTTCAATCAGAGCTGCCAGTGGCAACCAATTGAATAATCTGTTTATCCGGTGCCATACCCAAATTCCATCTCTCTCACCCTGTTAGGATATCATCATATCATAATCATAATAATAATATTACATTATTGAGAATGGATAATATAGAAACAACATAACACCATTTAAACAGTGATATCATTACCATGCGCTCGATGCACTCAATTCGGAAACCAAAAAGTGCATTTATATCAGCAGCTTCATGATTCCCCCGAATCAAATGTACATTCTGTGGATACTCAACCTACAGTATCATGGTTTTCTGCCTTTTAGAAAACTAATAATGATGAAATGATAGCACCCTTCAACACAACAGAAAAGACATGAGCAATACCTTTAGAGCTAACAGAAGACAAATAGTTTCTAAACTGTGTTGACCCCGATCAACATAATCTCCTAAGAAGAGATAATCAATATATCTGGTAAATGTTGCGTAAAATCAGCACGATATTGTAAGTATATAGCCTATGGTTAGAAAATGAATAATACACAATAAAAAAAATAATAATGGAACACTTACGCAATGTCTCCTGCAGTTGATGGCGATCCATATTCATCAAATATACGCATGAGGTCTCCAAATTGCCCGTGCAAATCACCAAATATCTTTATTGGAGCCCTTAGTTGTAAAACACTAGGCTCACTTGAAAATATTCTTTCGGAGCAATCACAAAGATCTGCGATCTCATTGCAATCCAAAAAGAATTGTCTGCGAACAGGAGGCTTCCAGCCGCGAGGCTTCAATAGGTGAGCTATTACCTAAAATACAACCATAGCAGAAAAAGCTTTAAAAGGGTAATAAACATTTAAAGTAATTTTTTTTATAAAGGACAGAACACGTTTCATACATCAAACTCGAATAAAAAGAAACAGAAAAGTACAAAGGGATTTTACTTTTCACGTATTGTCTATTTACCTTTTTGGGAACACTGTTAACCGACATTTGTCGATCCAAAAGCTTCCTTGCAGCAGTTGCATTTTCTGGAGTTCCATAGCTGACCCTTCTTCCCTCATTTTCAAACTGATCTATGGAAAGCTGTCGAACCATACCACCTAAGGCTCCACCAGTCTCTGCAGCTATTACCACCTGCAAAGCCATGATAAAAAGCTCACAGTCACAATTTGGGTGCAAAAAAGATGAAAATGCCAAACACATTAAGCCAAGAACAATTCAGCTACTTACAGCTCGGTGATGCAATCGTACTCCAGTTGGAGTAGAGTTGATTGCAACATCAGGATCGGGTTTTATCAAGAAGGGTATCTGTTTTCCACTAGGTGTAGCCTCTGCTCCACGGTCCCTATCAGGCAGTTCAACTTCTCCATTAGACTGGCGTGCTTTTGCAGCAGCTAGTGTAGCAGTAATAGCCTCAGCTTCTGCTGCGGATGCCTCCACCAAGTATTCAACTCCTTTGCTCAATCGCCTGCATAACCATGATTATGTTCCACAGCAAACGTATATATGATTATACAAATTAGATGTAGCAATTTCAAATTTTCAACCCATTTACACAAATTCGATAATTTTGGGTCGTGTTTCACCTCAAATAAGTGAAATGGGTCAATTCACAGGATTTAACCAATAAATGAACAGGTGACATAGGTTAGACATGTTGAAAGTCATCCAAATGCATAGTTGCATTGAAACCTCCTAACTCACTTTATTAAAAAAGGATTGATGGTTTATGTATTAAAATAGCTTTTGTAATCACATAGCATCCAATATTCCAAAACTCAAACAAAGGATAGAAAATGTGCTTGTGGTTCGGCCTGTCCTGTCTCTGACCGACCATTTCGCCACCTCTTACACAAATCAACCAAAAGTCAGAATGACAATCTACCGTGATCCTTGAAGCATAGCATTTTCAGTGCTGATATCTGTGTACATGTCACCGTTTACTGGTGGAGCAACGGGATTCCCGAGTACAACGGCACCATCAGAAGCTGCTTCACTTGTCTGCCTTGTTCTGTCATCAACAAAACCATATCTTCCTTGTAACCTCCCTGCCTGTGCATTTGATGCAGCAGCAGCTGCTGCTGCATGTGATGCTGCAGAGGTCATTTCAGCAGCAGCAAGGTCTTCAGCAACCAAGAGATCGTCTAGCAACACCCCTACAACAAGAAACTGCCCCCCTATTAGTAATTTTTGGTTGGCTAACTGACCAGAACAGACAATCTTAAGTTCCATCGTAAACAAGCTTGGCTTTCACTATTATTACGTAATTATGATTGGCAAAGAAAAGAAAAATCCAAGTCCAAAGATCTTAGCAATACCAGGAAGCAATCATAATCGTTATGACATCAAACTAAAACCAAGGGTGATAACTAGAAGTTCTAAAATTATAGGTAAGGACAATAAAATAAGTAAAAGAATGCCAGTAACATGTTGCCTAATACACTGAAGATCAGGTCGAGCCTAATAATATCGGTTAAGAGAGCAGCCCTTATCTAGGGAAAAAACAAAATTCATTAACACTAGATCTCACCTAATCTAACAAAGACATTTAACAATATTCAGAGCCGAATATCAGTTTCAACTATCTCCAAGTAAAAAACACATATCTCACTATCTTGAAATTTAACTACAGACCATATCAAGGACCACAAATGCTTAACCTGCTCAGCAGTTCAAGGATACACAATCTACACAGTTCCACACATCTCCAAACAAGCATGTGTGTGTGGATGTATGTATGTACGTATGTGTGTAGTAATCTTACTAAAAAGAACACAAATAATAATAAAAAAAATCCTAATAGAGAAGTAAGAAATTAGTATGCTGAAACACACCGGACAGCTAGCAATGTCAACTGAAGTCAACGATTAACAATATATGAAATCCAAATGCAAAAGTGTGATCTCAACAGTTTACCAGCAGAACTACATTGAAATATATTGCAGGCCCTGTAAGTGGAACAAAATATACAGTCACACACTCACACATCCAAGTAAGTTCATTAGATTTTACAAAAAGGAACAGAAATGGCAGAGATGAACCCTTTATAAGTTGAAAGAAATTTACTATTCTGTTTTCACATATCAACTCGCCTACCATAGTCTCCAGGAAACTAAAGAGCCTACACTAGGCCCTGCCAACATTTGACACTTGAATACAATGTTTGTCCAAAATCCAAATTAACTGAGGTTAGAACCCTAAGATATTTATCCTTTTCCACTTTTAAGTCCTTGAACCACTATTATCGAGTCTCTTATGCAAAAATCACATTTCACCATGCTTACAAGTAAAAATGAAATTCTCGGAAAATATGAAAACAAGTTGCTAGTTTAAATTATAATATAGAATTTGTACATAATGACCGTCCTATACTGTCCTCACTTGGTGTAGTCCAAGAGAAATGTTTTGTAATTTTCTAGCTCATCAAATGTTAGGGCCTGATTGGTATGCTGGAACGGAATCACAGCAGAATTGGAATGGCAAAGCAATAGAATGGACAACAACGTAAGGGAGTTAGTCTATGTCCTACAAATTGAAGGGAAGAACAAGCCACAATATGCATCATCCTAACACTACAATCTTTCAGACAAAGACTCGTACGCCTTAAATTAAAAGCTGTTACACATTCCGGACTCAAACTCAAAAGCAGCCATAAAAGGCTAAAGTTTTGGGGCTTGCAAGTATGACCCAGCAGCCTTAGAAAGCTTAAGCTTAACATGTAGGATCTAGTCTTACCTCCACGTAAACCACCATAAATAAATATTAGATCCCCAAATGCAGCAGCAGCGTGTCTACATCGTCTGGTCAGTTCAACTGCAGCATCCCCACCAGCAGCATCAGCACTATATCTTCCTGTACGTGGAGTCGTGACAACCGATTTTGTATCGCACCAGACACCTGCTGCAGTGTCCAGAACTATATACAAAAGCAATAAACAAAGTGAGGACATACATCAGCTGATTTAGATTGCCAATATATAACATCAAAGTCTGTATGGTTTAATTCAAAGACAATGTGTGGATGTCTTGTACATCTCCAACAGTAACGTGAGAAATTTTTTGTAATTATTGAACTGCGGCAATTTTTACCTGATTCAATGAAATGTTGTTTGTTTGAGGAACTTAATATTGGAGCATAGGCACAGGTTAGCAGTTACTTTATTTCAAGAATAGAGGGTAGAAGTACCATGACTACTATACCTGCTACACTCGATGAGTCCTCCACCATGCGTCCACCACCCAGAGCTCCTCCGGAAACATGGAGCCGAGCGTTGACAAAAACCTATAACCAAGAGATAAAATGAACACTATTGAACATTCGGAGCATTCGCACATGTGTTGAGTGAGAGTGTGTGTGTGTGAGAGAGAGAGAGAGAGAGAAGGGAGAGAGAGTCCATGATAGCTAAATATTAATAAAGACCAACCGCTGCATGTTGATAACGAGAAGATGGTGAGACACCAGGAGCAATTGCCCATTCCCAGCGACCATCTCTATGTTTTGCAAGTCCATAGGCACTTGCAAGAGGCTGCAGATACAAAAGCAAGTCAGTTAGATACGATGGTGCAAGACAAGATTTGGATATGCTTTGCACGTCATTAGTCATTGTGGTACAAGACATATTGAGAGCGAGCCACATTGATGCCATGTGTAGGACGAAAATGAGCTTTAAGAATCAGATAGTGCAATTAAGATATTTCTCTCACCACACTATTCGCATCCCGTCCCCCACAAAGCAAAAGAAGACCATCAGACCGTGCACTTGCCGTAGCATACCTATCAAAGTAAAGGAATCAAATGAGGGATCTGCAAAAAAATATTCACATACAGGAAGCGAAAACACAGAGTAGCACCAATCCATATGGGGTGGAGGCTAACTTTGGCCGAGTGGATCTGAATTCTAAATTGACTAAGAGATCAACAAACATTAAGAACTTAAATGCAGGAAAGAAAAAACTATATGAGATCTAATGTTTATAGCTAATGCACCAACTGGATAGAACACCACTCAGTAGATACGAACCATCAAGCATCACCCGGCAGGTCTAAGCACATATACCTAAAAACGCAAAGCTAAGCCACTGCTGCAATTCTCTGTTGTGCGTTTCATATATCTACGCAAACTACGGTAACTATATTGGTTAACAACTGTGAAATTGAAGTCATTAATGAAGATAAGACGAGAGTTCCTAGAAAGAAGGCACAACAGATACATAACAAGCTGGTCTGAATCACATATGACATATCAACTCAAACTTTCACTGATATAATGAGCTCAACACCTAGACAGCCCACTGTCCAGAAGCGACGCACTTCTTCAGTTCTTCTAATGAGACCATAGGAGCCCAAAAGTAACATACAGGAGTATGTGTGATACTTAATGGCATTCCAATTACGACAAAAGATCTCCTAAAAGACAAGCATCTGCATTAGTTACTCAACCAACAAACCACGGTTGAAGGGTTTACTTGTAGGTCTAAGAACAAAAATATTCTAATCCTGATTCCTGAGCAGCCACAGAGATAACACGATTATGTCACATAAATGCCTATAATATATCAAGGCCAGCTGAGTAAACAAGAAGTAGCACAAGTAGTATTAGCAGCTAACATGAAGACGAAACTGTAGTTTTGATTGAGTGGATAATACTATCATTACAAGCATCCATTTCAGATAAATTAAAACTTTGACCGTTTAAGAAAGGCCAAAAAAATGGAGGAAAAAGTGTAAACACCAAAGGGAAACTGAGTAGCCATACATGCAAGGTGGCGGACCTTCTCCCTCTGGTTCCAATTTCCGCCATTCATACGGCTTAGCAGCTGTATCCAAGGCCCATACATCAGCAAGGGGCCGCTTTCCTGATCATACAAGATAGTTCCCTTGATCTAAAGAAAAGGATCTAAACAAACACGAATGGAAACGAGTAAGGGAAGAAGAAACTGACCATCATTTCCACCAATTGCCATTAGATACCGCTGCCCCACTAAAGCCATGACATGCCCATATCTTGGGCCCGGGCCTGGGCCTTGAACCACAACTCTACAAGAAACAAGCAATTATTTTACCGAGTTAGCACAAACATAATTTCCAGGATAGCAAATAAGAACATTCTTAAAAGATCAAACCTATGCCATCGGGGCCGCTGTTGTGTAAGGTCAAGAACATGAAGATCCTCAGCAGATAAACCAGCTGGACCAATGCCACCCTATATTGATTAAACAATAAAGGGTTTTCAGTTAAAATAGGAGCACATTAACAGAGGCACTAACAAGGAACAACAAAAAGATAAGCTTCTCAAAAATTGAACTACCAAACCTGAATAACCACCATTGTACCCACAGCAGTTGCCACATGAGCTGCCCTTGGCGTAGGTGGTTCTCCAAAGGGGGTAATCCTGCAAAAAGAATATTGGAAATCTCCTTGAGATGTTTAAAAAATGTATTCCACTAAAAAACAATGATCACATACAAGGGAAATGATTTGCAATTTAGCATAAGAAACCATCTCACCTAGACCATTTATTTGTTAATACATCATAACAGTGCACATCAGCAGTAGCACCAGATAAACCTGTGACACAACAAACAACTTAACACGAGTTTACAAAGAAGCAAGAATTCATATGCATACAAGGAATGCCACGCTCATGACGAAATGTCCAAGCTTATTTTACAATTTTCCTTTCACATGAATGGTATTGGTTAGTGGAAAGACAATAAACCACTAAGATTAAGAAATAAATGCTAAGAACCATGTTTATATTAGATTGAAGCACCACAAATGTCATCATACTCACACTCAAAAGAAGATAGCCGTATCTATATAAGTATATTGTGAGGATATGGGAGCTAACTTTTATAGAAACAAACATTCATTGGATACTAAACCCAGCAAATATCATAGCAGCCTAATGCAATAGATCTACATTTAGGTATCCTCTAAATGTTGTAAACTTCAACCAATTTTCACCTATTTCATAACAACCTCTATTCAGGAAGTTAAACGCAACCCAAAAAATAAATAAACTTTAATTTAACTTCTATTTTAGAACTTCAAATTTCAAACATCCACTAGCCAAATGCACAAGAAAGAAAGCTAGTAATCAACAAAATAGAGCAAAATGCATACGAATTCCGGCACCGCCTGCAGACGTAGGAGTTCCAGCATTAGCAGAATTCCCTTCTAGAGCTGTTGCACCACCAAACAATATAAGCCTGGGCCCAATATAACTCAGCGTCCCTTCTTCGCCAACTGCGGCCACCGCAGTCAAAGTATGCCCACACCTTGGACCAGGTCCATCTTCCTTCTTCTCTAATATAGCATTGACCACCGAGTAATTCGGCGCAAGCCTGGGCCCAACAACCGAACTACTACTACTGGATTGCGATTGCACCTGAACAGATGAAGCATCATCACCGGTAGCCGGAGACGCTGCACGCTCCTCCGGCACACTGCCATTAGCATCAACAACATCATTACTTTTTACATTATCAATCTCCGGTGATGAATCCACATCCATTTCTCAGTGTTCCCCAAACTCGAAGCTTTTTGAACTATAACTTCAATCTAGTCCAGGTTAAGAACTTAACCTAGACTATAAATTCACCGATTTGCATAACAGATTAACTACCGAGCTTCAATTTCAATCAAAAACCTAATTTTGAGTAACTTCAGAAATGGAAACCCTAGTTTTGATCGTTTGCAGATTCAGCACGAGTAAGACAGCAGAAACATCAATCAAATTAGATACTGTGTTTGTATCTACAGATATCAATATTATTGAATATAATAATGGTGAGTTTAATTTTGGAAAAACGGCTGGTGTTGCGTATGAAACGGTTGTGACAGAAGTCAATGATTGACGGGTGATGATGGCCGGCGGAAATGAAATGGAAAAATGAAAAATGAAGATAGTAGACATAATTACCCTTAATTAATTAATTATTCTTTTACAAGTATAAAATTAAGTTAACGCGCTGCCATGTGCGCGTAGAATAACGTTTCTCGACAAAAATTCTTTTTTTGTTTGAAATTGCAAGGCAAAAGAAAAATAGTCATAGAACAACTATTCACGGTATCAAAAGTTCAAAACGTTCTCTGAATTCAAAAGTAGGAATCTTTATGGTAAGATTTTACCAGTTTGAGGTCAAATAACTAATTACAATCTAACGTTTGTCAAACTTGTTTTAGACAAAGTAATATTTGAAGCTTCTCCAAACAAGGGAATCAAAATAAATCGAAGATTCGAACTTCAAGAAAGAGCTACAACAGATGTCAAAAGTAATATAAAACATATTGTCACTAAAAAAGCTCACAACGCCCATGACTATCTATTAAACGTGCTTCTTGGATGAAAAATTCACACGTCCCATCCTACATTACCCTCCATGTAAATACTTTCTCTATCAATGACACATACATGAACAATTCGATTCCCCCAATGTCACAACATATAACCAAAACATATCTAACACCCGCAAAAGTCAAAGAAACTCCACTAACATCAGACCCGAAAAACATGCCCGTAAGAACCTCTTTGATTGATTGATAACAGGAGATTTCAGCCTCCACCAACTCCAACACTTTAACCAAATTAGCCGAACCACTGGACACAATAAGAAGCTATGATACACTAATTCCAACACTTCAACCAGATTAGCCGAACCACTTGACACAATAAGAAGCTATGATACACTAATTCCAAGGCTGATGAATAGAATGCACAAGAAGGGACTTTACTGGGATATGACAAGACCTCGGGTTTGAGAATATGGGAAGGTGGTCGATACAAACCGTCCAAACACACACATAAACTTTCTTAGGAACCCAACTGTTCCATGAATGAGAAACACCCGACTTGAAAGAAAGGGGCATCTTACTATCGATTAACGTAGATAAACGATTCACGGTAAATTCTCCATTTGAATCCAAATTCCATTGCAGCCTGTTTATACGGTTATCGTCAGATATTCTAAAAAGTGGTTGTTATCCGACAACTCCTAGCCTCCGGTCAACCTGCAACACAAAGGCAGACACTCGGTTAAGTGGAGCACGGAGATGATCTCCGTGAACCATGTCCGGCGTGAGAATCAATGACTGAGATACGGTGGTTTGTGGTGGTACTTGAAAATACTTGAGAGCAAATGAAGTGTTAGTAAATAGTACATACCTTGATAATGAAGATGAGGTCTCTTATTATAGTGTGAGAAACCTTATAGAATAAGGCTTTGGGCCAATCACCTTTCACCACTAAGAGATTATTCTTTTTACACCAATCACCTTTAAAGGTGATATTTCTCGGGGGACAAGATCATACGTCCTTACCATGGTCCCCACCTATAAAGATCTCATAACATAAATATATTCGTGTTCTACCTAGAAGTAAAGTTTCCGGGCGGAATATTTGAAAAACATGTATTTGGTGGCGAATTCCTTAGAGGTATCATATGCTTAGAGGCATATGATGTATGTCACAAGATATTACACGGATCTTCCTCTGACTAGAGGAAAATATAACTTCTTACCAGCTATCTAGATTATCTTTTCCTCTAGGCACCGAAATGGTTACACTATCAAGTCCCCTATTCTAGTATAATATAGTAGTAGACTGAATTCTACTAGACTCGTAGTTTTGTTTCTAACTTGAATTTTTTGTCATCATTTGTTTTGACGAAACTTTCCTCTAGGTAGAAGACTGAGGATTTTCACGTTCTTTTTTGCCATCATAGATAGTTTGACTCGTTTTTTCTTGAGACCAGTGAATTTTCCTCCGGGCAGCAGGTTTCTCTAATTCTTTATAGAAAGAATTATATTATTATATTTTTAAGTACACGTACCTTGTCACGATTTTACCATATTATGCATTCAAAAAATGTATGTTTCAGTATGTCTTACTACTGTGGATTGCTATCCCACTTGTAGTGCTTGAGGTTCTGGATATCCGGATACCTCGTACAAGGCATAAACTCCAACCGTATATATATGTATATATATAGGTCAAAGTGCCTAGAGATATTGGCCATGATATCTCCTCCTCAAGATGTATACTTTACCTTCAGTGGAAGGTTTCATCCTAACAATTTTGTCTCTCTTAAGCTCGACAAATTTTATTTGGTATTCTGACTCGACTGCAGGAGATTCTAGAATGTCGGCTGATGCTATTTCAACCCATTCTATTTTGTCGGAATACACATCTTTCTTCAGCTCATATTTTGCAGTAGAAGAGGAGAGATTGCTTTATCTTCAGTAAATATGACACTATTATCATTGGTGAATGCAAACTCTTGAAATTGAGATGATGAAGATGTGTTGATGGTAATTTCTGAATTTAATTTTTCATATTCACAACTCTCAGATGGTTGTGGGTAAGGTAGTAAGATTTCTGATTCCATCTTCTCGAAAGATCTTAGAATTTCAGCTATTGCAGAAGATTAATCAGGTGTCGTGACAGGTTGTTCTCTCTTCAAGATTGTGACTGGAGTGCCATATCCAAGCGGGACAGCCATAAGAGTTGTGCTTGTGATTGGGTTGTTGGGCTGCATGCTGGATTTTTCTGACGGGAATAGTAACTCTCCTGATGTTATTAGAGGATCTGAGATAGCCGAGCATAGACCATTGCCACCTTTGCAAAGTCTTCGTGTTGTGATGATTGTGTTTGAAATGGGGTCAATGCTGCTTACCGCGAGGATCTCTTCTAAATGTTCGATATTTTGATGAGGTGACATTTCGAGAGAGGTAGAGGATGAAGGAGGAACTAAAGATTGAGGAGTGGTTAGCCGCTGAGTGAAAGGTTTTGAAAGAATGGTTTGATCAGGGGTTTCACCAGTTGTAACAAGAATTTCTTCTTTAGAACTTTTGCTTAGAAAGAGATTTTGAAGTCTCTTTCTTTGCCGAGTTTCAGAAGATTCTTGTATTTCCTTGACATCTTTAGTGAGCGATTTGAGTTGGGTTCTTAAAGTGTCTAAGGTTTGGTCAGAAGTATTGCTTACTACTGAAGGTGTTTCATCTGTCTCTCAGTCATGTTGATGCATCGTCATCGTCTCAATCAGTATCCAGATTTCTTCTAAAGTGTGTAGTATGAAATTTCCGGATGAAGCAGTATCGAGGGTTTGTTTATGATGAGGGTTATAGAATGTGCAGACTAAATCTGTTTCTGCCAACTGATGGTTAAAACATCTTATGAGCAAATTCTTAAATCGTTCCCATGCAGAGCTTAATGATTCATTTATTCCTTGAAGGAAATTGATGATATCATTTTTAAGCTTGGTTTGCAAGAAAGGAGGAAAGTACTTAGCTAGAAACTTAGGTGCCATCTCCTTCCAAGTATGAATCGAATTGGATTCGAGTTCATAAAACCATGTCTGAGCATGTGAGGATAGAGAATAAGGAAATAAATAGAGTCGAGTGACGTCTCTAGTAGTTTCCGTTTTCTCAAGAGAATCGGAAAGTTTTATGAATTTGTTAAGACGGGAGTTTGGATTTTCAAGTAAAAAACCGTGAAATTGACATTGAGATTTTATCATTTTTATGAAGTGTGGCCTAATTTCAACGATTTCGTCAGTTGGTAGAACGATTGGTCCTCCTCGTCCCTCCAGTAGTGGTTTGATCGTTGAGGCGAGAGTGATACGATTTGTCATGGCTAGTTGGTAGAAAAAAGAGTTTTGGAAAGGAAGGTTTACTAAACTAATTATGAGAAAGGAACTTTCGGATGATATTGATCTTCCGAAAGGGTCGCTAAATAACTAAGATAATTAATTCCCTAAAATCAGTCGTTGTAATCCCCGGCAGCGGTGTCAAAAACTTGATGTGATGCCACCCGACGGTCGGTTTATCGATTCCTGTCGTGAGGGAACCGCGATCGTCAGATGGTACGTCGGGTATGAAAGTTTTATATTTATATTGCTGGGAAGCCTAAGTGTTAAATACTACTTATAATCCTAAGATTTATTAGGGTAGTAAGTGGTACGTATGACTCAGGTGTCGTTCTTTAAACTACAACGGGCATGGGATCTTAGGAGGATTAACTATCTGTTGTAATTTAGCGGGAATTTTAAACTTTTAAAGGGGTTTTGTTTTGTAATTAATTAATTGAAATAAAAAGTAAATAAAGGTAAAGGGGGTGTACGGAGACTAGGAGAATTGGGATAACGTGAGCACTTACTATGACTTTGGCAAATGCTATTGATGGGTAGTTATGATTGGAAAAAAAAACCTCTACATATGATGACCAATCCAGTGGGATCGAATATCTCGGAAACTTGAATGATACAAAGTATTGAACCTATGGACTTTTCTCAGCTTCCACGCACTTGTACTAAACCCGTCGGTCTTTCCAGCGCTATACTGAGTACTCGGACATTTTACGGTATTTCCGTTGTATCATTTTGGGGTTCCATATTATTCCCCTGGATAATTCTTATATTTCCTAATGAGCTATAACTCCTATCTTATTAAATATCTAATGTAGAGTTGTCAGCAATCAAATAGATAATATGTCACGAGGATAATAGATATAGAGTTGCAGATACATCGGAAGTTCTGTTAAAAATATTTATAAACATGAACCTAATCTATCTCTAATCCTACGCTCCGTGTCTCCTTCTGATATGTTTCAATCAGGAGAACAGCGGCCATGTCGAGTTCATTGATCATCATATATAGAGTAGTTGGAATTCCTATAACTGGCATTAGCCAGATCCTAGTGATAGTTTTCAAATCACATCATAAGTTAGATAGATAATCAACAGAGGTTCAGTTTATAAGTTCAGGAACAGTTTAAATTTATACAAATAGAGTAACAACATGATATTAGTACATAACTACCCTAGCATAGCATACATTATAGCAAACGCAGATTTGTCTAGCCTAACATATTAAATCTAACATACATTTCTAAATAAGCCTAACAACAGTATAACATGTTTAAGAAATAAATACGAGAGATTATATTAGAACCTGAATAAGTTATAGTACAGACAAATCTTCACAAATCTGAAATCTCAGAGTAACTCTGTACAAATACTACACTAACAATGCTAACCTAATCTACTCGCTAGTTACAATTCTAGAAAGAAGTTCTAGAAAGAGAAACTAAAGAGAGAATGAAAAGAGTGTGTGTGTTTTGAGGTGTGAGAGTGGAAGGATGATGATTAAGGAATGGGGGGCTCCTATTTATAGGCAAAGCCTTAAACTTCATGTACAAGCCCCAAAGCACACAATACAAGCACGAATCAGCACCAAACCAAATGGGGATTGAAAAACGGCATCACCGGAGACGGTACCCTATGGGGGCGTAGACGGTACCCTATGGGGCCGTATACAGTATCCTATGGGGCCGTATAAGGCCTTCATATACCGTAGACGGTACCCTATGGGGCCGTATACGACACTATGAGGTGTCGTTTGGTTTTTGCCCGTTGTCTAGTCATTCGTTCGTTGCTTGTTTCGGTCGTATCTTCTTCGTTACTTATCCATTTGACTTGCTTCTTTTGCCCACGATCTCGTAATTCCGTTTCGTTTCTAATGACATGAATTTCAGGTATTTTGGATGTCTATAGCTCATATGTGTTTGGAATGCGATCGGTTGGTTTTAGATGCCGTATCTTCCCTGTTTCTCATCCGTTTCTCATGATTTTTGAATCTTCATCTTCGTATTTACCTATGGAGTCATATAAGATTAGTTAGGAGGTGTATCTCATAGGTTAAATAAAAGTGGAGAATCGGGTTAGAGTCTTTTGCTTCGTTTTTGCGTATTATTTGGACGTTTTTAGTGATTTTAGCTTCAATGCCTATATTTGAACCACTTTGGTGAATTTTAATAGATAAACATTACTTTGAGATGTTTTCACCAAATATTAGCTCAAATAGTGAAGAATAATGTACGTAAACATATGACTTTTTACGTTACATCAAGTATCCCACACTTAGTCGTTGCTTGTCCTCAAAGCAACAACTCAATTTTGTATCCTCGTGAAAGCATTTTAAGTCCGGTTGGGGTGAGTTAAAATATTTCCTAAAGTGACTCTTCTAACTATTCTATGTATGATGATCAATGAACTCGACATGACCGTTGTTCTCCTGATTGAAACATATCAGAGGGAGACACAGAGCATATGATTAGAGATAGATTAGGTTTATGTTTATCTGTTAGGTGTCTTAGAAAGAACTTTCGGGACACCTATGATTTAAGCACTGGTTAATTGATATGTATGATTTGAGCTAGTTACTAGTATGCTATCTTATTGTATTTTTTTTGTTTGATTGTTGCTTTAGGAATTTGTATGCTAGAAACGAACTATCTGATTACTATCAGTAACTACATGATTAGGTTTTCAAATATTTGATATGATTACAATAAGTGTAATATGCATGCAATAGTTATTGTGATTTATATGAATAATGGTGAACAATCCAACTAATCGTTAAACGGACTATCCCAACTTATTCCGCGGGGTAACTCCTATTAATGTTATTGTTTACTGAACAGTCATGCCATGATACGGATATCTCAGATTGGAAGAACTCCCAGTGTATCTGCCACTCTATATCCGTTATCCTCGTGACATGTTATCTATCTGATTGCGGACAACTCTACGTTAGATATTTAATAGGATAAGAGTTATAGCTCACTAGGAGATATAAGAAAATGATCCAGGAGAGTATTATGGAACCCCAAAATGATACAACGTAAACACCGTAAAAGGTCCAAATACTCGATATAGCGCTGGAAAGACCAAAGGGTCTAGTACAAAGGCGTGGAAGCCGCAAAAAGGCCGTAGGTTCAATACTTTGTATCATTCAAGTTTCCGAGATACTTGATCCCAGTGGATTGGTCATCATCACTAGTAGCCTTTACCCATCTTAACTACTCGCTATTAGTATTAGCCAAAGTCATAGTAAACACTCGCGTTATCGAGAGTCATCTTAACCTCCGTACCACATTTTACCTTTATTTACCTTTTCAATTATCCTAGTTAAATCATAAAACAAAACAACATCACTTCAAAAGTTTAAAATTCCCGCTAAATTACGAAAGATAGTTAATGCTCCTAAGATCCAATGCACGTTGTAGTTTAAAGAACGACGCATGAGTCATACGTACCACTTACTACCCTAATAAATTTTAGGATTTTAAGTAGTAATTAAAACATAGGCTTCCAAGCAATACAAATATAAAACTTCACATCTGACGCTGCTTTCGATGGTCGCGGTTCTCCACGACAAGAATCGGTACCGACCGTCAGCCGCACGTCATAGAGTATCCCAGATCTCCTTAGGAGTTTTACATCCGGCTATCTCAGCAAAGATTGATTCAGACACTGCATTCCCCAGTATACTTTTTGCTTTTGCATCAAGAGCATATAATGCTTTGTCTTGATCTGTCCATTGGTTTCTTACCTTCTCTACCCATCTTTAAGGCTCTATAATCTTTCCTTCAGCATCTTTCTCTGCTTTCATAAGGGTGGATCTCATGATTGATCCTTCCCTGATGACTCTAAGCATCTCATCATGAACACCAGCAAGATGCCATTCATCCTTTAGTTTCCAATGGGCAAAATTGGTTCCATTGAATATTGGTATTCCTTTACCAGCCATCTTTACAGGTTGCATAACTTGAGCAGTCTGTTGATGCATTATTGAGATTGTAAAAATAGCTTATTTGAATGTTCTTTAAATGTAAATATTAGACAAGCTTAGTAGTTTAGAATGTCTATAAATAGATGAGGTTAGTGAGAATCATGTAACTATTCAAGAAGAGCTTTCATTTTAATAAAAATATAACACATAGTTAAAGGTGTGGGTTGGTGATTCTCTCTCAATTATCCAAACTCACTCAAACACAAACATTAACTCATTGATTCGATTCTACATTCGATATACGTTACAAGGATAGTCGATCCTACAATTGGTATCAGAGCGGGTATTATGTTATCGAATTTATGCGAATCAAAGTCAACAGAAAGTCAGTTGTTCATCACAGTCAACAGAAAGTCAACTTTTAATCGATTTCCATATTCGAAGATTTGTTAAGTTATTGTGGAATTGAAGTTACAGATTCATTGTTTGATCATCAACAAACGTTTTTCACGGATTAAATTTGAGGAAACACACGGATTACTCATCAAATCATCACAATCAGAACCGGTTGTTCGTCACTGTTCTTCAACATTCAAAATTCAAATTCGGGAGTTTGTTGTTTTTATACGAAATTGACGAATTTGAAACATTCTTTGATGATTATGAAACATTTTCATCGGTTTAATTGATCAAATCAAACACGTTTCACGATTAAATTCTTCAAAAATCAGAAACCCACGAACTTGCTGTTCTTAAATTTTTAACTTCGATTTGATCAATTCGCGATGTTTTTGATCAATTTATGATTACAGAAACATTTATAAATGATCAATACATGTTTTCATCAGATCAATTTCATTTTTAAGCAGGATTAAAAGAGTTTTTGATTTCAAGTTCGTGAACAGAGTGGTAACTGTAAGTTGCGAACTTGTTTCTGAGAAATTGATTGTGCGAACTTGTTGCAACGAACTTAATCTTGCAAATTTGTTTAACAAGTTCGCATGCACTGAATCAACTGAGTACGAACTTATTCTGATTGCGAACTTATTCTGATTGCGAACTTATTCTGATTGCGAACTTAATTCAGATTTTTATCCAAGATGCGAACTTTTAGCGACGCTATTCGTTGAAAAATTGTCAAATTACCAAATTTTGTTCTTAGGCTTAAAATTGCATAATTTTAGCTTGAGAAAAGTTTCGTTTTACCCGACCATTTTTGGACAAAATTTTGGAGGAAAAATCGACACGGGTTACGCGTACTTGAATATTTGAATTTTTTTTTAAGAACAAGATGGGGTTCCTAAATTGGCGTGATGTTGATTCCTGGATAATTGGGATTAGGTCTTTCATTAATCAGAAACATCCAGATTTGTGGATGTCACTCACTGAGCGATATGAGGGAACGAAATATAGCGGTCAGTATTATGAAAGGTATACTTCATCTGAAGAGAAGAACTAATTTATTAAAGACCAGAAAGCAAAAGAGGTGCTTACTGAGTTCTTATCAAATAAGGTCACTTCATTATGTAAAAGTTATGACACGGCATATGATTTATGGGAAGACCTATCGATCCTGTTTGGAAAACTTGATAAATTGAAATCAAAAGGGTCTGACGAAGAAATTAACGGAGAGTTGTTGCAGAAACACGATCAGGTTATTTCTAATTCAGATTCTCTCACATGTTCAAATTGTCTTGAGTTACATAAAAATCTCAAGCACTATCAAGAACACAATCTAAAGTTGATAACTGATATTGAAAATCTCAAGCTTGCAAATCGTGTTTTGAAGTCTAATGAAGAACTTTATGAAGAAAAATCTAAAGTTTTGAATGCTAATAATCAAGAGTTAAAAATCACGATTTTAAATAAGCAAGCGGGAATCAATCATTATATTGTTGAACTTAATAGTGTGAATAAAGAATTGGCTGAAGCTAAGAGTGAGGTTTTGAACTACAAGCGCAAACTTTCAAATTTCTCAGCTTCTTCTTTATTTTTGAATGAGATTATTCATGGGAGAAAATGGATACGAAATCCAAAGCTGGCATCGGGTATCATTCAGTACCTCCACCTTCGAGTTATGTACAAATGTCAGTTAAGGATGCAATTAAGGACTTTATTTCTACAACTCCCTTAGTTGTCGATCCGGTTTCTGTCACTAACTCAATTAAGCATGTTGAGATGGATCTCGAATTAAAGAGAACCAATAAGAAAATCATACTTCTTGAAGAGAAACTGAAAAATATTCAAAATGAGAATGTGATTTTGAAAAGTCAAAATGATTTGTGAAGAGCTGAAACGAATAAACTTCTTTTTCCCAATGAACCAAAAGGATTTTTGGTTTATCCACCGAGGGAAGGTTTGGGATTCGGTATATATAATTCTAAGACTGAAGGATCTTTAGAAGTTCCTACGGTTTATACTAAAGATTACTTTGCTCCTGAACTTCAAATGTCATTCTTAACAAGTTCTAATGAAGCAAAAGAACTTGAGGATTTCAAACGAACAAGAAATGATAATTTACAAATTCCATTTAACTATGAGAAACTTAACGCAAGTTATGAAACTCGAGAGTTAACACTTTCGGACGAATATTTGCGAGCTACTCAAGAGAGGAGCTTGATCAAAACTTTGTTTTAGATGAAGTGATTTCTCCAATATTATATGTTCCACAATCCATTTTAATCAAAAAGATTGATCAATTAAGATCAACATTGGAACAAAATAATAGTAAAATGGAAAATGTCACAACTGAGTTCCTGTCCAAGATTGATGATCTTCAATGGCTTAATGCTTCATTAAATCGAAAATTGACATTACAAGTTTCTGAATCAAAACTTGAATCTAATCATAAAAAGAGAAAAGTTGTTGTCAAAAAGCAAGAGAGTAAAGAGAAGAAAGTTCCAAAGAAGAATTTCACGGGAAATTCCTCTAAATGTGCTTCAAAAAGACTTTCTTAGTTTACTAATTATTCCTTACAAAAGAGTAAGAAGTATTATGATAAACTTCATTCAAATGGAACATTTTCTTCTCCGAGGTTAAATAATTGTGCTTTCACGAAAACGGTTTCTTATTCTTCAAAGCAAATGCTTGTTTGGAAACCAAAACAACGATTTTCTAAAAAATCTTCAAAGAGAAAATCATTCACCTACTCGAGAGCTTAATTGTTTTCACTTGCATCATCAAATGATTTCCACTCAATGCAAGATATGAATGATTTTGTAACTCACGTTCGAAAGAAAGAGTATTCACCATTAATTCCAAGAAAATTATTTTCGAGTGAAACACCGAGTTTCATCTCACCATGGAATTTAATGTCTGTGAATCAAATAGACATAACTTACAAGTGCTTTTCAACGATTTCAAAATCCATTGGCACCGTGCTCAAATGGGTTCCTAAAGTTGTGGGCTAATTTTAAATGACTTATGAACATATTAGTTCATAACTCGTTCTTCATGGATATGACTTATGGACACATCAATTCATAACTCGTGCTTAAACGAATGGATGTTATTGAAAAATCTAAACTTATTTGTGAAAATGATTTCAATGTCTGAAATCGAGCTCTCATTATGCGTATGCTATTTTTGAGGGGGAGCTCATACAATCTATTTTCAACAAACAACTTTCCTTTCTATGCATCTTATTGTTGTGATATCCTTGCTGGGAATGGTTCAATTAGAATAGTTTTACCTCCTAGTTTTCACATATATTTTATTCAATGGGAATGGTCTCTCTTAACGAGCTTTCTCCTGGCTTTCATTGCTTA
The DNA here is from genome assembly GCA_963930675.1 of Gnaphalium uliginosum. Taxonomy (NCBI): domain Eukaryota; kingdom Viridiplantae; phylum Streptophyta; class Magnoliopsida; order Asterales; family Asteraceae; genus Gnaphalium; species Gnaphalium uliginosum. The sequence continues at coordinate 37,817,606 of OZ005682.1, forward strand.
AAATATATGTGGGAATGGTAAAGCTAACAATTGTTCCTCCTGGCTTCCTTCATGGATTTACACTACAATACATGTATTTGTTTAAGGGAAGTTTGTGAATTCGAAATTGAAACTTCCAAGTGTTCAAATCTTTATTCAAAACACTTTGGTTGATTTTCAAATGTCTTTTGATATTTCATGACATATCCTCTTTTGGCAAAGTGCTGATATCTACAAATGAGTGAATTAGAGTTTTCAATTATTTTATGATTCACCAGAACCGGTGTTATCTACCCTAGGAGCCACCTACCAAAAGTTAGGACGTGAGGGTCCAATAGGTCTAGGTGAGCAAATGCGATAAAAAATATGAGAGGGATGATGGAATGTGAGATGTAGATCAACATTCATGAAAAAATGCCAACATTGTGTGACAAGATCACCAATGAGTTATGAGTGAGGAGTTGAAAATTTTGAGAGGTTGAGGATTGTGTATTCTAAACCGCTTAATCGCCGGGTTACCACATATGCTATGGATTTCATTCGTTGATCTCTGATATTGAAGAAGACATCATGGACCCAGTGATGCAATGCACTTAACCCTCCTAGCCACTCAAGTACTTCTTAAAAATTCATTGTTTCATTTGTCACAGAGATTTAACTCATAATTTATTAACATCTCGCTTGGAGATTGTTGATATTGAAACAGGTGGATAGTCAGCTCCAGTCCCCGACCTCTATTCTATGCACTATCGAGTCTAGATCCTAAATGTGTTAAAAACACATACTAAAATTAGGACACAAGTGTTAAAATACACTTAATATGTCTTCGTGACATTATTGATAGTTTATGTGACTTTGCCGGAACATTCATAGTGGTATCTCATATAGATATTCCACGATGATTGAATGAAAATCCTACCAATTCTATTATCAATGCCAACATTGAACGTAGGTCACTAAATTGATTCATTTAGTTGTTTCAATTTATGTGTTAACTGGTAATCTATGTGATCCATGTGTTACTAATTTTTGAAATGTGTTTTCAAAAGTTACAAACAACGTTATCTTGTGCATACGAGTCAAATGTTGTATTACCCAGTTCTAGTGTTTGGTGCTTATTGTAATACTCAAACGATTCTCGTTGGAAGATTTCTGATTTTGGAGCTTATTGCAAGATTCAACCGATCTTTTTGGGAAATTGAGTTTTGGAAGAAAATAGTTTTTGGGGGAGTATGTTGATAGAATCGTCTTCAAAATTAATTCATTTCAGTTCATGATGCTCACGATAAATCATAAGCATCATGAGGGGGAGATGTAGGTATGTTATGAGGAGATGATGTATGTTATGGGGAGATGATGTATGTCACGAGGGGAGTTTAAAGAGAGATGAAAGAAGAAAGAGATTTCAAGAAATATATGAATGTATGGCAAGGGATTTCAAGAAATATATGAATGTATGGCAAGGGATTTCAAGAAATATCTAATTGAAGTTGTGAGAAAGGATTGCAAGAGATTTCAAGATAAATCCAAAAGTTTTTCGATAAGGATTTCAAGAGATTTCAAGATACATCTAAATTTTGAAGGTTGAAAGAAGAAAGTATGAATTCTGCTCAAGCTACTCAACAAATGGAATAAATGTTTTATGAGAAGGTTGAAGGTGGTTACTGGTTTGAGGGAGAGCAAATAAGAGAGAGTTTATTCTAAAAAGTGTTGACACAAGCGAAAATGGTCAAGCTCCTAAAAGATGAATATCAATTTGAGGGGGAGCTTGAGTTTAGATAGTCAAGAAAATTCAAACGGCAACACATTCGTTGAAATGATATAAGTGATGATTAAAGATCTAGCTTAAAGGAATCATTTCATACAAGCGTTCAAGATTAGAAGTTGCCGTTGATGATCAAATAACAAAAGGGGATTAGTCTTCAAGAATGTTTTAGAGTCGCTTCAAAGATTTTCCGTTGCCGCTACTCAAATGACTCTGACATTCAAGGCATCAAAGATAAAAATCAGATTTGAAGACAACCGAAGCTATTGTTTACAATCAGGGGGAGTTTGTTGATGCATTATTGAGATTGTAAAAATTGCTTATTTAAATATTCTTTAAATGTAAATATTAGATAAGCTTAGTAGTTTAGAATGTCTATAAATAGATGAGGTTAATGAGAATCATGTAACTATTCAAGAAGAGCTTTCATTTTAATAAAAATATAACACATAGTTAAATGTGTGGGTTGGTGATTCTCTCTTAATTATTCAAACGCACTCAAACACAAACATTCAATCATTGATTCGATTCTACATTCGATATACGTTACAAGGATAGTCGATCCTACACAGTCATTGTGTGATAGTTTGGTTAAACTTAGATCGTTAAGATTTATATGTTAACAATTTAATCTTATTTGCTATGATATCAGTTGTTACGTCACATATGTGTTTAACTAACTAAATAATCAATAATCAAACAATGATTCGAACTTTTAATACTAAATTGTTGTAACAATATCGAGTATATATTGAAGTGCGAAATTAAATCAAAAATTATGAATCAGTAACTTCGTTTGTATTTGAATAGGGTCACAATATAAGCGTTAGGTTTTTCTAAACCTAAAACCCCTATTTATACAAGTATTAGAGATAGAAAACACAATCCCACTATATCTCTAATATATCGGTTTCTAAATAACTAAACTAATAACTATGGAAACAAGATAAATACATAGAAGATAAATCTTCTAATTCTTTGTAGATATCTTCGAATCTTTCAGATGCTAGCTGAAAGTATAATCTTTAACGTCTTCTAGATCTGAACCTCTAAGTCTGTAAAATGATATAGTCAGAAATACTCCGAAGTTTGTCAGAGTCTGAAACATGTGTCAGAGTCTAAAGTTTCAGACTCAACCTTGAAATTCTCCTTTCAGACTGTAATTCTATACTTAACATATTATCACTAGACTTAGATATTTTGACTCACCATATTCATAAATTAGGCTTGACTAATTATTTTTCCCAATAGATATCTATCGAAATGCTAGTGTAAACGACGTCATCCTCGTCACTCTCTGTCACTAAGGTATCAGCATCCTGAGAATCCTAGAACTCTACAGCGTTGGATGATGGCTGGGTCTCGTCGGTAATCTGAGATATCGACTGAGAAGAGTGCATCTCAATGTCCATCTCCTCTTGAGAGTCAGAATCATGGCTGCATCCAAAAGTAACTCCTATCTCGAATTGAGTTCGAGGTGCAAATGCATAAGAGGATTGAATCCTCTAGGATCGGATGTAACGTAAGAAGTCATGTTTTTACGTGCATTATTCCTCACTTTTTGACCTAATACTTGGTGAAAACATATGAAATCAACGTTTATTTACTAAAATTCATCAAAGAGGTTCAAATGTAGACGTTATAATAAAAATCACTAAAAATGTTCAAATAACACGTAAAACGAGGCAAATAAATCTGAACCGATTCTTCCGCTTTTTTTACCTTATGTGATGCACATCCTACCTACTCTTATATGATTGCGTAGGTAAATACGAGTTTGGAGAATCAAGAATCATGCGAAACAGATAAGGAGCAGAGAAGATACGACATCTGAAGACCAACCGATCACATTCCGAATACAATGAGCTAGAGACATCAAAAATACCTCAAATTGGTATCATTATTTTTTAACAGAATTACAGGATAGTGGGCGAAAGAACCAAGTCAAACGGAGAAGTAACGAAGAAGATACGACCAAAACAAGCAACGAACGAAGCACTGGACACGAAGGGAAACACCCGACCCCACAAGGGCCGTATAGGGCCTCATATGGGGCCGTATACGGCCTCTATACAATGTATACAGCCCATATGAGGCCGTATACGGCCCCTGCAAGGACGTATACTGCCCTTGCAGGGCTATGTGGTCCGTTTTCATGCTTTGTTCACTTGTAAGTGATGCTTTGGTGCTTGTATGTGAGATATTTTGGCTTGCCTATAAATAGAGGGCCTCCCACCTTATTCAAACACACCTCATTCCACACATCTCTGTAGAGAATTAGAGAGATGTAAGTAGAGGTTAGAGTTCTATATGAAGGTTTAGCTTGGTAATCACGTTGTAACGAGCTTTCAAGTTCAGACTATTTGTAATCCTCAGTATTACGTTGCTTGATTACCGATGATATCTATTTCTTTACTTATTGTTATTATGTTTATTGTGCATGATATTTCAGTACGTGTTATGATTATGGCCATGATTATACGTAGCTTAGTAATGTGATTATTGAAATGTAGATATTAGGAGTATGGATGATGTTAAATTAATATTTCATTCATATTGAAAATTGCCATGCTATGTATCCGGTTAAGCTTATCAAGAATATAGATTTAATTACCTATGACTATTGCCTTAGTATAAGATCTGATCAACCCTAGCTACCAATATATAGTTATCTCTATTACAGTATGAAACTATGAGATCTCCGTAAATCAGCCATATACTTAGTATAGTGTTGAAAATACCTGCGGGTAGAGTATATACACGTGGAAGCTAAGGAAATGTCGTAGGTCCATCTCATCGTGGAATACCTAGAAGTTACCCTTCTAGAACATGGCCTAGAGACCATGAAGCTGTGAAAATGCTTATCGCTTTGTACACCGCGAGTATATCTAGGTATGACGGATTGATGGCAAAGGAGAGTCTAATTCATGACGGAAGTATATGTGGTTACAGTAATTGAATATGGAGTTCTGAAAAGAAGGCAAATACTCAGTTGTAGTCTAGGATGCTTAAACAGCTTAACTCTACTTAACCGATAGCTTAACATACATAGAATGCAATTAGTATTTTCCCGGATAAAATCAAATAGACTTAGGTGTAAAGAAATGTCATATATTAAATTACGGTCTGTTGCCTCATTCCTGCACCAAGGATACTTCTATCCAAAAGGGTCACTTGGTCTTTTACAGACAATGAGGGGGGTTTAAAACAGTCTGGTCTGTCATGATAGCCTAGGATTCAGTGACATAATTTGTTAGGTTCTAGACTAAAATGTAGGGTCCTAGTGTTTACACCGAACGCCTATCTAATACTTATGGCAAATCTCCAATTAACTTTATAATGAATATCATCCCGAAATCTTAATTAATGAAGTTTCAGCAATCACTCTCCACCTATCTTCTTACTTTTTATCTTTACTTTCAGTTATTTATTTTATGCTTTTAGATATTTTATAAAACAACAAAAACCAAATCTACCTACTTTTAAAAATTTCCTCCTATAAGCGACATTGTCTTAGGTAATCAAATTTGATTCGATTTGTTCCGATTTAAGAACGACACTCGAGTTATATTACTGCTTACTAACAAAGTAGGTAATACTTATAGGTTGAGCCCCAACTTATAGAAATATTAAAACTCTCACTGAAAACGCCTCTAGTAGTCGGTCCAACGACTGGTGAAATCCCTAAATAAAACCGACCGTTGGAGGCGACGTCAGGAACATAAGTCTGGATGTGGATCCAATAGTATGGATTCTTTATAAGCCGCTCTCTTTCTCAGAAGTTTGTCTCTTAGCTTTGGATGGTGCTTAGATAAAGGAATAGTTTTCTCGATGTCTAAGAATTTTCCATCGAGTTTAAATGATTTGGCGTTGTACTTTTGACGTAATTGATCGGTTGGTGAAAGGAATTTGCAGTTACTATTTCGGAGTGGGAATGGACTTAGCATCAACTTTCAGAGGGACGGGAGAAGGCTCCTTTATCGGAGAAGAAACGTCAAAATGGTCTGGTGCCATCTCAAAGTTCATAGTGCTCATAGTCTTTACTTCCTCTATGTGAGGGTTGTGGACAGTGTTGCTAGGAAGGGTTCCTTGTGGCCTAGTGTCAAGACGCTGAGTTAATTGTCCAATCTGGTTCTCAAGACTTTTGAGAACCAAGAGTTGGTTTCTGATGAATAGGTCAGTCTGGTCTTGCCTAGCGGTGGTCTTTTAGTTGAAATGGTCCTTTCCTTGGATTTTGGTAAGATTGTCATCCAAACTAGTGCTGGGAATGATGGTCTTCGTGGGATTACTTGGTGGAATAGTATCTGGTGCGATTAGTGATAGAGGTTTGTTGTAAGTGAGTTGGGGTTGTTGTGGGTAAGTTGGGTATCTTGGTGGATACTTGGGTTGAAAGGTTGGTTGGTTGTTCTGCGGGGGTGGGGGGGTGGGGGGGTGGGGGGGGTGGGGTAGGTATTAAGTGCCTCGGTTCCTAGGTGGAGAAGTTCAAGAGAAGTCAGGTGGGTTCTGAGGTCAAGCTAGGAATTGGGCGTAATAGATAGTGCCGTCGGCTGGATCTTCGTACTCAATCTGGTATTCCTCCGTAGGAAGACTTGTACAATTCTAGCATGCCTGGACTTGGTGGATCTGCTGCAGTTGCTTCTTCAGCTCCCCATCTGCTTCGTCAGTGTCTCGATCTGCTAACTCAAGGATTTGATTGCCTCGGTTTAAGTTGGGTTATAAGTGGAGAGAGGTAAGGATGAGGAGTGCTCATCGGTCTTCCAGTCGTGGTGGTGCGTAGTCGTGTTCTTGATCAAACTCCAAGCCTCTTCTGTGGTTTATTCCATGCAGTTACCTTTGAGCAGCGACGTCAAGAGTAATGCAGTAGTTTGCAGCGAGAACGTTATAGAATGTGACACTCCTCCAATTACGGTAAAATTTACCACTAGACACATGTATTAGCTTACGCTAATTCCCTACATAATGAAAAACTAAACTATTTTTATGAGATAAGTCTATCAAAGCCCACTAATTTAATACGCGAAGTATTACGAATTTTGTATGTACGATTACGCTAAAACAATCGGGTGTAGCCCGACAATTACATGATCGTTGGTGATACGAATTTCATAAATAATGTAAAACTATTTTAATAATAGTTATTTACTTGAAAACATTATGCTATAAAGATAAAGCATAACGATTAAACGAAAACGTTATACGTTTTATATAAAACGTACCAAACCCAAAATAGCGCGCGAATCGAAACTGACAACCAAACGAGAACCCAACGAAACATCTTAAGAACATAAAATAAAGTATTTAAAAATAATACTACAATAAAAAAAAAATAACGTGAGTTTATCGTGAACGAAAAACAAATAATAAACGTTTAACGTTTAAACGAACGACAAAACGTACGTGTAAACGAGCACCGCGCATAACGTAAACTTGGGGAACAAAATTTAAACAACCCACACCTTGTGGAGCCCACAAGAGAGCAGCCATACCTCATGGCCATGCCCTCTCCCTCTCCTCTCCCTCTCTTTAAGCCATACTCCCTCACCCTCTTTCTCACTCACACACACAAACACCTCGACACTCAATCCCTACTCCCCTTTTTCTTTTCTCTCTTCTATCCTTTCTCACGGCAACAACAACAATACCACACATCATCATCATCCTTCATCATACCAAGGCATCATCATAATCATCTTCTATCATCTTGCAAAGGAGAACAAGCTTCAAGCATCACCATCACCTTCTTTCATTCTCCATCTTTAAGCTTTATAAGAACACTTCATCTATCACTCATCTTGCATGATCTATACTTAAAAAAACATATTGTATGTTCACCTTTTGAAAGATCTTAAGCAAAAACATAACAAAAACTTAACGAAACAAAAACTCGGCGAGTGTATCTTTCTGGACAGATTTATGATCTTCAGTAGAAAAATCATATAAAATCGTAGGAGTAAGATAAATACATGAAACCTATGTCAAAATCTTTGTATGTTTGTTAACTACAACTTTCATGTTGAACACATCTCCTGAAAATACACAGAAATTGAGATATGGGTCGATTTGCACACTGAGGTCATGAACAACACGTATTTGGACACTTTTTGATTCACGAATTTATTCGACAAGTTATAGACCTCTAAAAATCATGTCAAAATTACTGGAAGTAGATGAAATATGTAGGAATTTTGTGTAAAAATTTCGAAATTGTTCGAAAGAAGTCGAAAAATTTCGAAACCCCTGAGAACGAGCTCGAAAGAAGTCGAAAAATCTGGAAAATGGGTTTCGGGGACTGTTTTGGGTGTACTTTAATTAACGATACTTTTTGACCAACTATAAAGCGCGACGATAATTTTCCCGAGCTCTATAAACATATTTAAGACCTCCCTAAAATTTTCGGGTCAAACGAACACATTTGACTAAGTCAACCGAAAACGAGCCTCGGTACGAAAAACGTGAAACGAAATGTAAAACTTTAGATTTTGGCTCGAAACGAATAATTTAAATATTTTACGATGAGACTCGAACAAAAATAATGGCAATATGTGAGAAACCAAAAACGACAAACTTTTCATATATATATATACCTACACATACGCGCGACTACAAAAATTGAATATTTAGTTATATTCACGAGTAGAGATTTTCATGACAAACGAAACTTATATATTTATACGTTAACAACGTATCGAAATCATACATATACATACATACATACATACATATATATATATATATATATATATATATATATATATATATATATGTATGTACGACACTTGTGATTATATATCTTTATATACAAATAGAACTCACGTTTTACAAACGTACAATGTATAATATACGACAAGTATATTTGTATGCATATATATATATGTATATATGTATATATGTATATACATATATACATATATATGTATATATACATATATGTATATACATATATGTATATACATATATGTATATATACATATATGTATATACATATATGTATATACATATATGTATATACATATATGTACATATATGTATATACATATGTACATATATGTACATATATGTATATACATATATGTATATATACATATATGTATATATACATATATGTATTACATACATATATGTATTACATACATACATATATATATATACATATATGTATATATACATATATGTATATACATATATGTATATACATATATGTATGTATGTAAGTATTACATACATATATGTATTACATATGTATATACATATATTATGTATATACATATATGTATATACATACATATATGTATATACATACATATATGTATATACATATATGTATATATACATATATATATGTATATATACATATATGTATATACATATATGTATATACATATATGTATATATACATATATGTATGTATATACATATATGTAATGTATATACATATATGTATATATACATATACATATATATGTATACATATAATCATATATATGTATATGTGTACATACATATGTACACATATATGTATATGTGTACATATATGTATATATACATATAATCATATATATGTATATGTGTACATACATATGTACACATATATGTATATGTGTACATATATGTATATATACATATATATATATATATATACATATATGTATATACATATGTACATATATATGTATATATACATATATATACATATATACATATGTATATACATATATGTATATACATACATATATGTATATACATATGTATATACATATATGTATATATACATATATGTATGTATATACATATACATATATGTATATACATACATATGTATCTATACATATATGTATTACATACATATATGTATATACATACATATATGTATATACATATGTATATATACATATATATACATATATACATATGTATATACATATATGTATATACATACATATATGTATATACATATGTATATACATATATGTATATATACATATGTATGTATATATACATATATACATATATATACATATATGTATATATACATATATATATGTATATATGTATATATACATACATATGTATATATACATATATGTATATACATATGTATATACATATATGTATGTATAAACATATATGTATGTAATACATATATGTATATACATATATGTATATACATATGTATATATACATATATATACATATATACATATGTATATACATATATGTATATACATACATATATGTATATACATATGTATATACATATATGTATATATATGTATATATGTATATATACATACATATGTATATATACATATATGTATATACATATGTATATACATATATGTATGTATATACATATATGTATGTAATACATATATACATATATGTATATACATATGTATATATACATATATATACATATATACATATGTATATACATATATGTATATACATACATATATGTATATACATATGTACATATAATACATATATACATATATGTATATACATATATGTATATATATGTAATACATATATGTATATATACATATATGTATATATATGTATATATGTATATATACATACATATGTATATATACATATATGTATATACATATGTATATACATATATGTATGTATATACATATATGTATGTAATACATATATGTATATACATATATGTATATACATATGTATATATACATATATATACATATATACATATGTATATACATATATGTATATACATACATATATGTATATACATATGTATATACATATATGTATATATATGTATATATGTATATATACATACATATGTATATATACATATATGTATATACATATGTATATACATATATGTATGTATATACATATATGTATGTAATACATATATGTATATACATATATGTATATACATATGTATGTATATATACATATATACATATATATACATATATGTATATATATATACATATGTATATACATATGTATATATATACATATATGTATATACATATGTATATATGTATATATATGTATATATACATACATATGTATATACATATATGTATATACATATATGTATTACATACATATATGTATATACATACATATATGTATATACATATGTATATACATATATGTATATATACATATGTATGTATATATACATATATACATATATATACATATATGTATATATACATATATGTATTACATACATATATGTATATATATGTATATATGTATATACATATATGTATATACATATATGTATATATGTATATATGTATATATACATATATACATATATGTACACATGTATATACTATATGTATATACATACATATATGTATATATACATATATGTATTACATACATATATGTATATATATGTATATATGTATATACATATGTATATACATATATGTATATATGTATATATGTATATATACATATATACATATATATACATATATGTATATACATATATGTATACATATATGTATATACAGGTATATACATATATACATATATATACATATATGTATATACATATGTATATATACATATATACATATATACATATATATACATATATATACATATATGTATAATCATATATACATATACATATATGTATATACATATATGTATATACATATATGTATATATACATATATACATATATACATATATATACATATATGTATATACATATGTATATACATATATGTATATATACATATATATGTATATACATATGTACATATATATGTATATATACATATATGTATATACATACATATATGTATATATATGTATATGTGTACATATGTATATACATATATGTGTACATATATATGTATATATATACATGTATACATATATGTACACATATACATATGTATACATATAATCATATATATGTATATGTGTACATATATATGTATATATATACATGTATACATATATGTACACATATACATATGTATACATATATGTATGTATATACATATATATATATACATATATGTATATACATACATATATATATATACATATGTATATACATATATGTATATACATATATGTATATATACATATACATATATTTGTATACATATAATCATATATATGTATATGTGTACATACATATGTACACATATATGTATATGTGTACATATATGTATATACATATGTACACATATATATGTATATACATATATGTATATATACATATATGTATGTACATATATGTATGTACATATATGTATGTATGTACATATATGTACATACATATATGTATATACATATATGTATACATATATGTACATACATATATGTATATACATACATATATGTACATATATGTACCTACATATATGTATATACATACATGTATACATATATGTACATACATATATGTATGTACATACATATATGTATGTATATGTACGTACATATATGTATGTATATACATATATGTATATATGTATGTACATATATGTATGTATATACATATATGTATATATGTATGTATATACATATATGTATGTACATATATGTATGTACATATATGTATGTACATATATGTATATATGTATGTATATACATATATGTATGTACAACATATATGTATATATGTATGTATATACATATATGTATGTACATATATGTATGTACATATATGTATGTACATATATGTATATATGTATGTATATACATATATGTATGTACATATATGTACACATACATATATGTACATACATATATGTATATACATACATATATACATATATACATATACATATATATATATACATATATGTATACATATATGTATGTATATACATATATGTATGTACATATATGTATACATGTATATATATACATATATATGTACACATATATGTATATACATTATATACATATATGTATGTACATATATGTATGTACATGTATGTATGTACATGTATGTATATACATATATGTATGTACATATATGTACATACATATATGTATATACATATATGTATATACATACATATATACATATATGTATGTATATACATATATGTATGTACATATATGTACATACATATATGTACATACATATATGTATGTATATACATATATGTATATGTATATATGTATGTATATGTATATATACATATGTATATATGTACATATGTATACATATGTATATGTATATATATGTATATGTGTACATATGTATATACATATATGTGTACATATATATGTATATATATACATGTATACATATATGTACACATATACATATGTATACATATAATCATATATATGTATATGTGTACATATATATGTATATATATACATGTATACATATATGTACATATATGTACATATATATACATATATGTACATACATATATGTATATACATACATATATACATATATGTATGTAATATATGTATGTACATATTGTATATATGTATGTATATACATATATGTATGTACATATATGTATGTATATGTATATATGTATATATATGTATATATACATATGTATATATGTACATATGTATACATATGTATATGTATATATGTATATATATGTATATATACATATGTATATATAGGTATATATATACATATGTATATATATGTATATGTAGATATGTATATATATGTATATATGTATATACATATATATATATATATGTACAAAAGAAACGAAACGGTAATATACACAACTATATACATGTATATATATATACGTAACAAGCAATACGATTCGAGAAATATTAATTATTCTTCAACAAATAATCACCAACGACTTGTTCAATTTAAGAAATCAACAATTTCTTCAAGAACAATCAAACCATTAACATAATTTGACAAACAATCAAAATACTTATGTTAATACTTATGTTGACATACCTTGGGCGACGCTACTCTCATCCGCTAGCTATCACATCACTACATCTACAGTGAGTTCACAGCTTCTCTTTTACTACTTTTACTGCTTCTAAACTTGGGGTGAAAAACATAGCAAATGCTTTTGCTACGATTATATAAATGCTTTCATGCTTTATACACTGTTTATTATGAAATGATTTTCATAACTATTTTGGGAACATGACAACGAATTTTGGTACGGACCTAGGTTTACGAGAGGTATTGTAGCGCACAGAAATCCCAGTGCTTGCAACCTATAACCATTAGCTAGGTGACTCTAGCCACTAAATATACGGATAGTACTATTGAGATGACAGCCCTCCCACTATTATAACTTGTTGGTCGCGCCAACCCCACCGACGACGGTCGTAACGAGGAGCGTATATTTAAACCGTTACCAGGGCAAAAAACGAAACACAAGTTGTGGATTGGTTATAGCACTAGGGGTCGTTACTTTACTCATTAGGCCTAGCTAGCCTTTGGGAGATCACCGTCTATGTTTATCCCAACAAATTACAACTATTATTTTGGGAATATGGCTTTCCAACGATACTGATTTACATAGGAAATATTTTTCCATTATTGGATTAACCTGTGTTTCCTACGATTTATATAGGAATTTTTTCCTAAAATGTTAATAACGATTTGTTAGATTACACTAGATGTTTTCTAACACATACTTGCTGGAATGTTTTTCCAACTATTACTTTTGGATTGCGATCCAACAAAATCATGATTTGATTACTATTTGACTGGAGGTCAACGATTTAAAAACGAAATGAGTATAACAAACCAACTTTTAAACCTGTGAATTCACTCAACAATTTTGTTGATATTTACTCACTATGTTTTTCAGGGAATTAGCAGAGTAGGTAAGATCTGCATGCATCCAGGATGGACTACATACGCAACATTAGGATGCCACTTCTTTTGGGACAAACGGGATTTCAATTGTATAACTACAATTACTGTAGTATACTTCTGAAATCCACTTTTAAACTATGTATTATTGTTTTAAACAATACTATTATCGTTACAACTTTCCTAAGTTGTACCCTTTTGTAATAAATTATTCTGGCATCTTAATATACCATGTTTGGCGATAGCCATATGCTCTGATATGTATATATGTTCATTGATTACGTCAGCACCCCCACTTAACACTAATGCTTCCGCTAAACGAAATTACCGATTTTGGGGGTGTGACATAGAAGTTGTACAATAGGGCGATTTTCTCCATCTGGTGGTTCGGGCATGTCTTCAGAAGGCTCTTGAATCGTTCCCATTCCGTATAGATCGACTCATCATGAGCTTGATGGAAGTTTGTGATGTCGTTTTTGAGCTTGGTTTCCTTAGACGGAGGGAAGTACTGGTCAAGAACTTTGTCGCCATATCCGTCAAGAGGTAACTGACTCGGTCTCAAGTCCCTTAAACCATGTCAAGGCATGAAGAGCGAGAGAATAGGGGAACAAGTATAGGCGAACTATGTCTTGCTCAACCCCATTCTGCATGTAAGAGTTGGAAATCTGAATGAATTTATCGATGTGGGAGTTTGGATCATCACGGGGTAGACCGTGGAATTGGCAATTCTCTTTGATTAGTTGAACTATGTGAAATCTGAGTTCGAAAAATGCGTCATCAATCACCGGATATCTGATGGGTCCACCTCGTCCTTCGAAGGAGGGCTTGGTGTTGTCAGCTAGCGTAACTCGTGCGGCCATCGGTTGTCGAGAGCGTGAACGTTTGTCTTTCGAATAACTTGTATGAGTAACTCAGGATCGGGAAAGGAGATGAGTGGCTCAGATATATACGATCTGGTCATACATCAGAGAGAATTGTAGGGAATAAGAGAAGGGAAATTGTGCAAGGGTTTTGCTAAAAAGAAGGGTTCGTCAGGACGCCTATGGGTCTTACGATTGACTCCCAATAGCGACGCCAAAAACTTAACGCACCCGCAACGGTCGGTCACTGTTTAAGATCGAGAAGGAGCTGTCATTGGCGTGAATGAAGACTACAGGCGGTCTGTGTGAAGTTTTAAATTTATAAGTGTTGGGAACCTAAATTATACTATGGCTAAGAGTATAGCACAAGTATAACTCAGAGTCGTTGTTTAAAGTCAATCTATTGTGAAGCAGGGATGTCAAGGGAAACGCTCCGATTTAGCAGGATTTTAAATGTTTGAGTGGGGGTTTTGTTCAAGGTTCTCAACTCCTTGTAATAAAGGTTTTAATCACGTTTATTGGAGGAAAGACGATAGTTTTGAATAAGGTTTAAAATCATAGATGAAAAGTAAAAAGAGAATATCGAGTTTTCAATTATATAACTAAAGTAACATCATCCCCCATTATAATGGCTAACTACATCGCAATAAACACAAAAGCTAACTACTCACTAATCATAGTAATAAATCCTAAATCTAGCATAATAACAATAGCATTCATTATAATAGATTGAGGAAAGATAAAACCGTAAAAAGAGCGTAGCCTTGAATAAATGCTGAAAGATTACAACGAACGGAACTCCGAATATCTTTGACAACATTACAAAATTTACTCCTACAAGAATCTTCAACAAAATTATAGTATTACCCCTCTGCTAGTCTCGTTAAATATTAACGAAGAGGTAACTAATTACTAACCTTAAATCTAACTAAAACTAGAGAGAGAAAGTAGTAAGAGAGAGTGTGTATTCAATGATGAGGTGTAGTGAGGTGTGAGGTGAGAGGTATATTGGAATGGAGAGTAAGGCCACTATTTATAGGCAAAGAGATCCAAAGTTACACTTGACACCCTTGATCCAAGTTTGTACTCAAATCGGCACCTTATTACGAAAAGTCGACACTTTGACACTCGTATTCGTTACCTAAAGGGGCGTATTCGGCTAAAGGGCCATATTCAGCACCTAAAGGGCCGTATACGGAACCTAGGTACCAGTATACGACACCTAAGTAGCCGTATACGACACTTAGGAGGCCGTATACGGTATGTAGAGTGCAGTATACGGTACCTAAGAGTGAATTTACTAATTTACCTCTAACAATATTACTAATATTTGAAAAACTACTTTAAATTACCAACATATTCCATTTCTCTTAATAAAATGGCATTTTCGTTATCTTTTATATATTTTAATCCATTTCTCTGATTTTAAAATCTTTTTTATATTAATTTTCCTTTTAATTTTTCTTAGAAAAAAATTCATTTTTCATTTTATCCATTCTTCTTCCTCAATGAAAAGTCAAAATTCTTGCTGACTTCTTCTCATATCTTATTCACTGCCCACATGGAACATGCTGCCATCGACATTAAGTCCGGCTAGACATGATACCCAAACTTTTTCGGCGATCCTTAGGTCCGGCCACTGCAAACCATACAGACCTGACAAATTCAAACCTGCAAGTGACCACCTAACTATCACGATCGTCGTTGTAAGAACACTAGCCACCACACCGGATTTCTCATATTGCAGGTGACTCTGAAATTCCGGCGATGGTGGCTAGATATGTTTTTATGAGTCTAGTCGGCCATGGTGATGGACGAAATACGACACCAGAAAATGTAATACGTCTCCAGAACTTCCTCCCATCTTCGCATAGTCATTGATAGTCAATACAATCGTCGGCCGCCACTCTCTCTTGTCACTCTACCCGTTTCTGCAGTTTTCGAAGACCGATGATGAAAGCGACAATCGAATATTGATTTTGGTGGTGCGGAGTTCCGACGAAGTGCCGTTGAAGGAGTTTCAGAAAATGTAGTTCATGTAGTGGAAAAATTTTGTGGGTTTGAGGAGATTTTCCTTAGGGTTTTATATGAGACCGGTGCCATCGGGGTTCTTCGGTTTGGAATCGACGAAGGTCGGCGAACCGACGCCGTCGTTGGCACAGTTTCATCGGTGAAGCTTCTTCGGTTTGGCGACGAAAGGCGACGGGGTTTTGGTGGGGCCCACATGCATTTTATAATTTTTTTATTTAAAAATCAAGCCGTTGAGGTTTTAAAAAAAATTGAAAAATAAAATAACGGTAATATATCCGTTAATTTGAAAAAAAACATTTTTTTTTAACCTTTTTATCCAACCCCAAACACACGATAAATAAAAACACAACTAAACTTCAATTCACACACATTTTTATCTTCTATTATCTCAATCAAATGCATTATTCCACCCAATTATTCTATACAATTCAACACTTTTTTTTTATCATTCTTTCACATCCAATTCACTAAAAATGTCTAACCCCAACAACAATGATTTCTATCAAAATTTACTAAACACTCCCATTTACCCCAATTCACCTGCTAACTCATCTTCGGCAACTACCTCCAACAATTCACCAACCGGTTTCACTTCATATCAATCCCAACCCCAACCATGGTATCCTCAACAACCACAACCACAATACGGCTACCAACCACCACAATACGGGTGCCAATCACCACCACAATACGGCTTCCAAGCTTCCGCTCAACCACAATCCGGCCAACACTCACACTCACACTCACAACCCGAAAACTAAAAAATCGTAGTATCCGAAGACGAAGCCGAGCACGAGGTTAATGTCAAGGGTAAAAAAAAGAGCACAAACTAAATGGACGGACTATGAAGTCAAAACATTGGCCGAGCGATGGGTCGTCAATTCACAAAACCATGTCGACGGAAATTCGCAAGCCGATTCACAATTTTGGAACAAAATAGTCCAAGACTTAATCGGTTAGTTGATGTTAAACGCGCAAAAAATCAAATAACCGGCAAATGGAACAAAGTTAGAACCGACGTAAAAAAATTTAACGGTATCTACAAAAAGTACAACGAGCCTCGGCCAAGCAGGTATCAAGATGAGGACGTTTTTAGGGTGGCAAAAGAACACTTCAAGCAACAAGTGGAATTGAGCTTTATTTACGAGCAAGCGCTCACGTAGTCAAAGATGTTCCCAAGTTCTATGTCGATCACGGTATTACAAACAATAAACGCGCGTTCCAAGAAGATAACGTACCAATAAATCTAGCCGAGGATGAAACCGACGATAATCCGAACCCCGCAGACCTTGCGACCAATATGCAACGGCTATTCCAAAACGACCAGATCCGTCGTCCACCTGGTCGTGAAACAAGTCGAAAAAGACAACGAAGTTCGGGTTCTTCGGATGCAACATCTTCAAGAAATTCGAGTGACGTGACCTGTGAGGCCATTTTGGAATCGGCAAGAATCCAACAATAAACTCTAAAAACTAAACAAGAAGCGACGCATCAAAAAATGGAGTTTGATAAACAAAAAATGGTATTAAAACAGTGAAAATTTATCCAACGGCCTATACCGTCACACTAGGGACAACACGAAGTTGCAATGTTTGAAGAAACTAGGAAAAATGTAATAAAGAAGTATCAAGAAGATTTCAAAACGATGTTCGGAAAGGATACGGTACAAAGTGGGTTCTCCGACAACGACTAAATTCGTTATTTTTATTATCGTAATGGTTTTTTTAATTATTGTAATGCTTTTATTTTAATTAATTAATATTTTTTATTTTAAGGAAAGATTTTTTATTTAATTTGTGATTAAAAAATTAAATTAATAGTCAGTGGGTCCCAAAAATGAAACTGAAGAAAGGACTGTTGGCAGTGTTTAGTCAGTCTTTCATCAGTTTTGGTTGTGCTGATATGGCGCTGAGCTGGCAAAACTAAATAAGCAACGACTGGGAGTGGTCTGAAAGATCGAGAAAGTAGTGGGAGAGGAGATGGAAGACGAATGAGAGGAGAGAGAATGAGGTTTAGGTTGATTGGTTTGTACCTTGTGATGTAGATATTGTACTTTATTTTTATGTGTTAATAATTGATTACTCCATCCGTCTCAAACTAATTGTCCTGTTTTGACTTTTTGAAGTTTATATTTTTTAACTTTGACCTTTAATATTTTTGTTTGTGTTATGTAATACTTGATGCAAAATATATGAACGGATTGGGTTTTAAATGTATTTTCATTGGTATAATTTTTATGAAATATTATATAACACAAACAAAACAGGACAATTAGCTTGGGACGGAGGGAGTATAAAATCAGAAAAAAGCTAATTAAAATTAAAAAATAAAATAAAAAATGAATTAAAAATCGGGAAAAAATAAAAGGAAGGGTATTCAGTCATTTTAGATGGTAAGGGACGAAATTGGCAAATTCGATGATATGCACAGCTATTATTGAAGTTCGATGATGATCCTTTAAAACTAAACCCCGTAGATGTTTTCTGTAATTTACCCAAAGGAATAAAATGTGAAATCAACTTATCTATACTAATATATAATACATTTGTGATGTTTTTTTAAGAAGAAATTTACTAGTATACCTCTAACATTACTAATAATATTTGAAAAACCTACTTAAATATATACCCCTACATGTACTAAAATCTCATTAACACAATCATTATTAAACCTTAAAGTAATAAACATATAACATTTAATTCTAATTAATTAAAAGTTTTCTATATCTATCTATTTATACTAATAATATATTATACATTTGTGATATTTTCTTAAAGAGTGAATTTACTAATTTACCTATAACAGTATTATTATTATCTGAAAAAACTACTTGAAATATTAAAGTTTATAATTAATTGTATTGATTTAAGTATTTAGTTGTACATTAATTGTAGACATATTAATGAAGTGGAGGTAAAATAGTAAATTAATATTTTTTCTTCAAGACTTTATCTCAAATGTTTTATATAGTAGTATAGCTAGATAAATTTAAAAAAGTTTTAATTAATTAGAATTAAATGTCACATGTTTATTACTTTAAAGTTTAATAACGATTATATTAATTAGATTTGAATACATGTAGAGGTGTGTTAGTAAATTTAAGTAGGTTTTTCAAAAGTTATTAGTAATGTAAGGGGTATATTAGTAAATTCTCTCTAAAAAAACATCACAAATATATTATATATTAATATAGATAAATTGATTTCACATTTTATTTCTTTGGTTGTATAATTAACGAAATAATTTTTGAATGTAAATGTAAAAAAAAATGTTGCGTTAACTAAAAGCGAAATCAATTAAACGTATTTAAAATCATATATTTTTTGTGAATGACATAATTGTGACGGATTGTGTAAAAGTGAAAATGGGCAGAATAAATTGAAAACAATACAAAATACAGTTGCTAACATGTTCGTCTCGTTCTGACTTTTTCGTCCATAATTGACAAGTCCTGTAACTCCTTACGGTTAAAAAGTTATGTCGTATATTTATTAGTTTAAGTATTAATGATAGTAGTATAAATGAGAATTTATTATTTATGTAGGGATATGTTAGTAATACTATAATTAATTTCAGTTTTAAAAATATGTAACTTAAAATTTTAACTCATCCAACTAACATAACATATTAATCTATATTAAAATATTTGTTACAATTATTTTAATAGAAATATTACTACAAAAATATAATATTGTCTTACTAATTATAACCATCATATCTTTATACTAATATATAAGAAGTTGAAAACTTATATTAAATTTTTAATAAAGATATACTATATTTTTTTACTACCATTTTAAGTATTTTATTTAATATTTGAACGCTTTTAGTAACTTACATTCAAATAATGGTAAATTACTTAAAATAGAAACGAACTATTGACATATTAAAATTTTAGAAATAAACTATCGAACTTATCAAAAATAGAAAGCAACTATCATTTGCATCATATTTTTAGGAATATATGTTACCTTTGAAATTTGAAAAAATTATGATGTGTCATTTATTGTAGTACTAGAATTATAATTAAGTTGATAGTTATTTTATATTATTCACACGATAGTTTATTTTTATAATTTAAAATTAGCTAATATTTCGTTTTTATTTTGGATAATTTGTCCTTCAAGTAATTACAAAAGTTAATCTATTACTGCTATAAAATAGTCCGTGAATTATGGATTTTGGTGAGTCACCTACCATGCATTAGACATAGGCTACAACTCAAATCATCATTCTACGTTGAGATTAGTGTCTGTAAATGTAATGAACTTGTCACAAAGTTCTTACGTATGCATTCATCTTTTAAAAGTTATATTTTATACATTGAAGTTACTAATTACTTCTATTATCTTTGTCATTAATAGGAAACTAGAAATTTACGACCGGTTAATCCTCTTGTAAATTGTAAATGTAATTAAGTTGTATAAATCTTTACAATTCATTTGGTTATTGAAAATAATTAATTATTTTTTTTCTATTTTTTTGTTCCATTTTATATTTAGAAAATTAAATATGCATTTCACTTACATAACATCCTAAATCAGTAACTAATGCCGACAATTAATAAATTTTTACATTTAATAATTTTTTAATCACGTCAATTGTATTTGTTACAAAAATTAATGAATAGTCATACAAGTCATCGTCGGCATATCTACTCTTATAATCACACTTCTAACCAACCAACAAACTTATACATACATACAATTAGTATATACACTAGAACAAGTTAGTTATGGACTCGTCGGAGTAACGCCAGAAATGGAAACGATTACTGAAAACTACCAACTTCCGTCAGCTTTTGCCTTTAAGATCTATTCTATATTTGATAGAAACTTAACCCTCCTTAGCCCCCAAGTCCCAATCGCCGCCGCCCGTCACCACCATCTTCTGCAACGTAACCGGTCACAACTCAGGATTCTGTAATAAATCAAACTCCGGCAATCTGTAACACCTAACAACCACCGCAACTTTAACCACCGTCGTCCCTAATTAAAAACATCGTGATAAATCCATAAACAGAAATACGGGTATGATTTCGTCTCCTTCTCCAGTAGAAATACATACCCGGCTATCGGTCTTCTTCTCTGGCCGTCGTTCTTCTCCTTCAACTTCTCCTCGTCGGTCTTCTCCTTTCCCGTTTGCTACATTTAAATTAATTTAGATCTTGAATTTGAAAGTTAATTAGTGTTAATTTTTTTAGATCTTGATATAATAATTGATAGTTAGTGGATTAGGGTTTCAATGTATGTATTTTAAGATTTAAGATAAATATAAAAAGGAAATGTGGAGATGGTTTGGTGTTCGTGATTCTTTGTTGGTTTTAAATAATTTGAGAGAAATTGTTGTTGGTGATAAGATGATGATATGATGGTACAATTTTTATTTTTTGTAAATTTAAAATTAAAAAAAAAAGTTTATTGGAAAAATTAAAAGTGCAAAGGACGAATTTGAAATAAATGACCAAACAATAAAATGCATTCAACTATAGTGACATACTCTTCAAGTCACGTACTCAAGTTATGACCGGGGTTACCTTTAATTATGGTTAATGAATATATACATTAGGAGTCATTAGTAACTTCAATGCATACTAGAACTTTTAAAAGATTGATACATATAAAAGAATTTCGTGATAAGTTCAATATATTTATAGACATTAGCCTAATGTATTACTTCAATTTTCTAGGATGTTTTTTTATTAAATATTTTCTTTAAACGGCTAAAAGTATTATAGAAATATAGAATTGCACGACTCAAATAGACGAAACAAGGGCAATTTTTTTTGTAAGCTAATTAGAAGATACTCCGTAGTTAATAGAAAAATGTATTCGATTTTATTTTAATAAAAGGTTAGAGTATTTAACAGAGATCGGTGTTCTTAGTAGTTTCCTGAAGTCTATACATAGCTTTCATGTATAAAGTATGCGGGTTGGAGAGTTAAAAATGAGGATCTTTCCTCTAAACTATGGTAGCTAACATGAGTACAATAACACTTTCACAAGCCAAGAAACGGTGGCGCCTCACTTACTTTTCGATTTACTTCAATAACGCTATGAAATCCACTGTCAAGTTTCCTAGAAACTAAACCGCTATCCGAAATCACTATGAGATTTGGTTTCTTTTCCGTTTTTGAAACTTGGGTTCAACATGATATCAAATGTTTCAATCCCATAATTTACTCCCACGAGCAACTAATCCTGATCACCATAGTACACAATTCTCACGCATTGACCAAGCTAACCTCACCAACTTGGTCAAAAGCAAATATGTCAAGATGCTTTAAATGTTAAATGGTGCCACGGGCTTGGCTGAATCTCCTCACACCACTCTTGAAAGTGGAATCATGAGTCATGATGTTGAAAATCAGAAAACGACATTTGGCTCCAATACTTGCAAAAACCCACCCCCGAAAAGGTTCATATATTTTATGGTGGAGGCATTTAAAGACATCACCATTCTTGTACTGTTAGCTTGTGCAACCTTTTCTTTAGGCTTCGGTATGAAAGAAGCTAGAGAAGGGTGGTACGAGGGTGATAGTATATCTATAGCCGTCTTTCTGGTTGTTACAGTATCTGCAATTGGAAGAAAGACAGTTTGAGCGTTTGTCGAATATAAGTAGCAAAGATGTTATACGAGACGACAAGAGGCAAAAGATATCCATTTTCGATGTGGTGGTTGGCGATGTTATAATTCTTAATATAGGAGATCAGGTTCCTGCAGACGGCTTATTCATAGATTGTCATTCTTTGCTAATTGACGAGTCAAGCATGACGGGAGAAAGTGATTGTATAGATATTGATGCAATCACAAATCCCTTTTTGTTGTCTGGTTCAAAAGTAGCCGACGGCTATGGTAAAATGCTTGTGATATCAGTTGGGATAAACACTGGCTGGGGAGAGATGATGAGTTTGATAACAGATGATTTCAGTGAGCAAACGCCACTACAATCGTGTCTCAATGAACTCGCATCTTCAACTGGAAAGGTCGGTCTTGCAGTTGCTGTTCTTGTTCCGCATCTTCAACTGGAAAGGTCGGTCTAGCAGTTGTTGTTCTTGTTCTCGCAGTTATGTTAATCCGTTATTTCATAGGACATACAAAAGATAAGAACGGGAGCCATGAATACAACAGCAAACACATGAATACATATGAGATACTCAATGAAGCGAATGATGGCTGATCTAGCCATGGTTAGGAGGTTGTCTGCGTGTAAGACTATGGGTTCTGCAACAGTTATTTGCACTAATAAAACCGGTACATTAACCATTAATTGTATGACAGTTACAAAATTCTGGCTGGGCCTTGATCTCATTGAAGATTCTTGCATAGAAGTATATTCAGAAGTCCGTGAACTTTACCATCAAGGGGTTAGCTTAAATACCACTGGTAGTGTTTAAAGTCCGAAACAACACATGAACACTCTGACAGTCTAACAGAAAGGCAATACTCTCATGGGCCATCACGGATTTGGGTATGGATATGGAGAAATTGAAGCAAGGTTCTACCATTCTTCATGTTGAAACCTTTAGTTCCGAAAAGAAACGAAGTGGGGATTTGATTAAGAAGAATGATGATGACACCATTCATGTCGACTGGAAAGGAGCTGAGATGGTACTAGTAATGTGTTCAAACTATTATCAGAAGAACGGTCTTATAAAGTCAATAAATCAGGAAGAGAAGACACAATTTGATAATATAATCCAAGGAATGGCAGCAAGTAGCCTCAGGTGTATCGCTTTTGCTCATAGTGAAGATGGGATTGCCTACAATACATTAAATGAAGAAGGGTTTACATTGCTAGGTATTGTTGGGATCAAGAACCCATGTAGACCTGGGGTAAAAGAGGCAATTGACACTTGCAGGTCTGCTGGGGTGGAGATTAAGATGATAACAGGAGACAATGTTTTAACAGCAAAAGCCATAGCTACAAAATGTGGGATACTTAAATTTGGTCAACAAGAAAACAAAGGAGAAGTAGTGGAAGGTAAAGAATTTTGTAATTACAGGGAAGATGAGAGAATGGAGAGAGTTAACAATATTTGAGTACTGGCAAGATCATCTCCCATAGATAAGCTTCTAATGGTACAATGCTTGAGAAGGAAAGGCCATGTGGTTGCAGTCACAGGTGATGGTACAAATGATGCACCAACACGATGCCGATATTGGACTTTCAATGGGGCTTCAAGGGATTGAGGTGGCTAAGGAAAGATCAGATATCGTCATCTTAGATGAAGATTTTGCTTTCGTTGAAGTTGTGGTAATGTGGGGTCGATGTGTGAATAACAACATCCAAAAGTTCATTCAATTTCAGCTTACAGTGAATGTTGCAGCTATTGTCATCAATTTTGTTGCAGCGGTTTTTGATGGTGAAGTTTCTCTAACAGTGGTTCAACTGTTGTGTGACAACCGTCAACAAATCAAGTTAGTTGACTAACGGTGGACCCTTACTTTGTCGATAACCTAGTTATGACTTGTTAAATTTGAATTAAGACCTTGACTTGTCAAGTGCATAGGCATTATACTAGGACTCAAAACTCGTATAAATTTATTTGAAACGTAGAGGTCTAGATACTGTCATATGGGCATCTAGTGAAGTGGTGTGCCAAGAATTAGGAGAGTTCATGTTTTTCTAAGATATTAAACCACATGTACTTATAATCGTTACACGTACGTAATGCCATAAATACTTGATGTTGGCAATTACATGTCCACAAATAATAAGAACATTAACCAATATAATGAATTTATAATAAGCTAAGTAAAAATCTATAACATATAATTAACGAAGTTATAACACGTTAAAAAGATAAAAGCTGACTTTTTTTTGCGAGGTTTCACTGTTTGGGTCATAACTCTATTATCCGGACTCCAAATGATTTTGTCGTGAAACGTGACCTGATTTGTTTGAGCAAACACAAGATCAAATGCAATAAATCTAATGAAAGCAATTAAAGAACACGAAGAATTAACGTGGTTATATTCAATCGATGTGATTGGTTTAATCCACGGGCAAGAACCGAGTAATCTTCTTTTATTGACAATGGCACCAAGAAATTTCGTGGCTTTGGATTACAATGAATCAGGGGTTACATATATATAGGATCTCTAATTATGGAAACTAAACAAAAAATTCGTTTTAGTGATCTGCGCGAGTTCGCGTCCAACTAATTACATGGCGTTGCCAACTCCGACTTCGCATTGCCACCAAATTCCATCGCACCGCGAACTGCTCTCTGATCAAAACACTTAAATGTTTCTCCAAGATGGCCTTGCGATCTAATTCCTTCGCATTGCTATCTTTCATTTCCAGCAATCTAACATTTAATCACCAAACCATTCAAGTCATAACCCAACAAATCTCCACATTGACTTGAAGTTATCTTCTCATGTCAAAGCCCAAGAATTCAAAACAAACTCCACCATTATTTTACAAACTCAAGCATTCTCATTCTTGACCACTCACCCCCTCGGGGCCTACCTCATGCGAATATTCACCAAGTCCAAGCACAGTTGAAACTTGGCTCTCTGATGTAACGTAAAAAGTCATGTTTTTACGTACATTATTCCTCGCTAATTGAGCTATTAACATATTAAATTAATGTTTATTTACTATAAATCACTAAAGTAGTTCTAAAACGGATGTTGCAGCAAAAAATCACTAAAACCGTCTAAATAGCATGCAAAACAAAGCAAATAAACTTTACCGGATTTCTCCACTTTTATTTACCTTATGAAATACATTCCCTAACTACTATTTTATGATTCATAGGTAATTATGAGGTTGAAGAATCAAGAATCAAGGAAAACGGATAGAGAACGGAGAAGATACAACACCCGAAGATCAACCGAACGCATTCCGAGCATGTATAAGATACACATATCCAAAATCTATAATTTTGGTATCATTAGAAGCGCAACAGAATTTTGAGATCATAGGCGAAAGAATCAAGTCAAACGGACAAGAAACGAAGAAGATACGCGCGAAACAAGCAACGAACGAAGTACCGAACAACGGATAAAAGCCAAACGGCCTCACCAGAGGCCGTATACGGTATCCTTCCCTTAAGGTACCGTATACGGCCCTTAGGGTTCCGTATACGGCCTTCTTGCCCCTCCGGTGATGTCGTTTTTCAGTTATTTGAAGGTTCTACGCTGTTCCGGGCTTGTATTTCGTGCTTTGAAGCTTGTACGAGGTTCCTTGGTGCTTTGCCTATAAATAGGAGACCTCTCCTCCTCATTTTCATCATCCCTCATCATCCATTCATTCCACACCCCTCCATTCACACACACACACTCTCTCTCTCTCTCTCTCTCCCTCTCTCTCTACTTTCTCTCTCTAAAGTTAAGTAATGAGAGATTTAGGTTAGAATTAATTAGTTCTCTGTTAATATTTAACCAAGACTAATGGTAGGGGTAGCGTTGTAATATTGTTGGAATATTTGAGGGAGCATTTGTAATATTGTAAAAGATATTTCGGAGTTTCGTTCGTGTAATCTTCAACATCTATTCAATCTACACATTAATCATGGTTATATCTTTCCTTATCTTTTATAATGATGCATGCTATTGTTATAATGCTAGATTTAGGATTTGTTTCCATGCTTAGTGAGTAGTTCGCTTATGTGCTTGTTGTGATGTAGTTAGCTTGTTAATATTTGGGGTGATGCTAATAAACCGTTAAAAAATTCAGTGTGCTGTTAAACTTTACACTTATGATTATAAATTAAACTATCGCCTTTCTTCCAGTAAACGTGGTTAAAACCTTTATGAAAAGGAGTCGCGAACCTTGATCAAACGGTAATTACATATCTATGTTTTCTTAAAAGCATGGTCTGATTTTGTAACTGTGAAAATACTGTTTAAACCTTTCGTATAGTACACCGTGAATCAATCAGGGATTTACTTGGGTCTTAGAAATATAAAGTGAACGGGTTGTTTAATTATCATAGATGGTTAAACTGTAATACAAACATAGGAATATATATTCTAGAGTGACCGAAAAGTATGTGGCACCGGAAAGACCGTAAAGCGGCTGAATACTTGGTATAGCGTTGGAACCACCTCTTGGTGTAGTACAAATACGTGGAAGCCACGGAAAAGTCGAAGGTTGAAGACTGTGTCGCATCCTGGTTATTTACCAGCTCTAGAATAAACTACTGCCATTAGTGTAAGGTTAAGTAGCCACCAAAATCCTACTTTGCTCTTAAATGCCTTGCCTAGCTTAGATGCCCCTTTAGTGTTAAGAAAGATCAGAAAATAAATTGCGGTCTGTTGCCTCATTCCTGCACCCTGGATACATATATCCAAAGAGGGTCACTTGGTCTCTTAAGAGACAGTGATGGGAGTTTCAAAACAGTCTGATCTGATCAGAATCCAAGATAACCTAGTACTCAGTGACATACTGTTCGGGTATCCGGATAGTAGGGTGCTAGTGTTTACACTACAAACATTCAAGTTACGAAAGATACAATTACTTAGATAAGTTTTCACACTATCCCCCTTAAAAAGCATCATCCCACTTATAAGTTAACGAAATCACAACAAGCACTCCTATCCATATTGATTCAAACCTATTATCTTTATTTATTGTTTGTTTAATTTAGTTTTAATATTGGACTTAAGAAAAACCCCCACTCAAAACCATTTTAAAACCCATCACTAGATTGAACTATTCTTTCCGATATCTCTGTTTCACAATACGATTAGCCTCAGAGAACGACCCTAGGTCATACTATTGCTATTGCTTTAGTAAAACTTAGATCCCCGACATTTATAAATTTTAAAACTCACACCCGACGTAGCCATCCGACGATCGCGGTTCCCTCACGACAGGAATCGACAAATATGTCCGTCAGGCGGCTTCACGGCACTCTCGATAACACCTTAGTTAACATGTCTGCTGGATTCTCCTCGGTATTAATCTTCGGAATCAAGAATTTCCCATTTTCCAATATATCCCGAATGAAGTTCAACCTTATGTCAATATGCTTCGTTCTCTCATGATACACCGAATTCCTAGCCAAGTTTAAAGCACTTTGACTATCACAAAACAAAGTAGGTTTCTCCACCTTTAGACCAAGACTCTCAATCAAACCATGTAACCAAATGCATTCTTTAATACCTTCAGTCATTGACATGCATTCAGCTTCTATAGTTGACAAGGCCACGGTTGATTGCAAAGTTGGCTTCCAACTAACGAACATCCAAACAAGGTAAAAATGTAGCATGACAATGATATTCTTTTCACAAGACTACCACCATGATCAGAATCTACGTAACCGACTAAACCAACATTTCTGTTAGGCCCGAATCTTAGACATAAACCACTACTACCCTTCAAATACCGCATGATCCACTTAACTGCTTCCCACTTAACTGAATGAGCCAAGTCAGGTCTTGTACATAACATATCATACATAAGACTACCAACCGCACTCAGGTACGGAACCTTCTTCATATACTCTTTCTCATCATTAGTCATTTGTAAAGTACTCATATCAAGTTTAAAATATGCAGCTAAAGGAGTACTTACAATTTTAGATTAATCTACCCGAAATGCTTCAAGAACTTTCTCCACATACTTCTCTTGAGAGATGTACAAGAGACCTTCTTCTCTATTCCTCCAAATCTCCATACCCAAAATCTTCTTAGCTGACCCCAAATCTTTCATTTCAAACTCACTCTTCAACAAAACTTTGAAATCATCAATGTCAGTTTTGCTCTTTGAAGCAATCAACATATCATCTACAAATAGCAACAGATAAATAAAAGAACCATCCAACAAGCCCTTAGAGTAGACACAATTATCAAATTGATTACACAAATAACCATGGGAAATCATAAACGAATCAAACCTTTTATACCACTGTCTTGGAGACTGCTTCAAACCATATAGTGATTTCTTCAACAAACACACGTGATCTTCCTTACCAGGCTGAATGAATCCCTCAGGCTGCAACATATAAATTTTCTCATCTAAGCTACCATCTAAAAATGCCTTTTTGACATCAAGCTGTTCTAGTTCCAAATCAAATGCACTCATCATAGCCAAAAGAACCTGAATCGTCTTATGTTTCACGACTGGTGAAAATACCTCGTGATAGTCAATTCCCTCCTTTTGTAAGAAACCCTTAGCCACCAACCTAGCTTTGAACCTCGCACTACAACAAAACTTGTTTAATAGGATGCTGATTAGTGTCCTAAAAGTATACTTTATAGGACCTTTTATCTGATAGGACCGATTCTAAAAGCGTCCCATATAAAACCCATTTTCATCCTACAAGTTTAACTCTCTTCGGTAATGGCATAAGAACCCATGTTTGGTTCTTTTCAAGTGATTCCATCTCCTCTTTCATTGCAACTAACCAGCTCTCAGCATCTGGACTCCTAACCGCCTCTTTATAAGAGTTAGGTTTATCCAAGTCAACGTCTTCTCCCACTGCAAGTGCATAAGCTACAGAATCAAAACAAGAAACGTTAGCATATCTTGTCGGCTTTTGAACATCCCTTTTTTCCTTCCGTTGTGCTATAGGTAAATCATCCATCCTTTGAGCATCCTCCCCAGTTGGAACTAGTTCAGATTCCATACTCCCGGACGGACTCGTATTAGCTGTACCATCCACACTATCCCGTCATGTTGGCTCACCATGTACGTTAGGAACTTTGTCAGCTTTTTTCTCATGCTCGCCTACCACAACTCTATCAGGAGTATCCATCTCCACGTTCCGATTAGCACCCTGATCTTTCCCTGCTTAATCCCCCAAGTCTCCTCTCTGATCTAACATAGCAGCTTCATGAAAGGTAACATCTCTGCTAATAATAAACTTTGGAGTTCTATCTTTCTCTGTACACCACAGTCGATAACCTTTAACCCCGTCCGCGTACCCTAGAAATAAGTACTTCATTGCCCTCGGCTCAAGCTTACCATCATTCAGATGAGCATAAGCAGGACAACCAAATATCCTTAGACTAGAATAATCACATGCAAACTCAGTCACATGCAGACTCAGTCACATCTCTTGAGGAGTCTTCAAATTAATTGCAGTTGATGGAGACCTATTAATCAGATAACAAGCAGTATTAACTGCTTCAGCCCATAATTGTTTCGGTAGATCAACATATACCCGCATGCATCGTGCACGCTGTAACAATGTTTGGTTCATCCATTCCGCGACCCCGTTCTACTCTGGTGTGTGTCGTACAGTGTGGTGCCTCACTATACCTTCCGCTTTACAGAAGTTATCAAACGGTGCATTACAGAATTCCAACCCATTGTCGGTTCTCAGAGTTTTTACCTTTTTACCCGACCGTTTTTCAACCATGATCTTCCATTCCTTGAACTTACCAAACACTTGATCTTTCAACTTCAGAAAATACAACGAAAGCTTCCTCGAGTAATCAATAATGAAGGTCACAAAGTAAGAACATCCTCCATGGGACTTCACTAGAGAAAGACCCCACAAATCTGAGTGAATATACTCCAGGACTTCCGAGGATGTATGTTTGCCAACACTAAATGAGACCCTGCGTTACCCTTAATACAAGCCTCGCAAAAACTCATTCTACATGTTACATCACCACCCAACAATCCCCTATTACTCAAAATTGTCAACCCTTTCTCGCTCATATGACCCAACCTGCGATGCCATAACTCTGTCTTATCCTCATTTTTATTCAAGGATTGAGAAACCGCAGCCGTTCCTATCATTGAATTGCCATCCAGAATATACATATTAATGTTATTCATCTTTCCTTTCATAATAAGCAAAGATCCCTTGAACACTTTCACGTGTTCACCTTCATCACTGTACTTCAACCCCCGTCGAGCTAGCAAACCCAGAGAAATCAGATTTTTCCTAAGATCAGGAACATATAAACAATCCAACGACCTGACAATACCATCGTGTGTCTTAATCTGAACCATACCCGAGCCCTTGATACTTTTCGGCCTGTCATCACCCATCTTCACACTACCACTCCATTTTTTAAAATAAACGAATAGATCACGCGAGAAAACCATATGAGGAGTTGCCCCACTGTCTATCACCCAAGTACTTATCGATTCAGACCCACTACTAACTTGTAATGCCTCTTGAGTAGTTAGTACATCACCATAATCTCCATCTTCACAAGATTCATGTGCTACAGATGCACCCCCCTTGTTTTTCTCCCCATTATCACTCTTCGACTTTGGAAAATCTCTTTTAAAATGACCCTTCTCATAACAACCATAACAGATGGTACCTGCATGAGCTTTAGATTTTGAACGTGCCTTTCCCTTACCCTTGCCTTTCTTACCCCGCTTTGTTGATCTACCCCTTTCAACTGATAACCCTGCCCCAGAACTGTCATCACCCGTAGACACTTGTCTTTTGAGTTCCTTAGACTGTAAAGCATCTTTAAAATCCCCTACAGTTATTTCAGTTCTACCATACAACATAGAATCCACAAAGTTTTCATATGACCCAGGTAACGAACAAAGCAAGATCAAAGTTTGATCTTCATCATCAACTATAACATTAATAGATAGCAAATCTAAAATAATACGATTAAAGTTATCAAGATGATCTTTTACCGGTGTACTTTCTGTCATCCGAAGGTTGTACAAACGTTGCTTTTGAAACAAACGATTTGTTAAAGAACTCTTCTGATACTTTTCACCCAGCTTTTGCCAAATCCCTGCGGCCGTTGTCTAAGCCACCACCTCCCTCAACACATCATCTGCCAAACACAACAAAATAGCACTATGTTCTTTTCCATTAATCATCTTCTTCTGTTCTACAGTCGTTTTCTCGTTCCAGCTAGCATCCCCATCTATCGCAATGTTCAACTGAAACGTCCCATTTTTTTTTTTTTTAAATTAATTTTCTCAAAACACTTTATACATTAATATAAAGTGACAACAACATAGTTTATTACAAAACATGCTTTACATCATTACACAGTATTACATGTTAATATAGAGCATGATTTACGAGTCCTTCCTCTTACTATCTTGCCATAGTAAGTCCATCACTAGTAGTCCTCGGGTCGCTTTCCCGGATCCCCACCCTGCATACCTCTTGATGTACCTATCACACACAACAATCAACACGTAAGCATTTTGCTTAGTAAGCACAGGAAGGGTACAATCACATACAAACAATTTAGTACAATTGATCACTCAGCAATTGGTAATCCGACTTATGCGGCTAGGCACAATTGATCACTCAGCAATTGGCCGTTTAACTCATACAGCTGGGCACAATTGATCACTCAGCAATTGGCCGTTTAACTCATACGGCTAGGCACAATTGATCACTCAGCAATTGGCCGTTTAACTCGTACAGCTGGGCACAATTGATCACTCAGCAATTGGCCGTTTAACTCGTACAACTGGGCACAATTGATCACTCAGCAATTGGCCGTTTAACTCATACAGCTGGGCACAATTGATCACTCAGCAATTGGCCGTTTAACTCATTGATAAACTCAGTTAATCAATACAACTTTGTAACGCTAACATTATAGACAAATTAGTCAATTAATATTCTTTATTCTCCTACTACTTACCTCGAAGGCGATGTTCAAATATTCACGACTTGTTATCCGAAATACCTGTCAAAGCGTTCATATTAATCAACTTTTATTAACCTCTGCGACACTACCCCTTGTGTCGCTACACTTCCCAGCGACACTAACTTAGTGTCGCATATCACATTATTGCGATACAACCTGCGACACTAGCTCATAGTGTCGCTAAAACAACAATTCAATTAACAGTAGAAACTAGCGACACAAGCTGCGACACAAGCTCCTTGTGTCACTAAAACGACAGTACTAAGTAGCAGTGGGAACTAACGACATAAACTCTTGTGTCGCTAAAGTAACAGTATTAACTTGCGACACCGTCACTGCGACACAAGCTGCGACACAACACTTGTGTCGCAACGACGAACAGAACAGCAGCAGCTTCGATTTCTTAACAATTTTCTGGGTAAAACCCAAACTTTAACCCAATAATTTACTGAAGATGATAAAGCACGTAATAAGCACAAACTCTTAACTGAAATTTGTTTCAAAACTTCACAAGAACAATTTCAAGAATCAAATCTTTAATAACCTCAACTTTTCTTACTTTCTCTCTAGAATTCCGAAAATCACACACACACACAATGGTTCTGGAAGTGTATAATTATTTCTGGAGAAGTTTAGAATGAAAAATGGGGTTTAACCCCTCTGTTTTACACTTTTAACCCCTCAAAACCGACTTTCTGCCGATACTGCGACACAAGCCTTGTGTCGCACTGGGCTTTGTGTCGCTACCTGCGACACTAACGCTTGTGTCGCATAACAGTAAACAATTTCTAATTTAACGAATTTCGGGGTGTTACAACTCTCCCCCACTTACTCAGGATTGTGTCCTCACAATCCACCTCTGATATAACGAGGGATAATATCGGTGAACCTCACTCTCTGGTTCCCATGTAAACTCTGATCCCTTTCGATGCTTCCATTGGACTTTAAACATTCGGATCTCTTTAATTCTTAATCTCTTTATTTTCTCGTCTAATATCTTGATTGGTTCTTCAATATAATTTAACTTATCATCTATTTTAATTTCTTCTATTGGAATGTAAGCTGTCTCATCAGCTAAACACTTCCTCAAATATGACACATGGAAAGTGTTATGAATATTTGCCAATTCATCCGGCAATTCTAAACGATACGCCACTTCGCCTACTCTTGCTAAGATTTTAAAGGGTCCAATAAAACGAGGACTCAATTTCCCCCGCTTTCTAAATCGAATAACACCTTTCCAAGGAGATACCTTTAACATAACACAAATCTCCTTCATTAAACTCAATTGGACGCCTTCTCTTATCCGCATACGACTTTTGTCTATCTTGCGCAGCTTTTAAACGGGCTCGGATTTGCTCTATCTGTTCAGTAGTTTTCAGTACAACTTCGGTACTAGCTACTTCACGCTGACCAATTTCATCCCAACATATTGGAGTTCTACATCTCCTCCCATAGAGCATTTCATATGGCGGTATTCCAATACTGGAGTGATAGCTGTTATTATAAGAAAATTCGGCCAATGGCAAATATACATCCCAGTTTCGCCCTCAGCATATCCTCTAACGTTTGAATCGTCCGCTCACTCTGACCATCCGTTTGTGGGTGATACGCTGTACTCAAATTAAGACGTGTACCCATTTCCTCTTGAAACTTTGCCCAAAATCGAGATGTAAATCTACTATCCCTATCAGAGATAATAGATACTGGCACACCGTGTCTTGCTACCACTTCTTTCACATACAAATCAACCATTACTTCTGACGACGAAGCTTCTCTTATCGGCAAGAATAAAGCGCTCTTGGTCAATCGATCGACTATTACCTAGATGGCATCATAGTGCTTAGACGTTTTCGGCAATTTCGTAATAAGATCCATCGTAATATGCTCCCATTTCCACACTGGGATATCTAAGGGTTTCATCTTCCCATAAGGTTTCTGATGTTCGGCTTTAACCTGCGAACAAGTCAAACACTTTTCCACATATTTAACAATTTCCCTTTTCATACCTGGCCACCAATAATCTCTTTTAAGATCATGATACATCTTTGTGGCACCAGGATGGATCGAATACTTGGATTTATGAGCTTCATCAAGTAAAAGTTTTCTCATTTCTCCAGAACTCGGTACCCATATTCTACCATATCGGGTTTTCAATCCACGAGAATCATCAACAAAGTCTTGTTCTTGGCCTTTTATTCGTTCTGCTCGGAAATCACCACTCTGCAACACTTGCTGTTGAGCTTCTTTCACTTGCTCAATTAAATCAGTAATCACCGTCATTCGAAAAGATTTTACTTTCAACACAAAATCAACAGTCTTTCTACTGAGAGCATCTGCTACAACATTCGCCTTTCCAGGATGGTACAAGATTTCACAGTCATAATCTTTCACCAAATCAAGCCAACGCCTCTGCCTCATATTAAGATCTCGTTGGTCAAAGAAATATTTTAAGCTCTTATGATCAGTATAAATCGTACACTTTACCCCATAAAGATAATGCCTCCAAATTTTTAATGCAAACACCACCGCTGCCAATTCTAGATCATGAGTAGGATAATCTTTCTCGTGTGTTTTCAGCTGTCTTGAAGCATACGCTATTACTTTTCCTCGTTGCATAAGCACACAGCCCAATCCCACTCGAGACGCATCACAATATACCACCATATCATCATTCCCTTCAGGAAGTACTAATATAGGTGCTTGACTCAGTTTCTTTTTCAAAATATTAAAGGCTTGATCCTGTTCCTCATTCCACTCAAATTTGGCATTTTTACACGTAAGCCTCGTAAGCGGAGTCGCAATCTTAGAGAAATCTTGAATAAATCTCCGATAATAACCTGCCAATCCCAAGAAACTTCGAATTTCTGTTGGAGTCTTAGGAGGTTTCCACATCATCACTGCTTCTACTTTTGCAGGGTCTACCTTGATTCCCTCGTGATTTATCACATGTCCCAAAAATTGAACTTCTCTCAGCCAAAATTCACACTTCGAAAATTTTGCATATAATTTCTCCTCTCGCAATACTTGCAACATTTGCCTCAAATGCAACTCATGCTCACCTTTCGTTTTTGAATATATTAAAATGTCATCAATAAACACAATCACAAATTTGTCGAGGAACATACGGCAAACTCGGTTCATCAAATCCATAAATGCAGCAGGAGCATTTGTTAATCCGAATGGCATTACCACAAACTCATAATGACCATAACGCGTTCGGAAGGCAGTCTTGGGAACATCCTCTTCTTTCACTCGTAACTGATGATAACCCGATCGTAAGTCAATCTTTGAAAAATGTGTAGCACCCTGAAGCTGATCAAATAAATCATCGATTCTCGGCAACGGGTAACGGTTCTTAACAGTTACCTTATTCAGCTCCCTATAATCAATACACATTCGCATGCTCCCATCCTTCTTTTTAACAAATAATACTGGTGCTCCCCACGGTGAACTACTCGGACGGATAAACCCCTTCTCCAACAACTCTTGTATTTGTTTCATCATTTCTTGCATCTCCAACGGCGCAAGTCTATAAGGGGTCTTAGCAACAGGAGTAGCCCCTGGCATTATCTCAATTCGAAACTCTACTTGCCTCTCAGGGGGAACACCCGGTAACCCTTCCGGAAATACGTCTGGAAACTCATTTACAACTGGAATATTCTCAATACTCATCACGTTCTTTTGCATATCAATAACATGGGCTAGAAATGCCTGACATCCATGAGACAAATGCCTTCTAGCACGAGCATAAGTACAAATTGACAAGGGTTGTTTAGGTTTTTCTCCATAAATATCTATCACTCCCCTACTTGGAGCATTGATACGAATAATTTTCTTTTCACATTGGATAACCGCATCATACTTACTTAGCCAATCCATGCCCACAACGGCATCAAATTCACCCATCCTCATGGGTATAAGATTTATCAAAAATATTTCATCATTAATTTCTATTTGACACCCTCTATAAACTTTGGTCACATAAATAACACGATTATCGGCTATTTCAACATCTAGGGGTGTATCTAACTCACTTAACATTAAATGAAAATTCTCGCTAAAGTTTTCAGATACAAAAGATCTAGAAGCTCCAGAATCAAATAACACATAAGCGGGTAATGAGTTAATAAGAAAAGTACCCGTAAGAACATCAGGAGCATTCTTTGCTTCATCCGCAGTCAATTGAAAAGATCGACTTTTTACTCTTGACTGATCAGAAACTTTCTTTTCATCACTTCGCTTCACTCCACTAGAACCTGTCGAACTTTTTAATCTCGGACATTCACTCTTTATATGTCCAGGTTCATAACAATTAAAGCACACTCGCATCGTTTTTGTACAATCACGACTAATGTGGCCCTCTTGCCCACATTGAAAACACGTCCTCTTATCACCTACACAATTCCCAAAATGCTTTTTGTGACACTTCGGACATATAGGCACTTCTCGTCGATCTTCTCTCTTAAAACTTCCGCTGGATCTGAATCTTTTAAAAGACCCTCCGGCTGATTCAATCTTTCTCTTGGAGGAACCATCATCCTCCCGATTTATCTCAATCTCTCTTCTTCTTGCCTCATTCACAAATTCTTCAAATTTACTCCAACGACTCGGATCCACAAACTGCCGAATCTCTTTCTTTAATACTTCATGAAAATGATACATCAATCTCTTCGGATCCTCAGTATATTCAGGGCAAAATCGGGCCCTATCAAGAAATACACCAGTCAACTCATTCACCGTCTCTGTCGTTTGTTTCATAAACAAAAATTCTCGACGAAGCTTGGTCAACTCAGCTTCCGGTGAGTATGCTATTACAAACATATCTTTAAACTCTTTCCAGGACACGTCATTCACACGTTCCTATCCCATAGTCTGACGTTGCACGTCCCACCATTCTTTTGCTCGTGCCTTCAATAAACTGGCACCATATACTACTTTCAATTTATCAGGACACTCAGAAATAACAAACGCTGCCTCCACTTCAGAGATCCATCGATAACATTTGATCGGATCTGTCTCTCCCTTATACTCTGGAGGTTTACATGCCACGAAATCTTTATAGCTCACTTTCCTCTTTTCTTCCTTCATCTGGTCACTCTTTCCAGACCCCTCTATATCCCTCTTTTGTAATTCTTCTGCCAGAACATCTCTGACAGTCTCAGTAATTCTCTCCAATAAATATGGAAGAGACTTTTCTTGTGCCAACGCAACCTCTTCTGATATAAACTCTTTCATCTCGTCCGTAGTCATAGACGATAAATTCATCACATGCTCTTGTCCAGAGCTCTCGGTATTATGCTCATTAAAATTCTTCCCTTCCATCTTATACTGAAAGGGTTTATCAGCAAACACATCAGATTAGACTAAAATTCTCATTACACATTAGTCTATCAATCACAAATTTTCTCTAGCATCACACAACAGTTATGGCATCGTATGAGTTCATATAATAATTATTACGTTGGCCAGACGTAATCGTTATTACATAATATTCATACAATACCTTGACATTTAACAAATCATCACATCTCATCAGTTATAATAACATCTCGTCAGTTATAATAACTACTCAAATATCAACTCATAATACACAACATTCTCATCATGCTCATTAGACTCATCTCGTGGTCTAAGTTCAAGTACCTCTAATGATGGATACTCGAATCTCTTAAACCGATGCTCTGATACCAACTTGAAACGTCCCATTTTTTTTTTAAAAAAAATAATTTTCTCAAAACACTTTATACATTAATATAAAGTGACAACAACATAGTTTATTACAAAACATGCTTTACATCATTACACAGTATTACATGTTAATATAGAGCATGATTTACGAGTCCTTCCTCTTACTATCTTGCCATAGTAAGTCCATCACTAGTAGTCCTCGGGTCGCTTTCCCGGATCCCCACCCTGCATACCTCTTGATGTACCTATCACACACAACAATCAACACGTAAGCATTTTGCTTAGTAAGCACAGGAAGGGTACAATCACATACAAACAATTTAGTACAATTGATCACTCAGCAATTGGTAATCCGACTTATGCGGCTAGGCACAATTGATCACTCAGCAATTGGCCGTTTAACTCATACAGCTGGGCACAATTGATCACTCAGCAATTGGCCGTTTAACTCATACGGCTAGGCACAATTGATCACTCAGCAATTGGCCGTTTAACTCGTACAGCTGGGCACAATTGATCACTCAGCAATTGGCCGTTTAACTCGTACAACTGGGCACAATTGATCACTCAGCAATTGGCCGTTTAACTCATACAGCTGGGCACAATTGATCACTCAGCAATTGGCCGTTTAACTCATACAGC
This sequence comes from Gnaphalium uliginosum, assembly GCA_963930675.1. Taxonomy (NCBI): domain Eukaryota; kingdom Viridiplantae; phylum Streptophyta; class Magnoliopsida; order Asterales; family Asteraceae; genus Gnaphalium; species Gnaphalium uliginosum. The sequence goes on from OZ005682.1 coordinate 37,857,933, forward strand.
TGGGCACAATTGATCACTCAGCAATTGGCCGTTTAACTCATTGATAAACTCAGTTAATCAATACAACTTTGTAACGCTAACATTATTGACAAATTAGTCAATTAATATTCTTTATTCTCCTACTACTTACCTCGAAGGCGATGTTCAAATATTCACGACTTGTTATCCGAAATACCTGTCAAAGCGTTCATATTAATCAACTTTTATTAACCTCTGCGACACTACCCCTTGTGTCGCTACACTTCCCAGCGACACTAACTTAGTGTCGCATATCACATTATTGCGATACAACCTGCGACACTAGCTCATAGTGTCGCTAAAACAACAATTCAATTAACAGTAGAAACTAGCGACACAAGCTGCGACACAAGCTCTTTGTGTCGCTAAAACGACAGTACTAAGTAGCAGTGGGAACTAGCGACATAAACTCTTGTGTCGCTAAAGCAACAGTATTAACTTCTGACACCGTCACTACGACACAAGCTGTGACACAACACTTGTGTCGCAACGACGAACAGAACAGCAGCAGCTTCGATTTCTTAACAATTTTCTGGGTAAAACCCAAACTTTAACCCAATAATTTACTGAAGATGATAAAGCACGTAATAAGCACAAACTCTTACCTGAAATTTGTTTCAAAACTTCACAAGAACAATTTCAAGAATCAAATCTTTAATAACCTCAACTTTTCTTACTTTCTCTCTAGAATTCTGAAAATCACACACACACAATGGTTCTGGAAGTGTATAATTATTTCTGGAGAAGTTTAGAATGAAAAATGGGGTTTAACCCCTCTGTTTTACACTTTTAACCCCTCAAAACCGACTTTCTGCCGATACTGCGACACAAGCCTTGTGTCGCACTGGGCTTTGTGTCGCTACCTGCGACACTAACGCTTGTGTCGCATAACTGTAAACAATTTCTAATTTAACGAATTTCGGGGTGTTACATCAACCCTTGATGAACCAGAAGAGCTCTCATCTTCACCTTCCATAAGGTGAAATCATTCGACCCGTTGAATTTCTCAATCTCGAACTTTTGAGACGACATCTTCCCTATCAATCAACTTGTTTGAATAATCAAATCAACAAACCTTAGATCGATTCTATAAACCCAAAGGCTCTGATACTAATTGTTGTGAAACGTGACCTGATTTGATTGAGCAAATACAAGAACAAACGCAATATATCTAATGATAACAATTAAAGAACACGAAGAATTAACGTGGTTATATCCAATCGATGTGATTGGTTTAATCCACGGGCAAGAACCGAGTAATCTTCTTTTATTAACAATGGAACCAAGAAATTTCGTGGCTTAGGGTTACAATGAATCAGGGGTTAAATATATATAGGATCTCTAATTATGGAAACTAAACAAAAAATTCATTTTAGTGATCTACGCGAGTTCGCGTCGCCAACTAATTACATGGCGTTGCCAACTCCGACTTCGCGTTGCCACCAAATTCCATCGCACCGCGAACTGATCTCTGATCAAAACACTTAAATGTTTCTCCAAGATGGCGTTGCAATCTAATTCCTTCAAATTGCTATCTTTCGTTTCCAACAATCCAACATTTAATCACCAAACCATTCAAGTCATAACCCAACAGATGTGAATCCAAAGCCCATGGTCTCTAAACTCATTGGGCTACAACATGTCCAACATTTAGCCCATATTTCCCTGGAAAAGTCGGCCAAGGGGTTGGAGTAGGGAACAAGAAAAGATATTTTGCATAATTTCATGATATCTTAGTCATTATCTCATTCCAAAAAAAAAGACAACCTTAATAACGTTGTCAATAGATCTATCCGTCCGATTTGGTAGCGCCAACTTGACTACAAGTCAAACGGACGCATAATCATTTAAGAACAACGAGTGTTTGGAATAGAACACTTGCTTGTGGCACATAACTATATGTTAAGGTTTCGGATTCATGAGCTTTTGGCAATAGTAATAATTTTTATGATATTGTGTTGATGCAATAGTCTCGAAATCTTGTGGTCCATGACACTATTTTATTATCGTTAAACCTATGAACTCATCAAATTTATGTTTACCCGTTTTAGCATGTTATTCTCAGGTCTTTAAGATGCATGTGTCATTGGATGCTTTTAGAACATCATATTGGAGTCACATGTTTTTGCAGCCTCACTTGCTAGAGATTTCTTTGCGTTACTAATAGTATTTTGGCCATGTATTAAAATCTCTTTCGTTTAATGGTTGTTAACTCTTGAACCATATTCTTTTGATGATCTTTTATGTTGTAAACAATTTATTATTTTAAAATGACTCATATAGAGGTCGTTCAATGTAATTCGTGACTTTGTTCAATGAAAATTACGCCCCGTTATCTTCCATTGCAACGGGGTGTGACATTATATTAAAAGTGTCATGACCTTGCTTTGTAAGCATTAACAGGGGGGATATCTGAGTTGATAAACACTCTGGATCCAAATAGAGAGTTGGATACTTGTAATTAAATCATTATGTTATAGGTTTTTTAGTAAAATCTTTTAATTCAGTTTCTAGGAGCTCATTTATTCATGTAATTACATAAAAAATTAAAGTGATTGAAAAACACATGTTGCTTACCTGCCCAATCCTTGTACTTTGCGAGATGAATCAGGACGATGATGGGATCATTTTCATCATCAACTGTTGACATTCTCTTGTACAGTTTTGTTGCAAATTCATCCCATAGTGCACAACTTAGCTTGTTACCACTATCAATTAACAATAGTTACATATGTTTATATTTATATAACATAATGATAAACTACGTATTTCAAATATAATGGTACATGTAAGTATCATACCTTAGATCCTGTAGTTGAAAAGTTATGAACATTGATTGTTTTCATGTCACCCATGTGAACGACATGACCAATTACATCTTAAGAATTAAAATATAAAATACAATCAGTTGAATGAATAATCGTAATATATATATATATATATATATATATATATATATTTAATACTAAACATTGAAAGTCAGTTTCAAAACTATCTGAATACAACTGTTTAAAATAGTATACTTACCAATGGCAATCGCAGGATTGATATTGTGACTAATATCGATGTTAGCAAAATCAACTAAACCAAATGCATCAACCTCATGCTCAAAGGCTGTGCTTCTCTTGATCCTTATTGATTTGAAGAAGTTTATTTTGCTTTGATGATCCACAAGCAAATAGTTGCCTGTGTTTGAGCCTACACCAAAGTTAGAGATTTCAAACACAGAATATTCTTTATTATTGTAGCTTGAATTTTGTGGCCCTATAAAAATCATAATAAATAAGATAGGTGACGTATAAATAATGGGTTAAAATTTACCACAATGTTAGACTTACATGTTCATCTGCAAAGATCATATCGATAGAAGCAATGACGTTTGGGTTGTTACGGAAGTATCATTTCCACATGATAAGCACTTGAACCTTAATATCGCGCACGCAATGAAATTCTTGAGAAGCAGCCATTGAATTGAAAAGTATTGAATGCGTAGATTAAAGGTGCTGCGAATTTGATTTCTTTGAAAGCATGATTGTAAGTTGCATACAAACGGATGTATTTATAGATAAAAGTTTGTTAGGTTGTTTAATTTATTTATGATACAAAGTGTTTAAGATATAGTTTAAGTAACAAAATATTAGTTTGCAAGGGTATTAGACGGTTTATAATAAAATTAGAATTGGAATATAAGTATAATGAAACGCCATTTTTTTTTTTTTTTTTTGTGTTACGCGATCCTAGCCATTATTTAGGATCACATACTTGTGCACAAAAACGGATCAGAAAACTTTCTTTATGGTTACGCGATCCTAGCAACTTCCTGGGATCGCGTAATCATTCATAAAATTGTGACAGAAAGACTTCCTTTGATGTTACGCAATCCTAGCAATTTTTTGTCCTCATGTCCTCGGCCCTTCATTTGATGAACCGCAAAAAGTACTTTCAGTCTTTCAGGACATTCACAAAGCATGAATGTCTCTTCAGTTTCATCCAACCAACGCATACTAATCATAGGGTTCATTTCTCCTTGGAATTCTGGCGGTTTAAAATTAGCAAAGTTCTTATAATCAAAGCGTTCCTTCTCTTTATTTATCTCCCGACTTGCAGTTTGTAACTCTAATACCTGTTGCGGTGTCTTCCAAACAGGGTATTTCTGTACGAACTCCTCCAACTTCAATTCAATCGTTGGCTCAACTCTAGCAAATATCGTAGGGGCAAATTCTTCAAGAGCTTGCCCAATTATACTCCTTAGATTATTAGCATCTTGTGCATTTAAATTTTCATTATAAGCGCTATCATCCCGAATAAGAGAGTGCTCTGACAATCTCCTTCTCGATCCATCATTTCTTTTACCTACACCTTCTTCTATGTTTGATGCTTCCATTTACTATAGGTTTAACAAATTATTATCAACACAATTAAATATATCATTATTTATTTATAACCATATTTCCTACTTCTATCCATCAAGAGTAAACAACCCTCGTCCTCTCATATGTTTAATGATTTTGAATCACCCATGTGTCCTAGAATAATACAACCACATTGGCCAGGCGTCGTTGTATCGGACTAAGTCCACACTTCCATTCAACATCACTAAACAAAATAAAGTCCAATTGAAAGTCACTCTTGATGCCACATAACAATTAAGTATAAGGTAACTAACACAACTTTAATAATACATATAGTCATGCAATTTTAACGGTTTAAGTCTAGGCAACCCTATCGTGGATTACCAAATTCCCTTAAACTATCGCTCTGATACCAACTTGAAACGCCCAAATTTTTTATTTTATTTATTTATTTATTTATTTTTGTGTTACGCGATCCTAGTCATTATCTGGGATCGCGTACTTATGCACAAAAACGGATCAGAAAACTTTCTTTATGGTTACGCGATCCTAGCAACTTCCTAGGATCGCGTAATCATTCATAAAATTGTGACAGAAAGACTTCCTCTGATGTTACGAGATCCTAGCAACTTTCTGGGATTGCGTAACTACATCTGAACCCTGAACTCAGTAAAAACTCAAGTTTTTGACCCAACTTTGATCGCGCATAACTTTTGACTCGTTTACAACCATTGCATGAAATTTTGTAGACACCTTCAATTTAATAAAATAAAAACTCTCCAATTTGCACTTTTCCAAATTTCGTGCAAATGACGATTTCGGACGTTTAACCAATTTTTTTTTACCATTTGGACACTTCCATACTTATTCTTGCAACCAAACCAAATGACACATTTTACCATTCTCAGAGTATGTCCCCACATATTTTAACTCATTTACATGTACCCAAACAACTCAACGCATCGTTTTGGTCAAATATAGTAAAACGACCCGTTTGAACGTATCCAATTTGACCCATTTAAAAATTCAACCAAAAACTAAAAGTTTCCATTCATACAACTTGCAACTTCACCCAAAATCCACATACAACCTATAACCAACTTGGTTAGACTCCATATTACTTACAAAAGATAATCCCATTATGTTTTTACATGTTCATATCAAAAGTTACTATCTAGAGCGATTTATTCATCATGGTAATCATAATGATAATTTAACGAAAAGGTAAACTTGCCAAACCCGCAATTAGCAAGCTTCAATCCACACTACTCTGCAATCGCCTTTCCCTCCCTTTGCCCACCTAATTCACTTGAACCGTGCGCACCTACAACATCAAACAACTAACCACGTAAGCATTACGCTTAGTGAGTACATAGACAATTATATGAATAATACATAACAACAATTACTGGCAATCAACAACTAAGCAATTGTAGAGATTTTCAACCACATAATCGGATCCGCTGGCAACTCACAATTGTGCATAATGTGAAATAACTGGCAACAACATAGGCTAACATAAGTTAGCAAATCTCTACAATGCATAATCCACATTACATAACAACATAAACATATAATGAACAATCCTCTCGGTCATGTGAACCTCTTGCACGTATGCAATCTGAAACACATAACCATTACCCAAATAAGCCCCATATAACCCACATTGATGTTTTAAGCAATTCAAGTCAACGATCACTAGTGAATGCAATGTCTTTAGCACCTAACAAATAACACATAACATAACAACACATTTAACATCTAACCAACATTATAATCAACTAATCAACATCATTAACCCATCATCCCTCTTAGTTGATCAGTTTGACTTTTAGAGTCAAACTAATCAACTTTAACTATTACCAACAACAAGGTTTCTAATACATGATTACTTCTAATAACACTTTAATTATGATCTTAAAATCATAATAATACTATAACAACACTTTCAAGCTACAAGTTGAGTTAGTTATCACAATTTGCAAGAATTCAATATAACCCCCACAAATATCACTAATGAACATAATCAATTTATCAACTTTTTGGTATGAATTGAGGTTAGTAACAACACTTTCTATGCTTACTAAACCTCAATCAAACACTATACATCTAAATTTCGTTTTACAAATAATTAAACACTTAACCCCCCCCCCCCCATTGCATGAAGAACAAACTTACCAAGTATTAAGGATGATAACTAGGCTATGAATTCGATTTCTTCAATTTCAATTTAGTGATTCTACTGGATTATCTTCTTCTCTTTCTCTCCCTCGCGACTTCTCTTTGTTTCTTGAGGTTTCTGGAAGTATTTTTTGGATGAGAATACATGTATATAGTGTATATAAAATTTAAATCTTGGTCCCTATAATAATTAGTTACTCATAGTTCTACCTCTTATTAAGTTTTAACACCTTATAATTTAAACACTTAACTAACTATTCCCAACTTACTTATTTATACCACGTCAAATATTTTATAACTACTAATATTTTAAACATCAATTAATAATAATTATTTTATACCTATAAAAATAATACCTCAAATTTCGGGGTGTTACATATAATAACAAAATTATAAGATCTACTTAATCCTATCGCAGAGGTATTGTAAAATAATATAATAATAAAAATAAAAAGATTGACACAATCTTTTCGTATGGGTTAATAATATTCTATTGATCTAACCCATTAACTAGTGTATGTAATATATATTCAAAAACTAATCTACACGGTGATCGCTAATGAGGGACTTAATGAAGGATCCAACTTTCTCCTTGGTATCCTCTTTTAATTATATAAATATAATAAATAAATAATATATATATATATATATATATATATATATATATATATATATAAATAAATGAAAATGAAGATTATTATATTATATATTTTATATATATATATATATATTATCTTAAATGATATATAGAAAACCCATCGATGATGTCATCAATTAATAATTTTTAATTGGTCAATTAGGTCCCTCAATTTTGCAAATTTTAAAAATAAAACCCCTTGAAATTTTTATTTTTAATATAAATAACAATATAATAGTTATTATTATATAAATTAAAACAAACAAAAATTAAACATGAAAACAAAAAGTGGTTTATAAAAATTCAACAACCATACTAAAGTAACGTTTTGAATTGTTTTATTTCTTCTTTTAGTTACTATAATAATAATATTTAACTATTAATTTCCCATATAATTTTAAAAACGTCGCTTGCTACTTACAATTTGAATACAATCACATCACAATATGATTTAAACAAAAGTAAATAACATTAAATAAATTAAACTACAACTAATAAGTTTGATTTATGAAAACTTATACTACTAAAAATGTTGTAATTTATCACATATTATACAAGGATTCTATCAATTTTAATAAAAAATAAATACAAATCCATTGAGCCGTGTGTATACACGGGTTTTAAGACTAGTATTATATTATATATTATAGTATATTATATAAATATTTATTATACTATTGTATGTTACGTTACATTAAATTACATTATATAACGACATACAATAATTATTTATGTAACTTATAATTAAATGTCATCAAAAATTAATAATCAAACAACCATGACTGAATTAAATTTTTATGTTCAAAAGTCGAATATCACAATTTATCTAAAAAAGACATTCTTCAGAAAACACAAAATATACAGATGATACCATTTAATATCAAGATGGTTGTGTTTGTAGCCATTCTCATATCCATGAAATTTCATAGCTCAGTAGGATATGTACATATAGTGGGTGACGACAAAGGCTGGATGGTTCCAAATGATCCAAATTTCTACGATCTTTGGCAAGCCAAGGACATGTTTGAGGTGGATGACCAACTGGCTTTTAATTTTAAAACTGGATCTCATGATGTGTCAAAAGTGGATAAAGAAGGTTATGATAATTGCAAACCTGACCCAGGAAATATCATAAAAGAAGGCCCGGCCCTCATCAATTTGACTCAACCCGGATCACATTACTTTATTTGTTCATTTAAGGAACATTGTGAACATTATCAGAAATTAGAAGTTTATGTAATATATGATTGAACTAAAGATGGAATTAAAAATCTTCATAGATGTGAATCTGGTTTCATAACAAGTAAATAATGAATACCTAATTATAAAACTGAAACATTGATAATTTCTGTAGCCTTTGGATGACTTGTGTGCATTTTTAACATTCAATTGAGATAATAATTGTGACAACTATATATACTTATACAAAAGATAATAATAATTGTGACATTTGTTTTAAGATAAATCTTGTTTCTATAACATGTTATGTGTCACTAATATTTTATTATTAATCTTCTTAGTTGTTTATTATTAATCTTTTTTCATTTGTTAAACTTACTATTAAATTACATTGATATATAATCACAAAATTTAATTACTAATTTTCAAGGTGATTTATTATAAACTTTTTCATATATTTTCTTTCTTTTTATCTGGTTATATATATATATATATATATATATATATATATATATATATATATATATATGGGAGATCCTTGAATAAGTAAAAAAATAGGGAAGGAGAAAAACTTATCACAACCACCCTTTGATCTGGTCAATGCAAAGTCAATGGAGTGACAAACATGTAAATAACTTTGAAATCAATGATAAAGGAAGAAACTAATACCCAACAATTACAAAAATGTGATTTTCAATTAAGATTAATCAAATTAAAGCTAGAAACTTTGAAAAAACAATTGAAAAACAATAGTACGTAACTCGTTAAGCGAGATTCATGAACAATTGTTAGATTCAGTCGGAAAAATGTTAAAAATTGATTTCATCAAAAGAATATAGAAACCCACCAATATATTCAGAAAATTATTCAATTGAGTCCCAAATTGATATATATATATATATATATATAAATATATATATATATATATATATATATAGAAAAATAAAAATAAATCAATTATATACATTATTAATTAAACCAATTTGTAATAATTTTACGTTTTAAACAAAATAACTCTTGAAATTAAATTCTCCATAACATTAACATTCATTTGAGATGAATGTTAATTAAAATTATAACTTAATATTACTAAAAGTTTATTTATGATGAATATTAACTTTTATATATATATATATAATAACTCATATTCATCATAAATAAATATCAATTTCTCATATTTTGAGTCTTTAAGATACGTTTTTGATTAATATCAAATTATATGTTTTATTGTATGGTGATCAACATTATAACATTCTTTTATGATGAATGTTAACTCGTATACATTGTTATACAAATTAACAAATTATTATACGAAATTAACAAATTCAGATTCTACACGGTTTGTTAATTGATTTCGTACGTGAAATGCGAGTGTTAACACGAGCAAGTAAATAAATTTCTGTTATGTTTATCAATCAATCAATATTACAAAATTCACAATTAAGCTCAATCACTCAAACTCTCTCAAACTCATAGTCGACGTCACTAAAATCTCACTAACTGATCTCACGTATATATAAACTGACACTAGTGACACTACTTAGTGATTTTACTAGTTGGAAGACTAAGCTTGAGGATTTCATTGTATACAAAGACTCGGAGTTGTGGCTTTCAATTACTGAGTGATATGAGAAACCGAGACTCGAATGGACTTTCCAAGGCGCAGCTTCTTTTAAGACAATAAGACAAATGACAACTGAGGAACGGAAAGAATTTGACAGAGATAAGAAAGCGTATGAAACGATTACCATGTGTTTACCACAAGATGTGGTTTTGTGTCTCAAAAATCAAGAAACGTCTTATGATTTATGGGAAGCACTTACAAAATGTTTCGGAAGAAATGATAAGTTGAGATTGAAAAGTACAGAGAAATGGATTAATGAGATGTTGGTAAAGAAGGAAGATGAGGTTAAAGCTCTTCAATCTCAAATACTAAATATGGAGACTGAATGTGAAGAGATGAGGTCAAAGATTGTTCAACTAGAAGAGCGGATTTCAGAACTTGAGGGTCAACAAATGGTGGTAACCAAACTTCAAGAAGATCATGATCTTGCATTAAAAAATGTCCAAGATCTTCGCGAGCAACTTACTCAAGTCTCTCATTCAATCAAATCATCAGTCAAGGTTGTGTAGAAGATTACCCGGTTAAATCTTCCAAACTATGTTAGAAAATGGTTTGTCCGAAAAAGATTTCACAGTTTACCAATTATTCTCTGTAAAAGAATAAGAGGTATTCTAAGGAATCACAATCAACCAAAATATTCGATCAACTAAAGGTTGATTGTTGTTTTCTGGAGACTTTGAACACGCCAAAAGCTCGGTTTCAAGATTTCAAAACCTAACAAGAGCTTCAAAACTGACACAACGATTTTTACCGGAATCTGATCAAACAAAATCCTACGTATATTCAAGACAACAAATGTTTGCTCTTGCACCACCACGTTCTCTCCATATGGTGCAAAGACGAAAAAGATTTTGTTCCTTTCTCCCCAAGGATAACTCCTTCAACATTGATTCCACGGAAACAATTTAAAAATGAAACACCGTGTTTCAATTTCAGATGGAATTCAATGTATTTGGATTATATCGACACAACTTACCGATGGTTTTCTAAACTTTCAAAGCCTGTTGGAACCGTGCTCAAATGGGTTCCTAAAGTTGTTGTTTAATTCTAAGAAGAAAAAAAAGATTAAGCACGGTTCCAGTGACATTTATTAGAAGACCAAAGAGAAAAAGGACGAAGAAAGGAGAAAGAAAAATGGAAAACCAGCGACATTTCTTAATATCACTTCCCTTTCAATCTTTGTGTATATGACGATTGACGATCAACAATGAAACGCTTAAATCTGAAGATCCTTCAAGGGTTAAAGAAGAAATCTGCTGTTCCGGGGGAGAAATTTAATTCTGATGATTATTCGTGAGCTTATTCGGGAGATTCTGAGAATGAATGATAATCAGAATGCAAAATGAACAGTCAGATTCTTGAAAGTTTCTTTGAAGTTGTTGCCACAGGGGAGGTGATACTGTTTATGACCATAAGCTTACGAGAATGCAAAGTTTAATGAGCTTTCAAAAGGGTCGCAAAGAAATGGATAAGCGTTGGAATACAACTCTACTCTCTCATCAAGTTAAGGTTGAAGACTGAAGAATTCTACAAGTTGTTGTCACGGGGGAGTTTGTTGATACATGATCATGTGACAATCAGCTTGTTTAGAAACCTTAGCTTGATTGTGTAAATATAAACGACACTTATCCTCTTGTAACAGCTAAACTTGTTAGTGTCGCTGGAGGCGACACTTGTTAGTGTCGCTAGAGGCGACACTCAGTAGTGTCGCTAGTGTCAGTTTATATATACGCGAGATCAGTTAGTGAGATTTTTATTGACGTTGACTGTGCGTTTGAGTGATTGAGCTTAATTGTGATTTCTGTAATCTTGAGTGATTGATCAATATAATAAAATTTTATTTACTTGCTCGTGTTAACACTCGCATTTCACGTACGAAATCAATTAAAAAACCGTGCGAAATCCGAATTTGTTAATTTCATACGTGAAATGTGATTGTTAACACGAGCAAGTAAATAAATTTCTGTTACAATTAAGCTCAATCACTAAAACTTTCTCAAACTCACAGTCAAAGTCACTAAAATCTCACTAACTGATCTCACGTATATATAAACTGACAATAACGACACTACTGAGTGTCGCATCAAGCGACATTGACAAGTGTCGCTACTACAAGATGATAAATGTCGTTTATCTTAACACAATCAAGCTAAGTTTTCTAAACAAGTTGATTGTCACATGATCATGTATCAACAACTTTTTCAACTGAATCTAATAATTGTTCATCAATCTCGCTCAATGAGTTATGTATTAGTGTTTTTCAATTGTTTCTTAATGTTTCTAGCTTTAATATGATGAGTTATATATTTTTGTCGTTGTTGTGATTTTTTTTCTTCATTTATTATTGATTTCAAGTTATTTAAAAGTTTGCCATCGCATTGACTTTGGGTTGATCGGATCAAATGGGTGGTTGTGATCACCTTCCCTCATTCTCTTATTTTTTTTACATTTCCAAGGATCTACCATATATATATATGTATATATATATATGTATATATATATGTATATATATATGTATATATATATGTATATATATAGGGGAGCGTTTAAGAGGGAAACACTTTTTGGAGGATTCGGGAAGCGTTACTATTCGTCAATAAGCATCTTACCTTACCAATCAAAAAGTCAACAAAAAATTATTTTTACTGATAAATAGTAATGAAAATTGATGCTATAATGAATATATTCACGGGTGAATTTCATTTTTAAGTAAATAAGTAATAGCATTAGTTGATGAACATTTATTTAATAAATTGTTAACATTCATCATAATGAATGTTAATTAACATTATTCACAATAAATGTTAAAACATTACATTTTGAGAAATAATTTTAATTTTAACATTCATCATGATTGTTGGATGTAAACCCAAGTCCCACATCGAAAAAATAAGGAAACCAAGCTAGGATATAAGTTCATGGGCTATTCTCTCTATCACCAATTGGTTTTAAAGTGAAACCTCATTTGGGCTTATATACTGGGCTTTGGACTGGTTAGGTTGAAAAAGGTCATGACAAGTGGTATAAGAGCTATGGTTGTAGCCCGGTGTTGAAGTGGATGGAATCCTTGTTAACTCGTCTACCTCAAGTTCAACGATCATGATGGATCTAGGCCTTATCTGTTGTGCGGCTCTGATAACATAAGGTGGGATGATCTCGTGAATATCGTTGAAGGGAGGGGACACCCAATGCATGTCTCTGGTCAATGATCCCAGTGATCATCTGGTCTCGTCTAAACTCGCGAGAATAATAAGGCATGATCTAGGGGGATGTGTTCACATTGAAAAGGAGAGCTAATACGGAATTTGGGTTTAAAGGGAGGATTGTTGGATGTAAACTCAAGTTCCACATTCGAAAAATAAGGAAACCAGAGCTTGTATAAGTTTATGGGCTACTCCCTCTATAACTAATCGTTTTAGAGTGAAACCTCATCGGGGCTTATATACTGTGCTTTGGACTGGTTGGGTTGAAAAAGGTCCTGTCAATATTGAATGTTAACTAACATTCACCACGATGAATATTAACGATTTTAGATATAATATTCATCAAATGATGTTATAGTCTACAAAAAAAAAAAAATTTCAAGGAAGGTTAACATTTATAGCATCGATTCTTATAAATATTTATTAAATTTCACTTTTTATTTTTGACATTTGTATTGTTGAAGTTACGATGCTCCGTAATGAATTTTACACTTCCCCTTCCCATAAGTGCTTCCCCAAGATCATCACAGTATATATATATATATATATATATATATATATACACACACACACACACAAAATATAGAAAGAGAGTATGGATCAAATAAGGCCGCTTCAAATTTGAACTTATACTCGATTAAATCATTAGATTTACATTGGTACATTTCAAATATGCTAAAATGAATGCACATTTCTACAAAATGAAAAAAATTTGAAAAAAAAACTTATTGATGAACAATTCCACATTTTCATCTAAAATCGTACATTAGTCATTTTTTTTTATTTGTATGCATTTCTAAAAATGCGCATCTATTTTTCTCTACATATTTATGATATATAAATGTAAATCCACTGATTTTGTAGCCAAGATGTGTAGATAGGAAGAGTTCTTACCCGCTTTTATTTTATAAGTGTTATATATATGTATATATATATATATGTATATATATACATATATAGTTGCAGGTTCAAATGAGAACTACTTAAAAGTTGAGAAACATTAGAATATGTGTTGAAGCATGATCCATATACCTTGATTTCATGATGACAATAACTTGATAACAAAAAACATTCTTATTTATAGCCAACATAAGTATTTTAAAAGATAATGTAAACATCTCACAAGTTTGTTCCGTGAGCTGGGTCTAAGGAATTCCTGTGAACTGGCTATATGCCCAGCCAGCACAAAGAATGAATTTTGGACGGCTTTCATATTTATCCAATGAAAGTTGTTCTAAGCTAGCTATATTATGGAAAATTAACCTAAGTCAAAAATGAAGTTGAAAATAGAGACTGAAGACCCAACAGTGGGATTGAAGTTTATGTGAAGTCAGCTCAGAGGATGAAGATCATCACACTTGTTGCAGATTCAAGTTAATGATTCACCAACACTTTGGAGCATCAATGGCATCTTCAAGATTTAACAATTGTACATTACTATTAGGGATGGACGTTTGTGGTGTGGTGCTCGCTATACCAATATCAGCCAATTACACTGGTACGTGCAACTCACATCTGACATGAACTGCACTATGCAAATTATGTCTGCAGTACAAGTCAGAAATACTAAGAGCATGTCGAGTTTTATCCAATGATGAAGGCACGTATGAAATATTCTATTGGCAAAAGGTGATACACATAAAATACTAGCTCTCCGATAAATAGAAAACTTCATTGTTGAAGTCAAGTGTGAATGTATTGTGAGTTTTAGGAGCATAGTATTAGCAGTTAGCTTTTCTTTATAGGATTTCTTTATAACAAGCTCATAGTGTGTTCTATAGAATTGGTAGTGAGTGTTTATCTGTATCTACTCCCTTTGGAAAATCAATCATAGGTACAAAATGTGTGTTCACAAATAAAATGAATAAAGATGGTGTGGTAATCAGAAATAACTCTAGACTGGTAACTTAAGCTATCAGACTCTACCTAGCTTATGTTGAATTCAAGGATTTCAGAGTTTATCAAATTGATGTCAAGAGTGCTTTTCTGGATGGAGATTTACAGGAGGAGGTCTATGTTAAGAAACCTCCAGGTTTTATTAATCATAAATATCCAAATCATGTCTTTAAACTACAAAAAGCACCGTATGATCTAAAACAAGCTCCAAGAGCTTGGTATGACACCTTATCTCAGTATCTTCTAGAGAATAAATTCCCTACAGGATCAATTGATAAAACTTTATTTATAAAGAAAGATAAGGAACATGTCATATTAGTATACATTTATGTAGATGATATTATTTTTGGGTCTAAAAATAAAATTTTGTGTAAATGGTTTTCTAACTCAATTTCTAAACAATATCAAATATCTATGATGGGTGAGATGACATATTTTCTTGGTATGCAAGTTCAACAAAAGGTTGATGGCTGATGTGTGTTAATCGTGTTTTATATTTATAATGAAATTAGAAATAACTAAGTTATGACTATCACACAATATAAGCAAGAATACCCGATCGTATAATAATATAGCTTAAGTATGTCCGAGTATCGATCACAGGGAGATAAACAAAGGGGGGCGTTTTAGTTAAAATGGAATTTATAATTAAACTAATAAAAAGCAAATAACAAAGGGAGCGTTTTAGTTCCGTACAAACGTATTAAGAAAACCAATTTTAACTGAATTAAAAGTAAAACAGTTAAAGTACTAATTAAATATAAAGCAAATAACGCAAGTTTTGTAAACAATCGGAGATAAACATGTATTCACTTATACTACTTTCCCTAGATTAATTAATTAATTGTTGTTGTTCTTAACCTATCTCCAGTCACAGTTTCAAGCAATAATTATCTAGCAAGTTAAACAATTATAAATAACTAAAAAACCTAAGCGAACGCCCGTTATGACTTAGATTTATTAATCACGTTAAGTAGACAATTAATAATCACAAACAACCATGATTCATCGAATAAACATAATTAACTATCAAAGAACAATAACTCAAAACGCTAAATAAATACTCAAACCATTATCTAGGTATCATCTTCTAAGTGAATACACAAGTTAATTAGTTAATGATCAGATTACAGTAATCAAGACCAATATCCAATAATAAAACATGTTTAAATCGATACGGATAATGATTGCGCAAACCGAATCACGAACCGCGTGTCTAAAGCTTGAACGTAGTCAACCCTCGTGAACTCGCGTCTCTAAGTCGTCCACAAAACCTCCAAAAAGTGCCTTCAATCGAATTAGCTTCGTAAAAAGTGTATGGGCTAAACTGAATTCGAAGTCTATATATGGGCTTTTCTGGCCGACCTATCTAACCGGCGGTTGGACAATTGTCTAAATAGGCTGAATTTAGGATATTTTGTAGCCCAATGAGTTTAGAGACTGTGGGCTTTGGATTCAAGTCATTTGGAGTCCGGATGAGAAAGTTATGGCCCGAACGATGAAGCCTCGCAGAAAACTCAACTTTTATCTTTTCTTCAGTTTTCGATCCAAATTCTGTTCTTTTTGCTCCAAGCTCCATGTTTAAGTCCTATTTGTAAATATTAATAAAATGAGTATCTAAAATCAAATAAATGCAATAGAAATGGATAAAAATAGGGAAATATTATTAAATAAATGCAATCGTATTTGATTATATCAATGGCACTTTATAAACCAAAGCAAATATGTTAATTATTTGCTCAATAAATATACACTTGATAACTGTTCTCCTATGAAAACTCCAATTAGTATTTCTGATAAGTTGCATAAAGAAGAATCTGGGAAATCAGTTTGTTAAACAACCTATAGGGGTATGATTGGTTCACTTTTATCTTTAACAGCAAGTAGACCTGATATAATGTTCTCAACATGCTTATGTGCTAGATATCAGGCTAATCCAAAAGTGTCACGTCTAAAGGCAGTGAAAAGAATCTTTAGGTACTTAAAAGGTACTCCAAACATGGGCATTTGGTATCCCAAAGAATTTGGTTTTGATCTAATTGGTTTCACATATGCAGATTATGCAGGTTGTTAGTTAGATTGGAAACGTACATCTGGTGAATGTCAATTGCTAGGAGGAAAGCTTGTTGTTAGTCCGTCTGATCTCGTAGATGAATCGAATTAACGAATCGTGTGGAATCCGAATTCGTTAGTTGTAAATGTGAAATTGAAACCGAACGCGACGTAAATAATATTCTGTTTTATTGATATTAATCAATTACGGAATTTCAATTAAGCACCAAACAATCTAACTCTCTCAACTCATTCTGTCTACACACACTCTCACGATCACATAGAATGAACGACACTATTTCCTATATATAAACACAGGCATGGCGACACTAGCAAGTGTCGCTAGAACAGGCTTGGCGACACTAGCAAGTGTCGCTAGTACACATAGTGTCGCTAATCTAAACACAAACAAGCTAAGTTTTTCTATACAAGCTTTTGTCACACAAGTATGTTGATTATGCATCAACAAACTCCCCCGTGACAACAGCTTGTATAAATCTTCAGTCTTTAACCTTAGCTTGATGAGAGAGTAGAGTTGTCTTCCAGCACGACTCCATTTCTTTATCAATTGACACGAACCTATCCCATATTCAGTTTTGAAGGTCTTTTTGGCTTTAGAGGTCTCGAAACTGATCTTTTGGCGTGTACAAAGTTCACGGAATCATAACAATCAACCTTTTGATGATTGACTATTTTGATTGATTGTGATTTCTTAGAATACCTCTTATTCTTTTGCAGAGAATAGTTGGTAAACTGAGAAATCTTTTTCGCACAATCCATTTTTGACAATGGTTTGGAAGATTTAACCGGGTAAATCATCTTGACAGCGTTGACTGGTGGCTTGATTGAATGAGAGACTTGAGTAAGTTGCTCACGAAGATCTTGAATAGTTTTTAATGCAAGTTCATGATCTTCTTGAAGTTTGATTAGCCCCATTTGTTTAGCCTCAAGTTCAATAATCCTCTTTTCCAGTTCGACAATCTTTGACTGCATCTCTTCACGTTCATTCTCCATGGTTAGTATTTGGGATTGAAGAACATTATCTTCCTTCTTTAACAACATCTCAATAACACAATTGTCCAAACTTTTTGTTCTCGGCTGAGTGTTTACCCCAAACCTTGTTGACAATGCTTCTCAAAAATCATAAGAAGTTGTAGCCTTGATGAAACACTTATGCACATCTTTCGGTAAACAAATTATAATTGTTTCATAGGCTTTCTTTTCTCTGTCAAATTCCTTACGTTCTTCTATAGTTAAACGTTTTAATGGAATTAAAGGAACTTCACCATGGAACCTTCCCTCTACTCTTTATCTCTCATAACGCTCTGGGTAAGTGAACGTAATAAAAGATTCAAATCTAGTCTTCCAACTAGCATAATCATTATTCATTAGAATCTAGAAGGTTTATTTGGGTTATCAAACTGGTCGTCAAACTCAAGCTTTACTATTGTCGTCATATGTGAAAAGCCTTTTCTGTGCCTTCTCTCTAAAATTTTGTTCAAAAACGTCCAAAAATTCTCGGGTAAAACGAAATTTTTCCCAACTAAATTTAAGCCTAAAAATAAAATTTGGTAACACGAGAATTTTTCCTGTCCCCCGCCCCCCAAAAAAAAAAAAAAAAAAACTCCTCTATATATAGCGGCACTAAGATAGGGCCGCATCAACATGTCGCCTGATAAGGGAAAGTGTTGCTTGACAAGTCAAAGTGTCTCCTGATAACCGTCTTCAACTAGTATCGCCTATATTCAACGAGGGTCGCCTGGTGAACACTAGTGTCGCCTACAACACAGAAAACCCAAAAACTTTAAAACTCCAATTTCTCCGTTGAATTGTTAGAAATTTGGGCTTATTCGATGCGGATTCAACTGTTGAATACAATTCCGGTATCAATTTACACTTAATTGCAACTTTTAACGTCGAATTGATCACATGGGTTTCTTTAACCGTAGCTTCAAACTTTCACGTAAAATCCGATTCAAATCACCTCTATTTCTTGAATAAAATGCTCTGATACTACTTATTAGTCCGTCTGATCTCGTAGATGAATCGAATTAACGAATCATGCGGAATCCGAATTCATTAATTGTAAACGTAAAATTGAAACCGAACGCGACGAAGATAATATTCCGTTTTATTGATATTAATCAATTACAGAATTTCAATAAGCACCAAACAATCTAACTCTCTCAATTCAGTCTGTCTGCACACACTCTCATGATCACATAGAATGAATGACACTATTTCCTATATATAGTTGATGCGTGTTAAGTTGTCGTTAAAAATACAAGTTTTAAATGAAAAGGAAATACTAAAGTTAACTTAAACACAACCAGACAAGAATACGTGTTCGTATTATAGTATAGCTTTGGTAAGACCGAGTCGAACTCAGGGAAGCGGTGTAAATTAAAATAATTAATTAAACCTAATATTACAAATTACAATTGATAAGGGGTAGCGTTTTGGTTCCGTACGAACGTAATTTAAACTAAATAAAAAAAACAATTAAAAACAATTAAAAAACAATTAAAAGATAGAAAAGATAACTTAAGAATAATCAGATAGATAAGCATGTATTTACTTAGATTACTGATTTCTCGACTCAGGTTTTTTATATGTTTATTGATCAGTCATTATGGTGATTTCAACTAGAATGGACAGTCTTCTGTTAAGGTTAGCGAATCCCTAATAAACCTTACCTTAATACTAGATTCTCTTGAATACACTCATTCGTGTTACCAACATAAGATTTATGCTATTAAACCTATCAACAGATCATTGAGATTCATTCTTGACTCTGCGTTAGCCTTGAATCTATAATTATTGGTTTTCTAATTATCACACCGATCGGTTTTGAATTAATTGCTATGCCTCTTAACTTATTACCGGTTACAGTCTCAAGCCACAATTAACTAATAAATTATTTAATTGCAGATAATCAATTAACTCATACAAACGTTAGTTCTAGAATAAGTCTTTTGACCACGTTAAGTAACAATTAACAAACGCGCCGTAACTCACAATCAATGTGGATCTTCAAATAAACTCAATAACCATTCATAATTAAGATCAATATTCAACATATAATGAAACATTTATCTAAAAATCATACATCTAAGTAAATACAAATAAAGAATTAGTTCATAATTAAAGTAAGATGACTCAATTCCATAAACAAAGTATTAAACATTGCAGATAGAATAGAATAAGAATCAAACCCTAAAATCTGAACTGAATCTTCGTTAGGGTTAAACGACCTTCAAACCCTAGCTCCTTAGCCTCTGAATACCCTAGAAATCGAATTTCTAACCCCTAAAACCCAAATTAGGGTTAACCTATTCGTAATTGTTGTGTATGGAATGTGAAAAAGAATGGCCTATTTATAGATTTTCTGAACCGCGAATCCAACCGCCGGTTGGGCTGAATTTTAACCCGATAACCCGGATTTTGACCCGTGCGCTCGACTGCCTTCCGTATTTAACTCCAACCGCTGGCTGAAAGCTTCAACCGCCGGTTGGGATCCAATTCCAGAATCTTCCAATAGTTGGACTGGGCTTTTGTCTTGGGCTTTATCTTTTAAACTCTAATCCGGATTTCCTCTTATATTTGGCCCATTTCTCTTATCTTTTTGGGCTTTGTCTTCTCTTCAAGTCCAATATTTTTAGGTCTTCAATCTTTTCTTTCTTTTCTTCAGTCTTGAGTCGATTTTTATTCCTTTTCTTCATTTCTTTATTTAAAACACCTTTTTACAAATATAAAGGAAATCAGTAGCATTTGTAATTAAATTACAATAAAAAGGCTTAAAAACAAGGGAATATTATTATATAAATAAGGCATTATTTGATACTATCAAATATCACCACACTTAAGTTCTGCTTGTCCTCAAGTAGAGTCTGATATAAACCAATCTTGAATTTTTTTTCTTTCCCATATAAATAGGGTTTTTGTACATAACACTTAAGTCGCGAATATCTTTTGAACTAATCTGAGATCATATTAGTCAACATTCTTTTTATTAGGAACAAATAAATCTATCCAGATTGTTGATATAAATCCTTATTAAACCTTACTAAACACTTTTAAACATAAAATTTCAAATTTTTGACATTTCAAGATGATTATCGATATAATAATCCTCTATAAACTTTCTATACTCCAGTTTAAGAATAACACTTCATTATTATTTATTATGAATATAACTCATGCATCCCACAATTGATATACCCCTATAATCAAATCATAATCATATTTCTATATAATGGATGAGTAATTGAAAAATCATTTTCTTGACGAGTTAAGACATTGGTAACAGGTCTGTATCTTATTACAACAGAACGACATAACTTAACTCTTTAGAAGTATAGTCTTCTTACAGAATTTAGTGAAGGCAGCGGTGACAGGTCTGTACTTTCGTACAACAAAGCGACATAACTTGACTAATATTGTTGGGAAAAACAATGATCAAACCTAAGTTATAAATCTGATGAGTCAAAATCTATCTCAGTTGTATTCAGGAAAAACTTAGTGAATTCCTGAGTCTGTGATTCTGAGTCTGTGCCACACAGACTGAAGAATTGTTTCTGAGTCTGTGCTGCACAGACTGAAGAAATCCCACAGACTGAAAGCCGTGATCTACTTGAAGACTTATGGATTCATCATCTGAAGAATGAAGATTGAAGACAAAAGACTTCACAGACTGAAGATCACAGACTGATGATCACAGATTGAAGATCACAGACTGAGAGCACAGACTGAAGAGCACAGATTGAAGAATGAAAGTACAAAGTACAGAAGATATTCTTCTTTCCTTAGGCTAGATACAACTGATAAGATGTTTTAGAAAGGTCAAACATCTAACAAAGGTTTTCTTCTCAGCAAAGAAACCTTTTACCTTTTTGTTTTTTCTGTTTCCAAGAAAAGCAAAAAGGGTGGCGTGCAAAGTTGCCCAAGATGCATCTGTTATCCCTTGGACAATTATGCAAGCTGGATAATATAGAGTTACACCCTACTCTATAAATAACAGTTCAAAAAGCACTGCTATATATCCAAGAAATTCAAGAGAATTAGTATACTAGACCTTTGAGCTTAGGCTAAAGCATTACCACACTTACTGTGAAGTTTGTAGTGATAACTGTATCTTTGTATACTACTTGGATCGTATTCAAACCATCTGTGTGGGTTTGAATACCTTGTCATCTTTGTGAGACAAACACTTTATTGTGAATAATACTTTGATTCATAATAAACTCTGTGTTAAAATTAATCTTGTTTTCCGCCTAGATTAATTTAAACTTGTTTGATATAAAACTTGGATATAAACTAACACGTTGAGATAACTGTTATTTAATCTGTATCTAAGTTTTGGGAACCTTGTGACCCAACAACTGGTATCAGAGCAAATAAAGATTTAATCTTTAACGATCAAAGGAACCCAGTTTATCAAACAATCATCTAAACCCATTTTTCTCTACATTTTCTACTTTGAAAAATGACTTCCTCTATTGCTATGGCTGGGAAGGGAATTCCAATCTTCAATGGTGTAAATTTTACCCACTGGAAATTGAAAGCTGAATGGTTTCTTGCTAGCATTCATGATGAAATGCTTAGAGTCATTCAGGAAGGACCCATTATTCCTGGCAGAATAGTTCCTGCTACTTTAGATGCAAATGGTACTATTTTGACACCTGAAAAATTTGTTGAGGCTCCCAAAAGTACCTGGACTGATCTAGACAGGCAACTATATGCATATGATTTTAAGGCCAAGTCCATACTGGGCAATGCAGTTACTGAGCCTATCTTTGCTAAGATATCTGGCTGCAAAACTGCTAAAGCCATATGGGATATGCTAACTGACCAATATGATGGTGTAAGTTTAGTACAATCCCAAAAGAAGAAGAATCTCATAAGAAATTATGAGAACTTCTCTGCTGGTCAAGGAGAGTCATTAACTGATATTCATACCAGATTTCAAATCTTAATCAATGATCTTGAAAGGTATAATATCATCAAAGGACAGTTTGAAATCTGTGCAAAATTTGTTGATGTCATTCCAAACACTTTTTCTGAAGTTATCACTTCATTAATTGTAAGTGAAAAATTGGAGACATATGATCTCTCTGGCTTGTTTGGACTTCTACTAAACTTTGAAGAAACCAAAGCCAGAAAGGATCTAAATGCCAAAAGGATTGCAAAAGATCCATCTGCTGCCCTTGTTGCAACAACAAGGAAAAATAGAGAACTTTTCTCTAGAGCAGATTACCATCTTACTCTTACAGACTCAGAATCAGATGATGAAACTGAGTCTCTAGAAGCTGAAATGGCATTGCTAGCCCAAAGGTTAGAAAAGGCAAGATTCAAAGGTTCAAAAGGAAGGCCAACTTTTGATCCTAAGAAAGCTACTTGCTATAAATGTGGGCAAGTTGGTCATATTTCTTCTGACTGCAGA
The DNA here is from genome assembly GCA_963930675.1 of Gnaphalium uliginosum. Taxonomy (NCBI): domain Eukaryota; kingdom Viridiplantae; phylum Streptophyta; class Magnoliopsida; order Asterales; family Asteraceae; genus Gnaphalium; species Gnaphalium uliginosum. The sequence goes on from OZ005682.1 coordinate 37,881,517, forward strand.
GTGAAGATTGCAGAATCTTCAAGTTTTGATAAGTGGGAAGAAAAGGCCAAGAAGTACAAGAAAAAGTACTTTAACTCCAAGAAAATTGGAGAGAAACAACAACCAAAGAAACTAGAGAAAGCTTTGGTTGTTGAACAATGGATAGATGACGAATCTTCATCATCTGAGGATGATGAAGATATGTGCTTAATGGCTATCACAGAGAGCCAGTTTGACAAAGATGTCAAATTTGCAGAAAAGGCATGTGTTCATCCAGATTGGGACAGAGGATCTGCTTACAATGTAAATCATTTTAAACTTTACTATAGTGATGCAGAAAAACAGAAAATGTTTGAACACATTTATGTAGATTTTTTGAAAAGACTTGAGGAAATACAAGATTTAAAAACCAAACTCAGTCAAGTTCAAAAAGATCTACAATCAAAAGTGAATGAAATAAACCAAAATAAACAGTACAAACTTGAGCTTGATGCTCAATATGACCTTCTCAAAAAGATCAAGCAGGAAAAAGAAGCTTATAAAAACAAAGCTGATCATTATGAAAGGATCTGTAAATCTTGGTGTATTTCATCACTTAAAAATGTGGACTGTTTATCCAAACAGATTCCAGCTCAGATACAAGCGGTCATAGGTGACGAGTTTGATCTTAAAAGTCACATAAATTCAGAAATAAACTCAAAACCTACTATATTTGTACCTGAGATTTTACCTCATACTTTTAGTCATACTGTGGGAGACAAAGTTATATTGACAAATGGTTTTGTTAGACCAAAAATAGTTACTAAAGAACTAGTATATGAGACAGAGCCAGACTCTGAAGACGCAGACTCAGAAATCTCAATCTGTGAAACTTCTCAATCTGAACAGCCTGAACTTATAATCACTAATGAATCTTTAAGAACTATAGAACTTGGAAAGAAAAAATTTATAAAAGGCAAAGTTAATATTCCCACAGTACCATCTTTAAAAAGACAAAAAGAGGTAAAAGGAATCAAAAATAAACAGAAAGGTTACAATGTGTTTGAACCTTCCACATCTCAGTCTGTAACTGGTCCAGAAAATAATATGCCAAATGATAAATCTAAAGGCATAAAACCAGTAACAAAGGAGTTAAAAAGATCTCAGTCTGTGAGATCTAACTGTCAGTCTGAAAAAATAAATTTTCAGTCTGGCAAACTTAACTCCAAATCTGTTTGTGTTAAAACTCAGTCTGACTCTCAAAAGTCAAATCTTAACAACCAGACTGAGACCATTAAGCTGCTTAGTGAAAACTTAATGAAGTTAACCACAGATTTTAAAACATTTGTTGAGTCAAAACAAGAGTTTAACAGAGGATCTAGTGTAAATAATAACCCAAAATCCAAAAGGACCATCATGTTGAACAGAAAATGTTACAACTGTGGAAATCCGGGACATGAAGGTATCAAATGCACAAAGTCCATTTTTAAACAGCCAAAGGCTGCTTTGATCAAACAAATGTCGTCTACAAACAATAAAATCAAAAATAGAGAGGTTAAAAGTCAACTTCACAGACTTAGCACCAAAACTGCTAAAGAATTGACTTCAACCAACTCTAAAGAACCCATCAAAAGATGGGTTCCCAAAAGTAACTAATTGATTTTGTTTGTCCTGTGCAGGGTAACAGCAAATGGTACCTAGACAGTGGATGCTCAAGACACATGACAGGTTCCTTGAAGAATCTGTCAGAGTTTGTAGAAGAAGAAGGACCTTCTGTCAAATATGGTGACAACTCTGTTGCCAAGATAAAAGGTTATGGTGTGGTGAAGGCTGGCAACATCAGAATAACAAAGGTGGCCTATGTTGAGGGATTAAAGCATAACCTGCTTAGTGCTAGCCAGATTTGTGATGATGATGGTGAAATCAGAATCAGAAAGAAGGCTGCTGTTATCTATAATTCCAAAGGCAAACCTATATTAGTTGCCAAAAGAGAAAGAGATATCTATCTCTTGGATCTTTCTTTGCAGACAACAATGTAGAGACCTGTCTCTATACTCAGTCTGTGCCAGAACTAAGCTGGCTATGGCATAGGAGGTTATCCCACCTGAACTTCAAAAATATTAACCTCCTGTCAAAGAAGAAACTGGTTAGAGGTCTGCCTGATGTTACATTTGCAAAAGACAAACTTTGTCCTGCATGCACACTAGGGAAACAGACCAAGAACCATTTTCCATCCAAATTGTTAGCTACAATTGAACAACCACTGCATATGCTCCATATGGATCTGTTTGGACCCATGAGCATTAGCAGTTTGGGTGGAAAGAAGTATACACTTGTGGTTGTGGATGAATACACAAGGTATACTTGGGTCATCTTTCTTAAAGCTAAAAGTGATGCTCCTGAAGAGATTATTAATCTAATCAAGAGAGAAGAATTGCAGAAAGATGCACCTGTCAAGCAACTCAGGAGTGACCATGGTACAGAATTTAAGAATTCTACTCTCATTGAATTCTGTACTGACAAAGGCATTATTCAAAACTTTGCCTCTATCAGAACTCCTCAACAAAATGGTGTTGCTGAGAGAAGAAATCGTACACTCATAGAAGCTGCAAGAACCATGTTATGCCATGGTCAAATGAGGGTTTATTTTTGGGCAGAAGCAGTTAACACTGCCTGTTATACCCAAAATAGATCTATTTTGGTCAAAAGGCATGGCAAAACTGCATATGAGTTGTATCATAAGAAGGTTCCAACCATCCATTACTTCCAGACCTTTGGTAGTAAATGCTATATTCTCAATCAAAGAGATCAATTAGCTAAGATGGAACCTAAATCTGATGAAGGAATTTTTGTTGGCTATTCATCTATCTCAAAGGCCTACAGAGTCTACAACAACAGAAGGAATAAAATTGAAGAAACCATCAATGTCACCTTTGATGCTTCCTCTGCTAATGATGAACATGTTTCTCAGTCTGATGTTCATTTGTTAGAAGATTTATCTGTTGTGGGATCTGAATCTCAAATCCCAGTTGTTGTTAACCAACAACAGGACTCTGAAAGTGATAATGAAGATGATCAACCTGCTCATTCTATGACAATACCTTCATCAACAGAAGATGAATCTGTGTCCAGAGAATCAAACTCTTCTGATACATGTGTTCAGTCTGATAGTTTTCAGTCTGTGAACTCTACAGACTCTGACTTGCCCTGTGTAGAAGATGATGCAGAACTTAGTCCTGCTATTCTTCCACCAAATGAGAATGATTTACCATCAAATGATGAATCACTTCTAGGAGTCAAAGAACACAAGTATCATCCAATTACAGAAATAATTGGAGATTATGTTTCTGGTGTACAAACAAGAGCTAAAGTGTCAAACTTATCTACTGCAAATTTCTGTTTCTACACAAACTTCCTGTCAATCATTGAACCAAAGAAAGCTGAAGAAGCCTTGAAAGATGATGATTAGGTTGAAGCAATGCAGGAAGAGTTAACAGAATTTGACAGAAACAATGTTTGGACCCTAGTTCCTGCTCCAAAAGGGAAAACCATTATTGGAACAAAATGGGTTTACAGAAACAAAATGGACAAGGATGGAGTGATAATCAGAAACAAGGCAAGGCTAGTTGCTCAAGGCTACAAGCAGGAAGAAGGCATTGATTATGATGAAACATTTGCCCCTGTAGCCAGAATTGAAGCAATAAGGTTATTCTTGGCATATGCTGCATTCAAGGACTTCAAAGTCTATCAAATGGATGTCAAGAGTGCATTTCTGAATGGCAACTTACAGGAGGAAGTCTATGTGAAACAACCTCCAGGTTTTGTAAGTTCCACTTTTCCAAATCATGTCTATAAATTGCAAAAAGCACTATATGGGCTAAAACAAGCTCCAAGAGCTTGGTATGACACCTTATCATCCTATCTTCTTAGTAATGACTTTACTAGAGGATCAATTGATAAAACTTTGTTCTTCAAAAGGAACAAGGCAGATGTCATACTAGTCCAAATCTATGTTGATGATATTATATTTGGGTCTACTGATGAAAAATTGTGTAAATGGTTTTCAAACTTAATGTCAAAACAGTATCAAATGAGTATGATGGGTGAGTTAACATACTTTCTTGGTCTACAAGTACATCAGAAACCTGATGGTATCTTCATCAACCAAGGTAAATATGTCAATGATCTACTTACTAAATATTCTTTAAAGGACTGTTCAATTATGAAAACACCAATGAGCACTGCAGATAAGTTGGATAAGGATCAGTCTGGCAAGTCAGTATGTCAAACCACTTATAGAGGTATGATAGGATCTCTACTATACCTCACTGCAAGTAGACCAGATATCATGTTCTCAACATGTTTGTGTGCTAGATATCAATCTGAACCTAAAGAATCGCATCTAAAAGCTATAAAAAGGATTTTTAGGTACCTAAAAGGTACTCCTAACCTGGGTCTTTGGTATCCCAAAGACTCTGGTTTTGATCTAATTGGATATACAGATGCAGATTATGCAGGTTGTAAATTAGACAGGAAAAGCACTTCTGGTGGATATCAACTGCTAGGTGGCAAACTAGTCAGTTGGTCAAGCAAGAAACAGAATTCTGTTGCTACATCCACTGCAGAAGCAGAATATGTGGCTGCTGGTAGTTGTTGTGCTCAATTGCTATGGATGCAACATCAACTAGCAGACTATGATTTGGTGTTTACAAAAACTCCAATCATGTGTGATAACCAAAGTGCCATTGCCATCACTGAGAATCCTGTGTTTCACTCCAGGACAAAGCATATTGAGATCAGACATCATTTTATCAGAGATTGTGCTGAGAAAGGTAAAGTGATTCTCAAATATGTGCCAACAAATGACCAACTAGCAGATATCTTTACCAAACCTCTTAATGAAGATAGATTTTTGTATCTGCTTGGTCAACTAGGAATGCTCAACCCCTAGTAAAACCTTGAATCTGTATGATTCAATTCTCAGTCTGTGTCTGCTTTTCAATCTGTATAACTGTATTCTCAGCTACATACAATCAAAAAGCACAGACAAAGAGATGTCTTTGTACATACTTTCTAAGAAAATACCAAAAAGATTTGATACCTTATGTTATTTTCTCTCAGTCTGACTGATTATATGTTTTAGTCTGTGTAACTTCTTCCAAATTAGCTACACAGACTGACCATATTCATTCAGACTAGACCCTCTATTTTTGTGCTTTATTAATTCATATGGTTAGTATTTTAGTACTATTAGTATTAATACTACTAGTTACTTTTAGTACTGCTGGCTAATACTGATAAGACTTTTTAACACTGCCCCCATGATAAGACTTTCTGCCATCAACAAGTTGTCTGAATGGGTACAGACTGAGTTCAATAATAATAAGAAAGAGCTAGAGAAGATGAAGCATCTAGTTTCTACTATGGTGGATAAAGTGGATATGCTGGAGGAGAAGGTATCCAATAGGTTAGATGAAATGCAGACCACCCTCTCAAACTTGGTAGATGATGTCAAAAAGGGGGAGAAGATGAAGCATGGGTCTGCAGAAGCTAAAACCTCAAAAGATAAAGATTTAAATAATAAATCCTTAGATTTAGGGAGAGATAGCAGTGAGGGAGATGATGGAGATGATGGACCCGAAGGTGCTAGGGTGAAGTCTCAGACTGAAGCTCAGTCTGTGCCACAGACTGAAGATATGAGTGCACAGACTGAGGGGGAGCAAGAGAGATTGCAGTTAGGTGAACATGCTGAGATGGTTGCACAGACTCAGGGGGAGTCATCCATTGTCTTACACATAGACCCAATTGCAACTATCTCAACCCAAGGTCAGATGGAGTTGAAGAGACCAAGGGAAGAAGATGAAGATGTTCAACCTCTGCAAATCAAGAGAGCCAGAAAGATGAAAAGAATGGCCAGGAGGATTCCTGAAAGGGATGTCTTTGATTCCCAACCAAAAATGAAGGGGATCAAAACCTGGGACCAGTTCTTAAAGCTGGCAGAAGAACAGGACAATGACGGTGATGATGATGATGCCATCAATCCTGACTGCAGTTCTGAGTCTGAAGTTTTCAGAAGATCAGATGATGATGAAGATGATGCTACTTTTGGAGGTGTAGGTGAAGGAGCCTCAAAAGTCAAGACTGGAGAGTCTCAGTCTGTGCCTTCTGAACCTGCACAAACTGAGACACAGCATCAATCACAGACTCAGAGCTCAGAGCAACCAGCAGCAAGCACTGATGTTCTAATTATCAGTGCTGAAGCCATTCAAGATGAAGCATATCCTGCTAGACCAACCACATCAACCAGAACACTGCCTCCAGGTAGAAGTGAGATTGAAGACAGAATGCAATGGAGATGTGCTCATCTGATAAGCACTTATCCTGGGTCAAGCTCTACCATGGAGGAAGTAATGGATAAGGGTAAGGGCAAGGAGATTGCCTTATCCAAGCAGGAAAGATTAAGCAAGATCAAGAAGATGGTGGATGATCATGCTGCTGGAACAAGAAATCCTGAACTGTCAAATCTACAGGATGAGCTCTTGCAACAAGAAGCTACTGCTCAAGGTATGACCTTATCCGAATACTTAAATGTATTATCAATTGAAGAGCAGAAGCTGAAGGAAGCAAGATTTGTTGACATGCTCTCCAAAGAGTTAGAAGATGAAAGTTGTTCACAGACTCAGATCAGAAGGAATCAAGTTGAGCAACAAATCAAAGAAGATGAGGAGCTGTCAACAAGATTACAGAAGATAGAGAGTCTAAAAGCGAAGCTACAATCCACTTTCCAAAAGTCAAAGCTCAAGCAAAAGATTAAAGACTGTCATCTGAATAAGATTGGACAGAGATTGAGGCTAGAGTTGACTTTGACCAAGAGCTCAAAAATGGTGTGGGTGGATGACCTGTATACTCTAGGACTTAAAGAATGGCAATCCATTGCTAACCTTTTGAAGAGTGTAGCTGACAAAGATCTGAAGAAAGAAGTTCTGGATGAGCTATCTTACCTGATTGAGCTAGTTCTCAGTCTGGGGCTCATCTCAGAAGAAGAGTACAAGTTGTTTTGCATAGCAAACAACTTTGTAATCAAGAAGAAGTCAGCTGGGTTATCCACAGAGAATGAGCAGAGAAGGGAGCATCCTCTACCCTAAGGTATCATTTTTATCGATAGATCCTATGTCCAGACTGACACAGTTGAAGGTCTGTGCTACAGAGATATCAATGGAATAGAGTGCTTCCAGGATCAAAACAGACTATATGGAGAGTCTCTGCTGCATTGCATTGCCCTGCTGAAGGAATGCAAACATTCTCAAGCCAAGCCATTTAGAAGAAGGTTAATCAGCTGGCTATTCAACAACCTTTCCAAGATCAGGATGATGATTGGATTTGAAGACATCTGCAGGAAAATCATCCTGGAGTATCAAAAATTTGAAGACAAATCTGATAAGGAAATGGAAGAACTGTTGAAGAGGAAAGTGGAAAAGATGAAAGAGATCAAGGCTCGGAGAAAGGACTGAAGATTGTTAAATTTTTGATTTACAATTTCATGTAATAATTGTAATATTCTTGTAATCTGACTATGACTTTGACTTTATGTATATAAGTCTAAATTCATAAGTTATGCTTTACTTTAGTATTTATTTTTTCTCTACTATCTTTTATAAATAGATTTTGACATCATCAGATAGGGGGAGATTGTTGGGAAAAACAATGATCAAACCTAAGTTATAAATCTGATGAGTCAAAATCTATCTCAGTTGTATTCAGGAAAAACTTAGTGAATTCCTGAGTCTGTGATTCTGAGTCTGTGCCACACAGACTGAAGAATTGTTTCTGAGTCTGTGCTGCACAGACTGAAGAAATCCCACAGACTGAAAGCCGTGCTCTACTTGAAGACTTATGGATTCATCATCTGAAGAATGAAGATTGAAGACAAAAGACTTCACAGACTGAAGATCACAGACTGATGATCACAGATTGAAGATCACAGACTGAGAGCACAGACTGAAGAGCACAGATTGAAGAATGAAAGTACAAAGTACAGAAGATATTCTTCTTTCCTTAGGCTAGATACAACTGATAAGATGTTTGAGAAAGGTCAAACATCTAACAAAGGTTTTCTTCTCAGCAAAGAAACCTTTTACCTTTTTGCTTTTTCTGTTTCCAAGAAAAGCAAAAAGGGTGGCGTGCAAAGTTGCCCAAGATGCATCTGTTATCCCTTGGACAATTATGCAAGCTGGATAATATAGAGTTACACCCAACTCTATAAATAGCAGTTCAAAAAGCACTGCTATATATCCAAGAAATTCAAGAGAATTAGTATACTAGACCTTTGAGCTTAGGCTAAAGCATTACCACACTTACTGTGAAGTTTGTAGTGATAACTGTATCTTTGTATACTACTTGGATCGTATTCAAACCATATGTGTGGGTTTGAATACCTTGTCATCTTTGTGAGACAAACACTTTATTGTGAATAATACTTTGATTCATAATAAACTCTGTGTTAAAATTAATCTTGTTTTCCGCCTATATTAATTTAAACTTGTTTGATATAAAACTTGGATATAAACTAACACGTTGAGATAACTGTTATTTAATCTGTATCTAAGTTTTGGGAACCTTGTGACCCAACAAATATTTATATTTCTTTTAAGCATTTTTGCTTTTCTTTCTGCATATATTTTTTTCCTTAAGATATTATGATGAAACCAGGTATGTACTTAGTACAACAGAGGAGTCGATCAGCGTATTTTTTAAATGATTTCAATTTAAACCCCAAGATTATAGAATATGATATGATATCATACAGAAATTAAGACTTTATAGCCATATATCAATTTGTGTTCCTCATATAATTATATTCATGTTAGATTATTACTTCTTAAAAATTCAAAAACTTTTGTATAGAAAGCCTATCAATACATCATATAATGAAGATGTCTATAATTTCAAAAAATTGGATTCAATCATGTTTAGCGGCCTATCTACATATCCACATATTTTTTTTAAGAATTCCTTTTTATAAACATATTCCTAATGTACTATCATCTCTCAAAAATAGTATCACAAAATTTTATGTAATATGACAAAAATTTCATAGTTAGCTTTTTAAGGACAAATAAAACTTTTCTATTTCTTTTTGATTCTCATCCCCACACTTAAATTGTACAATGTCCCCATTGTACTTTAACATAGAAAGCGTAAAAGAATGAGAAAAGAAATTAGAACGAAAAACTCCCCTGACTGTGCAATGCTGCTCTCTGGGTCTGATAGAAAATATACAACAACTCACTTTCGTAGGCAATCACGATTGCATTTAGCATATGTAACAAGCCTTTAAATCCCTCGGTATCCCTAGTGGACGAGTTATAGTCTCGTGAGGATATCCAGGGAACACACCCACAAAGTTCATAAATAGACAAATAATAAAGCTTTAACAAAAATAAAAATGTTAAACATAATTAAGGCAGATAAATAAGAATAAATGAATAGTTAGCGTTAAACAGTTATCCGACAAAATAAATAAATGAATATAAAAAAATAACCAAGAAGAAGGAAGATAATCATATATAGTGCTAATCACTGTCCTCAAGATCCTGCTGCTGCTGTGAGGATGAGCCAAAGTCCCATGGGGTGTATGGTCGGACAGGACCTGGATGAGCCGTTGGGCTCCCCATAAGTTGGTGCATCAGATACGTGTGGTACTCGAACTGATGGGCCTGCTCCTAAACATGCCGCTGGTGAGCAATCTGCTGCTGCTCCTGCATCCTCCTAATATCTGCAATCTGAAGCTGGAGCTGATGCAAATCCTAAGCAGGTGCTGATGGATCCTCCGGCTCTGCTAATGCTGATACTGTGTCAGCCGTTGGTACACGAGCTCACCTCCTGACTCGTGGCTCTGGTATCCCTCCTGCAGCTAGTGGAGTCGCCCAAATAATATAATTTCCCTCAAGGGGCCTCCGAATAATATCCAAATCAAGCAGCTGCTGCTGTCCCACAAGCTGTACGCCGGGACTAACGGGTGTACAAGACTGAACCATCCCGTCGGGAATACCGAACCATCGGGCTAGTCTGGTCACAAAATGACCTCCAAAGATGCCGCTCAAAGCCCTCGTACCAGTGGCTTTCTTACCCATCCAATATGCCAAACACCTGGGAACATTTACCAGTGTTCCCTGAGTAATGCAGTGAAGATAGAAAAAATCAGGCATGTGCACCTTCTCCTTCACCGTCTTCCGTGCAACTATCGTGTTGGCCAGCAAACGGTGTACCAACTTGTGGACCGGATCTCTCACCATCAAATCTGAAGGTCCTCTCTCCCAATAATCCCCATTGCCTATCTCAGGCCAGAACTGTGCAACCTCTAAAGTAGAGTACATTTCGTAGCGAGCGGCTGTAAAATGAGCAAGAAAATGAGGATTGGCTTCCTCATCCAGAGTGTGTAATCCTATAGCACGTGAAAACTCAACCAGGCTCAATGCACGAGTCATCCCGCCTACCTGAAATGTCAGCCTGTGAAGTCGGACATCATCATCATCGATGTCAAATCTGACCGTGCTGTAAAACTCGACCACGAGCTCCTTGAAAATGATCTCGTGGATGCTGAAGAGTCGTCTCCATGCGTAAGAGACATAACCGACGTCGCCACTCAGCAAGATATAACTGGCAGCTAGAAGACGCTTGAGCGTCTGTGCGCCCGATACCATAGTGTTCGGGTGTAGCACCCGATCAATGAATCCCCAATCAAGAACGTCGGGTGCTATTTAACTCCAACCGCTGGCTGAAAGCTTCAACCGCCGGTTGGGATCCAATTCCAGAATCTTCCAATAGTTGGACTGGGCTTTTGTCTTGGGCTTTATCTTTTAAACTCTAATCCGGATTTCCTCTTATATTTGGCCCATTTTTCTTATCTTTTTGGGCTTTGTCTTCTCTTCATGTCCAATATTTTTGGGTTTTCAATCTTTTCTTTCTTTTCTTCAGTCTTGAGTCGATTTTCGTTCCTTTTCTTCGTTTCTTTATTTAAAAGACCTTTTTACAAATATAAAGGAAATCAGTAGCATTTGTAATTAAATTACAATAAAAAGGCTTAAAAACAAGAGAATATTATTATATAAATAAGGCATTATTTGATGCTATCAATAGACACAGGCTTGGCGACACTAGCAAGTGTCGCTAGAACAGGCTTGGCGACACTAGCAAGTGTCGCTAGAGGCGTCATGGCCTGACACAATCTTGCCGGTTGAAGTGTCACATGATCTAGGACTTTTGAAAGATGATGACTACAGAATCTCTTGTGTGTCTTTCAATATTAAGAAGAACAAAAAGCATGTTGGATTAATGGTTGAAGAGTTGAACAGAATAACTCACTCTGTGCCAGCTGGAATAACCTTCATTGAGAATATATATGTGAAGACTGATTATGATGAATGGTTTCTACACAAAGATGAAAGAGGAGTTGAATGCTTTCATTCAGTAAGCAGGATATCTGGACAAGCATACTATCACTTATTTGCTCTGTTGGATTTGTGCAAAACTGAACAAAGTCTACCATTCAGGAGAAGAGTAATTAGACATCTATTTATCATTCGAGTGAGATAGACAAAGTTCCCGAGCTGAAGAATAAATGTGATAGGGTTAGAAAAGAACACAAGAAACATTATAAGGATAGTCTGGAAGAAATCGAGTTGGTAGAAAGAGGCATGAGAAAAGGAGATGAGTGGAGACATATGAATGTAATCAATTTTTCTATTAAAAATCTAGTTTAATAGACTAGAACTGTAATGACTTAAAATATTTACAAAAGTCTAGTTTATATTCATTTATATGCTTAGAAATTTTTGTACATGTTTTGACATCATCAGATATGGGGAGATTGTTCGAAAAAACGGTGGGTTTATCGGATCGAACCGATCGGCATTTAGCATTAATTTTTTGAAATGTTTTGAATTTCATCTTTCCCCACACCTATTTCTAATCTAATATAATTTAAAATAAATACGATTTTATACAAGAGATTATAACTATTCTAGCATGTTAAACTGAAGTAGGAGATTATTCTATATTTGAAAATCTAATCATATATCCAATAATAGCATTCAAGTAAGTAATACTAGCATGTAAATTCTAAGGCAACAATCAAACAAGAACATGCAATTATGTGGCACAATTAGCACTTAATCAACTTGATCCATATTAGTTAAATGATGGTTAAGTCATAAATGTTTCAAAAGTTCTCTTAAAAACATTTATTAAATGAATATGAATTTAATCTACTTCTTATCATATGCTCTGTGACTATCTCCGATATGTTTAAATCAGGAGAACAACGGCCATGTCGAGTTCATCGATCATCATACAAAGAATAGTTGAGGGACCTAATTCTAATAATTGGCCTAATTCTAACAAAAAGGTATCAAATCACACCATAAGTTGGATAGATAAACATTCGAGAATCAATTCATAATTCAAGTATAGTTTAATTTCATACATGGAGAATAACCCCACAATTGTTACATAATTACCCTATCATAACTTCTATTGTAGCAAACACATATTTATGTATCATAACATATTAAATCTAGCACATGTATTCAAACAATAATCACAATATTATAACATATTTATAAAAAATGAAGATATATGAATAATGACACCTGTTAAGGCGTACAAACAAATCTTGCTGAGTCGCAAAGTCTTGGAGCACCTCCTAAATAAAGCTTAAAGCTTTTATTACATTTACTAATTAAAAGTAAAATATTAAAAGAAAATAATTTTTAGAGGGAGAAAGAGTGTGTGAGAGAGAAAGTGAAGTAGAGCGAAGTAGGATGGTATGAATTTGGTGAGGTTTGGCCTTTTATATATAGAATTGAGCTAGCTACCCATACACCTTGAATTTGCACGTATTTCTCCTTCAAAAACGCGTCCCCTATGTTGAAACCATATAAAAATAGCATCTTGTACATCAAAACGTCGCACTAAACTGTATACGACATGCGTCGTACCGTCTACAGCCCGGTTGTAGACCATATATGGCCTAGCCAAGCAATATACGACTTGTGAAGGTCGTATATGCCCTGGTGCTAAGCTGTATGGCTTGTTCCAGGCCTAGTGTATGGGATCGTAACTTTTCATGCGCGGGACTGTAATCTTGAATCTTTGACTGTCTTTAATTTCTTCGTTTTAGGTCTGATTCGAGTGATTCTTGGATCCATGGCTTTGTATTTTCCTGTACAACAATTAAGAGCAATTATGATTGATTTTCAAGGAATATCTGATAACAAATACGAGTGCGTTTGTCTTTGGGTATATATTTCTGTTTTAATTCACTTTTTGTGTGTTTTTAGGAATTTATAAATTATCATCCATGTTTTTGCCTTGTTAATAATATATGATGAATAAGAGGACGATTCGTTCGTTTTTGTTATTTATTAGTAGTGATAATGCACGTAAAAATATTTTGTTTTTGCGCGATATCAATTCACAAATAACCTGATACATGATTCACAAGTATCTGATACATGATTCACAATAACATTAAAGTCTATATCCCTTTCAAACATAAATTCTAAACAAATAAACCCTAACCACAAATAAATTCGAATTTAAACAGATCATATAAAAAGATTGAGGAACGGTTGGCACTGACAGTAAAGGATTTGTTCGTAGGCGATGAAGAGGACAAAACAGTAACAACATACGAATTTCAAGGTAGTTCATAACATGATGCACAAACTTGGTTACGGATGTAAACAGGTGGTCAAATAAGATAGCGGCAAAAGTTTCGATTAAAACTAGATTCTGGACATAAACTTGAAGAACGGTGACATGGAGAGATGCAAACAGCTCATCACTCGTGGGCCGATATGTTACGTTAAAACTTCTAAACCATGTCGTATCTCAAAACCTCGTTGACTGACTCGAATCTCTATTCTCCTTGGCATATTCTTCTTGATGTCACCGGAGCTTAAAAATAAATAAAATTAGATTGGGTTTTTTTGAGGAGATGAAAGTTTAAGGAGAAGAAAGTGGATTAGGTTAAGGAAAGTGTTGATGCAGTATTTGAGATTGTAAAATATCTTATTTAAGGGTACTGTAAATGTAAATATTCATACTAGTCTATTAACTTAGAATTTCTATAAATACATGTGGCTAGTGATGATCATGTAACTAACATGTAAGGAACTTTCTTGATCTTTAATTTTTAATAAAACATAACACATAGTTAAAGGTGTGAGTTAGTGTTTTGCTCTCAATATTCATACACATTCAAACAAAAACACATACACATATTTGATTTGATTCGGTATTTGATATTCGTACAAGGATAACCGATTCTACAATTGGTATCAGAGCAAGGTATTACGTTATCGAATTTATCCGAATCGAAATTTTTAGGTGGTCAACTAAGTCGAACTTTCTGGTCAAAATTGACCAATATTAGGGGAAATCGAATTTCATAGATTTAGTGTTTTGATTCTAAAATTGAGATTACAGATTCAAGGATTGATCATCAAGAAGGTTTTTCATAGATCAATTTGAAAGATTACATTGAGAATATCATCGAATCATCAAATTGTTCATCATATTGCGCGGCTACTGTTCTTCGTACATTCAATAATCAAATTCGAGGATTTTGTTGTTTTTATGAGAAATTGATAATTCGGATACATTCTTTGATGATCACGGAATATTTTGATCAGAATTATTTGATCAAATCAAATAATTTTCATGATCAAATCATCAAAATTCAGAAAACCGCGAATATACTGTACCTGATTTTAACATTCCATTTGATCAATTCACGTTGTTTTTGATCCAATTTTAAATACAGGAACATTTATAATTGATTAATATATGTTTTCATCGGATCGATTTGATCTTTAATCAGGTTTAAATGTGTTTTTGATTTCAAGTTCTTAAACCGAAACGCTTTCTGGAAAAATTTATTAATCTGGTTGATTTTTACGTTGTGTTAATCCATGTGTTCGTTCGATAAGTTTCGTTTCATCATCAAGAAGCGTAATTGATCATTCAATTGTTTCAATTTGGATCGGAATTACTTGATCAAATAATTCGTGAAGAACAGAGTAAACTATATTTTGTGAACTTGATCCTGCGACACTATAATTGATCTTACGTACTTGTTTAACAAGTTCGCATGTGTTGATTCAATTGACTACGAACTTATCTAATTTGCGAACTTAACTGGTTTGCGAACTTGATTGCGAACTTATCTGTTTAGAATTGTGTCGCATGTCCTGTTCACAGTGTCGCAAGATTCTTGGTTATCTGATTTGCGAACTTGCGTACATGTTCTTATATTCGATTTGATTTAGTGTCGCATAAACACTAAATCCGACAAGGGTTATTTGAATTTGTACGCGTACTTGGTTTGTACGTGTTGTATTCTACACGGGTTGCGCGTACTTGGTTATTTGAATTTCTCGGGATATTCGGTTTGTTGGAATGACCGTTACTCGAATTACGGATTGTTTGAACATATTCTTTTGGTTAAATCTTGACGAATTATCCAAAATTAGGTTTGTTGAAGTTGTCAAATTATTCGGATTGAGTAATAGTTTACACGGGTAAACTATTCGACTTGGCGCGTATGGGGTCACATTTTGATAAGTGACATTTTTCGTTTAACATTTTGCAACTTTTGTTTTGTTTTTAATAAAATTTACAAAATACAAAAATATTTTGTTTTTGCTAAAATTTTTGACAAAATTTGTACTAAAAACAAGATGTGGTTCTTACACTGGCGTGATTTTGATGTATGAAAAAATGGAATTAAGGTTTTCATTCAACAAAAACATCCAAATCTGTGAATTCCAATCATTGAGTGATATGAGGGACCGAAACATAACGGAATTTGCCTTCCAAAGTTTGCGTCAGCTGATGAAGGGAGAACATTTCTCAAACACGGGAGAGCAAAATAGGTGCATACTGAGTACATATCAAAACAGGTCATTTCATGTTGCAAAAGTTATGACACGTCGTACGATTTATGGGAAGGCATGTCGATCATGTTCGGACAAACTGATAAATTGAGATCGAAAGGGTCAGAGGAAGAAATTAACAGAGAGATGTTGAAGAAACACGACCAGGTTGATTCTAATTCAGCTTCTCTCACATGTTCAAACTGCGTTGAGTTACATAAAAAACTCAAATATTACCAAGATCACTATCTAAGTTTGATAACTTATATTGAAAATCTCAAGCGTGCAAATCGTGTTTTAAAATCAAATGAAAAACTTTATGAAGAAAAATCTAAAGCTTTGAATACTAATAATCAAAACTTACAAACAACGTTAACTTGTGCAAATGAGTAAAATGTTGTATTGCCCTGTTCTATTGTTGGTGCTAATTGCAAGATTCAACTGTTCGTTGGAAGATTGGTTTTAGTGCTTGATAGCATCAAATAATGTCTTATTTATATAATAATATTCCCTTATTTCTAAGCCTTTTTATTGTAATTTAATTACAAATGCTACTGATTTCTTTTATATTTGTAGAATGGTCTTTTAAATAAAGAAATGAAGAAAAGGAAGGAAAATCGACTCGAGACTGAAGAAAAAGAAGAAAAGATTGAAGACCCAAAAATATTGGACTTGAAGAGAAGACAAAACCCAAAAAGATAAGAGAAATGGGCCAAAAATAAGAGGAAATCCGGATTAGAGTTTAAAAGATGGAGCCCAAGACAAAAACCCAGCCCAAAAATGGAATATTCTGGAATTCGCATCCAGCCGGCGGTTGGAGTTAAATATGGAAGGCGGTCGAGCGCGCGAGTCAAAATCTGGGTTATCGGGTTAAATTTCAGCCCAACCGACGGTTGGATTCGCGGACCTAAAATCTATAAATAGGGCTCATTCCTAACCTTTAACCAGAGAACAATTACGAATAGGTTAACCCTAATTTGGGTTCTAGGGGTTAGAAATCCAACTTTTAGGGTATTCAGAGGCTAAGGAGCTAGGGTTTGAAGGTCGTTCAACCCTAACGAAGATTCAGTTCAGATTTTAGGGTTTGATTCTTATTCTTTTCTATCTGCAATGTTTAATACTGTGTTTATGGAATTGAGTCATCTTACTTTAATTATGAGCTAATTCTTTATTTGTATTTACTTAGATGTATGATTTTTAGATAAAGGTTTCATTATATGTTGAATATTGATCTTAATTATGAATGGTTATTGAGTTTATTTGAAGATCCACATTGATTGTGAGTTACGGCGCGTTTGTTAATTGTTACTTAACGTGGTCAAAAGACTTATTCTAGAACTAACGTTTGTATGAGTTAATTGATTATCTGCAATTAAATAATTTATTAGTTAATTGTGGCTTGAGACTGTAACCGGTAATAAGTTAAGAGGCATAGCAATTAATTCAAAACCGATCGGTGTGATAATTAGAAAACCAATAATTATAGACTCAAGGCTAACGCAGAGTCAAGAATGAATCTCAATGATCTGTTGATAGGTTTAATAGCATAAATCTTATGTTGGTAACACGAATGAGTGTATTCAAGAGAATCTAGTATTAAGGTAAGGTTTATTAGGGATTCGCTAACCTTAACAGAAGACTGTCCATTCTAGTTGAAATCACCATAATGACTGATCAATAAACATATAAAAAACCTGAGTCGAGAAATCAGTAATCTAAGTAAATACATGCTTATCTATCTGATTATTCTTAAGTTATCTTTTCTATCTTTTAATTGTTTTTTAATTGTTTTTAATTGTTTTTTTTATTTAGTTTAAATTACGTTCGTACGGAACCAAAACGCTACCCCTTATCAATTGTAATTTGTAATATTAGGTTTAATTAATTATTTTAATTTACACCGCTTCCCTGAGTTCGACTCGGTCTTACCAAAGCTATACTATAATACGAACACGTATTCTTGTCTGGTTGTGTTTAAGTTAACTTTAGTATTTCCTTTTCATTTAAAACTTGTATTTTTAACGACAACTTAACATGCATCAGGTTTTTGGCGCCGATGTCGGGGAATCGGTTGTCAAATTTAAATTTTTAATTATTCCCTGTAAAAGATAAATTTCTGTACATTGTTAATCGATTGAAAAATCGGGTCACCTATTGTGAATACAACACAACAGAGGTATAAGGAGGGTTGCTCTGCTTCCTGAAAGGAGTGGGTTTTTAATAAGCTTCACGCTGACCTACTTCTCCGCTTCTGAGTATTTTACAGTGGAGGTACCGAGGACTTTTGATTAACTTTGTAAATAGAATCTGTAATAAATTATTTGTACTACTTAATTATTTATACTTTACTTCTAATTGAACTTATTACTTTTAATTGTTAATTATTGAAATTAATTAATTTGTTATTTTAATTAACTGTTAAGAATTTTCAAAACTTAAAAAGTCTCGAACTGTTCAGTCCCAACCGGCGGCTAAGCTTATTCAACCGGTGGTTGTACAGTTCTTCTTAACGGTTTTTTAGTTCGACCGGCGAATGGCCATATCCAACCACAGTTGGGCCCTGTTTTGTTAATTTTTGCGTTTTGTTTTTTTTAGTTTGTTTTTATTTTCTTTTTCTACTGTTTTTCTTTTCCGTTTTTGATTTGCAGGAAGGTGCTGAACCATGAGTATGGTTCCGTATATTTTTCGAAACTACAGAAACGAACCAACCGATATTGAGAACATGACGCTTGAAGAGTATGAGAACCCCATTCGAAGAGTTCAAATGTCAAGTTTGCAAAACGCGAGAAACGAATCTACCAACTACTGGAATGATTCTTCTGCTGACATGGATGAAGATATTGCTAACATGACGCTTAAGGAGTATGAGAGGCGAACTCATGATGACATTGATTTCGAGTTTAATGAGCATATTTGACAAGGACCATCGGAGTTCTATGCATTATTTCACGAGAAAATGATGAACTTAGAAGAGCAAATGAGTAAATATATTGAAACTTCAAGAAATCAAATGGAAGAATTCGAAGCAGAACTTCGGAACCAAGGTACAATTATGAAAGACAATGAAGATAAAAAGGTGAAAAATCTTAACAAACCTAAGGTTGGAGGATACGACACAAGGGAGAAACCTAGTTTCGAGGATTACACGTCGTCACCTCCCTACCCACAGGCTTTAAAGAAAAAAATTGTTAGAGATTATACACCTCCACCTCCTTATCCAGCTGCTTTGAATAGATATATACAGAAGAAGGATCCAATAGAATTCACTAGTAGGATGAAGGAAGTACAAGGACAGATTTCGATCTTATCCCAACCATCGATTGTTGGAGATACGTAATTCATGGAAACTACCAGTGACCGAATGGAAGAACCCAAAGCGATTGAGCAAAGTCAAGGAACTTCCATTCAACGGCATGAGGGGATGGTTCATTAAATCGATAAGTATCCTCATTCTTCTAATTCCTTTATTTCTAATGAATTTTTTAGTGAGTTTAAACAGGTAGAAGATAATGAAGTGGACTGTTCGATTTTGCCAAATTTTGATTACAAAGATTCAGATGAGGAATTGCTCATGTTACTTGGTTTAAATGACGAAGAGCTCCTTGAACTAAGAAACCGAGATGGTATGATGACGGAAGAGGAATTGCTAGCTGCTATAGATTTGAATATTAATGAGGTTCCGTTATTGCATCTGGAAGTTCAGCAGTTGAAGGGAGATGATCAAGCAATGGTAAGGATTGGAGAAGACAACGAAAACATAACCGACTGTAATCAGCTGTCAATCGCTGGTTGGATTAAAACCCAGCCGGCAGTTGAGATTCAAACAACGCTTGAGTCGTCTCAACCGGCGGTTAGAGTATCTCTTAGTACAAGTTTGATGTTTTCAACATATGAAGACCCTTTTTGGCAATTCGAGCGGAAAGTGAGTTTCTCGCAGTTTCTGAAAGGTTCTGGAGCGTCATGGAAAGGACATATTCCTGCTATAAATGATAAGTCCCAAATTGATTTCATTTTAATAAATTTACATTTATGGATTACTTATCATTATTACCATCCATGCTTTATCTTAAGTGTGGGGAAAGTCACTCAATTTTCAAGTAAATAAGGGTGGAGTCAAGCTAGTGACTCAAACAAAAACAAGCGCTTCTCGGGAGGCAACCCGTGTTTTCTTTTATGTTTTCTT
Source organism: Gnaphalium uliginosum (assembly GCA_963930675.1). Taxonomy (NCBI): domain Eukaryota; kingdom Viridiplantae; phylum Streptophyta; class Magnoliopsida; order Asterales; family Asteraceae; genus Gnaphalium; species Gnaphalium uliginosum. The sequence continues at coordinate 37,901,596 of OZ005682.1, forward strand.
TATTTTTTGCAGGTGTTTGAACTTTGTGGGTGTGTTCCCTAGAAACCCTCATGAGACTATAACTCGTCCACTTGTGATACCGAGGGGTTTTAAGGCTTGTTGCATATGCTAAATGCAATCGTGATTGCCTACGAAAGTGAGCTGTTGTATATTTTCAACCAGATCCAGAGAGCAGCATTGCACAGTCAGGGGAGTTTTTTTTTCCGCTCTAATTTCTTTTCTCATTCTTGTGTGTTTTCTATGTTTAGGTACAATGGGGACATTGTACAATTTAAGTGTGAGGATGGGAATCGGAAAGAAATAAAAAGTTTTATTTGTCCTTAAAAATCTGACTATGAAAATTTTTGTCATATTACATAAAATTTCGCGATACTATTTTTGAGAGATGATAGTCATTAGAAATAGGTTTATAAAAAGGAATTCTTAAATACTATTTTGATATGTTGATAGGCCGCTAAACATGATTAAATCCAATTTTTTGAAATTTTACATTTTTATTATATGATGTATTGATAGGTTTTCTATACAAAAGTTTTTGAGTTTTAAGAAGTAATAATCTAACATGAATATAATTATATGAGGAACGCAAATTGATATATGGCTATAAAGTCTTAATTTATGTATGATATCATATCATATTCTATAATCTTGGGTTTAAATTGAAATCATTTATAAGATACGCTGATCGATTCCTCTGTTGTACTAAGTACAGACCTGGTTTCATCAGAATATCTTAAGAAAAAAAAATATATGCAGAAAGAAAAGCAAAAATGCTTAAAAGAAAAGAAATATAAATATTAGTCAAGTTATATCGCTTTGTTGTACGAAAGTACAGACCTGTCACCGCTGTCTTGACTAAATTCTGTAAGAAGACTATACTTCTAAAGAGTTAAGTTATGTCGCTCTGTTGTACTAAGATCACTATCTAAGTTTGATAACTTATATTAAAAATCTCAAGCGTGCAAATCGTGTTTTAAAATCAAATGAAAAACTTTATGAAGAAAAATCTAAAGTTTTGAATACTAATAATCAAAACTTACAAACAACGTTAACTTGTGCAAACGAGTAAAATGTTTTATTACCCTGTTCTATTGTTGGTGCTAATTGCAAGATTCAACTGTTCGTTGGAAGATTGGTTTTGGTGCTTGATAGCATCAAATAATGCCTTATTTATATAATAATATTCCTTTATTTCTAAGCCTTTTTATTGTAATTTAATTACAAATGCTACTGATTTCTTTTATATTTGTAGAAAGATCTTTTAAATAAAGAAATGAAGAAAAGGAACGAAAATCGACTCGAGACTAAAGAAAAAGAAGAAAAGATTGAAGATCTAAAAATATTGGACTTGAAGAGAAGACAAAGTCCAAAAAGATAAGAGGAATGGGCCAAAAATAAGAGGAAATCTAGATTAGAGTTTAAAAGATGGAGCCCAAGAAAAAAAACCCAGCCCAAAAATGGAATATTCTGGAATTCACATCCAGCCGGCGGTTGAAGCTTTCAGTCGGCGGTTGGAGTTAAATATGGAAGGCGGTCGAGCGCGCGGGTCAAAATCCGGGTTATCGGGTTAAATTTCAGCCCAACCGGCGGTTGGATTCACGGACCTAAAATCTATAAATAGGGCTCATTCCTAACCTTTAACCAGAGAACAATTACGAATAGGTTAACCCTAATTTGGGTTCTAGGGGTTAGAAATCCAACTTTTAGGGTATTCAGAGGCTAAGGAGCTAGGGTTTGAAGGTCGTTCAACCCTAACGAAGATTCAGTTCAGATTTTAGGGTTTGATTCTTATTCTTTTCTATCTGCAATGTTTAATACTGTGTTTATGGAATTGAGTCATCTTACTTTAATTATGAGCTAATTCTTTATTTGTATTTACTTAGATGTATGATTTTTAGATAAAGGTTTCATTATATGTTGAATATTGATCTTAATTATGAATGGTTATTGAGTTTATTTGAAGATCCACATTGATTGTGAGTTACGGCGCGTTTGTTAATTGTTACTTAACGTGGTCAAAAGACTTATTCTAGAACTAACGTTTGTATGAGTTAATTGATTATCTGCAATTAAATAATTTATTAGTTAATTGTGGCTTGAGACTGTAACCGGTAATAAGTTAAGAGGCATAGCAATTAATTCAAAACCGATCGGTGTGATAATTAGAAAACCAATAATTATAGACTCAAGGCTAACGCAGAGTCAAGAATGAATCTCAATGATCTGTTGATAGGTTTAATAGCATAAATCTTATGTTGGTAACACGAATGAGTGTATTCAAGAGAATCTAGTATTAAGGTAAGGTTTATTAGGGATTCGCTAACCTTAACAGAAGACTGTCCATTCTAGTTGAAATCACCATAATGACTGATCAATAAACATATAAAAAACCTGAGTCGAGAAATCAGTAATCTAAGTAAATACATGCTTATCTATCTGATTATTCTTAAGTTATCTTTTCTATCTTTTAATTGTTTTTTAATTGTTTTTAATTGTTTTTTTTATTTAGTTTAAATTACGTTCGTACGGAACCAAAACGCTACCCCTTATCAATTGTAATTTGTAATATTAGGTTTAATTAATTATTTTAATTTACACCGCTTCCCTGAGTTCGACTCGGTCTTACCAAAGCTATACTATAATACGAACACGTATTCTTGTCTGGTTGTGTTTAAGTTAACTTTAGTATTTCCTTTTCATATAAAACTTGTATTTTTAACGATAACTTAACACGCATCAAGTTTTTGTGGTGCTCCTTGCAAGATTCAAGCGATGTTTTTAGAAAATTGGATTTCGGAAGAAGATAGTATTTGGAGGAGTATGTTGATAGATTAGACTTCAAACTTAATAGATTTCAGTTCATGATGCTCACGATAAATCATAAGCATCATGAGGGGGAGATGAAATTAGATAATGAAATTATGTGTGTCATGAGGGGAAGATGAAAGAAAATATTTGTGTTTGAAGTTTAGGGGGGTGATGACTATATTCTATGTTCGTTAAGAAATAGTTGTGTAGAAGGGTGTTGCAAAGGAAAAATGAAGGAGATTTCAAGAAATATTTAATCAAAGTTGTGAGAAAAGATTGCAGGAGATTTCAAGATAAATCTAAAAGCTTTTCGATAGGATAATCTTTCAAGAGATTTCAAGATAAATCTAAACTGTGAAGTTTGAAAGAAGAAAGTATGAATTCTGCTCAAGCTACTCAACAAATGGAACAAAAGTTTTATGAGAGGGTTGAAGATAGCTACTGGTTTGAGGGAGAGCAGATAAGAGAAAGTTTATTCTAAAAAGTGTTGACTCAAGCGAAAACGATCAAGCTCCTAGAAAGATGAATATCAGTTTAAGGGGGAGCTTGAGTTTAGAAAGTCAAGAAAAGTTCAAACGACAACACATTCATTGAAATGATATATTTCACTTCAAGATTCAAGAAGGTGATAATCAAAGATCGAGCTTAAAGAGTCCATTTCATACAAGCATTCAAACTTATAAGTTGTCATTCATAAACAAATTAAAAAAAAGAAAGAAAAAAAAAGAATTACTCTTCAAGGATGTCTTAGAGTCACTTCAAAGATAAAGATGCTGCCGCTACTCAAAAGACTTTGGACATTCAAGGCATCAAAGATAAAAATCAAATTTAAAGACAAACGAAGCTATATTTACAATCGGGGGGCGGGGGGGGGGGGGGGGGGGGGGGGGGGGTTATTGATGCAGTTTTTGAGATTGTAAAATAGCTTATCTAAGTGTGCTGTAAATGTAAATATTCATACTAGCCTAGTAGCTTAGCATTTCTATAAATACATGTAGCTAGTGATGATCATGTAACTAACATGTAAGGAACTTCTTTGAGCTTTCATTTTTAATAAAACATAACACATAGTTAAAGGTGTGAGTTAGTGTTTTGCTCTCAATATTCATACACATTCAAACACAAATACATACACACATTCGATTTGATTCGATATTTGATATTCGTACAAGGATAACCGATTCTACAGAGAGAGGGGGTCGGATGATAAGGATCGGATGACAAGGAAGAAAGAGATAGAAATACAATTTTTTGAATAAATGTGTAAAGTACAAAATACCCTTGACCTATTTTAAACTCTAAGGACAGCTGTCAAGTTTTCCTTTTATTCTACTTATTCTACAATAAAGTTTATTCTATTCGATCAAAAAATTAAAGTTGAAGGAGGGACCCTTATTGCAACAACTTTCAATTTTTTAGACTATCAATGCAAAAAAATAAAGTACAAAAATTGATGGTGCAGTTATCTATAATTATAGAGATTACAAAGACTAAGAGACTAATTATGCAATTACCTTGTCTTAAAAATTATTTGAAGGACATAAAGTTGTACTACTAGAGTAGCAATATTTTGTTAAGTTTCATCGTGTGACTACTATTATTAGCAAATTCGTATATCTAGAATTTGGGAGATCCTAAAACGGGCTACGTCTATTTTGTACTTAAAAAATCGGTTCTCTACAAATTTGACTCTTACACGCCCTATAAAGTCAAAGATAAAGGCTAACCATAAATTTGTGGGGCCGGGACTAAAATCTAACTTAGTTAACCATCCTTTATTAACTTTTAGCGCCACTATACTTGCTGTTTATTGGGCTTAATTATCTTGAACATTTAAAGTATGTTACAAATATTCATGATTATTATTTTGCAAAATACTTAATTATTGATTTGAGTAAATTTTATGAATGTTCATAAGTTAATATGAATTTATGAAAATTGTCCTTACATTTTTTTTTCTTCTTTTGCAATCAGTTCAAAAAATTTATTTTTATCTCATAGATGGTATTTAATCCATCTAATCTGACTAAAAGACGTTTATCCTATCATTTTAACTGATGGCGTGAAAAATGAAAAAAAAAAAAAAAAAACTAAAAACGATTTTTATAAATCAATTTAAGCCACGTAAACAGTCATAAAATCTACTCTATTGATTTTTATCGCTTTCTACTACCTTTTACTACAACTCAATGAAAAGAAACCGACCATAAAGGTTGAACTTTACAAAACACCACAACATGCAAATCAAAAATGGATCTTATTGCTCCTAAATCAACAACAATTCAAACAAAAAACCAAATTAAAACCCCTAAATTAGAAATCCATTGGCTACTCAAAAGCCAAAGTCAATTATATGATAAAAAGAGATCGACATTAATGTCACCATGTCAAACATACATATTGCTACTTATTATTTTTTCAATCATAAAAGTTTCAACTAATTATTAAGCAAATCATAATATCTATGGTACATTTTTTTTGTTTGTTTTTTAACATCTCTCAATAGTCTTTCATATCCTTATTCAGAGAGATACATACACATGTATAGATATAGATTTATATTTAAAAAAACGTGATTGATTAGTGGAAGTGAATGAGAGGTTGAATTAGGAGGTGGCTATGCAAAATGGCTCCCACATCATAAGTGACCTTCTTGGCTCTTTGCAACCTTTGAATGATGGTAGCAAACAGTCTGCTTTATTACCTCTTAAAAGAACCAAGTCTTTGGTTTTGGTTGGTGGACGATTTTGAGTTATTAGTGGATCGATCACACTTGCGACACTCGGTTTAGTCCTCCAAAAGTACTGGTACGAGTTCACTGATGTGGCGGTTGGTGGTCGTGGTCGTGGTGGCAGCCCGGTGGTTGGTCGTGGTGGAAGAGATTGTACGATAGGTACTTCTTCCTCCTCGTCCACAATCTCTAACTTTGAAAGTTTGGTGTTCAGGTTTCGGGACCACGATGGATTGTTAATATTCACGTTGTCCCTTTCGATGATCTTTTTTATTGTGATGGTTGATTTGTGTACATTGATCACACCAGTTGGCGAATTCAGTGGTCGTCGTTGTTTGAAGATTCCAATGTCTTTGTTATTGATATCGATCTCCATCTCGTCTTCGTCCGAAGACTCGTCGTTGCTGTAGTAATCGTTGTTTGGGATTTTTTCTTCTTCGGGTACGTTGAAGACGTCGACGAATTCATTTAGCGACGGTCGTTGTTCTTTCTCGTCGTTGATAAGTGTGAGGAGGAATCGGCCGTCGTGACGTTGAGCTTCGAAGTATTTTTGTGGCGGGACGGAAACAGCTTCGAGGACTAAACGACCTTCGACGCGTCGGGAATGCATGTGAAGCGAAGGGCCGTCTGTATGTGCGGCCGCGAGAGATGGTAGAGGAGGTGGGAAGGAACGAGCTTTTTGACCTTTTTTAGTCAACAAGCTTGCTGCAGGCTTAGCGACTTTATGTTCGTCAGGCTGTTGTGGTTGCTGTTGGTACTGATGTTGTTGTGGTTGTGGCTGTTCTTGTTTTTCCTCAATCGTGTTGGAAGATGCGAACGAGAATACATCCGATCCAGTCTCGGATCCAAGACTCTCGGTGCAAACTTTGAGACTCTTCTCGCTCAAAGAGCGAGCGGACTTCCTAACAAGTGGGTGAACATATGTGTTCCCCGAGTCTTCTTGTTTCTTTTGAGACATGATCGCGGTCCATATATCGATTCGCTTTGGACCCTCGTTCGCCTGATCACATTCTTCTTCGTCCGATGAATCAGACGAGGAAGAAAAATCAATCGCGATCTGCTCAGAAGAAGCGATTTTTTTCATTCCACTCTCCGCGAGCCATCTCTTGGATGACATATCAGCGGAGAGAGTGCGTCTTAGAGACGCGGCCTTAGGTGTTTTTTCGATGTTGTCGGATCGGAGAATGGATACTATGCCTTGCATCTGGGTCATGTGATTCAATTTAGGATTGATCAAATGATTTGATGAACGTTCAAGCTAAGTTTGAAGGAGAATTTAAGTAATGATGGATGAGCACAAGTACATGAGGAACAAGGGAAGGAGGAGTAGTGGTATTTGTAGGGAAAGGGAAACGGAACCGTGTTCATTGGGACCCATTTTGGTTCGATTTTTTATTTATTATTTAGTTAATTAGTTAATCAAATATTGTGGGATAATAAAATAAATATATTATATGGTACACAAATGGCATCCTCACACTCTGGACTGTAGTCCATGATTGATAATTATACAACACTTTCTATTCCACTCTTTTTCTAGATTTTTTGCCCTTTAATTAACTTTGGCAAATTAAAATCTATAGTAATTCTATAGAATTCAAGTTTTCTTTTTGCTTTTTAAATGCATTTTTCCTGAAAACCATGAACATAGATGCTAGTTTTCTTTTTGTTTTGGGCCTTTTTTGAACAGTAATCATGGGATATTAAACGTATCGTCATATTCTTACTTGTAACTCAACGTGGTATGCCAAATTAAGCTTAGATGTGATTTTGCCACTTAAGTATGTAACATGAGTTTTAGAAGGCTCTTGGTGAGTTGGCAGAGCCTCTGTAGCCTCATCACAAGCCATCACCACTTTAACAGTTATGACTATAAGCGCTCTCGATGATCCTTGTGGGATTAATTAGTCATAGGTTAGTCGTGCTGACTTATTGGTTAATTAATTAGACACTTAAAGTGAGACGGCAGAAGTATACCTAAAGAAGAAGAAGATAAGAAAAATTACGCCGGTTAGCATTAGCATTGTCTGTATGCAATAATGACCACTTGTATATTCGAGTTAATCAAAATGCCTGGTATCTGTAAATTTTATCAAAATGTCTTGTTCTTTCTCGACCTCTTTCAGTGATCATTTTTTAGTTGCTCCAACTAAAACAATAATGAATGAAGAGCGTTTTTAATTTGTACACATGGATGCTACAACCATCATATTGTTACAGAGTTGTATTTTGCAAGTCCACGTGTGTCACTTAGTTCTCATACTAATTTAGACTAGCTCGTACGCATGAATGAGAAAGAACAATGCAAGTAAAACGTAAAAGTGAACGGTAAAAAGAGTCTTACTTTTGTTAGTCTTGGGAGAATGTTTTACAATAAGAGAATTCACAAGTATATGATCTCACACATGTGAAAAGTAAATGGATGCCTTAACTGTAAAAATTGCAACATCCTTGCTTTCCTTTTGTAGTCTTTCGACATAAAAATTAACTTACTAAAAAAACCTCTCTTTTAACTTCTGTAAATGCTTCAAATCTCCAAACTAAGAGCACACGGAGTGGAGAGCTTTTTTCGCCGTTCAAGACCGACAACACCGAGAATCGTCGTTCAGTCACTCCCCAACGGTGTTTCTGTCAGCGTCCACGCAGGGATGTTGAGTAGTGAGACGGGTTTTTTTTCTATCCTTAAACTTTAGTTAAAATAAAAACCGGAGAACACTGAAAATTCCGTGTCTTCCACTCCTCTAATTCTTTCAGCTTCAGTGTTCTCCTCAGAACACTGAAAAATAAGTGTCACCGTTCTTCATACTGTAACCTTCTTAAATCACATCCTAAAACGTTGTCAATAACTGTAAAACTATTTTATATGTAATTTAAAATTTTATGACGGGACAAGTGTCTCTACTACCCGTGTACACCCACCTCTGAAAAAACATGAATGAAGTTTTTATCAAGATAACACTGAATTATTGTGATGTAATTGAAAGAGTAATACCTATAGAATCACATTATAATGAAATAGAAACACTCTTTATGGTAGACTTAAACGTTAACAACATGAAACCGAAGAAATAATTAATTGTGTAAGGTAAATTGTAATTACAGGTTTAAAAATGTCAATGACGAGTAGTTCAGTTGGTAATAAGTGTGTGCGTCTTTGCCACATGTAACACAAGGTCTCGGATTCAAGCGCGAAGACCCCCATAGTTACAACCTCTGAGTGAGTCAGCTCAAAGTCTAGACAACCGTTTATCAACCTTTTGCTGTAAATTACATTTCGAAAAATGAATTATAAGTTTTTGCAACAACGCATATAAGAAAACGTTGTGTTCTTGAAGATGAAATGAGTAATTGTTATTGAAGTGTTAATATGATTCTTTTATTTTATTTTTTGAATGAATAAATAAATAAATCAATCATAAATAAACCAGAAACGTTTTAACATTTCAATTTATGTACAGAATTGGAGTAGACGAGGTGGGTCCCATCACAGGCTGTCGAGACGTTCAAAGGGCAAGTCCCACAAAGCTTAGTGGTGCATACGTAGGCGGTGGTGAACAAACGACAACTACGTCGTTATATCCCAAAAAGTCACTGACGTTGATCGCATATAACCACAATTTTATTTTATAAATATGCAAATATTATTGGCATATACGCAATCTCAACTCAATTCAATCAATGAATTTAATTATAAAGTTAAAATGCTTGATATAAATAAACAAGATGGTATTGTAAATGTGTTATCGTGTTGATAATTGATTTTTTCATATTTATTTATTCAATAAGTAAGTGTCATTTCTAAATGTTTTATTACTAAGGATTTACGGAGTATGAGAATATTAGTTACTTAATAGCTTATTAGCTTACATATATATTAAGTAAATGAAAAGGGTATAATTGACATTTTACATCTTTAAAAGTATAATTTTGTAAAGAAAATGTGGAAATGTTTTACAAGGGAGTACAGATTATATATTAATATACGCATATTTTCATATATTAAAGAACAAGATTTGCTTATAACTTTGTGGTATTTATATAGTTTTTAAGCGAAACATTCATTTTTTTTTATATACACTAAAAGTTAGCGACGGTAATGAAAGTGCCCGTGAACTCGTGAAGCAAAAAGTTCCGGGTAACTTTTTGAATTTTTTTTCTCTATGAAAAGAAAAAAAGAAATCCGGGCTACCTTTAGCGACGACAGTAACGTCGCTAAAAGTTTTCTAGGGTCATCGGTCATATGAGTCGTATGTCTCAAATGGGTCGAATGATTCATTGGTCAAATGAGTCATGGGTCATAGGTCATGGGTCAAATGGTTTATACCTAGGCATGTAATCGAATCAAACGAACACAAAAGATGAATGTTTGTGTTCGTTTTGTTAAGGTTTTATCCAACAAACGAACTGATAAACAAATAGATTTTCTTTGTTCAATAAGAAATTATGTATGTTCACTCGACTCAAACGAACATGTTATATATATATATATATATATATATATATATATATATATATATATATATATGAACGGATCATGTGAAAACAAAGGAATAAAATAAAAACGGTGAAAACAGTTGACCTTTACAATTTAATGAAGTGTGAAGTTGAATTTTTTTTTTCTTCGCACTTAATTTTTAAATCTAAATTTTTTTTATTTTTTTTTTTGGCTTCACATGAAATCTATTAATTGTGAAGGTTGAAAATTAAGCTTCACACATTCATAAATTTATGTGAAGTCAAAAAAATTAAGTTTCACAATTAAAAATTTTCTAATTTTTTATGAACAAAAAATAAACCGAAGGTTTACAATGCAAAATTTTTGAAAAAAAAAAAATATATAGGTGTTCACAATAAAAAAAAACATACGTGAAGCGAAAAAAATAAAAGTTCATAACTAAAAACAATTGTGAATACAAATTGAGATCATTTTTACCGTTTTTATTTAACTAATTGTTTTCACCAAAGTTGTCAAGATCGCGATCTTGATCGTAGGATCGCACGATCCTACAATCCTACCAAGCGAAGACGTGCAGGATTGGAGTATGCTCTCTTAGTAGGTAAGATCGTAGTAGGATCGTAGGATCGCATGTAAGATCGTAAGATCGATGAACGATCCGATCCTACAAATGGGCTAACTTTTTTTTTTTTTTTAAAAAAAATTGGCTAGATATTTATATGTCTAATAGAGATAGTTCCAAGCCCAATCTTACCTCAAAAATTATAATACACTTTTATTTCCAAATTCAATCCATCAGTTTTCATCTTAAAAAAAAATCTAAGACCCTAAAAATTGATGGTTGAAGTTCCAATTGATATCTTAGATTATTAATTTTCATTTGTATGTTCATATACTCTTAAACTTATTATGATTAGTGGTGTAATTGTACTATGCTACATTGCTACAATATTTTGGTTTAGTATGTTTATCATCCCACTAAATTGTGGTAACAAGTTGAATCATTTTTGTAACATAAAAGTATGAATGTTACATAAATTTCTCTAATTGTTAGTTTTCTAGATTAATCTGGATATCTTTAGATAAATAATGATATTTTGGTAAGATCTTACGATCCCGAACCTATCTTACGATCCCGAACCTATCTTACGATCCCGGTCTTGCAAAGATGAAAATGATCCTACGTAGGATCCCGATCCTAACAACCTTGGTTATCACCATAACTCATTCATATTTATATACAATATATATATATATATATATATATATATATGTATGTATAGGGTCCGGATCCAGATGAAAGCACTATTTTCTGAGGAAGAGGGAAGCTACACATTCATCAACGATTAATATTAGCGAATTCCCTTAATATTCATCATATGATATTATAGGTTATAAAAAATAGTTTATTATTAATATTAGTAGTTATAAGAGTGGTTTTGATTAATATTTTGGTAAAAATATGTTTTTATACGTTTTGATTATCATTCATTGTAAACGAATGTTAACGAATAATTTTCAAATAAACATATAATATCCACTTCGGTTAACATTCACTAACGATGAATGTTAGTCAATTCTCTTAATATTCATCATATGATGTTACAAGTTATAAAAAGTAGTTTATGTATGAATATTGGTAGGTATAACATCGATTTTAATTATTATTTCTATATTTTTACATTTGATTATCATTAATCGCGAATGAATGGTTAACTTCCCTACTTCCTTCAAAAAATTGTTTTCCTCTTGATCCTTACCATATATATATATATATATATATATATATATATATATATATATATATATATATATATATATATATATATATATATATATATATAGAAGACACGTGAAGGAGATTCAAGGGAGGAGGTTGTTTTGGAACTCACAATGTAAAATACTATGTTCTAATCAAACGAACATATATAGCATATAACTTGAAGCATTGTGATGTACATTTAACATTTACAAAACGATCAAAACGTGATGTTTAATTTTGATATATCAACAAGTTACCAATTAGGCATTGCCCATGTGGTACCGTCACCGTAAACGTCCAGACTCCACATGTGTGAGGATAGGTTAGGGTTCCGAATCTGTGTCTCAGCATATGCGGGTGATTTGTGGACGGGGTTATTTGCTCGGTGTTGATGCTCTTTATGGGTACAGCGGACGCGTACGATTGAAATATGATATGGGATCAAGAGTACTCTCCAAATTACCCTTTATATCAACAAATTGACACGAAAATAGTTTAAAGGTTTATATTATTATACTTAGATTTAGATTTAAAATTAGATTAGTTAAGAATGTAAACAAATATGCTTAATCTAATTAAACTATTAGTTAACAAACTTATATAAAAAAACGAACATAAACGAATGATAATGAATTGTTATTAAATATTCACGAACAAAAATGAATAAACGAGACTTATATTCATGTTTTTTCGCATAACTAAGAAAACGTAAATTTTTGTTCATGTAATAAACAAACGAATATAAACGAACTTCCCGTTGAACGGTTCACGAATTGTTCATTTTTATTCGTTTAGAGGCCTGGTTATATGGGTCATATGAGTGAAATATGCAAATGTGTCATATTTTAGTAACCAAAACCGAACACTACTAATAGTTCCATTTTCAAAAAATTTAGGAAGATATGGTGGCATTGGGGGATAGTGAATACGAGACTTTCCTTTTATGAGTGACGAGGCTATATTGTCATAAGTTTTGGGGGAACGTTGTAGGCATAATTGTGGACGAGGTACAAATTATCGGGTGGTGCTTCAAGGCCAAGCGCTCAATCACAACAACCAAAACATGTATACACAACATTAAGTCAATAAAATATTCGCGGCTCAATATATTAAAATTTCCTGAGTCACAAAATAATTGCATGACATCTCCTGTTTTTCGCCTTACAAAACGTGCAAATTCCCGTTCCCGAGTTTCACCGGATCACACCGCTTGACTTAGCGAATAGTCAAATACCAAGGAATGTGATGAAGAAGAACACGAGGATGAAGTCTAAGGGTGTTCATCGGTTCGGTTTTCAGTTTCATTGGTTTAATCGGTTCGGTGTTTTCAATTTAAAATTTTTTAAGACGCTAACCAAAGACCGAACCGAACCATTTAAAAATGTGAAATAACCGAACCGAAGACCATTATCCAATTTGGTTTGGTTTTCGGTTTAAACAAAAAAACCGAAGTACAATATAAGATAAAGAATTTACAAATTAGAACTTCCTCATCACAATATTATCATCACATTAAATAAAATAAAAGAGTAAATGTATGCGCCCACCAACTCCATAAACAAATCCAAACCAAAATAAAGTTCAGTGGTTAATAACAATTCCTTAGCAAACTAGCTTAGGAATTATAACTTCCTGAGGTAAAGTTCGTTTGAGTCCGGTTGTTTGTTTACACAATTGGAGAAAATGTAGATGAAGTTTGTTTATATGTAACAGATTATTATTATCTCTAAATAATATAAAACTATATATATTATTATATTATAAGCGATTTTTTCGGTTTAACCGAATCAACAATGATCAAACCAATCACCGAACCGAAGACCAATTATCATATTCGGTTTCGGTTAAAATCCGAACTGAAGATCGTTTTAAGAATCGGTTTAGTTTTAAACAGTTTAAAGTTCAGTTCGGTTTTCGGATTAAACGGTTTATAACCAAATATTGGTCACCCCTAGAGAAGTTCATTTGTGATGTGTTAGTCATATTTGCGAGGTCTGTGGAAACGATGTTTGTTTAAACAATGAGTACCTTTAACTTTTGAACTTGTTGAATTATAGGATGAGTTGTATGTTTGTTTGAACTTTAGATAATATATATGCTTTCTTAATTATGTGATTGTTGTTTTTTGAATAAGAAAAATGTGAGAACTTGGTTATATAACTGCAGGAAATATGCAGAAATTGAAACTAGAAAAACTTGAAAAATTTATGAAATGGTGCCAAAATTATAGTGACATTTAGTTGTGTCCTAAAAACGGGAAAAAAAATCTACTAGTAACGCGTCGCTAGAAGTGGGTAGTAGAAAGCATCTCAAGTATGTGTGATGATGTCTATTGGAGTGGCAACGTCGTTTTGGTTACATATCCGGTGTTAGGTTTGAGATTCTACGAAACAAACGTCGCCCTAGTTTTTAAACTTGGGAATGAAACTCTTCTTTGTCCCACAAAGAGTCCCAATTCCAAGTAGTTTGCACAATTGGTGCCCATTAGAAAACCTTGACAAAGGTACAATTAATGGAAAGAAGACAATGCTTGCATAATATTAAAATTGGTGGCTTGTGAGAGCTCTTATATTTTTTGGATACAAATGTTCTAAAAAGGCATGAATATGCATCATATAGTCAATGAAGTACAAATATAAAAGAAAACTTCCAATTTTTTAGTATTGTACAGAAAGTCAACTAAGATTGTCGTGAATGATACACCATTAATTAACCAACAAGATTAAGAATGATAATGAGTGCTACTTATATTTATCTAATTAAGAAGATTCCTAAGCTTTAAACACTTGTCAACTAAGATTTGGATTTTAATAATACATGATTCTGAATGATGTACTCAAAGAATAATGTTAATTATTGTCAACAGATGGTTAATGATACAGTAGTTAACAGTGTGGACCAATTTCAAGAAGGTAAAAAGTTTGTTTACTATCATGAAAAATTCAAAACTCTTTAACGAATTATAAGTGATTTGAAAACTAACTAGCAGTTTTTAAATCAATCCAACGAGGTTTTCTTTGCCTGTTCAGATTAGTCGAGGAAGACGAGTCCTTTTTTTAATTACTTAGATGTACGTGATATAATTAACTAGGGTTTCTACTGACCTTTTTTGACATTTTCTCTGACCACCACAAGATGTTCACTTAGGGTCTAAGATGTTGAAACTTGAGATCTATTGTAATAATATCAGGAGCCTTATCACTGGATCTCATAAAGGTTAAAGAATATATTGAAATTTTAATATAATGCACCGTGAAAAAGTGTATACTTTGAAAGCATATTTCCTTGGAACAATATAGGCAAGTAATTATAATTAACTTCTTAATTCTGGTGTGGTTATCACAGGTTGACTTTTTTGAGAACCTTTGGTGAACGTTAAGCAAACCTAATGAGAGGATATAAGAGGTTGACCCTTTTTGTTTTATTTTCTTCAAGTTATCTTACATTATCATAATCCTTTATAAATTGTTTACACTATAGCTTTAAAGAATAACATCTAATCCACCCAAAACAAGTTAAAAACAAGGTTAGGATTGATTACCACAACAAGAGTACACACAACTAATACAACCATCTTTTCACAATTAAACAACTCTAAAGCAATAAAAAACCAACAAACAATTGTGTCGAATAATAACTCACCGAAACACATAATCTGTCCAGAAAACTTCGACAACTGATAACTCTCTTAGAAATTTCCGATTGAAAATTCATCCGATCAGTATGTAGATCTATATGTCTTGAACCCACTATCCAAAATATCATGATGATCCAACGGTTAACAAACTCACAACGTTCGTTCATCCAAAGTTGTGCAAAAACTGACGAAAATTCGGCAGCTAACTTCGACAATCGATTTCTCGCAAACTAAATCTTCAATCAAGAATCCCAATGGTCAAACGTTATATCTTTGTGTTAGGCACCTACAACCCAAATATCACAGAGATCGAACGGTTAAAGAACTTAGATCGTGAATTTTTCTTATACAGCACAGAAAGTGACGAACCGTAAAAAACGAATTTTTCGTCTCGCGTATTGGCTTCCTCCGGGTTGTATGATTTCTCTTTACGGACCTTGCTCTGATACCACTTGTTAGGATCGATTACCTCAATTAGAGATCACACAAGTAATACAACCAATAAATAAACAAAACGGGAAAAGCAAAAACACAACGATTTAGGTGGGAAGGAGATATGAATTCCATTCACGCGGGTAAGGGCTTGGCTTCACCTCCTCAAGGTTAATCCACAACAAAAACTCCATTAAAACTTTACGAATAAAAGACTGGAGACGTTCAACTCTTAACAATCTTTAATACCCTCACAAGTTTTCTCTCAAAAGTTTTTCTCTCCACACAAGTTTTGTAACCCTAACACCTCTATTTTACGGAATCATAACAATCAACCTTTTGATGATCGAATATTTTGGTTGATTGTGATTTCTTAGAATATCTCTTATTCTTGTGCAGAGAATAATTAGTAAACTGTGAAATCTTTTTCGCACAAACCATATTAGAAAATGATTTGGAAGATTTAGCCGGGTAAATCTTCTGCACAACCTTGACTGGTGGTTTGGTTGAATGAGAAACTTGAGTAATTTGCTCGCAAAGATCTTGAATAGTTTTGAATGCAAGATTATGATCTTTTTGTAATTTGGTTATCATTGTTTGTTGACCATCAAATTTTGAAATCTGCTCTTTCAATTGAACAATCTTTGACCTCATCTCTTCACTTGAGTCTCCATATTCAGTATTTGGGATTGAAGAGCTTTAATCTCATATTCCTTCTTTACCATCATCCAATTAATTTCTTCATCTGAACCTTTCAATCTCAACTAAGCGTTTTCCCCAAACCTCGTTGACAAAGCTTTCCGTAAATCGTAAGAAGTTACAGTCTTGTTGAAACATTTCTGCACATCTTTCGGTAAGCAAATTATAATTATCTCATAAGTTTTCTTTTCTCTGTCAAATTCCTTACGTTCTTCTGTAGTCAATCGTTTCATTGGCTTTAAAGGAACTTCACCATATAATCTTCCCCCTACTCTTGGTCTCTCATAACGTTCAGTTATGGGTATCCATAAGTCGGAGGTTAGTGAACGCAATACAAGATTCAAATCTAGTCTTCCACCTAGCGTAATCATTATTGCATAGGAATATAGGAGGTTTATTCGGGTTATCAATCTCGTCGTCAAACTCAAGCTTTACCATAGTCGTCATGTGTGAAAAAGCCTGTTCGAACTTTATCAAAAATTTATGCACAAACACTAGTGTCACCTGTTTTTACCAAATATAGCGACACTTAGGCAGTGTCGCCTGTTTACTGAAAATAGTGACACTTATGCAGTGTCGCGTGAGATTAAAATGTCGCTAGGTCAAAGTGTCGCTTAATAACTGTCTTCAACGAGTGTCGCCTAAAGAACGAAGTGTCACTAAAAACACAGAAAACCCAGAAATATTGAAAATCCAATTTCACCGCTGAATTCTCACAAATTTAGGTTCATTTATTGCGCAATCACTAGCTGATACGAATTCCAGTCTCAATTTACTCTTAATTGCAACTTTTAACGTCGAATTCAGTCCCTTGGGTTCGGCGAATACCGTAGCTTCAATTTAACGTCAATTTCACGTATATCTGATTCAGATTACCTCTATTTCAAGAATAGAAGGCTCTGATACCACTTGACAGTCCTTTGGATTTCGTAAATGAATCGATTAACGAATCGTCCAGAATTCAAATTCGTTAATTTGTATGTGAATGTAAAATACTCGAGCAAAGTAAATAAGTTTATGTTTTTATTAATGTTAATCAATTACAGAAAACACAATTAAGCTTCACACTCAAACTCTCAAACTCACAGTCAACGTCGCACATACACGATCGATCCTCTAAATCACTAACTGAACTCGTTATATATGAACTAACACTAGCGACACTACTCAGTATCGCCTAAAGCGACACTACTAAGTGTCGCCTCAAGCGACACTAGCAAATGTCGCTATTACAAAAGGATAAGTGTCGTTCATATTTACACAATCAACCTAAGTTTTCTAAATAAGCTTTTGTCACACAAATATGCATCAACAATTGTACCTCTACCCTAAGGTTGCGAGATTGTTTACAGCTATAGGCTTGTACTTTTAAGATCATAAATTACTTTAATATCTTTCTTATAAGAAAAGTTCTTAAAGTACAACATTTTTTTGAAAGAACAGGAGTACCAATGAGAATGCTCCACGTGTACAAAAACTCATTTACTCCCAAGATCTTAAAAATTAATTATCTCACGAACGGAAAATCGAATAATTATGAAAATTACACCATAAAATTCAGCGTTTTCTCCTCTTCGATAAGACATCTCACAAAGTATACTTTCGACGAGTTTTTTTTTTTTCGTTTGTGGTGGGTTTTACAAATTATTAACACATGTGTTAGTGCTTGATTGTACATTTGATTTAGGGTTACAGTTAGGGTTTAGGGTTTAGTAAGATTTAGAGTTTATGGTTTTATAAAGCGTTTAGGGGTTTAATATTTAGGATTTGAAGTTTAGCGTTTAGTGTTTGGTTGTACATTAAATTTGTTTATACACATTTATAATTAGCATACATTAAGTTTGTTTTCTTTTTTCTAAATATACAATAAAAAGATTGTCAAACTATAATACAATAAACCTTTTATGTTTAAACTATAATGCACTAGTTTTGAACTCCGATGCCCCGCACTTGTTTAAAATATGAAAAACTAATTTTTAAACTAACATGCACTAATTATATGGTACTATGATGCACCAATTTTAAAATAGTAATTATGATGCGATAACTTTTAACCATCAGACAAAGTTTAATAGTTTAAATATAAATGGTGGATCATATATGTAAACTAAAATGCACTAATTATATGGTACTAGATGATTTTAGAGCTAGAATTAAGATCTCACTTAAGTTTGTGTTGGGTCACAAGGTTCCCAAAACTTAGATACAGATTAAATAACAGTTATCTTAACGTGTTAGTTTATATCCAAGTTTTATATCAAACAAGTTTAAATTAATCTAGGCGGAAAACAAGATTAATTTTGACACAGAGTTTATTATGAATCAAAGTATTATTCACAATAAAGTATTTGTCTCACACAGATGACAAAGTATTCAAACCCACACAGATGGTTTGAATACGATCCAAGTATTAGTATGTTAAGATACAATTATCACTACAAACTTTAACAGTTAGTGTGGTAATGCTTTGAGCCTAAGCTTAAAGGTCTTGTATACTATTTTGCTTTGAGAGCTTGGATATCTTGGATACTTGGATGATTTGAAGAGTGCTATTGAGCTGCTATTTATAGAGTTGAGAATCAACTTCTATTACCCAGCTCAGTCAGTTGTCCAAGGGATAACACATTCATCTTGGGCAACTTTGCACTCTACCCTTTTTGCTTTTCTTGGAAATAGAAAAAGCAAAAGGTAAAAGGTTTCTTTGCTGAGAAGAAAACCTTTGTTCGATGTTTGACCTTTCTCAAACATCTTATCAGTTGTATCTAGCCTAAGGAGAGAAGAATATCTTCTGTACACTTGTACTTTCATTTTTCAATCTGTGCTCTTCAGTCTGTGCTCTCAGTCTGTGATCTTCAATCTGTGATCATCAGTCTGTGATCTTCAGTCTGTGAAGTCTTTTGTCTTCAATCTTCATTCTTCAGATGATGAATTCATAAGTCTTCAGGAAGAGCAAGGCTTTCAGTCTGTGAAATTCTTCAGTCTATGCAGCACAGACTCAGAAACACAGACTCAGGATTTCACTAAGTTTTTCCTGAATACAACAGAGATAGATTTTGACTCTTCAGATTTATAACTTAGGTTTGATCATTGTTTTTCCCAACAGTTTGTATTTAAGTTTGTATGTATATGTACTTTTTCACTAATTTGCTTCTTATTCCATGTTTTTTTCTAATATATGAAGATCAAAAATTACATTAATATCCCTAACTTTGGTTACTTAAAATATAGAAACTATTAAAATAAAATCAATTTATATAAAATTGCCTCTTTTAGTTTATATACCTTTTATATTTATATACTAGATTTTAAACCCGTATATATACACGGGTCACTGATTATTTATTTGATTGTTTAATTTTTTATTTAGCAAATAACGTATTATAAAAATTATATACTGTTAAGACATTGCGAGTATACAATTTTGCTTTAGTAACTTTAGTAGTTGGTTTAACGATTATGAGAATGTCCTTTAATATAACATTGAAACTCTGAGATTTTTCGCACTCATATTACACAGTCATAGAGTTTCAATAAAAGCAATAGTCTAACAACTCGAAGCTTATTATAATTTTTACGGTATGATACCTATTATAACTTCTATGGTATGATAGCTGAAGGATGTGCCTTTTTTTTATTATTAATGTACAAACGATTACATAAATATATTAGAGTACAACAATTTTCTGTGAGAATGGAAGAACCAATAAGAACGTGCCACTTGTCACAAAACTCACTTTCCTCACGTTTTCAAAAATTAAATATCTCTCAAACGGTAAGTCGAAAAATCATAAAAATTGCACAATAAAAATCAGCATTTTTTTCTCTTCGATTAGAGATTTCACACAGTATACGTCGAAAGTATACCTTGTGAGATCTCTAATCGAAGAGAAAAAAATGTTGATTTTTATGGTGCAACTTTTATAATTTTTCAATGCGCCATTCTTGAGATATTTAATTTGTAAAAACGTGGGGGAAAGTGGATTTTTGTGACACGTGGCGCATTCCTGTTAGTTCCTCCATTCTCACAAAAATTTTCATTCTCATTTGAACCTCACTCAAATATGTTATAGATTTAAGATAAGATAAGATTTGTTATTAATTAAAATAATTTTCATTGGGTATGATATTCAATTTTAATAGAACACCTAGGCACCTACCTAGTTTTTACTGATAATATATTTGATAGCAACAAATTGTTAATTCATGATAACAAAACAAATAAAAGTAATATTAGTACTAACGTAATATAAATACATGATACATGATGAACAATAGATACTAATAATGTTGCAATTGTCAAATATGTCATAGCTAAAAATGGATGAATTATAAAAAATTGGTATTAATTAATTCGCAATCAAAGGTTTATAACGTTAATTATTATTGTTTTATAAAAAAAAAAGTTATATAATCAAAACAATGAGAGTTGTAAGGATCAACGGTTTGACTTTTTATTGGTTTTGGATACCTTTCATTGGTTTCACATTTTTAAAAGCTTTTAGATTAATAGAGTGTTAATCGATTTGAATAATCTTTTATAATATAAATATAACTAAATAAATATGTTATTAGGGATTATGTTTTAAAATTGAGTGAAATAAAAGGACTCAATTGTTAAATTGAAAATCTTAATTGAATGATGACATCATGAAGGTTAATCTTATATTATATTTAAGGCTAGATTTCAAACCCGTGTATATACACTAGCCGTTGAATTCGTATATGCTTTTTATAAGCATATTAAATTGTATATGATAAAAACCTATGATTTATATAAGTTAAAAAATATGTAATGAAGTTTGAAATTTTATTATTTAAAGTAGTATGTAGATTCAATATATAATTGATGTCATATTATTTTTACTTTTTATATGCGAGTTCGAGTGTGTAGACAGTAATTTGTTAACCCGTGACATTTAAGATAAGTCAAACAACATATAGAATTATAAAGGGAATTTCATTTCCTCTAAGCAAGTGTTGCTAGACTTTTCCAGGCTATTGTTGCTGCTCTTACAACAGCTAGGCAAGTGAGCATTCCTCTTTTTCAAGAAAATAGAAAATAATTATAGAAATTAGCAATTATAAAAGACCACCAAATGATATTGTCTTCGATTAAACTTTAATGGTATTATTTTATCATACAACATTAAGTGCATTATTATAATATAAGTTATAATAGCTTAGGGCATGGTATGGCTTTGTTCTTGGTCTTGTTTAATAGATGTCGAGAGCGAGAAGCAGCCAGGTATAGGGGAAGGGGCGGGCGCCTAATTCCAATACAATAGGGGTCTATCAGTGCAAGTCAGCTCCCTCTCCTCATTAAACTTCTATCTAGCTCCTCTTAAAGGAACGGGTGAAGTCTCGGGATCCGCTCTAGTCGAGTAAGAGATTAGATAGAGGCCTAGGAAGCAACTTAGATTGTGGCCTGTTTAGCGCCTTTCCAAAGTAAACCTAAAAAAAACCTTTGCTTTGGGAACTAGTAATCCATTTAAGAGGACTTTACCCTAGAAAAAGTAAAAGAGATTTCTTCGTGCCGGGTCGTGAGCTATGTGGAGCGAAGTATCGAGCATCGGTACTCGCAGCCTTTACCCAGGGGTAGCCTTCCTTGTCGCCAAAGAAGAATGAGAATTCACCTTAGCCCATGGACTGATACGGAGACTACTCTCGCGATTGGACTCAATAACAGAAGAGGTTGTGGCGAGAGAGCAGAGCGTACCGCCCTGCCATAGTCGCGAGCTAAATTTCTTTAATTCGTTAGGCGGGGAGTACTCGATCCGGACCTTGTAGCGAGTACTCGGCATAAGTGGGGAGTACTCGGAGAGTACTTGGATTGACGTTTTTTACGTTTAAATGATAAATTTTAAATTATATGTTTAAATATAGATTAGGGAGTGAAGATTGAAGCCAAAAAACATTAAAGAGTGAGACTGGAGGAAAATAAATTGAACCAAACATTTAATTGGATTAAAAACTCTAATTTTAAAAAAATTTAAAAAGTTGACCAAGTTTGACTTTGCCCGAGTTTGACCGAGTAATCCCGAGTTTGACCGAATTTTTTTAAGTTATTCTGAGTTTTTTGCACTGACCGAAGTGGACCGAGTTAGATCGACTCGCCTCGAACACCCTCGAGTCACGAGTACTCGTCAAGTACTCGGCCAAGTTGGCCGAGTTTTACAACTATGTTAATATCATCTTCATCGAGCCTTTTAGTTTGTAACCTTGTTCTATTGATCAATGTTTTGAAAGAGTATCGCTGGTTTCTAAAATCGCCTAGAATAGCTCGTTTTTTATGATTCTGAATTCAAATTGTCAGCTCTACTTGCGAATAAAATATAATAATCATATAATGTGTACGGTAACTAATTAGATATAATGTTTTATATAATTTATACCATTATTTAATTTTGTACGGTAATTCCACATTATGTGTAGTTTCGATAGGCAATCTTCACCCCGGATCCTTCGATGAATTCACATTCACATTCACAATTCACAATATATATTAAAAAAGCATAAAAAAGTACATAATTTACACATGTATTAAGAATAACAGAACAAAAATTACTTAAAAAGCAACACCTACAAAATCAATCATATAATTAAGGGTTTTTTTTAGATGATGTTTAATCTTCTCCTTAAGGATCTACCGTTAGCGGAAAGCTTTGATTGTTGGTTGAAACTTTAAACAAAAAGGTGAAAGAAGATGGTAAATATAAATAAATAAGCAATTCTATATTATATGGTAATTCAAATTCAAATTAATATTATATATCGACTTTTTTAAGGATTAATATGGATCGTCGAAAGAATAATATTAATTAGTATATTATGTTTTAAATAATTAAATAGATCTACTGCATCTCTGAAGGAGGAATTGGATCGATAACCCAAACTTAAAATCATATTTTAATTAGTTGATAACATTGATCTACATGTTAACCCTTTAGGATTAATAGACAAATATATTACTGTACTTTGCCAAGATGTTCAAGTAGGTTACTATACCATTAATGTGTTCAATTGGATTACTAAACTATATTCATATCTAAATTAGACTTTTTTGTATTGTAATATTTATAAGTTAAGTTAGTTACTTGAATTCAAAAGTTAAGTAAAATGATCTCAGTGTTAATATTTATAAGTTAAGTAACCTACATATCATGTTTTATTAAGTTTAGTAATTCAATCGAACTAATTAATAGTCCAGTAACTTAGTAGAACATTTTCACAAAGTAGAGTAACCTATTTGTCTATTAATCCTTTACATTTACGATTATATTAAATTCAAATCTATCTATAACATATAATATAATTTAATTATTGTTATATCTATCCGAACTTAGGTATCAAAATTGAAAGAAAAAAAGTGATTTTGAGAAATTTAAGGAGCTTCATTTTAAAATTTTAGTAAAATTAAGGGACTAAATTGATTAATTGAAAATTTTAATTGATGAAATCATTATAGGATTTCCTATATATAATTTAAGATAAGATTTGTTTGAAGTTAAAAATAAATACTAAACTAATATAATTATTAAGATGACATAAAGTATACATGAAATTAATTGGAAAAAAGAAAAAAAAAATTACAGAGTAACAACAATCTACACAACAATTATCGCTACGACGAGTATCGTTGTTGATCACTAAAATATTTTGTTATTCATTGCCGTTGCATAGCGCGAAATCCTGAATTAGTAATAAAATTTATTTACAGAAGCCATCTTAAATTGCCGATTTTAAATCGTCCGTCCATGCAACGCATGATCATAAAATGCATCTTTTTTAACGCATCTCCTTTACCCATTTATATTCGCATATAGGAGGGGTCAGATAACAATGATATTAACTTTCCATTTGCATGATTTGATGGTACACAAAAGAAACAAAAATTATACCATAATTTATCCAATACCATTCCACCATGTGTCGCTTTCTCATCTTGACACGTTTCCCCCTACATAGCTTTGACCAGTCTCCAAAATCGTAGTATTCGATCACTTTAAAGAAAATGAATATAAGTTTTCGTAATCTTGTAAGTTATTTCATTAAAATCGATCAAATAAATTAGAGTTAATTGCATAATTGGTGCATGTGATTTACACTTATTCACGTCATCAGTCTTTGTATTTTGTTTTTGCATTACACTTATTCACGTCATCAGTCTTTGTATTTTGTTTTTGCATTGACAGCTCAAAAATTCAAACGTTGTTGCACGTTCAATTGCTCCTCCGTTGAATTCAACCATTAAATATATTGAATGACCAAAATACTCTCACTTATTATACAGACGTAAATTATATACAGAAATAGAAACATAAACGGTTATCAGAATATTTAAAATGGGTTGGGTAATGTGAATAGTTGTTATTAAATAAGGATACTAAAATTAAGTTGTACATATGAGTTAAAAGAAAAGAGTCGCCTTCGCGAGTAACTTGTACATAAAAAACTTCATCCGTTTAGTTTTATTTTTTAATAAATAAATAGTTTAAAATGCGTCATAGTTTATTGTATTAAACAGTATATATTATAAATGTTTGATCAATTATTTGTTTGTGTTTTCAGTTTTTACTACCTCTTTCTTAGGCCATTTTCAATTTATGCATCAAAATGGTGTCAAATTTGGTATAAACCATTTTCAATCAAGATACCAAAATGGTAAAATAGTTGATTTAACACTATTCAACACCCCATTTTATACCAAATTTAGTTGCAATACTATTTCACACTAAATTTTATAATACACGTGTGTTGTAAATAAAATGAGATCTTTAAATATTGTACCATATTAAATATGATATAATTTTTTATTATTATTTTTCAGAATTGTTATATATCCTTACTTATTATATGATTACTACCGGTTATATCTACTACTGCTACCAATATTAATGTTACTATTATTTTTATTAGTATTTTATTATTATTATCATTATTACTGTTATTATCATTATTATTCTATTTTGTGCTTTTTATTCATATGGGTCTGTCGGAAGTTTTTCTGAAAGCAGTCTCTTAACTTCGGATAGTTTTATTGTTGTTGTTATGATTCATACGTTTGTTATTTAAGTATAAAACAATCAATATGACTAAAGAAAAATATGTATAAACTAAACAATATCATGTATAAACGCATGTTTAGTGGTTATATATAAATAAAAGTTTGATAAACTTAAAGTTGCGTTTGGTTCGAGGAATTCAACGAAATTGGAATCTCAAATCCATAAGGGCGTCTAGTTCACGAATGAATTGATTTGGAAGTCATTAAATTTTTTCACTCAAAGGAAATCACATTCTTTGAAATTTCAATTTCTTCGATGAATCTAATTTCATCAAAAACATTCCGCGAGCAAAACGCAACGTTATAGTTATTTTGCTCGATTGAAATTTATTTGTACAGACTAACGTTATTATCATAGATATAAATAGAATATATGTTTTTTATGGGAATATACAAAGATGGATAGACAAAGTATTATCTGATCACGATCCAAACCAAGGTTATAAACCCCACAAATTAAGGGGTCGTCTCGACCAGCGGGTGGTTCTCATAGGACTGAATCATACTAGCCTTAGCTTATAAACCATATTGGCAGCCAGCCTTGCAAGAATCCTCACACATTATGTGTCTTTCTTGTATTTGTTCAATTTCTTTTATTCCAACCTTTTCATGATTTCACTTGCATTACCTTTGTCGGGAATTTCATTTTTATATTATCCTTTCCAATTTTAGATTTTTATTTTAAACGTATATAACTGTATTTTATATATATGCTTTTCGAATAACGTTAAGAATTAAGGGGATTGCTAATTTTAGTGTTTATTTGTTTGATTACTTATTTTACCGTAGAATAAGCAAATTCAAACACACATGTTTGTTTTTAAATCTGATTATAAATAAATAATCTCAGACACCCCCTAAAATTAACTTTAGAAAAATGATTATCTTACGAAAAATTCAAACCATTAGTTGTGGTATCCTTAATACATTCGATTAGTATAACCAAATCGAAATCGAGCAACTCAAAACAAAGAGAATTTATTTCTTGTCACGTGTACTAATGTACGTTTTGTTTCTCCATATTTGATGTTAGGTACGTATGAATCCACCATTTCCATGCTAAAAACTCACCAAAAAACAAGTAGATCAAGTTAATCATGAATCGGCATAAGTTGGCCGAATGCGTTATGCATAGTACCGTACCAAAAGAATAAGTTAAAACGCGGTTGGATTTAAACAAAATAGAACCAAAACTCATCACTATTGCTTCCACTAAAGAGTACAGAATCAGAAATGAATAAAATGTTTCTAAATCAAGTGTGTTAAAATGGGAATGAAAAGAAGGAATGGATGCCAAATTGGGGAATAAAATATGTGTACCAAGGTTAAAAGGCATTGGCATAAAGGCAAAAGGAGCACCATGATTTTGAAGTGACATAAAAAGAGGATAAACCAAAATACAACTTGGACTTGATTCATCCATATCGTATTATTTGTATTTGTATGTAACCATCACTGGAATTTGGTGCAAGTTGTTTGTGCTTGCTTGTCGTGGCCTTGTATCTACCGGCCCAACTTCATCCAAAACCAAAACCAAGTTTGTATCTACACAAAATAGAATATTTTAGGTGGTGCTTGTTCTCAAACTTGCATCATATTTAGACTAATGATTTCGTTAGGGCTATGATTAACAACTGAAATAATAAATGATAGTTAAAAACTAATTTAATTGGTTACTGTTCACTATTTAACTATAGGTGATTGACGATATGGGTGAGTTCGTGGGTGGATTAAGTCGAGTGTAGCGAAGTGTACGTACACTTTTTTTTAATCAAATCTTAGGAGTCATGTTTAGCAAAATCCTTAATCCTTGAACTAATACTAAACTTATTCATTAACTCATTGGAAGTTTGTTTTCCAAATCAACTTCATTTGATTTTTTCCTTAGTTTTCTTTTTTATCCTAATAAAATTAAGAAAAAACAATATTCCTTTATATTAGTTGCTTCACTTCATACAAATAATGTGTCCGAGACAGAAAAGTTGCTAGTTAACTACATGTTATTAATCTAATGAGTCAAAGTCTTGGTCAACATTTCACTAAGTGTATTTATCTAGTTTACGATTCTATCTCTTATTTACTCAAAACTGGATAAATTAGAAATTGAGAAGAACTTTGCCTACCAAGAAAATATCTGCATTCATAATTTTTGAAAATCAAAAACTAGAAAGAGAGGATTTTATAATCTGGACTCAAAAGCTAAAAGTATTTCGATAATGCTATTTCTAAAACTATCTTCACTAAGATCTCATGATGCAAAACAACAAAGGCAATATGGAATGCATTAATTGTGTCCAAAGAAGGATTCAATGTGGCTCAAGAGTCAAAAGAGGAAGATGTAACACATTAGCAAATCTCACATCAATGGATATTAGAGATATTGGGTTCATAACTACCATCTTGACCTTACCGGACACACCGTATTTTGGGTCCACAAGCACTTCAGATTCCATCAGAACTATGTAGTTAAGCTTGCTAGCGCGTGCGTAATATCAGGATGGGTGATCTCCTGAGAAGTTTTTGCCATGCCACAAAAAACTAAGTCATTCTTCTGCAGGCAAAGTGAAGAATATTGTGGTTGTGGTAGGCCGAATGCTACAGAACAACTTGATCAAAAGTATGAGAACTTTTTCTCAAACAGCAAGGAATCTCTTGCTGATATTCATACAAGTTTTCAAATCTTATAGAATGATCTTGAAGGTGTTGGTATGTCCAAAGGTAACGGAGAAATATGCACCAAGTTTTTGGATATTCTTCCGAATACATTGGCTAAAGTAATCACTTCTTTGGTGGTTAGTGAAAAGCTAGACGATTATGATCTTCTTGGCTTATACATTTCTGTTAAATTTTAAAGAATCCAAATCTAAATAGTAGAAGAAATTAAACATTAAAAGAGTGACTAACGATCCTGAGGATGCATTAGTTGCCAACAGCAGAAGAAATAAGAAGATTTATTCTAGAGCTAACTACCATCTTGAACAAACCAAACGAATCCGGTGCACTACCGGTACAGCGCCATGAAACCACAGGGACCCAAGCTTATCGCACCAGATGACTTTGTTTTCGTTGTCTGAAGAAATTTCACCTCGGTCACTATGCCACCCACCTAAGTTTGTTATTCTCCAATTCGAACACAAACCACTCTGAGTGTCGTGTGACCTGAGATACAAAAATGTAAACCTTGAAGACGAGGCTATACGTTGTTCTAGTAACACAATTATATTTTGACAACAATTTAATTTAATAATGTTAATTTTTAATTAAATATAACGTTTGAATTAGTCAAGTTAGTTGTCTAGAAATAGTTCACTAGTGATAGTTATAGGCGACAAAATGAGCAGGCGGGTCGGTACCTTAAAACGAGCTCGAGTCAAAATAAGCTGCGGGTTCGGGTCACAATGAAACCTTTTTCAAAATTATGGAATTTTAATTCTAATATATATAAACTTCAGTATCATATTAAAGATAATAATAATGAAAGCATATACACAATAACAAAAAGAAAAAAAAATAGAAAAAAAGAAATCCGTATCAAAAATAATGCTTTGAAAGTCCAGCTATCGAAAAGTCGAATTCCATCTTACGGGCATGTCCCAATTAGGGGTTAAAAAGATGGAATCCGTTTCCTTACATAATCTCATATAATGTTTGTATCTAGCCTTACCCGAACAAAATATATCTTATAACATAATTTTATACGCGTTTTTTACAACGCTTATTTCTTGAACCGCTAGTCCGTCTTGTACAACCAAGTTAATGATGTGTGCAACACATCTACTATGGTAGAAAATGCCTTTCAAAGGTGGTTCGTATTTTAGTATTAACCTTTGAACGGCGTTTGTATTATTAGTCGCGTTATCAAACGAGATTGAAAAAACCTTTTGTTCTATTTTAAACATTTTCATTATATCTCGTAACATGTAAAATAAGTTTTTACCCGTGTGAGGATAGTCAAAGTTTTCAAAAGCAATGGTACGTTTCATCATTTGCCAAGTTGCGGGTTCAACCCAATGTGCGGTAACACAAAGGTACGAACCGGGCAAACCATGAGGAGCCGACCAAACATCGGTTGTTAATGATACACTTGTATTTAAGTTTTCAAAACCAATTATTAGTTGACTTTTAGCATTTTTCCACAATTTAAGAGCATCACGTCTAAGAGTAAGACGACTTACATGATTATATCGCGGTTGAAGAGTATTTTGAATGACCCTAGTAAGCCGAGGGTTGTCGAAGTGGTTGAACGGCAAAGCTTCTTGAATCACAAAGCCGGCAAATGCTTCTCGACACCGCTCCGCTTCGTATGAAAAAATACCCCCATCCCGTGACATTGTTGGTTGACTCGACTCGGGATTACTTTTGACACCATCACAATACTTTGTAGTATGTGATTTCAAAGTAGAGTTGGAGTTGGCTTTCAAAAATTTCCCGCAACGTTTATAAAATGCCTTAGTGGAACCATCCGACAATAACACTTTGTCGTAATTACACCAAATCTCGGGATTTCGTTTGGTTACCAAAACTTGAACAATAGTTGGTGCATTTGAAGAACCAACACTGGCGGAAGTTGAAGAAGATTGAGTGGCCATTTTGATAGCGTTTCGAGAGCGTTTTGAGAGGAGTAGAGAATTTTTTGAGAGTTTCGTACGTAAATCGTAAGCGTTTTGAGTGTTTAAAGACTAGAATTAGCAAGATTGAGTGTTGTGACTAATCCAAACCCAAGGTATCTATTTATACTAGTTTTAGGATGGCAAAATGGTAAAAAAACAAGAAAAAACGGTCACAAAACGGCTATAAAACGTTCAAATCGCAACAGCTATAAAAACCGGTTCCAAACTGGTTTTCCAAACCGGTTCGGGTAAAACCGGTTACAAACCGGTTCGCCAACGGATATATCCCAAACCGGTTCCCAAACCGCCGGTTTTTACAAAAACCGAACCGGTTTTGGTCAAAACCGGTTTTGACCGGTTTCGGTTTCCGGTTTTTTTCCGGTTTCGGGTCGGGAACCGGGTTTTTTGTTCATATCTAGAGCCATAGAGGTAGTAATAACAATTTGTCCATTCTAACAATCTAACCCACTTATCCTTTTAATTTCATTCCAATATAGCCCAATGAGAAAATAAATGAGGCCCAATATAGCTCAGAATTTGTTTTTAAAAGCCCATACCATGATAAATTTGCCAGCTATAATGGTAGTAATTTGTGGAAGACCGGAAGTAGTGAGTTTATAATACGTAATAGTTTGAGTTGTTTTTTTATTAAAATTATTATATTAATTATATTATGATTATGAAGAGAAAATCGTGTTAGGAAATTGACAAACAACGAGTATAAATATAATTAAATAAACAGAAAATATAAGTATATACGTATATAATTCGTATATAATATATATATATATATATATATATATATATATATATATATATATATATATATATATAATAGATCATAAAATTTGTGTGCTACCTCAAGATACCATAAGGTCTTAATTTCCTTTTAAAGTTTCACTTATGACCAATTGGTTTGTGTCCTGAGGTAAATCAACCAATTTCCATGTATTATTTTGTAGGATAGAGTCTATTTCGCTTTGAATAGCCTCTTTCCAATAAGGCGCTTCCGATGATTCGATAACAGCTTTATAAGTTTGTGGTTCTTAATCAACAAAGGTCATGTAATCGGACCAAAGTCTTTGGCAATCTTTCCCCGTTTACTTCTTCTAGGTTCAACATCATCTTGTGGAACCCTAGAATTTTTATCTATTTCATTTTGAGATGATGAATCCTCCAACATTCTTTTCCTAGGATTCGAGATTGATTTATCTTTATCCTTGTAAGCAAAAGAATTTTCAAAAATTTCTACTTCAGCTGATTCTAGTATTGTGTTGTTGTGTATATCCTCTATTAGACTTGTAAACCAAAAACCTATATGCTGCATTGTTTCTTGCAGGACCAACATAAATATGGTCTAATAGTTTTTGGTCCAAGCTTTGTTCTTTTTGGTAGAGGTACTTGAACTTTTGCAAGGCAACCACACACTTTCATCCTTTTTTAGGATGGAAGCTTTCATTTCCATAATTGATATGGAGATTTATCACTCTTCTTATGAGGAATTTTATTTAATATCGTGTTTGTAGCAAGACATGCTTCACCCCAAAGATTATGAGGTGCACCCGAAGTAATCGACATTGAATTGATCATGTTTTTTAATGTTCTATTCGTGCGTTCAGCCACTCCATTTTATTGTGGAGTATATGGGGCCATTGTTTGGTGTACAATACTATGAGTAGGACAAAATTCAGCAAAGTCATTGGGTTCATATTCTCCCTCTCTATCGGACCTTAGAATTTTGATCTTTTTGTCTAGTTGATTTTCAACCTCAGCCTTATATGTTTTAAACATATTCAAGGCTTCATCTTTGGTATTAATTAAGTACACGTTGCTGCAATCATCAATAAAAGATATGTAATAATTCTTTCCTCTTCGTGATGGACTTTCTTTGAAATCACACAAATTTGTATGGATTAAACCGAGCATTTCATTGAATTTATTTATGTGTTTATGTAAATGACTTGTGTATTTAGATTCTACACAAATTTCACATTTAGTGTGTTTGTCCATAGAGGTTTTTGGCAACATTCTCAAGTTCATCATTCTTTGTAAGGAACGAAAATTGACATGGCCTAATCTAGAATGTCATAAAGGAGAAGGATCAAGCATGTACATAGAAGCGGTAATAGTGCCCGCGTTATAATTATTAATAACATTGTCATTTGTTACAACATTGACATCGGTTACAACGCTTAACATAAAGAGTCCCTCATTGAGGTAACCCTTACCTACATAAGACCCAACCTTAGTAATTACAAATTTGTCCAACTCAAACACAAATTGAATCCCTTGTTACTAAGCATAGGACCCAAAATCAGATTCTTGGTAACCCTTGGTACATGCAGCACGTTCAAGAGCACGAGTTCCATTCCGGAAGTCAGCTTCAATTCAACATTTCCTCTTCCTTCAACTTCTGTCGAAGTTCCATTCCCCATAAACATTTTTTCAATTTCATTCACCTTTTGGTATGATACAAACATGTTTCTTGAGTTGCAAATGTGCCTTGTAGCACCCGTATCAAACCACTAATCAACCGAGTTCTTATGGCGACAATCTTTTGCTTTGTGTCCTTGTTTCCCACAAACCCAATAATGGGCTTTAGTTTTGAAGTTTCTGACCTTTAGTTGGGTGTGAGAATTCTTCCCAGACTTGTTAGAATTTTGTACAAAATTATTCTTTCCTTTTCCCTTGTTGTTGTTATTGTTTCCCTTTGATTTAGAAGTAGAAGATTTGCCAATCAGATTTGCACTTGGTTCAATCGAATTTGCATAAGCCTTTTCATTCAGTCTGTTGTCTTCTTCAACACGGATTCGAAGTACAAGTTGTTCAAAACCCATATCATCAGTGAGATGTTTGAGATACAACTTGAAATTCTTCATGACGGAGGCAATTTTTCAATAATAGAACTAACCAGGAAATTGGAATTAATGCCCATGCCTTCTACTTCCAATTCGTGAACAATGAGTTGGAGTTCTTCCAGTTGTTTAACAATCAATTTTGTATCATTCATCTTGAAATTTAGAAACTTTCCCACAACAAATCTTTTAGAAAAGGCCACTCCAGTTTTTGAATTTGTTTTCCAATGATTCCCAAATCTCCCTTGCAAAAACAAATGTTGAATAAATATCATAGAGAGAACTATCCAACGCATTCAGAATATAGTTTCTGAAATTGCATTCATTATGATTCCAAACCGAAACAGCCCTTTCATAATCTGTCATTTGTGCCTCTGTTGGAACATTCTGCTCCTCTCCATTCGGATACACATTTTCCGGATTCGTGAGAACATATGACACTTTTAGTGTTGTTAAATAAAACAACATCTTTTGTTGCTATCGACGACAATTAGACACTTTGAATTTCTCGGGTTTTTCCACATGAGATTTGAGTATGTTTTGATCCATCTTCTCAATTTCTGTCTTAGATTGTTAGGAAATAGATAAACAACAAGTATAGATATAATGAAAGAAATAGGAAATATAAGTATATATGTATATAATTCGTATATAATATATATATCATTACAAATACATATACTGATCAAAGAATCAAAAACTGAATTTCATTGAATTATTGAAGATTCCAGTGATTAGATTGAGGCCTGCGAATTGCAGTGTCCTAAGATAGAAATTTCGCAGGTATGCAACTGACTAGAGGATACAACAATCAATTCAAGATGAGAACTTTAATTTATCGAATCTAAAAATTGAACATGATGGAAGAGATTGAAATGTGTATTTTATTGAAGCATTGCAAGGCCCTAGACACAATGCCCATCTTTTGACCATTTAATATATATATATATATATATATATATATATATATGTATATATATATATATATATATATGTATTTAATAAGTCCAATTTTAAGCAATTTAGTCCAAATTTAGCCCACATCAAACTCATACATCCAATATCAAACCCATATGTAAGCATTTGTCCAAGTTAGTATTAGTATGTGTTCGGGTATATAAGGAGATGCAATATTTTCCTTGCTCCTATGTGGGATGAATGTCCATACACAAAGTGCACAATTTGACACGTGGTAAAATTTTAATTATTGATTATTCTAGAAAATAAATCAATTAATACTAATAATATAAATATATATATAAATATAAATAGATAATATTTAAATAACAAATTAAATATATATTTAATCTCAAAGGAAGAATCCTTATCAAACTATAATCGGCAAATATACTTGCTAAATTTAAGAAGACACATATTTACAGAATTTAAAAGATGAAAAAATTCAAGAAAGATATTTGTAACCATAAAACTTCGGTCTCCATCTTACAACAATTAGTCAATTGAAGTTTGAATTTGATCAGAAGTATAACTACACGTTTGAGTCAATCCTATATATAAATTAAATAACCGGCAGTCACCAACTTCGCGGGAA
This sequence comes from Gnaphalium uliginosum, assembly GCA_963930675.1. Lineage (NCBI taxonomy): Eukaryota > Viridiplantae > Streptophyta > Magnoliopsida > Asterales > Asteraceae > Gnaphalium > Gnaphalium uliginosum. The sequence goes on from OZ005682.1 coordinate 37,936,202, forward strand.
AAAATTATATGTGTTATTTACGCCAATTAACTATTATGTTGTTCCGTATTTACTGTTACAAAAGTTATAGTATACTGTTAGAATTTTAGTTGTTATTATTGTTCTTTGAATTTTCTATCAATCGTAAACATATTAATTTCATGTTTTATGGTTTGGTTTAATAGTAACTACTAACTAACTTTGGCTTTTGCTACTATCATCTTCGATTTTACAGAATTATGGGGATAAAGAAAGTTACAATGGCATATAAGAGTGGCATATAAGAGCGCGCAAGATGTACTTTTTACATTTACCTTTTTGAAATTACGATTCTTTGTTTCATTGAATGCTTCATGCTTCTTTGTTGGCTATTGTGATGTCTTTATGATCAATTGATCGTTGTACACCCTTATATAATATATATATGATTGAGATCATGTGAAAAAAAGGGAATAAAATAAAAACAATGAAAACAGATTTCAGCCCTTAGATCAAAATATATATATAAAAAGGGGTGGAGATAATATAAAAACGGTGAAAACAATTAACATTCACAATTTTTATAAAGTGTGAAGTTGATTTTCTTTTTTGCTTCACACTTGTTTTTTAAATGTGAAGCTTATTTTTTTTTTGCTTCACATAAAATTTACGAATTGTGAAGGTTGAAAATTAAGCTTCACACATTCATAAATTTATGTGAAGCTAAAAAATTACGCTTCATAGTTAAAAAATATCTAACTTTTTGTGAAACAAAAAAAAAAAAAAGGTTCACAACGAAATTTTTTTAGAAAATAAAAAAAAATGTAAGGGTTCACAATAAAAAAACGTATGTGAAGCGAAAAAATAAAAGTTCACAACTAAAAAAAATTGTGAATACAAATTGAGATCGTTTTTACTGTTTTTATTTTATCCCCTTGTTTATATTTTAATCAAACCAGAATCCCATGGAAAAATCTGGACCCAGGATTTTCAAATTTAATCCGATGATCTATATTTAATTTTGATAATTATACTTAACCCCCCTAAACCCCCTAAATATTAAATATTAATTAATAAAATAAATCCGATAATAATAAAATCCCAACCATTTACCGATTACTAATACATATATACACTTATCAAATACAACATGTATCAAATACACCCTCAGTTGAGTTAGAGTTTTCAAATCACCTATCGTCACTATTCATCACACGATCACCACCTCCAAATCACCGCCATCATACTTTCGATCTACACCATCGCTCCTGATATTCCATCGACTGTTAAACCTACAACCCCACCTAAAAAGTTAAGCAGACGAACAAATTAGGTTTATGGATGATTCAAAGATCAAGGAGCTAAAATTCTCGGTTGAAACCATTCAATCTGACCCATCAATTGATAATTTTAAAATATTATAATTTGAAGATGAAGATTCAAATAAAGATCTCACAATTTGTACTGAAATCAAACATTATAATATGAGGTCCTTGATTATGACACATTATGTTAACATTAGTTTACTTATTGCATTGAATATTTTGTCACTGAAAATTAAATATTAAAATTGTACAAATAAATAGTTTTTTATAGTCAAATGACCATAATTGTTTAGCTTATTGAAATACATTTCACACAACAATTATCTACTCTTTTATCTTAAGAAGTTTTTTTATTGAAAAATTTATAAAATTAAATGTCGGAGTCCATTTATAAAAACAATACATAAATCAATTATGACACTTTATATTTAACACACAAGTTGATATCCTATTTTATCTTAAAAAAAAACTATGTAGTATAACTTAATACTGGCGGTTCTTCAGTCTTCGCTTTTGGGGGCGGGAGTGCTTGGTCGCTGGGCTTTCCTTTTCCTCAACCAATTCAGTTGTGTCAGCCGGAATATCTATAAAAATTTAAATTCAGTCATCTGCGTTGTCACGAGTGTTAAAAGCTAGTAGAATAATTATGAAATAATAAATATGTATAAGGATGAATTGACCTGCTTACCGGCCACAATTTCTACTTTCCAAATAAAAGTATACCAGCCACTATTCTCATTCCATACAAGTGGAATTCATATAGATTGAATTGTCAAATAAAATTTTGTTCAACAAAATAAAATGTCAAACACAAGACTTTTCCTACAATTTATTAAATTTTCCTTGTTGTTTTGTGTTTGACCACCAATTCACAAAATGTATGAGGCTTTGACCAATACTATTTTAATACATATATCAGTCTAGAAATTGTCAAACTTAATTTGCAGCCACCATTCTTCATTTAAATTCAAACACACTTGCATGTTATAAAATTATCTCTGAATACATATAAAAAAACCAACTGTATCCTTCTCTTTCTCCCTCTAAATTTGCTAGTTTTGTTTCAAGAAACAATCAAAAAATGGAAGAAGAAATGCTGGAAATTCCCAATTACTTCATCTGTCCCATTTCACTTCAGATCATGAAAGATCCTGTTACGGCGATCACCGGAATAACATACGATCGAGATAGTATAGAATATTGGTTATCCACGGCGGATGAAGCGCAATGCCCTGTAACCAAACAACGATTGACAAAAGATACCAACTTGACCCCAAACCACACACTTCGACGTCTCATACAGGCATGGTGTGTCACGAATGCTAATTATGGTGTCGATCGAATTCCCACCCCAAAACCACCTACAAGCAAATCCCATGTTATGAAACTTCTTCGAAATTTGAAATCACCGGAGCTTTACAAAGTCTCGTTAGACACATTGTATATGATTGCAAATGAAAGTGAAAAGAATAGACGGTGCCTGACCGAAGCAGACACAACTGGTGTGATGATTTCTTTGATAATTAAGTTATCTAAGGAAAGTCATCACACCATAAATAATGCGGGTCTCGGTCAGGCACTCAGTATTCTCCATCTTATTTGGTTAATCTACCCGGAGAAAAAACATATTGCTAAATCTAAAGAAGATCACGAGTTTATTGATTGTTTATTATTGATCTTAGGATCAGAAAGTATGATCGAAGATGATGCTGTTGTGGAGGTCCAAACACGAGCAATCTTAATTCTTGGCAAGGTCATAGAATTTTCAACTACAAGTATTTTAGAGAGACTAAAACTTGATTTCTTTAAAAAAATAGTAAATGTTATAAGAAAAAGAACATCACCACAAGTCATGAAAGCAGCCCTACGAATTTTAATCGACGTGTGTCCATGGGGAAGAAACAAGATAAAAATTGTGGAAGCAGGTGCAGTTTTTGAACTCGTGGAGTTAGAATTGAACGGACTCGAAAAGAATGTGTCCGAATTAGTATTCAGTGTTTTAGCGCACTTGTGTTCATGTGCTGATGGGAGAGCACAATTGATAAAGCATGCAGGCGGAATTGCAGTGGTAGCTAAGCGAATATTTAGGGTTTCACCGGGGACTGATGATCGGGCTGTTCACATACTTACGTTAATTGGAAGGTTTTCAGCTACGGAACACGTGGTGGCCGAGATGATGAGGGTCGGGGCTGTTTCGAGGCTGTGTATGGTGCTTCAAGTGGATTGTGCTCCTTACATGAAGAACAAAGCAAGAGAAATATTGAAGTTGCATTCTAATGTGTGGAATAATTCTCCTTGTATGCCTCTTTATCTCCTTACAAGGTGATAAAACGTTTTTCACAATTCCAACTCAAGAAAAATTCAGTTTAATCAACGTAATACTTGATTTAATTAATAGAGAAAACTCTTTGTTTGTAACTATATCCAAAGGAATTCCTTTGTTAATCATCAATTATAGTCATAAAACGGAAGAGGTTTTCATAAGAATACAAGGGGAGGGTGAGTCCACTTTTTTACTTAGATGTGGTATTCCCGTTACCGTTTTCAACCATTTCTCTGACCGTCGCCAAGATGTTTATCTAGTGAGGTTCGAACCATGTGAGTGAGGTTCGAACCATGTGAGGACATCAGGACGCCTTACCATTAGATTACCTTGTCATCGATCACACGAAATAGGTCTAATCAGTTGTATAATAATGATACATGTTTCATAAACTTTAAAGTGAAAATTTTCAAGTGAACTGATCGTCTTGTCTAGGCAAAAGGAAAATTCAGGTAAAGGCATCCTCTATGAGAACTTTCTCTATAAAAATTCTAAAGCATATTTTAATAGTAAAAAGTTCTAGAAAAAAGCTCCTGTTAGAGATGTTCAGTTTAAAAGTTCTAGAAAAAAGCTCCTGTTAGAGATGTTCAGTTTAACTAGCTACTTCCTTCAAATCTGAAAAAGACAGCAGATACAGATTTGAAACATGGAACACAATCTAAGGTATGCATTTAGATATGAATTACAATCCGATGGTCTAGACCATTTTCAACAAACACAAACCAGCAGCTTACCACGTTGGACCACGGCTGCTTTGGCCGCACACCACCACACTTTAACAAGTCCAATATTGACCAAAATCCACCTTAGAACACCGTGATCATCAGTTCCTCATTTGTGCTACAATCGGACGAATATATATATATATATATATATATATATATATATATATATATATATATATATATATATAATGTTAATTTACACTCAATAACGATAAACGCATATTCAAAGATAGTGAAAACACCAAAACTTCAATGTTTCTATTATTTAGACGTATGAGTGTAAGAAAATAACGCACCTTCAAAGCACAATGCAAGAAACAGGGTCTCTTATATATTCAATCGATCTTCTTTTATACAATAATCGATCAATTCAAATTATCATCTACATCATTAAGACAAATAAATAAACTTCAAAATATCTCCAATTACTAATTTTGATCATCTAGAACCAATCAATTCAAATTATCATCTAAATTAATAATCAAAAACACAAAGTAAACAAAGATAATTTATAACCAATTACTAATCTTGATGACAAAAAAGATCATAAAACCTGAAAAATTCAATAATGAGTTGGTGCATGACTACATGTACACAAACCCAAATAGTCAATAAGTTTTTTGTGTTTTTCCTCATGTGTGGTTATTAGCCGTGGAATAGAAAATTCGATTTTGTTTATGTGTACGTATAGATATTTATTTATGAGTTGTAGGTTGTTTAGAATTAATCAAACTTCCATGTTAACAACAACTAACCATGACGTAAGTGTTTGATTAGGATTCAATGAGTGACTTGTATGTCGTATAATTAATTTATTAATTTTATATATTCATAATTTAATTTAATTAATTTTATTAATTGAAAATTTTAAGGGATTGCCACGTGGTATTCATGTTTACGTTGAAAATTGTGGAGCTTTTATTTATACTCATTTAGTATATATATATATATATATATATATATATACCAGATGCAAACCCGTACGATGCACGGAAATTTATATTATGTGTCGCACAATAGTTTATATTAGACGATTATGATAAAAACATCCATAATTATATTTGGGTACCAATTATTATTGTAAACAAAGAATGTTCCTAGTTTAAAAATAATTCAAGGTAATTTAATTTCATCTACAACTCTTAATTATTATATTAAATTTAATACACTTTTCTGACAAATAAACTAATACATAATTCAAGGTAATTTGATTTCATCTACAACTCTAATTATTATATTTAATTTAATAGTTATTTTAAAAGCTAAATTATATTACTAAATGAAAGTTATAAGAGATCGCCACTTGGCACTTAATCTTACGTGGCAAATTCTGGAGCAATTTTCTATACTCCTTTAGTATATGTGTATATATATATATATATATATATATATATATATATATATATATATATATACTAGACCATAAACCCGTGTATACACACGGACTATTGAATTTATATTTAGTTGTTAAAAATATTCATAGCTAAAAAATAGATGGAAAACGTTTATGCATTCGACGTAGTTGACAAATAGAAGAGATCAATGTTGATGAAACAATAGTGGATGAAGAGAATGTGAGTCCGGTCTTTTATTTTTTAATATCTTTTTATTCGTTAAATATTTATTCGTGAGTTACTTTTCACAATTTGTTCCACACTAAATCACTATATATAAAAATGGTTTAAATTATTGGACTTAGTGTTAGAGTTCACACTCACTAACAAACTGGACCGGTTCAGGTGCTCATGAGTATAAAAGTAAGTTATCAAGGTGAACACATATGAATTTAAACACACAATGAACTTTGAAATTGAAATATCAACGTAAAGAGAGGTTACAGTATCAATTAAACTAATAATAAATTATAATATAATACTAATTACTAACTTATAGATCTTTTAGGATGCATGTACCATTAATTTGTAATTTGAATATAAAAGAATACTCGGTAAATCTTTTATCACTCGTAATATCTTATCTATAATGTAACTTTTATATTACATTAGCAAGCATAACTATATTAGTATTATGCTTGTAAAAGAGTTTTAAAGTGTTTTGTAAAGATTTTTTTTATTTGTTATCATGATTTACGAATAATATTTAATATGATTTTTCATGTCATTGATCATCGATGGTAGGGTGTTTATTATTTGGTTTAGCCGGATAACTCAACCGATCCATATATTGTTTGGATATTTTGGAATAGGTTATTTGGATTTGATTTGGTTTTTGGGTGATACCAGATAAGGAATCAGTTTAACGGTTGGGTTTTGATTTGAATATTTTCAATTAGGGACCACTCGAAAAAGCAAATAAGCATCGGTTGTTAATACTTATTTTTGATAATTCAATCCCGATAGCTGACATACAACTCTAATTACTCAGATAACTCAATTACCTCAAATACAAATTTATTTATCCAAATGACCCAACATGAACATTTAAAATGTTTTTACTTAGTATTTGGCAATTCAATTATTTTAATAATCTAAATCACAATTTAAGACTTTTATCTGGCTAAATTGAAACTCAATCGAATAACCCAAACTATTATTTGGTTGGTTTGGATTGGGTAACATATAGTTTGAATTGAGTTTCAAGTGGATTAAGAGTTGAGCAAAAGCTGAATAAACCAAATCATATAACTCTATTAACTCGAAATGCGACCGATTAAACATCCCTAGTCGTTTGGATATCCGTATGCCTACTTTCGATGGATAATATCACTAATCTTAACAAAAATTAGAAATTTATGAAAAATATATATATTAAAGATAATATATTATGAAATATTAAAGACTCGAATATCGGTTGATTACTTTCACTAAATTTAAAAACGTTTATGTTTTCAAAATGTATTAAGTGTTACACATTTTACAGTTAATTGTAGCGAACTTTAAAATTTTATATTGTGGTTATTTAAGTTCTAAAAAACGTATATTGAATGAATTTTTGGCATATTTTGCTATATGTTTTTAGTAAGTTTTATACATATAAAGGAAGTTAAGTATATATAAATAGATGTTTTTAGAATTTAAATACATACGATAGACATTTTTAAAACTCGTCCCATGCAATAGTACAAGTGTATAGTTTAATACATTTTGAACAATAAACTCATGTATATATGTTGTTATTATTATTATTATTATTATTATTATTATTATTATTATTATTATTATTATTATTATTATTATTATTATTGTTATTATGCGTATTGTTATTATTATTATTATTGTTATTATTGATATTTATACATCTCCATTAATACAGTACTTCAAATTTATCTTCTTATCCATAAGAATGGTTGTACAGTCTTAGTTCTTTTTCATACATTATATTTTTTATTATAGATTTATAATTTTAATAAACTTACTATCTTAAACTTTTATTTAGAAGTATTAATGCGGTTGATTTTAGATAGTTGTTAGATTAATAGTTTTGTAATAAATGTTTGATATTTCTAAAAACTTCTTAAACAAGTATTATTATTCTGCTAGCATATTTTTTGTTTTAAATAATTGTTTTGTGTTATACTTTATTTCATTATCACAATTAACATGTTGATACAATTTCTAATGGATTAATAATACATATCCATGTATTCTAAATATATTTTTTTTAATAACACATGTTTATATTACAAATACATAGAAGTTATAGAACGTCCAAAATATTTTATTATTTTATTATTTATATATTATCGTATTAGTTAAAAATACAACATAATTTTTATAAACCTTCAAATAACGAAAAAATAAATAAATAGATTGACCTAATTGCTTAATTAGATCTTAATTATAAATGATAACATCATAAAGATGAATCATATATTATATTTACCAGCCCTAAAACCCGTGTATATACACGGTTTGATGAATTTGTAATTATTTTTCAAAAATATTGAAGGAATCCTTATATGCTATGTGATATATTAGAATGTTTATATGAGTTAAGAGATATTTAGTATTGTTTGCAATTAAAACATTTTTAGGTAGTCTATATTGAAATTGTAATGCATCTAATTATACATAAGCAAATGAGTAGTTTAAAGTAATATTGGTAGGTTACAATTATAAACGATTACCTTGAATACGGACATAAATTATATCCTTTGTAAGACCTCTTTACACATCACATTTTTTCTCTTATTTGTTTGGCGGTCATCCTTGTCACAAAGAAATTATTTACTGCGTTTGAAATTATGTGTTTCAATTTTCACTAAAAAATGAATCTCCTTTGAAAAAGAAAAATTTCCTTGTGTATGTTATTAACCTCAAAACAATATGGTGTTATTTGATTGGATTGCCAAACAATTAACATTTTCAAGAAAGAATTTAAGATTATATCGAGTTCAGTTCTATTGTAACACCCCATCTTCTAAATATCATTTTATATTCGAAATATCGGAAGCGTCTGGTCAAAACATACTTTTACAATATATGTTAAAGTTATATCGTTTAAAAACATAAAACATACATCAGTTTGGGTGTTATACAGTACAAATCCCATCATTATGTATCAAAACAAAATCAGAGTAGCTGGTCGTCAATCATCCCATTAAACCAAAAGCTTCTTGCCCATCCCCTAATCAAACATTAACCTGCAAGAAGTAGGGTGGTGGGATTAGCACACGGCTAAGTGAGAAGAACTGTAACCAACAGTCTAACTCAGAAATAACAAATCTGTTTACAGCGAATAATCGTAAACACACAACGTCAAAGAGGACCGGTGGTTCCTGAGGTATCCTCCAAGGAACACTTAAAATCAACTGCAGGCCAATACAGTGATTAACCGATAACTTGTTACTATCTTCACCAACAACATTTCCTATCAACTATGTGTATAAGGAACCCCTGTTTGGCCAAACAATAGTAACTAAGTCCAACCAGTGTTGACCTCTGAATATACATATCACATATGCCCAATGGCCAAATATCACATAATCCATAATTATCATGGATAATATAAATAATCCAGACTAAACAGTCTATCGACAGTAGTACTACATTACCCGTTGTAACCAAACATGTTACAACTAAATCACACTGAGGATCACAGATCCACTGACCTGTCGGCCTCAGTCAAACAACTCAGAAGTCTAATATTACTGAGTCTTCTGCTTATCTGAGAATACAACAGATAATAAGTCAGTAACTCATTCCATAATTCGTTTAACATATTTCAGCACATAATATCAATATGATAAACAATTATCAAGTTTCAAATCTTCATAATAGCATATTTATTCAAGCAGGTAACCCTTGAAGTCTAAGTAAACAAAAGTTCAATCCGAAGCGAAACCAGAAAGTCCCGAAACGATGTTTAAAAACCGAAAAATGCTATTTTCGACTCTTAGATGACCCCGAAAGGCCAAAAACTGCCTAGGCTCTTTGAATAGAGCCTTGATTATTGGGTCGTTTTCGAGTGACCATGCGAATCTCGGCCCAATCCGAGTTAGTGAAATTTGTCACTTAGTCGCTACCCTGAAAACACTTGCGCAATTTCAAAATTTGCAAAACAAAATTTTAAAATCTCAGTTCGCAGCAATGTTCAGTTCGCAGGGATCTCGGTTCGCTTCACAGCAAACTCAGTTCGCAGCCCAACTCGGTTCGCAGGGCATGAACTCAGTTCGTATCGCAGCAACTCGGTTCGCAGGGATTCTCAGTTCGTAGCAATCTTAGTTCGCAAGACAAAATCTCAGTTCGCAGGGGAAGAACTCAGTTCGCAGGGGTCAATTCGCTTCGCAACCAGGACCTGCGAACTGACTTCATCTCCTACTCCTTCCTGCGAACCGAATTCTGTTACCATGAAAATCCGAACGTTCTTTCACCATAACTCAAAATTTCGACTTCCTAACATACTAACAACTTTCTAACACTTCATATACATCAGATATCATCATATAACATGTTTCAAGCTTCTATTTCACAACTAATTCATGAATTGACTAATTTTCATAAAACAAATTATAAACACCAAAATACTCACAAGAACAAGATGATGATGCTGTGAAATTCGATTTTAACACAAGATGATGATGATTCTGATGATTTAAGACTTCACAGGAGGTTTCTTCACTTTTGAAAATTTTCAATTCGCAGGGCATGGATGTTTTGAGAACGTACAGAAGATTTGAGAATATGTATGTATATATATATTAGTCTAACCGAATACCATTACAATTTTAGTTCCCTTCTTAATCTATTTTCTGGAACCTAAAACCATTTTGCAAAAACCAACTATTTTATTTTACCGTCAACTAGATTAATTTAAAACAATGAATTATGTATTAGTCACAATAATTCATTTATCCTTTTGACTAATATTATCAAATAAACATAATAATACTAAAATATTCCTAACATGTTAAATAATAAATTTAAAGTTAGGAAATTACCCGAATATTACTAGGCCCTAAGGGTGGATGTTACATTATGATAGAGTTAAGAAAAAACATAATTTATCAAGTAAATTTCTTAGTAAAGAGTGAATCAGTCGGTTATTTTTGTATTCGAGTACAAGACTTATTAAGGTATTTAATAGAGTGAATATTCCCAACTATATAATAACAACTTTTGATCAAACTATATAGGTATTCTTAGTTTAACGTTAAAATTACTAATTTTTCATTTTACCAAGTTAAGATGTCGATAGGAAAACATAGTAGATCATCAGTTTTACTTTATATTTAAAATCAAATATATATAGTGTCGACATATGTTATTATACTCTATATATTTTTTAACTTTAAATTCTTATATTAAAAATTGATAATTTTAAAGGGTTTTATTTATAAAATTAGGTGAAATTGAGGGACTCAATTGAATATTTAAAAATTTATACACACGGTTTATGCAAGGTAAAATAGTTATTCTTATAAAACTTAGTTTTGTCTTTTTAAGATGTACATTGTATATATTTTTGATTTATCATGAAAAAAAGTAGAAGTATTTAAACAAAACGATTTTGTCACTTGTATAAGAATTATAACCCCTACATGATATATGAGTGGTTTGTTTAAACTTCAAAGATGAATTCTCCTATTATTTATTTACTAATAGATTGAAAATATAATTTGAAGGAAAATAAGATTTTCAATTGGTTCATTAAAATCTATAAGACTTCTTTTTAATTAGTTAAGACTTTGTCGATAATATATACCTTTATGGATACGAATATGATGATTCTTGATATTTATGAAGCTAACAATTTAGTGATTCATCTGGTTTTTTTATTTTGGTAACAAAAAGTAAGAGATTAATATTTTTGTTTGGCTAACATGTCATTAATTTAATGTCGTATATGAAGTATGTCATAAAATAGAGTTAAAAGATCTTAACCGATAGTTAGTGATCGAAAAAATCAATGCATTTGGTGTTGCAAATAAATTGTAAAAGATATAGATAATAATAAAAAATAAGATTTTTAAATTGGTTAATAAAACTCATACATAACACGGTTGTAAACAAACCTACATGATTGCAACTTTAATTAGCAAAAAAATGATTGACTTTTATAGTAACTACTCTCTTCGTCCCACAAAAATTGTCCTGTAACTTTTTGTTGTAATTAAAATAGTGAATAAATGTCAATTTTACCCTTATATTGGAGGTAAGTTTGACAGAATTTATTTAAGTAATAAATGATTGAGAGTAATAAATGGGGGTAAAATTAGGAGTTTAATGATTTTTAGTACTTATTTTTTGCAATTAGAGAATTATTTTGAACAAATATAAATAGTAATGTGGATATTTATCTTAACACGGAGAAGTATTAAATACAATAATTCATATTTCATTTATTACGATAGTTCAATAATTTTATAAAAGTAAAAAAAATATATTTCAAGTTATTTTTGATCGTAAGGGCAAGTTAACTATAGCATGTTAGGATTTCAGAACATGATATAGTAATATCAATTTATGTAAATTTATGTCAAAGTCATTTAGATCATGCGATTACCTTTTAAAAAAAATAATTTTAAAATTTGTGAAGTCTATTTGTCTAATCTAAAATTGTAATCAAACTAAAAATTAGTTAGAAAATTCACCAAAAATAAAATAGAATAAATAACTAAGAAAGAAAAGGAAAACCAAAAATAAAAATAAAAAAGAGTAATAAATTTTTGAGATATAAATGGAGATGAAAACTCAAAAGTGTTAGCCCCATTTAAATTTTATTAAATTATTAACAAATTATTCATAATGTCATCATGTACTAAATTTTAGCCAATTTGGTAAAATCAAACAATTTGATTGGCTAATTAAAATTTTGATAACATCATCGAGGAATGAAAAGATAAAATACGCATGGATGAAAGAGATACAATCTATAGGAGCAATAAATATTGTTGTGTATTTTAGTTTAGTGTAAAAATGTTTAACACACAGATAGGTAACAAAAAGTCCCATTTTTTTTGCAAACGATTTGTAGTATTGTTATTTATATTCTATCATCAAATTTGAGATATTTTAGTGGTTTTATTTTTAAATTAAGTGAAATTGAGGGACTAAATTGATTTATTAAAAATTAGATGATTGATGACCTCATAAAGGTGTTTCTTATATTATATTTAAGATATATATATATATATATATATATATATATATATATATATATATATATATATATATATATATAGGGTGGGGATCAAGAAGGAAGTAAAAAAATGGGGGGAAGAAGGGAAGCTATTCCTAGCCATACATTCTGGTCAACTCAAAAGTCAACGCGGTGGCAAAATTGTAAATAACTCAAAAAAATTTCAGAATATTAATATTTATATGGAAATAATGTTAATCAAAATTACAACTTAATATTTTTAAACATTCTTTTACGATGAATGTTAACTCATATACATTATTATACACTGATGAATGTTAAGTTATCTCGTTCAACAATGTATAAAAATATATATAAGTTAATATTCATCATAAATTATTGTTTATGAATATTAATTGTAATTTTGGTCAACATTCATTCCAAATGAATGTTAATGTTCTAAATTTTTTTTTTGTGAAATTCAATGGTTAATGACGACTATAATTAAATTAATTACTTGTTTATAAGTTTTGTATGTTGAAATTCGTTTAATTTTATTGTATTCATTGGTGAATCAAAATTTTCACAAAAACCCAAAAGTTATACCCAAAATTCTTAATATTTGATTATGAATTATGACGAATTGAAGATATGTATGAATGCTTTTGATGAATTTGTAATTTATAATGTTTTGATTGATTTACATGCTTTAATTTTGAATTTTAAACAAAAAATGATGAAATGGATATTGTATATAAGTTGGAGAAGATCCAAAAAAATGTGTGGTTGAGGTTTGTTTCCCTCCTTCCCTCTTGATCCTTCCCCTGTATATATATATTAGGAGGCTCAAAAAAGAAGGAAAGTTAGGGAGAGAAGAGGAAGAAACAATATGATTCAGTATTTTATAACTATGATTCAAGTTTTTATTACTATAATTCTACATTTTATTACTTTAGTTCAATATTTTATTAATAAGATTTGTTCCTTTGTTTCTATCATTTAAAAGTTATAGGTAATAAAAATTTGAATCATAGTACTAAAACACTGAATCAGATTGTTTCTCCTCGTCTCTTTCTAAATTTTCTTTTCCCTGGAACCGACTTCTATATATATAAATATATGTGGGATCAAGAGAGAAGCAACTTTTTGAGGGAAGTAGGGAAACTAACCATCATTCGCGATGAATGATAATCAAACGTAAAAAAATTTTTTTATCAAAAAATATTAATTAATACTGATGTTATACCTACTAATAATCATATATAGACTATTTTTTATAACTTATATTATCATATGATGAATATTAAGAGAATTTTCTAATATTCATCATTAATGAATGTTAACCGAAGTGAATATTATCAGTTTCTTTGAAAAATTATTCGTTAACATTCGTCCACGATAAATGATAATCAAACTTATAAAAACATATATTTACCAATAAATATTAATCAAAATCGCTTTTATAACTACTAATATTCATCAATAAACTATTTTTTATAACCTATAATATTATATAATGAATATTAAGGGAATTCGAACGATGAATGTGTAGCTACCCTGCTTCCCCAGAAAATAGTGCTTCCTTCTGGATCCGGACCTTTTCCGCCACTAATTTTCTTTCACCTTCTCCGTAGAAGAAACAATGCATATATAATAACCGTTACATCAATTTTTATCTAGAATTCAAAATTAAAGCATGTAATTCAACAATTCGTCAATCAAAAATATTATAAATTCTCGAATCCATCAAACGAATTCACACATATATTCAATTCGTCTTAATTCGTATTCATCAAAAATTTACAAATTTTGGATGTAAATTTTTAGTTTTTGTAAAATTTTTGATCACCAATGAAAACAATAAAATTAAACGATTCATCATAAAAAACTTATAAACAAGTAACCAATCGAGTTATGGTCGTCATTCGCCATTGAATTTCTCAAAATTAAAAAAATTTAGAACGTTAACATTATCTTGAAATGCATGTTAATCAAAATTACAATTAAGATTATTAGACATTCATTTATGATGAATAGTAACTTATATATGTTATTATACACTGTTGAACGTGATCAGTGTATAGTATTGTATATAAGTTAATATTCATCTTAAATGAATGTTATAACGTTCATTAACGTATAATAACATATATTAGTTAATATACATTATAAATGAATATTATAATGTTCATCAGCATATAATAACACATATAAGTTAATATTCATTATGAATCAACCTTAAATACTCAAAAACGATATATTAACATTAATTTATGATGAATATGAGTTACTATACATTGATGAATAACGTTCTGGAAAAATTAATTTTGAGAGTTTTTTTGTTTAAAACTTAAAATTATTACAAATTTATTTGAATAATAATGTATATAATCGATTTATTGGTAATTTGCTTTATATATATCTCAATTTTGGACTCAATTGAATGATTTAATGAATTTTTCGGTGGGTTTTTATATTTTTCTTGATTAAATCTATTTTCAACATTTTTTTGATTAAATCTAACAATTGTTCATCAATCTTGTTCAACGAGTTATGTATTAGTGTTTTTCAATCGATTTCTCAAAGTTTCTAGCTTTAATTTGATGAATCTCAGTTAAAAATTACGTTTTTGTAGTTGTTGGGTATTTACAATGTTTTCAAAACCGGTTCGATTGGCTCGGTCGAACCGGAAATAGTGAGTTGAGCGGTTGGTTGTAAATCGGTTTTATCGTGAATTTCAGCTCGCCAAGAACCGGGCGGTTTTCCGGTTCAACCCGAAAATCGGCGAACCGAAACCGGCCAAAAAATCATTTTTCCGTTTTTGGTTAGATCTAAAATGATTTCATTTCATTTCTCCGGTGAGGTAAAAGAAAACGAGAAGAAAATAAGTGATTTTAGTTTCATCTCCTTCTCTAGTGGAGTAATGATATTACCGGTGATGGGTATCTTAGTTCATCTAGTGATACGTTTTCCGGCCACGTCGCCGGAGAAACTAAAGTCGACCATGGTGGTGGTGGCGGCGATCATGGTGGTGGCTGATATGATCATGGTGGTGGTGGCAGCAATGTTTACATGCGAAGAAGAAATGAACAATGGGTATTTGTTTATGAAAAGTTTTTAAGTGAAAAAGAAATTAATGGAAAAGAGAGAAGGTGATGGTTGGTACAACTTTATGTCACTTTCACAATGAAAGATGGAAGGTTAGGACTCGGAGCTGTTAGAAAAGTCACGTTCCTCTTTTTTAAGTTTTAATTCATTTTATTTTACATTGCAGAGTTAGGTAGTACTAGAAACTACACATGATATATTAAAAAGAGAAAACCGGTTGGACCGCTCTGACCGAAACCGGACCCCCAACCGATTCAACTTAAAAACCGGTTTTTTAAACATTGGGTATTTGTTGTTTCATTTGTCATTGATTTTAAGTTAGTTACAACTTTGGCACCACATTGACTTTGCGTTGACTAGGTCAAATGTGTAGCTGAAATTCTTTTTTTTTTACTTATCCAAGGATCTCCCCATATATATATATATATATATATATATATATATATATATATATATATCTAATTTGTTGGCTAGATTTACAATTAGCCAACAAAATCATTAGATTTACACCAATACATCTCAAATATGTGTAGAAAAATAGATGTAAAGTCTCGAAAATGCACAAAAATCGAAAAAACGATTGATGCACATCGTGCATCAGTCGTTTTTTCGATTTATTCATTTATAGAAGTGTACATTTATTTTTCTTTGCATATTTGAGATGTACGAATGTGAACCTAACTATTTTATCAAGAGTCATTGTGCATTTGAAGCGTTCTTAGCCGTTCTTATTTTTAAGATGTTCTCATTTGATCTAAACTCTCTCTATATATATATATTGTAAAGATGTACAATCAACATACGAGGTATATGCATTTTAAAAAGGTCATTTTTTGTATATAATTTAGAACGACATTCATATCTTAATCAACTATACATGTTTTACCAAACAACTTTGTCTTGTAACTCGCACTAGGAAATATCCATATAATAGATTAATGAAAGAGTTTTCAAAGACTCTGCTTTCATTTTTCATTAATAACTGAAAAACAACACATGGTGCAAAGTAACTTTGTTTTGAGTCAAGACTTGAAATGAATAGAACAACTCAATTCAAATAACAGATATGATATCAGGGCCACGGGTTAGATCTTCATTTTTTGAAGCTTATTTCACAGCCCATATTTTGGTAAGCCTCATTCCTACTTTGTTGAGGCCCTCAACCCACTAATAAAGCAATTTAATGTTAACCCTCTTTTTATAGGATATAAGTATTTAGTTTTTGAAAGTCATAAAAGCTACTACATGCAAAATATATGAGAAGGAACCAAGTAATCTAGAGAAATAAAATCAACTTGTAGAGATTATATAAGTTTATGCTACAATAATATAATTTTTATTTATATTACATAAGTCAGCCTCTATAGTTCCTTTGTTTTCAATCTCAAGAAAATGGTTTTTCTGAAGCTGGGAATCAAACAAAATTCCCATATACTGTATCATACCATGTCTTTCCTGAAAATGTAGACCTTTAACAAAAATATATGATTATTCATAACCTAATATACTTAATTACCCATTGAAGAACAGAAATTCACCTAACGCTTTGATGATCTTTGTTCTTATTAGAACCAAACGGGCCCATCCTGCTTCGGCAACGTGTATTCTGTATTAAAAGAAGAACCAAACATCATTTTGAAACCATCTTGATGAATGTTGTTGAAATTGTGAGCTTCTTGTTGAAGGGTTATGTTACTTTCAAATCCGTGGTGGATAAAGTTGTTTTCTTGAAACTGCATGCTTGATCGACCAAAACCCGGGTCATTTGTAACTGCCATTTTTCTCGGGTCAGGCTTTGTGCGATGTTCTTGAAACTGGATGCTTGATTGCCCAAGAAATGGATCACTTGAACCCGGTAAGCTTCTGGGATCAGACTTTGGGTTATTTTCTTGAATATTGGTGTCATAAAATGACATAAGATCGTTGATCATCTTTTGTCCGTCTTCAGGAACCCCAAGAACCGTTAAATCAAAAGGAGGGGCATGTTGACCACCACCAGCTTGCTTTGGCTGGCAATTGAAGTTAGGAACACTGGCAAACTGATTCTGGTTCCTATATGGGCAGTTAATTTGATGATTATCCCTCGAAGTTCGGTCAAGGAATCCATGAAAGTGTTGATTATAAGGACATTTTAAGAACTCACAAGCGTAAATCTTGTGGTCAACGACTTCATCGTTTGTTGGAGGAGACTTCCGCTTTCTATCTGTCATACCCGAGTCAATTGCTTGATAGTTGACCAAACCAAGATTGTTTGGTTTGATATCTTGCAAGTCGAAATTTGGTTCAGGTTCCTGGTGACCAACTTCAACATCATACTCACCGGCATCATCATTAACAGCAAATGGGCCACTCCAGCCTGACGACATAACAGGCGGGCATAGTTCAGGATAAAGTTCTCTAGCAAAAGACTCCTCCTGATTAACCACGGCAAGCCACGTTGCACTCTCTTTAGCAGTCATTTTATCTTGTAAACATTTTGATTGTCTTACGAGTTTCCTGATCTTAGCCACATCTGGAAACATATGCTTGATAACCGCAGTCAAAACGCCCACTTTCCATGCCTTCTTCAAATCATGAGGCTTCTTATAAGGCGGAGGTCCTGCTTGATCTTTCTGTAACCCCAATTCTGGCCACCAATCTTCATTCCCTGTGGGCCACCACGGTGGTGGGACGCCTTTTTCTAATGGAAACCGTCGTTGTGGAGGATCACAATGCTGCATAAGAGCTGATAATAATGAGCCAAGAGTCGTGTCTTGAAGCTCTTGTAATGTGTGTGGTGTAGGCCCGATTGTAGTTGTCGTCTCGTTTTCTCCTGGGATTGAATTAGCCGCTTGAAACTTGGCTACAGCGGCTGGCCCGTTACGGTCAAACCGAACTTTATCTTTCCACCATTCCCGGAGATTATCAGAAGCCCCACTAACTGGTTTCCCTTTTTCAGGTATAATACCGTAGACAAAACCTTGTGCTTTGCATACTTCCATCATTTTCAACATGTATTTCAATATTCCATCTTGTGCTCTTGACATTTTCTTCCTTCTTGCTTGCTCTTGAGACTGCTGTTGTTTGGCTGTACTGATATTTTCATTAACTTGATTTGATGATTCTTTGAGCTTTTTAAGCTTCATTTTATCCCTCCACATTCTTCTTTCGAGCTCATCGACATCAATTTCCTCATCTGAAAAATCATCATCCATAACGGTTCCTGTTTCCCTTGGAATATAATTCACCTCGCCTTGTGTGTTTTGAGCACAAAATACACTAAGTTGTTCACAAAATCCCATGTCGTCAAACATAAGCATTTCAGAATTGGAATTCACTCTTTGATCACCCTGAAATCATAAACTACACCCAAAATATAATCAGAATACACCTAAAAGAAGAAACCAAACCACCTATTTATGCAACCATCAATCAAAACATCGTCTGTCAGAAACTTTCACATGTATAAATAAATGATTAAACAGGATTTGCATCATCAGATATTCAGATGGCTATTGTGAAACAAGATTAATCACAAAAAATCAAAAAATAATATATTAATGAAAAAAATGAGGATGAATGAATATAGGCTACCAGATCTTATAGCATATCAAGGCAATCAAATTCATGTTATATATGAGAAAAATAAAGCAGCCAATTGAATATTTGATTCAAATAATTAACAACAAAATCTTATAAACATCTTCAAATAAACCCAACAAAATCATTTCAGCAAAGATACAACACGCAAATAGCAACCAATTTGCTCAACCCCCCCACTACTATGTGTCCCAAACTAAAGTCAACTCAGATGATCAAACACAACAAGACCCAAACCCCATAACTCAAAATTCAATCTTTAAAACAATCAAAATCCAAAACCTTATTCAAACAAGATCAAAAGTCTTGTAACAACTTCACATCAATCCAAAAAATCATTTCATTACAAACTTAAATACACAAATCCCACTACTAATTTTGTACAGAAATTACAAACTGAAGTCAACCCACATGATCAAACACATCAAAACACAAAACCCATAATTCAAAATTCAATCTTTAATCAAAATCAAATAAGAAACTTAATCAAACAAGATAAAAAAAAACTAACCTTTCAAATGGGTTTGATTCTTTTTACTTCAAGAAACCTACTCTTTCAAAGTTGTTTATAGAAAGAAAGAGAAAAAAATGTATAATTTTGTAGAGATGTGTGCAAACATTAAATAATTACTATATATATTTTAAATGGGTGATGGGTAATGAAAATACAGGGAACTGAAAAGTGTCGGCGATTGCTAAAGTAAAGGCAGATGAAACAGATGCAAAGGAAGTGGAGAAGATAATGTTATTTATTGTTTTGTGTAATTAAAAATGGGTCAGGTTAATTTAATTTCAATATATGTAACAAATTTTATGCGTTTTTATGAGTGAAATGATGAAAACACGGTGCTGGGGTGATGTATGCAACCTTAGAAATTGGGGCATCGGAAGTGACAATAAACATGGAGTTGACATGAATTTAACCGACCCTAAATTATTGTGTGATATTTTTTAATTATAACTTTGATGTTGATATCATCAAAAGGTATAAAGCGTTAGTTTAAAACTTAGAAGCCAATTATTGGTGCAAGTGTGTAGCTAGTTAAGAGGGGTTATCTTGATTCTTTATTATCATGATTTCAGTTATGCGAACTTAGTGTCACCTCGTTAGTTTTCAATCTGACACGCTACTGACATAATACTGCTAACAATGACTGTGTCGGTTCAATTTTTGAGTCACACATTAACCAATATACTTTTATTTCTATACACTAAACAAAAAACAAAAATAAAATAAAAAATAAGTGACGCGTAGGTTTGTACGTTGGTATACTAACGCAAAGGAAACTGACACACCAAATGACACGATGATTCCAATGGTGTCCCTTTAGTGACATGTGTCGGTTGCCAAACTGACACCGCCTAACTAATTAAAATTGGATGTGACATTTTATTATATTATCAATTTAAGGTGTATAAGTAATCAATATGAAAATTGTATAGGGTAAATATATCTTGGAGCCTTCAAATTATATAAATATAGTTGTACTACAAATTTAATGTTGAAAAAAGAACGATAGTTATACCTAAAAATAATAAATAAAATTGCATATTTTGAAGACAAGACTCTTAATTCGAGTTGTAGTTTTTAGAGATGCACTCAAGAATAGTGAGCAACCTAATATCGATATAGAGGAACTTTATGTGGAGTTAAATTGCTTAATAACTTTTTTACTTGTGTCAATATGAGATCTATTGATATTGTAACACCCCGAAATGAGATATTGTTTTAATAGGTATAAAATACTTATTATTAATTGTTGTATAAAATATTAGTAGTTGTAAAGTATTTAAAGATGTTTAAATAATTATAAGTTTGAAATAGTTAGTTAAGTATTGTGTTATAAGAAAATGAAACTTGAGGATAAGTGCTTAATTACTTGAGGATGAAAAATGTAAGATCTATATACATACATACATACATATCGATACACAGATATACAAGGAAACATCTAAAATCTTCTGGAGAGAAAAGAGAAGTCGCAAGGGAGAGGAGAAATCAAAATTCAGCCTCAAACTTTCGAATTGAAGTTATAGAACTTGAATTCAAACATCTTTATTCACTCCTAACCTAGGTGTATTCTTGCTTGAAATTAACCTAGAAATGGTTTTTATGGGGGTTTGAGTGTTTAATTATTTGTCAAACGAAATTAAGGTGGATAGTATTTGATTGAGGTTATCTAAGCTTAGAAATGGTTGTTACTAACCTCAATTTTACTAAAAGTTGATAATTGATTGTACTCATTAGTGATTATGGTGGAGTTTTGTTCAAATGCTTATAATTGTTATTAACCTACCTTAATTACTAGTTAGAGAGGTTGTTAGGATGCTATTAGTAATAATTAAAGTAGTAAATTAAGTGGTTAAACACTTGAGTTGATTATGATCATGAAAGGTGTGAATTTTCTTTGTTTGACTAAAAGTCAAACCTGGTCAACCCAAGGGTATGATGGGTGGATGATGTTGACTAATTGATTAGGATGATTATTAGATGCTAAATGTATTGTTATATTGTTGTGTTATGTGATAGGTGGTTAAAAGACGTTGTATTCATTATTGATCGTTAAATCACTTATTGCCTAACATGCCAAGATGAGTGATATGTGGGTTATTTGGGTAATGGTTCTGTGTTTTCGGATTGCATACGTGCAAGAGGTTCACATGACCGAGTGCAGTTGTTTTATTGTGTTGGTACATATTAGGTGACAATAGCATTCTAGATTAGGAATTATATTGTATCTGTTTAGAATCTGGCGAATTATAAGCGTAGCGAACTATAAGAATTGGCGAACTTGTATAGTGGGCCAACGAACTTGTCAAGTTCGTCCGGCCCAATCCAACGAACTTGACACCTTATATATACGTATGATGATATGTGTAAGGTTTTTTAGTTAGTTTTTTGGAGTTATCGACGATCTAGTTTTTGTGGTTTACAGAGAACTTGTGCGAACGCGTGTCTTGGGATTTATTGTAATCAAGTTATAATAAATAAGAGAATTGCATTTGATATAATTGCTTGCGTTTAGTTGAATCGTTTATTGTTTTATATTATTGGTTTGTGTTGATTGAACGTTGACAGGGATTCCGCACCTGTGAACATTAAGATAACCTTGTTATAGATCCGTGACTAAGGGACTTACAATTGGTATCAGAGCAATAATCCTTTGCGATTTGATTCGGGGTTTGAAATCAACAAAAACAAAGTGTATTTTGGATTTTGGACGTTAAATCTTCGGGGTTTTGCGTCAAATAGTGTTTCTGGAAGTTTAAGATCAAGATTCGTTCGTATCTTAGGGTTTGAATGATTTTTGGATCGATTTTTTTTTAGTTTTGGGGTTAACAGAGCGTTCGGCGAACTTAGGGGTTTCTTGGCGAACTTTAATCAAAGTTCGCTAATTTACTTGTTCGGCAAACATTATGTGCGAATTTAATTTTAAGTGAACTTATCTCAAGTTCGCTAAAGACCTTTGGCGAGCTTATTTCAAGCGAACATCTTACTGTTCGTGTCTATTGTTCGGCGAACTTGCATTGTTCGTTGATCTTGTTCGTGACTAGTGTTCGGCGAACATTCCTATTCTTCGCTTAACTCACTCTTTAACGAACTTTTATTTTATTTCTTAATTTTCAGTATATTTACTTATCTCTACTAACAATGTCTTCTTTGAGTAGGATGATTGAGATGGACTACGAAGTAGGTAAGGCGAACTCGCCTCCAAAAATGCTGAAGATAGAAGATTATTACTGGTGGAAAGACAGATTCGAATCTTTCTGTAGATTCCATGACATTAAAATGTGGATTTGTATAGATGAAGGATATGTTCCACCTACACAAGAAGTGGATGGAAAGAACAAGGTTTATCCCTATTCACAAATGAAGGAGGAAGATAAAAGGATGTATGAGGCTGAAAACAAAGCTTTATCTAGTATCCAAATGTGCTTACCTCAAGAGATTCTTCACACTTTCAGGAACTACAGGAGTTCTAAGGAACTTTGGGAAGCTTTGGAAAGACGTTATGAAGGAAATCCACAGGTTAAGAAGGGACGAACGGAATTACTGAAGAAACAATTTGCTGTGTTCAAACATACAAAAGGTGAAGGCTTGGAAGATACTATCACCAGATACTATCATCTTATGACTGAACTGGATAATCATGGGGTAGTTTACACTGATACTGAGAAAGCTGATAAGATCTTGGAAGCTTTACTTGCCAAGTGGAAATATTATTGTCTTCTGATAAGGAATGATGAAGAAAAGTATCTGGCACTAACACTTGAAGAGGTAATAGACAAATTGAGAGCTTATAGCTTTCAATTGAAAAAGAAGGAAATGGGATCTGATCAGTCTCAGGATTCGTCTGTCTACTATGGGAAACCATCTGTTTCTGTTACAACATCAAGTGAAACTACGGCTTTCTTTTCAGGAAATGCTATAGAGGATAATGTGACGACTAATGATGATCACTGTTATATTGCTTCGGGAAGAGAAGATAAAGGAAAATCTCCACAATCAGTAAATTCTAGGCAAGAGCATAGGAAGATGCCTATGAGTGTTAAATCAACTGAAGAACAATTATCTGTTCTTGCCTCGTTTGTAGCTTCGTATGAGAATTACATTCAAGGTAAAATAAATGATCCTGCTCTTTGGGATGAGGATTATGATCAACTCGATTAGGATGACCTCGAGGAGATGGATCTTCAATGGCAACTGGCCATGGTTTCTAGGAGAGTCAAAAGATTTATGAACAGAACTGGGAGAAAGCTGGTTGGAGGTAAAATAGGCTTTGACAAATCAAAGGTTAAGTGTAATAACTGTCAAGGTTTTGGACACTTTGTTCATGAGTGTCAGAGACCTAAACTGGAACAAAATTCAACCTCAAGCTATCAAGGATCATCACAAGGAATCCAAGGGTCCGGGAACAGTCTAAGTTCGAAGGCATTGGTTATCCAGCAAGTAGATGGTTCTTATGATTGGGGAACACATTTTGGAGATATGGAAAAACCAGCACAGGAGTTTATGGGAAAGGTAGAAGAAAGCAGTACTACTGAAAACAAGAGTCAAGGAAGTTCGTATCTTCCTGAAGCTCCAACTTACACTGCTCAAGGGCTCCAGAATCTGGATCTAATGTGCTGAATATGGAATCAACAAGTAGCAGGAGCACTGAGGAATTTACAGCACACATGGCCGATCTAAAACTGATAAACCAAAGGTATGTCTTGATCTTATTTCTATTACTAATGTGTGCAGTGATTACTTAGATATGAAGGACAAAATTGACATTCTAGAAAAATCAAATACATCGATGACAGCTCAGATAAAATCTTTAAAAGACATAAATAATTATGTGCAGGAGAGCAAGACTGAACTAGTTGATAAGTATAAATCTGATGCTAAGGATATGACTGTATTAAAAGACACAATTAACGAACAATCATTGAAAATTGAATTATTATAAAAACATGTGGAAGACTTAACGAAATAGGTTTCAATTAAAGAAAAAGAATTACCAGATGCTAAAGTTAAAATAGTCAAGTCAAATCGAAAATTTGAACAGTATAGAACCTCTTCGTTAACTTTAACTAGTATTATTAGCTCTCAAAGAAGTGCTAAAGATGTTATAGGGTTAGGATATTCTGAAGTACCCCTACCTTTTTACAATAATTACACTCCTTTGCCTAAAGATACAGCTGTCAGAAGTAGATGATACCTCTAGCACTAAGTCAAATGAACCTTCAGAATCTATTGGGTCTGAGAAACGTAAGTCAGTTGTGTTTAAAGAATCAAAAGATTTGAATGAGTCCTCAACGGAAAAATTTAAAACAACTCCTCAATCTTCTCAAAAACAAGTTAAATTTGTATCTGGAGGAGTAATTCAAGATGACAAAACTGAAAAGAAACTAAATGAAAACAAAACTAATGTTCCTCAGTCTCAACCACAAACATCTGCAAAGGCTTTCTCTAGGAAAGCAATTGATAAGATGTCGTGCTTCAAATGTCATGAAAAAGGGCATGTAGCTTCTTGTTGTCCCAACAAGAAGATTGAAGCAAAACCAAAACTGGTGTCTAGAGACAAATCTCCATTCATTGCTAGTACCAGTAGACCACGTACAAGCATCTCTCCCAAAACTTTTGAGAGAAATGTAGGTACAAAACCTGGGTTGGGTAATCAAAAATTACTTGAATATCATAAACAACAACCCATAAATCTTTTAACTAGAAATGGACCTAAGAGCATTTCACCTAACACTTCAAGCTCCTCTGGTCAAACTTTTAATAGATTCAATACCCAGAGAAGTCATACTCATCTGAGACACAAAAACCCTGGACGAACCCATAACCGTTATCCTAATAATTCAACACGAGGAGTTAATTTTGGTGAATCATCAAGTGTTCATCAGAACTCAGGGTACCAACCCCAAAGTCAAATGCATCAAAGGGGTTACAATTCACCTAACCAAATGAATAACAAGGTCCATTATCAACAACCTACGCCCATTTTGAAAGTTTCCAAATCACCTGAAAGGAGAGATGGATATCTTAAGGAATTCACGTTTGTTGATAAGAATGGACGACCCAAGACCGCAACGGCTTGGGTCCCCCGTGATAACTAATTCTTTTTTACTTTACCATGCAGGAGGCGTCCAGGAAGTCTGTCAATTGGTGGTACGTTGATAGTGGATGCTCCAGGCACATGATAGGGGAAAAGAGTCAGTTGTCAGATTTTAAAGGAGGATTAAAAGGATATGTAAACTTTGCGGGTGACAAAGGTGGAAACATAATAGGAAAAGGAACAGTATCTAACGGGAAGATAACTCTTGAGAATGTGAACTATGTCGAACAACTAGTTCACAATCTGATGAGTGTATCCCAGATTTGCGATAAAGGCCACTCTGTTCACTTCACTAATGGATACCGGAAGAATGGATTGTTATGAGGGCTCCGAGGAAGAAAGACATCTATGCTCTTGACATGAATATAGCTGAATCAACTATGGAGTCAACATGTTTGCTATCCAGAGCTTCAGAGACAGATTATCTATTATGGCATAAGAGAATGGCTCATCTTCACTTTAGAAAGATGAACTACATTACAAAGAATGGTTTGGTTGAAGGTGTACCACATAAAAGTTTTGCGTTTGAGGATAAGTGTGTGCCATGCAAGATGGGAAAACAACACAAAAAGCCACACAAATCTAAGACTCAGAACTCAATCTCCTCTCCGTTTGAACTACTTCACATGGATCTCTTTGGTCCGGTGAATAAGAGGAGTATTGGTGGTAAATGGTATTGTCTGGTTGTCACTGATGACTACTCGCGGTTTTCCCGGGTATTTTTCTTGGAAGCAAAGAACGAGACATCAGGATTATTAGTGGAGTTCTTTGAATTGATAGAAAACATATATGGAAAACGGGTTAAGAGAATTCGCAGCGACAATGGGACAGAGTTCAAGAATACAACACTGGATGTCTACTGCTTGAGCAAAGGAATTGAACATCAATTCAGTGCTCCTTATGAACCACAACATAATGGAGTTGCTGAACGCAAAAATCAGACACTGATTGAAGCAGCAAGGACGATGCTGGCAGATTCTAAGTTACCCGTCATCTTTTGGGGGGAAGCAGTGAACAGTGCATGTCATGTGTTAAATAGGGTTTTAACGGTTAAAAGGCTTAACAAAATGTGTTATGAACTTTTAAATAAGAGAAAACCAAATTTAGCAGGATTTGAACCATTTGGGGTACCTTGTACTCTTTTAAGAACTAGAAATCAATCAAAGTTTGGTGAAAAGGCTGACGAAGGATACTTCCTAGGTTATGTTCCTAATTCACCAAATAAATGAGTTTTTAACAAGAGAACCGGATGTGTCAAAATTGTTTTTAACATAGACATAACTAGTTACACACATGAACCTCAAAAGGGTCCAGATTGGTTCTTTGTTATAATGCTACTTTTCAATCATTTAATTTTTCTTTTTAGTGATAATGCAGGTACTACAGGTTTCAAGTATTCCTAATACAATTACTGAAATTCCAACAGCTGTGACAGAATCAAATCCT
Source organism: Gnaphalium uliginosum (assembly GCA_963930675.1). Classification (NCBI taxonomy): domain Eukaryota; kingdom Viridiplantae; phylum Streptophyta; class Magnoliopsida; order Asterales; family Asteraceae; genus Gnaphalium; species Gnaphalium uliginosum. The sequence continues at coordinate 37,963,815 of OZ005682.1, forward strand.
ACACCTCAAGAACAGACTGAGGAACATGCTTCAGAAGATGATGTTCAAGAGGAATCAAGTAAGGATAGTGACATGCCCGCATTAGAGGAAATTGGAACTAACTTGGATAATGAAATGGAAGTTGAACTTATAGGTTCTTCTCGGATGAACAAATATCATCCGGTTGACAAAATCTTCGGTCATCCAACTTCAGGTGTTAAGACAAAGAAGAGTATCTCAGAAAATTCGGGATTATATGTTTCGATCAAAGATACTAGGATAACTCACACTTACTTATATTCATATTTTATCTCCCAAGTTGAGCCTAAAAATGTTCAAATTAGGTGACAATAGGATTCTAGATTAGGAATTATATTGTATCTGTTTAGAATCTGGCGAATTATAAGCCTAGTGAACTATAAGAATTGGTGAACTTGTATAGTGGGCCAACGAACTTGTCAAGTTCGCCCGGCCCAGTCCAGCGAACTTGACACCTTATATATACGTATGATGATCTGTGTAAGGTTTTTTAGTTAGTTTTTTGGAGTTATCGACGATCTAGTTTTTGTGGTTTACCGAGAACTTGTGCGAACGTGTGTCTTGGGATTTATTGTAATCAAGTTATAATAAATAAGAGAATTGCATTTGATATAATTGCTTGCATTTAGTTGAATCCTTTATTGTTTTATATTATTGTTTTGTGTTGATTGAACGTTGACAAGGATTTCGCACCTGTGAACATTAAGATAACCTCGTTATAGATCCATGACTAAGGGATTTACAATTGTATATTCATGTTGATGAATGTTGTTGATTATGCATTGTAGAGATTAGCTAATTTATGTTAGCCTATGTTGTTGCCCGTCGTTTCACATTGTGCACATTGTGAGTTGTCAGCGGATCCGTTTAAGTGGTTAAAATCTCTACAATTGCTCAGTTGTTACTAGTTGTTGTGCATTACTCATATGATTGCCTATGCTCACTAAGAGAAATGCTTAACTATTTAGTTGTTTGATATTGTAGGTGCAAATGGTTCGAGTGAATTAAGTGGGCAAAGGGAGGCTAAAGCGATTGCAAGGAGGTAGCGTGGATCAAGACTTGCTAATTACTGGTTTGGCAAGTTTACTCTCTTTTAAACTATCGTTGTGAATGCCATGTTGTATAAATCGCCTACTTATTGCTTGTTGATGAAAACATATAGTTTTGAATGTGGCATAAAATGGTCATGATTAAATGGTGAAAAGTTAAACCATTAGTTTATTATGAGTTTGTAAACACCTTTGGTAAGCGCAATGTTAAAAGGGATATTGATCTAAAGATTTGTGAATGTTTTTCGTTGTTGAATTACAAATAGGCCAAATGGACATGTTCAAATGGGTCGCTTTTGATGAATACGTAGAAATGTTGTTTTGGTCGATTTTGCTGCGTGAATTGAGTTTAAAGTATAAATACAGGTTTTTGAAAAGTGTTCAAGTAAGTGAATTTGGATTGATTCGAGAAAAGATTATAATATAAGTGTCCAAATGGCCAGATTTTGATTCAATGTCTAAAATCCCCGTTAACGCGAAATTTAAAAAGTGTAAGTTGGAAATGTTTATTATGTGGAAGGAAGTGCGTCTGCAAACTTTGAGAGTCTAATGGTTAATGAGTCAAAATTTAGATCAAGAATTGTGTTGGTAAAAAGCTGAGATTCTGCACATGAAGTACCCGTCGGGTACTACCCGTACCCGGTATGTTACACGGCGGGTATAAAGAGTGATTTGATCAGAATATTGGGCAAGGAATACTACTCGGCGGGTACCCGACCTACCCGGCGGGTACCAGTCCAAATTCAGGAAAACTATTTTAAAGCCTAACTTGATTAGTTTTTAATAATAGTAAGATTGCAAATACAAATTTATGAGTTATGAAATATTAGAAAGAGTAAAAAAAAAAATTCAGATATTCTGCTTTTTTAACGGCTTGACTGTTTTCCTTAATGCGACTATCAAATATAGAGAAAGTATTGTTGATTATTCCTCCAACTATAGTAGTGGTCGGAATTTTTGTCAAAAATTAAGTTGTTGAAGTTGTATGTGGCTATGTATATAGATGTGCATACGTGGTAGACATGCTTTTTCCAATAATCTTCAAACTTTTTACCTATGTAATGGGGGAGGTAACCATTGTCGCCTATAGATATAGATGGGAGGTAGGCGGGGCTAGCTTGCTTCTCTTTCAGCGAGATAGGGTGCGAATATACTTGTGTTTCACAATGTCATAAGATTAAACATGTAATTATAGCATTTGAGAAAAAAAATACTAGAAAGTATTTATTATAAACAACGTTTCATTTTGTTTGTGTATTGCGGCAGAATTGAAAACACACCTTTTATAATTTTTATGTAATTGTATTCGATCTTGTCCTTTCATGCCCTGTAACATGTTTCCACGATATTAGTTACACCAATTAGTGATTTAGTAATGCTTAGGAGGAAAAAAAACTTTTGTGCAAGAGTAACAAATTAGACCAATGGTACAAATTGAATTTAAGTAATGATAAAAAAAAAACAAGATCAGTTAAGTTTAGAAAATTACATACGTGATAGATGAGTTGTCCACAAATGTGTGCAACTCTAACATAAAACAATGAAAATTACATGAATCAATCTAATATAAATCAGATCTCAGTGACCGACTAAACTCTAAGTCTAAAGAATGAATACATAAAAAAGACTGAATAATCTCTAAAATGATATTTTTTCGGTACAAAGAATAACAAAACTCTATTTGTAGTATTTCAATGAAGCTAGCCACCGACTTGAAAAAGTATTACATTTAAGCCCCTCAAGCATTTCACTTATTTCAGCTTTGATCCTTTATAAAATATGATTTCATATCCTCCAATTTAAAACCATTAATCTTATAACCTATATAAATGCATAAGACATTTGAAATAAGTTCAAAAGTCAAATGAATATTATTCAAGACCATGGTTGGAATATTGTATATATTTCAACAAGTAATTAGTTTAATAACATTGAAAAATGAATATAACAATAATAATCATAATAATAATAATAATAAGTGAAGTGATAGTAAGAAAAAAAAAAAAAAGGCAAAGCTAAAATAAAATAAAAAAAAAATAAAAATTGAAGAGAGCATCACATCTTAGATCACACGGAGTGGTGACTCATAGTCATGGCACGTGAAAGGATTATATGCTTTATATGATTATAAATGTCCGTTCAATTTCAGATGAACACCACAAGGTCACACCATTAAGCACAACTGAACACTTAGTGTATTGCTAATAAATATATTAACATTATTTGTTATTATTAAAGTAATTCGTTTATGTGAAATAAATCATGAGATGATAATTAAATGAATCGTTAGATGATAATTAAACAGAACATTAATGTTATTAAACTTGATCAAATAAAATTGAATGTACTAATATAATTAGTTTTATTAATACAAATAACTAATGTAATTATTTATTTAATAAACATTTATATTAAATAGACTTATTTATATTTAACTCTATAAATAATTAACTAGTTTAGTTTTAATTACACTTAACAATTTCTATTTGTAATATAAGTTGGGCGAGTTTTAAAAAAATAAACTTGAGGGATTATAGTGTAAGTTATAACTTGATGGATAAGTTGAGATTTAAGTGTAAATAGAGGCTTAGGGTTATCATCTGTAATCTGATAGCAATCTAAGTCTCTTTTTTCTCCCTCCCTTTGTCGAAATCAGCCAAACCCCGAAGGAATTTTTGGTTTGTGATTCCATCACTAACTAGCTTGGTTACGCGACACTTTGGATCTACCATCAATTCCGGTGGATACTTAACGTGTCCTCAAAGTTGTTGATTTCAAGGATAAGAAATGAGTTCGTTTGTACTACGGAAAGAAGCAAGAAGATTTTAATCATACTAGGTCTAAACGTAAGTAATACTAAATCAATATTGTTAAGTTTATTATTAATTGTTCACAATTTTATTAGTATCAATAATCTTGGCTAAATATTTACACTCTATATGACTGGTTATCATAACACTTCCGTCTTAATCGTTGTTATCATTCTCTACTAACTTATAATACATTTCTTTTTCTCTTTCTTAAAAAATTAAAAACTAAATATGGTAATAATACAATATACTAACGTTCAATCTCTAAACTCATATACAAACAATGAGTCAGGTTCAAATGAGAATGAGAATTTTGGTGAGAATTGAGTAACCAATAAGAATGTGCCACGCGTCACAAAAACCGTTTTTTCTCACGTTTTTAAAAATTAAATATCTCAAGAATGATTCATTGAAATCATTTTTTTTCTCTTCGATTATACATCTCACGTTATATACTTTCGATGACTTTTTTTATGGGCTTTACAAATTATACAATATTAGTATCACATGCGATACTCGTTGGTATCACATGTGATAGTCATTGGAATCACATGTGATAGTCATTGGTATCACATGTGATAGTCATTGGTATCACATGTGATAGTCATTGGTATCACATGTGATAGTAGTTTACAAAATCCACCGAAAATGAAAAAAAATCGTCAAAAGTATCCCTTGTGGGATATCAAATCGAAAAGAAAAAACCCTGATTTTTATGGTGCAACCTAATTATAATTTTTCTACTTACCGATTGTGACATATTTAATTTTTAAAAACGTAAGAGAAAGTGAGTTTTTGTGACACGTGGCGCATTCTTATTGGTTCTTTTATTTTCACTAAATGATATTGTAGTCATTTGAACCTTACTCTATAAACAATATACTTTTAGTTAAACTACAACTATATATATATAGGAACCGGATCCATAGGGAAACACTATTTTCTGGGAAGAGGGAAGCTACACATTCATCAACGATGAATATTAGTGAATTCCCATAATATTCATCATATGATATTATAAGTTATAAAAAGTAATTTATCTATGAATATTAGTAGGTATAACATCAGTTTTGATTAATATTTCTTGGTAAAAATATGTGTTTTTACATTTGCATATTATTTATCGTGAATAAATGATTAGCTTCCCTATTTCCCTCAAAAAATTACTTCCTCTTGATCCCAACTCAATATATATATATATATATATATATATATATATATATATATTGTTGGGAAAAACAATGATCAAACCTAAGTTATAAATCTGTAGAGTCAAAATCTATCTCTGCTGTATTCAGGAAAAACTTAGTGAATTCCTGAGTCTGTGTTTCTGAGTCTGTGCTGCACAGTCTGAAGAATTGTTTCTGAGTCTGTGCTGCACAGACTGAAGAATCTCACAGACTGAAAGCCTTGCTCTTCCTGAAGACTTATGAATTCATCATCTGAAGAATGAAGATTGAAGACAAAAGACTTCACAGACTGAAGATCACAGACTGATGATCCCAGATTGAAGATCATAGACTGAGAGCACAGACTGAAGAGCACAGATTGAAGAATGAAAGTACAAGTGTACAGAAGATATTCTTCTCTCCTTAGGCTAGATACAACTGATAAGATGTTTGAGAAAGGTCAAACATCGAACAAAGGTTTTCTTCTCAGCAAAGAAACCTTTTACCTTTTGCTTTTTCTATTTCCAAGAAAAGCAAAAAGGGTAGAGTGCAAAGTTGCCCAAGATGAATGTGTTATCCCTTGGACAACTGACTGAGCTGGGTAATAGAAGTTGATTCTCAACTCTATAAATAGCAGCTCAATAGCACTCTTCAAATCATCCAAGTATCCAAGATATCCAAGCTCTCAAAGCAAAATAGTATACAAGACCTTTAAGCTTAGGCTCAAAGCATTACCACACTAACTGTTAAAGTTTGTAGTGATAATTGTATCTTAACATACTAATACTTGGATCGTATTCAAACCATCTGTGTGGGTTTGAATACTTTGTCATCTGTGTGAGACAAATACTTTATTGTGAATAATACTTTGATTCATAATAAACTCTGTGTCAAAATTAATCTTGTTTTCCGCCTAGATTAATTTAAACTTGTTTGATATAAAACTTGGATATAAACTAACACGTTAAGATAACTGTTATTTAATCTGTATCTAAGTTTTGGGAACCTTGTGACCCAACAACTGGTATCAGAGCAAATAAAGATTTAATCTTTAACGATCAAAGGAACCCAGTTTATCAAACAATCATCTAAATCCATTTTCTCTACATTTTCTTCCTTGAAAAATGACTTCTTCTATTGCTATGGCTGGGAAGGGAATTCCAATCTTCAATGGTGTAAATTTTACCCACTGGAAATTGAAAGTTGAATTGTTTCTTGCTAGCATTCATGATGAAATGCTTAGAGTCATTCAGGAAGGACCCATTATTCCTGGCAGAATAGTTCCTGCAACTTTAGATGCAAATTGTATTATTTTGACACCTGAAAAATTTGTTGAGGCTGCCAAAAGTACCTGGACTGATCTAGACAGGCAACTATATGCTTTAGACTTTAAGGCCAAATCCATACTGGGTAATGCAGTTACTGAGCCTATCTTTGCTAAGATATCTGGCTTCAAAACTGCTAAAGCCATATGGGATATGCTAACTGACCAATATGATGGTGTAAGTTTAGTACAATCCCAAAAGAAGAAGAACCTCATAAGAAATTATGAGAACTTCTCTGCTGGCCAAAATGAGTCATTAACTGATATTCATACCAGATTTCAGATCTTAATCAATGATCTTGAAAGGTATAATATCATCAAGGGACAGTTTGAAATCTGTGCAAAATTTGTTGATGTCATTCCAAACACTTTTTCTGAAGTTATCACTTCATTAATTGTAAGTGAAAAATTGGAGACATATGATCTCTCTGGCTTGTTTGGACTTCTACTAAATTTTGAAGAAACCAAAGCCAAAAAGGATCTAAATGCCAAAAGGATTGCAAAAGATCCATCTGCTGCCCTTGTTGCAACAACAAGGAAAAATAGAGAACTTTTCTCTAGAACAGATTACCATCTTACTCTTACAGACTCAGAATCAGATGATGAAACTGAGTCTCTAGAAGCTGAAATGGCATTGCTAGCCCAAAGGTTAGAAAAAGCAAGATTCAAAGGTTCAAAAGGAAGGCCAACTTTTGATCCTAAGAAAGCTACTTGCTATAAATGTGGGCAAGTTGGTCATATTTCTTCTGACTGCAGAGTGAAGATTGCAGAATCTTCAAGTTCTGATAAGTGGGAAGAAAAGGCCAAGAAGTACAAGAAAAAGTACTTCAACTCCAAGAAAATTGGAGAAAACAACAACCAAAGAAACTAGAGAAAGCTTTGGTTGTTGAACAATGGATAGATGAAGAATCTTCATCATCTGAGGATGATGAAGATATGTGCTTAATGGCTATCACAGAGAGCCAGTTTGACAAAGATGTCAAATTTGCAGAAAAGGCATGTGTTCATCGAGACTGGGACAGAGGATCTGCTTACAATGTAAATCATTTTAAACTTTACTATAGTGATGCAGAAAAACAGAAAATGTTTGAACACATCTATGTAGATTTTTTGAAAAGACTGGAGGAAATACAAGATTTAAAAACCAAACTCAGTCAAGTTCAAAAAGATCTACAATCAAAAGTGAATGAAATAAACCAAAATAAACAGTACAAACTTGAGCTTGATGCTCAATATGACCTTCTCAAAAAGATCAAGCTGGAAAAAGAAGCTTATAAAAACAAAGCTGATCATTATGAAAGGATCTGTAAATCTTGGTGTATTTCATCACTTAAAAATGTGGACTGTTTATCCAAACAGATTCCAACTCAGATACAAGCGGTCATAGGTGATGAGTTTGATCTTAAAAGTCACATAAATTCAGAAATAAACTCAAAACCTACTATATTTGTACCTGAGATTTTACCTCATACTTTTAGTCATACTGTGGGAGACAAAGTTATATTGACAAATGCTTTTGTTAGACCAAAAATAGTTGCTAAAGAACTAGTATATGAGACAGAGCCAGACTCTGAAGACACAGACTCAGAAATCTCAGTCTGTGAAACTTCTCAATCTGAACAGCCTGAACTTATAATCACTAATGAATCTTTAGAAACTATAGAACTTGAAAAGAAAAGATTTATAAAAGGCAAAGTTAATATTTCCACAGTACCATCTTTAAAAAGACAAAAAGAGGTAAAAGGAATCAAGAATAAACAGAAAGGTTACAATGTGTTTGAACCTTCCACATCTCAGTCTGTATCTGGTCCAGACAAAAATATGCGAAATGACAAATCTAAAGGCATAAAACAAGTAACAAAGGAGTTAAAAAGATCTCAGTCTGTGAGATCTAACTGTCAGTCTGGAAAAATAAATTTTCAGTTTGGCAAACTTAACTCCAAATCTGTGTGTGTTAACACTCAGTCTGACTCTCAAAAGTCAAATCTTAACAACCAGACTGAGACCATTAAGCTGCTTAGTGAAAACTTAATGAAGTTAACCACATATTTTAAAACATTTGTTGAGTCAAAACAAGAGTTTAACAGAGGATCTAGTGCAAATAATAACCCAAAATCCAAAAGGACCGTTATGTTGAATAGAAAATGTTACAACTGTGGAAATATGGGACATGAAGGTATTAAATGCACAAAGTCCATTCTTAAACAGCCAACAAATGTCATCTACAAACAACAAAATCTAAAATAGAGAGGTTATAAGTCAACTTCACAGACTTAGCACCAAAACTGCTAAAGAATTGACTCCAACCAACTCTAAAGAACCTATCAAAAGATGGGTTCCCAAAAGTAACTAATCGATTTTGTTTGTCTTGTGCAGGGTAACAGCAAATGGTACCTAGACAGTGGATGCTCAAGACACATGACAGGTTTCTTGAAGAATATGTCAGAGTTTGTAGAAGAAGAAGGACCTTCTGTCAAATATGGTGACAACTCTGTTGCCAAGATAAAAGGTTATGGTGTGGTGAAGGCTGGCAACATCAGAATAACAAAGGTGGCCTATGTTGAGGGATTAAAGCATAACCTGCTTAGTGCTAGCCAGATTTGTGATGATGATGGTGAAATCAGAATCAGAAAGAAGGCTGCTGTTATCTATAATTCCAAAGGCAAACCTATATTAGTTGCCAAAAGAGAAAGAGATATCTATCTCTTGGATCTTTCTTCTGCAGACAACAATGTAGAGACTTGTCTCTATACTCAGTCTGTGCCAGAACTAAGCTGGCTATGGCATAGGAGGTTATCCCAACTGAACTTCAAAAATATTAACCTCCTGTCAAAGAAGAAACTGGTTAGAGGTCTGCCTGATGTTACATTTGCAAAAGACAAACTTTGTCCTGCATGTACACTAGGGAAACAGACCAAGAACCATTTTCCATCCAAATTGTTAGCTACAATTGATCAACCACTGCATATGCTCCATATGGATCTGTTTGGACCCATGAGCATTAGCAGTTTGGGTGGAAAGAAGTATACACTTGTGGTTGTGGATGAATACACAAGGTATACTTGGGTCATCTTTCTTAAGGCTAAAAGTGATGCTCCTGAAGAGATTATTAATCTAATCAAGAGGGAAGAATTGCAAAAAGATGCACCTGTCAAGCAACTCAGGAGTGACCATGGTACAGAATTTAAGAATTCTACTCATTGAATTCTGTACTAACAAAGGCATTATTCAAAACTTTGCATCTGTCAGAACTCCTCAACAAAATGGTGTTGCTGAGAGAAGAAATCGTACACTCATAGAAGCTGCAAGAACCATGTTATGCCATGGTCAAATGAAGATTTATTTTTGGGCAGAAGCAGTTAACACTGCCTGTTATACCCAAAATAGATCTATTTTGGTCAAAAGGCATGGCAAAACTGCATATGAGCTGTATCACAAAAAGGTTCCAACCATCCATTACTTCCAGACCTTTGGAAGTAAATGCTACATTCTCAATCAAAGAGATCAATTAGCAAAGATAGAACCTAAATCTGATGAAGGAACTTTTGTTGGCTATTCATCTATCTCAAAGGCCTACAGAGTCTACAACAACAAAAGGAATAAAATTGAAGAAACCATCAATGTCACCTTTGATGCTTCCTCTGCTAATGATGAACATGTTTCTCAGTCTGATGTTCATTTATTGGAAGATTTATCTGTTGTGGGATCTGAATCTCAAATCCCAGTTGTTGCTAACCAACAACAGGACTCTGAAAGTGATAATGAAGATGCTCAACCTGCTCATTCAATGACAGTATCCTCATCAACAGAAGATGAATCTGTGTCCAGAGATTCAAATTCTTCTGATACATGTGTTCAGTCTTGTAGTTTTCAGTCTGTGAACTCTACAGACTCAGACTTGCCCTATGTAGAAGATGATGCAGAACTCAGTCCTGCTATTCTTCCACCAAATGAGAATGATTTACCATTTAATGCTGAATCATTTCTAGGAGTCAAAGAACACAAGTATCATCCAATTACAGAAATAATTGGAGATTATGTTTCTGGTGTACAAACAAGAGCTCAAGTATCAAGCTCACCTACTGCAAATTTCTGTTACTTCACAAACTTCCTGTCAATCATTGAACCAAAGAAAGCTGAAGAAGCCTTGAAAGATGATGATTGGGTTGAAGCAATGCAGGAAGAGTTAACAGAATTTGACAGAAACAATGTTTGGACCCTAGTTCCTGCTCCAAAAGGGAAAACCATTATTGGAACTAAATGGGTTTACAGAAACAAGATGGACAAGGATGGAGTGATAATAAGGAACAAAGCAAGGCTAGTTGCTCAAGGCTACAAGCAGGAAGAAGGCATTGATTATGATGAAACCTTTGCCCCTGTAGCCAGAATTGAAGCAATACGGTTATTCTTGGCATATGCTGCATTCAAGGACTTCAAAGTCTATCAAATGGATGTCAAGAGTGCATTTCTGAATGGCAACTTACAGGAGGAAGTCTATGTGAAACAACCTCCAGGTTTTGTAAGTTTCACTTTTCCAAATCATGTATATAAATTGCAGAAAGCACTTTATGGACTAAAACAAGCTCCAAGAGCTTGGTATGACACCTTATCATCCTATCTTCTTAGTAATGACTTTACTAGAGGATCAATTGATAAAACTTTGTTCTTCAAAAGGAACAAGGCAGATGTCATACTAGTCCAAATCTATGTTGATGATATTATATTTGGGTCTACAGATGAAAAATTGTGTAAATGGTTTTCAAACTTAATGTCAAAACAGTATCAAATCAGTATGATGGGTGAATTAACATATTTTCTTGGTCTACAAGTACATCAGAAACCTGATGGTATCTTCATCAACCAAAGTAAATATGTCAATGACCTACTTACTAAATATTCTTTAAAGGACTGTTCAATTATGAAAACACCAATGAGCACTGCAGATAAGTTGGATAAGGATCAGTCTGGCAAGTCAGTCTGTCAAACCACTTATAGAGGTATGATAGGATCTCTACTATACCTCACTGCAAGTAGACCAGATATCATGTTCTCAACATGTTTGTGTGCTAGATATCAATCTGAACCTAAAGAATCTCATCTAAAAGCTGTAAAAAGGATTTTTAGGTACCTAAAAGGTACTCCTAACCTGGGTCTTTGGTATCCCAAAGACTCTGGTTTTGATCTAATTGGATATACAGATGCAGATTATGCAGGTTGTAAATTAGACAGGAAAAGCACTTCTGGTGGATGTCAACTGCTAGGTAGCAAACTAGTCAGTTGGTCAAGCAAGAAACAGAATTATGTTGCTACATCCACTGCAGAAGCAGAATATGTGACTGCTGGTAGTTGCTGTGCTCAATTGCTATGGATGCAACATCAACTAGCAGAGTATGATTTGGTGTTTACAAAAACACCAATCATGTGTGATAACCAAAGTGCCATTGCCATCACTGAGAATCCTGTGTTTCACTCCAGGACAAAGCATATTGAGATCAGACATCACTTTATCAGAGATTGTGCTGAGAAAGGTAAAGTGATTCTCAAATATGTGCCCACAAATGACCAATTAGCAGATATCTTTACTAAACCTTTAAATGAAGATAGATTTTTGTATCTGCTTGGTCAACTAGGAATGCTCAACCCCTAGTAAAACCTTGAATCTGTATGATTCAATTCTCAGTCTGTGTTTGCTTTTCAATCTGTATAACTGTATTCTCAGCTACATACAATCAAAAAAACACAGACTAAGAGATGTTTTTGTACATACTTTCTAAGAAAATACCAAAAAGATTTTATAACTTACGTTATTTTCTCTCAGTCTGACTGATTATATGTTTCAGTCTGTGTGACTTCTTCCAGATTAGCTACACAGACTAACCGTATTCATTCAGACTAGACCCTCTATTTTTTTGTGCTTTATTAATTCATAAGGTTAGTATTTTAGTACTGTTAGTGTTAAAACTGCCAGTTACTTTTAGTACTGCTGGTTAATACTGATAAGACTTTTTAATACTGCCCTCATGAATTCGTATCTTAGCACTGTTAGTATTAATACTGCTAGTTACTTTTAGTACTGCTGGGTTAATACTGATGTTTTTTTTTTGCTGGTAAAGATTGGTACAATTAACACTGTTAATGTAGCAATGGATTGATCACCCATATGTTGCTTGTGCATCTATGGAGGGTGATAGTTCAGGTGATAGTGAGGGTACTGAGACCCAGGCTGTTGAAGATCGTGTGGCTGAAGCAGAGCACACAGACTCCAGGGATACAGACTCAACTCAGTATGTGCACTTGGAGTCAGACTCAAACATTCCAGAGTCTGTTCCATCTTCAACAGAAGATGCAGGTAGTACTTCTTCTTCATCTGAGGACATGGATATAGATCAACCTTCTTATCCTAGCCCATCCTCACCCACAAAAGAGAGTCACAAACAAACCAACCCAGATGAGTCACCACTCACTCTAGAGGAATCACCATACTCAACCTCAAAAAGTATAGCACAAGTGGAATCATCATCCATGGAATTGGATGTCAATAGAACACCTTCCAGTGCTGTAGTCCATTCCACTGCAGCTCTGCTAGAGTCTGTGGTGCCAATGGCTACCCAACTGACCCAACCTACACCTAGTTTAGTCAGCTTGGATACCCACATTACTGCTACTACACTGACACCTGTAGTATGCATTGAAGAAGATGCTCCAATCCTGAGCACTACCACCCCCCTCTTTACCCCACTCACAATGGCTGAGCCCATAATAACCACTAGTCCTGTACTAGTTCACATTCCAGTGAGTCCTTTCTTACACCCCTCTGCACAGATTGTCAATACCCCAGTCATGTCACCGACTAAGGTACAGATCTCCTCTTCTTTGCCTGATGAACTACTATCTTATCACCAGATGATTAGTGAAGGCATACCAACTTCCTCATCAGTTGCCAGTGATACTGTTCCATTACACCAGGGACTGTTTGAGGCAACAGGTGCAACACAATCATTTCCCAGTGATAGTCCTATCCTATCACCGGATTAGATCTGAGGGAACAACTACACCACTCAATGCCTATGATCGCTTTTCCATGCACAGGATACAGAGTGAGGCAAAGAGTGCAACCCCAAAAGATTCCAGTGATCTTGCTCAGTCTCAACATGAGTCAAGTGAGGAAAACATACCATCACCCAATTCTAACCCTTCCAACCAGACCCAGTCTGTGCCTTCTAGTACACTTAATGATGTGCTTTCTGCCATCAACAAGTTGTCTGAATGGGTACAGACTGAGTTCAATAATAATAAGAAAGAGATGGAGAAGATGAAGCATCTAGTCTCTACTATGGTGGATAAAGTGGATATGATGGAGGAGAAGGTATCCAATAGGTTAGATGAAATGCAGGCCACCCTCTCAAACTTAGTAGATGATGTCAAAAAGGGGGAGAAGATGAAGTATGGGTCTGCAGAAGCTAAAACCTCAAAAGATAAAGATTTAAATAATAAATCCTTAGATTTAGGGGGAGATAGCAGTGAGGGAGGTGATGGAGATGATGGACCCGAAGATGCTAGGGTGAAGTCTCAGACTGAAGCTCAGTCTGTGCCACAGACTGAAAATATGAGTGCACAGACTGAAGGGGAGCAAGAAGGATTGCAGGCAGGTGAACATACTGAGATGGTTGCACAGACTCAGGGGGAGTCATCCATTGTCTTACACATAGACCCAATTGCAACTATCTCAGCCCAAGGTCAGATGGAGTTGAAGAGACCAAGGGAAGAAGATGAAGATGTTCAACCACTGCAGATCAAAAGAGCCAGAAAGACAAAAAGAATGGCCAGGAGGATTCCTGAAAGGGATATCTTTGATTCCCAACCAAAGATGAAGGGGATCAAGACCTGGGATCAATTTATGAAGCTGGCAGAAGAACAGGACAATGATGGTGATGATGATGATGCCATCAATCCTGACTGCAGTTCTGAGTCTGAAGTTTTTAGAAGATCAGATGATGATGAAGATGATGCTACTTTTGGAGGTGTAGATGAAGGTGCCTCGAAAGTCAAGACTGGAGAGTCTAAGTCTGTGCCTTCTGAACCTGCACAGACTGAGACACAGCATCAATCACAGACTCAGAGCTCAGAGCAACCAGCAACAAGCACTGATGCTCTAATTATCAGTGCTGAAGCCATCCAAGCTGAAGCTAATCCTGCTAGATCAACCACAACAACCAGAATACTGCCTCCAGGTAGAAGTGAACTTGAAGATAGAATGCAATGGAGAAGTGCTCACCTTATTAGCACTTATCCTGGGTCAAGCTCTACCATGGAAGAAGTTATGGATAAGGGTAAGGGCAAGGAGATTGCCTTATCCAAGCAGGAAAGGTTAAGCAAGATCAAGAAGATGGTGGATGATCATGCTGCTGGCACAAGAAATCCTGAACTGACAAATCTACAAGATGAACTCTTGCAACAAGAAGCTACTGCTATGGGTATGTCTTTAACTGAGTACTTAAATGTACTAACTGAAGAAGAGCAGAAGCTGAAGGAAGCAAGATTTGTTGACATGCTCACTCAAGAACTACAAGAAGAAAGTCGTTCACTGACCCAAATCAGAAGGAGTCAAATTGAGCAACAAATCAAAGAAGATGAGGAGCTGTCAACAAGGTTACAGAAGATAGAGAGCCTGAAACCAAAGCTACAAGCCACTTTCCAAAAGTCAAAGCTCAAGCAGAAGATTAGAGAATGTCATCTGAACAAGATTGGACAGAAATTGAAGTTGGAACTGACTTTGACCAAGAGCAAGAAGATGGTATGGGTGGATGAACTGTACACTCTAGGCTTAAGGAATGGCAATCCATTGCCAATCTTTTGAAGAGTGAAGCTGACAAGGATCTGAAGAAAGAAGTTCTGGATGAGCTATCTTACCTGATTGAGCTAGTTCTCAGTCTGGGGCTCATCTCAGAAGAAGAGTACAAGTTGTTTTGCATAGCAAACAACTTTGTAATAAAGAAGAAGTCAGCTGGGTTATCCACAGAGAATGAGCAGAGAAGGGAGCATCCTCTACCCAAAGGTATTATTTTCATAGATAGATCTTATGTACAGACTGACAACATTGAAGGTCTGTGCTATAGAGATATCAATGGGATAGAATGCTTCCAGGATCAGAATAGGTTATATGGAGAGTCTTTGCTGCACTGCATTGCCCTGCTGAAGGAATGCAAACATTCTCAAGCCAGACCATTCAGAAGAAGACTGATTAGCTGGTTATTCAACAACCTTTCCCAAATCAGGATGATGATTGGACTTGAAGACATCTGCAAGAAGATCATCCTAGAGTATCAAGAATTTGAAGACAAATCTGATAAGGAAATGGAAACACTGTTGAAGAGGAAAGTGGAAAAGATGAAAGAGATCAAGGCTCGGAGAAAGGACTGAAGATTGTTATATTTATATTATTTACAATCTTATGTAATATTTGTAATATTTTTGTATACTAACTATGACTTTGACTTTATATATATAAGTCTAAGATTCATAAGTTATGTTGTACTTTAGTATTTATTATTTCTCCATTACCTTTTGTAAATAGATTTTGACATCATCAGATAGGGGGAGATTGTTGGGAAAAACAATGATCAAACCTAAGTTATAAATCTGAAGAGTCAAAATCTATCTCTGCTGTATTCAGGAAAAACTTAGTGAATTCCTGAGTCTGTGTTTCTGAGTCTGTGCTGCACAGTCTGAAGAATTGTTTCTGAGTCTGTGCTGCACAGACTGAAGAATCTCACAGACTGAAAGCCTTGCTCTTCCTGAAGACTTATGAATTCATCATCTGAAGAATGAAGATTGAAGACAAAAGACTTCACAGACTGAAGATCACAGACTGATGATCCCAGATTGAAGATCATAGACTGAGAGCACAGACTGAAGAGCACAGATTGAAGAATGAAAGTACAAGTGTACAGAAGATATTCTTCTCTCCTTAGGCTAGATACAACTGATAAGATGTTTGAGAAAGGTCAAACATCGAACAAAGGTTTTCTTCTCAGCAAAGAAACCTTTTACCTTTTGCTTTTTCTATTTCCAAGAAAAGCAAAAAGGGTAGAGTGCAAAGTTGCCCAAGATGAATGTGTTATCCCTTGGACAACTGACTGAGCTGGGTAATAGAAGTTGATTCTCAACTCTATAAATAGCAGCTCAATAGCACTCTTCAAATCATCCAAGTATCCAAGATATCCAAGCTCTCAAAGCAAAATAGTATACAAGACCTTTAAGCTTAGGCTCAAAGCATTACCACACTAACTGTTAAAGTTTGTAGTGATAATTGTATCTTAACATACTAATACTTGGATCGTATTCAAACCATCTGTGTGGGTTTGAATACTTTGTCATCTGTGTGAGACAAATACTTTATTGTGAATAATACTTTGATTCATAATAAACTCTGTGTCAAAATTAATCTTGTTTTCCGCCTAGATTAATTTAAACTTGTTTGATATAAAACTTGGATATAAACTAACACGTTAAGATAACTGTTATTTAATCTGTATCTAAGTTTTGGGAACCTTGTGACCCAACATATATATATATATATATATATATATATATATATATATATATGTGTGTGTGTGTGTGTGTGTGTGTGTGGGGGGGGGGGGAAGTGGGAGAAAATTACCAAAATGGTCAAATTTGATCATTTATGTATTGATGTGGACAAAATCTAACAAAATATTCAAAATGGTCAAGAATCCCGCTCCATCACATCAAGATTAGAGTGAATTATAGCGTAAAATTAATTAGTAGTTCGCTCAAACTAAAAAAATCATGAACTTCGCTCATATGTTTGTAACACCCCAAAATTTGAAGTAATATTATAATGTACGTAAATGCTTTATTTTATAACTTTTTGTATAAAATACGTGTGCCATACGTAATCGTGAAGTATTTAAATTACCTAAACAATAAGTTGGGAGTAACCAATTAAATGATGTGTTTTAAAATGACTGGAACTAGAGGGAATGGGGTGTAAATACCTAATTAAAACACTAACTAAATAAATATACATACATACACGTACGTACATATGAATCAAAAACACATAAACTTCCAGAGAGAGGGAGAGAGCGCGGGAGAGGAAGAGAAGAGAAGAGAAATCAGCCACAAACATCAAATTGAACCGTGTTATCACGAATTCAAACCCTTCCAACCTTTTCTAACTTGAGGTAATCATGATTCTTGTATAATTTAACCTAGAAATTGGGTTTTATAGGGATTTTGGGAGGTTAGTGATTATAATCTGAAATTAGGGCTCTAATATGTTGAATTAATGCTAGTAAAGTTCATTAGTGATGATTTCTAACCTAATTATAAGTTAGAAGTAAAGAATTATAAGTTGTGTTTATAGTGATTTTGATGAATCATATTGAATTATTGTAAACTAGTATTAACTAGTTCAAAGTATGGTTTGAAAGTGTTATTATAATACAAATATGGTGTTTTGATTGAAATTAAAGTAAAGGTTCAAGTAATCAAACTTTAGAATTGAGTGTTTGATTCAAAAGAAAGTTTTGTTAAAAAGCTTAATAATCTATAGAGTCATGAAAAAGATGAATTAGTAGTAGTTTGAATGACTTTGATGTTGAAAATGTTGTAGTGGAGTTGATGAACAATCTAAATTAAAAATGTTAAGTCATTCAAATGTTTCTAATTATCTTTAAAATGTTGTAAAAGTGATGATTTAAGGTAGTAAGATGTATAAATAGAAGTTAACTTATAATGATGAATTGAGAAGAGTAAATTGATATATAAAGTAGTGATTAAGTGGTTAAATACTTGAGTTGATTATGTTCATGAAAACTGTAGTCGTGTTTAGTTTGACTAAAAGTCAAACTGGTCAACTCAAGGGGGTGATGGGTTGATGATGATGATGATTAGTTGATTACGATGGTTGTTAGATGCTAAATATGTTGCTATATTATTGTGTTATGTGATAGGTAATTAAAAGACGTGACGTTTATTATTGATCGTTGGATTGCTCAATTGCCTAAAACGCCAAGGTGAGTGATATGGGGGTTACTTGGGTAATGGTTGTGTGTTCCGGATTGCATACGTGCAAGAGGTTTACATGACCGAATGGATTGTTATTATATGTTTATGTTGCTATGTGTTGTTGATTTGGCATTGTAGAGATTAGTTAACTTATGTTAGCCTCAGTGGTTGCACATTGTGTTTATTGTTGCACTTGTGCTAGTTGTTGCAGTTGTTGCACATTGTGCTTGTTGTTGCACTTGTGCTAGTTGTTGCAGTTGTTGCACATTATGCTTGTTGTTGCACTTGTGCTAGTTGTTGACAGTTGACAGATGGCCGCGGATCCGCATAGTGAAAGAATAATCTCTACAATTGCCTAGTGGTTAATTGCTTAGTTGTTACTTGTTCAGTTGTTGTGGTACAGTTGTTGCTTGCTACTTGTTGTTGTGCAATACTCACTTAATTGTCCGTATGCTCACTAAGCTTAAAGATTACCCGTTTAGTTGTTTAATATTGTAGGTGCCTATGAGTCAAATGCTAAATGGTGAAACTAGAGGTGGCAAGGGATTACGCTAAAGGAATGTGAATTTCACTTGCAAAGAGATTTGACAAATGTACTTTTAAATTGCCGAGTTGCTATTAACTTGTTATATATCGCCCAAGTTGTTATTTGGATTTAAAGCTTCAAAGGGGGTCAAAATGGGTCATAATGATCTAAGGGTCAAAATGGGTCATTTTGGTGAAATGGTCGAAATGGTGATTTTGGTCAAGTTGGTTATGTATGTTTGAAATTAGAAATGAGAATATAATGTCTGTAAGTTGAGGTTAAGCGCTAAAAAAGTTTGGAGCCAAAATTGTGGAAAAACTAGTTTTAAAGTGTCGTTTTAGTCCCACGCATAAAATCGTCGTTGTTTGTAATATTGAAAAAGTGTAAACTAGAAAGATGTTCATTATGTTGATTCAAAGTTGTTTGCAAAATTTGGTGGATTGATTGTTAACGAGTTAAAAGTTATGCGCGTTTGAATTTGGATCAAAAACCTGAGATTTCTGTCAGGATGAACTACCCGGTGGGTACACTTGCTACCCGGTGGGTACTCCTTCAAAAACTTGATCAGAAAGTTGTCTAAAATGGAGTACCCGGTGGGTACTCAGGCTACTCGGTGGGTACTCCCTCAGCATTTTGAAAATCCCATTTTTAAGCTAGAAAATGATTGTTCGAGTTATGTAAACTTATAATTAGTATTTTATTGAGTTAAGAAACATTATTTGATAAAAAAAAAAAAAAAAATTGGGCATTTCAATGTTGTTCAAAAATAACCACAATTCGCTCAAATGTCAAGTAATTCGCTCAAATCTCTCACAATTTCGCTCAAATGCCAAAGAATTCACTCAAATGCATAGAAATTCGCTCAAATTCCACATAATTCGCTCAAATTCCACATAATTCGCTCAAACTAAAAAAACACTACAATTCGCTCAAATGCAAAAAATTCGCTAAAGTTGACTCAAATGCATAGAAAATTAACACTACAATTTGATATAATTCGTAAAAAGCAAGAAAAAGTTGACTTTTTACAATGGTGCGAAGTGTAGTGTTTTTTTCTTGATTTTAGCTAATTTATTAAATTTGAGCGAATTGTAGTGTTATTTTTCTTGATTTTAGCAAATTATTTGCATTTGAGCGAATTGTAATGTTTTTTATAGTTTGAGCGAATTCTTGTAACACCCCCCAAAAAAATAATCACAGTTAAAACTCATTTAACAAGTTATCACATCTCCACGATAATGATATAAACCTATGACAACAAATACCTAATTGTTTCGGCTCAAAAGAAACATTTACTTCGGGTAGGCAAGGTATCCGCTGAGTAGTTCATAAGGCCAGACTTTCTGATCAAAATATTGAAGGAGGTACCCATTTGAGCATACTATACCCGCCGGTACTCATCACCGGTTAAAAGGGTACCTGCCGGGTAGTCCTGCGGGTGTAGCAATTCAACTTTTTAACTCAACATTTTCTGCAGATTTTGTAACTTACAACCCACATAAAATTCCATATTTTTTATAACTAAAATCTTGACAAAATTAACAATCAAAGCTACATTTTCAAATCAACAAATTTTCACATTTTTAACAAGTATAAACAATATATTTATCACACCATTTTACAACTCATTCAAGGTGAAACACAAGGTCTCAAACTCAAACTTTAACACCTTCCCAAAACTCAATTTACCAAACAAACTAACTTTGCTTTTAACCAATTTTTACATTACAAGTAAACTCAAGTTTTATATTACCACAATTTACTTCACTAGTTATACATCAACATTGACTTGACCAAATACACAATAAAACTCATTTCAACACAATTTTATCAATGGATCAAGTTTCAACAACAAAACACTCAAATGATCCTTAATTTTGCAAAATGGAGCTTCAATATTTCAAGAGCATAAAAGGGATTTCTAACTTACTAACTCAATAGCAAGTTTCACCATTAGTTGATCTTTGGCTCTTTGCCCGTGTTACTCTTTGACCCACTAGAAGTACCTATTCAACAACAACAATAACAACAAATGGGTAAGCCTCATTGCTTAGTAAGTAATGAGAATAAACTCAATAGCAACAATAATAAATATAACAATACTCATGATTAAGGATCCATAATGTAAAACTCGTATTGACTCCTACTCAAAGGAGTATAATCTCATGGTATCAAGGCATAACAATTGAGATTTCTTAAGCCTCAATGTCATCCGTGAATTTCACCATTTAAGGTGAGCACATTGGACACCTCATATGTCACAATAGTACCACCTTATAGGTGACACCCCTTAAAATCAGGTCAAATTTCGTACACCCTAATCATGCAATCTTACGCTAATTCCCTCGTAATCAAAAATGAATTTGATCTAATTGAGATAAGTCTAGCATGCCCACTATGCATATTTCTATTGCAAACGAAATTGATGCACGGACATTTCATATACGTGATTTTATTGAAAATTATGCGAAATTATCGGAGGGTCCAATGAATACGACCGTTGATGATAATCTTTCATAATATAACCCGAAACTACTTCTTATCAAATAGCAGTTATTAGTTCTATATTATTATGCTAGGAATATGAGCTTAATGTTACGTGCGTTTGATTTAGCACTTATGTAATTTAATTATAACGACGAGTGAGTATATGTAATTTAATTTAACGAGGAAACGATAAATATTCGAATCTTATTTGATCAACTAATAATATTCCAAGCACATTTAAACTATCCTTTAATTACCTCTATTTAGCCCTAATCACATACTAAACAACTAATTAACCTAGATTAACTTAATGACCTAAATATCTAAACTATCCTCCCATTCTCACCATGCTAAGGTTGATTGGTATGGCACAAGTCTTAAGCACATTAAATAATAAGATTAAATAATAAGAAAAAGAGCACAACACACACTAAAAAAAAAAATTTTTTTTTTTTTTATCTTCCTTCAAAAATTCTCAGCCACCTCCTCCCTCTCCTTGTTGAAAAATCGCAAAGAACAACCCCCCCAAAACACTCCATAAAACATCCACTAGCAACCACGAAAACCACCACACATTACCACCACATTCAACCAAGTTTTACACACTTTTTAGCTTATAAACATACCCTTACTTCCTGGAAATTTCATCCACACAAGGAGCTAAGATCACAAAGGAAAACTTGGAAACATACAGGGGCTTAAACGGAGCTAAACTCGACGAACACGAGACTTCTTTTTCAAAAAAAAAAAAAAAAACTCAAAACCAAAAGCATTGTGAGGAAACTCTCTCTAATCTCATCATTTCATAAATTTTATTTACTTGTATACTACCGACTAATACATGTCACATTTATGTTTGGTAACGCCTTAAAATGTTAAAAACTTGTAAAAAGTCGAATGTAAAGTGAACAACTTGCTGACAGATTTTTTTGAGACTAACTTAGAACGGCTTAACCTGAACATAACATAACTAAATTGAGTGATTCATAAGCTAAAAATTTAATTTAAGAAGTTAAATGTCCAACAAAATTGGTCTCATGCAATTTGGACGAGCTTTGATACCCCAAACTGATTTTATAAAAATGTGTATCTAATCTTTCTTCGAGAGACAGAATTTGATCTTACTTTAAGAGGCCATAACTTTTTCTCCACATATCCAAAATGCATGGTTATTTTTCTTAAAAGTCACATTCTGTCTAAGGTTTAAAAGTTGTATGGGCACACATCGTGAGGAGAAGGCTAAGTCAGTCAACAAACGTTTTTCCCAAGGACTATCTAAAAAAATAGCTTTTGTATCTTCGTGTAATAATAAATAGTTATGAACCCCTAATACATTTCTAAAAATTATGAATCTTACCTTCATTTAAACCTAAGACATGGGGGAATATGTGATAAAACTTTTATAACAAAATAAATTCGTTTGGCTAGTCAAAATGCTGTCACACAAAGGGTCAAAAATCTGACTGAATCCGTTAAGGAAATAGACATTGAATTAAGAGAATTTTTAAGGTTTAACTACTAAAAGTCTAACACAAATTATATGTGATGACTTATAAACATACATTGGTATATATATAACATCCATAAATATATTTTGAATTAATATATATGTTTATTCGAACAAACGAACTGACGCCATGAAAGTAAAGACGTCCATTTCATTATAACTTTTTGGATACTACGATAACATACGTAATTATAAATATTTTGAAAAGTAACATTAATAAAGATCACCAACGGGTCATCCACGCTTAAATGATACTTGATCCTACTAGTTGAATGAACAACTAGCATAGACGGGCCGGTAGAGCCTTCTACTAATACAACTGACCTCATGCGTATAGGGTGCTAGGAGGCTATTTTTGAGCTCAACCGATTATTTTAAACGCTAGCACTCTCGAACTCATCAGGTGAGTTCACAGCCACTATTTTATTATTTTCATTATTTTATAATTGGGGTGAAAAACATATGAACTATATTGGAAACATGACAACGAATTTTTGTCAGAACCTATGGTTAAACGGTGTAGTGCATAGAAGTTCTTTTGCTTGCATACTATAACCATTAGCTAGGTGACGCTAGCCACAGAATATGCAAATAGTACTATTGGGGTGATGGCCCTCCTACTTTTTGTTAGTCGCGCTAACTGACGACGTTGTTTCGTAACGGGGAGCGTATATTTATGCTGTCCAAGGCAAATGATAGAAATATGAATTTGTGGTTTGGTTATAGGCCTAGGTGTCTGCACTTTAACTCGTAAGACCTAGCTAGTCTTCGGGGGATCACAGTTTATGTTTTCCACATGATTTATACAAACTGATTGTATACTATATTGCAAAGTTTTATGCTTGCAACGAATGATTTATGAAAATGTTTAATGATAGAGTCTTCAACCTGTTGATTCACTCAACGTTTTTGTTGACGCTTTTAAATATGTTTTTTAGGGTATTAGCCATGACGTAAGAACTTGCATGCATTTTGGGACCCGTTCATCATAAAGTTAGGATGCCATTAATTTTGAAAAACATTTGAACATTTGAACATTTATCGTTATATTCGTTATATTTGAACATTTATCGTTGTGTTGATCGATGATTGGTAACCGTTTGATTTAAACAAATTATGGCATCTTAAGTATATATATTTGCGATAATCATATGATTCACCTGTTGATTGCGTCATGCCGCGTGCTTCCGCCTTAATCGTACTTTATTATTTTGGCGGGGTGTGACATTATCCCCACCTCAAGATGACACACACTTGACTACTACTTATGTAATTCAAGTTCCGTCATCTTATAATTTCTTCCCCCATTACTTACCTTGCAATAATATTGGTTAGTTTAGCTCTAGCAATGTCTCCAACTCCCTATATTGACCTATTATTGATAACACACACATAGAAGGTCACACATACAACTCAATACTAACCAAATTCTCTTTTATTAACGAACTCAATTCTCATTTAACTCATTACTAACTCAATAGTATTTCACCTCAAACTCTTGTGTTTAACGGCATTTAGCTCCTCTTTTAACAATAATTACCCAACTACAACATCTCATCATCATCATCAATATCATCAAAATTCTTCATTTAGAAAAATCATCATATCATATAAAAATGTTAGAACTCATCTATTTTAAGTTTAAAAATCACTTATTTACACTCAATAACAATCATCCAACATCCCTACACTCAAAATTCAATATTTTTCTCAAAAATCTCAATTAGGATTCATCATCAAAACCTTCAATCAACTCAAATTAAAAGATGAATAGGGTTAATCTTAGGGTTTATAGTTTCGTAATGTATTAAACTTTACACTTTTTACTATTGTATGAGTCGAACTTTAAAAACTTCTATTGTATGTATTGAACTTGTAAATATAGTCTATTGTATGTAAAATTTCCTTTTTGAGTAAGGCCAAAATAGGAAAGTTTCTTTTTTTGACCTTACCCAAAAAGGAAATAATACATACAATAGGTCATATTTACAAGTTCACTACATACAATAGAACAAATGAAAATATGTCGCATACAATAGTAAAAAGTGTAAAGTTTAATACATAACGAAACAATAAACCCTTAATCTTACCTCAATGATGAATGATTGAGTGATTACAAGCTTGAATATACACAAATATTGGCTCAATTGTGATTTCTTGATCTTGCTCTCCTCCCCCTCTCTCTCTCTCTTTCTCTCGTACGTACACCCAAACACACACACAAACACTTGAAGTTTTCAGATTTTATGTCACACCCCCAAATTCGTGATTTATGTTTATCAGATGGTTTGCGGAAGCATTAGTTCGAGTGGGGGCGTCGACGTAAACATTGGACATTCATACATATCAGAGCATATGATTATCGCAGAACATATATGTATTAAGATGCCATAATTAATTGTTTACAAAGTTTACGATTCATCGAATCGTAGAAGTAGAAATGTAGTTTAAGTTATACAAAAGAAATCCCATTGGCTTCAAAAGATGGCATCCTAAATTCTTCGTGGGTCGCCTAGTTTCATAAGTATGCATGCAGTCTCACATGTGCAGCTAATTCCCTGAAAAACATAGTAAAAAATCAACAAAATTGTTGAGTGAATTCACAGGTTTTATGTTTGCAAGTATAGTTTGATAAACCAAAGTTGTTTGTAAATCGTTGTCGCCATAACATTCAAGACGTGGTTTCGTTGGGATGTTACCCCAAAATACAGTTTAGTTGGGATGTTACCCAAAACACAGTTTGAAAATACGTTGCTGGTCGTTCTCCAGCGTTTTCAAAATAGTACCGGTCGTTCTCCGGTTTATCAAATACTGGTCGTTCTCCAGTTTAACACGGCCGGTCGTTCTCCGGCATATAACATGCTGGTCGTTCTCCGGCATATAACATGCTGGTCGTTCTCCAGCGAATCACAATACCGGTCGTTCTCCAGTTTATTACGTACTGGTCGTTCTCCAGTAAAACACTACCGGTCGTTCTCCGGTTTATCACAATGCTGGTCATTCTCCAGCGTATCAAAAGTTACTGGTCGTTCTCCGGTTTATCACAAGCAGTAAAACGTTTTGTAAACAGTTCGTATTAAAGTTTGAAACTCATTTCATAGTTGCACAATAGTATGAACACGATCATAAACAGTTGTATAAAAGCATTAAAAACAATTGTATAATAGTGGTAAATTATGGCAAATAGTAAAACAGTAACTATGTTTTTCACCCCTGTTGGAAAGCATGTAAAAGTGGTAAAAGTAGGGGTTGTGAACTCACCTCGTGAGCTAAATACGTGAGTGCTAGCAAAGCGGTTGCCCAAGTACGGTCTCTTAACGTCCTAAACGCAACAGATTGTTTATATAAGTAGTTGGCTAACTGCCGAACCATGTTAAATGTTCACTCGTTTCGAAAGATCATTGTGTTTAAAATTTGTGCGATACGTTGGTGACGTTTTCGGAATAATAATGCTTGATGTTATTATTATTATTCATGTTTTGTTGTTAACTTTGTAAAAGTACAAGTCATGTGTTTCCAAGTTATTTTCTTATGTAGTTCATTCGTAAAAATTGATAGTTTGTAACAAATTAAATTTTGGTTATTTGGGCGTTGCGACACTAATGTAGTGTCGCAGAGTCGGGTTGCGACACTAAGGGATTATGCGACACTAAGGGATTATGCGACACTAATGTAGTGTCGCTAGTTAGTACTGCTATCCTTGTGTCGCTAGTTAGTACTGCTATCCTTGTGTCGCTAGTTAGTACTGCTAGCTTTGCGACACAAGGGTAGTGTCGCTATGATCACAGACTTAGTTTCTCAGACTGAGCTTCAGTATGTGTTGTGATGTTTTATTTTGTGAACTTGGTTTACGTTTTTGTTTTAGCCCGAAAATTTTACACAATAAATCTTAATGTTTTAGTACTTGTAAAAAGTAGGTTTTATAATTTTTGGCAAATCCGAAGGTGCTCGTTTTTAACCTCGGGAATTGTTAACAGCTTTGGCCCGACTTTTTCTCTAAAATACTCGGTTTTGTGAGCTCGATTTCAAAAATCATAAGTCCGAAATAAAATAAGTCCGAAAGAAAAATCATAAGTCCGAAAGAAAAATCACAGAGGTTCCCCTATGTCTTGACTACTCCCAGTAATTTTTCTAAATTTTTAGGCAAGCCTAAGTATTTTTAAATATTACGTTTGTCCTCTGAGGTCCAAAATTGACCAATCTGGACACATGCAACGAGATCTAATTACTAAGCAAAATCTACACATTTTCAAAGAAAGTTATCTAAACGAAATTTGTACCTAACAAAATTTTTGAAATTTTGGCAGTGGTTTCAAGTCATTTGGAGTCGTGTAGCTCGAGTTACGGACTCGAGAAGTTGAGTCAAAAATCTGTCACCTGAGACAGAAATGCGACATGTTTTTGTAAAATCGTTTTCGATTATCAAACGGTATCGAAAAATTATGAAACCACTTGGAGATGAAAGCTAACTCTTTAAAATTAACTTTTGCCTTTTGATTCGTCCATTTTGGTTGAGTTTTGAGCACGAAACTTTCCCTTGAAGTCGGGCCAAGTTTCTGCCCAGAAACTGTTAAGGTTTTCATGTTTTCAAAAACGATTTTCGACTTTGTTTTTGGACATAATCTTGTTAAGTGGACCTTAGAGCATGTAAATACATGTGTTAAAAGTATTTTAGAAGAGTTTTGGAGTTCTTACAAGTGTTGTAGACGAAGGGGAGAAGAAATGAGCTCAAAAGTCTGTTTTCCTTAATTTCCGACGTGGCGGTGGATGACGGTTTGTGGTGGTTGTATGGTGGATGAGTGGTGGCTCTTGGGTGGAGTTGGGGGCTGAGAAAACCAGCTGAAATTCGTGGGTGGGGAGAGGAGAGGGCAAGAGGGGAGGTTGAGTGTGTGAAGTGTGAAAGGGAATGAGGGAGTAGAGATAGATGTGATGATGATAGGTTGAGTGTTGGAGTAGTCAAACATGGGGGGTTTCTTGGCCAAATTGCAGATTTTTGGGGTGGGTCCCACCATGTGGGTGTGTTAAATTAATTCTCCAATTTGCGTTACGCGCGGTGTTCGTTTACCCGTTCGTTTCGTCGTTCGTTTAGAAGTTAAACGTTTATTATTCAAGTTTTTCGTTAACGATTTATTCGTATAAGTTTTGGTTGAATTTTTATTTAAAACACTTCATTTTAAGTTATTGAAATATGTTTCGGGCTTCGTTCGGTTGTTGGGTGCGATTCGCGCGTTTTTGTCGCGTACGACACGTTTTATTTGAAACGTAAAAAGTTTGTATATTATTGTACTATAATAATATATTGTAAATAACTACTATTTAATTATAAAATAGATTTACGTTATTTAGGAAAATGTTTTCACTAACGATCGCATATTTTTATCGGACTCGTTCCGATAGTTTCGCGCGTTTTTATAACCAACTACGAAAATAGTAATACTTTACGTATTAAAATTGTTGGGCTTTGCTAGACTTATCTCATAAAAATAGTGTGAATTCTCTTAAGTAAGGAATTAGCCTAAGACATGCACGTGATTAATGTTCGTAATTACATCGAAATTTGAGGGGTGTCACATTTTAAGTAGAAGGAAATGAGAATTGTTTTATTGTCATTTAGTCCCTAAACTTACTCTCATTTAATAGTACAACCCTTACTAACAATACTCAATTTGCACTTTAGTCCCTCAAGATATTAGAACTCACACTTAAGCCACACAATTAATTTCTCAATTATATTTTAACCCAACTCATTGCATTTGTATTTAATACCAAATAAAATTTAATAATTAATAATACTTATAATATAAAATATTTACTTACAAAATTTGAAGTGTTACATTTTACTATGTTACATATTTTTTTTATTTACTCGTATATCATTTTAAAGGTTCCACTATAATCACACGTATAATACAGCTCCTCTCTCAAGAAATAATTAAAAATGAAAGAAATTAAATAATACACGATCACAATCACACCTTGTAGTAATCACACCTTATGATAGTAACGTGGTATACTATAATCACAATCACAATTAAAACATCACACCCATAGAGAATACATGTAAATTTCATCGTTGACGGTCTGAAAATAATTTCTTTATGCGTTTTTGAAGTTTTCTATTTAAGATGTAACTATATTTACGACTACCTTATTAAGCATTTCTTATATATTGATATATGCTACGTGTTTATAATTATCTATGATTTTGTATATAATTGTTATTCCTACTATTATATATATTTGTTATTATAAGTTGGATTTAAAATATATCAACGTAATCAGTTTAACAATGATTAATCATTTTCTTTTTACTAATTTTTAAATATCATCCCGCCGTATCGCGCAGGTAAGTTGTCGATAAAAACCTCCCCTGCCCGAGGATCATAAAATCTCTCAATTAGGCTGCTAACCGTAGACTTTCCACTTCCACTTTGTCCAACCAAAGCTGCAGTCGTACCACTGGGGATGTAAAGGGAGAATCTGCTAAATATTTCCTCATATGGTCTTGCCGGATAAGTGAAATACACATCCCTTGGTTCTATATCACCACGAATATCGCACAATACTTTTTCCTTTGTGTCATAAGAATGTATTTCAGGCTTTCTGTTTATAGTTTCAAACATCTTATAAGTTGATGGCCGACCAGCAGCAAATGCACTCAAACAAGGTGACGCCTACCCAAGAGACCTGTTGAACCACACATTTTATTATTAAAGCTTGAAAGTTAGAAAATTGGATAAAGAAGCGGAAGACAATGAAATCCACTCACATGGATCCAGTCAGCACAGCGAACATTACAGTAAGCACGGTCCCACCAGTGTACTCCTTTTCGAAGTATCACCTTAACGCCAAACCAAACAACCAACGCATAAATGCAGAATATGACGAGCATCATCGAACCAAGACCAAGACCAGTAGCCAGGCCTTTATGAACACTAGAATTGTAAGCATCTACAAGAGATTTATTATAATCGCAACAGCTTTTTTCTCCCTGGTGAAAGAAGCAACCTAAAAAAGTAAAGCTAGTGATCAGTAAACAGTGAAACTAAAAATAAAATGATGCAAAATTTAACATAGTTATATTTCATTACCATTCTGATTGAGCCGATTGTTTGTTCAACTATAATGGCTGCTTTACCATAAGCCGTTTGACCCCGTGAAGCCATCTTGGCTATTGTTACTGACATAATTCCTCCAGTAATCACCATCGGAGGGATTGAAGACAGCATGACAAGCGCAAGAAGCCATCCCTTGGCAAATGCTATCACAAAACCTCCGACAAATGTTGACAGCAGTTGTGTGAACTTTCCAAACTTCAAAACCATATAACATATCAAAATTTACTAATTTGTCTGCAAGTTAAGTTTGTATAAGATTTAAAATTAAGTGAAAGGCCTACTAACCTTCTCCCCCATGTCATCTTGTATAAGGATGATATCACCGGACATCCTGCCAATTACTTCTCCTGTATTTGTTTCCTTGTCAAAAAAGGAGAATCTTGTCTCAATATGGATTTTAGATATAAACTCCTTATTCTTGCAGCCTGCCGTTCTCCCGTTATCATACACATTGCCACCTCCACAAAATACACAACATTTTAGAACTTATAAGGTCATAAGCAAGGTGTTATTTTGCATTGTGTTTTAAAAAACAATCAACTATTTCTGTGTTTTCAAAATTCTGATTTTTTAAGGATAAAAATCACATAAACATAAGCTGTTTCAGTCTGCCCCAAACACTAAAAAACTTATTCTCGAATACGCAATAATCAGATAATCAATTGGATAATGCCTAAAAGGATAACGTCCGTAAAGTATGTAATTACGAAGGAATACAGCAACACCACACCCAGCACCAAGGTAAACAAATTTCAGGCATACCTATATGCCAACAACATAAAACTATCAACAAACCATAACATAATAACAATGAATGATAAATATTGTAACTTTTCTGGTTGTACCTTAGATACAAGGTACAACAGCAACCACATCATGACTATTCTGATTCTCACCAAAAGAATTAATAAGGTCAACAAAAAGTATAGTCATGATAAATATTTAATTCGTTTTAGAGAAATTAAATAATTTGTCACAAATTCCAAACGAATATAACAACGTTTTGCCCTAAAAAAAGCTCAACAATTTACCCAACTCGGAAGCAAGTTGCAAACTTGCGACTTGCGATCGGATGTTTGTGACTTGCAATCCGGACATAAACTAGCCGTGACTAAGATCAAAATTAGATGAACGGGTACCCGGAAGCAAGTCGCAAGCTTGCGACCGGATGTTTGTGACTTGCAACTCGGACATAAACTAGCCGTGACCGAGATCGAATAGCTGGCAGAGGCAAGTCGCAAGAGCCCGGTCGCAAGTTGCAAGATTGCGACTTGC
The DNA here is from genome assembly GCA_963930675.1 of Gnaphalium uliginosum. Lineage (NCBI taxonomy): Eukaryota > Viridiplantae > Streptophyta > Magnoliopsida > Asterales > Asteraceae > Gnaphalium > Gnaphalium uliginosum. The sequence goes on from OZ005682.1 coordinate 37,995,131, forward strand.
TTCTAGGTACCCGTTCACCTAATTTCGATCTCGGTCATGGCTAGTTTATGTCCGGGTCGCAAGTCACAAACATCCGGTCGCAAGTCGCAAGCTTGAGACTTGTTTCCGGGTAGGGCAAATTGTCAAGTTTTTTTACGGAGAGCAAATCATTATATTCGTTCTGAAATTGTGACAAGTTATTCAATTTCCCTTCGTTTTTATGATGAGGTAGAATGTGTTTATCCTTGCTAGGTAGCTACTGTTTCTTTTTACGCTGAGTCATGTATTTGGTCTCCGGTTTGTGTTTACATTTCGATTATGAATGTTGGTCTTTTCAGTTTTGTTTTGATGTTAGCATTTTGTTGGTACTGTTTTGGCTATTCCTATTCGATTACATCTTGTAATTGGATTGGTTTTGCTTGGGTGTTTTTTTCTTTGTTGTTCCTGGTATTGTATCAGTTTTTGGTTTTGGTATTTAAGTCCATTTCTTCTAAAAAACATTTAAGTTTAAAAGGGTAAACATGCCATCTAATTAATGAATTGGTATTTATTTAGGAGTTTATTAGGAATTGAAAATTGTCCGAGTGGTACCGCCACCGCAAACGTTCAGATCTCACATTTGTGACCGACATGTCAGGGGTTCGAATCCGTGCCTCGGCATATGTGAGTGATTTGTGAACATGTGATTTGCCCGACGTTGATGCTCGTTGCAAGTGGGGCGAACGGGTACTATTGAAATATGGTACGGGATCAAAGGTACCCTCTAAATTACCCTTTTTCAATTAGAAGTTAGTTATAATAAATTTATTATTTTGATATTTATGTAATTTAAAAGATTGAATGTATATATATGTAATTATTAAGCTTAAAATGGATATGCATGTAATTTTCCCAACATTTAATTAAGCTAAGATTAAAAATAGTTATTGTGGGACATTTTATATAATTAGTATTTTGTTAGACATAGGAAGTAACATTTTTGTTATAGCTTATTTTAAAATTTTAAAAGGTTTGGACTTCAAGTTTCAATTATTAGAAAAAGAATATATAGAAAGTCATGTCACATCTCCCGGTGTTACTTGATACATCTATCCCCCAATTCTCAAATGCACTAACTTCACTCACCAACCTCCAACTCAACTCAACACAACTCGCTGCTCCTGTTAGCTCCTTAATCGCTTCACCGATTCCCATTCACCAATCAAAACTATCCTATGATAAGAATGTAGGTATTCTGCTATCAAATCCCACAACATAAACACTAAATTTCGCATCTTTTTCATGACCGTTGTTTATATTCATCCTATCTTTCCTTTGTCTGTATTGGGTTTGTTGGATTGCGCTTAGTTTATCAAGTTTTATTTGTTGGGGTTTTCTAATTAAAGGTGGGAATGCATACCAACTGTTTGATGATATTACTACAGGATTGAGTTCATTTTTGGAGATTGATTTTTGAAGTTCTAGTTGGGTTTTTGATAAAAAGGTCGAAATGCCTACCATCTGTTTGATGATATTGCTGCTTCTTAAATTGGTTGTTGTAGGAACAACAGAATTGGATTCACTTTGGGAGATTCAAAAGGGTATCCAGGCAGATTCTTCTGGGAAAGTTTTACGTTCATGGTATCCAAAACCATTAGCTTCAGATGGTTGCCCCCTTAATTGGTATGGCATTACTTGCAGCAATGGTCATGTGACATCTTTGATGCTTAATGGGTTAGGTTTAGTTGGGAAGTTTGATTTTGCTTCGATTACAGGGCTTAGCATGCTACGTAATTTATCGATATCTAGCAATAGTTTTGAGGGCACAATTTCGAATGAAATTGGCTCCATTGCTTCGTTGGAATATTTGGATATATCATCTAATTTGTTTCATGGGCAATTGCCAATTACAGTTACAAATATAAAAGGATTGGTGCATTTGAATCTTTCTTTGAACAATCTTGAAGGTACAGTCCCCTCCACTTTTGGGAGTCTCAAACAGTTGAAGTATCTTGATTTGCATTCTAATAACTTTTCTGGGAATGTAATGGATCTTTTGTCAATATTGGGTAGTGTAGTTTATGTTGATCTTAGTAGCAATGGTTTCATTGGAACTCTGGATTTAGGATTAGGATCAGACAAATTTGTTTCTTCGATTAATTACCTAAATGTGAGCCACAATAACCTTGGTGGAAATCTTTTCTCCCATGATGGAATGCCTTATTTTGATAATTTAGAGGTGTTTGATGCAAGTCATAACCAGTTTGTGGGCACTGTTCCATCTTTTAATTTAATGGTTTCTTTGCGGATTCTAAGGCTCGGTAGCAACAAGTTATCAGGGTCCTTACCAGAAGCTCTTTTGCAAGAAAGTTCAATGATCTTGTCGGAATTGGATCTCAGCCTCAATGAGCTTAAAGGTATGCTAATGTGTGTCTGTTTGTGTTATATAGTATAAAAGGTTTGTTAACAAGTAATAGTAGCTTAATTTTGCTGTTGTTTGTTCTGTTACATAAATAACTCTCTTTTACAGGTCCAGTGGACAGTATCTCGTCTACAACTCTAAGGAGTCTTAATTTGTCATCCAACAAGCTCACAGGCATCTTGCCTCTTATCATTGGTCACTGTTCCATCATAGATTTAAGCAGTAATTTACTCACTGGTAACTTGTCTAGAATTCAAGGTTGGGGAAACTATGTTGAGGAGATCGATCTTAGTTCAAATCTGTTGACAGGAAATTTTCCATTCCCAACTTCTCAATTTTTGAGGCTTACTTCTTTTAAAATCTCCAATAACTCAGTTGGAGGTGCTCTAGATTCGGTTTTAGCCACCTACCCAGAGCTAAAAACAATTGATTTTAGCCATAATCAGTTTACTGGTGAACTACTGCCTAGTCTTTTTAACTCGACAAGATTAAGTTATCTGAACATGTCATTCAATAACTTCAATGGGACCATACCTATCGAAGAGAATAAGTCTTTAGTGAACCTTGAGTTTCTGGATTTGTCGCATAATTCACTAACCGGTCATCTTCCTAGAGAAATTGGGGATTACCAGAACTTGGCATTACTCGATTTGTCTAATAATCATTTAGAAGGAGTCATCCCCAACAATCTTCCGGTTTCACTTAAGGTACTTAACGTGGTGTATAACAATTTTTCTGGAATTGTACCTGAAAACTTGAAGAATTTTCACGATTCAGCTTTCCATCCAGGAAATGCTTTGTTGAGTTTCCCATATTCACCATCTTCATCACAGAATGTTCCAAACGTGTACTCAGGTCATGGTTCTAAAAGAAGATCATATATCAAGCCTGCCCTTATTGCTGGATTTATTGGCGGTCTTTTTAGCATAGCTTTATTGACATTCATTGTGTGCTATAGAACCCAAAAACAACATCAAAGGAACGACTCTAAGCAAAGTAGTGAAAAACAAGAAAGTCAACGAGAACACTCTGCGGTTCTTGCCACATCCCAAGCACCTAAGAATGATGTTAGTTTCCAGAAAGATCTCAATTCAGCTCCATGTTTGGACAGTATATCTGTTATGGAAGACCCTAAAGATCTCGGGGCAAAGAGAAAAGCTGAAGAAGCATTTACTCCATCTTCAAGTAACCCTCATGAAGAAACTCCACCTAGATCACTTGAGGTTTGTTCACCAGATAAACTAATTGGGGAACTTCATCTTTTTCGTAGCTCAGTGGTGTTTAGTGCGCATGAACTTTCTTCAGCTCCTGCTGAAATGATTGGTAGGAGTTGTCATGGAACATTGTACAAAGCTGTACTTCAATCAGGTCATGTTTTGGCAGTGAAATGGTTGAAGGAAGGAATAGCAAAAGGGAAGAAAGATTTTGCAAGAGAAGTGACAAAACTTGGTAGCATTAATCACCCAAACCTGGTATCTTTGCAGGGTTATTATTGGGGTCCAAGAGAGTATGAGAAGATGCTCATATCAAGTTATATCGATGCACCTTGTTTATCTCTTTATCTTAATGGTGAATTTCTTTAAACATATAGCCGAATCTCATATTATGTTTATTTCTTTGTTCGTAGAGGATTCAAAAATTGGTGGGTCGGGCAGGTTAGGTTCAGGTCAAAATGGGATTAAGTCAAACCTCTTCTTTGTACAGGTTGAAACAAGCCTGGTTTACCCGAAGCATTATGTATGATAGTTTTAATTTTTTTTTAAAATACGTAGTGCTTCAAATGATGATTTGAAAGTTATAAATTAGATTATTTTAGTGCTTTTCTGACTTGAAACTTAAAAGACACTTTGGGCAAGTTTTCTCCCGTTCAACCTTCTTTTTTACCTTTTTTTTTTTAAATTCTACCCCTTTGACTCGTTAGAATTTGAACGTAACTCATAGGAGCCGGTCATAAGTAAATGGTTTAAAATCACCATCCGTATTTGAATACGTTTGTATTATTTAGAGAACATTATAACAAGAATGTTTAGTAATAGTGCTCCTAGACGGCTTGTCCTAATATTCTTAAAAACGTTTATAGTCTCCTTGATCTTGGTGCATAGGTTCGGTTCGCAAAAGTATGTTTATCAGAGTTAGCGACTTCAACCCATTTACTTATAAATAGGTTGATATTTGTTATGCTTTTCTCTTTAAATGTTTAGAATTTGGCTTCTAAAAGAAACAGTTCCGACGAATCGACAGTTGCCCAAATTTTGTATAAGTGTATATTGCACTAGACTTCTTCAATCATTTTAATATAAATCAGATTTTTATTAAATTTATATAAATTTTATAATCATAGTGGACACTAATTAATTATTTAAAGACTGCAATTTTTATGGAAAAGTGTTTCAGGTCATCCCAACCTCTGCCAAATATTGCCCATTTTGAACCAATTCGCAGCCTGCCCACTGGCTGCAGTTTCCACCTCTGTACATATTCTTCATGTCCAGAATTATTATGTTATGCTTTTGCTCTCTAATTAACAGCTTAGTTACTATAAGCAGAAAGTTTGGTTGTAATCTATATCATTTTATCACAGTTACCGGTGATTTTTATTATCCAATCAGATATGTCCCTGACATATTAATCGAACTTCTTATTTTACAGAAGTTGATGCCAAAGATCTCCCAGTTTTAAATCTTGATGATAGATACAAAATCGCTGTAGATATAGCCCGTTGCCTGAGCTACCTCCACAACGAGCGAGCTATACCTCATGGTAACCTGAAATCCACCAACATCTTGTTGGAACCTCCCACCATGAAACACCCACTTCTAACTGATTACAGCCTCCACCGGTTGATGACATCTTTAGGGACAGCCGAACAGGTTCTCACTGCAGGTGCCCTTGGATACCGTCCACCCGAGTTTTGTAGTACTAGCAAACCATGCCCGTCTCTCAAAAGTGATGTTTATGCATTTGGGGTCATACTACTAGAGTTGCTGACCGGAAAATGTTCTGCAGAGATGATTCTGGGCAGCAACGGTGAAGTGGTGGATCTGACCGAATGGGTTAGATTGCTATGTATCGAAAACCGTCCTATTGAGTGTGTTAACGAGCAGATCTTGAATAATAGGGATGTTTTTGTTAAAGTTGCTGAAGACATCCTTCAGGTGGCACTTCGGTGTATACTTCCAGCTGATGAAAGACCTGATATGAAATCTGTTATGGAAGAGCTTACACAGATAGCTGACACATTATAATGGAGGTTTAAGGAGGGTATCTTCCCCAAATTCAATTGCTGTAAACAAAAATCTGTACTTTAACAAATTCAATAGTAAGTTATGCTTCTGAGTCTGAAGTTATAAAAGCATTTGTATGTAAATCGTAAGCATAATTTCATGGAGTTGTAGTTATTTTATGAAATAAACATTCAAATATGTGCGTTTTTTTTTCCTCTTTTTTTCATCTAGTTAGGTTGTTGTGATATGTATTATTGTTTCATTGTGTTTTTTAGCTTTTATTTCACTTTATGCTCACATTGACCATCTCATTGCATTCTTGACTATAACTCTTGTTGCTATTGATCCAATCTTTTATGTTTCAATTTGTATTTTCATTTTGGTAGGTTGAGTTGAATTGTGCTTAGTTTATGAACTTTTAGGTGAATTTTTGGTAAAATGGAGTTGCAGTACACAACCATCAGCAAAATGGTCTACGGTAAGGTGTCCTCCTGTTTCCTCGCAGGTGCGAACCTCGCTAGGTAAACATCTTGTAGGTGACTAGGAAAAGGGTCAAAAACGGTCATGCGGATACCCTGATTAGGCCGCGTACATCTAACTTAAAAAAATTCGCCCGTCCGAGTAATTTGAACTGGGTAAACCTCATCAGTTTTGGAGTTGCAGTCCACCTGTTTAAATTAGTTTTACTATTTGTACATCAAATATTACTCTGAAAAAGGACTACTAATATGTTTTATCAGCAACCATAATGATGAATTGTCATCTATGTGTACAATTGGGTCATCTTTATGTAACAAAAAAGTACTGTGTAAATTCTATCTATGGTATCATGTTCTTATATCACTGAGTGTAAACGAAAAATGATGGATAGACCTATTTAGAGAGATTTAAAATGATGGATAGACCTATTTAGAGAGATTTAAAGTAGGCCTAAAATATGATAATGACATGTGTCATGTTCAACTTATAAGATTAGTAGAAGGGAACTGTATTAACCAATGAATGAGTTAGGCCTACTTTTAAGTCCATCTAAGTAGAGATGTTCATTGGTTCAGTTTACGATTTTCTCGGTGTAATCAGTTCGGTGTATTCGGTTTTGAAAATTTTGAGAGCAAAACCGAAAACCGAACCTAAAACAGAATTCAAATTGAAAACCGAACCGAAACCTAACAGAAACCGAACCGAAAACCGAATTCGAATTCGATTCGGTTTCCGTTAAAACTGAAAAAATTAACATTTTTTCAAAAACACCTTTCAACATACAAAACTAAAAAATATGCACGATTATACGATACAAATTATATAAATCTAACTATTAATAATTGTTATGTGTTAGCCAAACTCGAGTTTATAAAGCATAAAACTGTCAATGTATGTGAATTTTAATGTCCAAACAAAACATTTATCTTTCACAAACACATGGTAGCTAAATAATTTAAGTTTTCAAAATGTTAAACTCTTCAAGTCTTCAATCGAATTCGAAAAATCACAAATATATATATATATATATATATATATATATATATATATATATTAAATCGAATTTGGTTTTGAATTCGGTTTAACCAAATTCGAAAAATAAAAAATTCAAAAACGGAACCGAAAATCGAATTCAAATTCGGTTCAATATTCAGATTAAATGGTTTTAAACCAAAATATTGAACACCACTGCATCTAAGTATGCCTATATATCATTACTCGTAAAGAATACTACCTCAATTAAGCACCTGAAACTTATCCTTAAAGATTGCCTATGTGGTTTTCATTATCATTTCGCCTATATTCAAATTCCCAACTCTATAATTAAAGACCAGTTGCTTCCCCTAGTCTATAGCAACAATCCACACAACAAACAAGAATATGATAATATCCCAAAGTCTAACTCATAATTCAACATATATCGATGTACATGTTTGAGGCACTACAATAAACATAAGTTGAGAATATGCAATGAAGAAACTGACTACAAAGACTTCCCAGGATCATCACAAACCGAAAAAGCTTGTGCACCAGGGCTGAATTTGTACCCAACTCCTCTAAAGCTATACAAGTTCCTAGCTTCACAGTTCGAATCGAAAACCAACTTCTATTTCTATCTATATAGATACTATATTATGCTCTGATATATCATCTCCAATTCACTTATGACTTAACCACGGTAAACAGCTTTGTGAGTTTATTCCATTATTTCCTTTTCCATGTACAAATCTCCAAAAATCTCTGGTATAATTTTCCAAAGATTTATTCTCTTTGTAATGTTTACTAAGATTATGAGTGAATTTTTTCATAGATGCTCTTCTTATGTTGAATGGCCTTCTGAAGATCCACAAACATTTCCACGGATAACCCTGAAAACTTACTCAATTGTTCAAGAAAACCCTCCAAACATGACTTTACACGATCAAAACTTGCATTGCGGTCCTCCAAAGCTTCCTCCCCTAACAAATTCTCCCCTGCAGGATCATCGGGCAAAGAATGACGATGAGCACCTTTAGATTTTTCTTGACGGGGCAAGAAATGATCAATGGCAGCAGCTAAATCTTTTATGGAATCTGCAACGTCTTTAGTTGGTAAACTCTCAAGCTTGTCTAGCCATTCACCACAAGTAACATATATTGGCGGGCCATAGTCTCTTAACGATGGTTGGTGACGTCTTTTTTTCCTGGTTGATTGTTGTGGAGGAACACATTTGTGAAGCCACCCGTTTAATGATTGAACATATGCTTTCTGTGAACCAATCCATTTTGTAAAACTTGAAGAAAGGGTGCTCAATTCGCTTTCAAGATGTATCGTGATCTGCCGATGTGACTCTGATTGTACAGAGATTTTGGTGTGTGTGTTTTTATTTGTTGATGATATGATGAGGAATTGTGTCTTATGACACTCGTGCATTACTTCCCACATCTTCCTCAACCTGCCATTATAAACACAAAGCAATTCTTAATTGAATTCGCTGAAAAACATGGCAAGGTCAAATGAATTGTTTCTCAGAACCTCAGACGGATAAAATGACCAAAAAGGACAGGGTACAAAAAATTTTCAAACTAGGTCGAAAGCAAAATATAAAACAATTTGCAATTGCAGTTAGTCAGATACTATAAAACAATTTATCCAAAAGTAAGGAAAAGAATTAAAAAACTGAAAGCAAAATATATTTATCCAAACATTATAAACTGATTACTGTATCTGCAAGTCACAATAATCAGATAATCATTTTTTTTAGCGTAAACCTATTAGAAACCTAACTGCAAACACATTGACTTATCGACCCATATTGAATTAAACAATTACATACCCTTCAATCAACTCTTCAAGTTGTGGGTGAAGTTCCTTGTCTCTTAGATCTTCAATTCTTCTTGATATTGAATCAATCCTCTGGATAGCAACTCCAATTCTCCAGTGTAGATCCTTTACTATTGCACGAGTTTTATCAACCCTACGAGAACTTTCACCACTGGATTCTAGTTCCCTAAGAAGTTTACGCTTCTGATCATATACCTTTCTGAGCATCTCATTTGCCTGAAAGTAAACGTAAAATGAAAAATTAAGTGATGCACATTTAATAGCACTTATCACCTGAAAATTGTTATCAGACAAGAATTCTAGTTTACTTAGCGATGAGAAGTTCTAAAAAGAAAGAAAACGTAGAATTCTAGTTTACAGTAACTTTCCCACCGAAGTGGGAGCACCTTTGGCTCTTCTTTATTGTATTTGCTCGAGTATTTCTATATACAGTAATTGCAATTAATAATGTAATTATAACTTATGCATGACACTCAATCTTCTTCTGCTGATGAGGAAAAAGTCTATCTATCCAGGGTTCTGACTATTACTGATGGTTAGAGGCTAAGAAGGCAACTAGCTGAGGGCGAAGGGCATAAGTGAAAGCCATGATTCCTAAAGCAATGCATACAATTGCAATATTGTTACCACATGCATTTCTAATTTAGTTCTTAATACAATGATATTGATTTGGCCCATGATCCCACCCGTATATAGTATTATATAAAAGGATTCCCCTTAATATTAAACATCATGTCATCATTACCAAACCCAATAAATTAGTTAGTATAAGAGGAAAGGCTTTTAACAAAGACCCTAGGCCGCAATATGTCAAGTAGTCAACAACCCATGATGCCAAGATAACTCTGTGAGCGTCAACAATCATCTATAATTGTTACATTAACGTCCCTAATATGGCCATTATAAGCGCAAGAAGAAAATATGGATAATCGAGATAGTAAAACCAGACTTCCTATTGTAATTAAATACATGAATGCACATACTTCGTTTATTTAAACCAGACTTCGTATTGCTTTTATCTTTTTATTATCAAAAACAGAACTTTAACTAATGAGAATGTGACGAAAATAGCTAAGTCCGAAAATGCTAAAGAGGTTCTTAATAGAGAGATGTGTAATGGACGAGAGTACAATTAACTAAACAAGATGATGCTTTGACACCTTTGATATATAATTCTAATCATATGCACTTTTTATAATATCAAATATTTGGAAAAGATATTAATGACTTCATGACAATCCAATACCTTAACTTCATCATAAAGTTTCTTCTCCCAAGCATAGAGTCTATCCAAGGTTGAAGCATGGCTTCCCGCATTCATGCAGAAGTTGTCAAAGAGGCTACTGGTAGCATCCTCCGGATTTTCTTTAGTGTTGGCACTGGGATCATGCCTGAAGGATGAAGCACGGGATGATGTTGACCGATGCCATGTTAAGTACTTGGTGTCATTTTGAACAGGTTCTAAATAAACAAACAAAAAAAATGAACCGGTTAACTATTAAAACTGAAAAATGTTGGTACAGTTTGAGTAGCTAATCAAATGATACTCTGGTTTTTCTGCACACAAGGTTGGCCTCCAGATGTGCATCTCTATACAGTTAAGCATGTCTTCTAGAGCATATACCTTTTTTGGGGGGTTGTTGTGATTTGACTTTTAAATAATCAGTTAATAATGTTTAGATAGACATATTATCTGATAATTTAGGGGGCAAAGAATCAGACAGAACTAATTATCTAAAGGGAAAACAAATTCACCTATTGATCCTTTCCTTTAGCCTAATTTGAAAGACTACCATGCCCATCTTTCAAAACTTGTTTCTTATTTATCCAACGAATATGTCTTCTTGTGAATTTTAACTAATTAAATAACTAGAAATTGAGAAACATTCAAAAAAGTCATTATCTAACAATTACATCTTCAACAGCAGGAACACATAGAAATACAACCTAATACAATCTGTTCAATTTTTGCTGGTCATCTAAGTCTAACAAGTAAATATCCAACCTAAACACACTATTAAACCCCCTATAAGTAAAAACTTATAGCATGATATTCCACGCGTTTAATGCGGAATTTCATATTTCCATAAATTATAACTGAATAGAGATACTATACATAGAATCAAAAGGTTTCTATATTAGGAATAGATATTGTTTAGCACTGAGATAAACAAAATCCATCCATTTATTTTCAAGTGGCAGTATTCGGATCTCGAGTACAAATCTAACTTTATCGCATGAGAGTTTTCTGTCTTAATTGTCTTGCAGCTTCAATATATTTATTTGTCCAAGCCAACAAAAATACTCGTATATTTAAGGCTTTCCCCATCTTGTAATCCCTAGTTAATGACAGCATTAAAGCTAAAGCTTGTTTTGGATGTATTACGATCCTACATTTACTTGAATATTTATCAGGAATCATGAAGATAAACAAGATGCGAAAGAATCATAGGCTTATCTCAGTTTCTTGTTTTGGATCTGCTCCAATTCCTCATTTTCTCAAATATATTAAGTGGAACTATGATAGAAATAAGATGTTAATAGAACCATCAATTTTACTTCTTGGCTTTCCTCAAGAGTAACCTAATGGAAAACTAAGTTCAGTGGTCTTCCAGATACGAAACACCAAAAGTACACAGACACACCCTCAACTACCTACTGATGCATGAATGCCCATAAACAATGGTGCATATTAAGAAAAATAAAAGATAATAAAATAGTGGTATGGCATTATAGAATGCTATCCATGTCTAAATACTATCCACCTTGATCATATTCCAAAAATCACACCCATAAGGCCATAATTGACATACATGTCATATAAGCAATGGTCGTCATTACATATGATATACCTAGAATTCTGGCTTTAGAAAATTTTAGAGAAAAGAAAAATCCTAAATATATATACCTGATGTCCTGATATGCAATTAAAATCAGCAAATAAATAGAAGTCATCTCTTTACCAATGACATTGAGAAGTACTGAGCTCAGTATTGTACTGCTTATAAAGGAAGCAAATATAAAATCTTGATTTGCATTAAATTTACGCCCAGAAACAAATGCTAAGATTGTATACTATTTTCATATCTGCTTAGCGATATGCATCACAGAGTGCTTCAAAATATTACTAGACCTAACTTATATATGCAATTACTCATAATGCATTACATATTATTAAGTAGGCATTCATTTCTACTTTCTCTCCTAATTTGCAAGCTTTTCATTCATCGATATATAATTAATTATTAGATATAAGAAAACCACTTATACGCATGCATCTTCAAAAGAAGTGCTATATTCAGTAAAAAACTTGCAGATACACTTATACACACGAATCATCAAAAACACTTTCCAGATACGAACACCATAATGCATGCAGATTTACAATTTTTACAGCAAAAAAAGCCTACCTTCTGGTACTTGACTTGGATCATCTCCACACGCCAGGCATGCTTTTATGAATTTTGAAGTGAATGACCCACCTGCCACATAATATAAGCAAGACAGTATTATCATTACAAATTATAAATAGAGCAGTTTAAGACCATATTCTATAGAATATGAAAGAATGTAAAGCCAGAAAAAACTAATTTTATAGAACTTTTTTTTTTGTTTCCATAATCCATATTAGAGTGAGAGAGAGGAATTACGTTCTTTCCCTGGGAATATTTGACGAAAATGAAGTTTATTGGCTTCAAGCATTCTTGGAACTTCTCTTCCACAGTCGGAAGCTTTAACAAAAAGATGTTCGATATCTCTAATGCTTGAAATGAAATCTTTAGAAGGTACTGACTTATTATCAGGAGGTCCTTTTACCACTTTTGTCTTTTCATTTTGAGGAATTACAACATTCCTAACACCCCAAGTTTTTCTCTTTAATGGTGACAGTTGAGGAGAAGGACCCCCATTCAATATTTCAGTTTCCGGTGTCATGCTATCAGCAGAAGACATGGAATGTAAACCAGTCCCATTAACATTATCTGCTACCCTATTAAAATTTTCGAAACTTCTAACCAACCGATCTGTGGATGGCTCATCAAACTCATCTTCTGATTCTTGACCCTCTACACTCACACTCTCTCGGGACGAACTTATTTCTTCTTTTTCCATTTCAGGAGTCCTTTCATTATAGTTTGACATCCCTTGATTCAATTCATGTGCTTCTTTTGAAGAGAACTCATCGTCGATTGGATGGGGAAGACCAAAATAATCCCATGGTTGACTTTCAGGAAGCACGGGAGGAGGGTTGAATGGGGTTTCCAGTTTATCTATGGAACGGGGAGTGGTGTTCCTTGGGGTACTTGAAGAAGTTACAGAAACTATGACAGGCACAGATGGCTTTTCTTCAACTGTTCTTGAAAATGAACCTCTAATCTTCATATGATTTGTATAAAACCGACTGGAGGTAGGTGGAGAAGGTGATGGAGATCTATTTCCAGCTGGATTTATATGTTGTGACATGCTTGAAGAAAAAGAGAATCCAAGTGGGTCTATCGCACTTGTGGAAGTGTATAAAGAGGATTCTATCACAGCTTCAGGTTCAACAAATCGCCTTAATGCATTTCCAATAATAGTTAAAGATTCTATATAAGTAAAATGAGTGGCTGCGAGTGAACATCTGCCATCGAGGGCTCGTCTAACGAACTTTTTTCGTTCACGGCACAGTTGCAGAGCCTTATCTTCTTCAACTTTTGAGTTTGTGGCACCCATACTGGATTTCTATCCACACATGGGCTTCTTCCTGAAAGTGCAAAAGCTTCATATTAAGAACAGGCAACAGTAGTTTAAATTCCAACTTCTATATAAAGACAGCCATTAAGTAACAACATAGTGCGACTTCTTTATATTTGACTTGCTTAAGTCATGATGGAAATCAGAACTAACTATATTAACCAAATAACTAGCTTAACTAAAAGTAGTACACCGTACGGAGAAACGAAAACCATTCAGTACCAAACACCCAGACTTCTACGCACTGAAAGCATTCTGTCATTTAACTGTATATTTTGAGGTTCATTATCAGACATATATGAGAACTGTATCTATCTCTTCTTGTATTCAAAATTCAAATTGAAGAATTACTCAATTCCAGTTAAGTCCGATTGGAAAGGTTGATACACATCTATATCAACGTTATAACTATATACATACACATATAGATTCATCAATAGCCCTAAAAACACCCGTACATCTATGCACTGAAAGTACTATATCTGTCTCTTCTTATATTCAAATTGAATAATTATTAACCAAAATGAAAAGGTTGATACACATCTTCTATATCACACTATAATTATATATATTCATCAATAGCCCTAAAATCAATCAGAACCGGAAACAGAGGAATCACTATTAATCTCATTTAACTCATACAAGCTGTAACTTAAACTAAAATATTTAACATCCAATCAGCAAAACATTTCGCACAAAACAAAATCCAGATTGAAAGATTTAATTCAACTAATACATTAGATCATCAATCCAGCAATACAAAATCAAATTCAGTCCATTCAACTACTAATTTACTTCAATCAAAACCAACACAAACAATTCAGATACGAAGAATTCAAATTGAAAGCTAATCAATTGTCACGAATGAAATTCAACACGAATTAAAGTAAAACACAAAAAAACCTAGATGATACGAAAAAAATTAAATTACCTGAGAATTAGGTTAGAATTAGAGAGAATATCGGATGGATAGAAATCGATGAGCGGCGCAGTAAATTGATTGAAAAAAGTGTGTGTGTAAATTTGTTTGTTTGTTCATGCAGGGTGCAGGAAAGAAGGAAGAAGACGAAAGTGTGTACGAAGTGTGGGTTCCACCATATGATGCAAAGCTACAAATATATAATATATAAATATAAATATGAATAGAATGAATAGAATAGGATGGATCGGATCAGGGGAAAAAGGGGTGCTTTGCTGGGTGGGTTCGCCTATGGATGGATCGATGGGGGAATTAGATGCTTCTTTTTTTTCACTTTTTAAAGGAAAAAATTATATATAATACTAGGAAAAAATTATATATTCTTTTTTACTTAATAGCAGATTTTGTAATAAATAAATTTTATATAAATGCATACATACTCGCTTCGATGAATAAAACATTCAATGTTTTTTTTATTTACACTATATATACACATAATATTGGCCGTAGGGGTGTTCATGGAAGGTTAAACGGAGATTCGGTTAATTAAATATCGATTAAATGAAATGTCAGTTCGGCATTTTCTTGAACTGAAATCAAGAAAACCGTTTAACCGGTAATCGAGTAACCGGTAATTGGTTAATCGGCATTTTCGATTCAGTTATCCGGTTAGCCAATTGACCATTTGTTAACTAATAATCATTTAGAATAAAATAATAATACACAAATACATATTCATTAGTGATTATTATTTATTTTTAAACATTATGATCAATATAATATCAAATAATAAGCATTTTAATTATTAAAATTATGTATTCATGTTGTATGTATATAAATATATTGATGATAACTGATAAGTATATAATTGTATTCCTTCTGTCCCATTACAAGTGTCCTGTTTTGACTTTTTGAAATCTTTCTTTTTCAACTTTGACCTTAAATATTTTTGTTTATGTTATATAATACTTGATGTAAAATATATGAATGTATTGAATTTTAAATGTATATTCATCAGGTATTATATAACACAAACAAAAATATTTAAGGTCAAAGTTGAAAATGATTGACTTTACAAAGTCAAAACAAGACACTTATAATGGGACGGAGGGAGTATATGTTTTTAGGTAGTAATAGTAGTTAATTTATAGTGAAATGATATGAATTGATACTTAATATGTTCATATTTGATATTTTGTATGGTTTATGATCAGATGGGCAGACGATCTCAGTCCTTGATTTTTTGATCTACGGTCTAGATTTACTGCATCTTAATATCATTGCATCTTAAAAGTGTTGCATATTAACATCACTGCATCTTACCCTTACAAATTTGCCTTAAGATGCAGCTGTTTTGTCTGCCTCTCTTTTCAGACCTACCCCTCTAAACTACATCCATTTTGTATTTAGGAAATATAATTATAGAAATGAAGAAGTTCAAGGACTAAATTGTAATTGTAGAAAATTCGGAATAAAGACTCGTCGAGCTAGAAAGAGTTAGACACGCCTGGCTTCAAGATAGAGACCTAAAAGTTAGCTGAAAAATGAAGATAAAACTTACAGCTAAAAGTCCCACAAACTTATATTGATTGAATACAACAACAAAAGAAGACTAGATTCGTAGTTGAAATTTGATTCACATTTGGATATGCTACTCGCCGAGCTTCACTCACCAATACTAGTCGAGTGGGGATGACGGTTTAGTTTATTATAAATGAAAAATTAGTTTTCATTTAAGAGAGAGTTAGTCTAGAGTAAATTTTATTACTTTTTACTTTTATATTATGTGGAGAGGAACAATATTCTATGAGATAACTCACATCAATCATTCATGTATTTACAATCATTGTAACTAATCAAGGAGCATTTATATTCAACAATTGAAGAACTAAGAGTATGGTTTGCAAGTTATTTTTATTTGTGATTGTTTATGTGCACTGATTTGTTTATGAGTTAATTATAATATTTTGTATATATTAAATTAATGAATTCAAATAGTTGAATATTATTTATAACTGGTTTTTATGATGAATTCTCTCAATATTACTTTTGAATTGTTACTAGATCATAATGACATATATTGTAAATTTTTTTATTAGCAAATAATCTAATGAATCCCCCACTTGTAGGAGATGGATTGGTGATTTGTAAGATTATTACTTTACTGATTATTTAAATAAAATGGAGTATTGATTTCTGATGATAACTCGCCGAGTTCTGTCATACAGATTAATAGGTTTAATTGTGCATCGGTAGATCAGAGTTTATTTAGTTACTTTAAAATATGTTTGTAACGGCATATAAGTTAATTATATAATGTATTGATGTAATCTCCATCGGTCATTATTATTCTATCGATGGAGCTCAATCAGTGTGTGCTTAAATTTGTAGAGCAAGGGCCTAAGCTTATTATTACTGTTAATCTTAAAGGCTAGCAGGTGGCAAGCATAACCTAGAGTCATTCCTTAAAACTAACTGAATTGAAACAGAAGTGTTCCAAACAGTCGAGTCTAACTAGTGAGGGATATAAAAGTGTTTGGGGGATTTTGATTATAACTACGAAATGAAAGCGAATAAAAGATAGTATAAATTCAGATACAGAAAAGAATACTGTGATTTCATTAGCTAATAATATGGGATGATAATGTTTGAGTTCTTATATAGGAAGTTTCTGTCAATAACAGTAATATCCATTAATCCAAATACCTTATGGTGTAACCACTAGATTCCTTACTAATCAGTTATCAATTAGCATGTCACAAGGAACTAGGGTATGGTGATGTTGATCAGACTAATCTTGCCCAACTCTCAACACTCTGGCAACTTTACGTAAGGCAGAGTTTGGTTTTTTTGGGGTGATAGTGGAAAACTGCTCGATAAGGGGATCAGTAACCCTTCTTAGAATATAAACATTCTTGGGTGCATGAATTGACTAGCATATTCATATAAAGTCTAACCATTCTTAACACCATACATATATTTGACTTTAACAAATATTAGGTGTAATAAAATCGAGAAAGGTGTTTGAATTATTTTCTTTGTTTTCTCAAAATATAATCTAAGGATGATAGACAAACGAAACATTAACTGGTTCTAGACCTATCGTTTTAGATTCATAAACTAAGTTTTAAGGTTCATGAACACATTCTAGTTATGTTTTAAAAAAGCCTTGCTCCAAAATAATCAAGGAATCCCTAAGTTTTTATCAATGTAATCAGCAAGTAGCCTAATTATAATCAGCAAGTAGCCTAATTAATATAGAATGCTGGTACCATTTTCAAAGGTTTAAACACAGATCATGTCAGAAAATGCTATAGCAAACCACAATGTATTTACTGTAAATCGGTATTTTCGTTGTGGCTTTAAGTACTTCAAGATGTCTGCATAGTGGTCACATTGTGATAACTAATGTATTACACTTATAGTGCTTCCATAATTATCAATATGCACTTCACGATGCTTACATAATGTCGGAATTAAGCCATCGTTTTGACATAGATAATTATTGACCAAGTATTAAGGTTCGCAACGTCTTAATGACAAGGTTGTAATCACGTTTCAATAGATGAAAAGACGATATTCTAGTATTAAGTTTAAAATCATAAGTGGAAAGCAAGTTCAAACACAAGGGTTCCTATTTAAATTATTAATCCATAATATAAGTTACCTTCGGTCTTTCCTTAGTTTGTATTACAAATAATTGTGTTATATTAAGTATTCCCTATTTGCAGCTTTCCCTTTTACATCAGGTCTGTTCCTGTATCCCATAATTATTTATGCTAACTAGATCACTATAAATACACATGTAATCTACTCGCTAATCATGGCTGTCACAACCCCAAAAACGGTCAACGTTGGTCAGCGGAAGCAATTTGTGTACGAGCGGGGGGTCCTGACGTCATAGGATCATTTCAACACAGAGCATATGATTATCGCAGAACAAAGTGATTTTAAGATGCCATAGATAAATTGTTTGTTACAAAAGCTACAACTTATCCATGTTGTAGAAATAGTATTGTAAAATACATCCATTTAGTGAATACATAATTTAAACAGTGATTTCCTAAGTATGACTAAAGTGTATTAGTTATACAATGGAAATCTCGTTCATTTCAAAATGTGGCATCCTAATTCGTCGTGGGTAGCTTACTTCCAAAATGCATGCAGTCTTACATGAGCGCTAATTCCCTGAAAAACATAGTAAAAAGTCAACAAAGATTGTTGAGTGAATTCACAGGTTTTATAAGTATGGTTTGTTATACCAAGTTCTTTTGTAAGTCGTTGACATAAAAGTCAAATAAGTTTCGTTTTGTTGGAATGTTATCCAAAAATATCGATTTGTTGGGACGTTACCCAAAAATATAGTTTCGTTGGAATGCTATCCAAAAATGTCGATTCGTTGGGACGTTACCCAAAAATATAGTTTCGTTGGGACGTTACCCAAAAATATAGTTTCGTTGGGATGTTACCCAAAAATATCGATTCGTTGGGATGTTACCCAAAAATATAGTTTCGTTGGAATGCTATCCAAAAATGTCGATTCGTTGGGACGTTACCCAAAAATATAGTTTCGTTGTTGTTTGTGGGTAAACATTGACGGTGATCCCGCGAAGGTGAGCTAAATCTTACGGGTTAAAGTCACGCAACCTAACCCTATAACCAAACCACGACCAAGTTTCGTTGTTTGCCTAAGGACATGTAAGTATACGCTCCAAAACTGTGGGAGGGTCGTCACGGCGATAGTACTATCTGTATACTCAGTGGCTAGAGTCACCTAGCTAATGGTTATAGTCTGCATGACATAAGGTCTTTTAAGAATACATTGTAAGTCTTGGTCCGTACCAGGATTCGTTGTCAAAATTCCCCAAAAGAGTATGAAAATGTTATTTCATAAATAAGCAGTTCAAGTATAATAGTATGAAAATCATTCATATACAGTTTGTATAAAGGCATGAAAGCAGTTATATAAAGTTATTGCATATAATAGTAAAACAGTTGCTATGTTTTTCACCCCTTAGTTTGAAAACAGTAAAACAGTAAAAGTAGGGGCTGTGAACTCACCTCGTGAGTTAAGTAGTGAGAGCTAGCAAAGCGTATGCCCAAATAACGTCTCTAACGTCCTAAACGTGAGAGATAGTAATATAAGTAGTTGACTACACGTCCAACCATGTTAATCGTTCACTCGTTTGAAAGATCTTTGTTGTTTAAAGTTTCGTACGTTCTGTTGGTGATGTTTGTAATAATAATATTTCTTGAAAAATATATTTATTATTGTTTTGTTCCGCATTAATACTTAATATTTCACAATGTTATTATTATTGATTCGTATTATATTTAGTATATAATGTCCCTCGAGAATGTTTGATGCGAAAATAATCGAATAAACATTGTCCATCCGAAAGTTAGGACCAAATACTGTTCATCCGAAAGTTTGAGGTCCGAAATTCAACTCATAAAGTTGACTTTCGGAGTCAAAATCCGAAACTTCCACTAAAATTCAAAACCTTTTTCCGAAAGTCAAACTTTCGGAGTTAAAGTCATTACCATTTTGGGATTTTTATTTGACTAAGCATAATTTATCGAAAAATTCCAAAAAATTACACAATGTTCCCACATAAGTTGTCAACTTCCTGTATTTTTTTCATGATTTTTAGATAAGTAGAGGTGGGTCAAAAAAATCCGTGAGGACAACTGTGTACAGTAGCTACTTCTATCGACATATGCACACAAATCAGTTTATAAATCAAAATCGGTGTATTTTCAGAGGATGAAGTCTAAACGAAAGTTGTATCCAACAAAATTACCAAATTTTTCCAAGTGGTTTCACACGTTTATTTTAATCACACGATTTTTTATGATTTTTCTACCATGACACAAAAATCTGTCCAGAAAATACTCATCACAAAAGTTAAGTTTTGTTTAGTTTTTGTTATGTTTCCATGTAAGATCTTTCATGAATGAACTTCTAACATGAATATAAGTGTGTTTCAAGTAAAATCAAAGAGAGATGAAGTTCCTTACAAAGAAAATGATGAAAACACGAAGAAATGGAAGTCGTGAGCTCGTTTCCTTGCGTTTTCCTGCAAACCGAAGAGATGGTGCTATGGTGGTTTGTGGTGGTGCTTGTGGGGATTTGTGGTTGTGTTGGGGCAGCTTCTTGGGGCTGGAAAAACGCAGAGAACAAGGGAAGGGGGAGAGAAAAGATGAGAGAAAATTTGGGTTGAGTGAAGTGTGAAGAAAAGAAAGGGAAAAGGGGGTATGGGGGAAGAAGTATGGTGTCTTGAGTGTGGGAGAGGGATAATGGCAGATTTTTGTGGGCCCCACATGGTGTGGGTTGTCTAATTTTGTTTCCCAAGTTTACGTTACGTGCGGTGCCCGTTTACCCGTTCGTTTCGTCATTCGTTTAAATGCGTATGTTTCGATTAATTCATTAACGTTTAATATACGTTAATATCTTTCGAAGTATTATTTCAAATAATTTATTTTAAGTTTACAAATTATAAAATTTGATTCATTTGGTTGTCGGGTTCGTTTCACGTATATTAATCGCGTACGTTACGTTTTTAAACAAACGTATAATAGTTTTATTTATCGCTAAGCATAATATTTCAAAGTAAATAACTACTATATAAAATAGTTTTACGTTGTTTAAAATTTTCGTATCACCAACGTACGTATGTTTTTGTCGGACTCGTTCCGATTGTTTCGCGCGTAATTATAACTAACTACGAAAATAGTAATACTTTACGTATTAAAATTGTTGGGCTTTGCTAGACTTATCTCATAAAAATGGTTTGAATTTACTTAAGTAGGGAATTAGACTAAGACATGCACGTTATCAGTGTACGTAAATATATCGAATTTTGAGGAGTGTCACATTCTCCCCCCGTTAGAGAAATCTTGTCCCGAGATTTAAATCATGTCGTTTGGTTTAGTGGATTCTATATCCGAAAGCGGTCTAAGTTTACTAGACACAAAATTCTAGTTGACGCGCGAATCAAATAATACTGAGGCATAGTGGTTGTTTACTAGAGACGTACCAATGGTGGCGTAGGGGTCCTGGTGTGCGTTCTGTGCTCCAATGACGTAAGCGCGTCCACGAGCTGGTTGAGTGTTGATGTTGCGATTGTTGTCGTTTTGGTTGTTGTGGTTGTTATTATTTTGGTTGTTGCGGTCGTTGTTGTTTTTACCACGGTTGTCGTTATGGTCGTTGAGCTGTGGGCACCGATTTCGGTAGTGTTTTGGGTCCCCACACTCGAAACACCCAGTGTTTTGTCCTTCGTTGTTGGCTCGGGTGGGAGGGTTGGCTTTACAGTTTTGGGCTTTTATGACCCCATGACTTGCAATTATTGCAGAAAGTACATCCGCCCTCATGGTGTCTCTCGCACTTACCACACTTGGGTTTGTTACCCAGGTACAGTTTCGGTTCCGTAGTGGTGGCAGTGTATGCCCTGGAGTTTCCCGAATACCTCTTGTTCTGTTGACTTTGTTGATCACTTCCTCCACTATTCCATTTTCGTTTCTCACTCCCAGAACTACCAATCTCAGTACTGTTTGGTTCACTTTTTCCCGAAACAGTTTTCTCTGTCAAAGTTCCCATCCTAACTGCCTCATCAGTTAAACTCTGCGCTAGACTGACAGCACTCTTGAAAGTAGCAGGTTGGGACGAAGTTACCAAACTTTTGATTTGCGGTACCAATCCCCAGATGTACCTTTCGATTCGTTTGTATTCCGGCGTCACCATGTGGGGTACGAGACGGGCTAGTTCCTGAAATCTAGTGGTGTAGCCTGTGATATCAGCACCGATCATCTTGATGTTCCATAGTTAAGTTTCAATCTTTTGCAGTTCGCTACGGGGACAGAATTCCTCCATAATCATTACCTTCAGATCTTCCCAGGAGGTGGAGTAGGCGGTTGTTCGTCCAAGGGTTTGGACTTGAGCATTCCACCAAGTCAATGCTTTTTCGGCTAACGTGCAAGTAGCATATTTCACCATACAGTCGGGTGAACAGTCGCTGATGTCTAGAACTGACTCCATCTTTTCGATCCAGTGGACAATACCAATAGCTCCCTCAGTTCCGTGGAAGGTACTTGGTTTGCAGGCTAGAAAATTTTTGTATGAACACCCTCGTTGGGTATTCTCGGGGTTTTCGTTTGCGTTGTTTCTTTCCGTGTTTCGGCTATTATCGCTTCCATCGTTGCGATTGCGACTTGCCTCATACTGGGCAATAGCTTCGGCTACACGTCGGTTAATGATTTGTTCCGTTGTCTCCTCGTTGTTAGGAGGTGTGGTGTTCCTCTGGCTGTTTCTGGTATTCGAACGTCTGGGCGGCATCATTTCGTTCTACAATGAATAAAGTGTAGAAATCAATGCCAATTGGAGTAATGTGAAAAGCGACATTTCACCTTCTTAAGAATGATTAACGTTTTTCCCATTACGTACTTTACGATTTTGAAACGTCTATACGACTTAGTACAATATAATCACGTTGGCCAGACGTCATTATATTATGCTAAATACATACTTCTTTCCATCATCATTCAATACGGTCAGGTTCATACGAATTCAGGATCTTTGTTTCATCTACTCCAGGCGCCACGTTGGGCGTCGGTGTAGGCACAATTGGTTGGTTTTCGTAGACAAGCGTAGCATCGCTGTCATAGTCGTGTTCGGACGGGTCCTCACCGAAATGATTCGTGTAAGTAGAGATAATCTCTAGACGTGTTGTGACAAATAGCTTTCGTATAGTGAATTAGAGTTATGCAATACATGAATGAATGAATGCATGTCCGTTTCTAGGGTTATAGTCTAGGTCTCTAAGACTTCTAGGTCACTAAAGACTACTAGTTCGCTATAACCAATGGCTCTAATACCAATCTGTCACAACCCCAAAAACGGTCAACGTTGGTCAGCGGAAGCAATTTGTGTACGAGCGGGGGGTCCTGACGTCATAGGATCATTTCAACACAGAGCATATGATTATCGCAGAACAAAGTGATTTTAAGATGCCATAGATAAATTGTTTGTTACAAAAGCTACAACTTATCCATGTTGTAGAAATAGTATTGTAAAATACATCCATTTAGTGAATACATAATTTAAACAGTGATTTCCTAAGTATGACTAAAGTGTATTAGTTATACAATGGAAATCTCGTTCATTTCAAAATGTGGCATCCTAATTCGTCGTGGGTAGCTTACTTCCAAAATGCATGCAGTCTTACATGAGCGCTAATTCCCTGAAAAACATAGTAAAAAGTCAACAAAGATTGTTGAGTGAATTCACAGGTTTTATAAGTATGGTTTGTTATACCAAGTTCTTTTGTAAGTCGTTGACATAAAAGTCAAATAAGTTTCGTTTTGTTGGAATGCTATCCAAAAATGTCGATTCGTTGGGACGTTACCCAAAAATATAGTTTCGTTGGAATGCTATCCAAAAATGTCGATTCGTTGGGACGTTACCCAAAAATATAGTTTCGTTGGGACGTTACCCAAAAATATAGTTTCGTTGGGATGTTACCCAAAAATGTCGATTCGTTGGGACGTTACCCAAAAATATAGTTTCGTTGTTGTTTGTGGGTAAACATTGACGGTGATCCCGCGAAGGTGAGCTAAACCTTACGGGTTAAAGTCACGCAACCTAACCCTATAACCAAACCACGACCAAGTATTGAGGAGTGTCACAATTGCAATAACTAAACCCGAAGGTGAGCTAAACCTTACTTATCCATGTTGTAGAAATAGTATTGAGGAGTGTCACAATTGCAATAACTAAACGTAGCATAATTAAAGCATACATTTTAATTATGATAGATATGAATAGAAATAACTGTAATTGAAACAAGAAGGATTAGACTTGAATTAAACATCCAAACTCCAAGCGTACTCTGAATATTACAATGCATGCCGTACTTTCCTTCTAATCTTTTATTAATCTCTAACTAGCCTAATTAAGCTAATCTAGAGAGGGTAGAGAGATAAAGAGTGAAAAGAAGAGTGTGTAAAAGCATGTGGAAATTGAGGTGCGAGTATATGCTGAAATGTTAATGAATGGGTATTTATAGGGTAAAAATTAGGTGCCACGTCATCACAAAGAAGGTACGTCAAATAGTGGTTCGGTCAAAAGAATACCGGGTCGAATGTGCCACCCGGCTGGTACCGGTTGGCGGCCTGCCTATACCGGTTGGCTGCCGGCCAGTACCGGTTGGTTGCCTAAACCGGTCGGTGCCATTTGGCCAGTACCGGTCCGACCCGCTTTGGTGGATTTCTCGATTTTCGTTCGATTTACATTTTGCGCTCTATTTTCTTTGTTATGCGTCCGATTCAAGTGATTTTTTTCCCATTGGATTCGTTTTGAAAAGACGAAGACTTTGGTGCCAACGATCCACGTGGTTAGACTTTGAGCTCGGGAATGTGAGGTAGTGAGCCTTCGATCTTGAATATGCCCTAAAATTTTTCGTTTGTTAGCCGTTTTGCTTGATTCTTTTTGCATCGTCTTTGTTTTGACCTACTTAACAAAATAATACATGTAAACGCCTTTTTGGACTATTTTACTAAATATTGGTCTAAAATGGAGGAGATATCGGAGGTAAAAACATAATTTGTTACGCGATATCAATTATTGGTATTTATATTTGTACACATGACATCCATGGATGAATTCTCTTGTTCAATATATCGTGATAAATAAATCTAGTTTTTAATAAACTATCCCATAGCATTAATGGATTATATACATATACCTCGATTGTATTATTCTATTTTGTTGATTGAGTTATTTTCTATGTTACTGTCTTATTTACTTTTGTTATTAATTTATGTCTATTCTGCTGTTGTGTTTCTTTGTAATTGTTGAGAACAATCTTGGTTAACTGTTAATTGCTATACTAGACAGAATGATAGGTTCTCTTGTCTTATATGTGTCGGTCATTTTAATAAATATGCTTAATCTTGTAATATGATTTGATTTACCGGTTTTCTGACAACAGACCAGTTTCTCTCAATATAAATAGGTACATACAAGGCACATCATGTAACTAAAACCAAATAATAAAGGGTTTATTGTTTCGTTATGTATTAAACTTTACACTTTTTATTATTGTATGAGACATACTTTCATTTGTTCTATTGTATGTATTGTACTTATAAATATCGTCTTTTGTATGTATATTTTCCTTTCGGGTAAGGCCAAAAAAGATACATTTCTAGACTTACCCAAAAGGAAAGTTTACGTACAATAGACCATATTTACAATTAATACATACAATAGAATATTTCAAAGTTCAACTCATAAAATAATAAAATGTGTAAAGTTTAATACATAACGAAACAATAAAATCTAATAATAAATTAACAATAGTTACCTTATCATGCCAAAAAAAAGTTACTAAAAAAATTATGATTGAAAAATAAATATATACTAGTTTATAATCCGTCAATTCGCGGGATGATATCTATTTTATATATAAAAAAAAATAATGAAAAACAATGTGATTCGTTGTTTCCTTTAAAAACAATGTGATTCGCCTTTTCAGTTCTCATTGTTTTTAAAATTCGTTGTTGTGTCTGTTAGTTTTATTATGAGCCGATTCTTTTCATAGATTGGAAATATGAACGTTTGTGTAAGTGGTTTCTAGGATGTCGTAGAATGAGTTAATTTATTATACATGTAAATGTAAATTTATCATTATTTTGCTATTTATTTCCTACAACAAAATATAGTGTAGCGTGTATTTATAAATTTCATATACAGAAAGCTTGTAAAGACCAGAATAAATAATAGCAACATTGCACACTTGTAAGACGAATAGACTATCAAGATTTTAATGGGTATTTGGGCCACTTACTGGAGCCGCTTCATATTTCAATGGAACACGACTGAACCTCCCACAAAGTCCAAGTAGCTTTATAATAAATAAAACCATGACAGGTTTCGAACACATGACCTGAAGAAAGTCATGAGCTGCCCTTACCGCTAGACTATTTAGTCATCGGTGACTATCAAGATTTTAGTGTTGTAATTAAAATTGAAAGCATATGAATATTGGTGGAGACCAGACCATTCTACAGAGGGATCACATAACTTTGTACTTGGCAACCAAATGAGTGAGAACACATTTGCCTTTAATGTGACTACTGTCCAGCGTGCAATTGAGAACGCTTTCAAAAGATGCATTATTTCATGTCGACCAAAGTTCAGACTACAAAATTACTACATCTAGAAAATACTAAACGACATATGTTGAGATATATCAGCACATTCAATATTAGTATAATAAAATGCAGGTTGTGAAAGTTGGTAGAAGTGGTGATTTCAACCCATTTAGTTTTGAACAGATAGATACAGATGGTGTGCTATCTCCAATGGGTCAAATGTGAGGAAAGTCACCTAAAGTGTATTTTGATCACAAGAAAAATTGAACCACTTACGATCAACAAAACGAAAGTATACATAAAAGAAAACCTTCAAGAAACATCTATAATGAAGATACCATTTCTGCATCGACCACCAAGCTCAAATACCTTAAATAAACTTGCAAGGCACAGGTTCTCAAAACATCCCTGAATTAGCAAGATACAACAAGGTTTGTTGGATTCAAAAAGAAATAAATCATAAATCTTGAAGGGTCACATCACAAATTTGAGCTCGAGGGAAATTCAATGGCCAGCTCCATTGTCTAGGTGCCACCCAGATTTGAGCTCGAGGGAACTTTCTGGAAAATGGACCAACACATAATTTATGCTTATAAGCAAATATGGGCAGGACAATGTTCTCTGGAACTCCTAACTATTTCCCAAGTTGAAAAATTGCGATAAAAAATTGCAATAAAATTTCACAAATAAAAGGAAACATTTATCATGAAAGTAAAGTTTAAAAAATTTATCTTGAAATATAACACAAAACTGACAAACATAGGGTTTTTGTGTAACTGGCAATGTTTTAAAATCCGGGTTAACCTGGGCGGTTGAACCGGAATCCGGACATCTAACCGGGTCGACTAGGACCGGATTTTTACTGTTTTTCAGATCGGGTTGGCCCGCTGGATTTTCCGGTCGAACCAGTGACCCGGAACCCAACGGGTTAACTTTTTTCCTTTTTGTAAAATTTTTTTTCGTTGACTAGTTGACTACAAAATAAAATTACCAAACCTTACAAGGAAAAGAGTTAAACTTCCAATGGTGGTGGGGTGATGGTGGTGTGGTGATGGTGGTGTGGTGGTGGGTTTGGCAAGTTTGCTTACATGTTGATGGTGCTAAACTTCTAATGGAGATCAAGATCTTTGTTTTTGTTTTTTGTTATTGTTTTCTTTCAGAAAAAAAAAAGTTAGTGGGTTAACGTGTTAGGATGAAATGAGATATGAAATGAAGAATGTTGAATGGGGTTTGAAGTTGTAAGAAGATAAGGTTAAAGAGTAGAGGTATTGAGAGAAGTAGATGATAGCTAGTACCAATATTTTATGGGAATAATACAATTTTATGAAAAAAGCAACCTGTAACCTTTTTACGATTCTATCGATGCATATGTTTTTTTAAAAAGTACAAAGACTACTAAATTTACATAGAAGACCCCCGAAGTATTAATGTCTAACATAAAATAAAAGTAAACTATTAAAAATGACAAAAAGATCCAAACCGGTTGACTCGGTGGTGGTTCAACCGGTTGAACTGGACCCGACACTTTGACCGGGTCAACTGAAAAACCGGGTTTGAAAACATTGGTAACCAGGAATAAGATCTGAATGCATTCTTTGGCTGGAACAATCGGCGCATGGACCCACAGTGATGAAGATTTTAGTTCAATCATAGTCATCCTAATGTTTATTGAGACAGTGTTGAATCTTAATGCTTGTTCTTACACAAACACCTATATACAGTCTTTTACTACCTAAAATAATCATGTTACAATAAAGCTCTGATTCCAAGATAGAAAATGCGATAAAATCAGTTTGTGCAGTTTCATTCACTTATTGAACTAATTTGACAAGATAAAATCAGTTTGCGATAAAATCAGTTTGTGCAGTTTGTGCAGTTTCATTCACTTATTGAACTAATTTCCTAAAAAGTTGAAGATAGTTTGAGTTTGACCAAACAAGTCAAACTTTAATCTTTGTGCTAATATAGTAATATGTGAATTCATAATTGTAATAAACAGGCATTTTTTTATTCATTTTTTTTTTTGCAATTCTTATTCTCGATATGGTCGAATCAGTTAACTGGTAGCAGACCGCATGAAAAACTTTAAAAAAAATTAAATATCTCACAAACGGTAATTCGAAGAATTATAAAAATTACACCATAAAAATTAGCGTTTTTTTCCTCTTCGATTAGATATCCCAAAGGTATACTTTCGACGACTTTTATTATTTTCGTTTTTGATGAGTTTTGTAAACAACTATCACACGTGATACCAACGACTATCACACGTGATACCAACAACTATCACACGTGATACTAATCTTACACAATTTGTAAAACTTATAAAAAAAGTCATCGAAAGTATATCATGTGAGATGTCTAATTGAAGAGGAAAAAAATGATGATATTTACGGTGCAATTTTCATAATTTTTCAATGAGTCATTCTTGAAATATTTAATTTTAAAAAACGTGAGAAAAATTGGATTTTGTAACACGTGACACATTTTTATTAGTTCTTTCATTCTCACCCAAATTTTCATTGCCATGTGAACCTCACTGATCATATAGTATAATTTACCAAATCATATTATATTATACAAAGATTAAAAGAAGTAATACATGTAATTGAATTGCAATTAGTTTATATACATGCAATTCATACATTATTTGAAACTTGAAATAACATGTTTTGATGAACATGTAATTCTATTATTTCATTTTGAAGGTTGAAATAAGAACATTTCTTATGCTGAAAACGATTAGAACGCAATCAGTTAACTGGTAGCAGTCCGCATGAAAAACTCTAAAAAAAATAAATATCTCACAAACGGTAAGTCGAAGAATAATAAAAATTACACCATAAAAATCAGCGTTTTTTTCTCTTCGATTAGACATCCCAAAGGTATACTTTCGACGACTTTTATTATTTTCGTTTTTAATGGGTTTTGTAAACTATTACATGTGATACCAACGACTATCACACGTGATACCACATCTTCTCTTATGGCCTTCATCTCATGTGATACTAATCTTACACAATTTGTAAAACTTATAAAAAAAAATCGTCGAAAGTATATCATGTGAGATGTCTAATTGAAGAGGAAAAAAAATGATGATATTTATGGTGCAATTTTCATAATTTTTCAATGAGTCATTCTTGAAATATTTAATTTTTAAAAACGTAAGAAAAGTTAGATTTTATAACACGTGACACATTTTTATCAGTTCTTTCATTCTCACCAAAATTTTCATTGCCATTTGAACCTCACTGATCATATAGTATAATTTACCAAATCATATTATGTTATACAAAGATTAAAAGAAGTAATACATGTAATTGAATTGCAATTAGTTTATATACATGCAATTCATACATTATTTGAAACTTGAAATAACATGTTTTGATGAACATGTAATTCTATTATTTCATTTTGAAAGTTCAAATAAAAACACTTCTTATGATGGAAACGATAAGAACGCATATTTTTATTTTTAATTTAAGATTATCTAACTTTTTTGATAAAACAAATTATATCAAAATTATTATAATGTTATGTTGTTTAAGATAGATACACATTATAAATATTTAGTGCGTATCATAGTATCTCACTAAAAGGTTGTGGTACACAACTTTAAGTTATATATATATATATATATATATATATATATATATATAGAATTCTATTAGAATTTAATTCTCTTAAATATGAAATTGATTTATATAATATATATAACATATATATATATATATATTATAAAAATCAATATTTAAGAGAATAAAATTCTAATAATATTAGTATTATTTATTTTGTAAAAAGTATACATATGATGAAATTAAAAATAAAAAACTCGTCCCTACAGTTCGATTCCTACCATAAGTAATGATTCTACGATAACTCTCCCCTATAATAAAATTAATCAAATTATATTACATATTACCAAAAACATATAAGTAATAAATACAATTAAATTGCAAAAGACAAAGTAACCATTTTCATAAATAACCCCTCATTTCAAAATTCTTATGCTTCTCAATAACTTATTTATCTGTCTAATGACCAATACTAATTGCAGGAACCTGACTTTGTTTCTCATTTTCATGGTTTCTTTTGTTTCGGTTCATGAATGTATGTATCTTTTTTTCTTTACATATTATTTATTTATATTTTATAAAAAAAAGTACAACTTATAAATTCATGCAACAATTAATAGAACTCACCGTTAAATTTTCGCTTTTATTCTTATGAGACAGGCACATCAAGCATTCTTCACCGGAATGTAGCAACGACGGTAAAAAGATGAATGTTGTTTCTTGCTCTAGACTATCTTGTCCTTTGGCCGGAATTTGTTATTGTTGCTTTAAAATGAAACCTATCATTTGTTGGAAAGATAAAGATGATTGTTACAAGAATTGTCACTAGAAAGAGTAATATATATGAAAATTAGTTTGACCTACTCTTTGGTCAAATCAATTAACGATTTTATTTGATTATTGTAACCTCATGTTCTCTACTTTATATAAGGAAGATTATTTACATCTGAATAGACAAAGATAATTTAAATCATGAAAATCGTATTGATTTGATCCACACTTGACCCACTCAAATAGTGAGCCAAATTTCGTTTATATGTTATTTTAAGGGTACACGTAATGGGTATTTGAGCAACCCACTCGAGTCCCCTCATATTTCAATGGAGCACGATCGAACCCCCCATAAGGTCCAACATTGCCGGACAAATCATCTTCATCACATATACCACAATGTCCGAGCCGAAACTCTCGCGGATTAAGCCTTAACATTGTGAGTCATGCGTTTCATTGGTGGTAGGTACCTTTATGATAAATAATATCAATGGCAGGTTTCGAACTCATGACCTCAAAGAAGTCATGGGGTGCCCTTACCGTTAGGCTATTTAATTATTAGTACGGAATTAAAGTATCACAAAATGTTCACTTTGGAACACTAAAGATCACGACTTGACAATACCATTAGTGAACTATACGGTTCTTATTTTTAGATAAATGATGTTTAGTAAATTGTTCAATTGCATTAACCCGATGACTGATTTACTTTTAGTAACCTGTTAGCATGACCACGTGGGATACATATAAGCGCCAACTAAGCCGTTATTTTGCACCTATTTAAAACAGTCCTCCACGTCACTTCTCCATGTCATTTTTTTTTAATTTACATTTTCACATTTTCTTTTCACTTTATTTCTTTATTTTATTTTTAATTTTGATTAACAAATTCATCAATCAATCAAGTATATATATAAGTATATATCTACATATATAAACTATTATATTATATGGGAAATCAATTACATTTTGGTGAACGTTTTGGTGAGAACAGAGATTATGCAAATTATTTATCAAGCAAACTACATTTTAGCTTTAATAAAAGTAATCAAATTTTAAGAGATTATGCAGTAACTTTTTGATGAGACTCATGATGGTCAGAAAGAAACAAAAAGCTGTGGTCCATATTAAAAGTTCATGAACGCCGGTGGTTGTGCCGGCGACGGCGCTGCTGGAAGCGAACAACTCAGATCTAACCTATACAAATCGTTCATATATCCGGCAGTGTTAGAGGTGTTTGACGGTGAAAACAGATCGGAAAAATACGGTGTTCGAATATATCTGAATAGATCCCGTCAGATCTGGCCTTCAGGATGATGAATAATGGAGGGGTGAGGGTGGTGGACAGCCCTCGGTGGTGGAGGCGGTTAGCGCAGATGGTGGAGGCGGTTAGCGCAGGTGGTGGCAAAGGTAAGGCTTCGATGGCAAACGGACGGTGATAGTGGTGACCGTCAGAGCACGGACTAGGGGTGTTAATCGGGTCAACCCGACCCTAATAAGGTTTAATCGGGTCGGGTTAGTCGGGTTTTAAAAAAATAAAAACTTACCCGCAACCCGACCCTATTAAGTAATAGGGTATTCGGGTTCGAGTTAAACGGGTTGCGGGTTAATCGGGTTTCGGGTTAACCCATATAAATTTACTGTTTTTAAATAATTGTTCAAAAGAAATAGTTGATTCTAAATGTTTGATTACAAGACCAAATTTTGAACTATATATGAAATGAAATTACACTAATTAACAATTCGTTAGTAGATAATGTGGATACACTTTATTTAATATATATGGTAAATGTAAATATTGTTTTATACTAGATCACTTATACCTATTAGATTTTTAAACTGCTCAAATGAAATTTAATGAGCCATGCGACATCTTCTGAAATTTAATGAATGAAGCTACTGACTTTGTGATGAAAAGATCCATATAACTATATTTACGTCTTCAATTCTTCATTTTCTATGGTCATATGTATTATATTATTAGGTTGCTACTATCTAGATTTTGATTACTGACCAAAACACTTTATAATAGTTGAACATGGTTATGTTGCTATATATATATTATTAATGAGATTTTACAGTATTACATATATCGAAGACATGTATCTCTGGAAAAATGAATTCAAGTTAAATTATCATAGGTATGTTAATCATACAAATGGATTGAAAAAATGGTATTTGGCTAAATCGGGTTAATCGGGTCAACCCGTACCCAATTAGATTTTTATTTTTTTACCCGTAACCCTGCCCTAATAAGTATTCGGGTTAATCGGGTTAACCCGTATAACCCGATTAAGCTTTTCAACCCTACTAAATCCGACTCTAATAGTCTTAATAGGGTTTGGATCGGGTCGGGTGCGGGTCGGGTATTTCTTGACACCTCTAACCACGGTGGCAAACGGACGGTGGTGGTGGCAAAGATCAGGCCTCGATGGCAAACAGACGGTGATGGTGGTGACTGTCAGACCTCGGTGGCAAACGGACGGTGGTGTCGGTGGCAGCAAACGGACAGTGGTGGTGGTGGCGCGGTCATGTCGGTAATGGTTGTTTGGATGATGATGGTGGTGGAGGAGTTTGTAGAGAGAAGGGAGAGAATTTTGAGTAGAGAGAGAGGAAGGAAAATAATAAATTAAAAAACCCTAAAAGTGTATATATATATTTTATTTTTATTTTTATTTTGTATTTTATGTAAAGATTGAAAAATTATGCCACGTCACATGTGTAACCGGTGCAACCGGAAGCCACAGTTTTTTAACAGTTTTTGTAAGTTTAGTAATGGTGATGTTAAAACGTGAAGTTGATTACTCCAAGTCAACATTTCGGAACGCCCTCCGTGTTTATTGACCCTTATTTTAATATATGAGTTCCGTGTGTATTGACCCTTATTTTAATATATGAGTTATAATTATATGTAAGAGTTACGTCTCACCACTGTAGAGTTGCAATGACAGACAAAAATTTTTTTTACTTCAAAACACATGTGTAAACGCCCCACGCACCGCAAGAAGATACTCATGTGCAACCATCGACCGCGTGTGTGGATACCTTCCGACACAGTTACCTCATAGAGTTGATGATCAAGTTAATTTGGGTAGTAAGTTCGAGAGCAAGTTTATTAACTTATAAACTGATCTGTAATCAAATTAAATATTAAAAAGTTATTGTTGTTTGCCTATATAAATAGGAGTTATGTGATAGGGTCATGATAATCCAGTAGAGAGTTAAGAAAGTGCATATGAGGGTCACATTTTGAGTCTTCGTCCGGCCACGTGTTGCGAGTCTCCGCTGATTCAATAATGTCGAGGAGTTTCATCATCCTAATTTACCGTAGAGAGAGGTGTATGCATATTCGAAAATGTTGAGGGAGCTTCCATTCTTATAATATTATTCATACATACTGAATTTTACGTGACTTATAGGTCTTTTGGTTTTTACTATCAGAGGTTTTATACGTAAAAAGCTTATGTGTATGCTTTTTATGTGTCGTTATAATTAGTTTATATTATTGGGTGATTTCTTAATATGGTGATTGATCACAATACATACGAAGGTGTTCTACATTGACTAAACTAGAGATGAAAATTTCCAACTTATTTATATGAAAATGTATCGAGTTTCATTTATTTGATAATCGATCAAATTGTCAAACCCGTAAAGTAGAAAGAATGACGGTAAAGGAAATGGAAGATGATTCGTACAACACAATTTTTGCTGAGTACACCACAATTATGCATAAAAGATGTACATTGAACATTAAAGATGTAATTATCTGTTGTACACGTAAAAATTGTGTTGTATGCATCAAAAAATGTTTTATACAAATCAACACTCAAAGGAAATGTGTCAACTTTTGTATAGATTATAATTATACTCTATTATTGTTTTTATTCAAATTTATATATAAACAAATTCTAAGATCTAAAATATGGACAAAATCGTGTTGACATTTCACTAATAAATTTTCAAGTTCTGTAACGTTACCATATCGACCTAACTAACATGATAATTTTACAAACTCTAGACAAACAAATGAGAAGGGTGTGAAGTCCGTACCACATGGGGCGAGGACATTAGAAGAGAGTGTTTCCTCGGCTACAATGTTTTACAAAGGCGCAATGTTCTGCGATATGAAGCTTCAAAACATGCATAGAAGAGAGACAGAATTGAAGTTTTCTTCCCATGGACATCCAGATGATCGTCGATAGATGCTCAAATCTATATTCAATCAACAATAAGTATGTTTAAAACTATATGAGACTACCAACAAATCATGCAAATGATGTGAAATGGTCATAAGCCTAAACTTACATTTATACATGATGAGATTTTCAGATGAATTCCAGCCAAATGTTGTATATGCTTCAATTATCGTTGCTCTATTAACATGGAATTACTTTCTCCAAACAAACCGTATACAGTATGTAGAATTATGTACAAGGTACAACACATAACTATATGACTAATTTCACGTGAGCCTTTGGGGTCACACACATATACACTGAGACACCACACACATATACACTAAGACACCACTTAATAATATATACATATGTCTGATATATTAGTCGAGCGATAAAAGAAATAAAATATTTATTTTAGTTTGGGCTAAACCATATTAAATGGGCTTAAGAAATTAAGTACTTATGGGCTAAATGAGTTATTAAAAGGTTTTGAGCTAATTACTGATTAAAAGGCTTAAGGTGTAATTAGGTCAATAATTAAACTCATTTTTTTGGATCCTACTTGTCGACAGAAGAAAACCAAAAGGAATGTTTTCCATTTTTCTTGAAAATCATAAATTTCATTATATAAACCTTTTGGTTCTTTAAATTTTCGGAAGACACACAAATTGTTTGTGTGTGTTATTTTATTCGAGAGTAATCAAGCTTATTACTTTTCACTTGATTCGGACTAGTACTCGGTAGTGTTGATTGAGGTGTAGTGTGAACTACCAAAGAGACAATCTATCTTGGTTGTTAAGTTTTCTTTTTCTTGTGAAATCACCAACAAAGGTATATTTATTTACTATTACTTTGTTGATTTAACTTTTGATATATCATATGATACATCGATTCACCTTATGGTCGACTTGCTTGAATCGAAGAAGAAGAGCCCACTTTCATATTGAATTCAGGCTTTCATTAGCTCCTTCAGGATATGGAATTGCTTTGGTAATCAATTTTATATACACACTTCCGCTTCTTTGATGTTATAATATTATATGCATGTTTCATATTATATTTCTTTTAAAAAATCATTTTAATAAATTCAAGATTACCAACAGTGGTATCAGAGCCTCTTATGTTATCATATAATTATCGTGTAATTCGCAAAAGTGATTTTTTTATGTTGTCTGTGGTGTTTTAATATTGTTCAAAACAAAACAGCCCCTAGGGGTTGTGTTTTCTGTTTTGGACGTGAGGTTTGAGGGACCAAAACCACACACAAGTCGATTATTTTACTTGTTGTTTATTTAATTGTGTTATTGTTGATATATATTATGTTTTGATTAAGTAAAGATTGTGATTTTACAAAACTTTATGAATTTGGGTGATTATAAAACTTTACACAAACGTTTTGTTAAACACATTTTATCAAAATTTTCATATACCCGTCACAATTTTAAGTCGTGCCGTCCAATCGCTTGTGAACACTTTCCATTATTTTTTGGCTATACGTGAGACCTAGTTGAATTATAACCCCAAGGTGATTATTATCTATGCGTGAGACCTAGACCTATTATCACAAGTTTTCAAATTGGATGACTTAATTGAGTCGAGAGGTGAGACCTTGACACGAGGCAAGGATGTGACTAAACATGCCTACATGACACTAGTTGTAGGACACTAGATGTCATGGGTCCCATAATGATCTAAGAATTGTACTTGTAATGCAATTAGTGCCCGCCGCCTACCGATTGTGTTTATCATTGCTAGCAGATCAACTGATGTGATGGTAGAAGTTCAATGTGGATCTTAGCCTTTTTGTAAATAAATTGTTTTAATATTGTAAACATGGGGTAGTTAATTTATAAAAGGATAATTATCGAAAGTACTATGAACTTTGTGAATTCTATTAATGGAATTAATGAAACACAAACCGTAAACAAAAGTTTGTTCTTTTCTCCGTTGGAGAAAGACAGATTAATTCTTATTTCCTTGTAAGAAAGAGACTAATTCCTATCCTATTTCTTTTTTTAGAGAAAGCTAGAATAGGAACACTTGAATTTTCCCAAATCTAATCAAACTCTAAGCACCGTTACTCATGAATCGTAATGTCTTGCAAAAGTTACACGGTTAAGTAGTGTTGCACTTGTTATGCTTTCAAGTTTGTTTCCTAACCCTAGTTCCGGTTTTGAAACATCTTGAAGCATATAAGATATATTTGGATAACTGAAGTACGCGTTTTCTACAGCTAATCAAATAATAACGTCTTGAATATATCGAGGTATTGTATGAGCTTTAATGATTAGAAAATGGAAATATTAAGAAACCGCAAAACATGTCAGGACAAAAACTAGCATGTAAGTGATTGTTCCTCAACCCAATAATCTCACTATAGCGCTACGCGTCCTTGTGATAAAGTAGGCCAATGTAAGAGGATTTACATGGCCCATTTTCAAGCTAAAGAATTGTAAAGATGGATAGTCCATCATCTACATAGTAGAACTTGATACGTTTCATTGAATACCTAAGTACCTGTCTACTAGTCTAAAAGACTTGCATTAATAATAATGTGTAGGCATTCAAAGAAATATGGAAAGTAAATAAGTGCCACTTGTTTTGACCACTGGTGTCGAAACACTTGTAATGTTGTCTAATCCAGTGGGAGCTATGAGCTTATATCGACAAGTGACCCTATTTTATTTATGGCTTATCCTGAAATAATATGTATTTCTTTCCACATTTGAAACATGATGTTTTTGTACGAATTATTGTGTTTTATTTTATAAGATAACTAGTCGTTTTTCGATGTCGCTTCTTAAAATGTTATCTATAAGATAGTTATGCATAATTTCTTATTAACGATAGTTCTATATATACTTGTAACGCCAATATGTTTTGAGTTCGGCTTACATCATATTATATATGTGACATGTCATGTTAGTCACATAAATAAAAGACTCATAGCAAAAATCCAGACGAATGAAATTTTGAAATCATCGACCTCGTGTCCTTGATATTTGCGATTTCGGTTTAATTAAGTAAAACATGACTAAGGCTGTTCTTGAATCCAAGTTAAGAAAGCTAATATTCTACTAGGACTTATATACACTGATGTATGTTGCCCTATGTAGAACCATGTCAAGAAATATTGAAAAGCTACTTCATAACATTCACAAATGTTTTAGTTGATGTGGTTATGTCTTTTTGTCAAGATATAAATATAAAGTCTTTGTACCGTTCAAAGCCTTTAAGTATGCAGTATGAAATTATGCTTGAAAAATACTCTTAAGGCAATTCGGTTTGACCGAGTTGGAAAGTATATGAGCCAAAGAGTCTTAGATCTCATAAGGAACTGTTGGATTGCCTCATGATCCTAATTCTCGTGGAATACTACAACTTTGTGGTATGTCCGACGGGAGAAATCAAACTCTTTTTTATATGTTTAATCTTTGATGACTCTAACTACTCTACATCCAACCTATCAAGGTTATGAAATTGAGTGTGCTATGCGTATACTCAATATGGTTCCAATAGGAAGGTGACTAAGACACCATCATATTATGGAATGGGAAGGCTCCCATTATGTCTTGCTTAAAGTTCCGGATTTGTTAGCATCACAAGTAATGTGTTAATGACAAACTTGAGTCTGAAACTGTATACGTATTTTGTGCGATACCCATAAGTAATAATGAATTGTCATTTCTACATCCCAACAGAATGTTGAGTATTTGGAGAGTAGTCAGATTTTGAATAAATTCAAGAACGAAATACAACACCTTCTAATGGCACTAGCAAAATACGCACGAAGTCTAAACACATTAGTGTTGAGTTGTAGGGCGAACATAAATCTGGTAGTTCACCCTGAGAATAACTGTTTTCTCGTGGATGATAAAGAATCAAAAATAGGGGTTCATGTCCCGCTATCTACACAGATGCTATATTAGTTTCCTAATCTAATAAATGGCAAGAAGTCATGAATGCAGGGATGCAGTCCACAAAAGATAATCAATTTTTAGAACTTGATTGATGTTCCACCAAATGGTGATGTGGACATGTCTAAGTGATAGTCATTAGACCACTATGCTCTACGTTTACGAATTTTTGATAAGGAGCTTAGTGTTGATTTTATAAATTAGAAAGCCGAATTGAGATGATTCTCAATCCTAGTCATACTATCACATCATCATGAATGATGACACGTGTGACTAGAAGTGCTCAACTTAGAGCATAATTGTATTATCTATTGAAAGAATTAGAATACTTTGTTGTTTGAGAAGATGCTCAAGAGGCTGTCTAAAATAGGAATTCTTGCTAGACTCCTTAGTTCAAACATCATATTAGATTGTACTGTGGCGATGCTAGTATTGTTATACTTGCCCAAGAACGCACATGTACATAAGGACAATCGTCATATAATTCAAAAAACTTCAATTTTCGTAAATTTTGAAATTAGTATTCTCAAAGTTTTAATAGATCACAACCTGGTTGACTCGTTCAGCCTATGTCTCACAATAAGTGTGATCATCATGA
Source organism: Gnaphalium uliginosum (assembly GCA_963930675.1). NCBI lineage: Eukaryota > Viridiplantae > Streptophyta > Magnoliopsida > Asterales > Asteraceae > Gnaphalium > Gnaphalium uliginosum. Next base: position 38,034,883 of record OZ005682.1, read on the forward strand.
TTAGGGACACATGACTTCAACTAACAATTTATTAATTGATATATTAAATAGTATTTGGATAATGGAACGTTAAGCAGTTGTATTATGTGACACCCGGCGAATTAGGCCGTCATTAGTGATTAATCATAGATCATTATTACATGTAATTAGTGTGAAATAGGACTAATTACGATAACGCCTTGTATATTGAATTATACGCACGTACGTAATTAAATTTAAATTACGCAAAATTCGATCGGATGGAATCCGACACAATAAATACGGACGTTGGTGAAAAACATTTTTATGACAAATAATTATTATTTAACTTATATTATCACGATAATATCTAAAACGTTTTACGTTTTCTACAAAACGTATCGTACACAACGAAAACACACGAATCGAACCTGACACCGAACGAAACCCGGCAAATGTGTTAAAAGATTCAATAAAGTATTAAAGAACATTTTGCCACTTTAAAATAACAATGTCGTGTTCAAATATAAACACGAGAACTAAACGTTAACGATTTAATTATAACGCGCGCGATTAACGTTTAACCGACCGAGGAACGTAACACGAGATCAAGAAGCAAATCATGAGCCCGAGAACCACGATGGGCCCAGGCCCAAGGACGACCAGATCCAGCCCAAAAGCAGGCCCAACCAGCCCTCTTCCCCCTTCAACCCCTTGGCCCATCCCTTACTACTTCATTTCTCACACACAAATCACTCACTCCCTCTTTCCACCTCTACTCTTTCTCTCCCTCCATTTCCAGCCTCTTTCCACCACCACAACCACCATTCTCAGCCCCTCCAAGAGTTCTAGTCACCACCATCATCATCTACAACAACAAGAAGAAGAAGAACAAGCTCACAAACAAAAAACATTCACAGCAGCCCACTTTTCTCCATTTCGACTTTAAATCAAGTTTTCTTTGTAAGAATCTCTTCAAACCTTGCTCATTTTCCTTGGATGATGTTAATAAACATGTTAGAAGTTCGTTTATACTAATTATGTCCAAGATCTAAACCGAAAACCAAAAGATAATGCTAAAAACTTTCGGGTAAAGCTATTAACCTTCGGACAAAAACTTAACCCGACTTTGACACATGATATCTAACTCATTTCTTAACCAAATCGAACGATTCTTGAGTCTAAAATGAAGTTCAAGAAGTCTACTTTCGAACCCAAGTGGTTTGACGATTTTCTGAGGTCATTTGATATACGAAAACGATTTTACAAGAAAATGTGTCTGGACTGCCATTTTGAACAGAAAAATCGACCAACTTTGGGAAAGCATATCTCGAGATCTACAACTCCAAAACGACTGGAACCACTTGGAAAAGTTTGCTTTTTCTGTTACCTTTCAAAATTGTACTCGCACTCTTTCTGACGCTTTGTAAATCGTGAGAGATGAACCAAACACTGAGCAAAGGTCCAAAAGTCGACCTGCTGGACCTTTGTCTAATCCTTGGACGATTTCGTGAGCTATACTTGACCAAAAGTTATGAAATTTTTACTGGAAGTAGCTAAGATATGTAGGAACAACTATGATTTTTCTTGGAGCTCACTTTGAAACTTTGGTTAGTCAAAACGAACCCCGAAAACAACCCAAAAACTAAGAAAACAAACTCATGGACTGTTTTTGCAATAAATATGAAACGACACTTTCGGGTCAACCACGGAACGTAACGATGACTTTTCTAAGCTCTAATAACATATTTAAGACTTCCCTAAAAGTTTCGGGTCAAACCGAGCACATTTGAGCAAGTTCCCGAAAAATCAAAAACATCACAGCCCGTCTGTGTCGCAGAAGGCCCAGAGTTATTGCGACACAAGGCTTGTGTCGCTAAATCGTAATGACAGCAGTACTAATCTGCGACACAAAGCTTGTGTCGCTAAATCATAAAGCAGTACTAACTCGCGACACTAAGTTAGTGTCGCAATAAATTCAACCAACAGTATTAACGCTTGTGTCGCTAAATTTCAAACAGTACTAATGTCGCAATATGCCTTGTGTCGCCAACTAATTTCGATGTCGCTGAAACTAGCGACACAATGACTTGTGTCGCGTACTTATGAAAAATCATGACCTGCGACACTAATGCCTATGTCGCAAAATTTTCTTAAATTCACATTCAGCGACACTACCCTCATGTCGCAACAACATATAGCGACACAACCATTGTGTCGCATAACACAGACTTATTCTAAATATGTTTTCACAAAGTACCGTACACGCGTAATAACGAACGTTCACATATAACTTATTACGTATATGAAACCCATATACTCTATTAAGTATAAAATGAAACAAACATAATAATAAAGTCTTCGAGAATTATTACTACAAAACATCACCAACGGGTCATACATATTTTCTAAACGCAAACAATGAACAAACACTTGGACATAACTAGTTGAGTGGACAACTAGCATGAATGATCTTTTGAGACATTCACTCATACATAACCTTGTGCGTTTAGGGCCCCAGAAGGTTACACTTTGGACAAACGTTTATTAACTTAAACGCACGCTTACAAGACTCAGGTGAGTCTCATGGCCCCACTTTTACTGTTTTATACTATGGGGTGAGATTACATACACTGTTTATTATAATCACAAGTAACTGAAACAACTCTTATACGGATTGCATGGGACCTTTAATCCACTAAAAGTCCTCACTTTATCATAGTTCGTTAATCGTATGAGCGCGAGTATTATTGGATAGATCTATCGGGGACTGACATCCCCGTCCGGGCTAGTCGCTCTAGCCGACCCACGGACGCATTAATATTTGACTGTTACAGGTGTATTGGATTACACGTCTGCCCGAGGCAAAAACTAGGTTAAGCGTCGAACTGTGAGACTCATGGCAATAGTATACTCTTATTTTGCATTCGTGCAACACTGATTAAATCTTGTGATTATTACCAACTTTTGATAACTGTTTCAAACCTATGAACTCACCAACATTATGTTGACCGTTTTAGTGTGTATTCTCAGGTTCACAACAGGAGTAGGACTACCCCAGGACCCGATAGCTCGAGTCGCATGCTTTACAAATATCGGAGATTTTTCTTGCATTACTATTTTGTAACATTAGTTATGTATTAGAATCTCTTGAACCGTTCGCGAACTCAGAATTTGATGTAAACAATTGAATTACTAATGTAATCACTTTTGTATTATTTTCAAAACGTCTCATATAGGGTCGTTTGCCATAGCTTTGTGTAATGATCCATGATTAGTCGCGCTCCGACCCGACTTCCGTTGCATCATAATTTGGGGGTGCGACAGATTGGTATCAGAGCCATAGTTATAGCGAACTAGGTTGCATTAGTGGACCTAGACTATAACTTTTAGGTAGTATTCCCCATTAGGCATAACTAGCTCAGGAATTTCATCATTCAATTTTAATTAACATAGTCTGATCAACTATGTGCAATTAAAAGGGAATCGATGCAGGACTTGATCTGGTTATGGTAAATGGGAATACATTAGACGACTTTGATAACATTAGAGGCAGGACAAAAGTATTCCATACTATACTTATTAGAGTATTGTGTGTCACACGTATATATATAGTTCTCACGTACTAAAACTCTGACCACATAATGGCAGACTTTCCTAACCGCATGACTATCACCGAGGGAGACGAAACTCCAAACTCATCCACCCGTGCTCCTTCAGGGTCCCGTCGCTCACGCACCAAGAGCGATACCAGAGCCAACCAGGCCAGACCTAGGTCGAGAAACGCCGCAGGCATTCGAATCAGAGACCACCGGCAAGCGGGAACACGCGAGTGGGACTGTTTGTCAAACGCACTAGAAACTTGGAGACACGAGGAAGGGATCCAGTCAACCGCAGAACCCATGGATATTTCTCCTTACACTCAGGAACCCACTCATCACACTGTTCCAGTGTTAGCTGCGAGACTTCACCGTCACGAGAGGAGACTCGAGACAATGAGAATGGAGCAAAGAGAATTTCGGAGTGACATGACCCAATCCCTCCAGAATCAGGAGGATATAGCAGAAGTCGTGAACCTCACAAACGACCTAGCAACGGATACGAGGGACGAGCTTATGGAGTTGCGGATTAGAATGCAACAATGTGAGCAGCGCTCCCAGGAGGCTGAACAGCTCTCGCGTATGCTAGAGCAACGACTAACGCTAGCTGAGGAGAGTGCGCGACAGGCTGGCAGACTCGCAGAAACGGTCGATCGGATCATCACTCTACTACCACAGGCAGATCGACGCCGGAATTAGTGTAATAATTGTCATGTAGCGAACCGGATAGCTACTTATGTCTCGACCGGACTTAAAAATTTTTCCGGTCTCTTTTGTAAACTTTAAATTCTGTAAACATTCGAACTTGTATTTTGAATGATATCAAATCTTGCGGCTTAAATCTGTGATTGTCACTTGTGCTGTTGTATATTACCCCTTCATAAATATACATCTGTGAAAATCATAACCCTCGTATGAACTAACCCACATTTCTTTCAAATCCTTATTTAAGAATCATGCCGCCTAAAAGACAAACTTTCAGCGCTGAAGAACTCGCGCAATTCATCGCTCAAGGAGTAGCCGAAGCTTTGGCTGCTCAGGGAGCAAACCAAAATATTGGATCGATACCACATGCTGGCAGTGAAAACACCTCGAATGCTGCCCCAACAACCAAACCTTGTTCCTACAAGGAATTCATGAGCTACAAACCCTTAAACTTCAAGGGTACTGAAGGAGCCATCGGTCTGTTACGATGGATTGAAAAGATGGAATCTGTATTCCGTATCTGCGACTGCACAGAAGAGTGCAAGGTCAAGTACTCCACCTGCACCTTCTTGGACGGTGCACTTACCTGGTGGAACACCTACATGCAAACTGTGGGGATCGACACCGCCTATCAACTCCCCTGGGAGGATTTGAAAAAGATGATGACGGAGGAGTATTGCCCCAGGGACAAACTACAACAATTAGAGGTAGAATTCTGGAACCTCACAGTTAAGGGCGACGACATCGCCAGCTACACCACCCGTTTTCACCAGTTGGCACTCCTTTGTCCAACAATGGTGGACCCCGAGTACAAGAGAATCGAGAGATACATCTGGGGACTCCCAGCAAAGATCCAGGGAATGGTAACTGCTTCAAACCCTGGAACCATTCAAAGTGCCGTCTGTATGGCACACAGTTTAATGGCCCAGATGGTCCGCCGTGGGACACCTGCTGCAAACACGGGGAACCGGTCTGGGGACAACAAAAGAAAATGGGAAGGAAACCCCAACCAACAACAGAACAGAAGGCCGGAGACTGTGAGAGCCTATACAACGGGAACCGATGACAAGAAAAAGTACCAAGGGAGCAGACCCTACTGCCCCAAGTGTACCTTACACCATGATGGTCCATGTGGCAACGTCTGTACTAAATGCAAACGACAGGGCCACTTAACCAAGGACTGCAGAGTTCCCAACACCACAGCCAAACCCGGTACACCCCGAACCTGTTATGAATGTGGTAACCCCGGACACTTCAGAAATGACTGTCCGAAGCTGAGAAACAACAACAACAACAACAACAACAACAACAACAACAACAGGAACAACAACGCTCGCGGTAGAGCTTTTGTGATTAACTCGGGAGAAGCCCGACAAGACCCTGATGTGGTTACGGGTATATTTCTCCTCAACAACTTAACTGCATCTGTCTTGTTTGATACTGGTGCTGATAAGAGTTTCATATCCGATGAGTTTAGCTCACTACTCAATATTACTCCCACGACCTTAGGTGCTAAGTATATAGTGGAATTAGCAAACGGTAAACTGATGGAGGCCGACAGTGTAATTCAAAATTGCACTTTAAACTTAGCAAACGAATCCTTTTCCATAGATTTAATTCCCATCGAAATCGGGAGCTTCGACATCATCGTAGGTATGGATTGGTTGTCCAAAAACCGCGCCGAAATCGTTTGCCACGAGAAACTCGTTCGCATTCCTCTCGTCACCGGTGGAACCTTAATCATACAAGGGGAGACCGGGGGATCGAGGGCGAATGTCATATCGTGTATGAAAACTAGAAAATATCTACGAAAAGGATACCCGGCACTTCTGGCACATGTAACTGAGAAGAAGTCGGAGGAGAAGCGACTTGAAGATGTGCCTATCGTCCGAGACTTTCCTGAAGTCTTCCCTGAAGACTTGCCTGGCCTCCCACCACCCAGACAAGTCGAATTTCAAATCGATTTAGTGCCCGGCGCAGCACCCGTGGCACGAGCTCCGTACCGTTTAGCCCCTTCCGAACTTCAGGAGTTATCTACTCAATTACAGGAACTCTTGGATAAGGGATTCATTCGACCAAGTTCCTCACCGTGGGGAGCTCCGGTCCTATTCGTGAAAAAGAAAGATGGGTCCTTCCGAATGTACATCGATTACCGAGAGTTGAACAAGCTGACCGTTAAGAATCGGTACCCACTTCCCCGAATCGACGACCTATTCGACCAACTCCAGGGATCGAGTGTTTACTCAAAAATCGACCTACGGTCAGGTTATCATCAATTGCGAGTTCAGAACGACGATATCCCAAAAACCGCATTCCGAACTCGATACGGTCACTACGAATTCCAGGTCATGCCATTTGGCTTAACCAACGCACCGGCTGTATTCATGGATCTTATGAATCGGGTGTGCAAGCCATATCTCGACAAATTCGTCATTGTATTCATCGATGACATCCTGATTTACTCTCGCAACGAACAAGAACACGGCCAACACCTGAAAACCATTCTTGAATTACTCAAACGCGAGGAGTTATACGCCAAATTCTCCAAATGCGAATTTTGGATCCGAACCGTACAATTCTTAGGGCACGTCATCGACAGTAAAGGGATACATGTCGATCCATCGAAAATCGAGGCCATTAAGTGCTGGCAAGCGCCCACAACTCCAACCGAAGTACGTCAATTCTTAGGACTCGCTGGATATTATCGGCGATTCATTGAGAATTTTTCAAAAATAGCTCAACCTTTAACCACACTGACTCACAAAGAAAAGAAGTTCGATTGGACTGACAAACAGGAGTCGGCATTCCAGCTATTAAAACAAAAACTTTGCAGCGCGCCCATCCTGTCATTACCCGAAGGCAACGATGACTTTGTGGTCTACTGTGACGCCTCACACCAGGGACTTGGTTGTGTGTTAATGCAACGAGAAAAAGTCATAGCTTACGCCTCCCGACAACTCAAAGTCCATGAGAAAAACTATACGACTCACGACTTGGAACTAGGAGCTGTGGTTTTCGCACTTAAAATCTGGAGACATTACCTATATGGTACCAAGTGTACTATCTTCACTGACCACAAAAGTCTTCAACACATCTTTGATCAGAAGGATCTGAACATGAGACAACGCCGATGGGTCGAGCTACTTACCGATTACGACTGCGAAATCCGCTATCACCCAGGCAAGGCGAACGTTGTGGCCGATGCCTTAAGTCGAAAGGAACGAGCTAAACCACTGCGAGTTCGAGCCCTCGGTATGATTGTGCATAACAACCTCATCACTCAAATCCATGCCGCCCAACTCGAAGCACTCAAGGAAGAGAACGTGAAAAACGAAGCCCTTCGAGGCATGGATAAACAGCTCGAAATCAAACCCGATGGAGCCCGATACTTCTCTAATCGGATATGGCTACCAAACTTTGGAAATTTACGAGATTTGGTGATGGATGAAGCTCACAAATCTCGATACTCTATACATCCTGGAGCCGACAAGATGTATCACGGCATCAAAGAGTCGTATTGGTGGCCCAACATGAAGGCTGACATAGCTACTTACGTTAGCAAGTGCCTTACCTGCTCAACGGTTAAAGCCGAATACCAGAAACCCTCCGGATTATTGCAACAACCTGAAATACCCCAATGGAAATGGGAGCAGATCTCCATGGATTTCATCACTAAACTGCCGAAAACACCGAGCGGTTGCGATACCATTTGGGTGATCGTCGATCGTCTCACCAAATCTGCTCATTTCCTGGCAATCAAGGAAACTGACAAGATGGAGCGTTTGACTCGCATCTACATAAAAGAAATCGTCGCTCGACACGGCGTACCCATCTCAATCATCTCAGATAGAGATAGCCGTTTCACTTCTCGCTTTTGGCAATCATTACAAAAATCACTAGGCACTCGTTTGGATATGAGTACGGCCTACCATCCGCAAACCGATGGCCAAAGCGAACGAACCATTCAGACCCTAGAAGATATGCTACGAGCTTGCGTAGTTGACTTCGGTAAGAATTGGGAAAACCACTTGCCTCTGTGCGAATTTTCGTACAACAACAGTTATCACTCCAGCATAAAGGCTGCACCTTTCGAGGCACTCTATGGGCGAAAATGCCGCTCACCTCTCTGTTGGACCGAGGTGGGAGACAGCCAACTCATCGGTCCCGAAATCATACACGAAACCACGGAGAAAATTGTAAATATCCAAAACCGGCTGAAAGCCGCACGTGATCGTCAGAAGAGCTATGCTGACGTGAGACGCAAACACCTCGAGTTTCAAGTCGGGGACAAAGTACTGTTAAAAGTGTCACCTTGGAAAGGTGTCATTCGTTTTGGTAAACGTGGAAAGCTTAACCCTAGGTACATCGGACCGTTTGAAATTCTGGAAAGGATTGGTCCGGTGGCATATCGACTGCAGCTACCCCAAGAACTCAGTAGCATGCACAACACTTTTCACATTTCTAACCTTAAGAAATGCCTGTCTGATGAGACACTTATCATTCCGCTTGATGAAATTCAAATCGATGACAAGCTTCATTTCGTCGAGGAACCCGTTGAGATCATGGACCGAGAGGTCAAGCGTTTAAAACAGAGTCGTATTCCCATCGTTAAGGTCCGGTGGAGTTCTAGGCGTGGCCCTGAATTCACTTGGGAACGGGAAGACCAAATGCGACAGAAATACTCACATCTATTCTCAGACACCGCCCAAACCACGGCAACAAACTAATTTCGGGACGAAATTCTTCTAACAAGGGGAGAATGTGACACCCGGCGAATTAGGCCGTCATTAGTGATTAATCATAGATCATTATTACATGTAATTAGTGTGAAATAGGACTAATTACGATAACGCCTTGTATATTGAATTATACGCACGTACGTAATTAAATTTAAATTACGCAAAATTCGATCGGATGGAATCCGACACAATAAATACGGACGTTGGTGAAAAACATTTTTATGACAAATAATTATTATTTAACTTATATTATCACGATAATATCTAAAACGTTTTACGTTTTCTACAAAACGTATCGTACACAACGAAAACACACGAATCGAACCTGACACCGAACGAAACCCGGCAAATGTGTTAAAAGATTCAATAAAGTATTAAAGAACATTTTGCCACTTTAAAATAACAATGTCGTGTTCAAATATAAACACGAGAACTAAACGTTAACGATTTAATTATAACGCGCGCGATTAACGTTTAACCGACCGAGGAACGTAACACGAGATCAAGAAGCAAATCATGAGCCCGAGAACCACGATGGGCCCAGGCCCAAGGACGACCAGATCCAGCCCAAAAGCAGGCCCAACCAGCCCTCTTCCCCCTTCAACCCCTTGGCCCATCCCTTACTACTTCATTTCTCACACACAAATCACTCACTCCCTCTTTCCACCTCTACTCTTTCTCTCCCTCCATTTCCAGCCTCTTTCCACCACCACAACCACCATTCTCAGCCCCTCCAAGAGTTCTAGTCACCACCATCATCATCTACAACAACAAGAAGAAGAAGAACAAGCTCACAAACAAAAAACATTCACAGCAGCCCACTTTTCTCCATTTCGACTTTAAATCAAGTTTTCTTTGTAAGAATCTCTTCAAACCTTGCTCATTTTCCTTGGATGATGTTAATAAACATGTTAGAAGTTCGTTTATACTAATTATGTCCAAGATCTAAACCGAAAACCAAAAGATAATGCTAAAAACTTTCGGGTAAAGCTATTAACCTTCGGACAAAAACTTAACCCG